>CM064861.1:19538902-22000722 GCA_032719365.1 Prinsepia uniflora | reverse complement strand
GGCCATTCTGCTATCCTTGGCTTTCCCGAACCTGTCCAAAACCCATACTAAGGTCACTAACTACTTCACAAAGCTTTATACTAAAACTCCATAATTTTACCGAATTTGTAACTATTTTTAACCGAGTCCTACAACCTTCGGACATCCCGAAACCTATCAAGACGATGTCCGATTGACTCGAAACCAGTGCCAAAAAGTTCGTTATATCAAATACTTTAAAAGTCAAGTTGGAAGATTCCCCAAACTACCGTTCACGCACCCCCACGCGTGTCTGGAAGCTTCTGCGCGTGAAATCCACGCGCAGGTGAACAGTGTCACCTTCTTCCTCTCGCCGACCAGGTTTAGACCGGTTCGAACCGGTCCGGTTTCTACCAAGCCGGCGTTCAAGGGTTTTTCGCCCCTTTTTGTCCAATTCAATCCTATTCTTTCTATTAGATTCGTCCCATCCTCTAGGTTTTGTCCATAATCTTAAAACAGAAAAACTAGGTCCTGAGCTTACCTTTCGGATCAAGAACAGATCGGCCATCTTCGAGCTTCAATTCCGGTCGCCCTAGGCCACTCCAGGTCTCAGTTTCACGTCCAAACGTCTCACCTGATCCTCCAGAACAACAACCCCTCATCAAAATCAAACTACAACCGCTACAACAGAAATTACCATTTTTGAATCACAGGGCCTTACCTCTCGGTTTCACGGTCACCGTCTACGGCGAACCATCCATTCCACGTTCTTCTGACTCTTCTCACCCTCCTGATCACCATCTAGTCAATTAGAGCCATCCTCAATGGCCTGAACTAGAAGTCCAACTTCGAATTTCAAGAACATAGATCACGGTTCTTCTATGTTATTTTCCCCAGTCCTCAACCACCGTCCTACGATGGCTTGCCGTGACAGCATCATCACAATCATCACCTTCTAGCCCTTCCTTTTTTATTCAGTGAAGAAGTAGAAACAACGAAGATTGAAGGAGATAGGGTGGGTTGATCTAGCGGGTTTACTGTTTCTCCTGGTTTCCCTCATTTCTCACAGTCCCTTTTCTTTCAAATCCCTTCTCTAAGAACTCACAAACAACACAACCCTCTCTGTTCTCTCACAAACCACCACAAAGAATTTCCACGACTCACACACACTGGATTTTTGGATCGATACTCTCTGTCCCTGTTTTCTCTCAGTTTGATCGATAAAAACCCAAACGTTTAAACTTAAAATGCACAACCGATTAGGCTAGAAGCCTCTAAGATTAGGCCAGGTGTCCTTCAACCTGTGGTTCCAGCTCTCACACATATCCAATTACCTCTGCCCAGGTGTCCCTATCCGGTTGCACACAATTCCCAATGTGCTAAAAGACCAAATTGCCCCTAAATGTCAAAATTACCATTTTACCCTTCACTTTCTAGACCCATAACTTAATCGTCCAACGCCCGATGACGGTGGGCCACCTGTCGTTGTACTCAGGACATCATGACCTACCTAATGGTCTTCGAATTGCATGAAGAATACTTGTCATGCAAAAAGTCAACGAATTGCCCCCTGGTTATCCTAATTACGAAAATGCCCTTGACCTTACGAACATCATAACTTCCTCCTCGGATGTCGGAATCGGACGTGCCACCTATCTCGTGACATCCCGAACTGCGTCACGGTCATTGGTTAAAGTCCATTTGACCGCCCAAACTAAAAGTCAACATTTTGCCCATTCCAAGGGCAAAAACCGTCTTTTTCGCACCGTCTGTCCGAGATTACCCAACTAATCCCGATTAATCTTCACTAATCCGTCATTAATTACTAGTCTAATCCAGGTTTATAGGACGGGTCGTTACATGAATCATCTTTTGCGCGGGTTCCTGGGGGCCCTTGTCTCCGAGACGTTCTGTTGCCTTTTTCTTCACGTACTTGGTGCAATGTCCTTCCTTTAAGAGGTCCTGGAGGTACCTTCCGAAGGTCTGGCATGTGCTTATGTCGTGTCCATAACAATTGTGATAGGCATACCACTTTGACTTGTCGGCCCTTTCCTGGTCACCCTTGACGGGAGCTGGTCTTTTTGAACCACAACTTTTCCTTTATTTGATTGTATATCTGGAGGACGGGTACTAAAAACTGAGTGTTCGACCTTATACCAGCAAACGTATTGGATGACGGGTTCCCCTTGCGTTTGTTGGTCTTCCCGATTAAGTTCCCGTGGTGGGCGCCGTACCTTGGCTACACAAACACTTTTGTGGGATTCCTTCCATCTTCCACTTGGTTGGTGGCATGTGTGGTGTTTTTCTTGTCTTCCCAGCATGCATGTTGCTTTTCTAGGGGACAACATCTTAGTGAGACATGGGGCGTTGCTCATGACGATGTCTCCATAGAGCTGGCTTTCCCGCGGTAGGCCTTGTTTGAACGCCATGGGCTGCGACGAGATCGCTACATCCCGTGATGCAGGATTTTTCTTCGCAATACCTCTTGATTGTATTACTGCAAGGTTTCTTTGGATCTCTTTCGTACGGTGAAGAGATGGTCATCCTTGACTTCGATGGTGCGGAGCTGTGAGTACTCCTTCACGAAGGCAAGGGCCAATTCCTTGAAAGAAGCGATTGATCTCCGGGGGAAATGGTTGAACCACGTCGTCGCCTGACTTTGCAGCGAGGCTTGGAAAAATTTGCACATGAGCGCGTCCTTATGCATGTGAGGTACCATGACCCCACCGATAATAATTGATGTGCTTTACCAGATCGGAAGTTCCCTTGTATTGATTGAAGTTGGGAGTTGAAAACCGTTGCGGAACGGCTCTTCCTCAATGTCCCTCACAAATGGTAAAGATGATGACGTCTGAATTTGGGGCCAAAGGTCATATTCCAAGTATCCATCTCGTTGAACTCCCTGGAGGCGTCGATCTAGCATCCTTCGAACGTCCTCAACGTGCAAAGGTTCTTTGTGACGGGGGTTTCCGCGCCAGGTCAAGTCACGTCGACTCCCTCGAGTTTCTACGAGCTTGGCTCTCGAGCCTGCTGGCGAGTAAGTCTCGTCTTCCCTGCTGTGATCATCTGAGCGGGTGCGTGACACACGTGAGACTACTTGTTGCCGTCGGCTATCGCGTGGGTACTCAATGCCCGAAAATGCTCCGGGGCGTCCTCCGAGTCGTTCTTGGGCTGATGGCCTCAGTTGATCTTGTCCTCTTACTCTGGGGGTGCAGCTTTGTTCCCTTGAGTCACTCAGCGACGTGTCTCGGGACATTGTCTGGCAGCAGACATGTTTCCTTGCCACCGTGCTTCGGGACGTCCGCTAGCATCTTGCGAGGTTCATTTCCTTTCTCGGAGGATCTGGATGTCCCAATGTCCCCCAACAGCAGTTGTAGGAGCTCAGATTGGGCCGAACTTGGTTACTTAGCTGCTCGACCTGCTGTGTCAGCCCGAGTCGTTGAGGTGACCCCCTAGGTGCTTGCTCGTGACGAGTAGCACGTCAGGGCGTACGTCGCGCGCCTTCAGGCATATGTGATGAACCATGTCCCCCTAGTTCCTGGGTATTGGCATGCGGGTTACGCAGGGCGTCCAAGTTCCTCCTTAGGTCCAAGTCGGCATGTAGCTGATTTGGGACTCTCAGAGATGCTTCTCCTGGCAGCACATAGTCCGTTTGTTGAAAAAACGTTGCGCCTGTCCCGGTTGCAAGTGGAGGGTTCACTGTAACGACCCGTTCCAGAAATCAGGATTAGCTTAGTGATTAATGGTGGATTAGTGAGGTTAATCAGTAATTAGTTGGACAACTTCAGACGGAAGGTGTAAAATGAAGATTTTACCCCTGAAATAGGCAAAAATGTTGACTTTTTGATCGAGCGGTCAAATGGACTTTGACCAATGACCGTGACGTAGTTCGGGACGTCACGAGTACATAGTCAGGTGGCACGTCTGATTTCGACATCCGAGGAAAAAGTTATGACGTTTGGAAGTTCGAGGGTACTTTGGTAATTTGGTTGAAATGGGGCACTTTGTTGACTTTTCGTTCAACATGGACATTTCACATAATTCGAGGACCGTTAGGTAGGTCTCGATCCCTGGAGTACAACGACGGGTGGCATGCCATCATCGAACGTCGGACGGTTTAGTTACGGGTCTAACTAGGTGAGGGGCAAAATGGTAATTTAAGCATCAAGGGCAAAATGGTCTTTTGGGCAACCTTTGGAGTGAGTGAGCAATTATATGGGGACATCTGTCCCTAAAGGATTGGATATTTTCACCAGGAGAAAGGAGATGTGGACATATGTCCCTCACTGGAAGGATGTAGAACCTGGCTCACCGTCTCAATTGTTCGATTTAAATGGGTTAACGGTTTAAAGAATTGGGAAGAACAGAGACATAGTGTTTGTGAGAATCCAAAACCCCTTAAACTGTCCTCAATTGCTCGTACTTACTGAATGAGAATGAGAGAGAAAGGTTAAAGGAGTCCCTTGATGACCATGGCGGTGCACGGCGGTGCTCGTGGCGGTAAGGGAAGGTAAAAACCGTGCGAGCCTTGTTTTCAATTGATATCCCGGGAAGGCCTGATTATTGCGCATGGTTTTGAGTTTAAAGACTCGGGCGTACTTGAGATCCAGCAAACTCGCATGATTGATGTTTTCCACTGTTTTCAGATGTTTTGGGCAGTGGCCCGGATGATTTGGTTTTAATGAGTTTTGGGACTGAGTTCCCGTACTTTGAGATTGATTTATGATTTTGGGCTGAGGCCCTAGATTTGAATGACGGTATTGATTCGGGTTTTAAATAATGGTTTTCATTAATGGTTTTGAATATGAGATGGTTTCATAACATGAATTGATATGCATGCATTGGTTTTTGCGTGGAGGGTATAAATGTACTTTTCTTATGAACTGTTTTCTGAACTTACTATTTATTTTTGTCCACTCACAGTAGTTTTGTGTTTTCGATACCCTCCGGGTTGTTGCGGTGCGGGCTGTTGGTCGAGAGGGAGACGGAGGCATCACATACACGATCCACAGTAGAGTCTTCGCGCTCTGGGAAGTCCGGACGTTTTGAGCGGTTCAGTCAAGAATCCCTTGTCCGACTTACGTGTCACATGGAGGTTGGGCGTCAGTTTAGCCTTCGTGTCACTCGTAAGTTAGACGGGAGCATGACTTAGCCCTTAATTCCGGGGGATTGGGTGTGGGTCGTATCATTCACGGTAGCAGCGGCCATGGGGAACGTTACAAAACTGAACATAGGTGTCCAAGCTGGCCTTCCGAACGGTAGGTGAATTGACGTGTGGCGCGGACCGTGCAGGAGATGGGAAAGTGATTCCTCTGGAATCGTTGGGAGAGGTTCACTCACGGCAGCGATCGCAGCAGCAGATGAGGCAGCCTCGGAGGCTCGTGTGGATCGGCGTGTTCTGGCCATGTGAAGAATGGTAAGTGTCAAAAGTGTGATGATTGAGTTTTTTCAAGGAAAAACTAAAGAGCACGCTTTGAGTATTTCTCAAATCAGTTCTCAATGAAAGCACCAGTTGTTGATGCAGAAATCGTCCGGTTCTGTGAAATTCCTTCTCGATCCCTACGCACAATAACGAAAATCAAACGGAGTTAAGGTTGAAACCCAGGGGGGGGGGTTCAACCGAAAACGCTCCGATACTTAAGTCAGTTTTCTAAGAGAGAATAATCTGACAGAGTGTTTGCAGAAGTTTTTTGATTACCTCCAGAAGTGAAATGTGGTCTTCTATATATAGTGAAGCCTTGAGGGTCACTGAAGCATCTGATTGGTTGAATGAGAAAATATTAAATAAGTGATTGTACCGAGTGTAATCACTTATTTATTAATGAATAAATAATTCGATGGGAAGTTATTTATTATCGACATTGATCTGATTAATTAATATATTTAGTTGGTAAATATATTAAATTAATGTGGATACCGTTACATGTCGATGACAATTTTACCAAGGGCAATATCGTCATCATGGGAATTGTTGGCCACATGGCGGCTCCAGAATATTCTGGTAATTTATGGCTCCACATTACTGCAGGAGATTATGGTATTGTTTTGAATTTCCATGATTGCTATGGTTATTGATCTTGGAGATTAAATGGTTATTTAACAGTTTTGGGTTTTGTTAATTTTGTACTCGATTGCTATGACTGATGTTACCAAACCATTTTGAACCATTATGATTGTCGAATAATGCATAATTATATTTGATGTGCATTTTGACCAATCTTGTAGTTATTGTATGCTGATTGCTATTTTGGGTAACAAAGGTTCATAATTAAATTCTGAATATCGGATAAGAAGTTAGGAGCTTAAATTGTGAGTTTTACATGTTCTTTTGTATGTGATTGACCCTATGTAAAAATGTTCATAGACTTTATTTGATTAGAGCTTTTGAAAACTAATCAAACTGAGTTTTGTTGGTGTAGTTTTTTGCATTCTTTCACTTATAGTTATGTGAACTGATTCTCCCTCTTCAGGTTATGATCTTAATTCATGAGAAATTGTTTATGGATTTTCTAATCCCATTTGAAAATTATTGATCCCTAAATAAATAATGGTTGATTATTGAATTACGGAATTAGTGGATCTTCTAGTTGAATCCATTAATTTGATAATGGAATGGTTTGTGTATCGCTACATATTCTTTACAGCTAAAAACTTGTGAATTTAATCTGGTGTGTGATTTGAATTTTTTTAGAACTTGCCACATAAATTCCTTTAATTCATTGCATGAATGACTTAATGTGTTTTTACTCTGATATATTGTCTATTAATAGATTCCATTCATTAAAGCTATTCCATTATGGCACTCCATTAACAAACTATTGTACAAATATCTGTTTTTGTTTATTGGGATTTTTCTTGGTAAGATAAAGCTGTTAATGAATATGCTTAATGGTCTTTTTCTTCATCTATCTACTAACAATGGTTTTGTCAACTTTGATGTTTATGACTTTTTGCCTTAAATCAATTGATCAAATTTTTGTTATTAACTCAGTATGTTTTATGTTTTGGTAATATTTGAGTTGATTTGATTCATAAACTCATTTGAGTAATTCCAGTTTTTATGACTCCAACCTATATGTCTTATTTTTGTCCAGAACATTATATGATGGTTGAATGAGTTTATTAATTTTTTTCTTGATTATGGGATTGATGGCTTTATGTACATGAATTGTTTTGAATAAAACCTACAATTCTGTTTGATTCAGCTCTGTTTACATGAACCTTTTGTAGCTCAATTCTATTGTGAAATTGAAATTGTATTGTTGACAACTCTTGATTAATTGAGTATTGATCCGTTTTGCTTTCTCTAAAAGCCTTATCATTTTCTAGTTATCTGCAATTGATTCGTTGATGCTTGCTTGTTCATTTGGGTAAATCTGAGTAATATTGGAAATATTACTAAACTCAAGCATGAAGCTTAAAGCTTGTAACTGTCTATTTGCAATGTTAAAGAGAAGTTATTTTGATAAGTATCAATACTATCTTTTGAAAATACAAGAAAAAGCATCCCAATTCTATTGGTTAAATTGGGAACTATTGGTAACACCACTAATTACTTGAGTTTTTTTTTTTTTAACTAGTGATTCTGCCTCATCCTTTTTTTGCTTGATGACTTCATTGAAATTGATTGAGATTGATAAACTACCTTGATGCTTGTAGTCCAATTTTATTCTTTATGCTATGAAAAATTACCAATATTTATATAAAGTTTATTTGATAAATGTTAGTAAAAATTGGACTCCATTTAGTGAAAATTTGAAATCATCTAGTCCTTTTCACTGTTTTCAAAAGTTTAGTGGATAATTTTTGTGAATCTGGTGTGCTTCAAAGATTTTGTACTGATTCATGTTTGTTTCTTTGTGAAGTCATATAGTTATCGTCGTAATTATTTATCATTGGCGGGGTAGTTCTACATTGACATAAAGAACTAACAAAGTTATGAATCTTGTGTTTAATTTGGGCGTATCCATTCTGTTTTCAATTTGGGCTCATGCATCTTTTGATAAATTTGGGTGCTTAAATCATAATCCATATTTGGTTTATTGGAATGCAGAAATTTTAGATTGAATTCAAATGTTGACAGTTTGTGAAATTATAGTTGTCCTTTTGAAGCTTTTTTGAATTTGAGCTTTTGACTAATGTTTTTGTACAAATTTATTGGAAAATCGTTGTAAAATAAAGTTGAAATTGGGGGAAGATAAAATGTTTTCACTTAAAACAGCTTTAATTTCAATTTTATATATAACTCATTTCTGCGTTTCAAGCTCATAGTTATTAAGTCCATTTTATGTGAATATATCCATATGCAAAGGATAAGACAATTGGAATATTTTAAGTGGAAGTATAGGTACTTTGTTCTTTACTATGTTCCCTTTTGTTTGTTTTTACCTTGCTTAATAGATGTCTCTATTTGTTGATTTGGATAATTAATAGCAATTATTGTTTATGGCTATTTACCTTGATTCAAATAATGGGAATTGTCAATAGAACAAAATAAAGTCACTTTTGATTGAAGACAATTTAAATTGCTTATTTTTGTAGTTAATTTAGTTGTTGCTTTCTATTGTATCCAAATTCCTTTTAAGTTTGATTTGAATGATCAAAAACTCTATTGAATAAATAGTTAGATTTTAATTATATTGTTTCTTATGAATCAACTAAAGTTCTACCCTATGGATGAAATTCAAGTTTTGATCATGCTGATGTTTTCATGATGAAACTTGCTTATGATTCTTATTGTTCACATTAGAATATTTGAATATATGTATGGTTGGCTAAATTTTGGTTGCTGTTCCCTATTATTCAAGTTAATTTCTTAGTTTTGTTGGATTTCAAGTTCAAGATCATGCTTTATTGTTTTACATGATGGACTTGCTATTATTATGTTATAACAAGCATGTTGTCTCGATAATTTTTTCAGCAGTTCAAATTTTTATATCCATTATCTGTTGTGATAAGATGAGTGACTTATCATAAATATTGAAGTTTATTTTGGCACCATATTTTGATATGTGGGAGTAATTCATTTTGTTTCTTTTGTTTTTCTTTCAGATTTGTTAACAAAACTATTTCTTAGATTTTGTTGTGATGAACAATTTGTTTGGGTCATTATAAGTTTAATTAAACCATTATATTGTTTGGCTTGATTCCCTGTGGTTTGGAATTTCTATTTGTTTTGCAAACCTTGCTGAGATATGCCACTTTTGTGCAGCACTTGTATTGACAATCACCTGTTGTGCTAGTGATATGTTTGGCTTAATAACTGAGGTTAATTTTGAACCTTATTCTGTTTTCATTTTCCCCTTGTTATCTCAGTATTGTTTCCATTATTCGTATCCTATTGTGGTTGATACTTTTTGAACAAACTATAGTCCATCGATTGAGTTTAACTATTTTGGCAGCTATTGTTCTGCCAATTTATTTTGTTTGTAGTGATGGTTGATTGTTGTTCAAATTCTTGATGGAGTACCTTTCTGTTTGTCGGTATGTTTTGTGAAGTTTGATCACCTTGTGTATATGTGATCCTTTCGAAAACTTGTGAAGTTTGATCACCTTGTGTATATGTGATCCTTTCGAAAACTTGTGAAGTTTGACCACCTTCTGTACTTGTGATCCCTTCAAAAACTTGTGATGTGGATCACCTTATGTTCTTAGCCAATTGTTTCTAGTTGTGAATTATAATTTATTTTATAGTTATCAGAACTTTAATATTTCCCTTGAATCAAACTGCAATATTGAGTTTGTGAGTTTAGTTGAATGCATTCAAATTCAGAAACTATGCATCTTGCTTAAAACCTTATGTGATGTAGTTATTGTACGGTTTGAGACTTTTGTTGTTGTTCTGATTTATGATATGGTTTTTTCTCACTGTGGAATTCTACATTTTGTCTAAGTAGAACTATTGTTGGAGTTCATATATATCCTGTTGATGTGACCAAAACGTGGGAGTGTTTTGACCGTAACACTTACTGGTTTCAGTTTGAAAACTAGAAGCTACAGACTTGTACTGTTGTTCTGATGTCATAGTGATTATAAGGCCATAATACAGGAGTTGCATCGGCGTTCTTATAGTCCTATGATTTAAGAACAGCAGTGACTGCTATGTTGGATTCAATTCTTAATACTTATTAGGGCTCAGTGATCACTTTTAGTTTCTAAGTCATGTTTGAACTTGTTGATTTGTCTCTTATACTAATGTGGGAGAATGTTGGAATATTGAGTATAAGTTGATAACTTTTGAGGCAAGTAACGAGACTTTAAACTAATAGAGTCCATTATGAATTAAGAATCTATTTGAGAATCCATATGAATAAGGTTTAAGCTATTTATGGAACTTAAAACTATTTGGTACCTTATTGAAAGTCATCTAGGATTCCTACTTGTTATGTGATAGGTATAATATAGGAATCTAGGTGCATATTAGATATTGGTCTCTGCTCTCACAGATAATATACGTATATACTGGAGCTTAAACCTATTATAAGCATAGGTCTTCTGATCTGAAAGAGAGGAGAAGATTAATATTGTTAATCTTTGAATGCCATTACCCCTCAATCTCTAATTGACTATTGTTTCGAGTATTATCTTCTGATTATATGTTGTGATATTAGAAGTATTTTTGACATTAATATGTATGAATTAGTTTACAATGTGTACTTATCACCTTTCCCCACTACCCCTATCTCGTGTGCACCGAATTAATGTGTGCTTGTGTGTGTATGTTTGTGTTGTGTATATATGCTTATGTTTATAAAACCCAAAATCCATGAAGAGGAAAGAAAGAAGAAAAACAAGGGGAGATAGGAGAAGAGAGAAGAGGAAGAGGATAACTCGGAAAGAAGAATTGGAAAAGAGGAAATATCATAGACGCAAAAAACCCTACACACCCACCCCTATGCTTATTTTAGGGTTTTTAATTTTGGACTTGGAAACTTAGAACCAAGCATTCTAGCACCTTTTTGGAGTCCCAACGATCGATTAAGGTCAGGAGTTTGAAAGTATGGAAGCACGATATTGCCTAGGATAAAGTTTGAACCATGGCTGAAACTTGAAGATAAGTGTGTGTGTGTGTAACGACCCGTCCTGAATTATAGGGATTAATTAAGAATTAATGACGGATTAGCCTCGCTAATCGGGGATTAGACGGGTATTAACAGACATTCAAGGCGGAATGACGATTTTGCCCCCAGAATGGGCGAAACGTTGACTCTTCGTTCAAGGTGTCAAATGGACTTTTGCCGATGATTGTGACATAGTTCGAGACGTCACGAGTTCATGGACAGGTGGCACGTCCGATTCCGACGTTCTAGGAGGAGATTATGACGTTCGGAAGTTCGAGGGTATTTTGGTAATTTGGTTGAATTGGGAAAATAGTTTACTTTTAACCTGGGAGGTCCGATGACCGAGGGCCGAGGACCGTTACTTAGATTGGGTCGATAAGAATCCGTAGACAGGCGGCACGTCGAATTTGGACGTTCGACGAAAAAGTTACGGTTTACGGAAGTTCTAGGGAACTATTGCACGTTTTACGAGACGACTTAAGTTTTGTCTCAAGTGGGCCCCAAATATTTCTGTGCTGGCCAAAGGATGATTGCATACATGCATCCCCCTTTGTCTATTCACCCAAACAACCTGAAACCTTCCCCTCCCCAAACCATGACTCCCACACGACCACACCACCCTAAACCCAATCCAAAACTGGTTGCACATGAGGGAAACAGAGAGAGAAGATTGAACTGATGAAGGTGGTGGCAAGATCGCAGGCCACCGTGCACGGCGTCCATGGAACCGTGAAGGTATCGGTTTTGGCCCTTTTCAATTTATTTTTTATTCTTGACGTTGGGGACGGTTTTAATCGATTAGGATAAGTTTATTGGGTTGTTAGGAAGGCACTAAGATGATTTTGATGATGGTTAGAGGTTGAGGAAGCCCTGGGGCATTTATGAAAATGTTGGACCGTGAGGAAGAAAATCAAACTGTTGGATTTGTGGGTTTTTCATTGTTTTGATTTCACAAATAGGATTCTAGGATCAAGATAGGAAGTTTTGGATTGAAAAGGGAAGGAATGGAAGAAAAATGAGAAGAGGAGGACCTTGGACCGGTCCAGGCAGACCGCTGCACAGAACGAACCGGGCTGGCCAGTTCGGACTTGCCTAGCCGAAGGACAGGGACAATCTGTAGTGCGCTCATGGTTCCCAAGCGTAGCCCCTTTGGGAGGCGCGTGGGCCACCTTTTAAGGGTGGTTCCAACACATGAAATCATCTATTCAATGTAACAAACAATTTGAGACTGGTTTCGAGTCGATCGGACATCGTTTCGATATAGTTCGGGATGTCCGAAGGTTTCGGAGCGCTTTTCAAAATAGTTAAAAATTCTGAAAAATTATGGGGCTTTAGTGAGGGGTTATTTAAGTAGTTAGTAACCCTCTAAATTAATTTGGACAGGTTTGGGAACCGTGGAGACGACGATTGGCCCGGGAGAGGCTTATGACGCGAGTATCGAGACGCCGCTTCGGACGGCCTGTGAGTGGACATTTTGTTCGAAATCTATGCATGCATAAATGTTTTATAATTTTTTTAGAACATGTTTTGTGATGCCATGAGTGCATTTGTTTGTGGTAGCTTAGGATCGACATTTTTGCACGTTTTTTGAGGTTTTCGGCTTTATGTCGTACCTTTACGTATTGTGTTTTCAATGATGATTTAATGAACGGATTTTGGATTTGGAAATATGAACTCGGACATGAGATCCATTTGATTTAAAAACCCTCGGACATGGAGTCCATTTGACTTGACGAGAAATCGGGCTGGAAACCCATTTGAGTTATACGATCGGGCTGAGGGCCACGTTGGTTTACGAATCCGGATTTGAGGCCTATTTGGTTGTAATATTAGGCTGGAGGCTTTGTTGATTGTAGTATCGGGCTTGAGGCCCTATTGGCTGTGAAATCGGGATTGAGGCCCCGTTGATTTCTGGGTTCGGGCTTGAGGCTCGAGAACGTTTTTAAATGGTTTTATGAATGTTTTGGTAAATGATTTTCGAATGCATGCATGTTTTTAGTGAAGGGTATAAATGAACTTTGTGAAAATGTTTTTATTAAAATATTTGTTTTGTACACTCACGACTTTTGATGTTTTGAATGCCCTTCAGGTTGATCGTGAATGCGGGCTGTAGCAGAGATCGAGACATCACACTCCTCCTCCTACGATACTGGTGTACTCTGGAAGCTCCGATGAGGGCTAGAGACGGAATTATCCCTGGTCTGACACTTCGTGTCAGATGGGAGCAGGCACGTCCCATGTTAATCCTGGGGGATTTAGGACGGGTCCTGACAGTGTGTGTGAGTTCAAGCAAGATTTAGTTGGTTTTAAGATCATAGAACATTTCCTAGGTTTGTGTAGAAGTAGTTGGATAGTTAAAACGTAAGAAAATGACATAAATTAGGTGAGTTAGTGTAACGACTCGTCCCAAATTTACGGGAGTAATTAAGAATTAATTAAGGATTAGTGGGACTAATCGGGACTTAGTCGAGGATTATCGAAAGTTCGGGGTGAAATTACGATTTTGCCCTTGTACAATGGTAAAAATTTGACTTTAGACCTGGGAAGTTCAATGCACGAGGGTCGAGGACCGTTACGTAGATCGAGTCGATACGAGTCCGTAGACATGCGGCACGTCGAATTCGAACGTTCGACGGAAAAGTTACGGATCACGAAAGTTTTAGAGTAATATTGCACGTTTCACGAGATGAGTGACTTTTGTCTTATATAGGGCCCAGATATTTTGGTCAGGCCCAAAGCCCAATGGATGAGTGACAAGTGTCACTCATCCATTGCCCCTTTCTTTTCATCCATGCATATCTCTTCCATTCCGCTCATTTTGTGCGTCCAACCCGTACCCACTCCCAAAACCTATTTCAATCTTCTTGCTTCTGAACTAGAGGGTGAAAGACAGAGTGTTGGAGAGGCTGAGAGAAAGCCAAGGATGGAAGGGCCACCGTGGACGGAAGAGGGATCAACGAGAACGGTAAACCCGAAACCCCTTTTTAATTCAAAATTCAAATTAATTTCAGTTTTGGACGTTTGGAAATTGTTTCTAATGATTGGGTTGCATTCCTAGGGTCTATGCGAGTCGAGGGGGATTAGAATCGAAGGCTGAGGACGGTGGAACAGCTCCAGCAAGGAGCTAGAAAACTGGCCATGTATGGTGGGCTTTGAACAAGTAATTTCATACCCCTTCTTCGAGTTTTGAGGTCAAGGATCCCTTCATGGGATCCAGACGATCGTGTAGGAAGCAACGACATTGAAAATGGGCCAAAAATGGAGGTTTTGGAATCGGGTCAAGGTCACGGGTCTACGTGACCCGATTGCAGAAATTCGGGTTGACCCGAATCAGCGAGGACGATGGCGACGTGGCAAGGAGACGTCATCATCTGTCAGATGTTAGTCCATGTTGTCAATGGGAGGCTGCCACGTGGCAGTTTTTAGTGCCCAGTTAGCCTAACATGTTAGTGACGTGGACTAATCAGATGGTGCCACGTGTCACTAACATGTCAAACACGTGGACCTGTGAGCTGCTGACACGTGGCACTATCAGCTAACACGTGTCAGATGTTAGAGATGACATCATGGTGACATCAGCAGTGACGTCAGTGTTGATTTTGATCGTTGACTGCTAACATTAGCGTTGATTTTTTGGTCAACATTGACTGTACCTTTGACCCGAATGTGAGGGATCATGGGCACGTATTTCGAGGTGGGACCAGAACCATTTTAAAGGTTTCGACAATACAAATCCAATGGTGGTGGTTTCGAGTCGATGAGAGATCATTAGGTTGGTCAAATTGAGGTTTAAAGCCTAGGTAAGCGTGTCTAGGACATGTTGAATTTTCCGAGAATGTTGGGGGTTCTTGATTAGGACTTTTCTAAGTTTGTAGTAACCTCTGAGTGCGTTTTGAATAGGTCCGGATGACCCGGAGAGGCTTATGACACGCGTATCGAGACGCAGCTTGGACGGTCTGTGAGTGGAATTTGTTTTATGAACATGATGCACGCATAAACTTTTTATATGTGTTTATGAACATGATTTTAGATGCCATGAGTGCATGTATTTGAAATATGAATTGTTTGGCATTTCCGTAAGAAAATGCGATATTGCACGTAGTTTGAGATTTCTGTTTTATGTGATATTCAGGCTTCGGCCAAGTATTCTACGTGCATGTGTTTTATGTGATCTTGATGGTTTCACGGAGAGTTGTGAAACTGAGAAACTGATTTTATAGGATTTTAAAGGATTTCACGGAGATGTGTGAAATCAAGATTCGGGCACGAGACCCAGTTGAAAAACCTTGACTTGGCGTGAAGTCAAGGATGATTTGGAAAGTATTTTGAAAATGAGAAATGGCTTTTAGACTTGGAACATCTTTCAGGCATATGACCCAGTTGATTTGCAGTTTGACTTAGAGCATAGTCAAACGTGAGATAAGTCGGGCTATGACCCAGTTATGAGTTTTAGGAAAGATATTTCGGGCATGAGACCGAGTTGTGAATTTGACAGGATTCGAAGAATCCTGGATTATATTTCAGGCATGAGACCCAGTTATAGATTTGATAGGATTCGAGGAATCATGGGATACGAAGTGTTGTTAAACACTGGTTTTCGAGCTGTGACCTATTTGGTGATATTTCTGGCGTGTGGCCCTATTGATGATTTACGGTTTAGAGTCCCAGATGATCGGGTTAGAGTCCCAGTCGATGATGACATTTGAGTTCAAGTCCCGGATGATATGACGCTCGCCTCCGGACTGCGGATGTGTTCCTTCCAGAGAGGTCACGTTGCACTGCCTGTTGTCGAGCAGTAGCTGGAGGCTATGGCCAAGGGAGGCTCGAATTAGGAGGGCCGGTGTTATTTGAGATCGATTGGTGATGTGTTCACGATGACCTAGAGATGGTGGCGGGTGATATGTTCACGGCCACATGCTAGGATTGTGAGCGGTCCTGAGCTATTTTGCACATGTGCTAGGATTTGAATCGTGACTCACATTGAGGATGATGATAATAGGAAGAGATCCCACATGATTTTTGATTTGGGATGAGCCCGGTACTTGTTTTCAATGACTTGTTTTTGGGCTGAGATCCTATTGAGGTAATGACTTCGATTGAGAAGCATTTTTCACTGGAATTTGAATTGGGAAGCAATACGTCTTACTTTCGAGAAATTATTTGAAATGATTTTTGATGATGCATGCATGCTTTTACGTGAAGGGTATAAATGTCTTTTCGAAAAAACTGTTTTTATAAACTGTTTATTTTTGTCCACTCACAGTTTTTATGGTTTTTCTACCCTTCAGGTTGCGAATGCAGACTGTAGTAGAGATTGAGACATCACATGCCACCATCGATCCTGTCATACTCCGGATAACCCCGAGCGGGTGATGAGTTATCCCTGGTCTGACACACGGTGTCAGACGGGAGCAAGCACATCCCATGATAATACAAGGGGATTGCGATGGGTCTTGTCAGTTAGAACCAGGTCAACTTACCGGGTCAGGAAACTAGAATTACAAAAAACTGACTGACCCGCTAGAGGTTGAAGGAGGTGAATAGGGTAAGCGCGTGGGCACCATGAGCAAAGACTAAGGGCCTGAGATTCTAGCCAACATGAATTTTGTAAAATGCGATGTTACGAACACGTTGGTACATTTTTCGAGTCGATCGAATATCGCCTCGAGACAATTTTGGTTGTTCAAAGTGTTATGTTAGGTTTTTAATCCATATTTAATCCTAGAAATTAGAGAATTTAAATGTAAGATTATTTGGAATGTTAGTGACCCTTGGTGGTGATTTATGACAAGTGGTACAACTCCCGGTATTACGTAGGAACGTTCAGTTCGAGATTGAGCTACGTGGACGATGTGTGAGAAAACTAAAAAAAAAAAAAATTAGTATGCATTCATAGTTAATTGTTTTAATTTCTTTATTGCATGATTTATGTTGAAATGATTCGATCATGATTTCGTAATGATTATTCGATGATTTTTCAGATTTAGTGATTGATTACTAGACACAGTCATTTTACGGTATTTTATGGGAATTTTGTTTTCAGCGTAGGCTTGGGTTTTGAAAGTGTTTTGACCTGATTTTAAGTTAAGGATTGTGTAAAATGAGTTTTCTTAGTTTGAATTGTTTTTTCATGATCAACCATCCTCAGATATGGTCAGTGCTCAGATGTCCAGAGCATGACTTTGTTTTTCCTGAGGCTGGAGACTTGATTAGTTTTTAGATGTGTTTAGATGATGTGTGAGTGTAGTTCCCGAACTGGCCTAGATAGTGCTACGTGCAGTTCCCGAGGATATTGTTACAGTGTGGATGGTGCTATGTATAGTTCCTAGACGTGTCCAAATGATGCAGTAGTGCAGTTCCTAGACTTAACTCGAATGGTGCTTCAAGAAGTTCCTGAGCAGCTTAGATGGAATTTTTTTTTAAGGTCGTGGGAGCTCGAAACTAAGGACACAAGTAGATTCCAAGGAAATGTATGAGAAAGACTTGCCCAAATTCGACGGTTTTGGACTCCAGAAAGCCACTTGAGCGAAGCAGGAAGCTTGGCAGGAAGTTTGAACTTCCACCCGTGGATTTGAGGTTAGATTTATGGTATTTCGTTCTTGAAATCGTGTCTCTAATAGTTCTTAGTAATTATTGGATGGCAACCAACATGGCCGATCCAAGAGATTCGAGGCCTGTTCCCCTCTAACTTACATTACTTAGAAAATACACACACACACACACACACACACACACACACACACACACACACACACACACACACACACACACACACACACACACACACACACACACACACACACACACACACACACACACACACACACACACACACACACACACACACACACACACAAACACACACACACACACACACACACACACACACACACACACACACACACACACACACACACACACACACACACACACACACACACACACACACACACACACACACACACACACACACACACACATATGTACTTTATATACTTTGTAATAAAATTCATATAAAATTTCCAAGAATTTGAATGCATCGAAACCATAGTCGCATTGTGATACTTTTATATAGAAAATAATGAAATTTTATCATATATATAATTAAAGCTAAGTTTTCTAATTAAATTTAAATTATTTTTTCTGTTGATTCTGGTGTAACTCAATATTCATTTAATAGTTAAAAATAAAAATATATATATAAAAACTGTTTTTATGTGAGTTAGAGCCTATTTACTTTATATAACCAAAATAATCCATATCAATACTTTTCAACAATATAGGCCAAATTTATTAATAAAATCTAAAATATTCAAAATCAATTTAAATATATTTTTTTAAAAATAGACATCTAAAACAAAATTTCTCATAAAAATTAGATTATTTAAAAACTTTTGGGCCTTCCTGGTTTGTGAGCCCAGGTCGGTCACCATAGGCCAGGGTCGGCTCTAGTAACCAACCAAAATAATTGTGACATTGAAAGTCAACAACCAAGATGGTAACAAGTAATAATAGAAATGGTGGTGAAGGATGAAAGAAAAAGACATGAAGAGAAATGAATCGAAAAAGGAGAGAAAGAACGAAGTAAAGAAAAACTTTCCAAGTTCACCCCTATTCGGTTGGTATCTGTACGTATCGATTAACAACCCTAAAAACAGAGTTATCAAACCTAGTTACATATAGAAAAGTTAAAATCTAGAAAAAACTTTGGAAGAAAGGAAAGGGCACTTGGGGGAGTTGGAATTCATGTTCATAGGCCAAAGTTAGACACATTCAAGTTTGCAAAATTGAACACCCTTTTATGTTATTGTGTTGTAAATATATTTATGTATGTGGCTATTTATATAATATTGTGAAGGATAGTTTAGTCATATGTAAAGAGGGTAGATAGGTAATTTGTGCTTTGTACTTAACCCTAACTTTACTTCTATATAAGTAGGTTTAACTGAATGAAATTGTAGAGACGATTTGATCGTGTTCACAACACGTTATCAGTACGAAATCTAACTATTGCTCAGTTGATTGTTTTCTTTGTTTTTCTCTATTTCACACCCGCTGCCAAGCCAAGAAAAGGAAAACTGAAACCTACCTCTTCCAAAAAATCCCAAAAACCCATTTTGTTTTCAACACACTCACACGGTTACCGAGAGCCTCTGCTTGCCCAATATCCTCATCTTATGATCTGGTGTCGAAGCAGAGCATCTGCAGGACCGCCGATATTCAAAGAAAAAAAAAAGAAACAGAGTAAGAGCCTCAGATGTGCTGCTGAGGGAGAGAGAGTGAGAGACTATGTCGCTGCACTTTTGGGGCATTTCCAGCGCCACTACGCTGCACAATTCTTGGGCTCTCTGTAACGACCCGAACCGAGAATAATAATATTTTAATGTAAAAAGACTATTTTGCCCCTGAAGGGGGGAAACTTTAACTTTTGACCCGGGAAATAATTTGGACTTTGACCCATGACTAGGACGTAGGTCGGGACGTCACGAATCCGTAGACAGGTGGCACGCCGAAATCGGAGTTCGTATGAAGAAGTTATGGTCAAGGAAGTGTTTAGCGGAATTTACGAACCGAGAACAACGGAATAAAATATTACTTTATTATGGGAATCCGTGCCAAACTAATATTTAAATCAAACCAGTGGATGAGTGACAAGTGTCACTCATCCAAGTCCACACTATTCCAATAAAGCAACCTTACACTATTTAACCATTTTATACAATTTAATTTTCCCTCCATTAACGCCAGCTGTTGGATCCCTGCCCAAATGCATCTCAGCCTTCCATTTCCTCTGCTTTTTCTTCTTCATGCACGCTCATCCTTTCTTTTTCTCTCAAACACACACATCCATCCCCCCTAACCCGTGCATTTTCCTTCCCTTTTCTCTCAACCCAAACAATCGAACCAGCAGCCCTCACACCACCAGCCGACCACCAACAGCACCACCATCATCTTATCATCATCACCGTGCATCACCGGCGACCACCACCCCATTTCCCCTGCCCTGAACTGCCGTGCAAAACTCAGACCCGAAATACAGAGGAATCGGGTCCAAGAAGAAAACCTCGACATCCACACAACCTCGACACAAGGGAAGCTTCAGTCTACACCGTGAGGACCCCAGGAGCATAACTGGACGACGACGAAGGCTGCGGCGGCGACACGGCGGCGGTAAGGCCTAAAACCCGAGAACCCCGTTTTTCTTCCCTGTTTCGAACCAATATGTTTTGATGCTTAGAAATCGATTAAGTGGTTATAGACATGTCCTAGGGTTAGAGACGAGTTGATTGGGACCGGTTTGGACGACGGAGACGGCGTGGATCACCGGAGACGACGATCGGATTTTGACTGTGAGTTTCAGCGACGCTCTGGTAAGTTTCTTCCCGTTTTCTTCCTGTTTTGAGGTTGTAGAACCATAGAACAGACCTAGACGACCCTATAGGGATGAACCCCGTCGAAAATGGTGGCCGGAATCGTACGGTGGAATCGGGTCAAGCCGTGGGTCGACGGCGACCCGGTTCCAGTCAAACGGGCTGACCCGGTACTGTAGCATGATGACGTCATCATGCTGACGTCACAAGTGACGTCATGATGATGTCATCTTGTCAGATATTGTCATAACAGGGACCAATCAGAACATGCCACGTGTCACCTGACAAGTGTCAGTGATGACGTCATGCTGACGTTAGCATGATGTCACTGCTAACGTCAGCAGTACTGTAGCAGCGTTGACCCACGCGTTGACCAGGCGCGTGGGGACGTGTGTGAACAATGATTTTGGTGGAGCCGGTACCATTTTCAATGTTTCGACGATACAGATCCAATGGAGGTGGTTTCGTGTCGATCGGAGATCGTTAGATTAGTAAAAATGGGGTTTGAAGCACCGGGAATAGTGCCCGGGATGCGATTTTGAGGCGGATCTGTTCTAGGGTCTTGGTATTGATGTTATAGGGTCCTTAAGTAACCCTCAGGTATAATAATACAGGTTTTAGAGATCGTTGAGCAGCAAGGACCGAGTGTGAGTGGGCTGTTTGATTTATAAAAGGCTTGCATGCATAAACTGTTTTACTATTTCCACTTATGATTTCGATGAGTCTTATATGAACTGTTTATATATGCTATTACAATGTTTTGGGCATGAGACCCGTCTGGATTATATGTGGATTTTGTTTGGGATGTCCGGGGGGACATAGGGTAAACTATACTGTTATTGTACTGTACTTTCCTACCTGTGTATATTGTCTCCTCCAGGGAGGGTCGTTGGCCTGGGTGGACCCTGGAGTAGTCACGGGGCCCTGACTGAGTGGATTTGACCCCCGTTGGGCTGCTTACTCTCAGGAAGGCATGTTCATATACCTCGGGCAGTGACCGGGATACCGGAAGCTGATGTACCTAGAGAGTCTCGGGTGTGAGACCCTGAGTGGCAATGCGTGGCCTTAGAACCGTGACATCATTTGGGTTGGGTTTTACAGTGCACTGATATGTTAGTTTCTCCTTTCGATTATTCTTGTGGTTTTATGTTATCATTTCATTATAACATTATGTTTTCACTGCATGCAAGATTTGGAAAACGGAGGGGTAAAATCTTATGATTATTTTATTATTAAATTGATTTATAAACTGTTATTTTTGGCCCACTCACCCTTGTTTTACTGACCCCTCCAGACCCTGACACGGAAATAGAGGAGGAGCACCCGGAAGAGGAGGCAGAGGTTTAGTTTGCTTAGCTATGCACCTGTACACCCACTTGTGGGTAGGTTGAGCACCGAATAAATGTACTCTGACTATTGTGCTCACGTGTTGTATTTTACTTTCCCTTGTCTGACAGTATCGCTTTAAACACTGTTGTTGTACGTTATCTATCTATTTAAGTAATCGGTTTTTATTTAAGGGTAATTTTGGTATGTTTAGAGTCATTGTCAGACGGGAGCGGGGCATGTCCCCGGGTGGTCCCAGTGGGATTGGGACGGGTCCTGTCACTCTCACTCACTCAGAAAACCTCCACAGCCTCACTTTTAGAGGGCCCATCTCCTTCAGGAAACCAAAACCCTCATCAGCCACTTGCCTCAGAGCTCAGTTCCTGGACGAAATCGTTCAACTTGCCCATAACAAGGTTTTGATTGCAACTGGTGTTTCTGCGGCATTTGGGCAGATTACCAAGCCCTTAACTTCTGTAATATTTTATGGGGAAGACTTCGATTTCAAGGCAATTTTTCAGCCTGGGGGCTTCCCTTCTTCCCATTCTTCTCCACGGAAGAAATCAGAAAGCAGAAATTAGGAAAAAGCGTGTCGTTTTTTAGGAAACGGCTTGTCGTTTAGGCCTAGTTTTACTTTGGACATTTTCTACGCAGGGCTCCACTCGTGTGTGACTAGATAAGTTTTTTTTTAACTATTTCTTCTAATATCAATCTGGTGATATGAATATATGATACATACATGATAATGATATGAAATAATATAATGCTATGATCATATTGATGTTGATGTTGATATTAACTTGAATTAATTATTATTCAATTATTTAATTGATGTTATGATCATGGCATGAAAATCATATGATACATACGATGATATGTTGGTAATATGTGATAATGGTACATGTGATATGATTATGAAATGATGTGAGATGAATATGATGATGATAATATTATGATATAACAATATGTGAATATGATGTTATACCTATGATACTAATACGAGATGATCATGAAATACGATGAGGACATAATACTATGATATATAATGATAAACACATGATGGTTAATATATACACATATGCTAATCTGATATAGTATATGGTGAATTCATGATGTTATGATGTATGATGATAATAAGAGATGACGATGACAATATATATGATACATGTATGATGATGAATACCTGATGCTACTATGTATATATGGTGGGATATGTTGATCATGATGATGTTAATGTGGAATTTGTATATTCACGCCAAGACATTATTTGCCCAAAGAGACACTGCCCAGAAGGCCACGTGTACTTATAATGCATCACAATTTATTATTATACGCTCAATACCAGAAGTATTCGTTTATATATATCACACCATATAATGCTATAAGCATTAATTTAAATTATTCTCATATGCTATTTAATGTTTATTTTGGCAAATGTATGTGTTTAAATGAACCAGATGTTCATCAATGAACTAGAAATTTCATAAACTAACCAATATTTTATAAATGGACCAGTAGTTCACACTAATCACCAAATCTGTAATTTCGGCAATTTCCATGAAAAAAAGAACCTGAAGTTTCCTTCATAAATTCAACAAACATCATCAAACCAGTAGCTTTTATATGTTTACAATCTGATTTATCATACCATTTGTTAGTTACTGAAGTTCTTATTTGTTGCTTATGGATGAGCTTTCTCAAAACATTAAATGCAATGATTTGACCATTATATAGATTCTAGAAGAGCGGTTTAACCATTATAGGGACAATTTCTTGCCTGAAGCAAGACATGAATGACCCATCATCCATTCTAATGATTTCAAATCCATGTATAAATATCATTTGGAACATGTGGTTTTCCGCTCGAATATGATTTAATTCAATATAAGCACTTATCCTTATGCATGTGATTCATTGAATTAAATCTCTAAATATGTATGTTTTGTAGGGACATTTATTATCTGGCTGACAATGTTATACTCCGAGAGATATGACGAAAAAACGTTGTAGAATGGTACTGAATTACCAACAATAAGATTTTTTTTTTATTATTCTCCAAGTTCCAGAAGAACTTTGTCGAGATTTACGGATATTCGAGCCAACGGTTATCACATTGAAACTACTAATGATAAGAAGGTGGAATATCTTTGCATAACCTCCAATCAGTATGACCAGAAGTATACACTGGAGAAACTAGCCTGCAGCTAGCCAAAAGTTAGCTAGAAGCTAACTAGTACGAGCAATTACTCATTATATTTCATGACTGGTAGGGACACTCAGGTCATGGTAATGATGCACGTATTCTCAATATGTTGCACGGGCATCCTCTTACTCGTAGACACATATGTCAAGTTTGGTCGTTAGCAAAAATCGAATATTAGACTATTATATGCAAAGATGAATCCAGACTCCACCATTTTCTTGTACACAATACCGACAAAGTGGTCACATGCTACCCTTTTGTCCACACACATACTGCGTTTGCTAAAATCTTAGCCCGGATAATTCAATTGAGGGCCACACCACCCGGATTCTCTTTTATAGTATATAAGACTCAATAATACCTGAGAGTTTATATCGACATCATTCGATGGCTATTGCAAGCCCTTTGGGATTGATGATGAACATTTGGTTCCCCATGTTCTCACCCATAATGGTCTCGTAGAAACACTGATTAACCTTGGTAATGCGCACCAAGCTTCTCGTTTATGCGTAGAGGCCATGCAATTTTGCATGCAGTAATTTTGGTCTGGTTGAGGTCAACGCCATCCAACGATGTTATGCGTTACAGCTGGTGACTAGGTACGAACCAACTGCTTCGTACTTACGCATTTATGGGTGTGCAGTTACGTGTCAATTGTGCCGCCACAACGTACACATATGGGACCTCAACAAAGGAGGGACATACATGTCGGTTATGCATCCCTATCCATTATATGCTCTCTAGAGCCCTTGACAGTAGATCTCATTCCAGCAATATCACGGAAAGTCACTTTGATGAGATAGTCTTCCCGCCGTTAGGGGGAGATAAGAACATGAAATGTTCATGAAGAACGACGTGAATTGACGTGGAACATCCCCACTATGTCTCATCTTGATCCTTGAATGCACAAAGTAAGAATGTAGTGCGAAGAATTCTAGATTTATAGAGTGTAGCTAATAATACATCAGACGCTTCCTCTAATCTAGCTAAAGTGACGAGATCACATATACATGCTGCAAACTTGCCTGCAAGGATAGACGTCCCAGTAGGACGTGTCGTCCCAGACGGACGAGGTACGGCCATGGCGGCTAACCAGTCATAGGTCTCTGCCCAAAAGTGAGGTAGACTAATAGGTTCGAAGGATTATTATCCCCGGAAGAGGATATTTGGCACAATCCAATCCCATCACAATATCATCTGATTCATCTCATGAGATAATTCCGGATTATGGGTCTGTGATGGCGTTGGGGGACGCTCCAACGTCAGAACCCACTCCCGAGAATAAAGAGATCTCGGTAAATCATGCATGCTTATGTGAGATAGGGAATCATAATGATATTATCATAGATGATTTATATGTATTCGCGGTAGCTACCTAAATAATAACTAGAAATGAAATCGAACCTTACTCCGTTGGTGAATGAATACCAACGTAGAGAAAACTAGCCAAAATGGAAAGAACCAATTCAGGTCAAATTAGATTCCATGACAAAAAGGAAGGTGTTTGGACCTGTAGTTCCCACACCTCCCCATGTTAAACCTGCAGGACTTAAATGGGTAGTCATAAGGAAGCGTAATGAGAAAGTTGAAGTTGTTAGATGTGCAACTCATTTAATGGCGCACAGTTTTCTCAACGCCCTGAGATTGATTACGAGGAGACGTATTCTCCTGTAATGAACGTCATAACGTTCTTCTACCTTATCAGTTTGGTAGTTTCCAGAAAAACTGAATATGCAACTTATAAACGTGGTTAATGCTTATCTCTATGGGGATACAAATAAAGAGATACATTTGAAAGTTCCTGAAGGACTCACAATATCTGATGCAAATAGTTCCAGACCACAGAACACGCTTTCTAGTCCTTTGAGGCATCCACTTTACGGATTGAGATAATCTGAACGAATATGGTATAGCCGTTTAAATGAGTATTTGATTAGTGTGGGATAGCAAAGAATACCCATGCGTGTTTATTAAGAAAACAAGTTCCAGGTTCACTATTGATTGGTATTCCAGAAGAAACCAATGACACTACTAAGCACCTGAAGTTGGATTTTGAAATGAAGGATCATAGAAGAATGAAATTTTGTCTCGACCTGAAGCTCGAGTACTGAGCATATAAGGTTTCAGTCTATTGATTAAATCACATCTAGAAGGTGTTGATATTAGACCCACAAGATGTTGAAATGCTTTAATGAGGATAAAAGTAAAACATTCAAGCACGCCTATTATCATCCGTAGTCTAGATCCTATAAAGGACCCGTTTCGTCTGGCAGATGATAACGAAGAGATCGTGAGACCATAAGTTTCATATCTAAGTGCAATAAGCTCATTATTAAACTTGATTCAAATGCACTAGACCGGACATTTCATCCGCTGTGAACTTACTAACTACATTCAGCTCTGCGCCAACACGCTGCCACTAGAATGACATAAAAGACATTTTTCAATACCTTAATGATATGTGAGATATGGGCTTATTCTATCCCTATGCATCGAGAAATGAATAAACCTCATTGGTCCTTGGAATGATGCATTGCCTTATCGGGTATATTGATGTATGCTAACTATCATACCCACATAAGATATGCTCTCAAACTAGTTATGTCTTTACCGTTGGGAACACAACAATATCTTGGATGCTTAAGAAACAGACTCTTATTGCTACTCGTGAATGTATATGGCTAAAAACCATTACGAGGAGTATTCAAAGTACTTGCTACCTCCATCAGGTAGATGAGGATCAGTTTCATTATAGGAGACAACAACAAGCCATCACCCAATGCAACTTTCCAGAAGCATGTTCATGGTATTGGCTTGGGTAGACTAGCTGATCTACCAAGTCCTTAATTTCAGGGGGAGTCAAAATCAGAGGGGAGTATCCTGAAGTATGTCAAGTATCCGGAAGTATACTGAGTATCCCGAAGTATACTCACATGATCATCGTGTACTCTTTTGTCCTATGACCAGGGTTATTTTGTCCCACTGGGTTTTGTTACCTGGCTAGGTTTTAACGAGGCACATATTTTGGTATGATCATTATGCTAACAATGCATCCTGAAGATGCTATGATTTGACTCATATGTATTTGCTCATCTTTTCCCTTCGACCACAGGTTTTTCCCATTGGGTTTACCGGGCAAGGTTTTGGTGAAGCAACACTGATACATTTTATCTCAAAGGTGTACTATCTACCTGTATTCCAGAAGATGCGACATCAACTACCTCAGAAGACTCCGATGTGATCACTTACACGAACGTTGCACTCTTTTTCCTTCGACCAGGGTTATTTTTGTCCCATAGGGTTTTTGTTACCTATAAAGGTTTTAACGAGGCAACACATAAGCGCGTAGCCCAGCGACACCATTACATGAAATATCCAAGGGGGAGTGTTGTAAATATATTTATGTATGTGGCTATTTATGTATATTGTGAAGGATAGTTTAGTCATATGTAAAGAGGGTAGAAAGGTAATTTGTGCTTTGTACTTAACCCTAACCCTACTTTTATATAAGTGGGTTTAACTGAATGAAATTGTAGAGACGATTTGATCGTGTTCACAACATATTGAAGATAATCATAGGATTTAGTCTCTAGTGTCTATTATTCAAGGTTTTTTAGTATCTTATTTAAGAGGGTTGTAAAAATAGCCAATGTCACTAATTTTATGGTATAATTTTTTTTTTTGTGTCTAGTGCCCTAATATCAATCGGAACAAAGGTTGTCAGACATGTTGCTCATGATTTGATCACTTGGGACAACAAAAATAACATGCCTTATAGCTATAGCATCTTTTTACGTACACAATATTTTCCCGCAAGCCTCGCTTCTAATGACAATATTTTCACCCAATCAATTTCCGCTTACCCTTTCTATGCCTTAGTAGTTATATTAACTAACTTTGATAGGAAATATTCCGCATTCATACATCAAAATCTGGGATGACAATTGTTTATGCGTTCATAACTTCAGTACATGAACTTTTCTTGAATTTTTCTGCATACCTAACGAAAAGCAAATATACATGAACTTTTTGTACATATAGCCAAGCATGCAGGAGATGATGGAGAAGAAGAGTTATATATATATATATATATATATAGCTCCTGTTATTCATTGGACCGACCTCTTCATGCATGCTTCATTGATCTGCAGATGAGCATAAAATCCCACGTCAATCACAAATAAGCAAAGCAAAAAAGTGAATGAAGCCTGAAGGTAGAGCGAATTATGAAGTAATAGCTAACTTATAGCCGTAGAATATTCTGCAATATTTATGTTCCTTATTTAGATACCTAGAGAGGAAGTAATATATTAGAACCAGGATAGTATTAATAAGAACAATTGTATAGTTGACTTTCCGAGGATAGATAGTTGCCAAGAATAGGTTGTTTACTACGTATAAATATTACATTTGAGATGAATGAAGAATTAATTCAGCCAAATATCAATTCATATATACCTCAAAAGCAGCGCAAGGAAACCCATCAAGGACAAGTTCATTAATTGCATCTCTGAGCCTGAAATAGTCTTCAACTTTGTTGTAGATTTGATGACAGATTCGAACATACCCGGTTATTGCCCCAATTCCCTCTCCCTCTCCATCTTTAGGCATCTGGTAATGTATTTTGACATCAACACCAAATTTCTTGCACAAATTTTCCCGTAACTTCATAGCTTCAACATCACTTGAAATCTCCAAACAAGCCGGTAAACCAACCATGATCATGGTCGCGCACATTTCAGGAGGGCAACCTAAATTGGTTCCCCAGGCTTCCGCCAACATCTTCCCCATCTCAACAACAGATTCATGGTTTCGGTTCCTGATTCCCTCAACACCCCCTTCGAACCTGTTCACGAACTCCATAACCGAAGGAAGCACCAGATAAGGACTATAATCCCTTGTCCCGACCCGACCACTTTCTGTAGGCAACCCATTTCCGTACTCATGAGAAACAATAGGATGATGCAAATCTGGATGTGCCGTGCAGTCCTTTCTGGTGTACAAAAATGCAACCCCCGGAGGGCAGAAGAACCACTTGTACAGAGTACTTGTATAAAAATCTGCCCCAATTTCTTGCATATCAACATCTATGCACCCAACACCATGAGCTGCATCTATCAAGACTTGGTCAACACATTCTTCTCTACAAATTTTGACCAGTTGCTTAATTGGCATCACAATACTTGGCATACAAGTAACATGATCAATCACTGCCAATCTCACCTTTCTGCCACTAATCTTTTCTCTCTTCAAAGCTGTCCTAAACTCACTTATGATTTCTTCATATGAATTCAGTGGAAAGTTAAAGTGAACTTCGATCACATTTCCACCAGCACGCGAAAAATAGGCCTTGATTGATTTCTTCACCGCGCCATAAGCGCAGTGAAACATAATGACGGCATCCCCTCTGTTGAATTTTCCTTCAGAAAAGGCCCAAGCTGTCTGCTGCAAGACTATGGCAACAGCTGTGGAGACGTTATCCACCATGGCAATTTCATCCACATCTTGGGCATTGATGAGGCCTTTTATGATTGTTCTTGATTCGAAAATCCTGTTCTGAAGTTCAGTCAAGTAGAAATGGTCTGGATGCCGAAGAAATTTGAGCTGCCATTGTTGCAAGGCAGAGATGACAGAAGCAGGACAGCAACCAAAGCTTCCATTGTTCATCCTGGCAACCCCCACGGCATGGTGGGAGAATTCAGATTGAATTTCGGCTTCTGTGATGCATGAAGAGAGTTCTTGTGACTTATGAGATATATGGTTCTTGGTGTGAAACTGAAGATTAGAATTAAGGTTGTTGTAAGGAAATGAAAGCTTGGAGTAGAGAAATTGGAGGGTTTGAAAGGGAAGAAGAAGAATTGGTGCAACATAGTAACGGCAAAACATAATGATCTTGTTAGCCATGAACACTCAGCACTCAAAGCAGAACAAAAAACACTAAACACAATCAGATTAATAAATGATAAAAGTTGAAGACGTGTTTGGTGTCTCAATGCTTGTCTTAGTTGCAAATGGCAAGGGATATGAGCAAATTACTCACTTGGCCACTCGGGTGGGGTTTAGATTAAGAATAATACGTGTATTCGTACAATGGTGGTATCTCCTCATATCACCCTTTTCATTTATCTAATTATGATTATATATATACACCATAATTGAAGCCATTCAAATCCCAAATTATCATTTAAAGATCATTTACACAAAAAATCAATGAAATTGGAGATTATTTAGCTATTCATATGTATCAACTAAATAAACGGTTCGTTATAACAACCTTAATTATTACCAAAACTATTCATTTATTTCATAAATATAATTTAGAGGGTTCTCGTTATGATTTACATATAAAACTATTCCGATAAATAATAAAAGTCGTATATAAAGATGCCACTAGGTGAGATGTCCTTAAAATAATAGTTAATAATAGTTAACTGCATTGACTGAATTCAATAAACCCTCCTTAGTCACTGAAAGTAAAATGTTCCACGTTTGGTGTATGAATTTGTTAGATTATTTTAAGTCAGCTTGCCTTTTATCCGCGTAACCTCCTCGTTCCCTCCATCTTATATAGCTAAATAAAATTCAGAATCATTTAATTCTTCATATGCAAGTCAATAATTTAGTAACAAGTACGACGAAGATCAAATTACATTCTATTACACTCGTAATAGATTTATACATAAATTTTTAAATATTATAATTACCTCTTAAAATCTTCAAAACGTGACTATATGGTCCCTCAATTAACTAATTTATTGGAAGGTCTTAAATCGTTCTCAAGTTCTATGGACATTTCGTCACTAAAAGTAGTAATACTTTTAGCAACGAAATACTTAGATGAACATCGGCATAAAAAGGATATTAGATTATTTTGACTACAAGCTAAAGTCTTTTTATTTAATTTTTCCACTTTTTTACATTCTTTCCTCTATCTCTCGCTCTCTCTTGCTTCTTCCAGTCAACAACTCTTTTTTTTTCATTTTTTTTTCAATGTCAAAATAAGTTGCATAATGTAATATCGATGAATGCTACACATGCAAAGTCGGATCTTCCAAGAAAATGAGAGTACAAAATTGTGGATGGTCTGAAACAAACAAATCCAAGAGCAGAAAATGATCCTAATGAGTAATACATGAGATAATCGTCTAAAAAACAAAGCTCATCAGGCATCATGCCAAGCTTGAGCGAGAATGTTGCAACCACACTCTTCTGTCTTCAAATCTGGGATAGCCTCGATATGGACTTATGTCTTCAAATCTGGGACAGCCTCGATATGGACTTTATCAATGGCTGATCATCCACACTCTTCTGATCATCTTTCTTTAATTGTGGGAGTACGTGCGAGCACTTACTTTTCCTCTTTCTCTGACCAACCCCACGAATCTAATCTGGGTTTCGGGTCTTTCTGGGGACTCTGGCCTTTGGTGCCATTGCGATTTGCAAACACTCATTTTGTTTTTTTGTTTTTTTTTTGGATTGTTGTTTTGAAAAAATTAGTTTTAAAATTTGTGAAAAAAAATTAGCTTTAATAATTTTAAATTAAATCTGATTTTCAAAAAGTTAAATTTTATTTAATTTGTGCTACGCGATGTCTACTCGTCATTAATTTAAATTTAATAACAACATGTAGCATAAATTTAAACCGAATAGTTAGCGAAGAGAATCATATTGTAATGATTTTTATAATTTAAGAAGTAATTACAATATTTAAAAATTTATATATAAATACGCGATAAAGTGTAAATTATAAAATAATAAAACGATTACATATATGAAATTATAAAATAATAAAACATAGGGATTACATATATGATAGAGAACAACACTAGCAAAAGTGAATTAAACAGAAAGTTAGGTAATGAATGGAGTAAATTTTGAATGGGACGTGTTTCATAGTCTACATCTCATCATAAATATATCTGTATTTCATAGTCCCCACTTCCCACTCCACCTTTTAATCCTTAATTTAGTTTTCCCAATTCTCACGGCTCATGATATTTCAAAGGTTAGCAAATCAAAGGTTGCCAAACTCCCTTTTTTTTATTACGTGCTAAATTTGTGTGATTTATATGATTTCATTGTAGACTTTTACTAGAATTTGTTCTTAATTTTAATCCGCAACTTAGTTTTATCTCTTATTAGTAGGTTAGTTTTGTCTTTTAGTAGGGTTTAATCTTTTATTCTGCAACTTAGCTTTTCTTTTAGTAGGTTTAATGTTCTAATCCGCAACTTAGTTGTGTCTTGTAGTAGGATTTCATCTTCTTATCCGCAACTTACTTTTGTGACAACTCCTTATGTCTCAAAGGTTGTCATGAAGAAAGCCGACGACCAAACTACCTTTTTCTTACGTGCTAAACTTGTGTTTTTATATGACTTAATTGTAGACTTTTAGTGGAGTTTAAATATAAAATGAGATCTCGTGAAGATTAGTATAATGAACTTGTTCATTATTTGTCAAAAACAAAAACTTTTTCATTACACAATAAAGTATTGGTTAGTTTTGTCTTTTAGTAGGGCTTAGTCTTTTAATCTGTAACTTAGCTTTTCTTTAATTTAGTAGGTTTAATATTCTAATCCGCAACTTAGTTGTGTCTTTTAGTAGGATTTCATCTTCTTATCCGCAACTTACTTTTGTCAATTCTGACCACTCCTTCTGTCTCCTTCGAAGGTTGTCGATCATGAAGAAAACCGACGACCAAACTACCTTATTTTCACGTGCTACATTTGTGTTTTTATATGACTTAATTGTAGACTTCTAGTAGAGTTTAAACAAAAAATGAAATCTCGTGAAGATTAGTATAATGAACTTGTTCACGTCATTACTTGTCAAAACAAAAACTTTTTCATTACCCAATAAAATATTATACGTTAAAATTTAAATTGCGTAAAAAGAAATTCAAACTCATATATATATATATATATATATTTCATGATATATGGGATGAATAATTTGAAGGATTTCATTCTATAGAAAAAAATTGAAGGTATATTTCAACTTACTCTAGGATGTTAGACCAGGGACAGTTCCTGAATTCGAATTTTAGATGGGCTAACTTGTACATTAAATGCAGAAGAAATTCGACGATACAAATAAATTTTATTAACAAATATTAAAAAATACATTTAGTTAGAATGACGCAATGAGTCATGCCCTTCAAATGCATCAATATACAAAAATTAAAATTTGATTTCAATAAAAAAAGTTTACAACAAAAAACCATAATTAAACTTGCAAATATAAATGATCACTTTTTAATTTTAAATTGTACTCTTCGAAACTTAAGAGTGTCAAGATCCTTCATTATCTTTTCGTACTAATAGTATAAGTAAAGTTTTTTCAATGTGGAAGGTCATACAATCAAGAAATCCATCACTTATTTAATTTAATTTGAAGTCGATTGCTTTATAATTCACATGGATGAAAAAACTCGTTCTGTTATTGCTATTGAAACAGGAAGAGTGAATATATGTCGAATAAGCCTATAAATCAAACAATAGTTATTTATCAAAATTGATTTCATCAACAATTGACATAACTCAAGAAAAGTGGGGGTTTTACCCAATCAAATCAAATATCCAATATCAACAATTAGTAAAGCATTTATTAACCTTACTTCCCACAATAGTAACTAGCATGTGAATGCAACCCTCATAGTCATAGCCTTATGTCTCAATTACTCATACAAAAATCTCAATTTCAACTTCAAAATTTCAAATTGTCAAAAGTAAAAAAAAAAAAAAAAACTCTAATACTTAAATTTCCAAAGCCAAAACTTTTCATTCAATTTATATTATAAAATAATATTTTATGCTTTGAATATTTGATAATAGATAAACACAATAAAATTTTGAAGAAAATAAAGAAGAAGAAAAATGTGAGATGAATTTGGAAAAGAAAAACAATGTTGAAATGAGGTGCATAGTTTGTTGATGCCTACTTTTCACTTTGGATTTGAGACTTTGAGATTAATATGATATTATTTAATTGTGTTAGTTATTTATTTTTTATTTTTTATTTCTAAAGACTAAGTTAATTGGAATACATATTTATTATTGGAGGAATTAGCCCACTAATTATCATGGGAGGCAACTTGGTGGGAAGGGCTATAGTCCTTCTAGCCCAAAGCCACCCCCAGTCCCTACCAACCTATTGGGCTAAGCCTATAGAATACAAATAGAATTATGCAAGTACACATAAATCCTTGGTGGTTTTATTATCTTCATTTTTCTCAATTTGTCTAAAACTCATATATACTTTGCACTTTTATCGTACAATTACCTATACTCTGTATTCCTTCCAGGCCATTGCATAGAGACGGCGGGGACTGATATTGAGACAGAGGCACAATTTCATCACTGAGCACTTGTTGACCTTTCAGAGTAGGACTTTGCACTTTTATTGTACAATTATCTATACTCTATATTATCGTTTAACTAATTGATCTTGATAGTTTAAACAGTTAAGGAAAGTTAGTTATCCATTGTTTGACAGATTTTGTCGTTATTGTATTTTAATACAAGAAAAGTATTTTTGGAATCTTTATTTAACTGTCAGACATGAGCAGTACCTTTCACGATTATCAAAACATTTCTATGAAGGGCTTGTCAATTTGGTATCAGATTACTAGGTTAACTTTCAATAGAGACACGAGAGACCCTGAATCACTTGGCTGTATATTGGATATTATGCTCCGGGGTAGGAGGACTTATGCGGATCCGGATATTAAACGAGCTCAGAGGCTGGGGCCTCTGAGGTCAATTTTTTTGATATTTTAACGACCTAGAATTTCGAGCAAATAGAAATGACCATTCTGCACATGAAGGTCAAAGAGTTCACTTTTTGACCTTAATACTTGTTGGACGTTCTATAAAGACCATTACGAAGGTTTTGGACTCTTGAATTTATGGACATGCACTATGTTAAAATCGGAGATTGAAAAGCTTCGATATCGGTCAAAATTGAGTAGGGGTATTTCCGTAATTTTATATGTAAAATAATATGTTATGGTGACATGTGTCTAGAGTGATTGGTTTGGGAGGTACGAAAAGAAGCTTTTCAAGTGTATCAACTATTAAGCATCCGATTTTGGTAGTTAGGTGGATGTAAAGGCAGCGGTGAATTGGATATTTTGATATATGTATATATATATATATATCTATTTTTCGTAGCATACGTTAGTAATACGTACTGACACGATGCTTTGACGCTTCGTGTGTTAGCTGACACGTGCAACTTATCTCGCAGATGAAAAAGGATGAGTATAGTAATGGCATCCTATTTTATCAAAAAAAGAAAAACAAAACAAAATGAAAACAAATAATTGTGTCCAGCGACCCGGAGTCGACTAGGTCGGCCTCGAAGGCAGACTTAGTGACATCCATAGTTTCCTTCGGCTGGGTTATGGCTTTCCCTGCCACAGTGCTAGAATTGTAGGTCCGAGCTGTCATCTGGTCTCTTTGGACCTATTTGATACCTATGGGGGTCGAGAACTTGATCAGTAGTAGGTGAGTGGATACAACCGCTCGGGGTTGATTGATGAGACCGTGCCTTAGAATTACATTATACGTGGTCTAGCAGTTGACCACCAGGAAGGGAACTAGAATGGCAGCGCACTTCTGGCTTTCTTTGATCGAGAGAGGAAAGGTGACACTATCGACCTAGACGATTGAGCTATCGGTGAAACCGAAGAGAGGGGTTGATGATCTGTCTAGGCTAGACTCCGGGATGCCAAGCCACTTGTAAGCATCCATGAAAATGACGTTGACCGAGCTACCAGTGTCGATCATGATCCGACTGACATCAAAATTGGTAATGACTTGGATGACGATTGGGTTGTCGTGTGGGTTGACCGACCTCGTTCCTTTTCCTCGGAGAAGGATATGGTCTCCCAGATATTCTTCGCAACCTTCTTGGCTTTTCCTTCCTCGATGTGGAAGACCTGCTTGTTGTGTTGTACAATACGGAGCAAGTTCTTCTTGGCTCGGTTGGATGCCAAAGGAGAGGAGATGTAAGTGCCTGTAATGATAGTGTTGATCTGGGGATGACGAGGCTACTGAGAATCATTATGTAAGAACTGGTTCATTTTGCCATCTCAGACATCTGGAAGTCACACACAGGTCAATATTGTGGCCGCTGTACTTGTGGTACTAGTAATAGACACCAGTATTCTTTACCAGTCCACTGGTAGCTAGTGCCCATGCTAGTTTGGGGATCATGTTCTCCACATTCATAAGCATATTTTCATAAGCATTATTTAAGAAGGTGTACGTCTCGTACTTTGACCGAGGGGGTGGCCGCTCGGCATGGTTGTCATTTTACTAGTAGTCTGGTCGGTGTTGCCCCTGGGGATCACTGTGGCTAACATGGTTCTTCCCCTTCTTTCCTAGACTGTAGGACCTAGAGTAGTCCTTCCCCTTTCCACTCGGGAATTGTTGGTTGTGGGTCTGGCTAGAGGTCGGCTGCTAAGGGGAGGGCTGGGTGTTGGAGTAACTCAGTCGGTATGTGTTGACCGAGTCCCCAGTGGTAGGCCGATAGGTGCTAGCTAGTGTAGCATCACCCTTGTTGGTCAGCAACTCGGACTAAGAGTGAATTGTAGTCTGGTTTATCAACTCATTATAAGTAGAACAACCTTGAGTATGTACGACGTACCTGAAATATGATTCGCTCAAGTCGTCCTTGAAGGAAGTCAAGGTCACCTTGTCGTCTGTCTCGGCGCATTGAGAGTATTCATGGTTGAACCGAGCGGCATACTTCTGTAGTGGCTCGGTCTCCCTTTACTTCAATAAGAATAAGTCCTCGGTTGAGAATAGGAGATCGGTCTTGATCATGTACTGGTTAAGGAAGACCGTCTGTTGCTTGAAGGAGTTGATGGTATCAGGATCCAGTTGGTAGAACCAGTTGATTCCCACCTCGGTGAGAGTAGAGATGAAAATGAGGCACCGAACCTCGTCAGACAGAATGTTGAAGGCCAGAGCCGATTGGTAGTTGTTGAGATCAGTCATCGGGTCTCCCTTTCTTGTGTAGAGAGGAATACTGAGTGGCTTGATCTTGTGGTCATGATGAAACTCATTGATCCGACGGGTGAATTGGCCCAAGCTAGTTTGGCCCCAAGTAGGTGTCTAGAGTGGCTCTTTCTGTGACGACCCGTCCCGAATTAGCGGGATTAATTAAGAATTAATGACGGATTAGCCTCACTAATCAAAGACTAATCGCGGATTAGACGAGGATTTGCGGACGTTCGGGCAAAATGACGATTTTGCCCTTGGAATGGGCAAATCGTTGACTTTTCATTCGGATGGTCAAATGGACTTTGGCCGACGACTGTGACGTAGTTCGTGACGTCACGAGTTCATAGACAGGTGGCACGCTCGAAGTGGAAGTTATGACGTTCGGAAGTTCGAGGGAAATTTGGTAATTTGGGCCAAAAGTTGACTTTCTACCTGGGAGATCCGATGGACGAGGGCCGAAGACCGTTATGTAGATCGGGACAATACGAATCCGTAGACAGGCGGCACGTCGAATTCGGACGTTCGACGACGAAGTTACGGTTCACGGAAGTACAAAAGTACTATTGCACGAATTACGAGATGACCTGAGTTTTGTCCTAAGTGGGGCCCAGATATTTGTTATTGGACCAATGGATTCCACTGGCCCTTCCTTTACATACATACATCCACCTTCCCGTGCATCATTCATTTTCTTTGTTTCCAAACAAACCAAACTGATCCACCCTTCACCCCAAACCTAAACCCTGGACCCTAGGAGCATAACTGAGAGGGAGGAGATGACTGAAGGAAGTGGTGGCCGGCCAGGGAAGCACAGCCGTGGACGGCGGAGGTCAGCCCGCGCAGGTAATCGGTTTTAACAAATTTTCATCCATTTTCAATTCTTGTGATTATGGGCCGTTTTTAATGATTCTAATGAAGTAAATAGGTTGTTAGGAAGTCATTAGGAAGGTTTTGTGAAGGTTTGAACGTTGAGGGCTTAAGTTAATTGGGTTGGACTCCTAGGATTAAAATAGGAATTATAGGATTGAAATGGGACAAAACGGACCGAAAAATAGGAAGAAAAATGGCTGGACCGGTCACGCCGGTCCAGTTGCAGGAACGGACCGGACCGGCCGGTTTGAACCGGTGCAGAAGCTTGAAGAAGATGAACAGTACCCCCTGGCGCGTGAGGCCCACGCGCAGGGCCTGTCTTGGGTTCGTGAGGGCGCGTGTCCTATCTTTTGGGGAAGTGTTCAACATGTTATTTCATCTATTAGATGTAACGAACATTTTGGGACTGGTTTCATGTCAATCAGACATCGTTTCGATATAGTTCGGGGTGTAGGAAGATTTAGGATCGGCTTTAAAAATAGTTAGAAAATCCAAAAAATTACGGGGCTTTTGTGAGGGGTTATATAAGTAGTTAATAACCTTCTATTATGATTTGGACAGGTTCGGGAATCCCGGAGGCGACGTTTGACCGGGAGACGATTATGACACGCGTATCGAGGCGCAGCTTCGGACGGTCTGTGAGTGGACCTTTCTTTCGAACTTGATGCATGCATAAATGTTTTACAAGTGTTTTAATGTATGTTTTGTGATGCCATGAGTGCATTTGATTGTGGTAGCTTAGGATCGATATAGTTGCACGTTTTTCGAGGTTTTCGGTTTTATGTCGTACCTTTGCGTACTGCGTTTTCAAGGAGGATTTAATAAACGGATTTTGGATTTAGAAATATGAAATTGGGCACGAGACCCATTTGATTTACGAACTATCGGACTTGGAGTCCATTTGAATTGACGAGGAATCTAACCGAGGGTCTATTTGTGTGATATGATCGGGCCGGGGGCCCAGTTGGTTTATGATTCGGGTTTGAGGCCCAATTAGTGGTACTATCGGGCTTGATGCCCCGTTGATTTATGATATCGGGCCTGAGACCCATTTAGTTGAGATATCGGGCCTAAGGCCCCGTTGATTTGGAAATCGGACGTGAGATCCTGTTGAGTTATGGTTTCGGGCTTAGGGCCCAATTAGTCGTGATATCGGGCTTGAGGCCCTGTTGAATGTAACATCGGGCTTGAGTCCCAGTTCAGTTTATGAAATGAGTATGCGGGCATGAGACCCTCTTGAACTGAGGATTTAGGCCGAAGCCTGTGAAAGTGATTTGAATCGGATTCAAGGAATCCTGTTGAAATGAATCGGGTATGAGATCCAGTTGAGAAATGTATTTGAGAAAGAAAGAAAGTAGTTGAAAATATATGAACCCTCCATATTAATTATATGGTCTCCTCCAGCGTCGACCTGGAGAGTCACGATCCACAGACCAGAGTGGGTATCCCCATAGGGATCCCGTTCCAGGAGTGGTGGTTACTAGATATGATGTGGCCCCGGACCAGATTCCGGAGAGATGGGTGGACTAGATCCAGAGAGAGAGCTCGGACTAGATCCAGAGATTGAGCCTCCCAGATGGAGATTCCTAGGAGAAGACTCAGAGTGAGACCCCGAGTAGTGTGCACACTAGTTTAGAGATGATATCGTGACATATATCGGGGATGTGTTCCCTAGGGGCTGTGTGCCCCGAGTTGGCATCTTCTCCGGAAGTGCCTAGGATGGGTTATACGTATGTTGATACGTATGTGGTTTTTAAGAAAAGTGATTTGAGGGCGGAGGCCTTGTGTATTATGATTTAGAAAGTGATTTGGGGCGGAGACCCCGTATTTGATGTTTTATAAATGATTTGGGGCAGAGACCCCGTATTCTGTGTGTTGGTATTGCACTGAGAAGGGTTTTGGGTTGAGTTCCCACATGTTTGGATTTACCGGTTTTGAGTTGTGATGTCGGGTCGAGGACCCAATTGGATTTATGGGTCATGACGGTTTATGGGGCCGGGCATGAACCCTTGAAAGGTTTTTGATATGTTTGACAAAAGTTTTTATGAATGTTTGATAAATGGTTTGAATGCATGCATATGATTTTAATGAAGGGCATAAAATGTCTTTATGAAAAATGTTTTTATTGAAGTATTGTTTTGTCCACTCACAGTTTTCGTGTTTTAATACTCTTCAGATTGATCGCGGATGCAGGCTGTAGTAGAGACGAGACATCACTCCCCTCCTCCTATGATCCTGACGCACTCTGATAGCCCCGGCGAAGGCTAGAGATGAAATTTTCCTTGGTCTGACACGTGGTGTCAGACGGGATCAGGCGGGTCCCACGTTAATCCCGGGGGATTTGGGACCGATCCTGACACTTTCTCGCCCTCAAGGCTCCTCACTCGATCTAACAATTGCTGGACTAGCGGGTCGACACTAGGGCCTTTGCTCCGCATTTGGTAATTGGTGTGCTGTACAGGTCAGTAGACCTCTAGTCTCAAGGAGATTCCCTTGTGTTCCTTGCACCGAGTGCTGCGAGGGGGTCGGTCGAACCAACATATACTGACGACCTCTTAGGATAAGTCGGAGCCCTCCATGACAGAGATGTGAGTGGGTTGTCGGTGTGAAGGTGCTAACATGGATCTATCTTGAAAGGTATCTGACCGGTCTGCTCCGTCGGTGGTAAATTCTTTTTCTAGGGGAATATGAGCTTGATGGGACTGAGCTGTCAGCGGTTCAGTAGGGATGTTCTGCTTAGGGCTTCGCAAGCATCACTAAAGATTTTAGTCCCCTAGGTACCCTTCACTGGTATAATCAGGAACTTGGATGCTTTGTCGGTTGGTGTGGTCGTGGTAGTAGGCTTGTCCTTCCCCATTGCAAGTAACACGCGCTCGGTACCTTTGGAACAGTTTGCGATTACCCTCTCGGTTTCACGAGCTTCGTTCAGAGCACGTCTAGTGTCTAGTTCGGCCTGGGCAGCTTGGAGTTGTGCCATCACGTCAGTGTATTACCCGTTCAGCTATGTGTATCGTGCCTTGGCCTGAGTGTTGTTGGCCTTGATCTCGGTCATGTCGCGCTGTAATTTTTCTAGCGCTTGGGCCACATCAGGAGAATTATCCCTCGGTGCTAGATGGATGTGGGTGTGACCTCACCGTCCACGTTGTCTTACATGCTGACTAGATGACAAGGAAAAGTAGTGCTCGACTAGGTAGAGTGGTGGGCAAACTTAGTCACAATTCCCACAGATGACGTCAAACTGTTGATGCACGAAATGTGCCAACTTAGGGTATGAATTATGTTTAGCCACGTGTCCTTAGACATATCTACCAAAAAGCGTAACCGGTTGGTCGGTTAGAGGTAGACACCAGTGTAATACCTGTCTAAGGGTACTTCGACGTTCAAGTTAGTAATGGGTCTGTGTGTAAGGAGTAAGTGGTGAATAATTTTGTAAAGTATGTGTGAATAGTAAATGCTTAGTTACCTTTAGGAGGAAAAGTGAAGCCCTTTTGTAGGGGTGTGAGGGTGACAATAAATATGTTCTTCCGATGTAGGAGAATAAGTATTCATTGTAAGGTTGACGCGTTTCATGATAATGAACGGATAGGGTCTGCCCATGTATCAGTGCTAATCAGCCATTGCTGGGGTTTGTTTAAGTGCGGGCTCCCCTAAGCTTTGTAGGAGTGTGTTGGGCTAGAGGTATTCGCCCTATTCAGTCTGGGTTGATATGATTTCAACACCTTTCAATGGTCTTCAGCCAACAACTGTTTCGGTTCTTATCTAATTTCTGATTGTATTTAGAGCCTCTATTCTCTTTATGCTCTCAATCTTTCCTGTAATACCTTGGCCACCCTAGAAGCTCCTTTATCTTCAACTCGTTTGTCTGTTGTTGACCTTCCTTCAAACCATATTCAAGGGCAAATCCATTCACATAAGATATATCGTAAGCACTTGATAACTCAAATAATCATTTCAGCTCGATTATACCAACTAACAGCGGTAATTTTCTTACTTCCCGCTTGGTTCTTCTCTTTCAAAACAATAACTTGCATGATACCATTCCACTATCAATATGCAAAGCAACTCAATTGGTCATTCTTAATTTCTCAGTTAATTCTCTGAGTGGTAGCATTCCCAAATGCTTAAGTACTGAAATTTTCGGACTTCAAGTACTGAATTTAAGGAGCGACAACCCCCAACATTAAATGGAAGTGTGCCAAACTCAGGAGATGATGAGATTAATTGGGATGTTATCATTGTTAAAATTGGATTTACATTTGGGTTTGGAGTTGCCATTGCAGCATTTGTGTTGTTCAACATATGGAGGAAATGGTATTACAAAGCTATGTATTTTATCCTCGTCAAGATGTTCCCTCAGCTCAAAGAAAGAATTGGTTCTCACCTAAGAATGCTCACATAAATCAAAGGTACTGGAGGAGAGGTTGATGATATACATGATCTATCATGTTCAGCAATGCAGCTGCGCATCCATGTTTTTCCCCGGCCGTTATATTCTCTTTAAGTAGATCCAAGGAATAAGAAATGTGTTTCCTTTGTCACATTTCATTTTTAATAATGTTCTGGTTTTTTATGTAATAATATGTACTGTGATTGTGTTTTTTCTTTATCTTTGTTCACCCATTTGCATTCCAATGTTTTTTACAATTTTTTTCCTCTCGCTCAAATTTAAAGCCTCAAAATCAACTACCATCTCATCTGATGTCCAAGATTTCACTGTCTTCATGTCTGAGGTCCGAGTATCAGACGCTAACTCTTTTTGGTAAAGAAAACTTGATCAATCTGCTACTTTCCCAAAACCAATATCAATATTCTTCACCCAGTCAATCTGCTGGAGACTTAAAAAAAAATCAATTCTCAGAGTTCCACAATGTGACAGTTTCAAATTTCAATCCATCGTTTTTGATATTTTCGCTTCCCACCCGGCATAAAATCAACATGAACTGATACACATATTATAGTGGCAAGACTCCAAAGTCAAGCAAAAACCTGAGTGAATATCCGAACGGTCTAATGCTCAATCTAGGCTCCAGAGATTATGTAATGCTAAATTAGAATATTGCACAAGCAGATTTACCAATCACATTTCACAAATCCACTAGGCTATTCTTATTTTCAACTTGGAAATATTTCTTACGCTTTCCAAGAAACCACACATAATATTAATTGACTATTTCCATAGATTTAACACAAGTGACAGAACCAATGTAATACGACAAAACCAAAAACTAAATGCCGTAACAACTCTTTGCACAACTAATTTCTTGTGCATCAAGTTATTATCTAATCCAGGGCATATCATTGCAATTAAAAAGAAAGAAAGACTTCAAAGACCGCACAATCAAGCCTGTAATAACCACAAATCTCGTGGAGCCTTTTCCACTTAATTAACCCCTAATCATAAGTAGTTTGGCCTAATTCTAACCCGTTCTTGCTGGTTATTATAGTTTTTATACAGAAAATTGGGAAAAGAAGACTTGAAAATTAAGCCAGCAACAAAAACAAGCTAATTCGACGATCATCAACATTAAAGCCACCACAATCATTCTCAGTTCTACATCACTTTCCCTGTTAGTTTCTCTGAAACTAAATTTTTTTATCCGAAATGAAAACAATCCAGGGCATATCATTGCAATTAAAAGAAAGAAAGACTTCAAAGACCACATAATCAAGCCTGTAATAACCACAAATCTCGTGGAGCCTTTTCCACTTAATTAACCCCTAATCATAAGTAGTTTGGCCTAATTCTAACCCGTTCTTGTTGGTTATTATAGTTTTATACAGAAAATTGGGAAAAGAAGACTTGAAAATTAAGCAAGTAACAAAAACAAGCTAATTCAACGATCATGAACATTAAAGCCACCACAATCATTTTTGAATTTCTTGCTTCATGAAGCATTCCCGTTCCGACATTCTGAACTGGTTCCTCTATCTTGCATGCTATCCCCTCCACAGAACTTGAGCGTTTGGACTAAGACGCGGATTTCTTCGCCTCACTTTCCTCTCTTATCGTACATTCCCCAAGTCTCAGACCAACTGAGCTTGAGGCAGCCAGAAACGCGATAGGCTCTTTCGTGGTTAGAGACGAATGCTCCGATGTGGGAGAGTAGATCGGAGCAGTAGAAATTTTCTCCCGGTCCACCCCTGTGGCCCTGTCTGCCTCTCTCTTATTAGTGCCGTTGCTTGAAGATTTTCGAAGGTTCCTTGCTTCTGCTGGTTCGGACTAGCGTCCTCCTCCAATAGATATTCCTACTCGGATCGAACTAGATGACCTTTTTCTGAGATACCTCATCACTTCTGATGAATTTGTTTGTATTGGAGGCAAGTATCGTGACATTCTTTAGGAGGTAGAAGTGCTTCGTTCCCGACTTGCTAAGGTGGTGGCCGCCTATGTGCATCTTCAGTAGCAGTATGAGGCCGCCAAGCGTCGAAGGGAAATTACCCGGGAAACCCATTCTGGGATTGCACCAGCCTCAACTCGCTTAACTTGGGAGTTCCCAAGGAATCCAAAGTCAGTGAGCTCCCAAAAGACCTTGTGTTAGATAGATACGTGTCCACACATATAAGACACTTCATCTTTTCCTCCCCGAGCGATGTGGGATTGTTCACCGATCTTGCCTTTCCAAGCTCATGAGTCTTGCTCACCGTTCTTGCTTCTAAAACTCACGGGTCTTGCTCACCGTTCATGCTTCCAAGACCGGGTCTTACAATTCACCCCCCTTCAGGCCCAGCATCCTCGCTGGCACACTTTCGATCGGGGTCCAGCACTGATACCATTTTGTCACGATCCGACCCATCTAGCACAATATTGTCTGCTTTGGGCCCAACCCTCACAGTTTTGTTCTCGGGAGCTCACGTGCAACTTCCCAGTAGGCCACCCATCCTAGGATTGCACTAGCCTCAACTCGCTTAATTTTGAAGTCCCCAAGGAATCCAAAGCCAATGAGCTCCCAAAAGGCCTTGTGTTAGATAGATACATGCCCACACATATAAGGCACTTCCCCTTTCCCTCCTTGAGTGATGTGGGATCGTTCACCAATCTTGTCTTTCCAAGCTCACGGGTCTTGCTCACTGTTCTTACATACAAGACTTGGTATTACAATTCACCCCCCTTGGTGTAACGACCCATCTCGAATTTCGGGATTAGATTAGTGGGTAATGGACGATTAGTGAGATTAATCAATGATTAGTTACGTAATTTCGGACGGACGGTGTGAAATGACGGTTTTGCCTCAAGACTGGGTAAAATGTTGACTTTTGACTCAAGTGGTCAAACAGACTTTGGACGATTACGGTGACTTAGTTCGGGACGACACGAGCACGTATACAGGTGGCACGTCCGATTTTGACATATGGCGTAAAAGTTATGACGTTCGGAAGTTGAGGGGTATTTTGATAATTTGCCATGTAAGGGCATTTTGGTCTTTTGCCAGTGCATTGGGATCTGTGCCAATGGGATTATGACACTTGGCTGCCTTGGGATTTGTGCCCACCAAATTTAGGACACTTGTTGTGACGCCCCGGAAATTCGAAAACGGAAAATTTGGAAAATTTGAGGAAAATGACGATTTGCCCCTGGAATTGGGCGAACGGTTGACTTTTTATTCAAGCTGTCAAACGAACTTTGACCGATGACTATGACGTAGTACGAGATGTCACGAGTTTGTAGACAGGTGGCACTCCCGAATTCGACATTCGAGGAAAAAGTTATGACGTGCGGAAGTTTGAGGGTAATTTGGTAAATTGGTCAACAGGGGCCATTCGTTGAATTTTTTATCGGGACATTGTTTGGACGTTCCGGGAAGACCGTTGGATAGGTCTCGGGACGCTAAATCCGTAGACAGGCGACATGCGTCAATCGGAGTCCGAACGAAAAAGTTATGGGCCTAGAACTAGGAGGGGCATTTTGGTAAATTTTCTAAGGAGGGGTAAAATGGTAATTTTCAGTAAGGAAGTTAATTAAACGGTACGAGGTATTAACTGATAAGGTAGTAAATGGGTTAAGTGGCTGATTCAGCCTATTGGGATAAGGATTCTTCAATAAGTGACATTTGTCACTTGGTAAGGTTAATTAGTGGCACTTTGTAAAAATTAATGAGATTAATTATACTGTTGCATATGATCATATGACTATCAGTATTCGACCAAAAACAAAACAGAGAACATCATTGTCCACCCCCTTGATCGATTCTCAGCAGAACATGAAAGCAAGTTCTAATTGATTGAGTAATTCAGTGCCAAATGGAGAGAAAAACCGAAAGGGAAACAAAGAAAACCCCAATTGAACTGGACTGAGTATACCCGAAAAACCATTGAAGAACACAAATTTGATTTTGATTTTGTAAACTGTTTCGAGGGAAATTGATTAGATATTCAGCTTCCTGGGAGCTGGACGACTCGAACCAAATCAATTGGGACGTCAATTGATTGTGAATTGAGGACGAACAGGTCCTGCGAGTTCGTTGAAAGTGGGAGCTTGAGGTCGATCACTTGGAGGTAAGGAAGCTTCAAATTGATTTTGAAATTATGCTTAGAATGACTAGGGAATTCTCCCTGTATGATCAATTGAATGATATAACGTGAATGGGGGTAGGACCCGATTTCAGACCCGTCGGGTTTCGAGGTCGAGTCGAGGGATTTAGGACCTTGTTTCACGAAATTGAGTTCACAGACCCTTAATCCATATTACCTTGATGCTAATGAGAGAAAGAACGGAAAGAATTGGGGTCAAATTGGTAGAAACCCAATCGGATTGCATCGCGGGTCCACGACCCGTTTATCAGAGAAACGGGTAAGGAAGGGAACTGTAGCTGGTACTGTTCACGGCGCGTGAGGGTGCGTGGTAGGGTTTCGAGTCAATCGGACACCGTCTCGATTATGTTTCGAGGGTCCGACGGTTTATGTTATATTTTAAATTAATATTATATTCCTGGAAAATTATGGGAAATTGATATGATGTAAATTGACTTGTTAGTAACCCTACATAATGATTTTGGACAGGATTCGAGGTTCCTGGCAAGTGTCAGAAATTACGGAAACGCGTGCAGCTCGGGAAGCGAGCGGTTTGGACGGTGTGTGAGTGGACGTTTGTTTTATAAACCATGCTGCATGCATAGTTAAATGTTTTACATGATTGATTGCATAAATTGACTTGCAATGATGTCCTGATGATGTGGCATGATTATATGTGATTTAATGAATATTTTAATCGGTATTTCGGGCACATTTTTCGAGGAAATGTGCAAATGGTATTTTGGGCTAGGCCCGGAGTTAAAAAGTTTTCCAACAGAGTATTTTGACTTAATTGGTGAGTCAGGGCTGATTTCTGGATTATTATAATGTTTTCGATATGATTTTGACGGATTTACGTATAAATGTTTTTTGGGCTTGAGTCCCGGTTGGTAACGACTTTGACTTGGTTTGAAGTCGAGGATTTCATTGAGATGTTTTGGGATAGGATCTCGGGATGATTTTCATTGTGATTATGGATGCCCAGACGGTCGAAGCTAGGGGTGGTCCCAGACAAACGAAGCTCGGGGATATGATTGTAATTGTTCCCAGGTAGCCGAAGCTAGGGGTGTTCCCAGGCGGCTGATACTCGGGGTGATATATATTCCCAGATAGCCGAAGCTCGGGGTGTTCCCAGACGGCTAATGCTCGGGGTTATGGCCTACGCGTAGTGCGAATGTGATTATGTGATGGTTTGTGCACTGTGAATGGTGCAGATTGCTTGATGGATTGTTTGATTGATTTCTTGTGATTACGTACTGGTATTGAGTACGGGTTTATGGTCTATGTGGCCAGGTGACTATGTTTTCATGTGTTCAGCCTAAGAGCCGGGATTTTGACTTGTTATGTGGCTTGGCTGGAAAGCCGGTGATTGATGTTCATGTGATTTTTTCCCTATGCATGCAGGTTTGATAAACTGGAGGGTAAATGATGTATTTCAAATGATATTATTTTTGTCCACTCAAACTTTTCTATTTTGATGACCCTTCAGGCCGTGACACGACGTTCGAGGCTAACCGAGAGGCGGAGGCATAAGCGGAGATAATCCCTTGTCTGATAGGTGCCGAAGGATAGTTTCGGGACTTCAGTTGACTTTTCAGAAGGGAGCAGGACTGGGTACGGTTATCGAGGTCCAGTTGGGACAAGTCCTATCACTTGTCCCTTATTGGAAAGCTATGGAAGCCTCCCCTATCGTCTCAATAGATTTTTAAAAAGGGATGATATTTGTTGCACAGTTTTGGGAAATAGAAAACAGGGGAAAACCCATGATACCATTTATACAACCCCTTTGATTTTCATTATCTATTAGTGAGGTGTGAAGGAAGATGAGAGAGTGGGAAGAGACGAGTGTGGTGGTGCCTTGGTGGAGGGTCGTCGTGGACGATGGCCTTGGAACCGTGAGAAACAGAGATCGAGTGCCACCGTGAACTCCAATCTTCACAACTTCCCATAAACCTTGCTCTTTGCTTCTGATTTTTGAAGGAATGATGGAGAGGAGGTCAAGGCGAGTTCAGTGATGGCCACAGATGGGCACGACGGCGTAAGTAAAGTCGAAACCGTGGAATCCTGGTTGAATTCGTAAAATGGTACCTTGCGATTTCTTGGATATTAATCTATTCTAATGGGTGGAAGGTGTTGCTGGAAGTCCTGTGAGTTGACTGAGCTTGGTTTCTAGGCCTGAGATGGACGGTAAGGTTGTTTCCCATAACAAAGCCCCGTTTTGATTTAAAATGGCAACTTGTGTTTGGACGGTTGATAATTAAATTGATTGGTTAGTTGAGCTTCCAGAGGTTAGGACGAGTCTGTTGGGCTTGGAACCACGGCCAATGGTGGCCGGAGTCTCGAGAACACATAGGAGGAAGTTTGAAGGTTTGATGAATTGTTTGGAAGGTAATTTCTAGACTTAAACTTCATGTTTTAAGTAGCTTAATCGATTAGGAATAGTGGGACGAAGCTAATGGTAGAAAAGGACGGAAATTGGACTGGAAATGGGCACAAAATCGGGAACATCGATTCGGATGGACCAGGAACCAGCGTACCGAACCGTACCGGTCTGAACCGGGTTTAAATGAGGTAGGAAATGATGAACAGTGCCGTGCGTGGCTTTCACGTGCAGGGCGGTTGGGAGGCATATGAGGGAGCATGGGCCCACTTTTCGAGGTAAGTTCAAAATGAATTTTTATCATCGATGTAACGAACATTTTGGGACTAGTTTCGAGTTGATCAGACATCGTTTCGATATAGTTCGGGATGTCCGAATGTTGAAGGGCTAGTTTAAAAATGGTTAAAAATTCAGAAAAGTTACGGGGAATTAGTGAAAGGTTCTTGGAAGTGTTAGTGACCTTAGAATGTAATTTGGACAGGTTCGGGAAGTCTGGTGATAGTGGATTAGCTGGGAAGGAGTATTGCACGCGTATCAAGGCGGTAGTGCGGATGGTCTGTGAGTGGACTTTGCTTTCGAAATTATGATGCATGCATAAATGTTTTACATGTTTTCTATATGTGATTTCTATGTTTTTGCTTGTGATATTTATGATTTATGTTTTGCACGTGTTTCAAGATATTTTACATATTTACATGTTTTACGAGATTATGATTTATACTGCGATTTGATGATGGTTTCGATAACTTGGTTTTGGGATTTGAATTATGATTTGAATACAAGGATTTATAAATGGATTTCGGAAAGTAACTTCGGGCTTGAGGCCTAGTTTCTAAAGATTTCGGATTTCGGTTTTAATGCGATTTATGGATTTGAATTTGATGAAATGGTTTTAACATGGATTTGAATTGGATTTGCTGGATCTGGTTATGGGTTTAAAGACCCGGATATGATATGTGACGGGGGCAGGCCCGAATATAAGATTTGGGTTTAAAGACCCGGTGAGTTTAAGGACTCGGTTATTGATTTTCCCTGGAGGCCTATTGAGTTTAAAGACTCGGGAGTTTAAAGACTCGGATTGATATTGAGGCCTATTGAGTTTAAAGACTTGGATATATATTGAGTTTAAAGACTCGAATAGATCCATCAGGTTCGATTGATTAAATTTGTTTTGATATATATTTTGGATTTCTGTGATACACTGATGGTTTTCAAATGGATTTCAGATGTTTTGGGTTGTGGCCCGGATGATTTGAATTTTTGGATTTTTGGCTGAGTTCCCATACTTTGATTTTGATTTATGGTTTTCATAAACGGTTTTCTGATCTTGGTAATAAAGGGTTTTTTGAATGCATGCATTGGTTTTACGTGGAGGTTATAAATGTCTTTTATTTCAAACTTTTTTTTTAATGTTATTATTTATTTTCGTCCATTCACAGTCTTTTCTGTTTTTCGTTACCTTCCAGGTTGGTGGGGTGCGGGCCGTTGTTAGTGAGACAAAGACATCACACACGCGATCCATAATGGTTTCTGCGCACTCTGGGAAGTTCGAAAGGTAGTTTTGGGTCGTTGAGCTTGAATTACTTGTCAGGCTTATGTGTTACATGGAGGTTGGATGGATGTTTAGCATTCGTGTCGCACGTAGGTTAGACGGGAGCATGAATTATTCCTTAATTCAAGGGGATTGGGGATGGGTCCTGTCAATTTGGTATCAGAGCGAGGTTTGTGTGCCCTGCGTGTGGTTATGACTTCTAGAGTAGTTGGTTAGTCGACTAGTGTGTTGTGATGTTGTTGTGGATGTGATGTTTCGATGCGGAACAGCTCGTCCTCAACTTGGACGCTAGAGCGAGAGTACGTTAGTTAGTGGCTTAGTTAGTGGCGAGATCACTAGCAACTGGGTGCTGGTTGCCTGATACACGATGTGTGGTATGATGTAAGCTGGTTTAGGGTTGGAAATGATAGTGTGTTTGGAACTAGTTAGGATCGATAGTTGGTTGGACCCTATGGTCGGATGTGTGCCAGAGTGGTTAACCCGGATGGTAACCAGTTGATTTAGATATGATAGATACGATGGATGGATGGTTGGCCGATTAGTCTATTGGGCCAGATGACGATAGTATGGAATTGTGACCACTTGGTCAGATGGGTTGAGATTGGACTTGTGCCGCTACGAGTAGCCGGATGCCTCGACTTACGGGGTAAAGGAACTGATATCGTATAAGATGGGAAATCCTCCCTAGCGACGAATGTTAGTTTGACGATTGTGAGTACATTGAGTTAGTGGTGATTGCTGGTTGGTGGATGTGAGTTCAACTGAATTAGTTGATGGCCTTAGTGACTCTAGTTCGAGTGATTAGTTTGGAAATGGAAATGTGAGTTAGTAAGTTGTTGTAGATTAGACTGGTTGTTAGGCGAGATGTGAGCTTGTGTAGCTTAGGGCAGCCGAGGTTATGGACGGCTGGTGGATGACTCCAGTTACGTCTAGTGAGATTGTGGAGATTGGTTGGCTTGACCCGATTAGTCGAATCATTGAGATTGTTGTGCAGTGGATCTAGTGGTCTGTCATGGAGTGTTGATTTGCCCAGAGTTATGGAATTTGGAGGAGTTAAGGTTTCCTTGACCTGAGTATAGATGAGTTGTGGCTCGGTATGAGCAGAGATTTTGGACTAGTGTGTTGTGAGCACGAGATAGGAGATGATGTGCCACGAGCTGAGATGCTTGTGCTTGGTAAGGATGTGCACATCATGAGTCGAGATTGCGACCAGTCGTGTGGTCCATACCATACCACTAACCGAGCAGGGATATTCGATGACCATTGCAGGTCATGTTTCTGTACGATTGGTCAGGATCGTTCTGGTTTGATCAGAGTAGCGCAGCGAAAGCGCGGTGGACCTATGCTTCGTTTTGGATCGGGCTAGGTGGGTATGGTCGGGTTTGACCATGGCTGAGATTGAGTTTTATGGACACATTGGGATGTGTCAAAGCTGATGTGATGGATGTGTCGGATATGTCTGCATATGCTGAGGCCGCGACTGGTAATTAGTGATGACTCCGGAGATGGTGACTGTAGAGTCCGAGGTTAGTGATTGATGGCTAAGGATCCTGAGAGTTGGTACCCTCGGAAAGGTTGGAAGTGAGAATAAGATTGAATGTCCCTACATAAATTGTAGTAACTGACAGACGAGTTAGTCGGTGAGTTGGTTTGTGTACGGACACGTGGTTGTGATCCGTAGGAGTTTTTGATTTCCTAAGTGTAGTAGAGGAGTTGAAGTTTGGTTGGTTTGTCCAATGGTGGTATACGTGTTGAGGATTGAGTTCCATGGTTGGAAAAGATGGATACGTTTCCAATGTGGTTAAAATTTCGGAATCAAGAAATGTTGTGATTGAGACAATGAGAGGTTATGTTTGGTTTCGTGTTGGGGTTAGATGTTAAGTATTGGGTGATAGATACTCTAGAGTGGGCAATGGAGACCCATTGTGTTGTATGATGGAATTTTGGGAGTTGTGAACCCCCTTGAACGTGGACACATGTGGATGTGTTAAGGAGTGGAGAGAGTACTTGGTGACGCCACGTTTGGTGTGTGTGGTGGGATTGTGTTTACTTTGGATTAATGTAGGATGAATTGTGTTGTCATGGTTGTGGATTATCTTGAGTTCTGTTGTAGGGTAACAGAAGGAAGGAAGATGAAAAGGCGTGACTATAACTAGTCGATATGAGGTACTTGAATAGAACCCACAGTCTAGACGTGTCTCTAGAAGTTTTGTAATCTTGAGCGATCTGATCAGATGTGGTGGTCTGATCATTTGTGGGAATTGAATACGAAGTGTTGTGACGGTAAATGGATTCAAAGAGGGTTTTACACCTATGGACGATAAGTGGATTCCACTTAGGAGCGAGTGGAGTGGGATTGGATGGCTCCTAGATCAGGATTAAGTAGTTGTGAACCAGGAGAATCGTGTTGTACGATTATCCAACCTCTGTTTTGATGGATAGGGTGGATACGTTGAACATATTGGATTTGTTGGACATGAGAATGGTGAGATTGCTCTTTCTTGAAGGAGTGAGTGGCTGGTTATCGGAAGTGAGATGATATGGATGAAGTAATAGGTAGGTTGGATATATTGGAGATGTTGGATGTGCAGGACGAGTGTGGTCTGTCTTACATACGCTAGGGTATATGGTCTTGGATCTAGTGCTGGGTCTGCCATGTGATGTGATTGGAGTAGATGTTTTGGATGCTGGTTAGGAGACCCAGGAGATTCGGAATGGATTCGGAGTTGGTATTCCTCGGAAGACGTGTTGGACCTGGAGTATTGGTCTAGTAAAGGATTGGACCAATGAACTTCAAAGATGAAGCGTGATTAACTCGTAGTCAAGTGGTAGTCAGTGTGGACACACTATGATGTTGGAACGGAAGGATGCTTTATGATGTTGTTGGATGGAATTGGGATATATCGTAAAGACATGAGTGTTTGAGTGATTGGCTAATGCCGATGTGATTGAGGATATATTGTATGATGGATGTGATGGCTATGTACATTGTGAAGTTTTGGTGGTATGTACCGTGGTTATCATTGGATGTGATTGGTGCATGTACTTGAGATATGTGTTAGCGATTGAATGAGTGATCAGAACCCTTCTGATGTGATTTGGACTTGCATCGTGATGTTCTGGCAGAGGTGTTAGTGATCGGCTTAGTATCGAGGTATATTGGTACTTGTATTGGTGATCAGAGTAATTCCGATGTGATTGATTGACTGAGCGTATAGACTGGATTAGGGTGATCCCGAGTGATCTTGTTGGTTGTTGCAGGGTTCCATGATGATGTGTGAGCTGGATGCTCATAGCCATGATTGGCGGATGGGACCCTGACGCAGAGATGTGTGATCACGGTGAGACAGGTATTTAATAGGGTCCAGTTGCAGACAGTTGGAGTGGGACATGAGATGACTTAACGAGTGGTTCGGTGTGAGCAAATATGTTGTGACTCCAGTGAGGTCGACGTGGGGCGCTGACGGAGTCAGTATGAATCGTTGAGCAGATGATGATTGATAAGAGTACTGAGGCTGATAGATGTCATCTTGAGGTTGGTATTACAAGGTGAGATTCGTGCCTGTTGACGGTAGACTCTTACGATGTACTGAGGGTATTGGTACGAGGTACGCTTGACTCGAGAAAAATTCGAGTGTGTGGTGATGACCTAGTATTCGTTGAGTCATGAGTGTCGGCTGGTGTGATGTTAGAGGTAGCACGTGTATGAGTTGAAAGTGTGTTGACCTCGGTGCGAATAGGATGATTGCCAGCTGGACCGAGAGTTGGTATGAGTTGGTCTGCTTGACAGAGATATGATGACAGTTTTGGTGATGGTTTAGAAAATGACAGATAAGAAACAAGAATAACAGGTGATGTGCACCGAGTAGGAGGCCCAAGTGGGAGACAAGTTGGATTGCCCCAGAAAGTAGTGGACGTCCGTTATTTGGAATTTCGAGGACAAAATTCATTTAAGGGAGGAATATTGTAATGACCCGTCCCGAATTTCGGGATTAGGTTAGTGAGTAATGAAGGATTAGTGAGATTAATCGGTATTAGTTGCGGAATTTCGAACGGACGGTGCAAAATGACGGTTTTGCCCCTAGAATGGGCAAAATGACGGTTTTGCCCAAAATGTTGAATTTTGACTCAAGTGGTGAAACAGGCTTTGTACAATGACTGTGACATAGTTCGGGACGTCACGAGTAGGTAGACAGGTGGCATGTTCTATTCCGAAATAGGACGTAAAAGTTATGACGTTCGGAAGTTGAGGGGTATTTTGGTAATTTTCCATGTAAGGGCATTTTGGTCTTTTTCCAGTGCATTGGCATCTGTGCCAGTGGGATTGTGACACTTGGCTGCCTTGGGATTTATGCCCACCAGATTTAGGACACTTGTTCTTTACTAGAAGGCTGTGGAAGCCTCCCCTACCGCCTCAATTGATTTTTAAAAAGGGATGATATTTGTTGCACGATTTTGGGAAACAGAAAACAGGGGAAACCCCATGAAACCATGTATACAACCCCTTCGATTTTCATTATCTGTTAGTGAGGTGTGAAGGAAGATGAGAGAGTGGGAAGAAACGAGTGTGGTGGTGCCTTAGTGGAGGGCCGTCGTGGACAGTGGCCTTGGAACCGTGAGAAACAGAGATCGAGTGCCACAATGAACTCCGATCTTCACAACTTCCCTTAAACCTTGCCCTTTGCTTCTGATTTGTGAAGGAATAATGGATAGGAGGTCAAGGCGAGTTCGGTGATGGTCACAGCGGGGCACGACGGCGTAAGTAAAGTCGAAACCGTGGAATCCTGGTTGAATTTGTAAAATGAGACCTTACGATTTCCTGGCTATTGATCGATTCTAAGGGGTGGAAGGTGTTGTTGGAGGTCCCGTGAGTCGATTGAGCTTGGTTTTGAGGCTTGAGATGGACGGTAATGCTGTTTCCCGCAACAGAGCCCTATTTTGATTTAAAATGGCAACTTTTGTTTGGACGGTTGATAATCAAATTGATTGGTCAGGTGAGCTTCCAAAGGTTAGGACGAGTCTGTTGGGCTTGGAACCACAGCCAATGGTAGCCAGAGTCTCGAGAACACATAGGAAGAAGTTTGAAGGTTTGATCAATTGTTTGGAAGGTAATTTCTAGACTTAAACTTCATGTTTTAAGTAGCTAGATCGATTAGGAATACTGGGACAAAGAGAATGGTAGAAAAAGGACTAAAATTGGACTAGAAATGGACACAAAACCAGGAACGCCGATTCGACTGGACCAGGAACCAGCAGAACGAACCGAATCGGTTTGAACTGGGTTTGCCCGAGGTAGGAGATGATGAACAGTGCCCCGCGTGGCTTTCGCGTGCAGGACGGTTGTGCCGCACTTGAGTGCGTGGGCCCTCTTTTCGAAGAAAGTTCATCATGATTTTTTATCGTATCGATGTAACAAACATTTTGGGACTGGTTACGACTCGATTGGACATCATGTCGATATAGTTCGGGATATCCGAAGGTTGAAGGGCTTGTTTAAAAATGGTTAAAAATTTGGAAGAATTATGGTGAATTAGTGAAAGGTTCTTGGAAGTGTTAGTGACCTTAGAATGTGATTTGGACAGGTTCGGGAAGTCCGGTGATAGTGGATTAGCTGAGAAGGCGTATTGCACGCGTATTGAGCCGGTAGCGCGGATGGTCTGTGAGTGGACTTTGCTTTCGAAATTATGATGCATGCATAAATGTTTTACATGTTTTATATATGTGATTTCTATGTTTTTGCTTGTGATATTTATGATTTATGTTTTGCATGTGTTTCAAGATATTTTACATATTTACACGTTTTACGAGATTATGATTTATACTACGATTTGTTGATAGTTTCGATAACTTGCTTTTGGGATTTGAATTATGATTTGAATTCAAGGATTTATAAATGGATTTCGGAAAGTAACTTCGGGCTTGAGGCCCAGTTTCTAAAGATTTCAGATTTCGGTTTTAATGTGATTTATGGATTTGGATTTGATGAAATGGTTTTAATATGGATTTGAATTGGATTTGCTGGATATGGTTTTGGATTTAAAGACCCGGATATGATATGTGACGGGGGCGGGCCCGGATATGTGATTTGGGTTTACAGACCTGGTGAGTTTAAAGACTCAATTATTGATTTCCCCAGAGGCCTATTGAGTTTAAAAACTCGGATTGATATTGAGGCCTATTGAGTTTAAAGACTCAGATAGATCCAGCAGGTTCGATTGATTGAAATGTGTTTTGATATATATTTTGGATTTCGGTGATACACTTATGGTTTTCAAATGGATTTCAGATGTTTTGGGTTGTGTCCTGGATGATTTGAATTTTGTGGATTTTTGGCTGATTTCCCATACTTTGATTTTTATTTATGGTTTTCATAAACGGTTTTCTGATCTTGGTAATAAAGGGTTTTTTCAATGCATGCATTGGTTTTACGTGGAGGTTATAAACGTCTTTTCTTTCAAACTGTTTTTTTAATGTAATTATTTATTTTCGTCCACTCACAGTCTTTTCTGTTTTTCGATACCCTCCAGGTTGATGGGGTGCGGGCTGTTGTTAGTGAGACAGAGACATCACATACGCGATCCATAATGGTTTCTGCGCACTCTGGGAAGTCCGAAAGGTAGTTTTGGGTCGTTGACCTTGAATTCCTTGTCAGGCTTATGTGTTAATGGAGGTTGGACGGATGTTTAGCCTTTGTGTCTCCCATAGGTTACACGGGAGCATGACTTATTCCTTAATTCAAGGGGATTAGGGATCGGTCGTGTGACTTGGGGCCCAGCATCTTCGCTGACACATTTCCGGTCGGGGTCCAGCTCTAATACCATTCTATCACGACCCGCCCTTTCTAGCACAATATTGTCCGCTTTGGGCCCAACCCTCACGGTTTTGTTCTCGGGAGCTCACGTGCAACGTTCTGATAGGTCACTCATCCTAGGATTGTACCACTCTCAACTCGCTTAACTTTGGAGTTCCCAAGGAATACAAAGCCAGTGAGCTCCCAAAAGGCCTTGTGTTAGATAGATACGTGCCCACACATATAAGGCACTTCATTTTTCCTTCCTTAAGCGATGTAAGATTGTTCACCGATCTTGCTTCCAAGAACGGGTTTTACATCTAGAGTCGTGATTTTGGGTCGCGCCACTACGGGCCTCCTTTTTTTGTATAGTTTAGTTAAGAGTCGCCTATTTTAGTTTAGGTGGCATAACTCTTTTTGAAAATTACCCTCAAGATACGTAGAAGTTGCGACCATTCTTATTCCACTTTTGATCATCATAACTACTCGCGTATCTTGAGATTAACTTTTAACCAGACCCTTGACTATAAATATTGGCTATAATCATCCATCTTCCTCACTTCTTCCCTGAGAGCATCGAAATAACTCTGAGGAGCCTGACACATCCTCTGAGGGTAAAGACTCGATTTTCCTTTAAAGGGGGGGAGGTTGATCAAGCCCGTTCTCATAATGAGGCGCTAGAATTCCAGATGAAGACCATCCACGACGCCTTGCTCCAGTGCTCGACTGAGATCGCCCATCATGACGATGAGGATACTACTGCAGTTAGCATAATGAGTAGGGGGAAGAGAGAACTCTAAAACAAGATTGCAGGACATCAATAGCAGGAAAAGGAGGCTGTCCGGGAGAGCGATGAGGTCGTGCGCCAAGTGCTCATGAAAGGCTTCCTCCGTGTGGCTCGACCTTGATTTTTATCTTCTTTTTCTTCCTTCCTTCTTTTTTTGTTTGTTTTTGTTTTGTATTAAATCTCTCTATCTAATAAAATCTCTCTTTTTGGCAAGTATCTTTATCTTTTGTCTGTACTTCCAACCGCCATACTGCGATGTAAAGAAATGATTTATAAATTAGCACTTTGCACACATAACTTCCTTCACTTCAAAATGTCTCTCCCACAGCATGACTCGAGCAGCGTTCCACTCTCTCACTATCACCAGCTTGTCGAACGGCTTTATGTTTAATCTCGGGAATAGCTGCAGGTCATCATTGACTTGAGGCAAAAACTTCATGCTTGTCATGCTTCATAAGAGACAGAATTGACTCTTCATCTCGAGAAATGATCACTCATCGAACTCGATATCATATCTTTTTGTGAAAAGGTTAGCATGGCCATAGATACCCTGTTACAGTTGGAAGGTGAGGTTGCCGCCATGAAAGATGAAGAGGAACAACTTAGGGCTGAATTTTCTTTCTGAGACACCCTAGGTCAACAGTTGAGGGTCGTGGCCTATCGTGATGGGTTCGATCAGGGGTTTGATGATCGTGTAGTCGTGAAGCTCCATCCAATGGTCCATATTTAGCTGTTTCTGTTTTTAGATTCTGAAGCGCTAGATTTTCAATATAATCTTATCTTCTTCTTATAATAATAATAATATCTTTCTTTTCACCACTTTACTTCGCGCCCCGGACCTCGAACCTTGCTGCTTTTACTATTTAACAGAGCCTCGATGTCCTCTTGAGGCGATTTGGATTTGCACATAGTAATAATTCAGGGCTGACGTAAGCCACACTAGATGGCCTATAAAAACCATACCAACTCCAATGCAAACTTAACGTTCCCATTTTCAAACTTCGAAAATTGCTAGAAGAATCTGGTTGTATCCCATGTTGCCATCCATAAAGGATATGAATTGGTTCTAAGATGCACTGTCAATTAGCATATCCACCATGGGCATTGGGTATTCGTCTTTTGGAGTCGCCTCGTTCAAGTTGCGGTAATCAACATATATCCTAACTAGCTTAGTTTTTACTTCGATCACCGGTACTATGTTAAACACCCATTCTACATACTTGGTGGTGCATATGAATCCTACTTTGAGAAGTCTGTCGATTTCTTCCTTGACTTTGAGCTCGGTTTCTACTGACATCCTCCTCCTAGGCTGGAAGAATGGAGTTGATAGGTAACTGGTGTTCAACCAGTTTTCCATCGAGCCCTGGAATCTCCATGTAATGCCAAGCAAAACAGTCCCAAAATTCTTTGAGAAGTGCAATCATCTCTCCTTTCATTGTTTCTTCTAGTATTTCATTGATATAAATAGACCAGGGATTTTCTTCAGTCCCTAGGTTGATCTCCTCCAAAGGGTCTTGGGTCTCAAGTGGAGGTTTGTCCACTTTCAAGGACCAATATTTTATCACCTCAGGCGGAATATCATCTTCCTCTTCTTCCTCGACATCTCAGATGAATTCGGCCATTTGGATGGCTGAGCTTTTAGCTTGTTGTTCTTCGACACTTCTGGGCTGATCTTTATGGAAAAATACCTCGTGGGATGTAGCAAGATCGTTCCTCTACTTCTCCCAATACACCTGCAATCTTTCTTTTATAGACTAGATTGCCTCCCATCGGTCTGCTTCCCCTCTGGGTTCACTATCCATTCTGAGATCCTCGCTTTGGGGAGGGTGCATTTCGTCTATCCTGGGCTAGGAACCTATTCTCGGACCATCTGTGGGTCGTTATCAGATTAAGTTGACTGCTCTTGTATTTCGGTTTTCCAAACGAAAGTTTCTTTTTGTTCGGATGACCCCCTTCCGAGATGGCGCTAAGGTGTCTGTTCTTCTCTAGATCCTTCTCTTCCTCCTTATCCACTCTAGGGGAATTGGTAGGCTTCCCTTTAGTAACCAGAGGGGTTGTCGGTTCCTGAGGAGGCCTTGCCCTAAGCTCTACTTGGTTTGAAGGTATACCACGTACTGTCTTCGAATTCTTCTCTTGGTAGTTCTTCCCAACTCCTTGACTGTCTTTCCATTTCTGCCTACCATATACCACTTTCCCTCCTGGATTGTGTCTTGGAAAGGTTTGGCCATGTTAGTGGCCTTGTCAGGAGAAACTAGTCGTTTTGGTGATCTTTGTTGGTCACGTTACCCCCCAATCTGTTAACTAGCCTTTCACTCTCACCCATCTCTGGTGTTTACAGTTTTCCAAATCTTGGAGTCTGGTAGGACCTTGATATGGAGAACATGGGAACCATGTTTCTGCTCAGGTATGTGCAAAGGAGTGTCTTCTTAGTCTTTTCCTTCACGTCCCGAATTCATCTTAACGTTTGGGGTTGAGGTTGTCGGGACACACTTCCTCGTGCATCTGAAGCTGAATTTCTTCGCGTTCATACTGGTGGTAGACATTGGTTTGAGCTGATTACCATATGGTTGCTCTCATCTGGGCCCTTTTGATGACTAGTGGAGATAACCATGCTGACCGACGGTGTCGGGAATGGGTCAGTGTCCACCTTCATGGTAATCTTAGGTGTAGGCGCCCATTCGATGTGTCCTTGATTAATCAGCCTCTGGATAATATCTGAACTGAATATAGCTGGCAGTGCCATGGTGCAATGACACATGTCATTTGTAAAACTATTTTCCCTTGAGATTTTCCTGTTTGGGCAACTCCTTCTTGGGGTCTGGTTTTATTACCTTTCCTCTTACCAACTCACCATAGATCTCTCCAGTTTTGATAAGGTCAAATGTGTACGAGCCAAACACCAGTGACTTGAAGATAACAGGTCCGTTCCTTCGAGGCTGAATTTTAGCTCTGGCTATCTCCATCTCTTGTTCTTTCTCTGAAGCCCTTGGAGCATCAGGACCCTGTTCTTGTAGAATGGTGGAACTTTCGAATTGTACCTCTATCGTTGTTCTTCTTCAAGCAGCCTTTCAAACTTGGTGGCTGATACTACTATCTCCTGGAGATCAGAAAAGGTAGTATCATCAAACTTTTTCCTGAGGTAAAACCTCAGTGCATGTTGTGGTACAGCTACCATCTAGGCATTATTGATGGGAAACATGCACCTCATCTTTATCCTTTTGAACCTTGCGATGAAGTCCTTCGTGGTCTCATGTTCTCCTTGTCTAAGAGTCGTTAAGTCACTAATAGTAACTCCAGGCTCGATTCGGTAGAATTATTCGTGGAACTTGGCCTCCATTGCTCCCATGTGTGGATGGAAGCTTCTGGCAGTGAAGTGTACCAAGAGAAACCATCCCCGGATATAGAGCTACTGAAAAGCCGTAACTTGAGGTAAGGATTATCTTCAACAACCACGCTTGGGATGAGAACCTCCCAGTGTATTCTAAGGACGATGTGTTGCCATCTTCGTTAAAGAGTGTGAATGCTGGCAGCTTGAAATTGCTAGGGAATGGGTTGTCCTGATCTATATAGGCCGGATAAGGCTTTCTGTAAGTCGGGATGCTAATTCTCCAAGGAGGTACTTATTGACCGGTTATCAGGTGCCTTAGCTCGTTCATTTGGATCATAAGGGCCTGGTGCTCTGTGGCTTGAGAAGGTTTTCTATCATGGAGGAACTCTTCATCTGATGCTGGGTGGGTGGAGACAGACTTTTTCAGGTTGTTAGGTACGTTTCTAGTATTTGGCGGGAACGTGGGTCTGATTACTCCCTGACCATTGGGTGGCTAGTTCCACGCGGGGTTGATCTCCCCTCGGCCATTAGGTGGCTAGTTCTTAGAAATCAAACCACGATCAAAGAACGAAAACTTGTGTCAAAATCTACTTGACTCCGAGATCTCGATGCTTGTTTTCTCTGGGAAGGTTGAGATCTGAAACAAAGGTTGAAAAACTGATGCTCCTGACTCCAACTGGATCTTCCTTTTTCCAGGTCTCGGGGTCTCGAAGAGTGGTGAAACATTAGTGTTCCTTGAAGCCGTGTCGTTAGCTAGCAAGCTCTTGAACCTCGCGATTCAAATCTTTGATCTGCAAATTAATATGAGCAAGGATATCTTTGAAGAGCTGGACGAATTCTCCTTTATCCATTTCTTGGCTAAGAATAACTTCTTCCATCCATTCACGTCTGGACTCCATTTCAATTTACACGGTCATTACTTCAGGTACCATCACTTAAGGAAAATTCTTTACAAACCTTCCTTTAGCGTCATGGTGTCGCTAAGTAGACCAGTGTCGGGGCATGCACTACAAAGAGTCCTACCAGGCATACCAAATTATGTTCATGCACAAAATATTTTGCTCGTTTTAGGAACCAAGACACCCCAAGGCAACCCTAGTTAGACCTCCACGCGGAACCTTTTATTTTGCGGAGCGAGGGAGGTGGACCGCTCGTGGGATCTCTTTTGCTTCAATGCAATGTGGAGATGCTGGATAGGCTGAGCGTGAAAAGTCTTGCGCCACAGTCGATCCCTAGATAGGCAGACCAGGAAGCAAATGAGTCTTTTAACTCAGGTGCAGGTGTGCCACCAGTAGAGAAATTGCTACTGGACAGTATAATTGGGTTCTGTTATCGGCTCAAAAACTTTCTTTCTGATCAATGTAATTGTGAGGCGGGCGGACAAGAAATTCATGTGCTGTTCTTTTCTATTCCTTTTCCATGCACTTACAATATTTTCTTTCCAACGATGCCCAAATCAGAAGTTATTCTGCCATGATATTTAAATCTGGCGACTTTGTTATTTCAACAGTTAAGTGAGGGATGGTCCTAGGTTCCCTCAAGTCGGGATCAAAGTATTCGGACCAATGCACAGAGATGGTGTCCCACCTTGGTGAGTTGTGAGCCACACTTTGATGGTATATTCCGAGCACCAATCACTACTTAAAAAAAAAACTGGTTGTATTAAAATGTAAATGGAAATACAAGTACATGAATGTAAAAGTACTAGAATTGAATAACAATTAAAATTACATGTACGGAAACAGTAAATTTTTTCCTTAACATTTCAAGCATGTAACGAGCAGAAAATTTGGGAAATCTTCAACTCAGATGAATATCAGTTGGAAATCATGTCATGAGATGACAGGGCACCCAAATGCGACGCACGAGACGTCGAAAATGAGGTTTGAGTTCCTCGGTGACCTTCTGTATGTTGATAGTCGGGATGATTATCCAAAAACGGTGGATGGAGACTATCCGTGAACTGGTAGTCGGAATGACTGTCCGTGAGCCGGTGGTCGGATGACTGTCCGTATGTCGGTAGTCGAGATGATTGTCCGGTTGTCAGTAGTCAGAATGGTTATCCATGTGATCGGTGGTTAGAGACTGTCTGTGAGCCGGTAGTCAGGATGACTGTCTGTGAGCCGGTAATCGATAATATTAACCCTTATGACACTAAGTGGTTAGTAAGAAGGTTGATCTTCCGTGAACCTCAGCCGAAAGTCCAAGAACTGGTCAGTCGGGAAGAGGACGACCCTTATGACACTTGAGCGGTCAGAAAGAAGGTCTGTGCAGGGATGTGAAGCCCACCATTATGACGTTGTTTGGTTAGAAAGACGGTTATGCAAGCGCATAAATGCCTTGAAAGGGTGAAAAGAGAAGCTACATCTTGATTTCCTAGTTCGAAGGAGTAGTTTTTGTCATAAGGGTGAGCTGTTTTTAAACCACGAAACCTTAGTTAATGGTGTTCATAGGTTCAGAAATTGATAAAGACCATGAAACCTTTATTGTTTTTAAACCTACCACCTCTCCTGAAAGAATTCCAATATCACACAAAAGAAAGAGAGACCTGGGAAAATAGCCTCTTCATCCAACATCAACAACCAAAAACAAAGAAAGTAAGTACCATTACTATTATCTTCAACTACTTAATATGCACATTACTATCATATTCTATTACATCAAATCCACTCCATTACATAACTATAAAAACTTATCTATCTTTTCAGTGTTGGGAAACAGATGATGAAAAAGATTAAAAAAAAAAACAGAAGTGCAAGGAACACATCAAGCGACATTTTTGAATGTACATATTAAGCAACAAGATAAATCTATATATACACCGTTGTTCACCCACTATTTTTTGAATGTACATTTTGGACAATAGCCTTTGTAAATAAATTAGCTTTTGTAAATAAGTAAGCCTTTGTCAATAAGTTAGTTTATGTAAATACTCACAAATACTAAAATCAAATTTAAATAATCAACTAAATATACTTGCGGCAACGCGCAAGCCTTTCTGCTAGTTTCTATCTATACTTCATCCCAAAAGATTTGTCAAGAAGTCAGATTGATCTCAAAATTTAAATCGACGTGTTTTCCAAACGGCTGATGCTCGGGAGAGTCGATGATTGGTTGTGTTTGATTGTGAGATTAGTCTCCAAGTTTTAGTGACATGATTTGATAAATATGGATTTAGGAAAGTGTTAGCTAGGTTGTCTACCGGTATTTTATGTTTGTTGTGGTCCCACATTTTATCGTTTATGGTTTGTTTTATTGTTTTTTTCTGATATGCATGCATATTTTATAAAACTTGAGGGTAACTATTTATTTTTTGTCATAAAATGTGTTTTCAAATATTTATGTTTTACGGAATATGTAATCTTAATTATAGTAATTATTTTTTGTTGTATTACAGAATATATTTTGAATAGAGAAAACAATAAAGGTGGATTATTAAAGATTATAGAATGGATACTTGGAATTATGGTTAAGGGCGTATCTGTGACTGTGCGATACTAAGACTTGGAATAAACATAATCCTAAATGGGTAATGCTCGGGAGAGTCGATGATTGGTTGTGTTTGATTGTGATATTAGTGTCCAGGATTTAGCGACGTACATTGATAAACATGGATTTTGGAAAGTGTGGGCCAGGCTGTCTACGTTTATTTTATGATTGTTGTGATCCCACGTTTTATCATTTATGATTTACGGTTTGTTTTACTGTTTTTCTTATATGCTTTCATGTTTTATAAAACTGGAAGGTAACTATTTATTTTTCCTCACAAAAATGTGTTTTCAAATTTTTTTTTTCCACTCATAATTTTTAATGGTTTTGATGACTCTCCAGGCCATTGCACGATGATTGGGACTAGTCGAGAGATGAAGGCATGATTGGTAAATCAATTCAAGAATCCCTGGTCTAACTAGTGCTAAGGGCTAATATCGGAATTTAGGATTGTATGTCAGACGAGAGCAGAACCAGGGAGAATTATCAAAGTGTTTTTGGAGTGGGTCCAGTTAGTTTACCCCTTATCAAGAAAATTAATAATGGAATCTGTTCCGTCATCCAGTTTTTCTTTGACTAAAAATTAGGAGACCTGTTACAAATTAATTGGGAGATTCATAACTTACACTTTCATCACAATAATGACCAATTTGAATCAAAATATTACACATATATACATATTATAATCTAATAAAAGAGTGTATGGTTTCCTTTTAATTCAAACAACTGATACAATGATGCATTGTTTAAACAAGACGTGATTTGTTCTTGTCCTCCCAAGTATGTTCCGCATTTGTTATTATCCAACAAAGATGAATATGGTGCTTTCACATGATGATTGAAATAATGGTTTATAGAGATCAATGACTTGTGAAAATAAGTAAACAAGTAAAAATTAGTAGAATTAAGTCAAGAAGATACAAGGACTTCATTTCAACCTTCATGAATCAAAACAATTTGCCATGTTAATTTGGTGCTGCGAGGACACATTCACATACATTGGTAACAATTTTGCATCTTTTTTTTTTGGTCGAAAATAACAATTTCCAATTTGAGAACTCAAAGTTTTATGAACTAATTTCTTCTGGCTTACAATTTTTATTGATAAAAAGAAATGATAGCATATTATATAAAGCTGAACTGCCAATTTGGGGGATTTGAACTTGGGTTCAAAATAAAAGTAACCAATCATACATCCAACTAGATTTAGCCTCATTCTAAGGTAAAATAAGGAGATATCATATATAAATAATAAGATCTAACCATGGCTATTATCTAGACTTCCAGCTTAATAGATTTACCCTTATTATAGAAGGACGGATCCAGACCAATTTGAAGGAGTCAAACTTAGGTTATCATGGTAGGGCCAATACAAGGAGGGTCAAAAAGGCAAAAGACTTGGACCTAAAATTAAGCCCAAAATTATTAATATATAACATATATTTTTGCTTAAAATGGATAAATGAATAAAGAAGGTGAAGAAATAAATAACATAGGAACATAAAGTAGGCAAAAATTCTGATCACCTTCAACACCTGTTAGAGAAGGGATAAATGTATTGCTCATGTCTCTTCCTCTCAGCCAGACCTATATTTTTGTGCAACGGCCTAGAGGGTAAATAAAACCATTGAAAGCGTAAGCAGACAAAATAAATATTTGAAAACGAATTTTTCAAAGTAAAATAAATGTTTACCCTCCAATTTGGAAAATATGCATGCATATGAGAAAAATAAAATGATCGGATTCTAAATCAAAACAAAATATAGATCGTGGGACCACAAAATCATGAAATGCAAGTAAATAGCTCGTGACTCACATTTCCCATAAAAATTAGGCTTGAGCCCAAACTACAGACCATATCCAACCAATCCTCAATAACACAACCAACCAATCCTCAACAACCTAGCCTCTACCAGTTGCACATCCTAACCTCTTCTAGATGAATAGCCTATCTACGTAGACAACCTCAAAATCTGTGTAGTTGAGCTCCAGACATCTGAGTCCCATCTTTAGAATTAGTGACATTTGGAAAGCCACCCTAGTCTTAAGTTGCTCTCATCAGGAAGATGTCATATCTCTAGCCTCACAACATAAGGATCTGCGTAGCCGAACTCTAGACGTCTTAGTGCTGACCATATCGGAGCATAGTTGACTATGGAAAAATAATTCGAAAAACTATGAGGACTCATTTAACACAAATCCTTGGCTCAAAACCAAGTCAAAACACTTTCAACATCAGGCTCGAACCCAAAATATTGTTTTCATAATATACCGTAAAACCGTATCGAGCAATCAATCGATAAATCCAAAAAAATTGACAAATAATCATATCAAAGCATTGCAAACCAAACCATGCAATAAAACAATTAAAATATTTAACCATGCATTCTAAAAACAAAGTCCACCCACACATCATCCTTGCAGTTCAATCTCGAAAAAAGACTGTTCCTCCGTAATTCCGGAAGATGTACCACTTATCATAAATCACCATCAAGGGTCACTAACATCCCAAATAATATTACATTTAAATTCCCTAATTTTTGAAATTAAATATGAATTAAAAACCTCAGCATAACACCTCAGCCTCCCATAACTACCCCGAGACGATTTTTGATCAACTCGAAAACTGTACCAACATGTTCTTAACGTTGGTTAAGTTGAAAAATATATTGATCGCACCTTGAAATGATTGGACACGTGCTCCCATGCACCACCATATCTCGCTGCATGTGGACCTCACTCGCCCTGCTACAAGGTCATATTCTTCCTCTCGCGGTTGGGCGATTTTTCTATCCATTCCAACACGACCAGGGGAGTAGTTGGTCTAACTCCCGAACCTTCATTTCACGTCCATTTTCAACGTTTCAAGTGTCCAAATTCATCTAAACAATCCCAAGACATGATCTATGATGTGAAAACACGAAGAACTTACCTCAATAACACAACTTAAATCCTTGGTTTTGGGCTTAAAATTTGAGCTTGAGCTCTAGGATCTTCCTGCTTCCAAAGCTTCGAGTTTCTGACTCAACACAAAACGTACACACATATGTATATATATATATATATATATATAGAGAGAGAGAGAGAGAGAGAGAGAGAGAGAGAGAGAGTAAGTCGGTGAAATAGGGGATACTGGTAAGGAAAAGAGATAAGGACACTTGCCAACCTCAACAATATCTCCCCTTGTGAAATTACAAAAATGCCCTTAATATTGAAATTACAAAAATGCCCATGATAATTTCAGACTCATAACACATTTATCTAATCTTCAATTCCAATGTACCTCCTGCATATAGGCACAGGAATCCGAGATCTACAAAACGGTCCTCACGGAAAGTCCAAGGAATACATAGAAATAGAGGTCAACATTTGACCTATTAGGGTAAAATTGTCAATTTTCTTTTCAATTTCCTAGAATTACCTTATTCTACATTACCGAGTTGTTACAATCTACCCTACTTAAATAATTTCATCCTAGAAATTCAAATTTGTCTATCCAACAACTGGAATTACCCAGCCCACAATAATGTCCCGAGATCCTACATGAACCCTCATCCAATATTCAGACTGGTAACTAATTTTTAAACCTTCAGCCTCCTTCCGAGCCCTATTTCCCAATTACGACTCCTACCATGTCTTAGTACAATATCCCGACTCTATCCAAATCATAATCCGATATTCTCTAATCCAGTCAGGACCCACCCCGGTTTCACCCCGAAACCCGAGGTAAATCCCGCTCCCGTCTGACTCCCTGACACAACACCCAAGTAAAACTAACTCAAACCTAGACAGACGCAGGAGTAATTACACAATATTCCAACCTTATCGTTTACAGAGCATAGCACTAAATTACAAGGAAAATAAAAACCGATAAATTACACGCACACAGAAGCCTTTAAACTCTTCTAGGACCCCTCACGTCACTTCTATGCCTCGGACACTGCCTCGACGTCAAGACCCCGCGCTAGCTCCACAACCTGGAGGGCAATGTAAAACAGAAGGTGTGAGTGGATCAGAGTAAAAGGAAAGTTCGAAAACCATTTTATAAGAAAACCGAGTTTAACCCTCCGTTTTGAAACCACATGCATAACCAACAGTTATGAACACAGTTATAAAATAATCGTGATAAAACATCATAAGAAACAGAAACACTATAAAATATCATAAGAAACCATAGCATGAGTATCAGAAACCGTATCAAATCCTCATTTCCCGATCGAACCTGCTGGACCTATCCGAGTCTTTAAACTCCCGAGTCTTTAAACTCAATCCAGGCCTTAATCATATCCGCGTCTTTAAACTCCCGAGTCTTTAAACTCAACAGGCCTACGGGGGAAATATCAATATATCCGAGTCTTTAAACTCCTGAGTCTTTAAACTCAATCCGGGTCTTTAAACCCAATCCGGCCGGTCCCCCGTCACATATATCCGGGTCTTTAAACCCAATATCCAGATCCAGCAAATCCAATCCAAAACCATTTTAAAACCATTTTCCAAATCCTCATCCAAACCCGAATCCGGAAAAATATCCATTTTCATACCAAAACCACATGTAATCACAAATCATATTTCATAACCCATTTATCATTATCAGAAAACCTTTATAGGTGGAAATCCCCAAATGTGTCATCAAAATCCGAAAACCAGCATTTTCTCGAAAAACGTGCAAAATCCCGAAAACGTCTCGAAAAACGTGCAAACATCTCAATCACGTATAATCACGTAAAACCATCATAACATATGCAATAAACATAGTGTCTTAAGTAAAACCATCAAAAACGTATATAAAAACAGTTATGCATGATCGAGTTTAAGAAAAGAGTCCACTCACAGTACTGAGCCCTACTCGCGTCCCGAACGTCCAGCCCGTTCCTCGGCTTCCTCTGGAAATCCCGATCCTGTCAAACACCGTCAAATACGTTACTAATACGTCTACGACACAACTACCTAATTTCCTTAAAAATCCCCGAACCAAAGACTTAAAACCCGGGACCCTAAACCTTCACCCTCGCGGAAACTACATTCAAACGACTTCCGATTGACCCGAAACCAACTCCATTGAACTCACCACAACTCCTAGACCAAAAACCATGTTGACCGTTTCTCCATACGCCGCCGCACGCGCCCCCACGCGCCGCCCAAAGTGGCTGCGCGTGGCCCTCACGCGCCAGCTACAGTACCATCGTCAACCTCCCGTACTGTGCTGAACCGGCCGCCGTGGCTTGGACCGGCGAGAGGCATTCTCCACCGTCCAGCCACCATTTCAGTCCCTTCTTTCACCAGCAGCTTCGTCCAGACACCACGAATCCATTCCCCAACTTCGTTCACCTCGATACCGTCCCTAGCCCGTCGACTGAACTCAAAACCAGACAGCCCCAAACTCCCCTGCTTCATGATCCAGCCACCCAGCTCACTTCCTTTCACGGTGGTTACACCAAACTCATCCTAGGACTTCACTGAACCTAGACCACACCTCCATTACCTTCGACTCACCTCCAAACTCGTCGACTCACCGTTTGAAGTTTACAGCCAAACAGAGGAACAGAGACTCCACTTCAACCGAGCTCCGCCGTGAACACCCCCCGTCACGGCGACCATCCCAGTCGACACCTAGGACCTCCCTGAACATAACCCTGACCTTCAATCCCATCGACACTAAGCCTAGACTCACGACTTTCGAATTGAAATTTCACGGGAAAACAGAGCAGGAAGCCTCACCTTTCGATTGCAGCTCCGTCGTGCGCACCGCCGCGTGCCACGGTGTTCGTTGGGTTCCCTGCAACCTCCTACAGCTCCCCCTACCTTGGATTGAGCCACCTCACGGCGTAGCCACCACCACAGTCTCACGGCCTCCCTATTTCCCCAGAATTTTGCCGCACCTCCACCGTGCCGCCGTGCACGATTCCTCCACCAATTCACGACCACCAGCTCACTCTGACCTCCCTGTCTCTCCCTCACTCACCAGAACTCATCACCAGCCACAATCACTCCTCAATTCCTCCTCACAAGCTCACTCTGTTTCTGTCTGTGTCGAAGAACAAACTCACGGGCACACACAGGTGCACCCCAAGTAATTAGGACCGCGCACATACAGGATTCCACCAGAATCCTCTACACACCTGCCATGTGTCACCATCCCCCATCCAAGCACTCCCACATGGCCCAATCCCAGCCGTCCATTCCTTTCCTCTGTGCACAAATCCCAATGTGCCACAATGACCAAAATACCCTTCTTTTTAACTCATATTTACGATTTAACCAAAACTTCCTAGACCCGTAACTCTCGCCCCGTAAGTCCGATGAAGACGTGCCGCCTGTCATCGAACTCAGGACGACGGAATCTATCTAACCATCCTAGGTCAACCTACCAAAACTCGATTATTCAAAAAGTCAACTTTTCCCCTTAATTTACCCAAATTACAGTTATGCCCTCGACCTTCCGAACATCACAACTTCCTCCTCGGATGTCGGAATCAGGCGTGCCACTTGCCTAGGGATTCGTGACGTCCTAAACTACGTCCTAGTCACCGATCAACACTCAAATCGACCTCCCAACTAAAAGTCAACTATTTGCCCAAACTAGGGGCAAAATCGTCATTCTACGCTCATGGACCCATCGGGACCACCTACCCACTGCTTAACCTCAATAATCACACCGTAATCACTATCTTAATCCCGGCTCTCGGGACGGGTTGTTACAATCTACCCACCTAAATAGAATTTCGTCCCCGAAATTCCACAACTAGTATCCGACACTTAGGGTCTCCTATCTGGTCACCAACACTAGGTCAACAACAACCTCTCCTGAGTTTTCTGTCTATCATCTCCACCTTGGGTATTTCACTCCATCCCCAACTACTGTTACCACAGCCAACCCTAGCTATGTAATAACTGTATGGTGTACGCAAGGGAAACTCTATGAACAGAAAACAAAGGTATTATAAAATACCTCATTTCACAATACCCGACAGAAGTCATAGAGTACATCCTCGGATACAACCACCCTACCTGCCCGAACCAACTCGACTACTAACCCAATCAATCGACCACCCATCTCCCTCAGCTGCTAATTCGGCCACTATCAGAAGAAAGCTCAAAGTCCTAAAGGCAAACACTAGCTTGTGGGTTCTTTTCTTCAATAACCTCCCCAGTCCATCTAGGAAAACTCCTAGACTCTACCCTGGAATCCAACCACCACCTAAGTACAGCACAACCAAAAGTAAAACAAGTACCTGTCTCCGTATCTGGTGTCGACTGACCCTCCTGCTGAATCATCGAAAACACCCGGGCCTGAGATCCCGACGCTCTACCACGTCCCCTCGAACTACTCGTGGCAGTGCCACCACCTCCTCTAGTGCCCGCTGTCCCTGACGCTGTACTCTGCCCGGACTCCACTACTCCTCTACCTACACCACCTTCCTGTGGCAACAGTGGACACTCACGTCGGAAATGACCTCGCTCCCCGCAGTAGAAACACACATTCCAACCTGGTCCACTGCTCGGTCTCCCCGTGGACGCTACCGACATCGCACTCGCTTGCGGAGTCGGCGGTGCTCGGTACCCCTGAAATCCTGAACTCTGGAAACTGCCAGGCCTACCAAAACGATCATCGCCCGACGAGGACGATCCACCGAAGTTACCTCTTTTCGGTGTCCGCTGGCTCGAAGCTCCAGGAATCGATGGTTCCCGGCGTCGCACCGGCAAACTAGCCTCCACCCGCACTGCAGCGTCTGACAAGTCTCGGAGGGTAACAAAAGATCCGGCCGTCACTATGGCTCGAATCTCACCGCGCAAACCCAACTCAAACCTACGGCATTTCTCGGCTTTAGTGGCCACAAAAGCAGGAGCAAACCGAGACAACATCTGGAACTTCCGTTCATACTCTGCCACTGTCATATTCCCCTGCTGGAGCTGCAGAAACTCCGCCTCTTTGGCATCCCGGAAAGAACGAGGATAATACTGCTCCAGAAACCGTTCCCTGAACGTCTACCAAGTTACACTATGGACATGCCAACCGGACAACTCGAGGGTATACCACCACTCATACGCCGCACCATCTAGTAAAAATGTAGCCAACAATACTCGCTCCTCCGGCAGACAATGCATCACCGCAAAAATCCGCTCCAGTCTGGTAATCCACCTCTGGGCTTCCTCAGGATCAGCCCCACCACTAAACGTAGTAGCCCCGAGCCGCTGGGCTCGCTCAATTATGGCACTCTCCGTCTCTCTTGCTACTTCTTCAGGTTGTGGAGAGGGTCTACGTCTCGGAGGCATCGTCAACCGCACGCTGAAAGAGGCATAAAAGTAGTTAAGAAACTAAAACACAACCGCACAGACTAACAAACCCCACAAACCCGACAACCTATGCTCTGATACCAATTGTCAGGACCCACCCCGGTTTCACCCTGAAACCCGAGGTAAATCCCGCTCCCGTCTGACTCCCTGACACAACACCCAAGTAAAACTAACTCAAACCTAGACAGACGCAGGAGTAATTACACAATATTCCAACCTTATCGTTTACAGAGCATAGCACTAAATTACAAGGAAAATAAAAACCGATAAATTACACGCACACAGAAGCCTTTAAACTCTTCTAGGACCCCTCACGTCACTTCTATGCCTCGGACACTGCCTCGACGTCAAGACCCCGCGCTAGCTCCACAACCTGGAGGGCAATGTAAAACAGAAGGTGTGAGTGGACCAGAGTAAAAGGAAAGTTCGAAAACCATTTTATAAGAAAACCGAGTTTAACCCTCCGTTTTGAAACCACATGCATAACCAACAGTTATGAACACAGTTATAAAATAATCGTGATAAAACATCATAAGAAACAGAAACACTATAAAATATCATAAGAAACCATAGCATGAGTATCAGAAACCGTATCAAATCCTCATTTCCCGATCGAACCTGCTGGACCTATCCGAGTCTTTAAACTCCCGAGTCTTTAAACTCAATCCAGGCCTTAATCGTATCCGAGTCTTTAAACTCCCGAGTCTTTAAACTCAACAGGCCTACGGGGGAAATATCAATATATCCGAGTCTTTAAACTCCCGAGTCTTTAAACTCAATCCGGGTCTTTAAACCCAATCCGGCCGGTCCCCCGTCACATATATCCGGATCTTTAAACCCAATATCCAGATCCAGCAAATCCAATCCAAAACCATTTAAAAACCATTTTCCAAATCCTCATCCAAACCCGAATCCGGAAAAATATCCATTTTCATACCAAAACCACATGTAATCACAAATCATATTTCATAACCCATTTATCATTATCAGAAAACCTTTATAGGTGGAAATCCCCAAATGTGTCATCAAAATCCAAAAACCAGCATTTTCTCGAAAAACGTGCAAAATCCTGAAAACGTCTCGAAAAACGTGCAAACATCTCAATCACGTATAATCACGTAAAACCATCATAACATATGCAATAAACATAGTGTCTTAAGTAAAACCATCAAAAACGTATATAAAAACAGTTATGCATGATCGAGTTTAAGAAAAGGGTCCACTCACAGTACTGAGCCCTACTCGCGTCCCGAACGTCCAGCCCGTTCCTCGGCTTCCTCGGGAAATCCCGATCCTGTCAAACACCGTCAAATACGTTACTAATACGTCTACGACACAACTACCTAATTTCCTTAAAAATCCCCGAACCAAAGACTTAAAACCCGGGACCCTAAACCTTCACCCTCGCGGAAACTACATTCAAACGACTTCCGATTGACCCGAAACCAACTCCATTGAACTCACCACAACTCCTAGACCAAAAACCATGTTGACCGTTTCTCCATACGCCGCCGCACGCGCCCCCACGCGCCGCCCAAAGTGGCTGCGCGTGGCCCTCACGCGCCAGCTACAGTACCATCGTCAACCTCCCGTACTGTGCTGAACCGGCCGCCGTGGCTTGGACCGGCGAGAGGCATTCTCCACCGTCCGGCCACCATTTCAGTCCCTTCTTTCACCAGCAGCTTCGTCCAGACACCACGAATCCATTCCCCAACTTCGTTCACCTCGACACCGTCCCTAGCCCGTCGACTGAACTCAAAACCAGACAGCCCCAAACTCCCCTGCTTCATGATCCAGCCACCCAGCTCACTTCCTTTCACGGTGGTTACACCAAACTCATCCTAGGACTTCACTGAACCTAGACCACACCTCCATTACCTTCGACTCACCTCCAAACTCGTCGACTCACCGTTTGAAGTTTACAGCCAAACAGAGGAACAGAGACTCCACTTCAACCGAGCTCCGCCGTGAACACCCCCCGTCACGGCGACCATCCCAGTCGACACCTAGGACCTCCCTGAACATAACCCTGACCTTCAATCCCATCGACACTAAGCCTAGACTCACGACTTTCGAACTGAAATTTCATGGGAAAACAGAGCAGGAAGCCTCACCTTTCGATTGCAGCTCCGCCGTGCGCACCGCCGCGTGCCACGGTGTTCGTTGGGTTCCCTGTAACCTCCTACAGGTCCCCCTACCTTGGATTGAGCCACCTCACGGCGTAGCCACCACCACAGTCTCACGGCCTCCCTATTTCCCCAGAATTTTGCCACACCTCCACCGTGCCGCCGTGCACGATTCCTCCACCAATTCACGACCACCAGCTCACTCTGACCTCCCTGTCTCTCCCTCACTCACCAGAACTCATCACCAGCCACAATCACTCCTCAATTCCTCCTCACAAGCTCACTCTGTTTCTGTCTGTGTCGAAGAACAAACTCACGGGCACACACAGGTGCACCCCAAGTAATTAGGACCGCGCACGTACAGGATTCCACCAGAATCCTCTACACACCTGCCATGTGTCACCATCCCCCATCCAAGCACTCCCACATGGCCCAATCCCAGCCGTCCATTCCTTTCCTCTGTGCACAAATCCCAATGTGCCACAATGACCAAAATACCCTTCTTTTTAACTCATATTTACGATTTAACCAAAACTTCCTAGACCCGTAACTCTCGCCCCGTAAGTCCGATGAAGACGTGCCGCCTGTCATCGAACTCAGGACGACGGAATCTATCTAACCATCCTAGGTCAACCTACCAAAACTCGATTATTCAAAAAGTCAACTTTTCCCCTTAATTTACCCAAATTATAGTTATGCCCTCGACCTTCCGAACATCACAACTTCCTCCTCGGATGTCGGAATCAGGCGTGCCACTTGCCTAGGGATTCGTGACGTCCTAAACTACGTCCTAGTCACCGATCAACACTCAAATCGACCTCCCAACTAAAAGTCAACTATTTGCCCAAACCAGGGGCAAAATCGTCATTCTACGCTCATGGACCCATCGGGACCACCTACCCACTGCTTAACCTCAATAATCACACCGTAATCACTATCTTAATCCCGGCTCTCGGGACGGGTTGTTACATGTCACTACCGAAATGCCTACTCACCAAGCAGAAACATCGTTATGCATATCAGATCCGATAGAAGATCTTCTGTCACCTCAAATGCTAACATTCTCCCACTTTAGTATAAGGAATAAAGCCACCAAGTTCATACACAACTTAAGAGCGAAAAGTGATCATTTCGTCCCATAAATATTATGAATTGAATTTAATACATTAGACACTACTATTCCACAGTCATAGAACTATAGGACGATTAATGCGACTTCACATTGTTGTCCTATAATTAAGATGAAAATAAAGTATGTAGCTTTGGGTTTTAAACAAAACCAGTGAGTATAATGGCTTTGATACTCGCACATTTTGGTCATATCTGCAATAAGGAAATGAAATCCATCGTCAATTCAACTTAGACATAAGAGTAGAATTCTATAATTAATCCAAAATCCAAAACACAAATCGGAATATAACTCAGATTTATTTACTAAATTAGATGTTATTAACTATGCTGCTATGACTGCATACGCTAAATTTGTTGTTTCAACGCCTACCAAAAAACTAAAAGTTTGATTTCTTTTATTAATAAGCTAAGTCTGATTTCTTTTATTTCATAAAATAGCAAGTTTGGGAAGAAAATTAATTCAACCATGAATATTTGTCTGGTTAACTTTTTTATAAGAGAATTTAAAAATCTTAAAATCCAATTAATCAAAAGACTACAACCATCCCTACTTCACAGTAACCATACGAATTTATCTCTAAGAGAAAAGCTTCTATTTTGTTTGTATTATAGAATTCGCTTACTATAAAAATCAATTTCCACAACTAAACTCATTCACTCTGTGGATATCAGACAAGCCCTTCAATTCCAGACCTCCCCATACCAGCCACTTTCAATGCCGGACTACCGTGCTAATCACCTTCAATTCACTGATTTTGTATATCCCCTACACTGCAAGTATTGTAAGAGTACGCATAAGTACGGAATTGAGACTGCCTAAGAGGGAGATTGATGTATGATAAACGTATACCTAATTCTGATAATGTAATGACACCGAAAACTATAAAAGAGATAATGCTAATTGGCAGAAATAAAAAAAGGTATTGATAATGTTCAAAACATTTTGGTTTAACTTGTGCATGTGATCTGCGTAGTTTCACATGCATCATGTCTTAGATGAGCAGTCGTGCGGTAATTAAACAGAGGGGCTCATTTATACCTAGGAAATGGGTGGGTTTTACACCTCATGGAAGCCTATATACTTTACACATAATTTTGGCAATTAACGAAATGGAAAACAGCATGGTGCAAATATTCACGACAATTAATGAAATGAAAAACTGTATGATTTATAGCTTATTCTGAAATAGAAGACTGTGGTGTTTACACATAATCCTAGCAATTATTAAAAAGAAGTCTGCATGCTTTGCACCTAATACTAACAATTAATGAAATGGATCGAAGATTGCATGTTTTATATAGTCTTGACATTTATTGAAATGAAAGTATGTATAGTCTACAACTAATCTTATAATGATTGAAGTGGAAGTCTGCACGGCTAATATCTAATTCTGACAATTAATGAAATGGAAGTCTGCATAGTTTACACATAATTTTGACAATGAATGAAATGGAAGACTGCATGGTTTACACCAAATTCTGACAATTAATGTAATGGACATCCGTATGGTCTAAACCTAATCCTGACAATGATTGAAGTGGAAGTCTACACGGCTAACATCTAATTCTGACAATTAATGAAATGGAAGTCTGCATGTTGACACCGAATCCTGACAATTAATGAAATGAAAGTTTGCATGGTTACACATAATTCTGACAATGAATTAAATGGAAGACTACATGGTTTGCACCTAATTCTGATAATTAATGCAATGGACATCCGCATTATCTACAACTAATCCTGACAATATTCGGTATTCCTTTTAATGAAATGGAAGTCTGCATGATTTACAACTGATTCTAACAATTAATGGGATGGAAGACAACATGATTAACACCTAATTCTGACAATAGATGAAATGGAAGACTGCATGATTTACACCTAATCCAAACGATTACGATTAGTGTAACTGTGACCTAAATTTCCCTATAAATATTGAAGGATGTTGCTCATGTTTACATACAAGCCAACTCTGAGTTCTCTTGTTTTCTCTAATTATATTATTCTCCCTTGTTACAAAGGTTGAGGACTATTAACATGGACTTCCGTCTCACCAAAATCCTTGCTTTTCTTACTGTAAGCAAGCCATGTATTCGAATTTCTTTAAGAATTGGCCTCGCATTCAATGAACTTATTTTTTATTTTCTTCTGAGATCGAATATTTACTTATTTCATTTTCTTTATAATCTTACAAATTTTGCAGCTCACCATTCTGGTGGCAAGAGGAGCTCATGCTGCAGAGTTTCCTGCTGCTCAAATTTATTGGAACTCCGTCTTGCCAAATACACCAATGCCAAAAATTCTCAAAGAACTTGTCCAATCGGGTATGTATTAATTACAGCCTTAAATTTCCGCAGTTTAAAAGATCTTGTTTGACAATTTAGATTGGACTGAATTAGATAACTACTCATAAAATTTAAGAATGAGTTATTCAATCTCAACTGATCATATCTAATATACAAACTCATCCTTTTTACATATTTTCCACACGTTATCATGTCTTTGTATATGCGTAAATATGCAGACTCTGCTGGACTGACCACAAACTTTGTTGGGACACCAAACAAGAACTTTGTTGGCCGAGATGTAGACGCTGCGGCAGATAGGGCCCTTGCCCTTTACCGTCGGGAGCGTAGTGCTGATGCTAGCAACCAACTCCTTGATAAAGATCCAACCCGTAAGGTTTTCTTCCTAGAGACGGACGTTCAACCTGGCACGACAATGAGATACAGCTTAGCTAGAGACACAAGTAGCTCACATTTTGTCCCTCGAAACACTGCAGAATCAGTCTCATTCTCATCTAGCAAGCTACCAGAGATTCTTAACCATTTCTCAGTGAAGCCAGGGACTGCAGAAGCTGGGGTTATGAAAGCCACTATCCAATACTGTGAAAGCCCAACATTTAACGGTGAAGCAAAATTTTGTGCCACCTCATTGGAGGCTATGGTTGACTATGCCACTTCTAAACTCGGAAGAAACGTACAAGCAATCGCAACGGAGGTCGATAAAGGAGTGGCCCTACAAAATTACACAATTACCCCTGGAGTGAAGAAGTTGCAGGCATCCGGTATTGACAAACTCATTGCTTGTCACAAGCAGCGGTACCCTCATGCTGTATTCTACTGTCACGCATTTGGAAGGCAAAGAGCATACATGGTGCCATTGGTAGGTGCTGATGGGACTCACGCAAAGGCAGTAACAATATGCCATCTAGACACATCTGGATGGAACCCTAAGAATTTTGCACTAACAGAGGTAAAAGTGAAACCTGGAGCTGAGCCTGTTTGCCATTTTCTTCCCGAGGGACATGTTGCTTGGGTTGCAAACTAGAAACCCTAGAGCCACTTTGCTGTAAAAATAAAAGAATTTAATTTCATTTAGGAGAAAGCTTTTGTTCTACTTAATCTAAACTATAATTATCCAGAATAAATTGCAGCATTGAAAATTTAAACTTATTACGGAGGTTCGTGTTAACAACCACGTACTTTTAAGGCTGGAACACCTTGCTAAGCACCACACCTTGCACAATTAATTGTGCGAATAAATTCTCCGAGTCACTAGTATATTATATTTAATCTTTTGGTTCTAAGTTCCCAAACTCTTGCAAGAATTTCAGTTTGGTACAAGAAAAAAGATTATTGAACCACCTAAATGTGATTTATCGTACCTAGTCAGGATTGATGGAATATAATAATGCTACTAGCTAATGCAAATTTTATTTCATACATGTCACTTCTTGTAAATACAGATACCTACTTTGGTAAAATATGCTCATAAAACATGCTATTATAATATATGTTTTTTAATCAAATATGATTAATTAGTTTGCAAATAATTTTTGTTCTTTGTACTTCCATTGCTAGACAATATATATATATATATAACATTTTACTTATAATCAGTTTTCAATAGTTAAAAATGCCTACAAATAAAACAAATAACATGGGCATTCTTTTTCTTTTCTTTTTTTTTTTTGAAGAAAAGTAAAAAATGGATTAAGAGAATGAGAGAAAATAGTACAGTATGTCGGTGCTGCAAGAAAAAGTGATCTTGTTAAAACCTTATTGAGGGTTTCAATTTGATCTAAGGGAAAAGTGTGTCACAGAGACACCAAATTCCAACATTAGAGAGTTTTCTAGTAAATGGTCCAAAACCCAAGTCAAAATGCTTTGATATGATAGTGAGAATGACGGAATGCCCATGTAGCTAGCTAACCACAGTCCTCTTGCCGCTGCACAATATCTTAGAATATGGGCTTTTGTCTTACACACCCTCCATAAAAAAAAAACTTTGATCTTATTGGAAGCAGAGGCGATCAACCTGGACTCTCTTCTTCTAAAGGTTCAACTTTGTTGGAAGCAGATTCTTACACACCCTCCATAAAAAAAAACTTTGATCTTATTGGAAACACAAGACCCCTACACCTTCCTCCATACAGTTCGATCCCTATACCTTCCTCCATATATCTCGATCTTCATCCCTCATTCCTGAACACTTTTGTAGAATATTTTCGTAGTCTAGATGCAAGGAAGCCAGATATTAAACCCTTATGACAATAAACCGACCATTTCTTTCGCTTTACCAAATCAATCGATCTGATGTGCTAGGGATACTCAAGGGGATGCCCAAAATTATGTTGGCTAAGAGCTCATGAATTTAAGCTCCCACCATTTCCTTTATCCTATCAATTAGATTAGAGACCTTTGTTGGGTTCGCGCAATGCAACCGTCAAGGAGAACACTAAGGGAAACTTTTGACTGGGAGTCTATATGTCCCCCCAAATTCAAACATTCTCTCCATTACCAATTTGTCAGCACGTTCCTTGTTTAATTTGGTCTCTTTCTTGAGTAATACTTCTCTAGGAGAAGGTTGAATTAACACCACTAGAAGCCACCAGAAATCATCAGCAGGGAAATAATGAGCCCTAAGGATCCATGCCACTAGGGAGTCTGGGTAATTAAAAAATCCACATCCCTACTTTCCCGGAAGCGCTAGACTAAAAACACAAAAAATCTCGGGGGCCGAGCTCATCCTCCAATTTTTTTTTTTTTTTTTGCACAGGGCCTTTCAGTTGAGCTAGTGAATTTTTTACTTCTGCATCACTTCCCCACCGAAACTTTGCAATTGATTGGCGGAGTTCATGGCAACACGATTTTGGGAGCAAGAAGAAATTCATAACATAAAGAGGTATCGCTTGAGCTATGGCTTTAATTAAAATCTCCTTCTCTGCACTGCTTAAAAATTTTTGTTTCCTAGTTGTTCAATTTCTTTGGGAGATGGTTTTTTTATAAAAGCAAATGTGCCAGTCTTAAACATGCCTATAAAAAGAGGAAGTCCCAAATACCTAATATGATGTATGAAGCTGGGTTACTCTCAATTTATAGGCAGTGAAGGAATTTGTCACTTGTAGATTTAGGTTTCCCAGTGGATCCCACTTTTCCGTTTATTCTGTTTGAACACTCCCCCTTACCTCTTTTTTCTTTGTTTTCTCTGTCAGCACCACCCTTACTTACTTCCTCTCCACGTTCGAGCTCACTGGGCTGGGCTTGTGTGTCTTTGGGCCTTTAATTCCGTGAACCGATGCTTTTGGCCCGGAGGGAATTTTTTCGAGTGTAAACAACTTCTTTAGACCTTTCACTCAGCCAAATTTCGGGTAAGATACCTAATTGGATTTGGGGGGACCTTCCACTCAACCCAAATATAAGTGAATATGACAAAGGCATTTCATTTCCCCGTTCCCTAAATCTTTCGTTCAACTACTTTGTGCCCATAGATGCTCCTTCTCATAATATTACTTTGAGTTCACTTGACCTTCACTCAAACCAACTCCAAGGACAAATCCCTTACTCTTTCCTACAAAATCTTCGCTATCTTGATTTCTCAAGAAATAACTTCACCTCTAGCATACTACCTAACATCGGCGAATACCTTTCCCATACATCCTTCTTATCTCTTTCGGACAACAACTTCCATGGCCTCATTCCATTGTCAATCTGCAATGCAAGTTTTGAACTTCTTGATCTGTCCAAGAACAGTTTGACTGGCGCAATTCCTGAGTGCTTGACTATGACAAGTACTCTTCAAGTACTTAAGGAGAAACAACCTTCCTGGAACCATTTCCAATTTTCAGTTTCCCCAAAGATCTCTCCTACAAACTCTTGACCTCAGTAAAAATAACATAGAAGGTCGGTTTCCCAAGTCTCTAGCCAACTGCACATTATTAGAGACCTTAAATCTCGGAAACAATCAGATCAATGATGTCTTTCCATGCTCTTTAATGGGCATCTCCACTTTGCGCGTCCTTCTTTTTCGGTCCAACAAGTTTTATGGCAGCATTGCATGTCCTAAACTCAACAAGTCAACCTATGACTTCGTGGTCTGGGGAAAGCTTCAGATCATGGACCTAGCTCATAACAATTTCGGCGGTGAAATACCCGGAACAAGTTTGAAAACATGGCAAGCAATGATTGGAAGTGAAGGTGATAAGCTTCTATTTTTCAGCTACCTCCCATATTCACAGGGTGAGGGGAGAGGCAGACTCGCCTTTTCTTTTGAGGATGTAATCACAGTTACCAGCAAAGGCTCTGAGATGGATCTTGCAAAGATTTTAGTTGTCTTCACCTTGATTGACTTGTCTTCAAACAATTTCAGTGGACCAAGACCGAAGGAAATGGGAGAGTTCAAAGCACTATATATCCTCAACTTGTCAAGCAATGGTTTCACAGGTGAAATCCCATCCTCCTTTGGTAACATGCTACAACTCGAGTCATTAGACCTGTCAAACAACATTCTTAGTGGCCAGATTCCCGGACCGTTGGCAAAGCTTACTTTCCTCGCATTCATGAATCTCTCAAATAACCAGCTGGTCGGAAGGATCCCAACTGGTACTCAGTTTTCGACATTTCCAATAGAGTCCTTTACAGGTAACAAAGGATTGTGGGGGCCTCCTTTGACTGCGGATAACAAAGCAGGGCTGTCACCCCTCCACCAACATTGAGTGTAAGCATTCCAAATTTGGAAGATGATGAGATCAATTGGGGTATTACCAGTGTCGAAATTGGATTTACATTTGGGTTTGGAGTTGCCATTGGGTCACTTGTGTTGTGCAAGAGATGGAGTAAATGGTATTACAAGGCTATGTTTAACATGCTTATTAAGCTATTCCCTCGGATGAAACAGAGAATTGGCAAGAAATAAGAAATGTGGTATTTTTCTTTACTTTGTGTGATTCTTGAATTTGCGAAAATGTGCTGTTTTTCTCATTAATTAAAAAATAAATTAGGGTGTGACTGACTGATGTAATAATGAAGTATGTGGAGGCTTTGTTTACCTTCTTGCTCTTAGCAAGGTGATGGCATTGCTGTGATTTCACATTATGCTCTGATATGTTAATGGAGCATTCCATCATCTCTTATTTCTCTTCACTTATTGATACAAGCATTACTACTCAACCAATTCTCTGGTCAAAGTTGATGAATTTTCTAATGGCTCTTCCTACTTAACTTACCTTGGTTTGAGTCCCCACCGTTTGGAAGGACCAATACTTTCTGTCTCTAACTTTCAAGGCCTCCAAAAATATCACTGGCTTTTATTTTATTGTACACAATCTCATCTCTTTACAAATTGTAAGAGTGTTCATACCATTACCGACTAAGCAATCAATCTATCAAAAGACTTCTAATATTATTTTGGTCAAGCTCTAGTCCACAATTAAGGCCCATCAAAAAACCCATCATCAAGGCTTGACTTTAGGCCTTGACAGCTAAAAGGGAAACAAGAGCTGTTATTCGGAATAAAAATAAATAAAAATAAAAAAAAAAAAGGAAAACAAGTCCTATCATTATCTCCTATATCTTTCTAATATTTTCATTCTAAGACTCGTGACATATGTGTGATGTAAAAACACTTATAATAATAAAATGACAATTTCATGGAGCTAACCCAATTTGGTGACTCACATGTGTTTGTTTCTTGGGTATATGCACCTAATAACAGTCGAGTATGACGTACTAGATTTTGCCACAATTGTGTCATGTATCAAATTTCCTGAAAGTGGAATTCTGATATTTTTATTATCCCAATTAAAAGACTTAAATTTTATTTGAAAAATACAATCCACTATTTAGGTCGATAGATACAACGGCTTCAATGTGTATTGCGTTGGATGGATAAACACGGGGCCGCATTCAAGGGTAAGAAAATAAATGACTTGTTTTCTGTTTGCTTCAATTAGAAAAGACGTTCAACAACTCCCATGAATATGTTCATATTTGAAAAGACTGCAAACATCAAACGTACCTCCATGGATGCGCCAGCCGCCTGTTGGCGTGGCCGAAAATTAAAAGTGGGGGATGAGAATAAAAGGATGGCATCTTCTGATAAGGCTAGGACATGGCCCAAGCAAAGATTTCAAGTTACAACCCTCAACTATGAACAAAGGACTATGGACATGGAAATGAACTGAGATCAGACAATAAGAGCACAAAAAACAGAATGAAAAAAAAAACAACGTAACCAAAAATAGAAAGAAGAATAGTGGAGAATCTGGAAACCAGTCTTTTCTTTGCCTCGCCTTTTTCAATATCCATTCTAGCATATTGAGGTTCATCCTCGGAGATTTGAATCATGCCTCAACTAAAGAATATATCACCATTCACCACTTAAGAAGCAAAGAATCATCACCAATCATCACATCAAGTGATACGATATTATTGTGCAAATGCTATACAAGGTAAGAAACCAGAAGAGATTTCAACTGACAATATTCTTGTATGACCACAACAAACGTTGATGCAAAAGGTGGTCGGTTTCCATTAGATGAAATAAACCTATGTAAGGATGACAAGTCATTATCAGGTTTTGATTGTGCAGCCTAAACCTGGATTCATTCATATTAAGGTTTAAGAGTAATATAAGAAAACAAAATGACCGAGTAATCAAACATTTACAACAGCAACAACTAGACAGTTAACATCTCCGGGAATCCAATACATTAAAAACCATGAAGAATTTTTTCTGCTTCTATACATGCACTTGGAAGTTACTAACTTTAGGGATGAATGGTACCGAAACCATTGCAACTACTGAGACATGAAGGCGACGCAGATAACCATGGGTCTTATTCATCAGAAGAACTTCTTTGGTGCTTCGTCGGACTACATATATACAGAAAGTAGCATGTCAAAATAAACTTACAACTAATTAACACAAACTCACAAAATACTGGACATATTTTCATAGACTAAATCCTGAATCACTGGCGCTGCCTAACATGGATCACCCATGCAAGCGTCTTAGAGCAACCATATTATAAGGGAAACTACAAGCATACACTGGGCATTCCTCCGGAATAAAAAGTATCCATAAGAGAACAATCAATAAAGCCACTACTACATTGATTTTTTCCAAGATAAAGAACAAGTCCTAACCATATCAACTCATAATCAGAAGCCAGGGAGAGGTGTAGACTACTACCACCACAAGTGAAACAAATATATGAACAAAAACAAGAAACCCAGCCCACTATACGTCAACTTCTAGAAATGATCGTAAGAGCACTTAGGTTCATCACAATACTCATCTGACATTTCAACCTCTTTTGTACAAGAATTAACATTCAATCTTCTTGATGCAAAGGGGAAACTAGTGAAGGAAATGGATCTTCATGTTGGAAAGCCATAAAATGAAACAAATGTTGCTCCATAGTATTTATATCTTACAAACCCATCCGACTGGATGAAAGTATAGCATTACCTCATCAGTTAGAAAGTAAAGCACACGTGAACCCATCAGAAACAAGTTGATTAATTGCGTCTCTAAACTTGAAATAGTCATCAACTGTGTTGTAGACTTGATGAGAAATTCGACAATACCCATTGATTGACTCAAGCTCCTCATTCTTGGGTGGCCGGAAATATATTGGGACTTCAACACCGAACTTCTCCCGCAAATGTGTCCTTAACTTTTGAGTATCTTTCTCACTTAAAATCCCCAAACAAGCAGGTAATCCAATCATGATCATGCTGGCGCACATCTCCGGAGGGCACCCAAGATGTGTTCCCCATGCCTTGGCCAACATCTGGCCCATCTCAACAACAGTCTCATGATTCCTCTTCTTGATGCCTTCAATGCCGCCTTCAAACCTATTGACAAAATCCAAAACTGAAGGAACTACTAATTGAGGGCTATAATCCCTAGTCCCAATCCAAGCACTTTCTATTGCCAACCCATTACCATACTCTTGCGAAACAACAGGATGGTGCAACTCTGGACACTTGGGCGACTTCTTACAGTACAAAAATGCGATCGATGGCGGGCAAAAGAACCACTTATGCAAATTACTAGTATAATAATCAGCTCCAATTAGTTTCATATCAACATCAGTACACCCAATACTATGAGCAGCATCTACAAAAACCTGGTCAACGCCCTCTTCCCTACAAATCTTAACCAATTCTTGAACAGGTATAACCACACAAGGCATTGAAGTAATATGATCGATCACAGCTAGCCTGACCCTCCTACCATTGGCCTTCCCTTTCTCCAAAGCTCTTTTAAATTCAGTGATAATCTCATCATTAGATTTCAAAGGAAAAGGCAAAGGGACTTCAATCACATACCCACCAGCACGAGTCACATAGGCCTCAATCGACTTCTTCACAGCACCATAAGCGTAATGGAGCATAACCACAGCATCCCCTTTATCGAATGTGCTCTCCGAAAACCCCCAAGCAGCTTGCTGAAGCACTATGGCAGCAGCTGTGGTGGCGTTGTCAACAATTGAGACCTCGTCGACATTGTCAGCATTGATGAGGTCCTTGATGATGGTTCTGGACTGGTGAATTCCCTTTTTGAGCTCGTTGAAGTAGAAATGGTCAGGCTGAGCCAGGTACTTGAGCTTCCATCGTCTCTGAGCTTCGATGACGGAGGCCGGACAGGAGCCGAAGCTACCATTGTTGATTCGGGCTATAATGGGGTCGTGGTGGGAGAATTCGGAGGCGATTTCAGAAGCAGAGATGAAAGCAGGGGAGAGTTTGGGCTTTTTTGATATGTGCGTTTTACTGTCCCCGTTGTGGGTGTGGTTGTGGTGGTGGTTCGGAGAGGATGCCATTGGGAATTTAGGGTTTGGAGGGTTAGGGTTTGATTGGGTTGATGATGATGATGATTGATGAAGCTGAAGATGGGCATGAAATGAGGAAAGGTATGAGGGAGTAGTTTGTGTGTGCGCGCGCGCGCGCGCACGTGTGAGTGTGGTGTGTGATTGGCTTGAACTTTTGGGCGAGAGAGAGAGCTAAAAAGGAAAATATTAATTATTTAATTAATTTTATTAAATTGGCTATCATTTTGGAGATTTTATGCAGTGTACAAAGTGCACCGGTGATTTGAAAATTCAACGGTAAGATCTCTATTTTCTGATATTGTAGTGTCTTTATTTTTTTTAATCGAAAGGCTAGAAATGTGGCATGGTTAAATGTCGTGTACGGATTACTTTTGTGTACGGATTAATTTTGTGGTGAAATAAAGATTGAAGAGGGACAAGTGGGGTGCATTGGATTGGGAGGTGCCATTAACTGAATTAACTAGTCAGATGGCGCCAAAAATAAGACGCACTGTCATGACTCAATGACTCAGCTGACCATTTCCATTTGATTCCCATCAGTCACGTGGCCTGCACGTGATTGTCCACCACTCATTTATTTACTTCTCTTTGATTTCTTTCTTGATTTTCATTCCGATGACAATACCTAAGTGCTATAATGCTTTATCCACTTTATGAAAGGCATGGGTGTGATGTTTGTTGCCCGAAAGAGGAAGGGGTCTCGGGATCCGATCTCTCTCTGTTTGGAATAAGTCTCTTATGGCTCGGTATATTTGGTTCATTTGTTTGGATACCTCCAGGAACTTATGGTCAGATTGGGTTAAAGCTTATTATATAAAGGATAGGTGTTTTGGGGATATCTCCCCTCCGTCTTCGTGCTCTTGGAATTGGCTTAAGATTTTGTCCCTCCGTTCTTGGATTAGACCGTTTATCTTATCTATGGTGGGTAATGGGACCTCTATCTTTTTCTGGCAACACAATTGGTCTACTTTCCGGCCTCTGGCTGAGTTGGGGGGAAGGGGGTGGGTGTGACTTGATTACTATCTCTGGAATCCATCGGAATGCTCGTTTGAGTGAGGTTATTTCTGGGTCCTCCTAGAATTGGCCCTTGTTCAGGAATGATCACTTACGAGCTATTCAACTTGCGTCTGAGTCCATTGTTGTCTCCCCTCTTAACGTTGATGGTGTGTCATAGTCCTTGTCTCGTAATGGTTCTTTTTTTTCTTCCTCGTTGTGGCAGGTACTTAGGGTGCATAGGCCTTTGAAGAGTTGGGCTAAGCTTGTTTGGTTTACTGGATCCATTCCTCGTGCTTCTTTTGTCCTTTGGCTTGCTATCCATTTGAGGCTGTCGACTTTTGATAGCATGGGGCATTTTACTGTGAGGACTAATCTTAATTGTGTCTTCTATAATGGGGAAGTGGAATCTCATGAGCATCTGTTTTTAATTGTCTGGTTACTAGCAGGATTTGGGGGGCTATTCTGCGTAGGAGTGGGGTGTCGTGGTTATTCCCTCCTTGGCCTTCCTTCATTGATATGGTTGCGGCTAACTGAAGTGGTTCTTCTTTGAAATTCGTGGTTCTAAGGATCTCTCTCTCTGCTGCAGTTTACGGGCCGGGATTTGTAAGGAGCGTAATTCCCATGTTTTTAAGAACATTGTGCTTCCGTATGATTCCATCTTCCTTTCCATTGTTAGGGTGATCCGGGGCCGGCTAGTTTCGCTCAAATTTCCCCCCTCTGTCTCAAATCTTTGTGTTATGCGTAATTGGAATATTGTGTAACGACTCGTCCCGAGAGTCGGGATTAGCGAAGTAATTAGGGACGGATTAGCTAGGTTGATCGGTGTTTAGTTGGTTACTTTGGACAGTTAGAGCAGAATGACGATTTTGCCCCTAGACTGGGCAAAATGTTGACTTTTAGTTCGGACGGTCAATTGGGCATTGACCGATGACCGTGGCGTATTTCGGGATGTCACGAGTCCGTAGACAGGTGGCACGCCCGATTCCGACATCCGAGGAGGAAGTTATGATGTTCGGAAGGTTGAGGACACTTTTCTTAATTTGGTTAAAAACGGGGAAAAAGTTGACATTTTGCACGACAATGTTTCTTCATGCAAACCTAGGACCGTTAGATAGGTCTCGTCGTCCTGATTATAACGACAGGCGGCATGCCTTCATCGGACGTCGGATGAGTGAGATGCAGGTCTAGAAAGTAAAGGGTAAAATCGTAATTTGGACTCACAGGGGTATTTTGGTCTTTTTGCACCTTGGGAAGATCCGAGTCTTTAAACTCAATCCGGGTCTATAAACCCAATCCGGGCCAGTCCCCCGTCAATCATAATCCGGGTCTTTAAACCCAATAACCAGATCCAGCAAATCAAATCCAAAAACGGGAGCAGGATTCGTCCCGGTTATCGGGGTGATAATCGGGGTGGGTCCTGTCATATTGAGTTATAGGCTTAGCTAGTGGGTGGTCTTTGGTTCTTCAGTTTGGTCGTGGGTTTCTAAGTTTTGCCTTGTTTGTTTCTCCTTAGGTTTGGCCCTGTGAGGTTTTTTTGATGAATACATTTACTTAACAAAAAAAAAAGGCGCATGGGTGTGAATTCAACCCAATATGGGACTTTTGGATACGGGTTTTAAAAGGGATCGAACCACTTTATCACTTTTAACCCTTTGGTTTTTTGGTGGTGGAGGCTTAAATCTCATTTTGTATGTAAACATTTAAATAGTAAAAATGTAAAATATTAAAACAATGAATTACTAATTTTGAAGAGAAGTTTCCTCAATGAAGTAATCTACCCACGTCGATGTAGGATGAGCAGCTCATGTGCACAAAGGTGCACCTAATCCACATTGATTAACCATTAATACAACAATTTTACCTATGATATCCATACCGTGATCAGATTCTCTTACTCAAAACCTTAAAAAGAATAAAATAATATTGGTTTAATATCTTATTCAGATAAATTTATGATAGTTTTTATTTTCTTTCTATTTATTATTGTCCCCTCATTGTTGGGGCAAAGTACTTGTAACAAATTATTTTTTTTCGTTCTGTTTATTATTAAGTACTTGTAACCATAATTTTTATTTTCGTTCTGTTTATTATTGTTCTCTCGTTGCTGAGGCAAAGTACTTATGACTATAGTTCATAAAAAATGTCATCCTCTTATCTCTAAAGTTCCAAATCAATTAATTTAGGTCTAATTGTATCATTGAATCAGTGAGAGACGACTAAGAGGTCTACATTATAAGAATGACCCTAATTAATTAAGGTTAGGTTCCAAATCAAACTGTTTAAATTTAATTCCTCGTTGCATTGAATCTTATAAACCAATAAGAAAGCAAGAGAGATTTGGACATCTATCACTAGATGTCCCTCATAAGAAGCGACTTAATATTTTGATTCAATTTTAACTCATATTTTTGTCGAGAGACTAGCCATGAGCTGGTAGGTTGGTCGAGAGACCATCAACTGAATGAACATCCGTTGGAATCATGCCATAGATTGGCAGAGTAGTTGGAATGATGTGATGACGTCCGGAAGAGGGAGTGTGAGTGTCTCAAAGACTAGTTTGGGGCAATCAGGATAAGTGGTATGTTAGGTAGCCTTCAATACAAGCTATGAAATCAAGTTGGGATGAAACCAGGTGGTCGGGAAGTCTTCAAAGTCGAACTTGGGATGCAAGTCAAGATGAAGAAAAGTCTGGTGTTCTTTGAGTAAGAACTCGGAAGGGTTAAGAGGAGAACTTAATCTTGATCATAGATCGAAAGAAACTAGTTTTTCCAAGAAGGCGAGTTTTTGAGTAAGAAAGATATTTTTGAGGGTTTGCAGTTGTTCAATTTGATTGAGTTTGATCAATTTGTTTGATTGATTAAGTTGTTGGTTGTTTTATGAGAAGAAGATTTCTTCTCCTTTTTTAGACATGATGAGAGCGAGGTTGATCGACATATGTAGCCATGCATAGTCCACCTTCGTGACAACTTTTTCAATGTGATTGTGCCAATCACGCTTGTAGTTCTTCATCATCTAGCAAGTTGATGCTAGTTAGGTTTTGGGCACTAATTATATTGGATATTTAATTTGGTAAATCCCCACTCTGGCTCGTAGTGAATTTTTTTTGGTTGAAAACATTACCCCTTGAATTTAAAAGATCTTGAATAAAAGTTTCGAATTTAAGTTGACTCACTACTGGAAACTCCAACTGGCCTCACCATCTGTGCTTTGCGGTTAAACACACTTCATTCTTCTTCTTGGTGTTTATGATGTAATCCCTAAACCCTTCTTCTTCCTTTTTCTTTGCCACATCTCCATAGGTTTGAGACTTGGATTTTCAAGAACATGTCACCATCTCTTGAGATATTCTTTCTTCTTTTGCCGATAATGTTGGCGACCTATGTTTCATGATCGATTCAGGGTACCATGTTGCCCTGAGCTCTTGCTGGTGTGGCCCTGTTCCTATTGAGGCTGATTTTCTCTATTCTCATATTGAACAGTTTCGAGCTTTTAGTGTACCAACGAGAGCCATATCTAGTGGAAAAACTTCTCTCTAACTAGGGACATCTTTTCCCATTGATAAATAACCTAAACTATTCAAAAATTTGAGTTTTGTGGGTCCATCAGATGTAATGACAACATTCTGATGAGCTTATGAATGATGTAATTTATTTTTGGTGAATCTTTCTACCATTTCCAGTCCTCCTGATTTCAATCTTATCAGTGATGCAATGTGCTTTAGGATAATAGGACCAACACATTCAATTCTCATGTTGGACCAATGACCCCAACCTTGTTAGACATGTCTGGTCTATTTGGGCTGACAACGTCGGAATATGTCGCTTGTTTCACCCTTTCTCTTCAGCCTAGATCTGGAATAGATTTTGATCCCCTAATTGTAAGGTTAACTTTGTGAGTTCCCTTTTTGCCTACCTTTTGCCTATTCCTAAATACCTTTTACCTTTTCCATGGTGATGGTAGACCTCGAGCAAAAAGTATTTTGAGAGTTCAGGCTTTGAGGACTAATATTTGGGATCTACCTTTAAGAAAACCCAATTCTACCATTTTTTTTCTTGGATTGGTTTGTGTTCCCGAATGCTAAGAGAAACTCGTTCGAAGAGTGGATTATATTGGCTGAAACTTTAGAATTATGTTCAAATGTAGCCATGGGGCCATTAGTTTTGGCCCAGATGTATGGTCTTCTTCGTGCCATTACTTGTAAACCATTGCAGTATTTTCCTCTGGCCCTCTCTGAATGCTCCAAGTGTGGCTCAACTAGTTGTTCCCTTAGTTTCGAGGACGTGAGATTGAGTGTCATGAGGGCGTCATCGCAGCTCAGATTTTGATGCATCCGCCTCTAGCGCCTATTTCTACCATAGATTATCTGAATTTCTTTTGCATATTATCTTCCTGAGCTCACGCTCATTGGGAGGTCAGTATGGTAAAGAGATATCCCTAGTTTCCAGATTGAGGTTTCTTATGTGTTCCATCTCATCTCGTATGTCGAAAGGCTTTTGGTCAGGATTTCATGAGCTATATTCTTACTTGGGACCTATTGAGAGGTGGTAGGAAGACTTCAAGAGGAACCTCAAGCTTCAAGGTGTACCAACCAAATTTCTACGCTCATTAATTTGACTTCTGTCAAGCCATCCTAACCCCTTTCCTGAAAGAAGCAAATGGGGGCACATCTTATCTCCTTAACAAATTTGATGACGTGGACACCTTGACTACTTAGGAAGCTATTTTTTTTTCCTATCTATTTCCTAAACGTCACGAAGGCCTATTATAGATGTATAACTCGTTTTGACATGGTGAGCCGCTAATTTATAAGCCACTTTCTTGGTTCCTTTTTTAGTAGTGTGGAGTCACCAATTCCTTCTACTATAAAAGTTCACTAGTTTTTGATCAGCTGATTTTAGCCCTCCTTCCGAATCGGATCTCGGAGAGTAATGAAGCTCCTTCTATAGGTGTGTTTCTCTAAAGGATATCTCGATTATCCCTATTATATAACTTTCTCCCAATTCTAACTTTCAGCTGAGTTTTCTAAGATAGGTTTATCAGTGGTGAGGATCGGTGATCCTTTGATTTATATGGAGGATGCTTCTTACAATACAGCAGTGCCCAATTTTTTTCGAGATTTTGGCGGATTTGGCCATTTCAAGTAAAAAAAAAAGGATCTCAGCTGGCTCAAGAGTTTCTGGCTCCCCTTTCTATGTCCTCGTCCATTTCAATTTTGTTTTCTCCCGAGCTACAGAACAATCGAGAATCAACCCTCAAATAAGGCCATCTGGCCTTGAACTTCTTGAGGATATGAACTATTAGGAGTCGATTCCAACTCCTCCTCATTCCATGGTGCAATCTCCAAAACTTTCTGGAGATATGGGATTGGGTCATGGACTAGTAAGTTTTCACTTACTATTGCCCTTTGTTTTTGTAATTACCCCCAGTTTTGTTGAAGAAGATCCATTGAATTGGTCCACTTTTTATAGGTACAACCCTTACTGGAGCTTGATTTGGTGGACATAGAGATTGACTTTATTGTCTCTGTCATCGGCAAGGGTGGAGCTTCTACACATTCCCCATGATAGAACCCCTCCGAATACGACTAGACCAACACGAGGGATCTTGCTCCCGTCTGACTCTTACAACTCAAAAAGTTTAGACAAGTCTCAAAAGATTGTATAACGACTACAAAACCATCCAACTGTCAGGATAGGGTTGTATCGACACATAATCGACTCACTATATACAGCGCACAAGTTGCACTACTACTCAAAATGCAACACCTTTTACCCTAGATAAACGACTTACTTATGCCTCCACTCCTAAACGGGTCCCCGTCGTTGGCTTGGAGGGCAAAAAATCCATAGAAAATGTGAGTGGATGAAAAATAATCTTTGGAAAACATAGTTTAGAAGACATATGATTTACCCTCCATTCTAGATATCTGTGCATGCATATAAGTTATAGAAACTTAGTGGAACATAATATAATTACGACTTCGAAACACATGAAAACATCTATAGCAATTAACCTCAAATTAACTGTTAATCACAAATACTAACATGTCATATACATAATAGTCCATCACATCAATACCACATAACCAAACCATACACATTATCACATAAATCCATACATATAACAATCAACCCATCCTCGAAGCACAATATTAATCAACATAATCAACTACACTATCGGTAGGCACACCACAAACTCACTCAGGAATCGGAGTCCAGCTCGACGTCTGAGTCATCATAACACAGCCTCAGGAACCGGAGCCCCGTTCGATGTTTAAGATTACCAAACTAGTCAACACGCATCATGAGGAGGGTTACTCACATACATTCACAAGACACATCACAATACACCAATATCAAGAAACCACATATTTATATCACACATCAATTTCATATCCAAAACCTTTCTTCAGAAACCTGGGCCTAAGCCCAAAACCAAGCTATACACCATGTCTCGTACAATGAACGGAAATAGCCTTTTCCATGAAAATCATTCAATAATCAAAATAATCCCACACCACAGACCTTTTCCATCATAAATATCAAGAAATCATTATCCAGCACCAAAATGTTTGTAACAACGAAAGGAGTGAAAAAATGTTTGCCATACCCTCTGATTCGCTGGAAAATGGCCCCACACCCCGCCTGAAGTGGCTGTGCGTGAAGCCTACGCGCCAGCTATAGTGTCACCATCTTCACCTGGACCTAGCCCTAACTTGCTAGGTTTTCATCCTTTTTTCAGTTCTATTTCATCCCAAATACTCTACATTAGTTTAGAAAGGGATTTATAACATCAAAATACCAAGAAACTTACCCAAAACTGTTGCCTAGTTCTCTCTTTCACGATCGTTTACCACATTTGTTGTTTGGACGATCCAAACGCCAAAAATCATGGCTGATAAGCTTATTATGATCGTAAAACCTCAAGGATGACGTCTCTGCTCTTATTTCCCAAGTTCCCAGTCAAAAACTGGGTCGGGAAATTCAAACCAGCAAAACTCCTTCTCAGGTTTGATCGTGGGCCTTCGGGTTTAAGCCTTCTAGACCTCCCCTTTCTCATTTTTTTTCTTCTCCCTTCTTCCCTCTCTTCTCTTTCTTTCTCTCCTTTCCAGTTTTTCTCTTTTCCACTTCCTCCTTGAGGAACTTTCTGATTGGAAGTACCCACACACAGGTTCTTACGTTTCTGTCCAAAACAAGCTCCCTCTTATTGCATCATCAAACTTACCTCTACCCGGATAACAACATTTGAAAATTCTCTCAGATTAATGAAAGAACCTACTGTCACAAAAAATTGGATCTCACTCCGTAATCCTAACTCAAATCGTCTGCACTTATCTGCCCTAGTTGCTACAAGTGTTGGAGCATACCAAGATAAACTCAAGAAATGTTGTTCATACTTAGCCACTATCATACTTCCCTATATTGTCGTAGAAATTTCATCTCTTTAGCATCCCAATAAGAATGAGGGCAAAACTGATGCAAAAATCTATCTTTAAAAGTATCTCACGTCACCTCCTGGGCATCTCAGCCTATCATGTGCAACCCTCGCCACCACTAGTAAGCATAATCACTCTGTTGAAATGTAGCTATCAGTACCTTGTCCCCCGGTAGACATTGCATAACCTCAAAAATCTTTTCCATTTTAGTGATCCACTCCTCTGCCTGTTTTGCGATTACCTCGCTCGAAAATGTAGTAGCCTCCAAACGTTATGTTCGGACCTGTCCCAAATCCCTTGGATTAACGCGAGACGTGCCTGCTCCCGACTAACACGAAGTGTCAGACAAGGGAAAATTCCAACCTTAGCCCAACCAGGGCTTCTAGAGTACGGCAGGATCGGAGGAGGAGTGTGATGTCTCGGTCTCTGCTACATCCCTCATCCGCTATCAACCTGAAGGAAGGGCATTCAAAAATCATTAGAAGCTGTGAGTGGACGAGACTGAGACATCACACTCCTCCTCCAATCCTGGCGCACTCTAGAAGCCCCGGTTGGGCTAAGGTTGGAATTATCCCTTGTCTGACACTTCGTGTCAGACAGGAGCAGGCACGTTCTGTGTTGATCCAGGGGATTTGGGACAGGTCCTGACAAGTGGTATCAGAGCACGGTTTGCTCTTGTGGTATGCGCAGGTCGAGGATGTGATGTCTATACAGTGGTAACACATCATCATCAACTTGATAGTTAGGGTAAAAGTATGAGGATTCAGTGGAATCGAAACCTAGTTAGATTATGTTGGGCACGAGGTACGATGGTTGAGGATTCGATTAGCATAGGATACTGCATCTTTCGAGAGGTTGGATCCCAAGTAGGATCAATGGGTATGTGTATCTAACGGCTTAGAGTCGTAGTGTTATTAGTGGATATGATCTAGTGGACCAGTAGACACCGTATGAGGACCTGAGAGTCGGGACCCTTGAGCAGTCATATCAGATATGGATTGTGCCAAATGGTATCAGTAGAGGTCGGATGTTAGGGTCGTCCATGACAAAAGTGCAAAGATCAGAGATTATGTTGCGAGGAGCAGTCAGGCGCACGACGACCCTGGTTGACCCTAGTTGAGACTATTGGGAATAGGAATGTTGAATCCTATTTGGCGTGAGAGGCCATGAGCTATGTGTCGAGTCCTGGAGGGATGTCGACTGGCAGAGGATGCCCCGGAGTAGTTGTTGTGTGGCATGGTAGGATGCGATTGTGACAGGTAGCGGTGGTGTAGTGTTAGGCACTGAGTATGGCCAACTTCTTGTGGGGCCAGCTGCTGGGAGCCGTAGAGTTACAAGAGGACGAGGTCCTTGGATTGTGATTACTGGTTGTTTGGATACCAGTATCGGAGTATGACGACTCTCCGAAGTCGAGAGCGGTGAATTCGTCAGAATGTGTGTATTGTAGTGAACAGCTGGGTTGTGATAACCCCAGTAGGTGATTGATTAGATGTGATCGAGTTCTATCGAGAGGGATAGACTCATGTTTCGTTGATGACTGAGACGATGGGATTCTTCAGTCGTGACGATGATACGGAGGTGTGTGAGTGACGCATAGTATGAGTAGTGATTCTGGATTTGACTCGGTTATGACTGATTGTGATCGCATAATGAGATGTTGGACTTTGGGTGTTGGCACACTTTGCCATACTACCTCAGTGAAGGCGATAGAGATGAGTGAGAGATGACAGAGATGAGTTGAATTGAATCCAATAGTGATTGGATTGTTCTGAATGATACTGAGTGTGTCTAAGTGGTGTAATGCCAATGAGGGCTTGGAGTGTGACTGGGATAGTAGATGTGCCCTCGAAGGGCGAACGTGTGGGTTTGGTGGGCATTGAGCGGGACAGAGAGGATCCCGAGTGGCTCAGTGCGAGGTATGAGACGCATATGATTTGGTGATCAGTTCACGAGTGACGCAATACATGAGACACTAAAGGGTGCTTAGGTGTTGTAACTTTAAGGCTGAAAAGTGAGAGTTAGGAAGTAAAGTATGAGATCCTTTTGGATGTGCATAGATGGTGTAATCAGGCATGTAAGTTGAGTGTTAGACGGTTACAGGACACATAAGTTGATGTTGTCCGAGTGAGTTGAGGACTTGAGAGCCCATTACGGATTGGTTTGGTTGACTGCGGTTGACCATACCCCCTAAGTTGCATATAGCTTATTTGAGGAGGAAGCTGATTGTTGAGACAGAATCACCAGGGTGATTCCAAGGTGGACTTGACACCTGTGTGCCTATAGGACAGGAGGATGCTCGTGTAGAGAATAAGCTCAGTAATTGCAAAACTTGAGCATGGTTCCAACGTGGTTGGAACTTCGGAATCAAGAAAAATTATGATTAAGACGAGGAGGAGAGTGTGTGCTTTTGCAGGTGGTGCTTGGTGCCGCAGGATGACATCGGATGAACTTTGATGTCATCATCTTGGATTACCCTTGATTATTTCCATGGTGGGTTGATGAGGAGTGATATGGAAGTTAGAGGGTTCAAAGAAGGTGTAAGAGCTGGACACCTAGGCTGTGAGTCAAATTTGAATGACTTGAAGAGTGGAAGGTACTTCGCGTCACTAGATGTAACGAGTGAGTGTCCGAGGTAGTGAACCCATGTTGGTATTATGGGTCATGTTGTTATTGGCTGGGAGAGCTAGTATGGATCCGCCTGGGAGCGAGTGGATCGAGTCGTATGGTAACGATTAAGATGATCGAGATGACGGAGCTGATTGTGGCGACCGTGAGTCGAGTAGGCCGAGATCTGGTAGTCATCGGAGAGAATCGTACTACTGATAATTCCAACCGAGGCTTCTAGAGTGCGCCAGGATTGGAGGAGGAATGTCATGTCTCGGTCTCTACTACAGCCCACATCCGCGATCAACCTGAAGGGCATTCAAAAACCGTTAGAAGCTGTGAGTGGGCGAGACTAAGATATCACACTCCTCCTTCAATCCTGGAGCACTCTGGAAGCCCCGATTGCGCTAAGGTTGGAATTATCCCTTGTCAGACACTTCATGTCAGACAGAAGCAGGCACTTCCTGCATTAATCAACGGGGATTTGGGACAGGTGCTGACAAGTGGTATCAGAGCAAGGTTTGCTCTTGTGGTATGCGCAGGTCGAGGATGTGATATCTCTGCAGTGGTAAAAGCTCATCATCAACCTGATCGTTAGGGTAAGAGTATGAGGATTCAGTGGAATCGAAACCTAGTTAGATTATATTGGGCACGAGGTGCGATGGATGAGGGTTAGATTAGCATAAGATGCTACGTCTTTCGAGTGATCGGATCCTGTGTAGGATCAATGGGTATGTGAATCTAACGGCTTAAAGTCGTAGTGTCACTACTGGATATGATCCAGTGGACCAGTAGACACCGTATGACGATTTGAGAGTCTGGACCCTTGAGCGATCATCTCAAATATGGACTGTCCCAAGTGGTATCAGTAGAGGTCGGATGTTAGGGTCGTCCACGACAAAAGTGGAAAGATCAGAGATTATGTTGCGAGGAGCAGTCAGGCGCACGACGACCCTGGTTGACCCTAGTTGAGACTGTTGGGAATAGGAATGTTGAATCATATTTGGCGTGAAAGGCCATCAGCTATGTGTCGAGTCCTGGAGGGATGTCGACTGCAGAGGATGCCCCGAAGTAGTTGTTGTGTGGCATGGTAGGATACGATTGTGATAGATAACGGTGGTGTAGTGTTAGGCACTGAGTATGGCCAAATACTTATGGGGCCAGCGGCTGAGAGCCATAGAGTTAAAAGAGGACGTGGTCCTTGGATTGTGATTACTAGTTGTTTGGATACCAGTATCGGAGTACGACGACTCTCTGGAGTCGAGAACGGTGGATCCGTTAGAATGTGTGTATTGTAGTGAGTAGCTGGGTTATGATAACCCCAGTAGGTGATTGATTGGACGTGATCGAGTTCTATCGACGGGATAGAACCATGTTTCCGTGATGACTGAGACGATGGGATTCATCAGTCGTGACGATGATAAGGAGGTGTGTGAGTGACGCATAGTATGAGTAGTGATTCTGGATTTGACTCGGTTATGACTGAGTGTGATCGCATAATGAGATGTTGGACTTTGGGTGTTGGCACACTTTGCCATACTACCTCAGTGAAGGCGATAGAGATAAGCGAGAGATGACAAAGATGAGTTGAATGGAATCCAATAGTGATTGGATGGTTCTGAATGACACTGAGTGTGTCTAAGTGGTGTAATGCCAATGATGGCTTGGAGTGTGACCGGGATAGTAGATGTGCCCTCGAAGGGCGAACGTGTGGGTTCGGTGGGCACTGAGCGGGACGGAGAGGATCCCGAGTGGCTCAGTGGGAGGTATGAGACGTATCCGATTTGGTGATCATTTCCCGAGTGACGCGATACATGAGACACTAAAGGGTGCTTAGGAGTTGTAACTTTAAGGCTGAAAAGTGAGAATTAGGAAGTAAAGTATGAGATCCTTTTGGATGTGCATAGACGGGGTAATCAGGCAGGCAAGTTGAGTGTTAGACGGTTACGGGACATATAAGTTGATGTTGTCCGAGTGAGTTGAGGACTTGAGAGCCCATTACGGATTGGTTTGGTTGATTACGGTTGACCATGCCCCCTTAGTTGCATATAAGCTTATTTGAGGAGGAAGCTGATTGTTGAGACAAAATCACTATCGTGAGTCCAAGGTGGACTTGACACCTGTATGCCTATAGGACACGAGAATGCTCGTGTAGAGAGTAAGCTCAGTGATTGGAAAAATTGAGCATGGTTCCAACGTGGGTTGAACTTCGGAATCAAGAAAAATTGTGATTGAGACGAGGATGATAGTGCGTGCTTTTGCAGGTGGTGCTTGGTGCCGTAGGATGACATCGGATGAACTTTAATGACATCATCTTGGATTACCCTTGATTATTTCCTCGGTGGGATGACGAGGAGTGATATGGAAGTTAGAGGGTTCAAAGAAGGTGTAAGAGCTAGACACCTAGGCTATGAGTCAAATTTGAATGACTTGAAGAGCGGAAGGTACTTCGCGTCACCTGATGTGACGAGTGATGTCCGAGGTAGTGAACCCATGTTGGTATTATTACACATGTTGTTATTAGTTGAGAGAGCTAGTATAGATCCGCCTAGGAGCGAGTGGATCGAGTCGTATGGTAACGATTAAGATGATCTAGATGACGGAGATGATTGTGGCGACCATGAGTCGAGTAGACCGAGGTCTGGTCGTCATCGGAGAGAATCGTACTGCTGATTATGCTAAGCTAGGAGTAGAGGGGAATCATATTATAAGACGGTGAAGAATCTTTTTGGATATTTAGTGAGATAACAAGATAGAGGTTGGATATGTGGAGGAGCATTGCTCTGTCTTGGATTTGGATATGGGGATGTGTGTACGATCTGTCTTGAGTATGTGTTGTGACGGTTTGGGACTCGACAGTGAATCGAGGTCAGAGTAACACAGCGAATGCGCAGCGAAAGCGCAGTGGAGCCAAGCGTTGCCAGCTAGTCACGATCGTGGTCGTGAACTTGGAGAATGTTAGAGGAGAATGGTGTTCCCCTGAACAGTGGATTACGGTTGCGAACCATTTAGTGACAAGGGATGAGATATAGATCAGTGGGAGCGATGAGGATAATTTTTGGATCGGATGCTGAATAGGATATCAGCTTCGGTTGTCGGATGAGAAAGGTCGTCAGACTGAAAAGCTAACTTCGATTGTCAGATGAGAAGAACCATCAGGCTGAGAAGCCAACTTGACGACAACTTAGTATCACTGACCTGTCAGAGTGAGTGGTAGGCGAGACACCGATATTCAATCTCAGGTGAGACGTACGAGCCGGCGTGGGGTTTCTCGAGAGTTGAGTCGGGGCTTTGGAAGCTTCGTTAACTATTAGCCACGAGGAAGTCAAATATGGTCACGGAGGTTGACCAATTGGATTATAGTTTGTGTCAGACGTGTATGTTGACACAAGAGTGCTCCAAGTTGGAGGCAGGATTGGATTTCCACTATTTAGTTGTGAATTTGGGTTAGTTTGAATTTCGAGGAAGAAATCCATTAAGGAGGGAAGTTTGTAACGATCCATCCTTAATTTTAAGGATTAATTAAGAGTTAATTATGGATTAGTAAGGCTAATCGAGGATTAGCCAAGGATTAACGGATGTTCAGGGCAAAATTACGATTTTACCCCTAAAAAAGGATAAAAAGTTGAGTTTTGATCCGGGAGGTCCGATGCATGAGGACCAAGGACCGTTACGTAGATCAGGTCGATACGAGTCCATAGACAGGTGGCACGTTGAAATCGGATGTTCGACGAGAAAGTTATGGTTCACAGAAGTTTCGAGGAAATATTTACGGTGGCACGCTTTATGAGGCATTTGACTTGCCTTTTGTCTGGAGTGGGCCCAGATATTTTCCCTAGGCCCAATGGATGATTGACATGTGTCACCCATCCATTGCTCCTATTAAACAGATACATGCACCACCTATCATCTTCATTTCATCATTCGATCGAACAACCCGGAAGCCCAAACCAAACCCTTCCCCTTTGATTTAGCTTGAGGCCAAGAGAGTGAGGCTGAGGGTGAGTTGATGGTGGCTGGTCGAGGACAGAATCGCCGTGGATGGCGATGGAGTCCCGGGAGGAAGGTAAACCTAATATCCCTGTTATATTCAAATTTTCGATTTCGTGTTTGGACGTTTGAGGGTGGGTTTTAATGATTGGGTCTAGTTTCTGGGAAAAGGATGAGCTTGTGGATATTGGAAGCAAGGGAAATAGACGGTTGGACAACCCTGGAAGGACGGCCAAAACTGGACCGTGTGTTCTTCGATTGGGGAGGTAAATTCATAACCTCTTTTGTACGTTTTGAGACCGTAGAATGATAGGAATTGATGAGAGGAAGCTATAGGAATTGGAATGGATGAAAAAGGATGAAAAATCAGGGAGATAGAACACTGTACCGGTCTTGCCAGTCTAGTCAAACCGAAAACCAGAGGGCCGGTTCGAACCGGGTTTGTCTAAGGTTGAAGACAACCTGTAGCCAGCGTGTGAAGCCCACTCGCAGGGCCTTTGGGCGGCGCGTGGCGGTGCATGGGGAGGAATTTAAGGAATTGTTCAACATGTAATTTCATCCTTTCGATGTAACAAACATTTTGGGACAAGTTTCGAGTCAATTGGACGTCGTTTCGATATAGTTCGGGACGTCCGAAGGTTTAGGATAGAGTTTAAAAATAGTAAACAATTCAGGAAAATTACGGGACTTTAATGAGGTGTTATATAAGTAGTTAGTAACTCTCTAGTATGAATTAGATAGGTTTGGGAGTCCCGGTGACGGTGATTAGCCTGGAGAGGCGTATGGCGCGCGTATCGAGGAGCAACTTGGACGGTCTGTGAGTGGACTTTGTTTTATGAATTCGATGCATGCATAAATGTTTTATATGATTTTATGAACATGGTTTGAGATGCCTTGAGTGCATATGATTATGGTATTTATGATTTACATATTTGCACGCATTTCGAGATTTCGAGTATTATATCGTGCTTATTGACGGTATTTCTATGATGTTTTGATGAACTGGTTTTGGATTTGGAAATATGGAAACTGTCGGACTTGGGGTCCATTTGATTTCATGAGATATCGGGGCGGAGGCCCATTTGGCTTATATGATCGGGCTTGAGGCCCAATTGAGTTATGATATCGGGCTTGAGTCCAAGTTGATTATTCTATCGGGCTTGAGGCCCAGTTGATTTTTGATATCGGGCTTGAGGCCCCGTTGATTTATGGTATCAGGCTTGAGGCCCAATTGGTTGTAATATCGGGCTTGAGGCCCAATTGATTGTGATATCGGGCTAAAGGCCCATTTGAATTGTGGTATCGGGCTTGAGTCCAAGTTGTGGTTTATGAAATGAAAATTCGGGTTTAAGACCCTATTGAGATATGGATTTGGGCTTGAGTCCTTGTGAGATTTGGATTTGAATCGAATTCAAGGAATCCTGTTGAGATGTTTGGGTATGAGACCCAGTTGAACTATGATTTGAGAGAGATGAACGTTCTCACACTTATATGTATATGCCCTTTTCGTATGAATAGTCTCCTCCAGACGTAGATGATCCTGGAGTGTCACTATCCACTGCCTGGGATGAGTGACTCCGAGAGGGAGTACATGTCCAAGAGTGAGAGATATGATATAGTCTAGGACAGGGTCTGGAGATAGGTCCTCCCAGACGTCATAGATCCTGGGAATAGACTCGGATATGAGACCCGAGTAGTATGCATACTGTAGATATATCGTGACGGGTTCTTGATTGGGCATATGAGATGCTGAGGACGGGTTATATATATATATATGTATATGATGTTTCACTGTATGATTGGTTTGGGGCTGAGACCTCGTGTTCTATGATTGGTATTTCACTGAGATTGGTTTTGGGCTGAGACCCACGTGATTTTATTTGGGCGGAGTCCCTACAGATTTGGTTTTGGGCTGAGCCCCACTTGATTGGTTTTGGGCTGAGTTCCCATGTACTTTGTTTACGACTTTGGGCTAAGGCCTTAATGATTTGAGGAATGATTGAATTAACTGATTTTCGAATGCATGCATGCTTTTTAGTGAAGGGCATAAATTTCTTTTTGTGAAATAGGTTTTTAATTAAATTAATTACTACGTCCACTCACAGCTTTTAACGGTTTTTGAATGCCCTTCAGGTTGATCGCGGATGCGGGCTATAGTAGAGACCAAGACATCACACTCCTCCGATCCTGGGGCACTCTGGAAGCCCCGGTTGGGCTAAGGTTGGAATTATTCCTTGTCTGACACTTTGTGTCAGACAGGAGTAGGTACATCCCGCGTTAATCCAGGGGATTTGGGACGGGTCCTGACACGTTAAGCTCTCAATATCCGAACCTTAACTAGCTCATTCTCCTTCATTTTCAAAATGGGGCACAGGGATCTCGTCTCGGGGGCATAGTTGTTACTTGATCCCCGAATCAAACACATACCCTAAGTTCACACTCTACACTCACAAGTGTAGGAAATAGACAATAACCTATGCTCTATATATAGTGAGTTAACTATTTGTTTAAACTTCCCTAGTATGATAGTTGAATGATTTTGTAGTCGTTATAAAATCTTTTGAGACTTGTCTAAACATTATGAGTAGTAATTGTCAAACGGAAGCATGATCCCTCGTGTTGGTCTAGTCGTATCAGGAGAGGCCCTGTCACACCCCTCTTGAATTATATGCTGCGAGGCACATGATCATGTCTTTCATTGCTAATGGCAAAACTTAGGATGTGGGGGATTAGGCTCGTGCCTTGAGGCTTTTTGTAACGAACCATTTAGAAATTTGGATATTTTTGTAAATTAATTTGGGAATTTACAATTTTACCCTTGTAGGTCAATAGCTGAATTTTTGCTCAGGGTTCTTTAAGGACTTTTCATGAGGACCGTTAAGTAAGTCTTGGAGTTCCGAATCTATAGATAGGCGGCAACAGAAAACAAAGACTGTATGACAATTATGAGTCTAGACGTTCAAGGGAATTTTGGTAATTTTCTAAATAGTTTGATGTGTAATGACCCATCCTGAATTTTGGGATTCGATTAGTTAAATAATTAATTGAGGATTAGCGTGACTAATCGGTGATTAGTCGAGAGATTTCGACAGACGGTGTGAAATGACGATTTTGCCCCTAAAGTTGGGTGAAAAGTTAACTTTTGATTCGGATGGTCAAATGGACTTTTCCCGATGACCGTGACGTAGATCGGGATGTTACGAGTCCGTAGACAAGTGGCACGTCGAATTTAGACATTCGACGGGAAAGTTACGGGTCTAGAACATTTTATGGCACTATTTATGCAAACCGACGAAATCGACACGTGGCAGGATTTGATTTGGGAAATATTTGGGGAGGACCCACCAGATGAGTGACATGTGTCACCCATCTGATTGGCCTAGAACCCAATATTTTGGGTTTATCTTCATCTTATCAACCATCTTCTCCATTTTCCCCAAACTCGTGGAAACCTCCAAACTCGTACACCCCAACCCCACCAAGCACCTCCAATCTTCATCTGATGCCCTTGGTGTGTGATTGAAAATGAGAGAGTGGGGGGAGACAATCGTGATGGTGGCCACAGTGACGATCACGACGGCGAGGTAAGGAAACTGAAACCCGAAAGCTCTATTTAAGTTAAAAAATAGAAAGTTTCGTTTGAGCTGGTATTGTTGGATTTGATGGTTTGGACGAGGTTCTAGGGGATTATACAAACTCAGGGGGCTTGGAATCGCAGGTAACGGTGGCTGGAGTCGATGGCAGAACGGAGTTTCAGGTCTCAGACACTGTTCACGCAATCACATGTATAGTTCTAGGTCGAATTTTCCAATTTTTATCACGTAGATCGATTAAGGTTGGTTAGACGAAGCTTTGGGAACAAATTGGGAGGAAAATGGTTGAGGAATGGTGAAACAGTGGCCGGGTTGAGTCTGCTGGTCTGCACGACCCAAATTATAGACCTGATCGAGAGGTTGAAGAAGAAATAATGTCATCATCTGACAGCTATCAGACAGGAACCAATAGTAAGGTGACATGTGTCACATGTCAGTGCACAGTTAGCACTAACAAGTTAGTGACGTGGCCCAATCACAGGTTGCCACAAGTCACTAACATGTCAATGACGTGGATCTATACGCAGGTGACACATGGTACTGTCAGACTTGCCAGGTGATGTCATGCTGACATCAGTGATGATGTCAGCTGTTGACTGTTGGCCGTTGACGTCAGCGTTGACCTTGTTAACGTTTGCAGCATTGACTTTTCCTAGCGTTGACCGTACGTTGACCACGCCCGTGGGGGTGCGTGAGCGCTAATTTGAAGGTGGAACTAGTATCATTCGAAGGGCTTCAATGATTCGAATCTAATACTGGTGGTTTCGGGTCGATCAGAGATCGTTAGGTTGGTCAAATCGAGGTTTTCACCTCGGGAAACGTGTCCGGGATACATTGAATTTTTCGAGAGTTTTGGGGTTTTATCCTATGGACTTATATAAATAGTTAGTGACCTTCGTGTATGTTTTGGACAGGTTCAGAAGTTTCAGGGATGGTGATTTTGCCTCGGGAAGGCTTAAGACACGCTTATCGAGGCGACAGCTAAGACGGTGTGTGAGTGAATTTTTGTTTTCTAAATATGATGTATGCATAAATGTTTTATATGTTTTATATCTATGCTTTGAATTCCTTGAGTATGTATGTTTGTGGTATTTGGTATTTACGTATTTGCATGTATTTCGAGGCGTATGATTTTATGTTTGATTTATATGTGCTTGTGTTTTCAATAATGGTTTGATAGCATGGTTTTGGATTTGGAAATATGGAATCGGGCATGAGACCCATTTGATTTGAAAACTATCAGACACTGAGTGCATTTGATTTAATGAGATATCGAGCTGTAGGCGCATTTGGTTTACATGATTGGGCTAGAGGCCTAGTTGATTATGATATCCGGCATGAGTCCCAATTGTGTTTATAAATGTGATTTCGTATTCAGAGACCCCTACCCTAAAATGGATTTGGATTTGAGTACTTGGATTTCTGGATTTATGACGGTTTTATGGAAATTTCGGGCATGGCCCCTTTGAGACATTTTGAAATGATTTTATAAATTTTTTTCCATGTACCATGCTTATATGAGGATATGTGGATGGTCTCCTTCAGATGTCTGGGACACTGGGGAAGTCACGGTGCATTACCTACGAGGTGTCATTGCACAGAGCGACTAGACCGTATAATGACTCAGGAGCAGAATTGCTATGATTAGACGTCTCGGACATCAGACATCTGGGATATTAGAGATTGACCCGGAGAGACCCCGAGCAGCACACGTTGCTTGGACCATGATATGACTTCTGGGACATCAAGCATCTGGGACATCAAGCGTCTGGGACGCTATGCATCTTGGATGCCAAGGATCGGTATTTGGATTACAGATTCATTGGATTTATGAACTATTATTTTGGTGGTTTTGGATTTGGGTAGTGGCCCACATGATTGATTTTACGGTTTTGGGCCGAGTCACATACTTGTCGATTTTATGGTTTTGGGCTAAGGCCCCAAGGTTTTTGAAGGAAATGATTTTGGTTTTATAAACGGTTTTAATTATATTTGAATTAACTACTTTTAGTACGCATGCATGGTTTTAAGTGAAGGGCATAAATGTCTTCTTCAGTGAAATAAGTTTTTACTAAATTATTTATTTTTTCCACTCACAACTTTTATGGTTTTTAATGCCCTTTAGGTTGATTGCGGATATAGGCTGTAGTAGAGATTGTGACATCACACTCTTCCACTGATCTTGGCGTGCTCTAGAAGCCTGTTTGGGCTGTTGGCCTAGGTATCCCTTGTCTGGCCTTCGTGTTACACAGGGTTAGACGTGTGTTTGGCCTTTGTGTCGCACGTGGGTTAGACGGGAGCATGACATATCCCACGTAATCCTTGGGGGGATTGGGATGGGTCGTGTCATGATGAGTCAGCAAAGGTGGTGCTGGCTTATTTAGATGCTGACACTTGGCACCATGAAAAGGAGATTAGTGGCCATCACTGTTTGAGTGGTGAGTTAAAAAAAAAAAAGCAAATGAAAACGTGCAAATGAGGGAAAACCCATGGGGTTTTGGTGGGAGAGGATCGGGCGGTGGGGAACCACCGTCTCCATGGTACGATAGCAAAGAGGCTACATGGATCATTACAGAATTTCCCTCATGCATTTCCTAATTGGGTTCTAGGGGACTTGAGCATCGTCGATGGTCGTGGATGGAGGATGATGGGAATATATTTATGGAACATCCTTTCCCGAGAAAGGGGAAAAACTTAGAGATCTATTCAAGAGGAATTAAGGCATGGGGAGTGTTCCTCTTAGTCGAACAAGTTGATTCATATCATTTTCAAGTTAGGGAACTCATGGTGCCTGGTTACCCAAGCTCGACAGTAGAGCTAGAATATCATGGTCGTAATTCTGGCCAAACCAAGTTATGCCCTTGGGAATTGAATGTCTATTTGAGTTCCTAGTGATTCGGGTGGGAATTGGCAGAGATACGTGATTCGGGTAGGATTCAGATTGAATGCATGGCCCAGCTAGATACCCGGTTATGGGTGAACTCCTGAAACCTCCGGTGTCACGACCCGTCTCCCCTAACACGATATTGTCCACTTTGGGTCCACGTCCTCATGGTTTTGTTTCTGGGAACTCATATGCAACTTCCTAGTAGGTCACCCATCTTGGGATTGCTCTAGCCCAATCACGCTTAACTTTGGTGTTCGAACCAAACCGAAAACCAGTGAGCATTCAAAAGGCCTCGTTGCTAGGAAGACATCGTCTACATATATAAGACACTTAATTTTCCCCCCCTGAGCGATGTGGGATTGCTCACTGTTCTTGCTTCCCAAGCTCACAGGTCTTGCTCACCGTTCATGCTTCCCAAGCTCACAGGTTTCGCTCACCGTTCTTACTTCCCAAGCTCACAGGTCTTGCTCACCGTTCTCGCTTCCCAAGCTCACAGGCCTCGCTCATCGTTCTTACTTCCGAAACTCACGGGTCTTGCTCACCAGTCTTGAATCCTAAGCTCACGGGTCTTACATTGAGGGTTTGGATAAGAGCTTAATTAAGAGTGATAAACCTTGATGGTATACTTGAAGTGTTAGAATGTTAGGATTTATCTTAGGAAGATCCGGTTATTGGTCTAGGGCTCGGAAGAAGCCAAGGTTTTACCTATCAGATTCTTCGAGGTTAGTGGGTTGGATGCGGGCGGTTAACCCATGAGGAAGAATTTTGTTGGTTCATATATCAAGATATTAATTATGACATAGTCAGTTTATATCCCTTAGCTGATGGATTCTCTATTTTGTGTATAAAGTGCTCAGGGCATTTCAGGTACATTGATTAAAGTGTTAAATGGGAACAGGACTAGGCACGGTTATCAAAGCATTTTTTAGACGGGTCCTATAAGTTTTTCTCAACCACTCCTCTGTTGATGTTGGCTCATTAGATCCAATGCTCATAATGATGGATCATTACCAAGAGAGTGTTTGTTCTTAGGAGACACCAACCCAAATTAACAATCTACCCGAGATTGAACTAAATGAACGTCATCGTGAGTAGTTTACTAGTGGTGAAAAGTGCAACCATCGAGGTTTAGCCCTACGTGAATGCCTCGAGGATTAGCTAGCCCTAAAGAATCAAAATGTTGAAACAATGTCTCTTTTACGCTTGGTTCATCAAATAATTTGCCCTAGCCTAATCTGAACAAAGTGAAGTGGAGAGAGATTTTGAAAATAATAACAAATGCTTCCATAATGCCCAACTTCAAGCCTCTGCTTTATTTGTGGATGCATATATTCTGAAGTTGGGCCTCCAAGCCATGCTTAGGCCTTTTTGCATGCCCATTATAGAATTTTTCGCCCATTAGATCATTGTTCTATAATTTTCTCCACCCTTAAAATTCTATCTTCCTTGAAACTTTAACAGTAGAATTCTTCATTAATTTTCATTAATGCATACTTAATTCGAATCATTATAACTGTTGTATTCATACTATAAAAAAATATGTGTCCTTGTTCATTCTTCTTCCACACAGTTTTGAAAGAAACATGTCTTCCTCTCAATCTTCCTTAAGACTTTCTCGATCTAACGTTTCCACATCCTAAGACCTTATGTTTCCTTTTCATGAAACTATCCACAAGGAACTAAAGTATGAATCTAATAGGAACAAGGCCCTAAAGGCTTGACTAACCGAGATGTATGAGGCCTGAAAGAAATACGAGCTTGACCTAGAGAAGCATGGAAGAGAAGACCAAGCCTCTATGGACACCATGAAGAAGCGGAAGGTAGACCTTCGAGAACAGTTATCCAGACTTCTTTCTGCATTAAAAAAAAAAGGAAAGTCAGGATAGGGATCAGACTGTCTTGGGAGACCTTTCTCGTGGTTATCATGATGTTGGCTTCCATTGAATTTTTTTTTCCTTCTATTTTTCTTTCAATGTACTTTTTTCTATCAAAATATTAATGAAATATTTCCTCTTTGGCATCTAGATCATCAATGAGTGATATTAACATCGAACTTCCCAACCGTAAGATTTATTGTAAAGAATCAAACCTTACCTATAAATTGGCCTCAAATGCTCATAATGTGCAAGGTCCTCCCGTTTCTCACTATGGAGGACTCGTCCATCACCTTCATGCCAAGTCTCAAGAACAACTGAAAAAGATTATTGATCTTCGAAAGAGAATCACTTTTTGACGGTTTCAGAAGAGGCCGATCTTATCTCTAGTTACTAGTTGCAGTTTCCCTGAATTTACAATTGTTCTCCTTCTATGAGAAAATAAGGGAGTCTTAGGATACTTTGCCATAACTGGTAGGCAAAATTTCCATGATAAACGATAAAGTTCTCTTCTATGAAGCACATGTTGCATCTCGCAACAAATGGATCCTTCAACTAAATGAGTCATCTCATCGAGATAGGCTTGATTAAAACTTCACTGACAGATCTATAGGAAAGTCCCAACGAAGGACTTTGAATTTGTAATTTCTTATTTTAGGCTTTAGAAATCTCAAATCCTGCTATAACTTTAATCCTTTAAATAATATTATTTCTAATTTTACCAATTTTTTGATGGGCCAAATCCCACTATTCACAAGCACCATTTTTTCTGCTAAACTCATGCATGATGATCACTATAAGCTGATGTCAGCCCAAGTTCTTAAGCTTATAAAGGTTAAAAGTTTGGTAACACTTTTTACCATTCACTTTGCCTTCTTCAAAATGGAAAGTTCTTGCAATCCGACCAATCCTCAAGTGAGAAATATCCAAAATGGATCTTCAAGTCTAGTTATTTTCTTAAAAAGTTAGACCATTACCCAGAGGCACCTGGTTAATTCTCAATCCATAGAGATACAACTCCTCTAAGATTTGGTACACTCCCACCAAGTTGATAAGCAGAATAACCTTCATTTTTCTGCTATGTCTCTGTTGTCATTTCTGTAGCAGGTCCTGTCTCTAGAGACCTCTTTCCAGAAGAAGTGCCTGGAGATCCAACATGCTCAAAGAGAGCATTCAATCGTAAAGTCCCTTGTTTATGATCTGCTAGAAATGGTGTGCATTCGCGACCAAGTCAATAAGACCATTTCTCCTTTATCCTTCAAGAATGGATACGACGATGGACACGTGGCCCAAGCCACCAACCACCCTCATCCCGATAGGTGATCCAATGAGAAGCTGATGGCGGAGATCGTAATATAGCCGTGCTTCAATGTGGTTGCAAAAGATGGTCGGTAGCAGCAGTAGTGGGATGGTGCTTCATGGATTTTAAAGGTGGTTGTTTTGTGAAGCCATTTGTTTCCTTTACCAATGGCTTATCCCTTTATTAGGTTTCTTTTTTGTCTTTTAAAATTATCTTGCAAACATCTCACACAGGTTCTTTATCTGTTTATTCATTTATTTGAATCACAAATCGTTGTGTTGGATTCTCTTGAGATGTGTTGGTGTGGGTTGGACTTTCATCTATCACACCATCGTTACTCCTCAAGTATCAAGATCCTTTCCTATCTTACTTTGTGGATCCAAAATGTCCCCACCAAGTCTAGACTTGCTGCCTTTCTCCCTGTATTAAAACAAAATTTATCGTTCAACATGCTAGAGCTCTTGTATTACTATCTTGTAGGCAGTAACCTTAGTGGGGGAGCCATCTTTATCTTCCCCGATCAACCTAACGCTTTTTAGGTCAAGATCGTAAAAACTAGCTTCATATACTATTAGGTTAGCCCTGAATGGCTTTACGTTTGCTTGGATGACTTCCCAAAGTATTTTTCGAAGGTAGTCTCATTGGGGTTCCATAGGGAGATTTTCTAGTAGAGGGTGGATAGGATGCACATGCTTTTATGGATCAAATCTCTGCCTAATAGTAGGTTGTAGCTGGAAATGCTCTCAATCACGAAGAAATCTAGCATTAACCTCGTGGAACCAACCGTGAGCTCCAAGGGTAAAACTCCAAGAGTCTTAGCAACGGTCCCTGTAAAGTTAGACATTATCGCCATTATTAGAAAGCAATCCTTAAATTTCCTACCAAGACTTTCCAGCATTCTGGATGGCAGGGCATTGATGGAAACTCCATCATCGTTCATAACCTTACTAATCGGGATACCTTCCAGTAGGCAGTGATGAAGATGGATCGTAAGTGATATGTTATCTCCTCGGTAGGATTTGACAAGATGATCTTTTCCCTAAAGCATGCTATTTCTAAAATGAAACCTTGGTTTTCTCTGTGGTTGGGCGAAATCGATCACTCCCTGAGGTGGTTTGTATACAATCACGCCACCTTTCATTTGGTTCGTCCAATAGTTGATAGCCTCCAAATGCTTTAGTAGGACCACCACAGGTTTTACCTCTCGGTGAACCTTTTGTTGCTTCTCATCGAGCAATCATTCCATCTCCATAACCTCCAGCAAGTACTTATTGAACTATTTAAGCTCTTATTGGCCATGCTATGATCATCGCTTGCTGGGTGCCTTGGCGGATTCTTTGCCCTTTGTCAAGATGTGAAGATTTTGGACTGCTTGTTTGACAACTTATCTTCTATAAAGTTGCCAAACATGATCTTTATTTTGGCTTCTGTAGGAGTTTCAAACATAGCGCTTGGGAGGGATATGGTTCTTTAAAGGCTAGCCTCATCCTTTCTCTTTCTCCAATTTTCCTAATGAGGAGACACAACTCATTATTGGTTACTGGCATGGTTGCCCACAAGCTCATTTGAGCTAATTTTTAGGCCTGCTACTGTCTCTGTATCCTGCTCTTAGAAGTTCTTCTTAATTCTTTGGCCATCTTTCCATTCTTATCAACTATATATCATCGTCCCTTTTTTTATGATGGCCTTCTGTGGTTTGGTTTTTGTTGATGCCAGCGAAGTGGTTTTTTTGCCCTCGGGATTTCACTTGTTGCCTGGCCATTTTTCTTTTTTCTTGATATCCCTTATCCATTCGAAGACAAAACTTTGAGGGATCTCTCCTTTTGAACTATGAGGTTCGTCGATGGTTTTGAGAATCTTGAGGAAATCCTCATCTTGTATTTCCTTCAAAATTTTCAGTTCTAGGTCTATCTCAGTGCCTAAGGCGGGGACTTCTAGCACACACTTTTTCTTGCATTTTCTACACATGACCAGACCCCCAGTGATTGTAGCTGACGACTTCCAAGGGCTCATGAGTTTCCTCAAGATCCTTTGGTTGACTTTCTTTGGTTACTTTGCCTTTTTTAGGTCGTAACCATTATAGGTTGACCATTTTCACGGAAGCCATAAGAAGTGAATTAGTGTCCACATTCATTGTTACTTTTGGTATTGGGGCTAGGCCGATATGTCCTTGGTTGATCAAGTTCTAGATTGTGTCCCTGAATTGGACATAATTTGCGATGGAGGGGGTGGTGATGCATGCCATTTGAAAAACTGACTTCCCTTGATTTCATCTAGTTTAGGAATCTCTTTCTTGAGATCAGGTTTGGTCATTTTTTCCTTGACCATTTCATCATATATCTCTTTGGCCTTGGTCAACTCGAATAGGTATGAGGAGAAAATCGGAACTTTATTGGTAAAGTATCCCCTAGTCAGATTAGCGGGCTTCTGATCTCGTACGGGTTTGACTAGTGATTTAATGGTCATGGGCCCTTTACCCATAGTCTATATCTCGGCGATAACTACCTCTAGTTCATGCCCCTCTCCACATTCCCATGATTCCTCCTCTACATCTTTGTGGTGCACCTGGTGTACATGTATTTCACTTTTGTAGAAAGGGGGTACTTTAGAGTTATGCTTCTGTCGTTGTTCCTCTTCCAACAGTCTCTTGAACTTTGATGCAGATACCACTATCTCCTAAAAATATGAGAAAGAGGTGTCATCAAATTTTTTCCTTAACGAGAACTTCATCGCTCTTTGAGTAATGGCTACCATCTGGCATTGTTCATGGGGAACCTGCAGTTCATCTTTAGTTTCTAAACCTAGCAATGAAACTCTCAGTAGTTTCATGGTCTCTATATTTGATGGCAGTTAGGTCACTGATAGTGACCTCAGGCTCGACCCGATAAAACTCCTCATGAAACATGGAATCAAGGTGAAAAATGATGTTGAACAGACCTAGCTTAAGGTAGGAGTTATCGGCAAGAGGTACATATTGGACCAAGAGTTTTCCTATATGTTCGAGGGACAAAGTATTACCATTTCCACTGAATTGTGAAAAACCTAATGGTTTGAAGTTCTCAGGAAAAAGATTGTCCTATTCCACGTACATGGGGTAAGGCGTAACAACCCAGACCACAAGAAAAAGTAAAACTGATAAAATGACGATTTTACCCTTGAAAAGGTCAAAATGCTAACTTTTTATTTGGATATCGGTTGGGAATTCCGAGAAGGCCGTTATGAGGGTCTCAAGCTCCTGAGTGTATAAACATGTAGCATGTCAGAAATGGAGGTCAAATGGATTTGTTAGTAGTCAAGTATATGTAAGGGGCATTTTGGTAATTTTGTTAGCAAGGGCAATTTGGTAAATTTATAAGGGCATGTCTAGATTAATCTAGAAAGCCCTAGATATCTCTCAATTTTTCCCTCCCGTTTACTACCACGTGTACTAGCACGTCACTAATTACGTCATCACTACCACGTGTACTACCACGTCACTCTGAAAACTTTGACAAGTTACCATGTAGCACCACCTGATTGGTCCACGTGGTCTGACAATGTTGACGTGGACTTGCCACGTCACCTGACATGTCAGCCTGACAATCTGACAACTTTCTGACAAGTTGCCACGTGGCACCACCTCACTAGTCCACGTGGTCTGATAATGCATACGTGGCACTACCACGTCAATACTAACTGGACCTGGCAGGTTGCCACATGGCCCTACCTAATTTTCCACGTGGCCTAACAGTGATGATGTGGCATGCCACGTTATCATCCCCTACCTTCAAACGGGTCGACCCAAACCACTGTAGCGTTTCATTCGACCCGCGACCTTGACCTGAATCAATCTTCACCATTTCTCAGCCAAATTCCACTATTTTCCTACCAACCTACTCGTCTCTAACCCAAGAATGGATCTTCGGTGGGAGAAAACTCACCAGAGAAATCTTGGCCAAGATCAAATCCTCACGGGTCAAGTTTCGAGCTTCCACCAGAGCTCCTCCCTGGATCCGTTTCCATCCTTTTGTAGCCCAAACCACTCTCAAAACAACAAAGAACACACTCAGAGCCTTAGTTTAGTGTTTCAACGTTCAAACCCCAAATCCCAAAATTTAACCAAAATTGGTTCACGGGTTTTACCTAGTTTATGGGTTTCTGAGTAGCCTCCCAGGCTCCGCTGTCCTCCACCGTCTCTTTCTCTCTCTCTCTCTCTCTCTCTCTCTCTCTCTCTCTCTCTCTCTCTCTCTCTCTTTCTCTCTCTCTCTCTCTCTCTCTCTATCTATCTCTTGACTCACCCTCTCACTCTGTCTCTCTCAACTAGCACCAACAGGTGCATCAATGAATGAAAATAGTGGGGTGAGGGTTTTGGGTATTTTGAAACAAAGAAGGAAAGAAGATGCATGAATGTGGGGGAAAGGGCCAATGGGATGGGTGACATTTGTCACTCATCTATTGGTCTAGAACTAGATCTTTCGAGCCTACTAAGAACTAACCAAAAGTCAACTTCCTCGAATAACGTGTAACTGTAAAATCTGTACGACGTCCAAATTCGACGTGTCATCTGTCTACGTACTCGTAATCTCTCAATCTACGTACTTTACCAATCCATGTGTACTTGACCTCTCGGGTCAAAATTCAATATTTTTCCCTTTTAGGGACAAAATCGTCATTTCAGATTAGTCCTGATAATACTCAATTAATCCTTAATTAATCTCGATAATCATGAAATTTCGAGGCAGATCGTTACATTGTAACAACCCGGACCACATGAAAAAGTAAAAATGATAAAATGGCGATTTTACCCTTGAAAAGGTTAAAATGTTGACATTTTGATCGGGATATCGGTTAGGAATTCCGAGAAGGCCGTTATGAGGGTCTTGACATCCTGAGTGCATAGACAGGTAGCATGTCAGAAATGGAGGTCAAATGGATTCGTTAGAAGTAAGGAATATGTAAGGGGCATTTTGGTAATTTTGTTAGTAAGGGCAATTTGGTAAATTTACAAGGGTATAACTAGATTAATATAGAAAGCCCTAGATATCTCTCAAATTTTCCCTCCCAGCCTCTCTCCGCCGACATATCACATATATGTGTGTGTGTGTGTGTGTGTGTGTGTGTGTGTGTGTGTGTGTGTGTGTGTGTGTGTGTGTGTGTGTGTGTGTGTGTGTGTGTGTGTGTGTGTGTGTGTGATGAGGTCGTTACGGAGAGAGAGTTCGGGTAAGGACGGTCGAAACCATGAAATGGTGGCCATGAGAAAACAGAGAAGGAGGAAGAGAGACAACGAGGAAGCAAAAGGGAAGTAAGATAAAAATGGATGGAAAACTAGGAGGAACGAAAGAGAAGACGTGGAAAAATTGTGTGAATAAGGAGGAACCCATAAGCACTCATTTCAGGTTTCAAGTAGGCCAAGAAACTCCAAGACGAAGAGGGTGGTGTCCTTCTGAAGGTCTGGTGATCGTCCTAGAGCAGAAAGATGAAGGATAGAGTGCTGGAAACTTGCAAGATTGAGTAGGGCCACCATGGCTGAAGCATGAAGGTATGCCTCCCTCATTAATAGCGTGTTTTACTTTGTTCTAAGTAAATAGAGTGATTCCTAGGCTCAAAACGATGTGATTCGGTATACAGAATGTAGAAGTTGAAACTATAACACCTGAGAAATAAACGGGTCGAGTCGCGGGTCGTTTAACCCGTATTGCAGGAACCGGGTCAACCCAGTTCCAAGGCAAGGGATGACTGAGTGGCGCGTGGACCCATATGCAAAGAGTATCGGTGGCGTGTGAGGCCGCGTCGCCGGTTATCTCGCCGTCTGATCAACACAAAAAGTGTTTGTCTCTAAATTCTGAATATATTGGTCCAAAGATTGAAAATATTTGAATTTTGTTGAATACAGTTTTATATATTTAAGGTTGTATGTTCATTATATTATTTAGGGTAATTTGGAATAATTTAAGGGGATAAATTGTATAGCGTAGTGATTGTTTTTTATGGTTATTGATATTTAGTGGTGATGACTATATCAATGATGTTATATATAAGTGTTTTCTTTAGAAGTTAATTATGGTACTATTTGTTGTCACTTCGGGTACTCCTATCTACTTTTATTTATAATAATGCTATTGAAATGATAATACGAAAGTACCTGTCAAGTAACTAGCCATTGTACAATAAGGTAACTTGATTGAAGTAATAAGAGAAATGGTGAGATTAGGATCAATAAAAGGTCTTAAAGTAAACTTATAACCTAGAAGAATTAATAACAAGTTTCATCATTAGACGGGGTTAGCGGGATGGATGTGGGAGGTAACCCCGAAAAGGTGGATTAAATTTGGTCAATTGAGACAAAATAGATTTAGTTAAAGGTGGTATATCCCTTGTTTGGCCCCGAGAGGTCAGACGTGAGCAGGACCAGTCATAGGGCTTCATGTATGTCGGGACATTGGCTCTCCTAGGAAGCACTAGTTATGATGGCATGATGTTTGACTACAAAGGGCAGGCTTTAGTTAAATATTCCATCATAAGGAGTGTCCATGCTAGCTTCCATTAGTGGAAACTTAGGAACTTCTTGATGCGGCGTAGTTTTCACAAACCTCTCCTCTCATCACATTTATGTTTCGTGTATTAGAACTTGGACATGCACTACAAAAGAGTCCCAATTGGTATGCTAGATTATGTTCATGCCCAAAAGTTGATGTATCCGAATCCAGGGTCGTTGTTTGGTAGCTCGCTTCTAAGAAGCGGATTCGTAGGTGTCTAGGAGAAATCTCATCGTTGTAGTTGAGTGTAGTGAATATGGTATGTTGGTGACTAGCGCGAACGAGTAGAAAGTTGTGAGCTTTGGGCCATGTTTCCATGGTTCTGCTCTAGATGGGCTGGTTTAGATGGCTTTCTAGCTGCCTTCAAAATAGGTGTGCCACTAGTAGAAGTTGCTACTCAACATGGCTAGAATGGTTTTTGAAATGCGACCAAAGAACCTTCATTTTAATCATGTGATGGTGGAGGCGGGCATCTTACTTGTGCTATTCTTTATTATTCCTTTTTCAAGGACTTTAAATATTTTCTTTTGTGCCTAGTCCAAGTTTGTTTTATGGCGTTTTCATGTTAGCAGCTTGTTGTTTAGATTAGGTGGAGGTTAGACAAATCAATCTCTTCAAGTTGGAATGATGATATTGGACCAGAACATGGAGATGTATCTATGACCTAGAGCTAGCCATAGAATGCATTGATTGGTATATTCCAGATATCTAGATCAAACTTGAAGAAATCAATTGTATTGAGATTGAGGTGAAGTACAAATAATTATAAAGGAAATGTTTAAATACTTAATGTGAGGAATGAATTAAATGAGTTATAAGTAAACTATTTATAGACTAGCCACAACCTGGCGAGTTGGTTGAGAGACCATCAACTAGATGAACATCAGTTGGAACCATGCCATAGATTGGCAGAGCACTGGGAACGACGTGATGACATCTCAGAGTGAGAGTGTGACGGTCTCAAAGATTGGTTTGGGGCAGTCTGGATAAGTGGGATGTTAGGTGACCTTCAAAACAAGTAATGAAAGAAAGTCGGGATGAAACTAGGTGGTCAGGAAGTGTTCAAAGTCGAACTTGGATGCAAGTCGGGATGAAGGAAAGCCCGGTGTTATAAGAAATGAGAAGGGTTGAGAGAAAAACTGAATCTTGTTCCTAGATCGAAAGAAACAGGTTTTTCCAAAAATTCAAGATTTGGAGTAACAAATAAATTTTTAAGGGTTTGTGGTTATTGAAATTGATTGAGTTTGAGAAATTTGTTGATTTGATTGCGTTGTTGGTTGTTTTTCGAGAAAAAAGTTTATTCTCCTTTTATAGACAACATGAGAATAAGGCTGGTCAACACGCGCATTCACGTGTGCTCCTCCTTCATGATGACTTTATCGCACCTTCCATTTTCCTTATGACGGTTTCAACGATATGTCAGTATGATTGCACCAATCACGCTCGCAGTTCCCCATGATCCAGCAAGTGGATGCTAGTTGGGCTTTGTGCTTTAGTCGGATTGGGTTTTTAATTTGGTAAATCCTCACTCTGGCCCCTAATGAATTTTTTTGTGGTGTAAACAGATATATTACTAAAATATACCAATCTAAGGGATATATTTATTAAAATCAACTTCTCATCTTATATATCTGCCTTATTATAACCTTTGCAGTTGAAATTTCGATGCCAATTTTCCAATACATGAACACAATATCAACGATTTGGCTTTACTAGTTTTCGATTTGGCTTTAGTAGTTTGATGCAGACTTGAATCTAGATCCTCTACATCACAAGTGGGACAAGTACATATAGGTCGTGTTTTGTTTTTAGTTTTGGTTTTGGTTTAGGTGCCAAATCGTTTTCACACGAGGAGGTTCCATATTAAGGATGTTGGAACCAACGACACTGATGTATACTAGGTGTTGTATTCTTATCAGTTGTAGTAACTATGGCCAAGTAAGCCTAGGTTTAGTGCTAGTTTGGTAGTGCTTCGTCTAAAGCACTTTTAATTAATAGTCTTTTTGACCAGTTTATAAAGATAGATGTATATGGCTACTCATTTAAGGGCATTTATGTCCATGGATTTTACCTACCCTAACTCTATATAATGGGGTTTAAGTTGATGAATAAAGTATGATTCTATCTATCTCCCAAACAAACATTCTTCCTTTCTTTACTATATGTTCTTGATTCACAACATGTTATCAGTACGACAAGCTCTCAATTGGAGACCATTCATTCAAAATAAGAATCGTCCATCAATTCAAAGTATGTTTTCAAAAATTCAATTCAATTCAATTTCAACATGTTCGTTTTCAAAATTTTATTGTTGATACAAGCCCTAATAACATGAATTCTAAGATTATTTGATTAATTGATTATATGAGTTGTTGACATCATATCTGATTAGACTCACTCGACCGTATACCTAAAGTCCAAGTACCGAATAAGGCCCAAGCTCATAGTATTTACATAGCCCCGACAATGGACCCAAGACGGGATGACACGTAGAAACCTCTGCACCCTCGATTTGCGTAACACGTTTCAGCACGTAAATCGATGAGCATTTGTTCCACATCGAAACTATGGAAATTAAACATCTCACTTACCCATACATAAGGGGTACATATTTCCCAATAAAGGTTAGAAATATTTACTATTCACTATTACTCTGTCAAACTTGTTATTTACCGTTTACTCTTACGAACAATGTTACTAACTTGATCGTCGGAGACCTTTAGGCCCACACCACACCGGTGCCCGTACTAAATAGGGGACCCACTATTCTCTTTGTTGATAGATTACGATTAAAGGCACACGTCACTTGATGATTGAACAACGAGTAATCAACGGTTGGAATATTTATTGCTTAACATGAGTAATTCAAATTTAGAATTTGGAATTAAAAGAATTGTTTTCTCTACCGTAGAAATTGAATCATGAAATATGATGAATTATTTGAATAATAATGATTATGTTTGAATGATGGACATTGAAAATTGGATTAAGGTTTTCCTAGATCATAAAAAATGATTTATAATTGTCTTATCTTTGGTGTTTGATAATTCTGCGTTTTCGGCTTTGTTGTTTGATAATTGCTTTGATATTCGATGATATTCGGCTGCCAAAATCCATGTCGACCGATATATGCTGCTTGTTTAATGATCTGGCATCTTAAGCAACCCATAAACAATTACAAGAAGAAAATCAAAACAATCCATGCCAACCATTACAAAACGAAAAGGGCAGTTTTCTTAATCAATTAATCAAGGCCCATGATGATTGTCGCAGCAGACCTATATTCTGTTTATTATTTGATTAACATTTTTGTTTTGATTAATTAGTTGTTTTCGTTTTGCACCATGAAAATGATGATGATCGATAATCATGGCGCATGATTTGCACAATTGCCCTTTTTCGTTTTTATTAATGTCTTCTATTAATGTCAATATTATAATGCTAATGATGACACAGCATTAAATCCATTTAAATCCATTTAAACCTATGTAACTCCAACAAAATGTGGTGATCATGCTGGCATTTGCTTGCGATGATGATAAATCATACGGATTATTTGTTTGAATGATATCTGATCATGGATGTATGATGATGATAATTAGATAATTAGATTCATGATAATTGTCGGCTTGTATGATACTTTATTGTATAATAATTGTTGGTAGTTGATTGATGATGATGCCAACAAGCCCCGAAGGCCCTCACCATTATTGTCATGTTACACATGATTGTTTGTATTACATTAATCAATTATAATGATCACATGAATGCATTAGATAATGTCATCAATATCATAGTCATGGTGATAATGTGGCCGTTTTGATTGTAGTTTCACAATCAATAGGATTAATTGAATTAATTGGATTAAATGTGCAAGACTCACATTGTAACTCCAATTTTGCCTACTTTTGGCCCTATGTTGTAAGGCTTGCCTACTCCTAAAGCCTAGAACGCTACCAAATTAATTGAAACCCAGAAGGATCCTCACTTTGGGCCAATGACGTGAGCCTGAAAGTAGACTTCGGGCCCTAGAAGGTTCAACTAAAGTCTCGGCCCAGAAGGCCTAACCACTAGAAATGGGCAACCAGCCCACGGCTCGCACCATAGATTGGGCCCATGGCCCAGAAGGCCAAGTAACCCAACAGAAGTGAGACACGGGTCAACACTACTTGACCCAAGAGTCAACCTGACCCGGTCAACGAGTCAAACTAATCAGGTCAATGGGTTAACTTGACCTGATCACTCCGACTTGGTCCAGCTACCAAATCAACGGAAACCCGGAAGGCTCCTCACTTTGGGCCAATGATGTGAGCGGAAGTAGACTTTGGACCCCAAAAATTTCAACCAAAGTCTCGGACCAGAAGGCCTAACCACTAGAAATGGGCAACTAGCCCACGACTCACACCATAGATTGTAGCCCAACAAGTGGGATCTACACACTACCTGACCCGATCAACGGGTCAAATTGATCAGGTTAGCGGGTCAACTTAACCCGATCATCCCGACTCGGTCCAGCTTAACCAGTCCAACCAAATCCATCTATCATTTCGCCATGCCAACGGGTCAACCTGACTTGATCACCCCGACTCGATCCAGCTTAACTAGTCCAACCAAATCGGTTTGCCATTTCATCATGCCACGTCACCTATCATGACACCTGTAGTGCAACATGCCATATGTCATGTCACTAAATATGCCACATCAACACCTTAAGTGTTAAACAAATAAGAATAAGTATTCTTTGCAAATCTGAAGGTTTGAACCATGGATCTCATGGTCATGGAATAAGAGCCTTAACCACTGGGATACTTGTATTATTTTGATATATAAGATCACAATTTTTATTTAAGCCTTCAATGCTTGAAACATTTCATAAACCTATTAAACTAATAACTACTGCGTCCACTGTACTCTGAGATCAAACGTAATTTGAAAACTAATTGCCTAAATATACCCATATGACAACTGTATCCAACCAATCAAAATTGATTGAGGGCACGATTATGGCCTAGTTTTATGTTGTCAAATGGTACTAAATTACTAATGAGATATTATATTCTCCAAGTTCCAGAAGAACGTTGTTGAGATTTATAGATATTCAAGCCAACCGTTATCACGGTGAAACTACTAATGAAAGGAAAGTGGAATACCTTTGCATAACCTCCAAACCACAAACGAAAGGAAAGTGGAATACCTTTGCATAACCTCCACTCAGTATGGCCAAAAACATACATTGGAAAAACTAGCTAGAAGCTAACTAATGCGAGCAACTACTCATTATGGCATGACCAATTGGGACACCCAGGTCAAGGTGATGATGTGTTGTATCCTTAATACATTTCATGGGCATCCCCTTATTAGTAAACACCTTTGTGTTTAATGAAATACTATGCCAATTTTGCTCGTTAACAAAAATCGAATATTAGACCATTATATGCAAACATGAGTAAAGATTTCACCCTTTCTTGCACACAATACAAGGGGAAATTTGTGGACTTTCCAACCACCATGCAAACCATTTGAAAAATTTCATGGTTCTGGTTAAGCTACCGAAAAAGTGGTCACATGCTACCCTATTGTCCACATGAATACTGCATTTACTAAACTCTTAACCCAGTTCATTAAATTAAGGGACACACCACCCAAATTTTCTTATACAGTCAACAAAACTCGATAACACAAAAGATTTTACATCGAAATCATTCGATGACTATCACAAAAACACTAATTAACATTGGTAATGCACACTAAGCTTTAAGCTTTTTTCCGGGGCCTATGCAATTTCGCATGCAGTAATGTTGGCCTGGTTGAGATTTACTGTCACCCAACTCTATTCCTTGATAAAGTTAATGATTGGGTACAAAATATAAGTTTCGTACTTATGCATTTTTGGATGTGCAGTTACATGCTAATTGTGTAGTCACAATGTTCCAAAATGGGACCTCAACGAAGGAGGGGCATATATGTCAATTATGAATCTTCGTCCATTATACGCTATTTAGAGCCCTTGGCATGCGATCTCATTACCGTTATATTTGTGGATAGTCACTTTGATAAGATAGTCTTCCTGTCATTAGTGGAGATAAAAACGTCAAACTTTCTTGAAGAACGATGTGAATTGACTTGGAACATCCTCACGATGTTTCATCTTGATCCCCAAGCCGCACAATGTAAGAATGAATGCGAAGAATTCTAGATTTACAGAGTATAGCTAATAATACGCCAGACACTTCCTCTGATCTAGCTAAAGTGACGAGATCACATATACCTGTTGCAAACATGCTTGCAAGGATAGACGTCCCAATAGGACGCATTGTCCCATATGGATGAGGTATGGCCATGGCGGCTAACCAACCATATGTCCCTGCCCAAAAACGAGGTAGACTAATAGGTTCGAAGGATTCTCTTCCCTGGAAGAGAATATTTGGCACAATCTAATTCCTTGGATATCTAAATATCAACTCAACCATCTATGAGATAATTCTAGATTATGAGTCTTTCTTAAAAGAGACGGCGTTGGGGATGCTCTAACATCTGAACTCACTCCCGAGAATAAAGAGATTTTGGTAAACCATGCATGTTTTTGTGAGATATGGAATCAAAATGATATTATTATCAATCTTATACTCTTCATGGTAGGTACCGAAAAATTAACTAATAATGAAATCAAACTTCACGTCGTTAATGAATGAATCCCAACTGAGAGAATGCTGACTAAAACGGAAAGAACCAATCCCGGTCGAATTAGATTTTTTGACAAAAATGAAGGTGTTTGGACTTGTAGTTCCCACATCTCCCTATGTTAAAACTGCAGGATTTAAATGGGTAGTCATAAGGAAGAGTAATGAGAAATATGAAAATGTGAGATACACAACTCATTTAATGACACACAGATTTCTCAACGCCATGAGATTGATTACGAGGAGACGTATTCTCCTATAATGAACGTTATAACGTTCCACTATCTTATCAGTTTGGTAGTTTTTGAAAAACTAAATATGCAGCTTCTGGATGTGGTTATACTTATCTCTATGGGGATTTGAGTACAAAGATATATTTGAAATTTCCTTTAAGGACTTAAAATACCTTATGCAAATAATTTCAGACCACGGAACACGCTTTCTACTCATTTGAGGCGTTCACTTTACTGATTGAGATAATCCAGACGGATGTGGTATAATCGTCTTAGTGGGTATTTGATCAGAGTGGGAAAATGAAGAATACCCATGCATGTTTATTAAGAAAAAAAATTACAAGTTTGCTATTGATTGGTATTCTAGAAGAAACCAAAGAAACTGCTAAGCACTGAAGTTGAATTTCAAAATAAAGAATCTTGAGAGAACGAAGTTCTGTCTCGACTTGGAGCTCAAGTACCATGCAAATGAGGATGTTGACAATACATCCAGAGGATGTTGAGAGACTTTAACGAGGATATTGTGGTTCCTTTAAGCATGCCCATGAAAATTCGTAGTCTAAATCCTAAAAGGACCCATTTCATATAGCAGATGATAACGAAGAGATATTGCGACCAGAAGTTCCATATCTACGTGCATTAAGCACATTATTGTACTTGACTCAAATGAACCACACCCGACAATTCATCCATTGTGAACTTGCTAGCTAACTTTAGCTCTACGCTAACATGCCACCACTAAAATGACATAAAATACATCTTTCAATACCTCAAAGGTATGTCAGATATGTGCTTATTCTATTACTATGCATCGATGAATGAATAAAACCCTCTTGGTCATCGGAACGACGCATTGCCTTATTGGATATGCTGATGCAGGCTACCTATCAAAGCCACATAAGGTATGTTATCAAACTGATTATGTCTTTGTCATTGAGAACACAACAATATCTTGGAAGTCTAAGAAATAGACCCTTGTGGCTATGTCTCCGAATCATGCAAAAATTCTAACTTTTCACAAAATAATTCGTAAAAGTATATGCCTGAGAAGCATTACGAGACATATTCAAAGTACTTATGAATTGAATTCCACCACTAATGAACTGACAATTATCTGCTGAGATAATGTTACCTCCATGAAGAAGATGAGAACCGAGTTCATTATAAGAGACAACAAGAAGTTATCACCCAATGCAACATTCCATAAGTATGTTCATGGTATTAACTTGCGTAGACTTGATGATCTACCTAGTTCTTAATTTTCAAGGCGAGTATCCCGAAGCATACCAAGTATCATGTAGTATACTAAGTAACCTGAAACATACTCACAAGACCATCATGTAAACTTGTGTTCTACGACCAGAGTTATTTTGTCCCTTTGGGTTTTGTTACCTATCTAGGTTTTAACGAGACACACTTTTGGTATAGTCACCTCATTAGCAATGCATCCTAAAGATGTCATAGTTTGACTCATATGCATTTACTTATCTTTTCTATTCGACCAAGGGTTTTTCCCACTGGATTTACCGAGTAAGATTTTGGTGTAGCAACTCTAATGCATCTTGGGCCGAAAATGTACTATCTGCTCTTATCCAAAAGAGATGATTTCAACTACCTCTGGAGATTCATATGCAACTACTCCGTATCCACGCGAGTTGTACTCTTTTTTCTTCGACTAGAGTTATTTTTGTCCCACGGAGTTTTTGTCACCTAGCAAGGTTTTAATAAGGCAATACATAAGCGAGCAGTTAAGTAACACTATTATATAAAATATCCAAGGAGGAGTATATAAATAAGTTATGTTATGTGGCTATTCATGTAAGGGCATTTATGTTCATATATTTTACCTACTCTAACTCTATATAACGGAGTTTAAGTTGATGAATAAAGTATGATTCTATCTATCTCCCAAAGAAACATTCTTCCTTTCTTTACAATATGTTCTTGATTCACAACAAAATGGTAATATATCATTCTCAATTCACATTGCCCGTTTTAAAATTGAGAACAATATCCATTTAAAGGTTTTCGGCAACAAACTTTCATACAGGAAGGAAAGCATCTCCTTCATCCTCTTCATCAAATACTCAATGGTAAACAATTACACATCCAGTCATCAAATATCGAATCACAGCTTCGAATTTAATTCTATAATGAGGAATAGTCCCACTATCTTTGTTTTTGAAATCACTTTGGTTTAACCTTTTTAATGGCAAATTGTGCGCAATCCTCCTTCCTTTCGGTGCATAGCGTTACTATCTTCTCCCTTTACCACACAGAGAATCGGTTCAGGCGCAAACAATAATCTGTACACTAATGCAGGCCAAAGATGACAGAGAAAAAAGTTGCATAAATAGAACTTTAGGCCTCACCTCGATACACTTCTCCATCTTGCAGGTGGCGAGGATTCATGTTCTTAAGAGGTGTTGATAGTATTTGATCTGATAAAGGATGGAGGCTTGTGGGGGCAGAACAACCAGCCTTAGAAGCTGGGGTAGGCTGGCCCTTCGGGACGAGGGGACTGAGGAGGTTGGGGGCAGCAACTAGATCACCATGAGGTTCTGCGCCTATCACAAGCAGATATAAAAAAAACAAGTTCAATCAAAAGCACCAAACAGACTAAATTGAGAGTCACCGTCTGAACCCTTAACCAAATTCCCACAAGAATCCATTCACAATCAAAACCAAATCTTCATGCATCAATTAGCAAGTAAAAGATGACGAGGAACTAGCAACATATGAGACATTTTTGGCCTCACCTCGGTGCATTTCTTCGTCTTGCAGGTGGCAAGGATTTATTTTCTTGAAAGGCCTTGGTGGTATTGAATCTGATAAAAAATGGCAGGTTGCAGGGTCAGAACCAGACTTAGAAGCTGAGATAGGCTGGACCTTGGGGTTAAGGACACTGAGGAGGTTCGGGGCAGCAATAAGAACATCATGAAGTTCTGCATTACCAACCACAATCAGAATAGTTCCTGTAATAACAGAAAGACTGAATTGTGAATCCTTAATATGAAATTATATATATGTACTTACCCTTGTCATCTATTCTTTTATCTTCAATCAGTATCCCTAGACCAACTGCTTCATCTGATCCTGAACCTTTCTTTTGCCTCACTCGCCTTGTGGTATACACATACTGCATACATACAGGTTTCTCCTCTTCAGGTGTGTCAACCTGACACCTTAACTATGTGAGATGGCAGATTTTCCAGATCCTTTGATCAAACAAATGGATATGAATGATAAACTATGAAATGGATATTTGGGGGAAAGATGATGAAAGTATTACTTTGACAGAACCAAGCGATGCAGCTTTGGTGGTGTTAACTTGAATTTCACTCTCCTCAAAGTGAGTATGGAGCTCCTTTCTTTTGCGGCTGTAGAAAGATGGAAAGTAAATTAAGTTGGACATACGGAAGTGAGCCAGTATGCAAACATCAACGTGTTTTATACTAAAACTTGTAGACCACTATCGTTCTATGATGCACGCATTATTCTTCTTCTTCTTCTTTGCTGCTAACAAATTTAGGCTTATCTTGGCAAAATAAGAAAAAGCAGGCAAATTTGAACCCAATTTCAATTCCATCTGCTTCCTAATTCAACCTTCGGGATAAGAGATTGATCACGAAAAAAAAAAGACTAAAAAAACACCATTTACACAGTTTCACTATCCTTAGCGAAAACCTCCAGAACATAATCAAACCAGTAACAAACAATATCACCAAATGCGTGGGACCTACCATTGACCATTAAACTTCAAACTTTCCTGGCTCCTTGGCATTACACCTAAGCCGCAGATCCTCTTGACTCAAAGACTCTCAAACCAAAAAAATACGGAAATAACTCTCAAATAAGAACATCCTAGAATCACATTATGCATATCCACACAAAAATACTTGAAACCTTTCTAAAACATTTCCGACTGCAATAGAAACAGTATAAAAATACATACAAACTGCAATTCTTTACAATTTTCAAATGATGGGTTAACAGATATTGATGGATTATAACTGAAACACAGAGAGTGAGAGAGCAGACCATGAAAGATGAATCCGTAGTACCGAGCTCAATTTTAATTCTCCTCACGTACCGAGTCTCACTTGCTTCTGGACTACAACAAACGAAAACGACCAAAATGAATCCGTAGTAAGCAATGCAGTGAATCCAGTGATTAATACACCCTTGGTATGCCAATTTGTATGAGGTGATAAAAAAAATCCACAAAACTGCACAAACATAACCCAAGTTCATTCCAAGATAAAAACCTAACCCAATTACCTCAACGAATGCACAGAATCCAGACTTGTCACCAACATTTCCATATTCTTGAGCTGTCTTCGGTAATTACCGCATCCATTTTCCTCAACATAATCGCCAACGCTGAAAATGGTTAGGGAAACACCCAAACCCATTAAGAAGCAAGAATTGATGAAAGATTACCCAAATTTTGCATACAGAGACTCGGAGAACAAAAATTACTTGAGTTCGACATGCTTAGAAGACCCATCAACCAAGGCATAATAAACTTGCAATTTGCCCTCCATTACAAGGCACTTGACCCGCACTTTCGTTGAACCCTTTTCCGGGTTCACATAGACGAATGCGTACTGGTCGTCGAGCTCGTTCCACTCCTCAATGCCCACTTCATCTACAACCCCAAGAGAAACAAAGATGAAACATTTAATTGATAAATTTTCATTTTTTTACTTTAGGAAAGTAGCCACTTTTATGGATTGGATAGGTACCTGTGGAAGAAGAGGTGAGGGCAGAAGGGTTAAAGGCATTGAGACCCGTGGCGGTGAGCTCGTAGCCGGAAGCCAAGAAGTAAGCGTGAACGGCAAAGGCGACCTTGTCGTTATCGTTGCCGCTGCGAAATGTCGGCTTCAGAGCTTTGATCAAAGCCATTACCGACTTGCCGCTCGCCATTGATTGATTTCTCTTTTCTCTGTGAAAAGTCACAAAAATGAAACTTGAAAGGTGGGTTGTGTCCAATATTCTGTTAGCACAAGAAGGAAACGACTAAAACGAAGAGAGCGTGACGGCACGGCTAGTTTCTATCTTGGGAAGGAAGGAATCTTCTGTGGCGTTGCCAACTCACCTTTGGGCTGGATAATTTAGACAGTTAGGGCTTAAGGCCCAGTTATGAAGATCCCTTTATTTGAGGGATCGGCAAAGACCCATTTATTTAAGAGAATGGGTGAGTCCATTTTACTAAATCTAGAACACTTGAATACAGTTCTGTTGAAAAAGAAAATTGAAAACGAATTTTATTTTTTATTAAATCTCTATTGGAGATTAAGAATTCATTTATATTTGTCCAATTTTAATAACGAATATTTAAAATATTTTATTTATCGATGACTCAGATACTACATTAATATATAATTTTTATTTAAATATTATTTTCTTTTTCCTATATTATTCTTTAATTTATCTTTCTTATTTTCCTAAAATTTATATTTTTTTAATTAATATATTTTTAATGCATTTGAATTCCGAAAGAATAAAATCTTCACCCCTTTAACTACGTACTATTAATAGAAATGTAATTGTATATAAGAAAAATAGATTACATACTAGAATATGTACACAAATAAAATACCTAAAAAAAAATAAATAAATAAACATATTAGAGTACGTACAAAATATAAAATGCCTTATGAAATGAGCCCACTAATTAATTAGGTTAAAAAAATAATTAGGTAAAAAATCACATGTGAATTAAATGATTAAATCTGCTATAAAAGTAAAAACAAATTCATGAAAAATCAAAGAGAATATACCTTTCACATCGAGAAATTAACATAATATTAGCTAACTACATTAGTATATAAAAATCAAATAAAAAATGTTACAGTCCAGTCCATCCCGTAGAAGGAAAACTGGAAAATCTACAATGATCAAAATACTCCAACCGGTCCCTCGAAGCTTGGAGATATTCGTTAACTGTATTTTGGGACGAGTTTTTAACTAGTCCATGTCTAGGCTTTATGCTCAAAAGATTTGAGGTCCAAAGACTTAGCCAATGACTGTACACTTTTGTTGGGCCATTAACTCAAGTCTACAAGACTACAACCCCTACGAAATCTGATAATCTATACTCACATACTTCCTACACTCACCAACTCCATACACTCACCTTCATGTACTCTCAATAAACACACACACCCTTCTCAAGCTACCACCCAACACCAAAAAACCGAGAGCACACCAACCATCATTGTTTATTTTCTTTCAATCCAGTGCTCGCAAACATCTTCGCGTCCCTTAGCCAGCTGTCATTGTTGATTTTATTTCAATTCAGTGCTCGTAAACATCTTCACGTCCTTTAGCCACTCATCATTATGTTCATCTCACAATGAGGACGATGACCACTGCGAATAGTGTTAACTACCATGATCACCATCATGGTTCTCCTACATGGATCCATATACTCAGTCGAGAGAACCACCCATTCAACTAGTTAACGCCACCTATGAGCTCGCCCTGACCTTGCAAACACTAAAGATGAATCCTATGATGTTTTTAGCTCATCGAAGTGCTCGTTGGAGTAGAACTCCGACTTCAAAGCCATGAGCTTACATCGAGTTTGACAATGATTCAGGTAACCTTGAACCCTCTAACCTAGCGCATCGTAATGCCCTTGTCGAGTGCTCCACGAAAAGCTAATTGCATGTCTAGTTCAAGTAGGTGCGGCGGTGAGGGAGATGGCTGGAAATCACAAGGTCACCAGAAATTTGCACTTCCACGGTAGTACTGCAGGTAGTTTCAGTCCTAGGAAGTTAGATCTTCGACTTCTCCTCGATTTGGTGAATTAAACCACTTTTTTGCATGCATCCTTCGAGTTCGATTGACCCTTATCTGGTTTCTAGAAAATGAAGGTGCACTGCGAATTTTTGGCCATGTTTCCAGCCAAGGAAGGTAAACCCTGAACCCTTAGACACACTAATTGAGACCTTGATTGAATTTTGAGTCGATTGGTGAAATAGTTAGCTAACTCAAAGTATTTCTCATAATTTGGCTACCGGGGGCGGCATCCATGGTGGTAGTCTAGTTATCGCCTCCAGCGAGACTCCAATGAATGGACCGACAATCAAGGTTGATTGATGCCATCAAGTATTGATGAAATATGGTTACGGTGTTAGCATACTCCATCAAATACGTCACTAACTAACTTCACAACGTTAAGTCCAACAAAATATTTTGATTCTGTTAGAATATTTCGTTAGACTTGACGGAACCTTAACGAAATATTAATCAGTGAATATTTCAACGTGCAACACGCGCGTGAGAGGTGCATAGAGGCGTATGACAACGCGTGTTTGGCGCGTGAACCTGACCGGTGCATGGTGGCTCGTGAGGCGGTTTTTCAGCCTTCTACTAACGTGTGGTGGCGCATGAGGTAATTTTGCAGCCTTCTGTCGGGCGTGACTGTGCATGGGGATATTTTCACAGTAATGCGTAAGCCTAGTTACTAGAACTTTTGGATTGTTTTAAACACATTTAGGACCCATATAAACTGTTTAAGCACCGTTTTGGACAACCCCCGGTGGGGTTTTCTTAGAGTTTGACTTAGAATTTGATTAGAATCATTTACGAATGGTTTTGTTAGGATAGAATCTGCTTGGAGCTCGTGCTAACTTGATTGTTGAGTGATATTGAGTCCCCGACTAGTTTGTGAGTGTACCTCTTTTTTTTTATGCTATTGATTTCCTTCTTGCACGTTTTTATGTATGTGATTATAATGCATGTTTATTCATATTTTACTTAATGATGCTCGTACGTGCTTATTTTTTTTTATTTTATTAGACGATTCTTGAGCTTATTATTTTATGGTTTTACTTGATGACCTTTTGATGCATGTTTGATTTTTCTAAAGATTGCTTTAGCTTTCTTAGTAAATGTTGTTAGCGGTAAGTACATAGTAGTCCCGAGATAGTAGTTCAATAACTACCTAGGAGCTACTAGTATCTCACCTCGTCTATCGGCCATAAACTAGTTTCCACGTGATCGGTCACCCAATGCTACTCGTAGTACTAGTTAAAATGCACTAACTTGTCCCCGAGCTCTAAAGTACATGGGGTGACAAGTGATATGCACCTAGCCTACACGTGGATGTGGCACACGATCATTATAGATATTAGCAACGAAAATCGAGCAACTCATGAGCATTATATTGTGGTTCATGCATGCTTTATTTCTGTTTAGGGATAGCTCAGAGATTTATAAATATTTTAATATTATTCCTCGTATAACGTGCAAGATAAAGGTTTTGATTAGAAGTTTTTAGTCAAACTGCGCTGCAGTTAACTCATGGTTTTTCACTGAAATAAAAATTAGGTCCACTCGCCCTTCTGTTTTTGTACCCCATAGGTTCCAGTGGTACTTCATGTACTTCGGGGAGGATTTCGGTAGTCACTTTGATGTTCTCACTTGTAGTTTGGGACTGCGCAACAAAAATTTGGATAACTCGGGTATATACTTTAATTATATGATCATCAGTAGTGTCCTATATTCTATACTTCAGATGTCGCATCAAAATATTAATTTGTTTTTGCTAATTACATTTCACATGACTTCCTAAAACGCAGCGTTTTTCCTAAATGGCGTTTGTCATCATGACGTCACAAACCTGCTCCCTTACAGGTTTTTGAAATTTAAGGGCTATTATTAGGAGCATAAATAGGAAAGTTAGGGATTGCTATTATGACAATAAATATGTTATTTAACAAGACCCGGCCCGAAAATTCCTAAATAACCGTGCTCGATTCTACTCACGTCTGACAAATTAAACCAAAATTTCCAAAATACCCTTAACACGTGTCAGATAAAAGATAACCTTTCAAGTCCCGCTCATCAAACCGTGCAAACAAATAGTTACAAGATACCTATAGACAACCAAGGCAACTAGAATAATAGTGATACAAGGGTACTAACCCTAATCCCTATTTTTCAATGAGCGCACAGTCGTAAGTGAATGCCTGCACCCCAAGAGTAGCCTCGAATGCTAATAACCAGCCTAAAGGGATTTCAAAACTAGTAAAAGTCTGAGTGGACAAAAATAAGCATTTAAAATCACATTTACTGAGGAGAAATATCATTCACCCTCCAATTAAAAAATATGTAGGCATATAAAAAACATCCATATTCAAAATAATAAGACACCAGATTTCAAATATAAAACAAGTCATAAACCATGGACCCACAAAATATGAAACATGAAATGTATATAAAATACATGTGGTCCACATTTTTCTGAAATCTTCGCTTATAAAATCATCTGGAAAACCTAAACACAAATATCATAAATTAACTCCCGACTCATCCTCGATTTCCTTCGAGTCGCCGCTCATACCGAGCCGACTAACTGGAATAATCCTTCGAGCTGTAGTTGCAAGCTACCTGGATAGAATATCCGCACTATGCGTAGGCACCCCAGGATCTGGTGGAGACACACTCCATGATGCCAATCTATAAAATAATACCTCGCAATTTGGTGGAGACACAATCCATGATGCTAGTCCGAAAAAGGTAACCACTGCATATCTCGAGTATAGTCGACATTAGAAAACAGTTCAACAGTAAAACCAAAACCTTTCTTTAAAAAAAATGCTTGACTCAAAATCCAAGTTAAAACAATTCAACTGGGCTTGAGCCTAAAACTATCCCGAATAATTATTTACAAAAATATAAATCATCAAATAATAGCCAATAACATTTTGAATAATTATTCAAACCATTTTGGTTCAAATAATATCATAAAACATTTAAAACATATAAATATGCATGCATCGCAGGTTATAACACAAATGCCTACTCACATACTGTCTAATCGAGCTCCGTTCCGAGGCGTGTGCTCCTCCAAAGTCCCTAGAGCGGTATTTCCTGTCAAAAGTAATTATCGAGGGTCACTTGATAGGACCCACCCCGATTATCACCCCGATAACCGAGATGAACCCTGCTCCCGTCTGACAACCCAACCCGAAAGACCGAAACAACCTCACGACTACCACAAATTACATGGTCAGATGAAGGAGAATTTAAAACATCCAAGAGTCAATGAAAGGACCCATCCCAATCCCCCCGGGATTAGTGCTGGATGACCCTGCTCCCGTCTGACACGAAGTGTCAGACAAGGGATATTTCCGACCTTTGCCCTCTCGGGCCATCAGAGTACGCCAGGATCCGGAGGAGGTATGTGATATCTCGGTCTCTGCTACAGTCCACATCCTATGTAAACCTGAAGGGCAGTCAAAACATTAAAAGCTGTGAGTGGACAAAACAAGAATTTATAAAAACATTTTAACGAGAAGACATTTGTACCCTTCACTAAAAAGCATGCATGCATTCGAAAACCAATTAACCAAAGAAACCATATATGGGAACTAAGCCCAAAACCAAGATTGAAAGAACCATAATGAAAATGACCATACGGGCCACTGCCTAAATCCATAAGGGATTCGGCCCAAATCATAAGAAACCAACCATACGGGCCACTGCCCAAAACCTGTGTAAACACACATCATATATCATATATGTAGCATACATCACATATACATATAATTCACACAACCAACCCAAAGCTACGCGCGTGCTACCCGGGTCTCAATCCGAGTCTTCTCAAAGTCAAGATCAATGTCCGCAGACCACTGACCCCACCCGAGGTAATAGTAATCATAGCCTTCCTGAGAGTAAGGAACCCAACTGCGGGGTGACTCCACTCAGTCGGTGCTCCGTGACTACTCCGGGGTCCACCCAGGCCAACGACCCTCCCCGGAGGAGATAATAGAAGTAAAGTAAGGTATATGAATACATATATATACATAACATAAACATTCATGCCCGGTTCCCTTGAACCTTCATGATCCATAACATCCATAACAAGGGTTCATGCCGGTTCCCATAAGTCGTCACGAACTAGAATGACCTGACAAAGGTTCATGCCAGTTCCCATAAACCGTCATGAACCACAATGACCTTTCCAGAGTTCGTGCCGGTTTCTATAAACCGTCATGAACTTGGAAATCCATCTAGGGTCCCTGACCCGAAATCATAAACCGTAAAGTAACTGGGTTTCGTGCCCGAACATATGACTCAACTGGGCACCGTGCTCGATATCTAAGGGTTAGTCAGGACTCCGATCATAGTGATGCATGCAACCATCCATCCAGGACCGCTCTCAATCCTGGTATGTCGCCTTGAACGAATCAACCGACGCGACCACCACAAGATCATGGTGCACTCATCACCGATCGCTATCCTGAACCGTCAGCACTCCGAAGTCGAGCCTCCCTAGGCTACCCGACCACGAATCGTGCATCGTGACCTCTCCGGAAGGAACACATCCTACTCCGGAGGCGAGCGTCATATCGTTGATCGCCGTGCACATAGCACCCGTCGCGACCACGATTTAGACCTGAAGGTTGTAAATAGTGTCATATGCCCGAAACCAAACCAAATGGGTCTCATACCCGAGTTTATCCTTTTAGAAATCTAAAACCTTTCATTTAGATCAATAAAGAAATACAGACCCGTATAAAACACCGTATAAGGCCGAAATCTCGAAATACGTGCTTATACGTAACCACATACAAATTCACCCATGGCATCATCAAACATGTAATAAAACATATAATAAACATTTATGTGTGCACCAATTTAGAAAACAAAGTCCACTCACAGACCGTCCGAGCTGCTGCCTCGATTTGCGTGCCTTTCGGCTCCCCGAGCCGATCACCATCACCGGGACTCCCAAACCTGTCCAAATTTTAATAGAAGGTCAAAGCCCCGTAATTTTCCCGAACTTTTAACTATTTTTAAGTCGACCCTAAACCTTCCAACACCCCCGAAAACTATCGAAACGATGTCCGATTGATACGAGACTAGTCCCAAAATCTTCGTTACATCGAATAGAAGATTTCCCGTGTTGAACACTTTCCTAAATTATGGACCACGCGCCCTCACGCGCCCCAAGAAGGGCCAAATTACTGTTCATCATCAGCAAGCTCCAGCGGACCGGTTTTCCTGTGCTGGACCGGTTCACCTGGTTTAGCCGGTCCAACTGGACTGGCGTGACCGGTTCACAGTCCTAGACATCCCATTTTTCATCCTAGTTCTTCCTTTTCGATTCCTTTCTTCCTATTTTGATGTTTTCTATCCATTTCAATCCTTAAACGCAACCGAAAACGTCTAAAACCCTTCGTTTGATTTTGAACCAAACGGTTCAATGTTTTCCCAGCCACCCTCACGGCTGCTCAGTCCAAAACCACCACCCAGACCTCCTTAAAATCTCCCTACAACCTCAATAAACTCAACCTAATCATCCAATACCGTCCATGATGTCAAAATCAAAATAAAAGGGAGAAATGGGCTTACCGAGCTCTCGGTTTCCACTTGGCCTCCACGGCCGTTCACGGCGGCCCAGCCCGTCCCTCAGCCACCATCTTCATCACCTCACGACCCTCTCTCATCTCCCTTCACACTCCAGCCACAAATGATGAGGTTTGGGGGAGATGGAAGATCGGTTTGCACGGTTAATGGGGGGGGGGGGGGGGGTTTCGGGTTTGATCCAAATGAAAAAGCAAGGGTGAAATGCATGTATGTAAGGTGTTGTCCAGTGGATGAGTGACACTTGTCACTCATCCACTGGGCCTTGGAATAAAATCTGGGCCCCACTAAAGTCCAAAACTTAAGTCGTTTCGTAATTCGTGCAATAGTGCACTTGAACTTCCGTGAATCGTAACTTCGTCGTCGAACGTCTGAATTCGAAGTGCCGCCTGTCTATGGATTCGTATCGTCCTTATCTACGTAATAGTCCTCGGCCTTCGGCCATCGGACATCCCGGTCAAAAAGTCAACTTTTGACCCCATTTAACCAAAATTACCAAAATGCCCCTAAACTTCCGAACGTCATAACTTCCTCCTCGAACGTCGGAATTGAACGTGACACCTGTCTATGAACTCATGACGTCACGAACTACGTCACGGTCATCGGTCAAAGTCCATTTGACCGCCCGAATGAAAAGTCAACGTTTTGCCCACGCCTAAGGGCAAAACGGTCATTTTGCATTGTTCGTCCGATTTCGCTCAATTAATCACCGATTAACCTCATTAATCGTGATTAGTCACTAATCTAATCTAGAAATTTGGGACGGGTCGTTACAGTCAACCGTTATACAGAGCATAGTACAAAACAAAAAGACATAAACTACACTAAAAATATGTACACGCACAACGGAAAACTGAAACACTCCGGGATAACGCTAGAGTAAGCTATAGTGCTCTATGCCTCCGACACTGCCTCAACGTCAACCCCCGCGATAGCTCCACGACTTGGAGGGAAATTAAAAACCAGAAAAGTGTGAGTGGACCGAAAAGAATAAAAGTTTCAAAAACAATTTCATAACAAACCAGGATTTGGCCCTCCGTTTTGAAAACATGCATGCATAACCCAGGGTCTGAAAAAATTTATAAATCATATCATTTTCATCATGGAAACCGCAGTAACATAAACACAGTAAGGTAAACGTTATAAAACATTAGCAGTAAAGCATAAGATACCAATATAATCATCCGATCAAACCTGCTGGACCTATCCGAGTCTTTAAACTCCCAAGTCTTTAAACTCAACAGGCCTAAGGGGGAAATATCAATATATCCGAGTCTTTAAACTCCCGAGTCTTTAAACTCAATCCGGGTCTTTAAACCCAATCTCGGCCCGTCCCCCGTCAATTATAATCCGAGTCTTTAAACCCAATAACCAGTTCCAGCAAATCCAATCCAAAACCATTTAAAAACTATTTCAAAATCCATATCCAAACCCGAATCCGAAACCACTGGTCCGAAGCCATTCCGGTATCCAGAACCGTCATTCGAAACCCAAATCCGAAAAACCACTTTTCAACTTTAAAAACCAAATTCCGCTTTCCGAAATCCGATTCTAAAATCAAAAACCCTTGATCATCAAATCGTGTCTCAAAATCCATTATAATCATTGAAAACCATTTATCGTTTGAAATCCCAAAATCATGGCATCATAATCAGAAATCAAGTCTTTCTCATAAAACGTGCCAAATATGTTATTTCTCGAAAAACGTGCAATTATGTAAAACAGTTATAGTATATTCAATAATCATGAAATCACATATAAAACCATAAAATAAGATAATAAAAGCAGTCATGCATGCTCGATTTTAAGGAAGAAGTCCACTCACAGTTATCGGGCACGTCACTCGCGTCCCGTACGTCCCGTACGTTCCTTGATCTCCTCGGGGATTCCCGATCCTGTCACAAATCACCAAAACTCGTCACTAACACGTCAACGAAAGTTCTCCTAATTTTCCCAAATTTCCCGGACTTCTAAACGTAATTACTCGGAACCCTAAACCTTCGATTCCGTAGAACTTACCCGAGACGACGTCCGATTGTCTCGAAACTTGTCCCAAAAGATTCATTACAACGATTAGACCAAAAACCTAGTTAGAAGGTTCCCCAGAACATCCCCCACAGGCCGCCCAAAGTAGCTGCGCGTGGGCCTCACGCGCCTGAACAGGTTACTCTTCATCGTCTTCCTCGAGACCGTGCACTGTGTTGGACCGGCGTGGCCGGTTCTCCGCCTTCCTGCAACCGTTTTCATTCCTTTTTCCACCAAACTCTTCATCCTTATCCTAGCAACTAATTCCAATCCTAAAACCTAGACATTACTGCCTCAAACCTCACCTCCCAAGCTCGAACCCGTAACCAACAAAACCCCTGTTTCTACTTCCGACCACCCATGCACTCCCCCGTTACGGATTTGACTTCTACAGGTTCCTGGGGACCTACTGAACTCACTAGAACCTACAGAACACGTCGACTCAGCCCCTAACTTCACGACTTCCAGTTTGAACCAAAATGGAAAAACAGAGTACACAGAGAAAAGTCGAGAAATTACCTGCGTCCTGCTCTCCACCATGAGCTCCGCCGTGTCCACTGGGTCCCTAAGGCTCCACTACGGTCACTGAACACCACCAGTAGCCACGAGTAATCAAAGCACGGCAGCAGCACCACCAAACACCCTCGACACCTCTCTGTTTTCCTGAAAACTCACCCCGCACACACACAAGTTTTCCTCACACAATCTTCCTCACAACTCACTCACTAACTCTCACTTAGTCTCTACTAACTCACTCGATCACCAGAACACACAAACACACACTGCAATCGATCAATTTTCCTCTAAATCCCAGTCTCTGTTTTCCCCTCTCAAGCACGACTCAAAACAAAAACAACCATTTAATTGAACCGTGCAAAACTCCTAGAACCCACTAGACCACCCCCACGTGTCCAACTCCTGTGGTCCCAATTCCAAAAATATCCAATACACACTGCACACTTGTCCTCATCAGATTGCACAATTCTCAATTTGAAGGCCATTCCCGTAAATGGTCAAAATTTGAATTTTTTTATTAAGAGACCCTCTAAAAGTTCCATGAAGGCCATTATAAATGACAGGACCTGTCCCAATCCCCCGAGATTAACGTGGGATGTGCCTGCTCCCGTCTGACATGATGTGTCAGACCAAAGATAATTATGTCCTTAGCTCAAGCGGGACTATCAGAGAGCGCCAGGATCCGGAGGAGGAATGTGATGTCTTGGCCTCTGCTACAGCCCGCATCCGCGATCAACCTGAAAGGCATTCAAAACATTAAAAGTCGCGAGTGGACAAAACAAATATTTTAATAAAAACATTTCCAAAAAATTTACTTCTTGCCTTTAACTAAAAATATGCATGCATTCGAAAACCATATATTAAAACATTTACAAAACCATTAGGGCCTTAACCCAAAATGTAAATCAAACCATATGGGAACTCAGCCCAAATCAAACACAAGTGGGACTCTGCCCAAATCCATTCAACGTGGGTCTTAGCCCAAAACCAATCATGTGGGTCTCAGCCCAAAACCATTCTCAGTGAAATACCAAAACATAGAATACGGGGTCTCCGCCCCAAACCACTTTCCACAACATAAAACACGGGGACTCCGCCCCCAAATCACTTTCTATAAACCTCATACATATACGCATACGTATAACCCATCCTCGGCACTTCCGAGAAGATGCCAACTCGGGGCACACAACCCCTAGGGAACACATCCCTGATATGTGTCACGATTCATCTCTATACTAGTGTGCACACTACTCGGGATCTCACTCCGAGTCTAACCCCTAGGAATTCTCCGTCTGGGAGGCTCTATCTCCGGATCTAGTCCGAGCATCTCTCCGGAATCTGGTCCGGGACCACATCATAACGCCCACTCCCGGAATGTGCTCTCTATGGGGATACTTATCCCGAGTAGTAGATCATAACTCTCCAAGTCGACGTCTGGAGGAGACCAACTAACTTAAGTCGGAGGGTTTATACATTTTCCAAATATTTTTTTTCCAATCTCAAAACATATTTCAACTGGGTCTCATACCCGATTCATCTCAACAGGATTCCCCGAATTCGATTCAAATCCACGTTCACAGGCCTCGGCCTAAATCCACAGTTCAACAGGGTTTCATGCCCGAATTCTCATTTCATACACCAAATTGGGACTCAAGCCCGATATCATGATCAACAGGGCCTCAAGCCCGATACCACAATAACGGGGCCTCGAGCCCGATTTCACAACTAACTAGGCCTCAAGCCAGATACCATAAATCAACGAGGCTTCGAGCCCGATTTCACAATCAACAGGTCCTTAAGCCCGATACCACAGTCAAAGGGGCCTCAATTTCTAGATTACAACCAACTGGGCCTCAAGCTCGAATTCATAAACCAACGGGGCCCTCGGCCCAATCGTATAACTCAAATGGGCCTGTAGCCTGATTTTTCATTAAATCAAATGGACTCTAAGTCCGAGGGTTTCCAATCAAATAGGTCTCATGCCCGAATTCATATTTCCAAATCCAAAACCCATTCCTTAAACCCTCATTGAAAACCTAGCACGTACAAGCATCGTATAAAACTGAAAATCTCGAAATACCTGCAAATACGTAAATCCTAGGCTACCACAAACAAATGAACTCATGGAATCACAAAAATTGTACTTAAAACATTTATAAACATTATGCATGCATTAGTTTAGAAAGAAAGGTCCACTCATATACCGTTTGAAGCTGCGCCTCGATACGAGCGCCATAAGTCTCTCCCGAGCCAATCGTCGCCTCCAGGATTCCCGAACTTGCCCAAATTAATTTAGAGGGTTACTAACTACTTAAATAACCCCTCACTGAAGCCCCGTAATTTTCTGGAATTTTTACCTATTTTTAAAAGTGCTCCGAAACCTTCGGACAACCCGAACTATATAGAGACGATGTCTGATCGATTCGAAACTAGTCCCAAAATATTCGTTACATCGAATATATGATTTCACTTGTTGGAAGTTTCCCCAAACTCCCCACCACGCGCTGTCACGAGCTTCCCAAAGAGGCTGCACGTGTGGGTCATGCGCCTGTCAACAATGGTCATCCCTTACCTTCGGAAGACCGCGTCCGACCGGTCCGCCTGGTTTTCGGTCTGATCCGACCGACGAAGCCGGTTCACCATCCTATCTCTCTCAAATTCGATCTGTTTGCTCCCATTTCGATTCCATTCTTCCTATTTCATCATTTCCTACCCATTCAAATCCTTAAACCTAAGGAAAACACTTAGACTCGACCCGTTCAATTCTCCCCTTCATGGTTCAAAGTTTCCAATTTTCCCCTGGACAGCACCGCCCCTCTCACAATCAAAAACAGTCCCTACTCACCCCTAACAACCTAATAATCTTTTCCCCATCAACTAAAACCAGCCCTAACGTTCAAATCGTAAAAACAAGAAAAATGGGCATAACCGGGTAATCGGGCTTACCTTGGTTTCCTGGGCCCTTGCCGCCGTGCACGGTGGTCCTGCCTTCATCAGCCACCTTCAGTCTCTCTCTCTCTCTCTCTCTCTCTCTCTCTCTCTCTCTCTCTCTCTCTCTATTTCTCTCTCTCAGTCCAGCAGTAAGGATTGAAAATGGTCGATGGATAGGTTTGGGTGAGATCGGGTTTGGGTTTGGTATGCACGAACAAGCAAAAGGAATGATATGCATGAACTAATTTGGGTGGGCAATGGATGGATGAAAAGTGTCATTCATTCATTGGGCCTGCCCCAAAATATTTGGGCCCATTTAATTCCAAAAAGGCATCCGTCTTGTAAAACGTGCAATAGTTCCCTCAAACTTCTGTGAACCGTAACTTTTTCGTCAAAGGTCCAAATTCAACGTGCCGCATGTCTACGGATTCGTATCACCTTGATCTACATAACGGTTCTCGGCTCTCGGCCATAGGACCTCCCAGGTCGAAATTCAACTTTTTGTCTTCATTCAAGGGTAAAATTGTAATTTCGTCCTGAACGTCTGTTAATCCTTGTCTAATCCCCGATTAGCCTTGCTATTCCGTCATTAATTCTTATTTAATTCGGATAATTCGGGACGGGTCGTTACAATCTTCCCCCTTCAAGAATTTCTTCCTAGAAATTCAAATCGACCCAATTTCACAACCAAACTGTGGAATTCCAATCGTGTCCCTCGACTCGAGTACTCTCGTGGACACGCACACGTCCGTCACAAATGTCATACTCGAGGTCATCGAAGCCTCCAAAGCTCCAACTTAACTCTCGCGACGTTATACTTCGGCTTGTAAGTCTCACTCGAGACATCGACACTTATCGGTCACTCACTCTTCCAGGTCACTTCTACCAAGTTGTCGTCCAATCGGCTTTACAACCTGACGACCCTTCTTATCCAACAATCGGGCTCATATCCTATTCAGCCTCCGGTTCTGACAACATCCTCTAGCTCCTACCATCATAATGGCATGAATCTCATCTAACAAGTCATCCTCAGACCTATGCCGCAGGTTAATCGACCTCGATGCTCGTACGAATTGATTCTCTCAATTTCCCATACTCAAAGTTGACTCTCCTTAGAGTTCCATTAATCCATACCTATCTGAACGCATCAGATACCGATTAAATCCATTGCCACTATAGGTCACAACTATCATAACCAGCCAACAACTCCCGGCTCCACTGCACTTTCGCTGCGCTACTCTGATCTCAACTCAATTTCGAGTCCTCGTAACGTATCTCGCAACACTCAGCGATTTTTTCTGACATCTAGACTCACCTAGAGTCACAACTGTCGTACTACTTTTCCTGTCGACACGTAGTCTTTAGCATCCAGTCGACACATCCCTATGTCAGAACATATCCAAACATTATCCTCGTCGAACCGTCACTATTGGATCAAATCCGATCGCCTTCTCACGTCCAACTAGGAATCCATCCAACCTACAACACAATCATACTCTTGGGCATTCTCGACCCGACATACCGGTTGATCGTGGTCAATCCCACCGTTCAACGTGCACAACACTCTGGTGCACCCCCATCACCATCCATCACCAGGCGAACTTCAATCCATCACAATCTCTATTCACATATCCAACTTGAGGCATCAATTATTCACCTCTTCCTGATCTATACCTACGTATCATTCCTATCTCGTACATACTCACGTAACTAATTCCAAGATAGAGCAATACTCCCTCCTAATCCAACCTCTATCTTGCCATCTCTCCAAGCTTACCAAGAGATTCTTCTACTGTCTTACAATACGATTCTCCCTGATGACGACTAGACCTCAGTCTACTCGGCTCATGATCGTCACAATCATCTCAGTCATCTCGATCTATCGTGAATCCACTATCTCGAACACTCACTCGTCACATCCTATAATGCTAAGCACCATCCACTCGTCAAGTCATTCAAATTTTACCTACAGCCTAGGTGTTCGGTTCTTACAGCCTCTTTGAACCCTTTAGCTGTCACATCACTCCTTATCATAAGCCCGGCTGCCCACTGCAGCCCAACCATCCTGACCGATCCCTTGCTCTCGACTCCGAAGAGTAGTCATACTCCAATACTGTTACCATACCAGCCCATAACCACGATCCAAGGACCTCGTCCTCACGTAACACTACGACCCCCAATCGCTGGGCCCACAAGAAACTGGCCATACTCTGTGCCAACACGGCATAAGTGCTACATGCGCAATCGTATCCTACCATGCCACACCACAACGACTCCGGAATCTCCTACTAGTCGACATCCCTCTGGGATTCGACACACTAAAACGTGGCATCACATACTACAGAGGGTCAACGTCCCTATTCTATCCTGTCTCAACTAAGGTCATCGTGCTCTTGACTGTTCCCCGCAGTACAATCTCTGATCCTAGAGCTTTTGTCATGGACGACCCTGACGTCCAACTTCCACTGATCCCACTTTGGTCCGATCCATTTCTAACATGACCGCTTGATGGTCTCGACTCTCAGGTCGTCACACCGTGTCTACTGGTCCACTGGATCCTATTTCCAGTGATACTACGGCTCTAAGCCATTTGTTTGGAAGAATACTGATCCGACTCAGGATCTACTACCTCGAAACACGCGGCATCCTATGCCAATCAAATCCTTAAACCATCGCACCTCGTGTGAAACGTAATCTAACAAGGGTTTAGGGTTCCATTTCCACCAAATCCTCGTACTAATATCCTAACTATCATGCTGATGATGGGCTGTTACGACTGCAGAGACATCACATCCTCGACCTGTGCAAAACGTGACGAGAAAAACGCGTTCTGATACCAATTGGTATCAGAGTACTATGGGTATCATATGACCCAACCTCGCTCTGATACCAACTTGATAGGACCCGTCCCAATCCCCTGGGATTAACGTGGGACGTGCCTGCTCCCGTCCAGGGATAATTCTATCCTTAGCCCAACCGGGACTATCAGAGAGTGCCAGGATCCAGAGGAGGAATATGATGTCTCGGTCTCTGCTACAGCCTGCATTCGCGATCAACCTGAAGGACATTCAAAACATTAAAAGTCATGAGTGGACAAAACAAATATTTTAATAAAAAAAATTCCACAAAATATACTGCATGCCCTTCACTAAAAATATGCATGCATTCGAAAACCATCTATTAAAACATTTACAAAACCATTAGTGTGATGACCCGTCCCGAATTAGCGGGATTAATTAAGGATTAATGACAGAATAGCGAGACTAATCAGAGATTAGGCGAGGATTAGCGGACGTTTGGGCAAAATGACGATTTTACCCCTAGATTGGGTAAATCGTTGACTTTTTGTTTAGGCAGTCAAATGGAATTTTACCGATGACCGTGACGTAGTTCGTGACGTCACGAGTTCAAAGGCAGGTGGCACGCTCGATTCCAATGTCCGAGGAGGAAGTTATGACGTTCGGAAGCCTAAGGGCATTTTGGTAATTTGAGTGAATAGGAGGTCAAAAGTTTACTTTTTGACCGGGAGGTCCGATGGCCGTGGGCAGAAGACCGTTACGTAGATCACGACGATACGAATCCTTAGACAGGCGGCACATCGAATTCGGACGTGCGACGGAGAAGTTACGGTTCACGGAAGTACGAATGTACTATTCACGATAGCACGTTTTTCGAGGCAAATGGAGTTAGGTGGGACCCAGTGACAGGACCCGCCCCGATCCCACAGGGACCACAAGGGGACGTGCCCTGCTCCCGTCTGACACCCAATAATTCATACCAATTTTAACCTCAAACATCAATGCATAAATAACCAATTTAAAGTTATACATCAAATCCGAATTAAACAGATGCCAGACAAGGGATGAAATTCAAAATTACAAATTTGCGAGCACGACTCTAAAGTAAACCTGCGGGTACACCACCCAACAGGGGTTCAGGTACGCAGAAGTAGATCTATGCCTCAGCCTCATGTTCCTCCTCTACCTCAGTATCACGACCTGGAGGGGTTGCCAAAAACATTAAGGGTGAGTGGACCGAAACTCAAGTTTATAAAATCATTTGATAAGTAAAACGTATAATTTACCCCTCCGTTTTCCAAACATGCATGCATCCGTAATTAAAACCATCAATCATATAATATGAACCATAAGGCATATAATAAAACCATAAGTATAATTTTAGTTGCTGCACTATACACTCCAATCCCGACATCCCTGATGTCTGACGTCCCTGACGTCCAATAAGGTCACAATCACAAGGCTACGCGTGCCACTCGGGTCTCAATTCCGAGTTCAATCCCCGAACCCCGTTCGGGTACAGCATCCCCGATGCTTAGCGTCATAGATGCTGGACGTTCTAGACGTCCGTGACCTCTCCGGGGTACCTCATCCGGAGGAGACAATATAATATGAAAGGATCTATACAGTGCAGTACTAAATACATTTTATTGATATCCACATGCAAAGCATATATATACATAGATAAAATCTGAACCAATCATTAAGTTTCAACAGACGGGTCTCAAGCCCAAATACCGTGAAACGTGCCATAACCATTTTTCCATATCATCAGAACCATTATTGTTTTTAGCATGTGAATAAGTATAATAAAACCAGAAAACATTTATGCACACAAGGGTTTAAGAAAATGGCCCACTCACAGTACAATCCTGTTGAAAACCGAACGTATACCCTCGATCTGGTACGCTTATACAATCCCTGTCATAACCAAAGCATACGCAAAGGTCAATACGAACCCCTAACATTCAACCATGAAACCCTAGACCGAAACCGGCCCGGGAGAGCCGCCCGAACGCGCTTCCCAATGCAATAAACCTCATTTTGACCAACTTAATGATCTCCGATCGACCCGAAAAAACCGCCATTGGATCCGGATCGTCAAAACCTAAAGAATGGTGGTGGTCCCACCAAAATTACTGTTCACACGCGCCCCCACGCGCCTGGTCAACCCCCTGGTCAACTGTGCTACAGTACTGCTGACGTCAGCATGACGTCACTGCTGACGTCATCATGACGTCATCATTGACAGTGTCAGAGGACACGTGTCAGCAGTCCATTGGTCTCTAGTCTGACAGTTTCTGACATGATGACGTCACCATGACGTCACTGCTGACGTCAGCATGATGACGTCATCAGCTACAGTAACCGGGTCACCGCAGACCCACGGCTCGACCCGATCACAGATCGCGATTCCGATCACCATTTCAGGTGAGATTTGTTCCTATGGACTCGTCTCAACCTCCACAATGGTTCTGTGCAATTAGAACTAGATTCTAGGTCGAAAAGACTACCTGAAAATCGACGGGAAGGTTGGCTTCCGGTTCAGGTTGTCTTCTCCGGTGAGTCGACGATTTTCCAGCCACGGTCCTGGGTGTCGTCAAGGTCCCCTAAATGTGTCATAACAATAACCAAACAATGTCAACGTCAAAAACAGACGTTTCGAAGCAGGGAAGGAAAACGGGCACTCACGGGTTTATCGTCTTATCGCCGCCGTGTCGCCGCCGTACACCGTCCAGATCAGTTCCTCGTCGTCCTGTCGTCACGGTGAACCCAACCGTACGTTGGTTCGAGTCCAAGAGTGAAGGTTTGGATGGTTTGGTGACTTGGGCTGTTCGGGTTTCCTTCTCGGGTCTGAGGGAATGCCGGCCGTGCAGGGTGGCCGTGGAGTGGTGGCCGGCGTCAGGGAGGTGGTTGTTGGTTGCCTGAGGTGTGGGGTTGAGTGGTGAGGGCTGGTGAGTTGGTTCCAAGAGGGAATCGTGCAATCGGGTTGAGAGAATGAAAACATGGGTGTATGATTTCATGAATTTTAATACAGATCAGGAAAATAAATCAAGGGCCAGGATTGAATCTCAGAATGAGATCAAATGTGAGGATTAAATCTGGAGATTTCAGATCTAAGGGCTGTGATTAAAAGTTGGTTTTAATGGTATTTAAACCCATAGTGGATCTGATCCAATCTAGCCAATGGGTGAGTGACACTTGTCACTCACCAGGTGTCCTCCAATCAGATTTCCAGAATAAAATATTTGGCACGAAAACCGAGACACGAACCTCCCGATTTCACGTTTCTGACCATAACTTCCTCGTACGAAGTCCGATTTCGGCGTGCCGCCTGTCTACGGACTCAGGACGTCGAGACCTACCTAACGATCCTTGAGTCGCGTGAAAATTAATTTTCAAATGAAAAGTCAACGTTTTTGCCCCAACCGTCAAAATTATGGTAATGCCCCTGAACTTCCGATAGTCATAACTTTTTCCCTGATCGTCCGAATTGGACGTGCCACTTGTCTATGAACTTGTGACGTCCCGAACTACGTCACGGTCATAGGTCAAAGTCCATTTAATTCACCAATCAAAAGTCAATAATTTGGCCATACCAATCACAAGGGTAAAAGCGTCAATTCACACATTAAATTACAATATTAAAATCCTCGAATTTCCGGGGTGTTACACCCAGGGTTTTTTCAGTGGGCCAATGGATGAGTGACAAGTGTCACTCATCCACTGGACATTCATTTTCATTCATGCACCTTCTATTCCTCTTCATCGATCATTTTCTTCATTTTCCCTAAAACAAACCCAATCACCTTCACCCTAAAACCAAACCCTTCAACCCTTTGATCATCTGCAGAAACCAAGAGGATGAACTGGGGGCCAGATGGACGTGGTGGCCGGCCAAGGGAACGCCGCAGCGGACGATGGAGGAAGGACCGTGCAAGGTAATCGGTTTTAACTGATTTTTCCCATTTTTGAATTCTAGTGATTATGGATAGTTTTGGATAGTTCTAGTGAGGTAAATAGGTTGCTAGGATGTTTCTAAGATAGGTTTGAAGGTGGTTGGACGGCAGAGGAGCCGTGGGAGGAAACTGGGAGGTTGGGCCGTGAGGTTCAAAAAATTGAACCATGGATTGTAGATGTTTTAGATTAGGTTTGATGATTGAAATTGGTAGGAAATGAGAAAATAGGAATTTAGGGATCAAAATGGAGGCAAACGGACATGATTTGAGGGAGGAACCAGGCCAGACCGGTCACGCCGGTCCTGTAACACCCCGGAAATTCGAGGATTTTAGTATTGTAATTTAATGTGTGAATTGACGCTTTTACCCTTGTGATTGGTATGGCCAAATTATTGACTTTTGATTGGTGAATTAAATGGACTTTAACCTATGACCATGACGTAGTTCGGGACGTCATGAGTTCATAGACAGGTGGCACGTCCAATTCGGACGATCAGGGAGAAAGTTATGACTATCGGAAGTTCAGGGGCATTACCGTAATTTTGACGGTTGGGGCAAAAACGTTGACTTTTCATTTGACAATTAATTTTCAGTTGACTCAAGGACCGTTAGGTAGGTCTCGACGTCCTGAGTCCGTAGACAGGCGGCACGCCGAAATCGAACTTCGTACGAGGAAGTTATGGTCAGCGACGTGAAATCGGGAGGTTCGTGTCTCGGTTTTCGTGTCGAATATTTTATTCTGGAAATCTGATTGGAAGACACCTGGATGAGTGACAAGTGTCACTCACCCATTGGCTAGATTGGATCAGATCCACTATGGGATTAAATAGCATTAAAATCCACTTTTGATCTCAGCCATTGATTTGAAGTACCCCAGATCTAATCTGAACCATTGATCTCATCCTTGAGATCAAATCTGGACCGTCCGTTTCCTTTCCCTCCATTCTTTATATTTCCTACCCGAAATGCACATTCTGCCCATTTTGAACAAACACCCCAGCTCATCACCCATTCTCTGTGTCTACGTGTGGGGGACTCACTGGTGAGGCTGAGAGACGGCGGTGAACGGCGGCAGGCGGCGGCAAGGTAGGTGGTTCCTAACCCGAAACTGCTTAAAAACTCAGAAAATGGAAGCCTGTTTTCCAACGTGTTTTGTCGTGTTCTATTGATCCTATTCGATTTTATGGACTGGTAGGAAACTTTAGGACGTGATTTCATGGTCTGAGGTGACCTGAACGGTGGTAAAACAGCGACGGGAACCCGGGTCTGTTCATCGAGGTAAGTCTTCGATTCAGCCCTTGTTTATTGATTTTAATTAGCTAGAACTGTTTCTGGGATTAAGACGAGTAGTTAGGAACAAACCTGAACAAAAATGATTGAGAAATGATGAAATGGTGACCGGGTCATGATCGCGGGTCTGATCAACCCGAGTTGCAGAGATACGGGTCAACCCGTCTGAGGACAGAGGTGATGACGTGGCACCCTGTCAGACTGTCAGGTGACTTGGACCAACCGTGAGCCGTCACGTGTCACATGTCAGTGCACAGTCAGCACTGACATGTCAGTGACGTGGCCCAATCAGGGACTGCCACGTGTCACTGACATGTCAGTGATGTGGACTAGTGCCGTGCTGACACGTGGAACATGTCAGATCTGACACGTGGCCTGACAGATCAGTGAGGTTGACCAATCAGGTGTTGACACGTGGCACTGTCAGAGTCTGACATGTCAGACCTGACAGCTGTCAGATGACGTCATGCTGACGTCAGCAATGACGTCATGCTGACGTCAGCAATGACGTCAGCAGGGACTGTTCCTGCGTTGACCGACGCGTTGACTGGCACGTGTGGGCGCGTGTGAACAGTACTTTTGGTGGGACCACCACCATTCTTTAGGTTTCGACGATCCGGATCCAATGGCGGTGGTTTCGGGTCGATCGGAGATCATTAAGTTGGTCAAAATAAGGTTTATTGCCTTGGGAAGCGCGTTCGGACGACATTTCCCGGCCAGTTTCAGCCTAGGATTTCATGGTTGAATGTTAGGGGTTTAAATTGACCTTTACGAATACTTTGGATATGACAGGGATTGTATAATTGTACCAGATCGAGGGTATACGCTCGGTTTTCAGCAGGATTGTACTGTGAGTGGGCCATTTTCTTAAACCCTTGCGTGCATAAATGTTTTCTGGTTTATTATACTTATTCACATGCTAAAAACAATAATGGTTTGATGATATGGAAAAATGGTTATGGCACGTTTCACGGTATCTGGGCTTGAGACCCGTCTGTTGAAACTTAATGATTGGTTCGGATTTTATCTATGTATATATATGCTTTGCATGTGGATATCAATAAAATGTATTTAATACTGCACTGTATAGATCCTTTCATATTATATTGTCTCCTCCGGATGAGGTACCCCGGAGAGGTCACGGACGTCTAGAACGTCCAGCGTCTATGACGCTAAGCATCGGGGATGCAGTACCCGAACGGGGTTCGGGGATTGAACTCGGAAATTGAGACCCGAGTGGCACGCGTAGCCTTGTGATTGTGACCTTATTGGACGTCAGGGACGTCAGACATCAGGGATGTCGGGATTGGAGTGTATAGTGCAGCAACTAAAATTATACTTATGGTTTTATATTATGCCTTATGGTTCATACTATATGATTGATGGTTTTAAATACGGTTGCATGCATGTTTGGAAAACGGAGGGGTAAATTATATGTTTTACTTATCGAATGATTTTATGAACTTGAGTTTTGGTCCACTCACCCTTAATGTTTTTGGTAACCCCTCCAAGTCGTGATACTGAGGTAGAGGAGGAACCTGAGGCTGAGGCATAGATCTACTTCTACGTACCTGAACCCCTGTTGGGTGGTGTACCCGCAGGTTTACTATAGAGTCGTGCTCGCAACTTGTAATTTTGGATTTCATCCCTTGTCTGACATTCGTTTAATTCGGATTTGATGTATGACTTTAATTTGGTTATTTATGCAATTGATGTGTTGAGGTTAAAATTGGTATGAATTATTGGGTGTCAGACGGGAGCAGGGCACGTCCCCTTGTGGTCCCTGTGGGATCGGGGCGGGTCCTGTCAGCTTGGTATCAGAGCACTAGGTTGTGGTCAGTACTAGGGTATGGTCAGCATGCTAGACTAGCGATTAGTACTAGTTACTTTTCGACTTATAAGAATATTGTTATCTGATCTATGCCTCTTGACAGTTGGTTATGCCTCCTAGGAGAATTCCTCATACACGAACTGACGAGGATCTGGAAAGGGAGATGGAATGCGCGAGCATTGAAAGGGCTCAACGTTTGGGAGCCACTCCTTTCTGCGGGGGATCAAACCCCGAGGATGCTCATGATTGGATCACCAAGTGGGAGAGGATCTTCTCGGTGATGCACTGCCCTCCGGGCGAACGGGTAACTTTGGCGGCCTTCTTGGTGGAAGGAGGAGCCTACCAGTGGTGGCACGGACTCGAAATGTCTGGGTGGTCTGTCCATACCACTACTTGGGAAGCTTTCCGTTCCAGATTTCTTGACCAGTACTACCCGCGGTCGTTCCACGTGGCAAGGGAGGCTGAGTTCCTACGGCTGGAACAGGGTGATATGTCCGTTGCGGACTACGAGCAAACTTTTGGGAAACTTTCCCGGTTCGCTGCATCATTCGTGAGCACGAAATAGGACAAATGCCAAAGGTTTGAGCTTGGACTCCGAGGGGAGATCCGAGCAAGTGTGACTGCTGCTACTCATGCTTCACTGAGAGATTTGGTCGACGCTGCGGTGCGTGTCGAGGCCAGTCTGGCGGCACACCAGACACGATAGCCTTCGGGCGAGGGGCGACGTCAGGATCGCCCACAGCGTGGCCCATCGGGCCAGAAGAACAACAAGGGAGGGGGCTACAGGGGAGCACCCTCATCCTTCAAGGGTCGTGGCTGGTCAGGTCGACGTGGAGGCTCTCAGGGCAGAGGATCTGGATACAACCTTGGGCAACGCTCATCTTGGAGCGGTGCTTCTGGCGGGCATTCAGACAGGCCAAGGCCAGTAACTTGTTTTGCTTGCGGAGAGGAGGGCCACTATGCCTGTGATTGCCCGCAGTTGTCCAAGAACAACGACGCTGGGGGCTCTAGCGTGGTGCAGAGCACGGCTTCCCACACTAATGGAGGTCGCGGTCAGGGAGGTGACCGTGGTGCTGGGCGTGGCGCGCGCGGGTGCGGACGGAACGGAGGGCCAAGGGCCCAAGTGTTTGCAATTACCCAGCAGCAGGCGAGGACTGCCCCAGGCGTGGTCACAGGTACACTACATATCTTTAACCTTCTTGTACGTGTATTGATGGATGCGGGGGCTACACATTCTTTTATTTCGAAAAGTTGTGCTGGTATGCTTGAATGTGTGGTATCAGCTTTAGATTGCGAAATGGGTGTTGGCACCCCGATGGGCATCGTGTACCTTGTGAATCAGGTGATTCGGAGGTGCCTGGTAAGAATTGAGGATGTGGATTTACCAGCAGACTTAATTATTATGGATATCCACGACTTCGATATAATCCTAGGGATGGATTGGCTGTCAGAGCATGGATCGCTCATCGACTGCTGTAGCAAGCAAGTGATTCTGCGGAGCCCGGGTTTGCCGGAAGTTACCTTTCAGGGGGAACATGACGGTTCACCTCCTGAAGTGATTTCGTCACTTACTGCTACCAAACTTCTACGGAAGGGATGCCAGGCTTATCTGGCGCATGTTGTGTCGGAACAGGTTGATACTCCGGGTATCGACGAGATACCGGTGGTATGGGAGTTTCCGGATGTGTTCCCGGAAGACTTACCTGGATTACCGCCATCGTGGGAGATCGAGTTTATTATTGAACTACTCCCTGGTACCCGACCTATATCCCAGGCACCATACCGGATGGCGCCGGCTGAGTTACGAGAACTCAAGACTCAATTGCAGGAGTTGGTGGATTTGGGTATGTCCGACCGAGTACTTCACCGTGGGGAGCACCGGTGTTGTTCGTAAAGAAGAAGGAGGGAAGTCTCCGTTTGTGCATTGACTATCGACAACTCAACAAGGTGACACTGAGGAACCAGTATCCTCTACCCAGGATCGATGACCTTTTTGACCAGTTGCGGGGAGCTCAGTGCTTCTCGAAAATTGATTTGCGGTCTGGGTATCACCAACTGAGGATTTCGGAGGAGGATATTCTGAAAACTGCTTTTCGAACCCGTTACGGACACTACGAGTTCCTTGTTATGCCATTTGGTTTGACGAATGCTCCAGCAGCATTCATGGATCTGATGAACCGGGTCTTCCGACCCTATCTGGATAAGTTCGTGATTGTGTTCATAGACGATATTTTGGTGTACTCGAGGAGTGCCCGTGCACATGAGGAACATCTACGGTTGGTCTTGGAGAGGCTGAGACAAGAACCATTGTACGCCAAACTGAGCAAGTGTCAGTTTTGGCTGAGCAGTATTGGTTTTCTGGGACACGTGATATCGACGGATGGGATTTGCGTGGATCCCCAGAAAACAGAAGCGGTGACCAATTGGGCTAGACAGACAACGGTGACCGAGGTGCGGAGTTTCGTCGGATTAGCAGGTTACTACCGGAGATTCATGGAGGGTTTCTCCAAAATTGATGCACCATTGACTCGTTTGACTCAGAAAGGAGTGAAGTTTATCTGGGACGAGCAGTGCGATCGGAGTTTTCAAGAGTTGAAGGATCGATTGACCACTGCACCTGTCCTTGCATTGCCGGATGACAGTGGAGAATTCGTGGTCTTTAGTGACGCTTCACTGCAAGGTTTGGGCTGCGTGTTGATGCAGACTGGCAAGGTTATCGCCTACGCATCCCGGCAGCTGAAGACTCATGAGTTGAACTACCCTACCCATGATTTGGAGTTGGCAGCGGTGGTTTATGCCTTGAAAATCTGGAGGCATTATCTGTTCGGCGCAACGTGTCGGATATACACCGACCACCAGAGTCTCAAATACTTATTCACTCAGAAGGAGCTTAACATGAGACAACGGAGATGGTTGGAGCTGCTGAAGGACTATGACTGTACGATCGAGTACCATCCGGGTAAGGCCAATGTGGTGGCTGATGCACTCAGCAGGAAGTCGGCAGGATCCGTTGCACACCTAGGGATGGTGTATCTTCCTTTGCTAGCGGAACTCCGGAAGGCGGGAGTTATCTTGGGTACGGATGAACGTGGAGCTTTGTTGGCCAGCTTTCATGTACGACCTATACTGATTGATCGGATTATCGAAGCACAACTTCAGGATCCGATACTCTGTATTTACAGAATTGAGGTCGATGCGGATGGGAGACAGGATTTTACCATCCGGGACGATGGAGCACTTGTGAAATTGGGCCGCTTGTGTGTACCTGCAGTGGCAGAGTTACGAGCCGAGATTCTTGAGGAGGCCCATAGTTCGGCTTATGCTATGCATCCGGAAGGTACAAAGATGTACCGTACCCTCCGGAACCATTATTGGTGGCCAGGAATGAAGAAGGATATTGCTGAATTCGTGAGCATATGCTTAACCTGTCAGTAGGTTAAGGCGGAACGGCCGAGACCGTATGGGGCTATGCAGCCACTTCCGATTCCCGAGTGGAAGTGGGATCACATCACCATGGACTTCGTCTTTAAGTTACCGAGGACTCAGAGTGGGGTGGACGGAGTATGGGTGATCGTGCATCGGTTAACCAAATCAGCCCATTTTCTGCCAGTTCAGGAGACCTATAAACCGAACCGACTAGCTCAATTGTTCGTGAAAGAAATCATACGATTGCATGGTACGCCGGAATCGATCGTGTCCGATCGTGATCCGCATTTCACTTCTAGGTTCTGGCGGAGTTTGCAAGCTACCTTGGGAACAACCCTACGTTTCAGTACTGCTTTCCATCCTCAGACCGATGGACAGTCTGAAAGAACCATTCAGACCCTGGAGGACATGATGAGGTCATGCGTACTACAATTTCAGGACTCTTGGGATACTCATTTGCCATTAATGGAATTCGCTTACAACAACAGCTATCAGACAAGCATCGGGATGGCACCTTATGAGGCACTGTATGGTCGTCAGTGCAGGACACCTATCTGCTAGACGGAGATAGGAGAACGAGCGGCTGTAGGGCCGGAATTGATGGACTTAACCATGGAAACTGTTCGTGTTAGCAAGGAGAGATTGAAGGCGGCACAGGATCGCCAGAAGAGTTATGCCGATCGACGGATTCGAGACTTGGAATTTGAAGTGGGAGATTTTGTCTTCCTGAAGTTATCACCGTGGAAGGGGATTATCCGATTTGGTCGACGGGGGAAACTGAGTCCGCGTTTTATCGGACCATATGAGATCGTGGAGAGAATCGGCAGAGTTGCTTACAGATTAGCACTACCTCCAGAACTATCTAGAGTTCACGATGTTTTCCACATATCGATGCTACGGAAGTACGTACGTGATTCTTCTCATGTACTTGGGGAACAACCTGTCGAACTACGGGAGGATTTGAGCTTTGATGAACAACCAGTACAGATCTTGGATCGGAAGGACAAGGTACTACGTCGGAAGACGATCCCTCTCGGGAAGATTCTCTGGAGAAACCAGAATGTGGAAGAAGCCACATGGGTGCCTGAGGCTCAGATGCGAGAACAATTTCCTCATTTGTTTCTTTGAAATTTCGGGACGAAATTTCTTAAGGGGGGAAGGTTGTAATACCCCGGAAATTCGAGGATTTTAGTATTGTAATTTAATGTGTGAATTGACGCTTTTACCCTTGTGATTGGTATGGCCAAATTATTGACTTTTGATTGGTGAATTAAATGGACTTTAACCTATGACCATGACGTAGTTCAGGATGTCACGAGTTCATAGACAGGTGGCACGTCCAATTCGGACGATCAGGGAGAAAGTTATGACTATCGGAAGTTCAGGGGCATTACCGTAATTTTGACGGTTGGGGCAAAAACGTTGACTTTTCATTTGACAATTAATTTTTAGTTGACTCAAGGACCGTTAGGTAGGTCTCGACGTCCTGAGTCCGTAGACAGGCGGCACGCCGAAATCGGACTTCGTACGAGGAAGTTATGGTCAGAGACGTGAAATCGGGAGGTTCGTGTCTCGGTTTTCGTGTCGAATATTTTATTCTGGAAATCTGATTGGAAGACACCTGGATGAGTGACAAGTGTCACTCACCCATTGGCTAGATTGGATCAGATCCACTATGGGATTAAATAGCATTAAAATCCACTTTTGATCTCAGCCATTGATTTGAAGTACCCCAGATCTAATCTGAACCATTGATCTCATCCTTGAGATCAAATCTGGACCGTCCGTTTCCTTTCCCTCCATTCTTTATATTTCCTACCCGAAATGCACATTCTGCCCATTTTGAACAAACACCCCAGCTCATCACCCATTCTCTGTGTCTACGTGTGGGGGACTCACTGGTGAGGCTGAGAGACGGCGGTGAACGGCGGCAGGCGGCGGCAAGGTAGGTGGTTCCTAACCCGAAACTGCTTAAAAACTCAGAAAATGGAAGCCTGTTTTCCAACGTGTTTTGTCGTGTTCTATTGATCCTATTCGATTTTATGGACTGGTAGGAAACTTTAGGACGTGATTTCATGGTCTGAGGTGACCTGAACGGTGGTAAAACAGCGACGGGAACCCGGGTCTGTTCATCGAGGTAAGTCTTCGATTCAGCCCTTGTTTATTGATTTAATTAGCTAGAACTGTTTCTGGGATTAAGACGAGTAGTTAGGAACAAACCTGAACAAAAATGATTGAGAAATGATGAAATGGTGACCGGGTCATGATCGCGGGTCTGATCAACCCGAGTTGCAGAGATACGGGTCAACCCGTCTGAGGACAGAGGTGATGACGTGGCACCCTGTCAGACTGTCAGGTGACTTGGACCAACCGTGAGCCGTCACGTGTCACATGTCAGTGCACAGTCAGCACTGACATGTCAGTGACGTGGCCCAATCAGGGACTGCCACGTGTCACTGACATGTCAGTGATGTGGACTAGTACCGTGCTGACACGTGGAACATGTCAGATCTGACACGTGGCCTGACAGATCAGTGAGGTTGACCAATCGGGTGTTGACACGTGGCACTGTCAGAGTCTGACATGTCAGACCTGACAGCTGTCAGATGACGTCATGCTGACGTCAGCAATGACGTCAGCAGGGACTGTTCCTGCGTTGACCGACGCGTTGACTGGCACGTGTGGGCGCGTGTGAACAGTACTTTTGGTGGGACCACCACCATTCTTTAGGTTTCGACGATCCGGATCCAATGGCGGTGGTTTCGGGTCGATCGGAGATCATTAAGTTGGTCAAAATAAGGTTTATTGCCTTGGGAAGCGCGTTCGGACGGCTTTTCCCTGCCGGTTTTGCCTAGGATTTCATGGTTGAATGTTAGGGGTTTAAATTGACCTTTACGAATACTTTGGATATGACAGGGATTGTATAATTGTACCAGATCGAGTGTATACGCTCGGTTTTCAGCAGGATTGTACTGTGAGTGGGCCATTTTCTTAAACCCTTGCGTGCATAAATGTTTTCTGGTTTATTATACTTATTCACATGCTAAAAACAATAATGGTTTGATGATATGGAAAAATGGTTATGGCACGTTTCACGGCATCTGGGCTTGAGACCCGTCTGTTGAAACTTAATGATTGGTTCGGATTTTATCTATGTATATATATGCTTTGCATGTGGATATCAATAAAATGTATTTAGTACTGCACTGTATAGATCCTTTCATATTATATTGTCTCCTCCGGATGAGGTACCCCGGAGAGGTCACGGACGTCTAGTACGTCCAGCGTCTATGACGCTAAGCATCGGGGATGCAGTACCCGAACGGGGTTCGGGGATTGAACTCGGAAATTGAGACCCGAGTGGCACGCGTAGCCTTGTGATTGTGACCTTATTGGACGTCAGGGACGTCAGACATCAGGGATGTCGGGATTGGAGTGTATAGTGCAGCAACTAAAATTATACTTATAGTTTTATATTATGCCTTATGGTTCATACTATATGATTGATGGTTTTAAATACGGTTGCATGCATGTTTGGGAAACGGAGGGGTAAATTATATGTTTTACTTATCGAATGATTTTATGAACTTGAGTTTCGGTCCACTCTCCCTTAATGTTTTTGGTAACCCCTCCAGGTCGTGATACTGAGGTAGAGGAGGAACCTGAGGCTGAGGCATAGATTTACTTCTGCATACCTGAACCCCTGTTGGGTGGTGTACCCGCAGGTTTACTATAGAGTCGTGCTCGCAACTTGTAATTTTGGATTTCATCCCTTGTCTGACATTCGTTTAATTCGGATTTGATGTATGACTTTAATTTGGTTATTTATGCAATTGATGTGTTGAGGTTAAAATTGGTATGAATTATTGGGTGTCAGACGGGAGCAGGGCACGTCCCCTTGTGGTCCCTGTGGGATCGGGGTGGGTCCTGTCAGGTCCAGCTGGACCGGCTGTACAGAGTGAACCGGCCGGACCGGTTCGATCGAAGGAAGAAGATGAACTGTTCACTGGCGCGTGAAACCCACGCGCAGCCACTTCAAGCGGCACGTGTGGGGGCGTGAGAGGGTTTTTGGGGATGGTTCCAACATATGAAATCATCTATTCGATGTAACGAACATTTTGGGACTGGTCTCGCGTCAATCGGACATTGTTTCGATAGTTTTCAAGGTGTCGGAAGGTTTAGGATCGCGTTTAAGAATTGTTAGAAATTTTGGAAAATTACGGGACTTTTAGTGAGGGGTTATTTAGGTCGTTAGTAACCCTCTAAATTAATTTGGACAGGTTCAGGAATCCCGGAGGCGACGTTTGACCCGGGAGACGATTATGGCACGTGTATCGAGGCACGGCTTCGGACGGTCTGTAAGTGGACCTTTCTTTCGAATTTGATGCATGCATAAATGTTTTATAATTGTTTTAGAATATATTTTGTGATGCCTTGAGTACATTTGATTGTGGTAGCTTAGGATCAACATATTTGCACGTTTTTCGACTTTATGTCGTACCTTAGCGTACTACGTTTTTAATGAGGGTTTTATAAATGGAATTTGGATTTGGAAATATGAACTCGAGCATGAGGCCCATTTGATTTACAAACTCTCGGACTTGGAGTCCATTTGATTTGACAAGGAATCGGACCTAGGGTCCATTTGAGGCATATGATCGGATCGAGGGTCCAGTTGATTTACGATTCGGGTTTGAGGCCCAGTTAGTGGTACTATCGAGCTTGATGCCCCGTTGATTGATGATATCGGGCTTAAAGGCCCGTTCGTTGTGAAATCGGACGTGAGGTCCTGTTGGTTTATGGTTTCGGGCTTAGGGCCCTGTTGACTGCGAAATCGGGCTTGAGTCTCAGTTCGATTTATGAAATGAGAATTCGGGCATGAGACCCAGTTGAACTGAGGATTTAGGCCGAGGCCTGTGAAATGGATTTGAATCGGATTCGAGGAATCTCGTTGAGATGAATCGGGTTTGAGACCCAGTTGAAATATGATTTTGAGAAAAGAAAGAAAGTATTTGAAATGAATGAACCTTCCATATGTTTATATGGTCTCCTCCAGCGAGAGAGAGCTCGGACCAGATTCCAGGAGTGTTGGTTACTTATGTTGTGGTCCCGGACCAGATTCCGGTGAGATGAGTGGACTAGATCCAGAGAGAGAGAGCTCGGACTAGATCCAGAGATTGAGCCACCCAGATGGAGATTCCTGGGAGAAGACTCGGAGTGAGACCCCGAGTAGTGTGCACACAAGACAGATTGATTGATATCGTGACATATATCGGGGATGTGTTCCCTAGGGGCTATGTGCCCCGAGTTGGCATCTTCTCCGGAAGTTCCTAGGATGGGTTATACATATGACGGTACGTATGAGATTTTATGAAAGTGATTTGGGGCGGAGACCCCGTATTCGATGTTTAGAAATGATTTCGGGCAAAGACCCCGTATTCTGGGTGTTGGTATTTCACTGAGATGGTTTTGGGCTGAGACCCACTTGATGTGAATTGGGCTGAGTCCCTATTGTTTTGATTTCTGTATTCCATGTTTTAGATTGTGATTTCGGGTCAGGGACCCAAATGGATTTATGGTTCATGACGGTTTATGGGAACCGGGCATGAACCCTTGCAAGGTTTTTGATATGTTTGACAAAGGTTTTTATGAACGTCTTGATAAACGATTTTTGGAATGTATGCATATGTTTTTATGAAGGGCATAAATGTCTTGATGCGAAAATGTTTTTAATAAATTATTATTTTGTCCACTCATGACTTTTAATGTTTTAATGTCCTTCAGGTTGATCGCGGATGCGGGCTGTAGCAGAGACGAGACATCACTCCCCTCTTCCTACGATCCTGATGCACTCTGATAGCCCCATTCGAGGGCAGAGATGGAATCTTCCCTGGTCTGACACGTGGTGTAAGACGGGATCAGGCGGGTCCCACGTTAATCCCGGGGGAGTTGGGACCGGTCCCGAGAATTAGGGCCTTGGCCCAAAACGTAAATCAAACCATATGGGAACTCAGCCCGAATCAAACACAAGTGGGACTCTACCCAAATCCATTCAACGTGGGTCTCAGCCCAAAACCAATCATACGGGACTCTGCCCAAATCACGTCACGTGCGTCTCAGCCCAAAACCATTCTGAGTGAAATACCAAAACATGGAATACGGGGTCTCCGCCCCAAACCACTTTCCACAACATAAAACACGGGGTCTCAACCCCCAAATCACTTTCTGTAAACCTCATACGTATACACATCCCCGATATGTGTCACGATTCATCTCTATACTAGTGTACACACTACTCGGGATCTCACTCCGAGTCTACCCCCAGGAATTCTCCGTCTGGGAGGCTCTATCTCCGGATCTAGTCCGAGCTCTATCTTCGGATCTATTCCGAGCATCTCTCCGAAATCTGGTCCGGGACCACATCATAACTCCCACTCCCGGAATGTGCTCCCTATGGGGATGCTCATCTGGGTAGTGGATCATGATTCTCCAAGTCGACGTCTAGAGGAGACCAAATAACTCAAGTCGGAGGGTTTATACATTTTCCAAATACTTTCTTTCCAATCTCAAAACATATTTCAACTGGGTCTCATACCTGATTCATCTCAACAGGATTCCTCGAATCCGATTCAAATCCACGTTCACAGGCCACGGCCTAAATCCACAGTTCAACAGGGTTTCATGCGCGAATTCATATTTCATAAATTGAACTAGGACTCAAGCCCGATTTCACGATCAATAGAGCCTCAAGCCGGATACCACAATAACGGGGCCTCGAGCCCGATTTCATAACTAATAGGGCCTCGAGCCTGATACCATAAATCAACGGGGCTTCGAACCCGGTTTCACAATCAACAAGGCCTTAAGCCCGATACCACAGTCAAAGGAGCCTCAAGCCCAAATTCAAAAATCGTATAACTCAAATAGGCCTCCAGCCCGATTTCTCATCAAATCAAATGGACTCTAAGTCCGACAGTTTCCAATCAAATGGGTCTCATGCCCGAATTCATAATTCCAAATCCATAACTCATTCATTAAACCCTCATTGAAAACCTAGCACGTACAAGCATCGTATAAGACTAGAAATCTCGAAATACGTGCAAATAAGTAAATCCTAGGCTACCACAAACAAATGCACTTATGGCATCACAAAACATGTATTTAAAACACTTATAAAACATTTATACATGCATCAGTTTAGAAAGAAAGATCCACTCATAGACCGTCTGAAGCAGCACCTCGATACGCGCGCCATAAGCCTCTCCCGAGGTTCCTGAACCTGTCCAAATTAATTTAGAGGGTTACTAACTACTTAAATAACCCCTCACTAAAGCCCCGGAATTTTCCAGAATTTTTAACTATTTTTAAACCCGCTCTGAAATATTCGGACAGCCTGAACTATATCGAGACGATGTCCGATCGACTCGAAACTAATCCCAAAATGTTCATTACATCGAATAGATGATTTCACATGTTGGAAGTTTTCCCAAACTCCTCACCACAGGCCATCACGCGCCGCCCAAAGGGGCTGCGCGTGTGGCTCGCTCGCCTATGAACAGTGGTCATCCCCCTACCTTGGGCAGAGCAGATCCGACCGGTTCGCCTGGTTTTCGGTTCAGTACGAAGCCAGTTCACCATCCTATCTCTCTCAAATCCAGTCTGTTTGTTTCCATTTCGATTCCATTCTTCCTATTTCATCATTTCCTACCTATTCAAATCCTTAAACCTAAGGAAACCCCTTAAACCCGACCCGTTCAATTCTCCCTTTCACGATTCAAAGTTTCCAATTTTCCCCTGGGCAGCACCGCCCCTCTCAGCCATCAAAAACAGTCCCTACTCACCCCTAACAACCTAATAATCCTTTCCTCATCAACTAAAACCAGCCCTAACGTTCAAATTGCAAAAACAAGAAAAATGGGCAAAACCGGGCAATTGGGCTTACCTTGGTTTCCTGGGCCCTCGTCGCCGTGCACGGCGATCCTGCCTTCATCAACCACCATTATTCTCTCTCTCTCTGTTTCTCTCTCTCAGTCCAACAACAAGGATTGAAAATGGTCGATGGATTGGTTTGGGTGAGATCGGGTTTGGGTTTGGTATGCACGAACAAGCAAAAGGGATGATATGCATGAACTAATTTGGGTGGGCAATGGATGGATGACAAGTGTCATTCATCCATTGGGTCTGCCCCAAAATATCTGGGCCCACTTAATTCCAAAAAGGCATCTGCCTCATAAAACATGCAATAGTTCCCTCGAACTTTTGTGAACGGTAACTTTTCAGTCGAACATCCAAATTCGACGTGTCGCCTGTCTACGGATTTGTATCGCCTCGATCTACGTAACGGTCCTTTGCCCTCGGCCATCGGACCTCCCGGGTCAAAAGTTAACTTTTTACCCTCGTTCAGCGGCAAAAGCGTAATTTCACCCTGAACGTCCGTTAATCCTCGTCTAATCCCCGACTAGCCTCGCTAATCGGTCATTAATTCTTATTTAATCCCGATAATTCGGGATTGGTCATTACAATAAATATCTCGAACTCTTGAGTTCGTAGACAGACGGCATGCCAAAATCGGAGATCGGATAGAATTTTATGGTTAAAAAATAGCTAGGTCATTATGGTAATTGTGGCTTGAATGGATGGTAGTCAAACGAATACTTGATGGTTCTCTTGGAAGCTATGATATTCACATGATAATGGTACACTGATATATGATGTATGATATTCATGTGGTTATGGGAGTATAAATATGCTAATATGATGTTATGATGATGCCATGATTCCCTATATGAGGTTATGATAGAGTTAATGTGATGATATGCCACGATGATACATATGTTGACGATGATATGTAAATGATGACATGAGTTATATTTATGATGATATGTGTACTAATGATATCATGACATAATGATAATGGATGGTTGACTGTTTATTATGCCTGCCTTACGAAGTCACGTTTAAAGGTTGTTTTGGATGTTGCACATGGTTGTATTTATGAACAGGTTTCTTCGGATGGTTGATTGATTGGAATATACCAACCACTCATTAGTTGGTATATTCCAGTTATTGAAGTCAGACTTGAACATACCGATTGTAGAGAAGGAGAAAGAGACACAAACACTTATACCATAAATTAAGTATTAGTGTTGTGAATTGAATTACAAGTGCGTGAAGTAAACTATCTCTAGACTAAAACATGAGCTCGCATTTGTGGTCGAGAGACCAACAACTAGATGAACATCCATTGGAAACCATACCAAAGGTGTTGGTAGAGCAGTAAAAAGACATTATGATGTCAAGACTCAAGAAGTGAGGTTGTGAGGGTCTTAAAGACTGGTTGGATGTAGTCGAAATGAGAAAAGTTGCCTTCAAACAAGCTGTGGAAGCAAGTCGAAATGAAGTAGGGTGATCAGAGAGTCTCCAGAAACAAACTTGGGGTGCAAGTCAGATTGGGAGGAAAGCTTGGTGTTCCTAATAAGAATTGAAAAGGGTTGAGATGAGAACTGAATTTTGATCCTAGATCAAAGAGAAAAGTTTTTCCCAAAAGGCAAGCTTTTGAGTAAAAAAGAAAATTTTGAGCGCTTGCAGTTGTTGTAATTGATTGAGTTTGATCAATTGTTTGTTTGTTTGTTTGATTAGTTCTTTTTTGAGAAGAGAGATTCTTCTCATTTTATAGGCAGCATGAGAGTGTGAACGATCAACACATGCATTCCCACATGCATCTCGATCACGGCGACTTAGTTGCACATCTCTCTTACCTCTTCTGATGATTTCAGCGCCTTGTTGGTGTACTTGCGTAAATTACGCTCGTGCTTCCCCATGATCCAGGTGTGGATACGAGATAGGCTTGGGTCAAAAGTTGAATTGGGTCTTTAATTTCTTAAAAACCCTCCTCAGGCTCGTAGTAGTTTATTTCGTGTGTAAACATTGCCCCTGAATTCAAAAGCTCTTTGGCTAGAAGGATTTTCATATTCAAATTGCCCCACTACTCATGACTTCGACGACCCCACCATCTGTGTTTGGCAATTAAACATACTTCCACTTCTCCCCGATGCCTTTAATACAATTTGTAAAATCCTCTTTCTTCTTTGTTACTCCTTAAGAACCCATGGCCTCTGATTCAACTTCTAGAAAGGAAAATAGGGAAGAAGATCTTTATCTAGTCCTATGACTAACTGCCACTTCTTCATGGGTCTGCAGCTTGGATTTTCAAGACCATGTTGCCATCTCTCGAGACAATCCTTCTTCTTTTGAGATAAATGGCAACATCATCCAAGACCCATGTTTCATGATCGATCCATGGCACCATTTTACCTAGGGCCCCTGCTAGTGTGGTCTTGTCCTAACCGAGGCCGATATTTTTAGTTTTCTTCACTCAAATACTTTCAAGGTCTTTCAATTTACCAACGAGAGCCATTCTTGTGGACATAGTTTTGTGACTATTGAAAACATATTTTCCCTTCGGCAGACGATCTTGGTCATCCAGAAGTTTGGGGATTATAGGTCCAGCGGATGCAACAATGGTACTCCAACGAGCTCATGAGCAATGGGATTTAAAAATTGGTTAGTCTCTCTACCATCCCCACTTCTCCTAATTTTAACCTTCTTGTTGCCGCCATGTGCTTCTGGGATAGTTGATAGGACCCCACCCAGTTATCAAGGAGATCTTGCTCCTGTCTGACAGATAATACCCAAAATAACGAAAATAGTCTTAAAAGTGTTTTTGATACCCAAAAAAACATTCATCTTCCAGACTAGGGATATTTATATAGTTGTCTAGTTATAATACAGAGCATAAGCTTACTTACATAACTTCAAAATACAAAATGTTACCCTAGCGTCAAAAGGTACTCGAGATATAGTTTATGCCTCCACCTCTAGCAAGATCTTGTATATTTTCCACGACCTAGAAGGCAAGTAAAACCACAAAATTGTGAGTGGACGAAAAATAAATAGTATTAAAAACATGATTAGAAAACATACAACATTTACTCTATGTTTTATAAAAACTATGCAGGCATATGCAAACTATTAAATCTCAAGTAAAATAGAACACAACGCATAATCTCGAAACACGTGAAAATAGTACAAAAGAAAATAACCTCAATGAGTTAACATTATCATCATAAAGTCCACACCACAAGCATACACACAAACTATTACATCAATAACATGCAATCAACCCCTCCTCAAGCTCAATAGTAAGCATCATAACAGCCGCATTATTGGAAGGAAGGCCACTTGGGAAAGGAGCCCAGCTCAACATCTCAGTGGAAGCCAGACTTAGGAAAGGAGCCTTGCTCTACGTCTGAGTCATTGAAATCTCATGAACGGAGCCCTTCTCGACGTTTGACACTAATCCATAAACAACAAAAACCTTGAGGAGGGTTATTCACACACATACATAATGCACAACACAATACACGAATACCGAGAAAATCATCTACAAATCAATTCCGCAATCAAATCCACGTTCCTGAAACTGGGGCCAACGCCCAAAAATAAGCTTCACACCATACCTCGTAAAACATGCATAAATAGCGTTTTTCACAAAAATCATCCAAGAATCATAACAATCCCACATCACAACATTTCCATCACAAATATCAAGAAAATATTATTTAATCACACTTTACCCAAATTCACAATTGAAACAAAATTCGGAAAAATAAACTTAAGGAAATCTCGTAAAATACGTAATAAAATAATTTCCGTAAAAAATTGTCAAAAATCATATAAAAATCCCAATCACTCAAACGCCATCAAAATCACATAGAAAACAATTTTTTAAAAAATTAAATATACATGCATAATATTTTAATAAAAATAAACATTCGCTCATTGTGCAGATTCGCTGATTACTCCTGTTCCGGACGTTCTTCTTCCACTTCGGGGATTGTATTTCCTGTCAAAAATTCATATATTAGGTTACTAATATCCCCTGAACTCTCAATTAATCACCTAGTACGAACCATAACTCTTGAGAATTAAATATTAATTTTTTTAACTTTAATTAAGCATTTCGAATACCCAGAACTACCCCGAAACGGTGTCCAATCGACTCAAAACCTACGCCATTAGAATCGTAAAATCAAAACTGTAAAAATTGTGGTCATTCAAAGACAAGATAAGGTGACACACGCCACCAGAAGTGGTTGCGCGTAGGCCTCATGTACCACCATTGTTCATCGTCTTCCCCAAGGCTTTAAACCCGGTTTTCTGCAAACTAGTCGCCCAATCCAACGACCACGACACGGGCCTAAAATCCTATTTTTCATCCTTTTTCAATTCTTCTTAGACTAGACGTCTTTACATCATCCTAACCAAAGATCCATGGACTTAAAACTCAAGAAATCACCTCGAAAATCACTCACCAGCTTCCTACCTTTCGGCCATCTACCACCTTCACTATCTGGGCTATTTCTAGCGTCCAACCCCATGACATAGTCGCCTGCTAAGATCATAGGAACTCAAGGAGGACAATAGCAAGCTTGTATCCAAGTTCCCTAGCTAGAAACGTGATCGTGCAACTCAAACCTGCAAAATTCTTCTCGGGTTTGTTTCGGATCGAAGACCTCCAAACCACCCTTCCTCTTTCTCTGATTTCTTCCTCTCCTTTATTTTCTCTTCTTCAGTTTCTCCCTCTCTTCTTTGGTTTCCTCTCTTTGTTTTCCTGTTTTTTTTTTCTTTTTTTCCTTCTCGGCCGATCCCAAACCCATACAACAATCACCTTAAAACACACACACACAAGCATACACAAACATGCTAAGTCGATACACACTCATATAAGTGTTAAAGGACACTTGTCATAATCTCAATCCTTCCTTAAGAAAAATCTCACAAGGAATTTACTAAAATACCTCTCTTACCAATTTACCAAAATTCCCCTAAACGATGTAACCCCACAATGAATTTGTCCGAACATTATTTCGGTCTGCCGCTTGTCTATGTACTCAGGAGGTCGACGTCTTCTCAACGGCCTTTACGGAATATCCAAAAAATATCTCGGTCAAAAGTCAACAGTTGGCCCTTTAGGGGAAAAATGGTTATTTCCTTTGGACTTTTCCAATTTTACCATTCTCAAAGGTCCAGACCGTTACAATAATAGTACCCTTCAGTCCATGCCAGTTCGTATCCCAAATGCATGAAGGCCCACTATAGTTGTACTACTCAATTTGGCACATGGTGGGTCACTCAATTCCAAGTCGTATTTTTTGTTCCTTTCTCAACAGCATGGCGACATCAATTCCTAGTGTTTGACTAGTGCTCAGGTTATAACCAGTACTCAATTTGGCATATGGTGAGTCACTCAATTCCATGTCGCATTTTTTGCTCCTTTCTCAACAGCATGGCGACATCAATTCCTAGTGTTTGACGGGTGCTCAGGTTATAACCAATATATCTTAATCCTCCTTCCACATCGAATTTCGAAGACTAATGAAGTTCCTTCGATAGGTATGTTATTTTTTGAAAGATGTCTTTTTATCCCATCTTCATTGCTTTCACCTAACTTTAAGCTTCAGTTCAGTCTTTTGAAATAGATATGCCAGTGGTGAGAACTAGTGATCCTTTGATTTGGATGGAGGATGCTTCTTATGATCCATGGATGCTGAATCGTTTGGAACTTCTGGTGGATCTAGCCATTTCAAGTGAAAAGGCATCTTAATCAGCTTAGCATATTCTGGCTACCCTTTCTGCTTCCTCGTCAGTTTCAATTCCAGCTTCTTCTCAATTAGAAGGCCAATCCAAAATTGATCCCTAGATTGGGCCCTCTTTGTCTAAACCTCCTAAAAACATGCACCAGCAAGAGCTGGTTGCGAAGCCTCTTACTCCTACAACGCAACTTTCAGAACCTTTCGGTGATTTGAAATTGGGGCATTTACTAGTAAGTTTTACTTCCCGCTAGCCTTTACTTAGGCCATTGCCCCCAGTATTTTTTAAGTTGGTTAATTAAATTGGTCCATTTCCTTTAGGTACCTCCATTGCTAGATTTTTCTTTGGTGGACACAGAGATTGACTCTATGATGTCTGCTGTCAGGGCCCACCCCTAATCCCCAGGATTAGGGACTGAACCTTGCTTCCGTCTGACAAGCCAAAAATGAAAGACCGAAACAACCTCACGAAAACCACAATTTACACTGCCAGACGCAGGAGAATTTACCCCAACCAAAAGTCAACGGTTATACAGAGCATAGTACCCAAAAACAAAGGAAAACAAAACTGATACACGGAGTACACGCATAACGGAAAACTAAAACACCCCGGGAAAACTCTCGAGTACTCTATGCCTCCGACGCTGCCTCAACGTCAACCCCCGCGCTAGCTCCACGACTTGGAGGGCAGTTAAAACCAGAAAAGTGTGAGTGGACCATAAAGTATAAAAGTTTCAAAAACCCTTTCTTAAACAAACCAGGTTTGGCCCTCCATTTTGAAAACATGCATGCACAACCCATTTATTAAACACAGCCAGAAACCACATGGTAATCATCATAAAAACATTTATAATTCACAAATTAAGCATCATGAAAACAGTACGATAAAACATAAATCCAAGTCATCATTATTCGATCAAACCTGCTGGACCTATCCGAGTCTTTAAACTTAATCCAAGCCTCAATAATATCCGAGTCTTTAAACTCCCGAGTCTTTAAACTCAATCCGGGTCTTTAAACCCAATCCGGGCCTGTCCCCCGTCAAACATAATCCGGTTCTTTAAACCCAATAATCAGATCCAACAAATCCAATCAAAACCATTTGAAAACTATTTCTAAATCCATATCCAAACCCGAATCCGAAACCACTGGTCGGATGCCCTTCCGGCATCCAGAACCGTCATTCCGAACCCAAATCCGGAATTCCACTTTTCGACTTTAAAACCAAATTCCGCTTTCCGAAATCCGATTCTAAAACTGACAACCCTTGATCATCGAAATCATGTTCCAAAATCCCTTTATAATCATTTAAAACCAAGTATAGATTGAAATCCTGAAATCATGGCATCATAATCATCAATCGAACGTTTCTCGTAAAACGTGCTGAAAACCGTACTTTCTCGAAAAATGTACACTTATATAAAACAGTTATAGCATAAGAAATAGACATGAAATCATGATTAAAACCATAAAACAATTATAGAAAAGAAGTTATGCATGCTCAATTATAGAGAAGGGGTCCACTCACAGTTACCGGGCACGTCACTCGCGTCCCATACGTCCTGCACGTTCCTCGACCTCCTCGGGGATTCTCGATCTTGTCAACAGTCACCAAAATACGTCACTAACACGTTAACGAAGGTTCTCCTAATTTTCCTCAATTTTCCTGAACTTCAAACGTGCGTAAAACGAAACCCCAGAATTTCAACCTTGTAGAACTAACCTCAAACGACGTCTGATTAACCCGAAACCTATCTCAAAAGATTCGTTACAACTTCTAGACCAAAAACCTAGTTGAACGTTCCCCCAGAAAAAGCCCCACACGCCCCCACGCGCCACCCAAAGTGGCTGCGCGTGGGCCTCACGCGCCTGCACACAGTCACTGTTCACCTTCTTCTTCGATGGTCAGCCGGTCTGAACCGACGTGACCAGTTCTCTGCCATCCACCGTCCATTTTCCTTCCTTTTTCCTCCCCTAGCTTTGTCCTACCCTAAACATCTCACTCTCCTACTCAAAACACTACATTACGGCCTCTAACCTACCTCCCCCAAGCTCGAACAAAACCACTCGAGAACCCCTGTTTCGGTTCCCAACCACCCATCCATTCCCCCGTCACGACTGTACAACCAAAAGGTTCCTAAGACCTTACTGAGTCCACTAGAACTCACCAAACACATCGACTCAGCCCCTAACTTCACAACTCTCAAATTGAAACAAAATGGAAAAACAGAGGAATTTGAAATTACCTCACCTGCCGCTCACCACCGTGGCTCCGCCGTGTCCCTAGGTGTCCCCTCAGCTCCTCAGGTCCTCCTCCGCCCTCTGAACACCACCACTCGACCGTTTTAAATGAAAACCCGGCAGCACCACCACCAAACACCCTCTCTGTTCTCTGGTTTTCCCATTCACCGCACACACTCACTCGACCCTTCAAACCTCCCCAGGCACTCACCAGGTTCACAACCCCGCTCTACTCACTCTAATTGAGTCACCAACACTCACCCTCTTGCCCAAAAATCAATCAATTTCCTCTCAATCACACCCTCTGTTTCTCTCTTCGAACACGGCTACACAAACACACACACGGCCCGTTTAAGTGCACCGTCCAAACATACTAGAACCCACTAGACCTATGCCACATGTCACAATCCTGTGGTCCCAATCCAAAATATCCCAATTAGCACTGTACACTTGTCCACATCCTATTTTCACAAATCCCAAAACACCAAAAAAGACCAAAATGCCCCTGTGAGTTAAAATTACCGTTTTGCCCTTCACCGTTCTAGACCCGTATCTTACCCGTCCAATGTCCGATGAAGGCATGCCGCCTGTCGTTGAACTTAGGACGTCGAGACCTACCTAACGGTCCTAGGTCTAAGTGAAAATGACAAGTCTAGCAAAAAGTCAACGTTTCCCCCTATTTAAACCAAATTACGGTAATGCCCTCAACCTTCCGAGCATCATAACTTCCTCCTCGGATGTCGGAATCAGGCGTGCCACCTGTCTATGTACTCGTGACGTCCCGAACTACGTCACGGTCATCGGTTAATGCCCAATTGACCGCCCGAACTAAAAGTCAAGTTTTTACCCAAACTAAGGGCAAAATCATCATTCTACACTAACAGTACCAACTAAACACCAATTAGACTCACTAATCCGTTACTAATTACTTCACTAATCCCGGCTCCTGGGATGGGTCGTTACATCTGGTGTTAACAAGGTTGACTTCCTGTCGATTTGATAGGACACCTCCCGATACAACCAGACAACTCTGAGGGATCTTGCTTCCGTCTGACAGTTACTACTCAAGAAAATGAAAACAACCTTAAAATAGTTTATCACAACCAAAGATAAAAGTTAAATGTCAGACAAGGGATGGATACACATACTTTTTACCTTGCTATATACAGAGCATAAGTTCATAATACAAAGCAAATATACAAAAACATTTTTACCCTAGGTACACCGAAACACGTTTATGCCTCCGCTCGTAAACGGTCCCCGTCGTCGTGCCACGACCTAGAGGGAAACTAAAAACCATGGGAAACGTGAGTGGATGAAAAATAAACTTTAGAAAACATATTTTAGAAAATATACGATTTATCCTCTGTTTTAGAAACTCGGGCATGCATATCCATCTTAAAACTCAGTGAAACGTGACATAACTACAACCTCGAAACATGTTAAACAATCGTAAAGTATTTAACTAGAAACAATCATTAATCATCATACCAACTCAAACCTAAAACACCAACACATCACAGACATAATAATCCATCACATCAACCACATAACCGAACCATATCCAGTATCACATAGATCCATGCATATTATAATCAACTTATCCTCAATAAACAATATCAATAAACATAATCAATGGCACTATCAATAGGAAATCTACTCGGAATTGGAGCCCTGCTCGACATCCGAGTGACACTAACTCAAGAACTAGAGCCCTGCTCGACGTCTAAGTCATCACCACAAGAGTCTCAGGATCTGGAGCCCTAGAATCGATGTCTGAGACTATCAAATCACAATACCAGAACATATCCACATGAAACCATATCAACATTATAATCACAATCATACATAATACTAGTCTCAGGATCTGGAGCCCTTGGCTCGACGTTTGAGACTACTCATATCACATCTCAACATCATAAGTCAAACCTGCAATCAGAACCTCAGGCCTAAGCCTGAAACTATGCTTCGTAAAACATGGAAAAAAATTATTTTCCATGAAAAACATTCAAAAATCATTAGAAAATCGTAAATACTCCAAAATCATCTTATTTCATAACTCAAACCTTGTTCAGCCCAAATTTATAATTAAAACAAAATTCGGGAACATATACTCATGATAACTCTGTAAAACGTACCATCAAAGGCTTCCAAAAAACCCATCCAAAGTCATATAAAATCACCAACCATTCCACATTATAACCTTTCAAGTCACATGTCATGCTAAATCCCAAAACCAAAATCGAATCAGAACCCAAAAATGGAATTTATGTAACCTAGAAAAACCCGCAATAAAATATTAATAAAATCACCGAAAATCCGACAAAATTTCCAATCACTCAATCATCAAAGCACATAGTCAAACATTTAAAACACATAAATATGCATGCACAACATTTCAATAAAACAAAAAGTCCATTCACAGTGTGAAATCACCGATTAATCACATTCTGAATGCTCCTCACTGACTCTGGGAGTTTTATCTCCTGTAGAAAAACATAATACAAGGTTATTAAGGTTTCCTGAACCTTCAGGTAACCTCTTGTTACAAACCCTAACTCCCGAGAATTTGAGAATAATTTTTAAATATTAAGACAGTGTCTGATTGCCTCGAAACCTGCGCCAAAATGTTCATAACATCCAAAGGATGAAAAATATGTTGGTCGCAATCCCAAATTCCCTAGAACACGCCTGCACATGGCACCTAAAGCAGCTTCGCGTGAAGCCCACACGCAGGGGGCATAGTTCATCGTCCCTATCACATGATAGTCTGGTTTTTTAATCGCCCAATTCGGTGACCCAACCCGGTCATATCTCACCCATTTCAACCTTTTTTAGTTATGTTTTGAATAAATCACTCCAATCTAACATAGGAGAAGCTCTGTATAATCAAAATGAGAAAACTCACCCTAAAATTGGTTCGACCAGTCGATGAACTTACGACCAAAATGCACCTTTGCTGTCAGGGCGATCCCAGCATCCAAACTCACGGTTGAGCAGTGTATTACGATCGTAGGGACTCCAAGAGGGTGATTCTAAACTTTTTTCCAAGGTTCCAGCTCAAATACCGGGTCAACCAAGCTTAAACTCGAAAAACCCTTCACAAGTTCAGTTGTTTTTAACTAACTCACAACCCACGACCAGCCCTTCTTTCCCCTTTATGATTCTCTCTTATCTCACTTCCTCATCTTCCTTCTCTTCTTCTCCCCTGCCTTTTCTTCTTTATTTTATCGCATTTTCTCTCTCGGTCGATCCACACAAAACACACACAAACACAACTTAAAACTTAAAACAACACACACACCACAATGCCCAAGTCGGTGGCACCAAAACATAACAGATAAGGGAAACTTGTCCCTGCCCTATCCATCCAAACAAAATTCTCACAAGTCCAATTACCAAAATACCCTTCCTTACCAAATTACTATAACGCCCCTATATTATCTTGACTCGGTTCGAAACCGTCTAAACTCCATTTTCAGCATGTCGCCTGCCAACGTATTCTAGAGATCAATACCTTTCTAATGGCATTTGCGAAAATGCCAAAAACCATCCTATAAAAAATCAACGCTTTGACCTTGGTCAAAAAGTCAACCCTTTGATTTATGGGCAAAATGGTCATTTTCAACCCCTTGAAAGTCCGATTCGTTACAAACTACTCTCCTTAAAAAATTCATCCTCAAAATTTAAACAAGTATGTCCAAGACTCATCCATATACTAACAAATATTCGGATATTCGAGTTCTAAGTCGATACTCGTGATTTCCTAGGCAACAATAAATAAGCATTCCATAACTATTATAACACATAAATCACACTCAAAAGTAAATAACACACTTGCCACCAACCCTGGTGATTCACGAACCTCTAATTGTCTCATGGAAAATGCTCGAGCTTGTGACCCGGAAGAACGACCACGCCCTCTGGATCTACTTCCAGCTTCACTAGTTGGCGTTTGACTTCTCATTGACGTGTCAAAAGTCTGACCATAGTCAACAGTGTCATGTCTTATCATGTCACCATCTGGGCGGTTCGGACAATATTTACGATAATGCCCCACTTCTCCACACCCAAAGCAACTCTTCATAAAAGTTCCACCTTCTTATTTATTTGACGATTGTATTGAAGGGCGACCAGGTAGAGTGGGTGTCTGTGACTTCGACCTCGACCTCAAACTTTGTGTACCTTCTAATTCCATTTCTTTATTTCCTGAAACAATGCCACCACTACCAAATGTTTCAGCACTAACACTTTCTCCTCGAGGAATTTTCTGACTGAAAATGCCCACATACCGATTCTCATATTACTGGCCAGAACTTTTGACTTCGTTATTTCGGACCTAAAACGAACACGTCCTTCAATTCATGAGTGCGCCTTCCTTATGATCATAGTCTTCCCTATAGCCCTCCCTCACATGGTCTAGTAGGGTAGTCAAGACAAAGCCCCACGATCCTTTACTATTCCAATTCATAAACAAAATAAAGAAAGAAAACGCTTAGTCATCCACTAACCCACTAGTGAATGATACTTGCCACTCAACTAGTTAAATGTGTCAACATGCATTGAGTCACTGCTAGGTAAAAGGACCAAAATACCCCTGTTTTCCTAATTTACCAAATTTTCTTTGGGCATTTAGACTTGTAACTTTTTCATATAAGCTCTATTTTTTCGTGTGCCGCCTATCACGAACTCGTGAGTTTGAGACGCACATATCAGTCCAATCGAAACTTCCAGGAAGTTTCCCAAATTAAAATTAACCTTTGGATCCTTGATAAAGACAAGGGTAAAAAGGTCCATTTCAAATTTAATTTACAAAACTGTCTCAATTTTTGGGACGTGTCATTACATATTGACCTTGTGAAGATGAATGTGCATGTCTTTGACTTCGACCACAATGTCGCTTTAAAGTCGGTTGGCTAGGTTGGGCATTTGGGAACTTCATATTAGGATTTAGATTGAAGTTTTGTGATACCCTAAAATCCCATTTCAATTAGATAAATAAAAAGAAGATGATGGATGATGATGATGGCATAGGGAAATGGTATTTTTGGGGTTAATGGGTTAATGATGACGGCGATGGTGAAGAGAAACCCATATTAGATTGGGAGTTTGGAGAATGAGTTGAGAAAACCAGTCTTACTATGCATCACCTTCTTCATCAACTTTTTTTTTTAAAAATATTAGTTTTAATATTTTTCTACAAAATGATTAAACATCCATTCTCCTATTGCTACGTAAGCCTCCTAAATGGCGTTAGAAACATAGTATAACGTTTAGTATGACAGACTTGACGGAATGTGGGTTCAGGGTGTACATTGTTACAATTTTATGTTAGGAGAGCAAATTGAGATTTAACGTCTGGTTTTGGGAGAATTTTGAGTAATAAGCCTAGTTTTTTTTATTAGAGTTAAAATAGGCCTTAAATTTTAGACATGTTTAAATAATACTAAAAATCAATAATATTAGTGATTTTTTTTTGTGGAAAATAGATTTTCATTTCTGAGATTGAAAGTATATCGAGGGTGCATAAATATGACCTCGTTAAAACTTTGTTGGAAAATTTGACCAAACTAAGAAAAAAGAATATCATGCTCCAATAGAATGAAAACTAGGGGTGGGCACGGTGCGGTTCAATACGGATATTGACAATATCCAAATCCAAACCATTAAAATCTTAACGGTTCGATACAATTTGAATTTTCTAAAATTAGAAATATAACTGTTTTGATCCGAACCGTTACTAACGGTTCGGTTTGAATCGAAACGGTTTGAAACCATTTAGGAATAAATGAAAACATCAAAGATATAAAAAAAAAAACAGCAAAGATACCCAAAAAAAACAATAATCAATACTAAAATAGTTTATGTATTAAGCCTTGCGAAAGATTGAATTGCAAATATTTTCAATATATTAAGATTTTTCAAACAAACATTACTATTTAATAATATTTTATTATACTCTCATTTTCGTATACATGTACTTATATGGGTAAATTTAGATATCGTTTTATTTTTATTATTTTTACCATGTATTAATAATAGATTTAAAAATTAATAAAATCAATGTATTCCTTAATGGTTCGGTTCGGATTTAACGGATTTTCAAAATGAAAATCCAAATCCAAAGCGTTACTAACGGAGTGGTTTGAATTTTCAAACCGTTTTACTTTTATCCGGTCAAATTTAAACCGTTGAATAAATAATGGTTAGAAGTTGATCGATTAACGGTTTTAACGGATTTGTGTCCACCCGTAATGAAAACTAATCACTTGAAGTAGCCATTGAGGGTCATTATGCACTACTTGAAGTATATTTCTTCTTTAAATTTTTTACCACATTTGCAAACGGACTTTGAAGTATCAATACTAAACAGCTCCTTTTGTATCTCACCAATAATATTCAGGGTCAAATTTTGCAAATTGAAGATTGCTTCGTTTTCGGGAAGCTAATTTGTTGCCAACTCCTTAGCAGGTTTAGGATTATAACAAGGTTTAAATCAAAGATGAGAGTGAGTCTTGTCGCAAAATGTCATTGAAACTTGGAAATTATATTTCTCTTGTTGCGGATGCCCTAAGTACTCCCCTTTGTTTTAGTTTGTATTTTTAACTTCAAAAAAAGAAGAAGATGTGGCTGAGTTATGTGCTAAGGACAGGAGCTTTCAATTTGATGCCAATCCCGCTCCTTCTTGTCCACCTCTTTATACCATCTCGATCTGAAATTTCTGGGTACCTTCTTTTTCACCATAAATTATAGCGTGGCTAATAGAGTACAAACGTACACTGATTATATGTAGCCAAAACATTTGGGTACCTCTCTATCTCTATCTTCACTTTTTTTTTTTGGTGTGTAAATTAAAAAAATCTCCCATCTTAGTTGCTTTTTATCGTTTGTCACGAGGTAGAAAGGCGCGTGGCCTTAGTGATTAATTTGTGGAGCCAACCATTGCTGCTTCTGTACATACCACGTAATATATAAGAGAAGAGAGAAGGGCTCCCCTATTTTTCTGGACACTTCTTACATTTGGCTCATCATCACCATCTCTCAGCTTCTGTAGCAGCAGCAGCATCTCCACTTTCCCCAAGCTCAGCTGAGCAAGGTTTGACTAATTACTAAATCTTCATCATCATTTACCAACATAAATAGTTAAATAGTACTACATGCTTGAATTTGAATTTTTTTTTTCCAGAACCTACAAAGAAAATCCTAGTCTTTAATAACTTGGTTTCATGTTTTTATGCATAGTAGCAAGTAGCATCACTTTGTAACGTTTTGCTGAGTTTTAAAAGATGGGTTTCTTTGTGTACATGTTCAACATAAGATTATAGTAAGAAGTAGCTTGATATTAATTAATTCAGCTTCCAATTTTTTTAGTGATGTTCTGTACTTGATCAGGTTCTGCTTCTACTACTGCTCTGCTTTTAAGCTTACCCAATAACAATTTACTTCTTGTTATAGTTGAACTCCTTGAATTTCTAAATTTCTAAATTTTTATACTCGTCAAGATCAAGTCAGCCTAGTTGCTTCTCTTCAGCCAATTCCTTAAGAAAAACTTCAAAATACTAAGAGATATTATTCTAAATTAATTAGACTGCCTCCCAAAACATTAGATTTCAAATGACTATTGAAGAATTTCTAAGGAACTACTCGATACGTGTTACATGGAAATCTGTAGTTTAGTGGTTTTTGTTATGCTTGTGTCGTGCACATGCTCCGTTGTTAGTTGCTCAACTAATTACATACAAATCTCTCTAATTACGTATTTGTAGTGCATTTCTTAGTAATATACTCAAAATCTCTCCGTTCTTTGAAGTTCCTCATCTAAACAAGCCTTATGCATCTTAATTGTGCTGCTAGATAGGGTGATTGATTCATCCTTTGATCCTCGTCCCTCCCAACTTACTCTCTTTTCACTCTTTTGACAGGCTATCTATAAATATGTGGCACAAATATCTCTTGGTGGCTGTCTACTTCTGGGCATTAATATGTTCCCTTCTTCCTACTTCCTCCAATGGCCTACTCAGAATTGGTCTCAAGAAGCGACCTTTGGATCTTCAGATCATCAAAGCTGCAAGAGCAGCAAGGCACGCAAAATACACTGGAACAGGGAGTTTAAAGGGCATGAATCAGAATCACAATTTTGGTAGCTCAGATGAGGATATAGTACCTCTCAAGAATTACATGGATGCTCAATATTTTGGGGAGATTGGAATTGGGTCACCTCCTCAGAACTTCACTGTCATTTTCGACACTGGCAGCTCCAATCTTTGGGTTCCATCTTCAAAATGTTACTTTTCTGTACGTGGTACTTGATTTTTATCTTGTCTTAAATCATATTGCATAATCCGTTTGTACAAATCACGTGTTGCTTCACAATTGCGTGCAGCTGGCATGCTATTTCCATACTCGGTACAGGTCAAGCAAGTCCAGCACATATACAGCCATTGGTAAATTGATGAGTTTAAATTTGCTTCCTTTTACGAAATGCAAGTTCAGATAATAATGTTGCATTGTGGACCAGGGAAGTCTGCCGAAATATCATATGGAACTGGATCAATTTCTGGTTTCTTTAGTCAAGACAATGTGGAAGTTGGAGACGTTGTTGTCAAAAATCAAGTGGGGTTTTGCTCTTTCTGATTTTTCGTTTTTATTTCTCTGATTTGATTTTTACTCTGGCTGTTGCATTTGTGATGTTTGTAACTTTTTTCCACTTTCTAAATTCAGGATTTCATTGAGGCCACTAAAGAAGGCAGTCTGACATTCGTATTGGCAAAGTTTGATGGACTTCTTGGTCTCGGGTTTCAGGAAATCTCTGTTGGAAATGCTACTCCAGTATGGTAATATTATGTCTAAACTCCTAAGAATCATGCTCACTTTCGTAAATAGTTGATTTAATTTTACGATTACAGGAAAACCATGACAAAACAAGGTCTGTTGCATGATGATGTCTTCTCATTCTGGCTAAACCGAGACACAAATTCAGAAGTAGGAGGTGAACTTGTTTTTGGTGGTGTTGACTCAAAGCATTATAAGGGGAAGCACACCTATGTTCCAGTTACTAAAAAGGGTTACTGGCAGGTGGATAAAAGAAAAAAAAAACATTATGTTTGGAGTATTCTGAATCCTATTTTGTTCACAATTCTTGTAGTTTAATATCTCATGAGTTCAAATCTTTTATTCACTCTCAGATTGAAATCGGCGATCTTATAATCGCGAATCAGTCAACAGGTTGATTCAGTACCACCTTAACATATATCGAAATGCTCTTACCTAAGTTACCTTGTCCGAGATAATTTTCTAAGGCATTTGTTGTTCTTGGTGTCAGCAGGTGTTTGTGATGGGGGTTGTGCTGCCGTTGTGGATTCAGGAACATCCTTACTAGCCGGTCCAACTGTACATGCTTCCATCTTTTCTACTACTGTTTTATTTTCAAAAGAAATCGAGGCTTGAGATTATAAATTGTCTATCTTGTCTTTTCTCAGACTTCGGTGACTGTAATTAACCATGCTATTGGAGCTGAAGGAGTAGTGAGTACAGAATGCAAGCAAATTGTGTCTCAGTATGGAGACTTGATATGGGATCTTCTAATATCAGGGGTTAGTTGTTTTCTTTCTTCAACCATAAACTAACCTTTCCATTCAACTTATGATATCGGAGATTGGATTTCAGTAGGATTCTCATGGTCTCCAATCTACAGGTACAACCTGATCAAGTTTGTAAGCAGCTCGGTTTATGTGTTTTCTCTGGGGTTGAATTTCTGAGGTTAGCCTATTCTTACAGCTACATGATCTACATATGTATCCTTATCTTTCCTTTGTTTTCTGGACTTAAAGAAACCCGAATTTTAGGTTCAGCAGTGAGATTGAAATGGTGGTTGAGAAGGACAGCAGGAGAGAGGGATCCGCTGTTGGTAACAGTCCAATATGCACAGCTTGTGAGATGGCTGTTGTTTGGGCCCAGAATCAGCTCAAGCAAAAAGGAACAAAAGATAAAGTACTTAGCTACATCAATGAGGTGAATAATTCCCTACCATCATCTCATTTTTTAGAACCTCAAAATTTGAAATAAAGTTGCAAGCTTTAGAACTTGTATTGAGTAATTTTCTCTAACAGCTGTGTGAGAGCCTGCCAAGTCCATTAGGAGAATCCATAGTCAACTGCGACAGCCTTTCCGCCATGCCAAACGTGACCTTCACTATTGGAGATAGACCTTTTGTTCTCACTCCAGATCAGGTTAGAAATTTGACACTATAATCTCTCGCCTTTTTAACATAATCACCAATTCGAAGCTGTTTCCGGAGAACTAAATCAGTGGTTTAATTCTGCAACCATTTTTCAGTATGTTCTGAAAACTGGCCAAGGCGCTGCTGCTATCTGCATCAGTGGATTTACAGCGTTTGATCTCTCTAGTGGTCCTCTATGGTGAGCTTATCATAAACTATACTAGTTCTATATACGCACATTAGGGTTTCTCTTGGCTCACCGTATATGCGAATGCAGGATTCTTGGAGACGTTTTCATGGGGCCATACCACACGGTGTTCGACTTTGGTGACCTTCGGGTTGGATTCGCCGAAGCTGCCTGACAGCCATACCATGCTGGTTCCTAGTATCTTGTGATCTTCACAATCCTTTCAGATGTTGTAGATTGTGATCAAATAATGTATTAAGTATCAACTGAGCAAATTTTATCTCTTAGACAAATTAGTCTTTATCATTATCGTAATAAATAGGATCTTTACAAACCAATCATTTAGATGCCTCCATGAGTTGACCTTTCGATCGATAAACCTATAAAAATGATCTTTCATCTCATGGATAACAACTGCATATAATTTGTGGCGTAGGTCACATAAACTACATAATGGAACAAGATTTATACGGTACAAAGCTGAAGGCCAGTTACCGCAGCGCTGCTGTCATTTATTCATCATCGCTATCATTTCCAAATACGGAGGCTACAGCTACTTTTGGCTTCTTTGCAGTACCACTAAACGAGACCTGTAAAACAGGGCCAAGTAATGATCAAATTTCCATTAGATTAATGTGTCGAATGTAAATCATTTAGTAACATAAAGCTCAGGGTGTATATGATGCAGACGTCACCGACGGACAGAAAAGTGTCCGTGGTGGTGGGCGTGAAACTTTTTAAGTATCGGAGCCAAGCAATGAAAACAAACATAAAAAATTATTTCAATACCCTAGATCCATAACTTTAGGAATGTATACCTTCGACTTAGAGGTGCCCCCTTTGGAAGAAAACCCAAATTTCAAAGCCTTCCTTTGATCCTGGTCTGCAAGTGTAGTAGAACTTCTCAGTTCAGTTGAAACTGGGGTAGACCCCAATAATTCTTCTTGCTGTTGTTGTTGCTGCTGCTTACGAGCGTCTGCACTACTTGGAACAATAGCAATGATTGTTAGAACAGTGAGGTTATAAAGAAACAGATAATAAAAAAATAAAAAGAATCATGTATGAACCAGGGAAGGAAAGAAATATGAGGGGATTACATCTGAACAAACTTCGCCATTTCCTTTTCCTGACGTTGTTGCTCTCGTTTTTGGCGATCATCTCGACTACTAGAACCATGCATTTCTTTCATTTCTTTAAAACGCTGTAAGTATCATTTGAAAATTTTCCCCGATTCAGACCAAATTGGAAAATGCCCCTTTAGATAAAATTAAGTCAAAGAATGGAGAAATCAACATGGGACATTTACCTTTCGGTGATTGTGATCATACGAGCTCAAATGAGCTTCAAATTCCACAGCCAACTTGTATTGCTTGTTGCAGAGTTCACAGTAGAACACCTTGTGTATTTCTTTCACCTCAGTTTGAATTTTCTGCTCACGTTCTGCTAACACCTGGATTTTCATAATGTGCACGAAGCAGGGCAGTAGAAGCCACCAGGTAATAAAAACTGCAGGAAATTCTCAAGACCTTTGAAAGTTGATGGTCCTATTCCCCTCAAAAGACACACATATATGCTATATGCTGCCTTCTGCTATTAAATTTGGGTTTCAGAAAAAGTAAAGCATCAACCTCAATACTATCTATGACTTAATACTTATGGCAACTAAAATCAATGTCATACCTCCCGCTTCTTTGCATGTTCCTCAGTCTCTTCTATTTCAACGTCAAGCTTTCTTCTCTGGATGTTTTCTTCTGCTGTAAAATAATCATCTTCCTCTTGTTTTCCAACTCCTAGTTTTGGGTCTCTAATCCCAGATTTTATTGGCTCAGTAATTCCTGCACATAGAACACCCCGATAAACCATTATGAATGGAGAGCCCCAGAATGGCAGAACATAAGCAGTAAGAACAATAATAGCAGCAATAAACAGTCGAAACTTGAAAGCAAACCAAGAATCATCAGGAATAAAGAGTAAATAACAGAAAAAACATGTAGTAGGGTGTAACTTGAAGACACTAAAGCAAGTGAAAAAAGAATTTACCAGTGAAAAAAGAATTTACCAATGAAAAAAGGTGGTCACCTATTCTACAGACAACAATTAATTGCTACAGAAAACGAGTACAAAATAATCATGAATATTCCACTACTAACAACCTTGCTCATCCTTCCCTAGCCCCTTCCCTTTCCACCCCATCTTTTGGAGAAGCCTAAAACCAACGTTAGATGATGATAAGTGAGTGTCCAATGATGCTTGTTCCACATTCTCCAGATTGACATTTTCCATTGGCCTGTGATTAATGGGCAGTCGAAATTCCTCTGCTAGATCATCAACTAGTGAATCCTGATATGGCAAGGAATTATAGATAACACATCACTATGCACCAATTGGAAAATGAATAAGCCAAAACATTAGTGCAAAATTTGCTAGTACATATTAAAGTCATCTGAAATAAATAAAATAATGTATTATGAGTAACAGCATCAAATTATTTGAGATCATAGGATTCAGAACCTACTTTCCAAAAACATCTGCTTGTTTGACATACAACTTATGATATTCCAAAAACATCTGCTTGTTTGACATAAAACTTATGACATTCCATTAGTTACCTGCTCTTTCTCTAGTTGAGGGTTGTCTCGGGTGCTTTTTTCCTGTCTACCGTTGTATCGGTGGGCCATTATGTGTTACCTAAATAAATATGAACTAACCAAAAAGTTAAAATTCAACTTCATGGGGATGAACAAACTTATTTGAAGTTCAGAACCAAAGACTAAAAAAGACCACTTCAGAGTGTTGAGTGTTGACACTTGACACACAATTTATAGCTACTCTTGTAAATTTGTTATAGTTTAAAAAGCATAATTAGAGAAATCTAATTGTCCATTATTTTGTTTACAATAAAATATATAGTAAAAGCTATGGAAGGTAAATGTCAATTTTAGGCTACTTGTAGATGGTGCGCATTACCGCGGGACTATTAAACCGATTAAACATTGCTAAGCTACATGATAAAACAGTTAAAAAGGTGAAAGTTCGAGCTTAGTTTGGCTAATAATAATGAGCATAGGCATATAATAGATCAACAAACAACAGTAACTATTAACAGAATTAAGCTATGGACAATGATTACTTACATCAAAGGATAGTTATTTACATGAAAAAATAGTTATTTACATAGTGATTTTAAAGATGCTGAAACATTTATAATTTCTAAACAACTATGGGTTGGAATTTTAGCTTTACTCCAATTTCCATTTTTCAAAAACCCAACAAGCAAAACCCTAATCGATTTGAGAAAAGAAGCTACCTTTCTTTGAGAAGACTTGAAGATTTGAACAGGGTAGGGCGCTGGAAGTGGAACAGTTCTGATTGCTGTCTAAGGTGCAGCTACTGTTGTCCGATCCTTCAAACAGAGACTAAAAACTAAATTACAGCGATCCAATTACAGGAGTGATCTAAATCCAACAAAAACTCAATAAACTGGAAAGCTAAAACTATTTGCAAACTTTTTTATTTCTAACATTAGGTTTTTGTAAATATTTTATTGCAGATCAGTTTTCAACAAATACTAAACGAAAGTTGCCTGAACAAAAGAGAGCATAGCTGTTTTAGCCCTTTCTCTCTTTTGAGCCCCCTTGTTGTCCCGCTTAGGTAAAAAAATTAAAAATTAAAAATTTTAGTGGAAAAGAGATTTAAGGTTAGCAATAAATTTGCCTCCTCATTCACTAAAAGTTTTAGAAACCTATAATCAAATGTGCATCTTAAGACTCTGAAGTTAACCATCTTTTGGGCAGTAAAGAATGGGTTTAAGACAAATGTAATGAAGTATTGCATGAAGGAATTCAACAAAGCACAGAATGATCGAACTTTAAAAGGAAAAAAAAAAAAAAAAAAACTTAATAGCAGCACAGAGGATCCAATTTACACAAAATCTAATAAATTTCAACTTTGTTATCGTATAACTTCAAAACAATGATATATAAATTATCATAATTCAGGTGAAGAAGCAGCATAAAATGCATAGGTAAAAACAATTTCCATCAAATAAGAACCAAAAAATAGTTGATAAATGTAAGTAATACAGCAGCACTTACCTTATATACTGCAGAAGCTCTCTTAGGAGCAATATCATAGTTCTGTAGCTGAAGGTACTCCTCCCAAGTGCCAAAAGCAGCTATTTTCTACATAAAACCAAAATAATAGAAATTTACAACCCACAAATGCGATAATGTTGAAAATCAATATTTCAAAGTCAACCTCAGGTGTATGATAGGATATAGGAATATCCGAAATCAAGTGGAAACAATATCAGAATCTTCTAATAAACATTATGAATGATCCTTTGTATTAATTTATGCTATACATAAATAACAGATATTGAATGATAGTATCCATATTTATTTGTTCAGTTGCCTTGTAAAGCATAATATTTGATTTCATTTTTCCATGACCAAATCCCAGATTATACATGTGCACTGGCTAACATGGATTGATATTCAACTATTAAATAGAGAGATAAGAAAAACAAAACTTTGGCGAACTGCAAAGGGTGCAGACTATGTAATCCCTTCCTTCCAAAGGCGGCAACTTGATCAACTCAATATACTGTATAAAATTACCCTATGACATCATTCTTATCGGATGTTTAGAACACAGACATGGAACATAAACAGAAAGAAAATATAGATTTTTACCCAACCCATTTAACATCACCACGCACCTTGGCATTTATAAACTCAAAAACAAACTTGAAAAATTCACAAATAGTCCATCGATAATGTAATGGTTCAAACTGAATTCACGGAATAAGCTTATAAACATGCAATCATATTCAGTTACAAAAACCTATGAAGATTAAAACTTTAACTCAAACTAAACAAAATGAACAATTGGTCATATCAGCTGACCCAAAGATATGCGAAAATACAAAACTGATCCAAAGATATGCTGAAAATATCCAGAAAATAAATTCTTAATTTTCCATATCAACCTAAAATCATTCTGAATTGATAGGAAGAAAAAGATTCCCATGAAAACAGAGCGATCAATAGTTTCTTCCTCAGTCCTTCCAAAAAACCAACATGCAATATTCTAGAATCAGTCCAAAAAATCAATCTCACCAACAAAACCCAATCCTCAATTAATTAAAGATTGAGGACAGAAATTTAAAAAGTACCTTTAAAAAACATGAACTAACACCATCATGCAATACGAATATTAGAATCTAATACTACGGCATACCATATCCTGTTCTAAGAATCAAGCCAACAACCTAAGCTTTGTAAGTATCAATTTCAAATAGGTTGGAATCTGATTTCAATTTCGGTATTTGTTGGACAGTTTGGGAGAAACTACCGGTACGTTTTGTGAATTAAACTATGGGTTTTGTGAATTTAGGTTTGTGTTTATGAAATCTTGCTTTTTCTTTTAACAACCCACAACCGATCTGAAATAGCTAAAAGTTAACAGAAAACCACAAACAGTATATAGAAGCAGAAGAAGAAGAAGAAGAAGAAGAAGAAGAAGAAGAAGAAGAAGAAGAAGAAGAAGAAGAAGAGACTCAGAGCAGCACCTGTTGTTGCTTTGCAACTTTCTGGCTGAGCTTACTGGCGGCTTGGGAATTGATGATCAGTGCTTGGATCGATGGTGGTCGACGAGATGAGGTGCTATTGAAGAAAAAGAAAGCGACTTATGCTCGGGCTAGAGAGTCTTCGAGAAAGAAACAAAATGTTGCATAACTTCTACGACATAATGTAGGGCAAAAATGTCAATTTACTATTCACAGCTATAGTAAAAAACAAAAAATAAGGGCAAAACAGCCCAAACACTGATGATAAATATTGTTTTAAGATGGGATGAGTTGCTGAGTGAGCCCAAAACATGTTAACAAAATTGAGAAGCGGCGACGGTCGACACGGGAAGATGTAGAACGAAATTGAAAGGCGGCTAGATTCGAAGAAGCGAGTCGAACGGCGATTGGATGCAGTTGCGGCAAGATATGTCGCTTGACGATTGGATGCAACTACGGCGAGGTTTGCTGCTTGACCATTGGATGTAGCTGATGATTCGACATACATTGCAAGAGGAGGAAAAGAACGTCTAAGCAAACAGGAGGACAGAATCACAAGCAGAGAGGAAGAGATGTTTTGAATCGAAGAGGAGCAGAACAAATATAGGGCAAAAATGTCAATAATTCTGTAAAATAAAGAGCAAAAAATAATACCTTATAAAGAGCAAAAAATATTCGAGGTTTGCTGCTTCACGGTTGAGATAAAGAACAAAAAATAAAGAGCAAATTATAGTTTATTACCTTATAATTTATACTTAACTAGAGGATTATACCTAATATTTCAAATCTTGCAATTTACACCTTTAATTATGTAAAATAATACAAACTTGTCCCTCTGTTAATTTCTCATCTATAATTCTGTTAACTCGTGACGTGTCATTTATTTGGGCTCATTTTAATTTGATTTCAAACTGTAATGACTAAATTACCCTTATAAATATTTTCTCCCTCCCGCCCACAACCAAACAACCTTCTTCCTTTTATTTTCCAGCCACCCAACGTAGCCAGCCCAATTACTCAGAACACGGATTGGACCCCCCATCACTTCTTCTTCTTCTTCTTCTTCTTCTTCTTCTTCTTCTTCTTCTTCTTCTTCTTCCTCTCTGGGTTCAAAGTGTCTAGGTTCAAAGAAGGAGGAGTTAAAAAACTGAATCTGAGTTTGCGAAGGAGAAGGAGAAAAAAATTTGCTCAAGGAAAAAAAAAGACAAACAAATCAGGAAATTTGCTCTATAAAGAATCAAATCAGGGAGAACCAGAAGAAAAAAAAAAACACTTTGTACATCGAGTTTCCTAGCTCCCTGCGTGTCTTTCCTTCTTCTTTTCTATCTTTTGTAATTTTCTCAATCTCTTCTATCTGTTTCACACTTTCTTTCTCTCTTTCTCTCTTTCTCTCGTCAATCAAAACTAACTGAAACAGATGAACAGAATTCTTATTATGGTTTATGCTTTTCTTCTTTCTTATCAATTCAATTTCGCTTTTTCCTTTTTTCCCAGTAATTTCTCGTGATCCAAATGCTTCTCAATCCCAATACCGACTTGTAATTCGAATTCTGAGCTATTGAATGAAACCCCAGCATCAGTGTTTGGTTTAAGGCCTCAAAGACCGGTGTTCGGTTCCGTCACAAGCCTTCTCTATAGTCGGAGGCCAATGTTGTTGCCGATGACGAGTCTGAGACTGCCAAGGACAGCTCCCGAGATGGCCCCATAAACGAATCCAATCTTAGAAAGCTTGAGGTAATATTTTGAGATGGGTAGATTTCTTTCATTTTCTTGTTTACTGATAAAACGTAGGAAATTGAGCGAGGCAATTTGAGAACAGTAATTGAAGTGTCTGGGTTCAAAGAAGGAGTAAAAAAACCGAATCTGGTTTGGGAAAAAAAATCAATATGCACTAGTACTAATTTGGGAGAAGAAAAGGATAGCGATTGGGAATTTGGGAGAATTCGGAGTAAAAGAAAAAAAAGAAGATAGAGGAATTGAAGGACATACAGAGGGACTGAGAGAGAGAGAGAGAGAGAGAGAGAGAGAGAGAGAGAGAGAGAGAGAGAGAGAGAGAGAGAGAAATGATAGATCGTTAAATCAACATTATTTTATATTATTTTATACCCTTTATACTTGAATTTTAATATTAAAATATTAAATAATTAGATAGAATAATTTATTTTGTGATTTTTCTGTTTAAATAAATAAAGTTTGTAATTTGGAGCGTTTTGGCGAAAGAATCGTCCCGATCGGAATTATAACGAAGAAATTATGGACGAAATTCGATTGAATTATATCATTAATTATTTTGATTTTACAAAACCCAATTTCATGTTTTAAATTCAGTCCATTTTTCCATTCTGCAACCCAATGGCCCGCTCGAGCCCATGTCACACCTCGGATCTAGCAAGAAACCTGCTCGAACGTACAATGCCAGCCAACTACCCACTTGCGTGCCTGGTCCAATCCAACAACCCAACCTACTCCAACCCGGTCAAGTCAACAGCAGGCCACCTACCCATCTGTCTGTTTTCAGCCCACTGCGTAGCCCGTACACCCTCCCAGCATGCAACTGCAGCCTTCACACGCGCAAGCCACCATGCCACCTACCCGCACTGAGCCCATCTGCTTCAGACCAGTCCATCACGCCAAAACCTTCAACTCGTCTTCTACACGCTTCACCTACCCGGTCAAGTCCATCTACACCAGGCCACGCGCGTGCGCTCATCCCACTTCACAACCACTCCAAGCACGTACACTGCAGCCCAGCAGCGATCCGGCCCGCTTGCAGCAAATACCCATTTTCTGCACCAGCAGCCCAACAGTCCCATTTTCTCCTATTTCTCATATTTTTTTAGCCACAAATTAATTCCAAACCTTACCTAATTTCATCATTAAACATCATTGTTCATAATTAGTCATCATTTCATTTTCTTTTATTCATTTTATTGTAATTTTTAATTACTTTAGTTTATTTGTTTTTAGTAGCTTTTTCCTCCTATAAATAGGAGTTCAATTCACTTGTTTTGGGAGACTTGGTTTTGAGAGAGAGCTCCAAAACACAAAATTGTATCCTCCCTTTAGAAATATCAAGACTAGTATTTCCGTTGCAATTCTTGAGTTTAAGTTCGCATTCTCGTGTTTATTCATCCATCTTCATAAGGTTTCTTCTGCTGTCAGAAAATCTTATGAATAACATTTCATTTTTATTCCATCCATTTTCGGAATCACAAGCTTTCTTGGATTTCGAAGGTGTAACTTGTTCTTTCCTTTGCTTAAACTCTCATTGTTGTTTCGGTTTTATTTTCTTTAGTTCAATATTTTTGTGGGTATTTTTTTTTCTAACTTTTGTAGACAAGGATATTATTATAATGTGTTCTACTTTTCAAACTTCATTTACTTCATACATTTGAGTGCTTAAGCTTCAATTTTATACTAAGTGTTTATGACCGCTTTTCGGTGCACTTAGTATAAAATTGAAGAGATTTAAATGTTTAATACACATTCAAATCATAAACATTGGGTTAATCAATTTATAAGTTTTTATGACCGCGTTTCGGTGCATTTATAATGTTTAAAAAAAATGTATGCATGAGTGAGGTGGTGAAAGTAGAATTTTGTGATATATTCAAACTTTGCAAATGTTAGAGTGTTGGAAGAATTTGTGTTTAAAGAAAGTCCACTTGTATAAATGTTCAAATAGGAATAGAATTAGTTTATTTATGTCTTTACTTATTTTGCATGATCAAAATCCCTAAAAACCCCCATCTTTATTCTTTTATTCTTTTAATTAATTTATTCTTTATTCCATTAATTTATTGATTCTCTTATTTATTAATTCATTTATTCTTTTATTTGTTAATCCTTAAATTCTTTATTACTTGCTTATTCAATTAATTAATTATGTGATTATTTAATTCTTTAATTCTTCAATTCATTATTCTTTGATTATTCATTATTCTTTTTAACTATCATATTATTAATATTCCCTAATTTCCCCGGTTGAGAACGATCCCTATTTACCAATACTATACTAAACAAAAAGGGTTTAAATTTGCATAATACTCAAATTACGTGTTTAATTTAATGCGTAGTTTGGGTATTATCAATTTTTGGCGCCGTTGCCGGGGAAATTAAAAATCATTCTTAATGTGTTAGTATGTATAAAATTGTTTATATTTGAAATGTTCATATTTGTGAATTTAGTATACATATTCTTAAATTTTATTTATTTAATTATGTTGCCATAATACTTGTTCATATTTTATTTGTTTACTTTCATAGTATTACATGTATATTACTTGTTTACAATTAATTATTTTATGATTATTTATTTGTTTATTTTTATTTTTATTAAACTCAGACAAAAAAAAAATCCGAAAAAAAAAGAGAAAAAGAAAAAGAAACTTACGGATAAATATACATCAATTGTAGTAAATAAATAAACAATTTAATTTGTGCATACTTAATTTTAGAATGTGTTTGTTGCTACTTGTTTATAATTACCTTTACAAAATTTTCATACCTTTTATTTTTGTGTTAGCATAAATGAGTTGTAATTATGTTACTTTTTATTTGTCATACTTGTTCATAATTGTATACTTGTTCATTCTATTAATTTCTATGAGCTATATGTATTTATATATGTGACTTTCCTAAATGTAAATATTGTTTCCTATTAAATTTTTTAGAGTTGCATGAATCTCAAGGCCCTTTTTTCTTCAAAATTCTACTTTCGGGAACAGGTAGCGCCCCTTGTGTTTATTTTCTCCTTAACCCTTCGTGATGTGTGGATTTCATCACCACACACCATAGACTCGAATCTATAGGCATGGGGTTGGGGCGGAGTTTGTAAACACTCGGGTTTGGTAATTCACCAAATCTTCCATCGGTTGGTTATGGTGTCTAGAAGGGTTATGACTAGTGACAAGTTTTGGATTAAGAAAGAGAACACCAATGGAGTATATGCAAATGCTAGCCTCGAGGTGTTCGCGAAATTATCCTTGCTTCTCGCGTTACATCTATCCCAACTGGCCATGATTAACGTTGAATGGTGGAAGGGTGGTTATCAGTACACGCAGGCGGTACGCCCAGGAAAATATTATGAGAAGCAGAAGGGGAAAGTTATTCATGACACTCTAAGGCTCTACTTATTGCATAAATAGCTGCATACCCTCCCTGAGATTTCATGATGCTCGGAATTCATCAACAGGCCCCCTAGACTAAGTGAATCTGGGGAAGTGAGATCGAAGGTGCAGGCCATTCTTTCATGAACTGTCACGTAACTCTTATGTCTTGTGCAGGTTCTAATAATTTCTCTCTTATGCGTTCACACCATGCTTCATGTAGATACTTTTATGTTGCATTAGTTTAGATGCATTTGGAACTTGTGCATTTTCTTGCTATTACTGTGACTTTTTGTTAATTCTAGCTTCTATTTATGTCACACTGTATGAAATCTATACTCTAATACCCTTACTATCTCTTTTTGAGTAAATGTTAATTCCGACATAAATTTATACATGTTCATACCTCACATTTTCGTGCTAATTGTGACTTTCTTAACTTGTATTCCGAACATTAACCCTGACTCTTGTCGCAACTATTTTGTTTAAATTAACTTTCACTAGCTAAGTACTTGTGTATATTTACCTTCTAACTTAGTGTTCACTTTTAATTTAGGTACGTACTTATGAATGCACGTTCATCAGTCTAAGCTTGATCAGTTGAGAAGGCAACTTGACATCTCACCAAGCAACGCAACATTCAGAGACGCACTTAAGAAAACCAGCTCATCCGGACCACCATCCCCAATACTCGGTGAATCAATAAGTGAGAAGAGTAATTCAGACGAGGAACAGATTTTTGGAGCACCAGTAGTCATGGCAAGAAATCTGAGTATCCGAGAGCAGACATGTGCTAACACAAGTGGCATTATGAATTTCTGCATCCAGTATCCCGAGCCTAGAACCAACAAGAAAGATATTGAGCTCAAGAGTGGAGTCCTTCATCAGCTACCCAAGTTCCATGGAATCAGAAACGAAGATCCACACAAACACTTGATGGAGTTCCAATTCATTGTCGGTAGCATGTGTCCCGATGATGCGGACTTGGAAATCATGAAGCTGAAGGCTTTCCCATTGTCATTGGAAGATAGAGCACGGGAGTGGCTTTTGAGTCTCCCACCCAATCATATCGACTCTTGGGAGAAGCTGGTTTAGGAATTTCTTACCAAGTACTTTCCTGCCTCAAAGATTACGGTGTTAAGAAAGGAGATCACTAGAATAAAGCAAAAAGATCATGATGAGAATTTCAGCCAGTATTATGAAAGGTTTAAGGAACTCTGTGCTTCATGCCCGAATCACGAAATCACTGAAGGATATCTCTTAACCTACTTCTATGAAGGACTCAAAGGTTGGGATAGAGGACTACTTGATGCTGCAGCTAACGGAAGTTTCTTAGCTCGGAGTTTAGTAGACGGTCGTGCACTACTGGAAAGCCGTGCACTCAATGATGCACAATACGAAGGTGCCGAGCCTATTCCAAGAAAGGTACATGAGGTGAGTTCTCATGTTATTAATGATTCTAAGTTAGATAAAATCACCTCTATGCTTTCGAATGTGTTGGAACTAAAGAAGCAGGTAGCCCCGGTGTGTTCCATATGCTCCCAAGGCCATCTTGAGGACCAATGCCCCTACACTGCAAGGGAGGAAGACCCCGGGACTGAAATGGCACATGCCATTGGTGGATTTCAAGGAGGACCAAGGACCCAAGGTTACAGTTGGAGAGATCTGAACAATGTCCTAAACCCTCAACACATGATGATAGGCCCAACCCGTGCCCCGAATCCTCAACATTTCCAAAAGCCCACATGGCAACCAAGGCCCCAGGTTCCATTTTCTAACTTTTCTCATAATCATGCAAATAATCATATCTCTTCATCTTTTAATCCTGATTATGATAAAATGTTGGCTGCTCTTTCACAAGGGCAGCAAACACTAATGGCTTTGACTCAAGCTCTTGTCACAGGTCAGTAAAATCAGCAAAAAGACATCGCTGATCTCAAGGACCAAATGGGCAAGGTCGTGGACTTCATGGGTAAAATCCAAGCTAGTGGGGTACTTCCACCTCAACCTACACCCAACCTGAATGCAAGACCTGAAGCCAATGTGATTATCACTCGAAGTGGTAAAGTGCTCGGTGAAATAGAGCCAGATCCAGCCGTTTCTGAGGCTGAAAAGCACAAGGTGGCAACTAAGACCACCACGGCACAACCGCCAGTTCAACCTATCCACACACAAGGTAATAACCCAATCCCTTCAAGTTCTGTTGTTACTAATTCCCCGCTTGTGCGTGCACCATTTCCAAGTAGGCTTTCCAAATCTAAGAAGGATGAATCCGATGAGGAAATCTTGGAAATCTTCAAAAAGTTGCAAATCAACATGCCCTTGATCGAGTGCATCAAACAAGTGCCGAAATACGCAAAATTTCTGAAAGAGTTATGCACTCCAAGGCGCCAAACGAGGAAGAAGGAGGTTTTGATGGTGAGTGAAACAGTTTCTGCTGTAATCCAACGTCGGCTACCCCCAAAGTTGAAGGATCCAGGGATTTTTTCTGTTCCCTGCGTGATTGGTAACAAGTCTTTTGATAAAGTCATGCTAGACTTAGGTGCATCCATTAATGTTATGCCATATTCGTTATATGTTGCCCTAGGTTTAGGAAAATTACAGCATGATGATGTTATCATTCAATTAGCCGATCGTTCTAATGTGTATCCTAAGGGATACGTCGAAGATGTTCTTGTGCAGGTTAACCAGCTCATTTTCCCCGCGAATTTTTATGTCCTAGACATGGAAGATTCCCCTACGAATCAAGCTCCACTAATGTTGGTGGGAAGACCATTCATGAGAACTTCCAAGACGAAGATTGATGTATTCAATGGTACATTAACAATGGAAGTTGATGGAGAGGAAATTGGCTTCAACATTTTCGATGCCATGAGGTACCCTAGTTCCACAACTCAAACTATGTTTTCTATTGACATGTGCACTTCTTTTGCAGAAAAACATCTTGAATCAATTCGAGAAGACACGCTCAATATGATAATCTAGGAAGGAGTTGGCCTAACTCAATCAGGGGACGCCTTGATTGAAGATGCGGATTATGAACTAGGGCCTCGAATTTTGGATGAAGTCATACCCTAAATGAGGCCCCCATAATGGTAAATCCCCAGGTACCCTTGTCCCTTCCAGTCAGTACTAATGCCACTCCTCCTTCAATAGTGCAGGCCCCCGTTCTCGAGCTCAATGTTTTGCCCGACCACCTGAAGTATGCCTATCTTGGCCCGGACGAGACTATGTCTGTCATAGTGTCCTCTGCACTAACCGAATCACAGGAAGATAGATTGGTCCAGGTCTTGACAAAATACAAGACAGCCATTGGATGGACTCTTTCCGACATCAAGGGAATCAGCCCTACAACCTATGTGCATCGAATCTTGCTTGGAGATGATGCAAAACCCTCTAGTGAAGCTCAACGTCGCCTCCATCCCCCGATGATGGAGGTCGTGAAACAAGAGGTCATCAAACTCTTGGACTGTGGTGTCATCTACCCAATTTCAGACAGCAAATGGGTCTCACCAGTCCAACTAGTCCCAAAGAAAAGTGGAGTCACAGTTGTGGCGAACAACGAAGGCGAACTGGTGCCCCAGAGAACCGTGACCGAATACAGAGTTTGTATCGATTATCAGCGCCTCAACAAAGCAACTAGGAAGGATCACTTTCCTTTGCCCTTCATTGATCAAATGCTTGAAAGGTTAGCAGGTCACTTCTACTACTGTTTTCTTGATGGTTATTCTGGATATAATCAAATCTGTATCGCTCAAAACGACCAAGACAAAACGACCTTCACTTGTCCTTTTGGCACTTTTGCCTACCGAAGAATGCCTTTCGGTTTATGTAACGCCCCAGATACTTTCCAAAGATGCATGCTTTCTATTTTCTCTGAATATGTCGAAAAAATAATTGAAGTATTTATGGATGATTTCAGTGTCTTTGGGGATAGTTTTGATGCATGCTTAGAACACTTAGAACTTATCTTACAAAGGTGTGTCGGAACTAATCTCGTACTTAACTGGGAAAAATGTCATTTCATGGTTAGACAAGGGATAGTCTTAGGCCATATTGTCTCTGAAAGAGGAATAGAAGTTGATAAATCTAAAGTTGATATTGTGCGACACTTACCCTCTCCCACTTTGGTGAGAGAGATCCGTTCATTTCTCGGTCATGCATGTTTCTACAGAAGATTTATCAAAGACTTCTCCCACATTGCAAGGCCCTTGTGCCGATTGCTTCAGAAGGAGACACCCTTTGTCTTTGATGCAGACTGTGAGGAAGCTTTTGAGAAGCTTAAAAATCTTCTCACCACGACACCTATTCTTTGTGCCCCAGATTGATCCTTACCCTTTGAACTAATGTGTGATGCCTATGATTATGCAGTTGGTGCTGTGTAAGACCCGTGTCCTAGAGGGAACAGTGAACAATCCCACATTCCTGCGAGGGGGGAATGGTCTGGGAAAGGAATGGTGGTGTGCCTTAAAAGTGTAGGCACACACCTATCTAGCATGAGGCCTTTTGGGAGCTCAGTGGCTTTGGGGGAGATTGGAACCCCAAAGTTAAGCGAGTTGAGGCTAGTGCAATTCCATGATGGGTGACCCCCTGGGAAGTTGCACCGTGAGCTCCCGAAAACAAAACCGTGAGGGCAAGGGCAAGGAGGCCCAAAGCGGACAATATCGTGCTAGATGAATCGGGGCCTGACAGAAGAGGGTCGGGTCCTGACAATTTGCTATTGTCAGGACCCGACCCTCTTCTGTCAGGCCCCGATTCATCATTGTCAGGACCCGACCCTCTTCTGTCAGGCCCCGATTCATCTAGCACGATGCGGGCAAATTGTCAGGACCCGACCCTCTTCTGTCAGGCCCCGATTCATCTAGCACGATATTGTCCGCTTTGGGCCTCCTTGCCCTTGCCCTCACGGTTTTGTTTTCGGGAGCTCACGGTGCAACTTCCCAGGGGTCACCTATCATGGAATTGCACCAGCCTCAACTCGCTTAACTTTGGGGTTCCAATCTCTCCCAAAGCCACTGAGCTCCCAAAAGGCCTCATGCTAGATAGGTGTGTGCCTACACCTTTAAGGCACACCACCATTCCTTTCCCAGACCATTCCCCCCTCGCAGGAATGTGGGATTGTTCACCGTTCCCTCCAGGACACGGGTCTTACATGCTGTACTCGGACAAAGGTGGGACAAGAAGCCCTACGTCATCTATTATGCATCCAGAACTCTGAATGATGCCCAAATGAACTACACCACTACCGAGAAGGAGTTGCTTGCTGTAGTGTTTTCTTTAGATAAATTTCGCTCTTATTTACTTCGAACTAAAGTCATTATTTACACTGATCATGCAGCACTGAAGTATCTCCTAGCCAAAAAGGAAGCGAAACCACGGCTAATCCGATGGATTCTTCTTCTTCAAGAGTTTGACATCGAGATTAAAGACAAGAAATGTGTAGAAAATGTGGTGGCAGACCATTTGAGTCGCATAGCAAATGAACAAGATCCCGTGGAGATTCAAGAGATGTTTCCGGATGAAAAACTCTTCGGAATTCAGGTAAGTACTCCTTGGTATGCTGATATCGTAAATTACTTAGTCACCAAGCAGTTACCTTCCACTCTCACCCGTGCACAAAAAGATAAACTCAAAAAGCATGCTAGGTACTATGTTTGGGATGAACCTTATTTATGGAAACACTGTGCAGAATTATTGATTAGGAGATGTGTCCCTGATATTGAACATAGGCCAGTCCTAGAGTTTTGCCATAACCATGCTTGTGGAGGCCACTTTGGATCTAGAAAAACTGCACTCAAAATTTTAGAATCTGGATTATATTGGCCCACACTTTTTAAAGATGCACATTCATTCTATTTAGCCTGTGATAAATGTCAGAGATCAGGAAACTTAGGACAAAGGGATGAAATGCCACAACATTATGTTTTAACTGTTGAAATATTTGATGTTTGGGGTATTGATTTTATGGGTCCATTTCCTCAATCTAATGGCTATCTCTATATCTTACTTGATGTTGATTATGTCTCGAAATGGGTGGAAGCTAAAGCCACCAGGACTAATGACTCTAAAACTGTTGCAGATTTCCTCAGAACTAACATTCTTTCTAGGTTTGGGATCCCTCGGGTCGTGATAAGTGATGATGGAAGTCACTTCTGTAACAAGACCATTGAGGCCTTGCTAAAATGATACGGTGTCACTCACACAGTCTCTACACCGTATCATCCTCAAACGAGTGGAATGGCCGAAGTCAGCAATAGGGAAATCAAGAAGATCTTAGAGAGAACTGTGGGCCCTAGTCGCAAGGATTGGAGCCAGCGATTGGATGATGCACTTTGGGCCTATAGGACGGCCTACAAAACTCCTATAGGTATGTCACCCTATAGGTTGGTCTATGGAAAAGCATGCCACCTTCCGGTGGAACTGGAGCACAAAGCATGGTGGGCTGTCAAAACTTTCAACATCAAGCTAGATGACGCCAGTTTGCATCGGAAGCTCCAGTTGAGTGAGCTTGAGGAAATCAGAAATGATGCATTCGAAAACACTCTGATCTACAAGGAGAAGACTAAGGCATTTCATGATAAGCAGATCAAGAGTAAAACGTTTGACATCGGACATAAAGTTTTGCTATTCAATTCCCTGCTCAGACTCTTTCCTGGTAAGTTATGTTCTAGATGGGTAGGTCCTTTTGTTGTTACTAATGTGTTTGCTCATGGAGCCATACAGATCAAAAGCATCGAAACTGGGAAGGATTTCAAAGTTAATGGCCACAGATTAAAGCCGTACATTGAGGCATTTGGAGAGCACGATGTGGAAACAGCGAAGGTGCTACGGCCCCGCATCATATGAGTTGATTTCAGCACTCCGTCAAGCGCTTGTTGGGAGGCAACCCAACGTATTCCCGGGTCGTGAAGGAGCCATCACCACAGATTTGCTCTCTCAAATCCCTTCACTCTCTTTTATTTTTGTGTCTTTAGTGTTTTTCTTATTTTATTTTCGTAAAATCATCTTCCGTACTTAGAGTCTATGTCCATTTCACTTCTACTTTCTTACATTGAGGACAATGTAGAATTTAAGTGTGGGGGAGTGGTTTATGATTTGAAGTACGCAATAAAATTGTTTAACATAAGTTAAAAACAAAAAAACAAAAAAAAAACAAATAAATAAATAAATAAAATAAAATAAAAATGTTATTTCCGCTTTCTTAAGTCTTTTCGTTTTTATCGAGTCTTAAGTTGCCCCTTAACCTGTCAATGATAATAATGAAGGGAATAAGTATGTTATGGCTATAAAGATGATCACTATAATTTGAATCCGTTTGTTAATATTTTGTGATAAAATGTTATAACTTTTAAGATAATGCATGTAAATGGGTACATAAACGAGCATGTTAAGATAAGTATGAATCATTTGAACCTTATGTGAGCTTTAGGACTATATATACATTTTTCATGAGTGATTCATAAGTTCTTTGTTTAAATTGATATACATATACCTCATAACTACTTGCAATAGATCTTAATGAACTCTAGAGTACTAGAACTTATTCGATTTGATTTTCAAAGCTTTTATGTCATTAAACTCTCTGATTTTGGATATGATTAAGGCATTAGGGTTAACACCATAAATTCAAACATCCATGCTCCCTATTTTGTGCGCACAAGTTGCGACCCCCTTAGTTTTAACCCAGTTGAGCCCACATTAAACTTTCCCTTCATCACCATGATTATCTAAACACTTGAGCTTAGTATAGCCATCTTTCACCCTTGTTCCAAAAGACTTGATTAAAGACATGAAATTGGTGTGAAGAAAAATTGATGATGTTTGGAAGACTTTTATGTGTATGAATTTACTTACTCAAACTTTGTATATTATGTTATTACCTTGATATTTGAAAAAAAAAAGGTTGAGTCTCTATCAAAGTAATAAAGATTGATTATATTTGAGTTAAGCCCTTTACATTTGAATAATTGAACATGTTCGAAGGAATGAATTCATACTAAGGTCTAGAAGTTATGTTATGTTTTGGGAATCGTTTAAGTCTTGGAACGAATTTGAGCACCACTTGTCCTATATATTTCTTGCCTCTAAACTTAGCCTCATTACAACCTTCATAAAGACCTTATGATCCTTAAGATGGTAAATTTTGATTAGTTGAGTCAATCACTTGAGTAAGCTTATGGTTTTGGTTCATTTGTGCAAGTATGTTTAAATCTTTATCTTGAGGTGTTTGTTTGAGATTTTGCAAAAGTACTTTACTTCTATTATGTGAACATTTTCTCACATATTTTGAGTGCAAACACAAACCCTTACAAAATTGGAGTGAATTTATGAGTGCATATCCTTGCGAGTTGATTCATACTTGTTTTATTCATGTTGATATCCATTTCATCATATTTACTCATTATCTTACTTGTTTAAGCATTTTGTTACCATGTATTAACCCTTGAAATTCTGTATGCTTAAACGCCTGAAGTGAAAATCTTTTATGCCATAATATTAATAAAATTTTGAGGCAAATGGTTAAGGGTTTACTTGTTTTGACTTCGAAGTTTAATTTTAGTATTTGCTAGGGACTAGGCAAAGTTTAGTGTGGGGGTATTTGATAGATCGTTAAATCAACATTATTTTATATTATTTTATACCCTTTATACTTGAATTTTAATATTAAAATATTAAATAATTAGATAAAATAATTTATTTTGTGATTTTTCTGTTTAAATAAATAAAGTTTGTAATTTGGAGCGTTTTGGCAAAGAATCGTCCCGATCAGAATTATAACGAAGAAATTATGGACGAAATTCGATTGAATTATATTATTAATTATTTTGATTTTACAAAGCCCAATTTCATGTTTTAAATTCAGTCCATTTTTCCATTCTGCAGCCCAGCGGCCCGCTCGAGCCCATGTCACACCTCGGATCCAGCAAGAAACCTGCTCGAACGTACAATGCCAGCCACCTACCGACTTGCTTGCCTGGTCCAATCCAACAACCCAACCTACTCCAGCCCGGTCAAGTCAACAGCAGGCCACCTACCCATCTATCTGTTTTCAGCCCACTGCGTAGCCCGTACACCCTCCCAGCACGCAACTGCAGCCTTCACACGTGCAAGCCACCAGGCCACCTACCCACACTGAGCCCATCTGCTTCAGACCAGTCCATCACGCCATAACCTTCAGCCCTTCTTCTGCACGCTTCACCTACCCGGTCAAGTCCATCAACACTAGGCCACGCGCGTGCACTCAGCCAACTTCACAACCACTCCAAGCCCGTACACTGCAGCCCAGCAGCGATCCGGCCCGCCTGCAGCAAATACCCATTTTCTGCACCAGCAGCCCAACAGCCCCATTTTCTCCTATTTCTCATATTTTTTTAGCCACAAATTAATTCCAAACCTTACCTAATTTCATCATTAAACATCATTGTTCATAATTAGTCATCATTTCATTTTCTTTTATTTATTTTATTCTAATTTTAATTACTTTAGTTTATTTGTTTTTAGTAGCTTTTTCCTCCTATAAATAGGAGTTCAATTCACTTGTTTTGGGAGACTTGGTTTTGAGAGAGAGGTCCAAAACACAAAATTGTATCCTCCCTTTAGAAATATCAAGACTAGTATTTCCGTTGCAATTCTTGAGTTTCAGTTCGCATTCTCGTGTTTATTCATCCATCTTCATAAGGTTTCTTCTGCTGTCAGAAAATCTTATGAATAACATTTCATTTTTATTCCATCCATTTTCGAAATCACAAGCTTTCTTGGATTCCGAAGGTGTAACTTGTTATTTCCTTTGCTTAAACTCTCATTGTTGTTTTGGTTTTATTTTCTTTAGTTCAATATTTTTGTGGGTATTTTCTTTCTAACTTTTGTAGACAAGGATATTATTATAATGTGTTCTACTTTTCAAACTTCATTTACTTCATACATTTGAGTGCTTACGCTTCAATTTTATACTAAGTGTTTATGGCCGCGTTTCAGTGCACTTAGTATAAAATTGAAGAGATTTAAATGTTTAATACACATTCAAATCATAAACATTGGGTTAATCAATTTATAAGTGTTTATGACCGCGTTTTGGTGCATTTATAATGTTTTAAAAAAAATGTATGCATGAGTGAGGTGCTGAAAGTAGAATTTTGTGATATATTCAAACTTTGCAAATGTTAGAGTGTTGGAAAAATTTGTGTTTAAAGAAAGTCCACTTGTATAAATGTTCAAATAGGAATAGAATTAGTTTATTTATGTCTTTACTTATTTTGCATGATCAAAATCCCTAAAAACCCCCATCTTTATTCTTTTAATTAATTTATTTTTTATTCCATTAATTTATTGATTCTCTTATTTATTAATTCATTTATTTTTTTATTCGTTAATCCTTAAATTCTTTATTACTTGCTTATTCAATTAATTAATTATGTGATTATTTAATTCTTTAATTCTTCAATTCATTATTCTTTGATTATTCATTATTCTTTTTAACTAACATATTATTAATATTCCCTAATTTCCCCGGTTAAGAACGATCACTATTTACCAATACTATAACTACACAAAAATGGTTTAAATTTGCATAATACTCAAATTACGTGTTTAATTTAATGCGTAGTTTAATGCGTAGTTTGGGCATTATCAAGATAGAGAGCGAGAAAGAGAGAGCATAGAAGAGAAAGGATGACCGAGAAAGTTAGAAATTGACAGAGAGTAGAGACCAAGAGAAAACGAAGAGAGAGAAGGAGCGAGCGGGAGACTGATCATTGCGCCTGAAAAAATACATTGAGAATTCACAAATCAGATGGAGCCTAAATAGTGGTTGGGTTTGGGAGGAAGAAAAGAAGAAGAGCGGGCTATTTGGTTATGGTTGTGTTGGGTGGCTGAAAAATAGAAGGAAGCGGGTTGTTTGGTTGTGGGCAAGAAGGAGGAAATATTTAGAAGGTAAGTTAGTCATTACAATCTGAAATAACATTTGTGTGGATCCAAACAAATGCCCCTTCATAAGTTAACAGAATTATGGATGAGAAGCTAACAGAGGGATAAATTTGTATTATTTTACATATCTAAGGATGTAAATTGCAAGATCTGAAACATTAGGTATAAGTCTGTAACTGAGTGTAAACTATATGGTAGTAAACTGTAATTTGCTCAAAAATAAAATAGCCCAAACACTGGTGATGAATAGTGTTTTAAGATGGGGTGAATTGCTGAGAGAGCCTATGTAACGACCCATCCAGAATTAGTGGGATTAATTAAGAATTAATGATGGATTAGCAAGACTGATCGGGGATTAGACGAGGATTAACGTACGAGCAGGGCAAAATGACAATTTTGCCCTTGGAATGGGCAAATCGTTGACTTTTCGTACAGGTGGTCAAATGGACTTTGGCTGATGATTGTGACGTAGTTCGGGACGTCACGAGTTCATAGACAGGTGGCACGCCCGATTCCGACGTTCGAGGAAGAAGTTATGATTTTCAGAAGTTCGGGGGCATTTTGGTAATTTAGTCGAAAAGGAGCAAATCGTTGACTTTGACCCGGGAGGTCCAATGGCAGAGGGCCGAGGACCGTTACTTAGATCAGGACGATACGAATCCGTAGACAGGAGGCACGTCGAATTCGGACGTTCGACGGAGAAGTTACGGTTCACTGAAGTTCGAAGGAACTATTGCACGAAGTTCGAGACGAATGGACTTTTGTCCTAAGTGGAGCCCAGATATTTGTCACTAGCCCAATGGATGAGTGACAAGTGTCACCCATCCATTGGCCACCCATTTTCATTCATGCATATCCCATTCCTCTTCATCGATCATTTTCCATCCTCCAAACCCAAACCCGATTACCTCCCAACCTAATCCAACCATCCTTCCCACCTGATCATGCCTGTGAGGAGCATAGAGTGTTGGGAGGACTTGTGGATGCTAGTGGCCGGCCAAGAACAACGCTGCCGTGGACGGCGGCCATGAACCCGAGCTTGGTACCCAGTTAGACCCAAATCTCATTTTAATTCGATTTTAGCGTTAGGGACAGTTTTGGATGATTAGAGGATGTTTATTAGGTTGTTAGGAAGGATTAGATAAGGTTTTGGATGGTGGTTTTGGGCTGAGCAGCCCTGGGTACAATCGGGCAAGCTTGAACCGTGAGAGCAAGATTGAACCCGTGGGTTTTAGGGGTTTTAGGTGGATTTGGTTGCACAAACAAGTTTCTAGGATCAATTTAGGAAGTTTGGGATTGAAAAGGAAGAAATTGGACGAAAAATGAGGAGTAGGGAGCCCTGGATAGGTCACGCCAGTTCAGTTAGACCGATTGTACAGGGTGAACCGGCCGGACCCAGTTCGACCAAGGAAGAAGTTGAACAATCCTAGCGCGTGAGGCCCAAGCGCAGAACATTCTTGGGGCGCGTGAGGTCACGTGCTCCCTCCTTTGGGGAAAGTTCCAACATGTGAAACCATCTATTCGATGTAACGAACATTTTGGGACTAGTTTCATATCAATTGGATATCATCTCGATATAGTTCGAGTTGTCTGAAGGTTTAGGTTGGCGTTTAAAAATAGTTAAAAATTCCAAAAAATTACGGGGCTTTAGTGAAGGGTTATTTAAGTAGTTAATAACCTTCTATTACGATTCGGATTGGTTCGGGAATTCCGGAGGTGACGATTGGCTCAGAAGAGACTTATGGCACGCGTATCGATGCGCGACTTCGGACGGTCTGTGAGTGGACTTGTTTTATGAATTCGATGCATGCATAAATGTTTTATAATTTTTTTCCTACATGTTTTGTGATGCCATGAGTGCATTTTTTTGTGGTAGCCTAGGATTTACGTATTTGCACGTATTTCGAGATTTTCAGTTTTATACGATGTTTATACGTGCTAGGTTTTCAATGAAGGTTTAATGAATTGGTTTTGGAATTGGAAATATGAAATCGGGCATGAGACCCATTTGATTTATGAACGCTCGGACTTGGAGTCCATTTGATTTGATGAGGAATCGGACCAAGGGTCCATTTCAGTTATACAATCGGACCGAGGGTCTCGTTGGTTTCTGAATCCAGGCTTGAGTCCTAGTTGGTTGTAATCTTGGGCTTGAGGCCCCTTTGACTGTAGTATCACGCTTGAGGCCCTAATGGTTGTAAAATCGGGCTTGAGGCCCCGTTGGTTTATGGTTTCGGGCTTAGGACCCAGTTAGCTGTGGTATCGGGCTTGAGGCCCTGTTGATTGTGAAATCGGGCTTGAGTCCCAGTTCGGTTTATGAAATGAGAATTCGGACATGAGACACTGTTGAACTGTGGCTTTAGGCCGAGGCTTGTGAAATGGATTTGAATCGGATTCGAGGAATCCTGTTGAGATGAATCGGGTATGAGACCCAATTGAGAAATGTTTTGAGAATGAAAGAAAGTATTTGAAATGTATTTGAACCCTCCATATGATTATATGGTCTCCTCCAGATGTCGACCTGGAGAATCACGATCCACAGAACAGAATGGGTATCCCCATAGGGCTCCCGTTCCAGGAGTGGGAGTTATGAGTTATGATGTGGTTCCGAACCAGATTCTGGAGAGATGATCGGACTAGGTCCTAAGATTGAGCCTCCCAGACGGAGAATTCCTGGGGGAAGACTCGGAGTGAGACCCCGAGTGGTGTGCGCACTAGTATAGATATGATTAATCGTGACATATATCGAGGATGTGTTCCCTAGGGGCTGTGTGCCCCGAGTTGGCATTTTCTCGGAAGTGCCGCGGATGTGTTATACATATGCGTACTTATGAGGTTTACAGAAAATGATTTGGGGCGGAGACCCCGTGTTCCATGTTTTAGAAAGTGGTTTGGGGCGGAGACCCCGTAATCGATGTTTTAGTATTTCACTGAGAATGGTTTTAGGCTGAGACCCACGTATGTTGATTTAGGCTGAGTTCCCACATGTATTGATTTACGGGTTTTGTGATTTTGGGTCGGGGACCCAAATGGATTTATGGTTCATGACGGTTTATGGGGACCGGGTATGAACCCTTGAAAGGTTTTGAGAATGTTTTCAAATGGTTTTATGAACGTTTGATAAATGGTTTTTGGAATGCATGCATATGATTTTAGTGAAGGGCATAAATGTCTTTATGTGAAAATGGTTTTTATAAATATTTGTTTTGTCCACTCATGACTTTTGATGTTTTAATGCCCTTTAGGTTGATCGCGGATACGGGCTGTAGCAGAGACGAGACATCACACTCCTCATTCTACTATCCTGGCGTACTCTGATAAGCCGTTGAGGGCTAGAGACGGAATTTTCCCTAGTATGACACTTCGTGTCAGACGGGATCAGGCGCGTCCCACGTTAATCCCAGGGGATTTGGGACGGGTCCTGACAAACATGTAACAAATTTGAGAAGACGTGACAGTCGACATGGAGAGACGTAGAAGAACTAAGTTGAACGGTGATTGGAAGCAGTTGCGGCAAGATATGTCGCTTGGCAATTGGATGCAACTACGACGAGTTTTGCTGCTTGACCATTAGATGTAGCTTCAGTGACATACATTGCAATAGAAGGAAAAGAATGTCTAAGCAGATAGGAGGCTAGAATCACAAGCATAGATGAAGAGATGGTTTGAATGGAAGAAGGGTAGAACAGACAATTCACTGTTCACAAATAAGGAGAGAAAAATATATAAGTAAAATTGGGAAAACACTATTGATGAACACTATTAACGAACCAATTTGCAATTGTAACTTTATCTAGAAACTAAGATAGCACCAACGTTTATAACATTTCCAAAAGTATAAGTCCATGAGTTCACACAATATATAATCAGCTAAAGTAAATCCAAAACAATAATACATTAATGGACTTTTTCAGTAACTTCTATAAACAACTCCTAGTAAATATTTTTAGGAAAATCAAATTCCCAACTAGAAAAAGTGTCTTTGGCACTAAAAAACGAAGAAAACACTCAAATTTAGCCACTGAAGAACAAATACAAAAAAGCTAAATAATTTTGAATATGTCAAATAAGAAACCCATGTAAATCCATCAAGAAAAAGAGGCAATCAATCAACAAATCAATATAGTAGCATATGAAAACCGTGCAATTAGGTATACAATACCTCGAATCAAACAACTATTGAAATTGTTTGCAAATGGAAGAACCAAATATCCTCCGGATCTCGGACGGCTCAACTTCAGAGTTCCTGCAGTTCGTTTAGAAAATAAGTAATAATTATGAATGAGATGGGCTTCCATAACCAAATTATAGATGGGCTAACTGTATTCTAGGTCCTGACTATATTTTTGCACAATGATGGGCCAACAAAAGAAAGACCCTTAATATATGACCCATTAAATATGCAACTTTGGACCCATATACAGGGTCACCCACGACATAAGGTGGGAGAACCAACATTGTTGCTCTTTGGGTTTTGTCCCGTTATAATGTAATTATTTACCCAAAGAAGAGTAAAAAAATTTATTTATTCACTATGTCATGTATAATTTATTAAAATTTTGGCTTTAAAACTAAATCAACCCAAATCATGCTAAACACAATTGATATGGTATGATCCAATTGCAATTTTTAAATGTGGAGTTCTGATCATACTCAATTGGTTTAAATTTTCAACCGAAAAATACTAAATCCTACCCGGGGCATGAATATGCATGATCCCACCTAATTATATGTATATTTGAGACAAATTCTTTTTATTGTTAGATTAGATTACTGGAGATTATAAGTAAGTTGATCATAGGGTTGGTTTTTTGTTGGATTGGATCATGAAATTGGAATAAGATGGGAAATAAAAAGTGACAGGACCCATCCCAATCCCCCCCGGGATTAGTGCGGGATGACCCTGCTCCCGTCTGACACGAAGTGTCAGACAAAGGATATTTCCGACCTTTGCCCTCCTGGGCTATCAGAGTACGCCAGGATCCGGAGGAGGTATGTGATATCTCCGTCTCTACTACAGTCCACACTGTATCCAACCTGAAGGGTATTAAAAACAGAAAGACTGTGAGTGGACAAAATAAAGAGTTTATAAAAACATATTTCATAAAAGACCTTTATACCCTCCACTAAAAAGCATGCATGCATAGTAAAACTATTTATCCAAACACAATATGTTTAAACAACCATAATTAGGGTCACAACCCCAAGTTCCGTAAATCCAAGTCACATGGGCTCCTGCCCAAAACCATTTACTGAAAACCATACCGTAGTAAACATACGTGGGATCTCAGCCCAAATCCATTTATCATCATAAAACACAATTTCCTAAACCAATTGAAATCATGTTTATCCATTATATTTCATATCCAAGACATGTCACGGTAAAATAAAGCTACACGTGTGCTATCCGGGGTCTCAACCCCAAGTCTCTCCAGGGTCCACCCAGGTCAATGTTTCGTAGATCAATGACCCTCCCTGGAGGTAACGAACCATGCCCATCCTGAGAGTAAGGAACCCAAATGGGGGGCGAATCCACTCAGTCAGTGCTCCGTGACTACTCCGGGGTCCACCTAGGCCAACGACCCTCCCCGGAGGAGACAATCATATATAAAGGATGGAATATGAAAACCTTTTGAAATCATTCTTGAAACTTTTCAGGATTCATGTCCGGCCCCCATAAGCCGTCATGAACCATAAAATCATTTCATGGGTTCATGCTGGTTCCCATAAACCGTCATGACCCGTAAATCCATTTCAAAGGTTCATGCCGGTTCCCATAAACCGTCATGAACCATAAAAACCATTTCAAGGGTTCATGTCGGTTCCCATAAACCGTCATGACCCATAAAAACCATTTGTAACACATAACTGGGCCCTAGGCCCGAATCCACATAGAAACTGGACCCCGGTCCGAATCGTAAACCAATTGGGCCTCCGCCCCGATTCCGTAAATCAAATGGGTTTCAAACCCGAGTTTACCTTTTCGAATTCAAAACCATTTCATGAAATCATATCCCAAACCATAAGTATGGAAAATCAGAGTAAAACAGGAAACCTCGATTTACATGCTTGCACGTAAATCGCCTCGAAATACGTGAAACCATATAATTTACAAATATCCAAATCAAACTCATCAAATCACCTTCATTATCCTTTTGAAATCCAAAACCATTTCATTCAGACCAATAAAGACGTACGGACCCGTATAGGCACCGTATAGGGCCGAAACCACAAAATACGTGCCTATACGTAACCACACATCCAAATGCACTCATGGCATCACAAACAAGCATTTAAAACATATAATAAATATTTATGCATGCACCAATTTAGAAAAAAAAGGTCCACTCACATACCGTCCGAAGCAGCGCCTCGATACGCGTGCCATAATCGTCTCCCGGGTCAATCGTCGTCACCGAGACTCCCAAACCTGTCCAAATTAATTTAGAGGGTTACTAACTACTTATATAACCCCTCACTAAAGCCCCGTAATTTTGCGGAATTTCTAACTATTTTTAAACTCGAACCTAAACCTTCCGATGCCCCGAAACATATCGAGACGGTGTCCGATCGACTCGAAACCAGTCCCAAAATGTTCGTTACATCGAATAAAAGATTTCACATGTTGGAACTTTCCCAAAATCTCCCCCACGCGCCGCCACGCGCCGCCACGCGCCGCCACGCGCCGCCTGAAGTGGCTGCGCGTGGGCTTCACGCCCTAGTGAACAGTTCATCTTCTTCCTTCGATCGAACCGGTCCGGCCCGTTCACTCTGTACAGCCGGTCTGGCCTGGTTCCTCCCTCAAATTCGGTCCGTTTGCCTCCATTTTGGTCCCTAAATTCCTATTTTCTCATTTCCTATCCATTCCAATTAACACAACTAACCAAACCTCCTAAATCCTAACCAAAATTAAAGGGTCTCACGGCCCTGTTTTTCCCGACCACCCTCACGGCTTCCTCCGCCGTGAAGCACCTTCCAAATCCTCTTAAAAACCCTCCTAGTGACTCCCTAATCATCTCCCAATCACCCAATACAGCCCATAATGCATAAATCAAAAATGGAAGAAATGGGGTCTAACTGGGTACGATTGTCTCCCTGCACCTCCGCCTTCCACGGCGGTGCTTCCTGGGCCGGCCACCACACTCCAGCATCCTCAGTTCATCCTTTGTCCTCTCATCAATGGGTCTGGGGTTGAAGGGTTTGGATTGGATTGAAAGTGGGTGCTCGGGTTCGGTTTGGAACAAAATGGAAAATGGATGCACGGTTAAGGGGTTTGATGCATGAATGAAACTGATGGGGAATGGATGAATGACACCTGTCATTCATCCATTGGCTCTGAGGAAAGGCTGGGGCCCACTAAAGTCCAAATAATCGTCCGTCTCGAAAAACGTGCAATAGTACGTTCGAATTTCCGTGAACCGTAACTTCACCGTCGAACGTCCGAATTCGACATGCCGCCTGTCTATGAACTCGTGACGTCACGAACTACGTCACGGTCATCGGTCAAAGTCTATTTGACCACCAGAATGAAAAGTCAACATTTTGCCCACGACCAGGGGCAAAACGGTCATTTTGCATCGTTCGTCCGATTTCGCCGAACTAATCATGGATTAACCTCACTAATCGTGATTAGTCACTAATCTAATCTAGGAATTTGGGACGGGTCGTTACTAAAAGGGATATCGAAAATGGGAACCCTTTCACCACGTCACACGATTCTTTCGTGAAGCGCACTCTCAACCGTTTCGACTCCTATTTTCGAGAGAAAAAAGTTTTCAGATACCAATAAAATCTTCTAGAGTCACTAGTAAAAAAAAGGCTTAGGCAACGGAGAAAATCCGTTGCCTATTCTACTTTTATATCCTGGTATTGCTCAGCGTTGCCTAAAGGGGAGTGTTTAGCAATGGATTTTCTCTGTTGCTAAAGTGGGTTTTTTTGCAATGGTATTTAGTGAATATCGTTGCCTAACTTGCCTTTCTGCAACGGTATTTAAAAACAAGGGTTTCCTATGGGAGTTTCGCAACGGTTTTTATATAAAACTAACAAAATTTCTAAAAATGCCATTACTAGAAGCAGTTTTTGCAACAGAACAATTGAATACATGATGCCTGAAGCAAGTTTACGCAACAATATTTAATAAATATCGTTTCCTAAAGTGGGTTTAAACAACGAGTGCATTTAATGATAGGTCTTTAATTACGCATTATTTTGATACCCTTATACATGACTTTTAATATTAAAATAATAAAAAATTGGAGAAAATAATATATTTTGTGGGATTTTTACAGAAATAAATAAAACATGAAATTCTGAGCATTTTGGTGAAAAAATCATCGCAATCAGAGTTTTAACGAAAAAAGATATGACTGAATGAAGGGGAGGCCACCGAAAATTACTTTGAATTTTGGTGGGATGCTGCTAAAACCCAATAAATCCAGCCCAAGCTTTTATTCCAGCCTAGAAACTTAGCCCAAGACCAAGCCCAAAAGCCCAGCCCACATCACAAGCCCAGCGCCCAGCTTGCGACTTGCGCCAGCAGCAGGCCGCTGAAGCCTCTTCCTTGTTTGGCGCACGTGTCCCGAAGTCCAGACGCCCAGCTCAGCACGCGCGCGCTGACTTTCCTATCCCAATCATCCTGCAGCCGCCGACCTACCCCCTCTGTCCAACCTACAACTACCGACCAGCTCAGCTATTTCCAGTTGACCCCTACTGAGTCACACCAGCAGCCCTATTCGGCTAATTTTTCGAACATCTTTTCCCCAAAAATCAGCCAAATCTCATCATTTCACTTTTGAATTTTTTTTTTTGTAATTTTTATTTATTTTATTTTATTTTTTTAAAGTTTAATTTGATTTTTCTCCCTATAAATGGGGGTTCATTTCACTTGTTTTGGGACACTTCCTTAAGGCACACATTTGAGCCTTCCTTAGGAGAAACTATGGCAAAATATTTCCAATACAAATTTTGAGAGTTCAAGTCTGAATTTCCCTTATTTTATCTTTTCCATCTTCACAAGGTTCCAGTAGTTGTTCGGTGTTCCTTGTGAAAAACAATCAATTATTCTCATCCATTCCGAAAGTGTAATATTTGCTCTCCATACTCTTAAACTCTTTTATTTGTTATTGGTTCTATTTATAATGCAATATATGTGTTGGTTTTTTCTTCCTATCTTTTGTAAAAATTGAATACAATCTTAATGTGTTTTACTTTCTAAAAATCATTTACTTTTTATATTTTAAAACTTAATCTTCATTTCGAAACAAAATGTTGATCCGCTATTCGGGACATTTAGAGTAGAGTTGAAGAGATTTAATGTATGAGTGATGTTCGGCTCATTAAATCACAAACTTAAGATAAATTGTATTATAAGTAAAAATCCGTTGTTTGGTGCATTTATAATATAAAAAATGTTTGAAGAAATATGAGTTTTTGAAGGTATGATTTTGTGATTGATTCGAATATATGCAATTGTTAGTGTGTTGGTGAAGTTTGTGTTTAAGGAAAGTTCACTTGTACATAGGTTAAAGTAGAAATAGAATTAGTTTTATATATATTTTTACTTGTATTTATATGATTACAATCCCTTAAAACCCTCCATTTAATTCTTTATTCGTTTATTTTTTTATTCTTTAATGCATTTATTATTTATTCCTTTATTCCTTCATTCATTAATTATTTTATTCTTTGTTTATTTATTATTCTTTTTCACTAATCATTATTAATATTCCCTAATTTTCCCGGTTAAGAACGATCCATATTTACCAATACTACAACTAAATAAAAAGGGTTTAAAATATGTATATACTTGACTTACGGATTTATTTTAATTTGTATTTTAACCGTATCATTTAACAACCGTTGTCAATTGCTGTTTTTCACAATAGGTGTTGTTAATATATATTGTTGCCTATACTGTTGTATATAGCAGTTTTTCCAGTTTTAACAGCAATATACATATAAAAATTATACTACAATACTCCTTGAGAAACAAAACTACTCCTATATAAATCATTAATCAATTAGTTCACAAAGAAAATGAGAGGTATTATTTAATATTGTATGCTCCTTAGCTCAATCTCGAACTCACATTAATAACTAGCTACGTACGTACTAAGAAACAATAGCTACTCTAAATTACTAGCTATGTGCTATGAATCCATTCCAATAGAGTAGTACTTTCCTCATCATTACACCCAATAGTGGTTCGTCAGAATGATTTTCCTGGAATTCCTCAGCTAGATCGAGCTTCCATAAGCATGACTCGATGGTGCCCTTGGCACATCCGGCTCAAACTTTTTTCGTGTGGATCCACTTACTTCATATTCCTACATATTTATTGAAATGGAAACCATGAACTAATTTTCATATGAACACTTAAAGATCTGTGTTCAACCACTAGTTATGTCTAAACCACCATTTATGTCTACTTCTTCGAAGATAATGGATGATTGATGAGTGCATTATGGTTTATGATAAAGCAGCTAACCAAATACAAGTTTTGGAAGGTATCTAGTGCTTTATCATCAATTGATGCAGCTTGGCCTGAGTGGTTATCCTGGTTAGTCTCAAAGGTATTTGAATGAGACTTGACATCGTCCAAGATTTGAGATATAGATTCCTGCTCCTGCTCATGCACACCTTTAGTGACAGGACCCGCCCCGATCCCTCGGGGACCACAAGGGGACTTGCCCTGCTCCCGTCTGACACCAAAACAACCATTCCAATTTTAACCTTTAAAGTTCAAAAGCATAAAATTCCAAAATAAAGTCATACATAAAATCTGAATTCAAAAGAAGTCAGGCAAGGGATAATGTCCAAAATTATAAGTTCCGAGTACGACTCTAAGCTATCCTGCGGGTTAACCTACCCAACAGGGGGTTCAGGTGCGCAGTGTAGATCTATGCCTCAGCCTCGGGATCCTCTTCTACCTCAGTAGTACGGCCTGGAGGGGTCAACCAAAACATTAAGGGTGATTGCGCCGAAACTCAAAGTTTATAAAACAGTTCAATAAATAAAAACATATACTTTTACCTCTCTGTTTTCCAAACATGCATGCATTAGTATTTAAAACTATAAAATCATATAATATACCACGAGTCATATAATAAATCCATTAACATAACTACGGCCACTGCACTATACACTCCAACCCTGACATCCCAGATGTCCGACGTCCCTGACGTCCAATAAGGTCACAGTCCCAAGGCTACGCGTGCCACTCGGGGTCTCAATCCCGAGTCCAATCCCCGAACCCAGTCCGAGTACGGTATCCTAGATGCCTGAAGTCCCAGACGTCCAATCATAGCAATCCTGCTCCTGAGTCATCCTAAGGTCCGGTCCCTCCGTAGAATGACCCCTCGCAGGCAATGCGACGTGACCACTCCGGGGTACCCACATCCGGAGTAGACAGTATCACACGGGTAGATCTATACAGTGCAGTACCAAAGATCGACATCCATATGCATAAATATATATATATATATATATAATCCAAAACAGTACTTAATTTTCACCAGACGGGTCTCAAGCCCAAACATCGTAAATTGTGCCATAGCCATAATTCAAGATAATCGAAACCTTTGCTTGATTCACACACACACACACACACACACACACACACACACACACACACACACACACACACACACACACACACACACACACACACACACACACACACACACACACACACATATATATATATAAGTGAAAATAGTTATGCATGCAAGGGTTTAATGAAATCGGGCCCACTCACAGTACAATCTTGCTGCAAAACTGTGTGTATAACCTCGTCCGGGTACTATTGTACGATTCCTGTCAGTCCAAATCACACGTAAAGGTCACTATAAGTCCTTAACATTCAACCAAGAAATCCTAAACTGAAACCGGCCCGGGAAAGCCGCCGAAACACGCTTCCCGAGGCAATAGACCCTATTTTGACCAACTTAACTATCTCCGACCGACTCGAAAACTAGCCCAAAATGTTCAATAAATTGAAAGGATGAAAACTCAAGTTGACCATGATTGTAAATGAGGCTTCACGCGCCCTCACGCGCTGCCCAAAATGGTTGCACTTGAAAGCCACGCGCCAAGCACTGTAGCTACAGTGTCATCGTCCTTACCCGGAAGCCTGTTAAACGGGTGCCCAAACCCGCGACTCAACCCGGCCAAATCCCCATCAATTCTCACTCGATTTCCTTTGTTTTTCCACCTAAGACCTTCCTTAACCTTTTAATTTAAGTTCTCATCGATGAATTAATCTCAACAAGCCCTAAATCAACCCTTCGACCCGTGATCAACCAAACGGGTCGACCGTCGTATCTCACTGGTTTCAACTCCATTCCCGAATTAACTTAACCTGAAGCTTACTAGGACCTATACGAACAATAACACACAAACAAATTTCACAAATCCTCACTTGGAAGTCGTCGTCCTCAGGTCTGAAAATCCTTCGAAAATGGAACTTGGGTTCTTGGCCTAATCGGGGTCGAATCACCTCAGGGGTGATATGGTTGAACTCCAATTGGTCCCACAAAGCTGTTTAGGTCCTTAGTTTCGTCCAACTCGCCTCACAAATTAAAACTCGATTTTTCCCTCCAATTTTTCAGATTTTCCAGTCTCTATTTTCTCTCAAGTTTTCAGACTCTCCTTAACGAAAATGACCCTCTCTCACTCCCCATTACTTTGTTAACCGAACCGTGTAGCCAGCAACCCGTGGGAATCCTTCTGGCTTCTCTGAATAATGTTTCCCGCAACGGTCCCAAACCAGTTAAACAATGGTGCCCGTGCACTGTTTCTTGTTTCATTCCATACCAACAAGTTCCCAATACCTCAAAAACCATAAACTAATCCCCTGTTCAGTCCACTAACCCGGTTAAACAATTGCTTGGTCAGAACCACCAAGCACGGTGGTGCAGACCCTGTTTCTCACGGTTTTCAACAGTAACTCCCTGAAAAATTACCATTTTGCCCTTCTGCCCAAAATGACCAAAATGCCATTATCTTTCTAGACCCGTAACTCAACCGTCCGATGTCCGTTTTCAGGATGCCGCCTGTCTACGAACTCAAGGCACCGAGACCTACCTAACGGTCTTCGAATCGTGTGAAAATCAGTTGTTAATTAAAAAGTCAACATTTTCCCCTTTTTGTCCAAATTACGAAAATACCCTTGAACTTCCGAATATCATAACTTTTTCCCCGATCATCGGAATTGGACGTGCCACCTGTCTATGGACTCGTAACGTCCCGAACTACGTCACGGTCATCGGTCAACGTCCATTTGACCTACCAATCAAAAAGTCAACAATTTAATCATACTATTCACAGGGGTAAAAACAACATTTCATTTATTATTTTACAATTTTACATTCCTCGAATTTCCGGGGCGTTACATTTAGGAGAAGGATCATAAATTTTATGGTTTCAAAAATTTTATATGAATCTTCGTAATTAAGTCTGATCACAATCATCCACTATGGAAGTGAAATATATTGGAAATCAAATATATCATAGGGGACATTAGTATATAGAAATTGCAGGTTTTTAGAAATTGTTTCTTCATGAGTAATCGGCTATCAACAACCAACTACTGCTACGATATTTCATATATATACGGACTTACACCACATGACACAAACACAATCTACTTCTGTAATCAACTTTCAACTCCAAACTAGTCACAAGACAGAACCATAAATTTCATCGCTTGAAAAAATGTTACCTTGAAGAGGAATACACGGCACGGTAAGTAAGGCCTTAATAATAGAGGGACCCTATGTAACGACCCGACCCGTAATTACGGGATTATTAGGAGATTAGCAAGAATAATCGGGATTAGTCGAGGTAAAATGGCAATTTTGCCCATATAAGGGAAAAATGTTGACTTTTGACCCGACAGGCTATTTGGACTTGGACCGATGTCCATTATGTAGATTGAGAGATTTTGATTACGTAGACAGGCGACACGTCAAATTTGGACGTCGTATGGTAAACTTACGGGTCTAGAACGCTTAAATCGGATTATTACGGTGGCATATTTTAGGTGAAAAACAGATTGTTGTTTGTCTATTGTGGGTCACAAAAATATCTAGTGGGGACCACAGGATGAGTGACAAGTGTCACTCATTCTATGACCCTTACACTTGATCCATATCTCTCCCTCACTCTTTCATTTTCTAAACACATACCCGAACCATCCCACACCATTTTCCTTATCCTCCCTTCATTAGATGTGGCCTTGTGTGAAGGAGAAAGTGAGGCTGAGAGTGAGAGGAAGACGTTGGGAGCACGATCAGCCTTGGAGGCTGCCTGAGAAACCCGAAAAACAGGTAAACCCGTGAACCCGTCATGGTTAGATTTTGGGTTTTTTTGTTGGGACGTTGGAATCATGTTCTGAAGCTAGGGTTTTATTCCTTGAGCTCGTGCGAGTCTGCAGGGACAAAAAATGAAGGAAATGGGCAACTAATATCACAACACGACCTTCTCCAACATGATATTATCTGCTTTAAGCCTAACCCTAACGATTTTGTTCTCAGGAGCTCACGTGCAACTTTCTAATGGGTCACCCATCTTAGGATTTCACTAGCCTCAACTCGCTTAACTTTAGAGTTCCAACCAAATTCAAACCCAGTGAGCTCCCAAAAAGCCTCCTATTATATAGATGCGTGCCTACAAATATAAGGCGCATCCCTCAGATCCCTTAGGCAATGTGGGATTGCTAGCCATGCCCCCAAGGCACAGATCCTCACAATCCACCCCTCCTTGGGGCCTAGCATCCTCGCTGGTACACTCAATTCTAGTCGGGGTTGGGCTCTGATACCAAATTACCACGACCTGACCTTCTTAAATAGGATATTGCCCACTTTGGGCCCAACCCTCACAATTTTCTTCTCGGGAGCTCACGTACAACTTCCCAGTGCGTCACCCATCATAGGATTGCACTAGCCTCAACTCGCTTAACTTTAGAGTTCCAACCAATTCAAAGCTAGTGAGCTCCCAAAAAGCCTCATGTTAGGTAGATGTGCGCCTACACATATAAGGCGTATCCCCCAGATCCCTAGGGCGATATGGGATTGCTAACCATGCCCCCAAGGCATAGGTCTTCACAAGCCACACCCCTTCCCCCCCCCCCCCCCCCCCCCCCCCCCAGCGTCCTTGCTGCACACTCAATTCAGGTCAGGGTTAGGCTCTGATACCAAATTGTCACAACCCGACCTTCTCAAATAGGATATTGTCCACTTTGGGCCACCATCACGGTTTTCTTCTCGGGAGCTCACGTGCAACATCCCAGTAGGTCACCCATCCTAAGATTGCACCAGCCTCAACTCGCTTAACTTTAGAGTTCTAACCAAATTCAAAGCTAGTGAGCTCCCAAAAAGCCTCATGTTAGATAGATGCGCACCTACACATATAAGGCTCATCCCCTAGATCCCTCGGGCAATGTGGGATTGCTAATCATGCCCCTAAGGCACGGATATTTTGAGCTGGTCTGGGAACAAGTTCGAAGATAGGCAGTGGGTGTCGAGCTTGGCTGGAAGCTTTGAAGGTATGTTCTTTGTGTTGTAAACCCATAGATCGATTTCTAGGTAGGAGACGAGTTTAGTAGCGGAAAAATGATGGAAAAATCTTGAGAAATAACGAAGTTAGGATCGAGTTTAGATTTAGGTCGAGTGACCTGGTTGTAGGCTCGCAGGCTGACCCGCGAGAGGTAGGATACGATGACGTGACAATCCACGTCATCGCTATCAAGCCACGTGGAAAATAAGGTGATGCCACGTGGTAACTTGTCAGGTGATTGTCAGTACCGACGTGGCAGAAGCTGACGTCAGCATGACGTTACAGTGACATCAATAGGGACACGTGGACGTGTAAGGTGGTGACACGTGGATGTGTAAAGTGGTGACACGTGTCACTAACTAAAGAGTTCCACCTAGCAGTTGTAAGAAGTTGTCAGATGTTAAGCTGACGTTAGCATGTGACGTCAGCATTGACCATCGTTGACCAATCTTTCACCAGTGGGTGTGGGCGCGTGGGCACAATTTTCGAGGTCAAACTAGTCTTGTTCAAATGGTTTTGACTTCCTGAATCCAACAGTGGGGGTTTCAGGTCAATCAGAGATCGTTTGGTTGGTGTTTTGAAGGTTTTTCTCCTCGAGAAGTGTGATCGGGATGAGTATTCACTTGCAGGGTTTTGATGGTTTATTGTATGGACTTATATTGATTGTTAGTGAGACAGGCCCGGATGTCCCGGAGGCTTCGAATTAGCTTACGGCTCGTGTTTTGAGTAAGCGGCGGTACATGTGAGTGGACTTTTGTTTTACCTAAATCCTATGCATATGTTTTTACATTATTTTATACAATTTACTATGAGAATTGCTTGATAGTTATTTATGTATGATCTAAGTAGATTTTTGGAATTTTATGAATATTTAAGAAATATGTTAATAACGTATTTTGCGAGGAAATTAAGTTTATTATACTCTTGATCTTTATTGAGTTTTGGAAAATAGTTTATACTTGTTATATCATGTTTATATGATTTTGATGCTGTTTGATTTGGATATTTGAATCTGGTTTAGATTATGGAAATGAAGTTGATGTGGAATATGGTTATTTGATTCTGGATACATGTGGTATGCTAGATTACGCCTAGATGTTGTATCCCTAGGCGGCCATTTGGATGTTGTATCCCGAAATGGTTATGATATAGGGTTGACGTCCAGATGTTATATCCTTGGACGGCCACTCAAACGTTGTATCCCTAAGTGGTTGAGATGCACGATTAGCACCTAGATGCTGTATCCCTGAGTGGCCACTTGGACGTCTAGCTGGGCTCCGTAGTCCCCGAGTGGTTATGTGATATGATGTGTGGTTGGACACCCGGATGTTGTATCCATGGGTGGGCCCTCGGATGTTGCATGCCCGAGTGGCTTTATGATTTGTTGATTCTGTTTGTAGACATGGAGTATGGCTAGTCGATATAATGGTTGGCTTAGTATGATCAGCTGGTAAAGTGTGATGGGTTCTGTGTGACTGGTATAGTTGTGCATGGGTTGATTCACCATGGTTGTTATGCTTATACTCGGTAAACGTATATGCATTGCTTTTGATGCGCATTTACATTTGACCGATTTTTGGAACTGTTGGATTTTCTTATACTGCACGTATTCCAAGATTATCTAAATTTTGTTGCATACATAGTTTTATTAAACGAAGAGAATTGATATATTTAGAAACTATATTTTTACAACCTTTATTTTTGTCCACTCACATTCTTTATTGGTTTTGGCACCCTTCATGTTGATCGTAGACGCGGGCTATGTGAAGGCTAAGGCATCACAATGAATGCGTACTCTGATCATGTATCCCTAGTCTGACATGTGTGTAGAATGGTTACTTAATTCCGAGGGTAATATGGTCATTTTACAAGGTAGTATTAGACGAGAGCAGGTCCTCACATGCTAATCAAGGGGGATTACGGGGAAGGTCCTTTCACCCTACATATCAAGGGACTGAGAACAAAAAAAAAATCAGAATCCCACCAGGCTTTTATTCATGCACTTGTAAAACAACCACAAATAATGTTATGATACCCTGCCACCGGTTTCCCCTTGAGGCAGTCCCATCATCTTCAATCCCATCTTTTGAGTAGTGAAATGATCACAAAAATCTCAAGATTCAGAACACCAATAATCAAATTAACTTATCTATAACTGAATATACAGAGGACTAGACATCAAGGATAGCTATTACAACAACAAGATCACTCATTGAATATTGGAGAATAATGATTGAACCAATCACTTTTCTTGAATCCAGTCTCCCAATTCTGATAAGTTCAATGTATAAATGACTCAACCCTAAATCCTAATATATATATATATATATATATATATAGAGAGAGAGAGAGAGAGAGAGAGAGAGAGAGAGAGAGAGAGAGGGGCAACTACAATTACAACACACTGAATATGTACAGCTAAGCACATCAAATTTAGTACGTGTAAAATATTACAAGCTCATTGGTAACTCAAATATATGGCTTTAAAAACAAGGGGCTATACAAACAAATAAACAGTCGAGAAAATCATTTTATTGCCTTATGAGAGAGAAAAATATTTCATACTAATTAGCTTCATATTAAATTATAATGAGCATGGTCTGGACCTTTGGGTCTTCCAAAAACTTTGTATGTAACCAGATGCTCTAGAACTAGCTTAAAGGTTTATGGTCCAATGAAGAATTGCAAGAGTGAATTACATAAATAAATTAGTAGAAAACATAAGTCATGTCAGATAGATTTTATCAAATAGTAGCACTGGAGACATACAATTACTACATAAGGTCTAATATCGGTTTCTATAACCCTTCTAAGTTGAGATAGGCTATCTTCAAAGTGAAAACCAGCTAAGTTGGCATAACAGAAGCAAGGAACTCCACAATTGTAGATGCAAGAATCTTATGAGATAGGTAAAACTAGTCATTAACAAAAATTTCAACTCCTAATGATAATACTTGAGCAAATTTTGAACAATTGGAAACTTCCCCTCTGAACTCAGAAAGATTCTCAAGAAGAAGAATAGCTTCTTTCTCAAAGCCTTCCACTATTATATCAACTTACGAGAAATGCAATCACCCTTATTTATAATTTAAGAAAATGCGCGAGCAACAAATTAAGAATCAGACGACGAAAACAGCTTTTTCTCAGAGACTTTTGGGGGAAACTTCAGTTATGAAAATAGGTGCCTTATCATCCACCCAAATATTTAATCAAGATTAGTCAATAACATGTGTTCAAATAGCATCTATAAGATACTTATATTTTCTTTAGGTCTCATAAAATACTCAAGTTATAGAAGGGGCTATTAGCTTACCATGATACAACCCATCCCAATTCCTCCGAGATTAACGCGAGATGTGTCATACTCCCGTCTAACCCACGTGTGACATGAAGGCCAGACAAGGGATAACGCAAAATCTTAGCCCAAACGGGGCTTCCAGAGCGCACTAGGGTCAGTGAAGGACTGTAATGTCTTGGTCTCTACTACAGTCTGCATCCGCAATCAACCTGAAAGGCATTAAAAATCATAAAAGTTGTGAGTGGATGAAAATAAATAATTTAATAAAACACATTTCATAAAAGACATTTATGCCTTTCACTAAAAAAAACCATGCATGCATACAAAAATCATTTAACTTAATCAAATCAAATATAATAAAACCAAATCCATTTCCTTACGCAAATCATTAGGGTCTTAGCCCAAAACCATAAAACCAATCGTATGGGATCTCGGCCCAAAAACGTAATTCCAAATCACGTGGGTCACTGCCTAAATCCGTGAACACAGAAATCCGTAAATCAGTAAATCCAATAAAACATGTTTATACCAATCCTTAGCATCCCAGATGCCTGGCGTCCCCTGACGTCCAAGACGTCATGTCACGGTCTAAGGCTACACGTGCTGCTCGGGGTCTCTCCGAGCCTATCTATGACATCTGAGATGTCTGACGTCCCAGACGTCTAATAGTAATCCTGCTCCTAAGTCACTATACGGTCTAGTCGCTCCGTGCAATGAACCCTTGTAGGTAATGCGCCGTGACTACCCCAGTGTCCCAGACAGCTGGAGGAGACCATCCACATATCCACATATAAGGATGGTATATGGAAAACTTTTTATAAAATCATTTCAAAACCTTTCAAATGGCCATGCCCGAAATTTCCATAAAACCACCATAAATCCATAAATGGGTCTCAGCCCGATACCTCATTAAATCAAACTGACTTCAAGTCTGATAGTTTCCAAATCAAATAGGTCTCATGTCCGATTCCACATTTCCAAATCCAAAACCAGTTCATCAAACCATCATTGAAATACCAGCACATATAAACACAGTATAAACTCATAATCTCGAAATACGTGCAAATACGTAAAACCAAGAATCACAATCATCTTCATAGAAATCACATATATAAAACATATAAAATAGTTATACATGCATCATATTTAGAAAATAAATGTCTACTCACAAAACATCCTAACTGCGTCTCGATACGCTTGCCAGAAGTCTCCCTAGGGTTAATTCACCATCTCTGGAACTTTCAGACCTAACCAAATCATACCAATAGTCACTAACAGACTCCATAAGGTCATATCTAAAACCTATGAATAGTACCAACCCGGGAACGAGTCCCAAACAAGCTTTTTGAGGCTAAAAATCTCGATTTGACCAACCTAACGATCTCTGATCGACTCGAAACCACCACCATTAAATCCGAATCTTCAAAACCTTAAAAATAACACTAGTTCCACCTCGAAATTTCGGCTCACGTGGCCCCACGCGTATGGTCAATGCAAAGGCAACGCTGGTCAATGGTCAGGTTAAAGTCAACGGTCAGTCAACGCTAACGTCATTGACAATCTTGACAGTGCCACTTGTTACCCTACCACTGATCCACGTCACTAACATGTCAGTGAAACGTGGCAGCCCATGATTAGGCCACGTCACTAACATGTCAGTGCTGATTGGGCACTAACATGTGACACGTGTCATCCATCACCTTACTGGGCCATCTCTGACAGTTGTCAGTCAGACATGTCAGACCTGACATGATGTCGTCATCTCGTCCCTGACCTCCAGCCGGATCCTCTGAACTGGGTCGCATAGACACGTGACCCGGCCTAGCCCTAGCTCTTTCGATTCTCAACCATTTTTCTCCCAATTTGTTCCTAAATGATCGTCCTTAACCCAAAAATATATCCCCCTAACTAAAACCATGAAATTCAACCTAGATCATACTTGTTCGAACGGGAACATTAACCTTGATCTTCAAACTCAGATTCCGGCCACCTTCAGTCATTTCTTGCCTCAAAACCAACCACCCTTAGTTTGTATGTGTCCCTAGAACATCATCCAATCCATCAAATCGACCAATAACACTTAAATCTTAATTTCAATTTTTGAACTCAAAACCGTACCTTTACAGGTTTCCAGCCACCGTCCACGACGGTCCATCCCGTTGCCATCATCATGATCGTCTTCATCTATTCTCTCTTTTTTACTCACAGGCTAGCATCATTGGATGAGGATTGAAGGGTGTTTGTGTGGGTTGGGTTACACGGGTTTAGGTGGTTTGACAGGGTAATGGAAAACAAAGGAATGGGAGATGAAGATCAAGATGAACCCAATTAATTAGGGTTTGGGCTAATCAGATGGGTGACACTTGTCACTCATCTGGTGGGTCCTTCCTAGATATTTTCCAATCAAAACCGTCCACGTGTTGCCATTTTTCGGTATATGTGAATAGTACTATGATGCGTTCTAGACCCATAACTTCACTTTCGAATGTCCGATTTCGACATGCCGCCTATCTATGGACTCGTAACATCCCGATCTACGTCACGGTCCTCAGTCCTCGTATACTTGACTCCGCGGATCAAAAGTCAATATTTTACCCATTATCAGGGGCAAAATGGTCATTTTACACCGTCCGTCTGCGATTTTTAGGCTAATCCCCCATGCTAATCCCTACTTACTCCTTAATTAATCATAATCATCGTTCATTAAACTCGAAATTTGGGATGGGTCATTACATACCACATATGAAAGGGCTCACATTCCATACCAATTTGCCAACCTCCCAATATCTAGAGACAAGGCGGCCTTCAAAACCAAAACCGATATTGCAGAACATGAATAAAGCATTTCTGAGATGTAGAAAGAAATTCAAAGTGCTTCTGAATACAGACCTTAAATAAGTAGATAGCAAGCCAACCTGCAATGCAGAAAGCGGAGGACAATCTCAAGGCCTACACACAATTTTGACAATGAAGATACCAGCTCGTAAATAAGAATGGAAATAGAACTTATCTATTCAACGTGGTTTTTCAATTCGTACCCATTTTCGACCAAGAAAATCAGTGATGGGTCCAATCATGATAGCACCTATCACTGCACCAAATGTTAATATGGAGCCGAACACCATAAACTACACACACATATATAAAGGAAGAGAGAAGAAACTTCAATTTTTTCAAAATACAAACTAAAAGCTAGTTCCCATAAGGTAAGATCTTTACAGCAGAGCATTTTAGTAGGGACGCGACCCATGGCTATTGGCTCTCTGTGTAAATGCGTGTGTTGGTGTTAAGAGGTGAGAGAGGTGAGAGACGACTACTAATAAATTACAAGAACCTATCGGAATTAGAACCATATTGACAGAGGAAATAAAAATCTAACCCTAAATTACAAGAGAACTACATAAATATAGCAGCAAAATACAAAGAAGAAAAGAAAGAAAAAACCTAAAATACAGAGAACTGCAAGGACACTGAACGAGACGACGACGAGGAAAACTTCGATGGTGACCAACGGTGACAGCTGGTGGTGAAACTTTTCGGATCTTGGAGATCTACGCTCGACGTTTCTCAATCCGATGTCAGATACTGGTAGATGGAAAATCATAAAGAGCCGAAGAGGACATTGGGCGACGGTGCACATGGAAAGAATAAGAAGCTAGGGTTTCAATCTACCAGTATCTGACATCGGATTGAGAAACGATGAGGTTTATGGTTTTTGATGTGTGCGTCTAAGTGTTTTTGTCGTGTGCACGTTTAGGAAATTAATTTGTTTCGTTGCTACTTTGTGGATTCAAACAGGGGACCTGATACTCCAATAGGTAATGGTAGAAATCAGGCTTAAAAAAAAAAGGTTACATCTGCAACAGTACTTATATTTACTGTTTCCAAAGGGTATCTAAAGACAACGTTATATTAGTATTGATGCTAAAAGGTAGGTATAGGCAACAACAATTATAACTACTGATGCTATATTATACATTAGGTAACATCAACTATTAAATTGATGCCTATAATAACATCTGCAACAGTTTTATAAATTTTGTTTTCTATGTAGTGTTGCGCTAAATTTGTTGTAGTGAGTGTTTAATGTCATGTATTTTCTAGGGTGACCATAATTACCATGAGCAAACATATTATTAACTAGGAGGCTCTGCTACTAATATTTGCTACTAATATTTGTACTTGACCCGCTCTTCTATGCCAATAAAGTTTCGAAATTGAAATTTCTAAAATTTCTAAAATTTATTCAGATTTGGAATTTTTGGAACCTTATTTAGAATTATAATATATTAACATTTATAATTATTATTATTATAACTCTTAAGCATCGTGAGAAGGTGACAATTGATTAACGCTTAAGCAGGCATAATATACCATAATATATTCATTTCACAACTCCTGTTTACAATCTAACTGTATGAAAAGCAGAAAAGGTTTAGGATCCTCTAGGGATCTGAGAAGATCCACACCATAGAGATCAATGTATATAAACTGTATCTTAATCGGATGCATTAGCTACATTAAAAATGAAAGAACAATTCAAATTAATTTTTGACCGTTGAATCTAAATGAGCGACTGAGATACAATGATCATTATGATAGAGATCATTTTAGATCCCTAAAAGATCCTAGTCCGTATGAGAAGAAAAAAAAATCAAATTTCCAATAAAAAAACGTGGTCTCTCTTAGTAACTAAAAGATCGAGTTCTTAATTTTTATTCAAAACCAAGATATTGTACGTAGCCTATTAAGATCAAGCCACTCAATTAAAAACTACATTTGTTTTAAGGAATCGATCCTACCCAACTATGTTCTAATCTAGGGTACCAATCATGAATATTTGCCAAGTTTTATTTGCCTAATGAAGAATGAATCCACCACGTGTCAACCAATTAACTAATTACTTAGGAATTCGCAGGTCCACAATTCCACATTGTTCATGAAACAATTAGGCACTTTGAAATCAAGCATGATTCTCTGCCGATAAAGAAGTTCATACTTCAATGAAAGAGCTTAAATTAATCAATGTGATTACAGCAAGAAATCATTATTTAAATGACTTGAAAAGCTTGTTAGAGTCTTAGAGAAGAAGGAGGATGGAATATTGGTATTAGTCGGGGGATGCCAAACTGTGGCTTTTATTACTTAATTTTTTTAGATATCTTTAAAAGCTAGACCCAGCTTGCATATGCTTTGCTGCAAAGAAACTCAAAACCACGTCGTATTGGACTATTGGGGGCATATGTGCAGGAGCCTTCCAAGAATAAAAGGGGAGCCAACCCTTTGTTTTTTAAAATCTAGATTTTAAAGCAGCTAGCTTCCTCTTTTTGTTTAGATTCTAACAGATTTTAAATTAAGTACCTACCTTTCTTTATCGTATACATAATTTCATCTAGACTATTATAGCAACTATAGAGGAGAAAGTGAAATCTAGGTCTTATAGTTTGGTGGAATTTCTCTTTTTAATGTTGAAAGATAAATCGAGTCATAATTAGAATGAGTTATAGATCACGAGAGTTAACTTGTTTCGGTGTCATAATCATAAATGTCTCTCTTCTTCTTTTTAAATCCGATCGTATCATATATGCCTCTATAACTTAAGTTAAATATGCATCGTAAAATTTAAGCTAACACAAAGTTAACTAAGAAAATTATATAAATCATGGTTTATTTAAAAACCATTTCGTTTACTTTTTTTCCATTCAGCGTTTGAGATATGAAGAAAACATATGAAAAGAAAAATGGATGAAGACGAATGGTGCTATGTAGAGGAAGAAAAAAAGAGAAGGAATGCAAATAAAATTGCCTAGGTTTGAATGTTCTGTGGCATTGAATGGTATAAGCATCCAAATAATTTACCCTTTATTTTAAGGCCCACCTTACCGCTCATAATCGTTGGATACCCATATCATTCAACGCTACCCTATCATCGAAATCTTATCCAAATAAAATCTAGAAAGTGAACTCCGTACAAAAACTAGTTTTTTATTTTCAATTTTCATTTTGTCATTTTTCCTTTTTCATTCGATATTTCTTCTCCATCTCTTTCACAATATTATCCTTCAAACTCTTCTTCATTCTCTCCTATTTTAAAATATAAAAGTTAAAAACTAAAACAAGAAAAGGATAGTCCTTTAAAATAATTTTTGGTTTTTAATGTTCATTTTGTCAATTTGTCCCTTTATCTTTGTTCGCCATCTCTACCACTATACGATTCCTTAAACTCTTGTTCATCTTTCATTGTCTTGTATCTCAATCACAAAAAAACAAAAGACAAAGTAAAATCTAAAACTAAAAAACGAAATGGTTATCAAACAAACCCCCAAATTACAGTTAGTTACATCGCAAATTACAGGTTGGCTAATCATCATTATTGGCTAGCATTTGCTGTTGAAGATAGAAAGGTATGTGAAATATCACCGTAATTAAAAAGATCAATTGGAAAATCCAATACTTTACTCTATTGAAAGTTGAATGAAAGAGCATGGAAGTGCGCACTGAACGTTCCTCATCTAGTCTAGTTTTGGTCAATTAAGAAAGCAGAGGACCATAGTAAATATGCCTTCTTTCCTTTTTATTTTCTCTGGTCTTATTTGTGGTTTCGACCATCCATTGCTTCCTTAGACTTGGAGTCTGTATCTTCCAAGATTCTCCCCCACTTGGATCACCATAAGAAGCAAAGAGTGCACGCCTAGCTCCAACTATAAATACCCTGACAGCTTCCTCATTGTCACTATAAACCATAAAAGAGTATAATCATTTGAGCTTGTGTTTTCGTTCCCAAATTCGCAGAGTTCTAGCTATGGGAAGCAACAACAGGCAGAAGAAATCTTCCTTCTCATTCTTCAGCTTGTTCAAGTCAAGGAGGACGCGGCGAGTAGATGACACGGCGGATGACATGTACATGAGTACAAGAAGGGTGTGGCCTAGCGAGGAGGACAGAGAGCGGTGGGTGGCTGAGCCCGGCATTGACAACAAAGCTGCCGCCTTCATCGACAGAATCCACAAGAACATTGTCTCCGAATCTGATTGCCAGACCTTGACTGTAAACCCAGCAACCGGGAATTAAGGCCTAAAACATCTCTAGCAAACTAAGTCTGCTTAATTAATTCTCTGCATTTTCCAGTGTATTATATCACACTTATTTTATTCAAACAAGTTGTATTTAGTTTGTGAATCACTGCAATAAAATGTCTTAAGTATTTGTTTCTGGTCAAATTTGAATCGTTCTTGTTACTAACTAGAATAAAAATCCGTGTTGATGAAGATCTTATGTATCTATATTGCATTCTTGAAAGAAAAAAAAAGTTTGTACAAGGAAGATGAAATAATAGAAGTACTAGACTTTCTCATTGTTTGTATGATATCACATTCTCTTCTATGATATTTGAGAATTACTATCAATATCTCGGTCTAAGTTATGAATACTCCGTTATTCTACGGTCCCACCTGTACTAGCAAGTAGACCAAACTTTTTGACGGATTTGATATTCAATTTTGGACGAGTAGTTAATTAATGTACAATTTGGTACCACAAGATACAAAATCAAGTTACTTTATAATGCAATCAATATCATGGTTAACGAAAGGAAAACGATTTAAACTCCTTTATTTTTCGAATATACATACTAGTCTACTAACTCTCCTTCAATTTATTCAATCTGATAGTATTAAAAAAATGAAAAAAAAATCAAATACATAATAAAAAAAGAAGCGTGAAAATTATTATTTCCCTTTATATTTTCTTCTGATTTGCAATATATGGAACAATCCCACGAGTCCATGACTCTATCTCTTAATGTCTTCATGATTTATCATGCTGCTCGGTTCTTGATGAGCTTGTAAGATGATTAATCAATGTTAATAACCAAATTAATTAAGTGCAGTTTGGCTTCAACTCTGAAGTACGTAAAAATGATTAAAATCTTCAAGCAGCATGTATGAGTCCTTTACATTCGTACCACTCAATCAACATTCCCTTGACATAATATTCTCCCGAGTAGATGTTGGTCTCCTCGACCTTTACCGGTAAAAATAAAGATGGCCTGCCTGGCTATGCGGAAAAATCTTATGGCATAGGGAGGTACTGTATAAATTAAAGATTCTCATGTAGATATTGTAAAGTGCCATCTAATCAAATTCTTTAATTCCGAGCAAGAATGGTAGGGGTTGAATATTATCTAGGCGAAGTAAAGTGCCTACAAAATTTGGAATCTGAGACAGTTCCACCAGGAGGGGCTGTGGTTTCTTCTGCACGAAAATACTGTACTTGCAAAATATCTTTGGGAACTTTTACTGTACAATAATTACATGGTTGCTTTTAAAGGCTATTGCAACATGCAAATTATATAGCTTTGCATATATAGGTACAAGTACTTTCTCAACAGACAGCAAGTACAGCTACTGGAAATAAAAAGAAATGGTAGAGAACAATATAGCAGACCAGCCCTCCTAACTAATCGGACACTTGACGTTGTAATAATATCATCAATTTTCAACCAGAAACAAGGCATGTTATATATATGCATGTTGGTCGACTAGCGTCACATAATAATTAAATCTAAGGAGCCAGATTGCATTTGGTGAACTAATATGTATAATTAGAAGGTCTTATATATATATATATATATATATATGAAAGTAAGTGGAAGTTTCAAGTTTTAGTGGCTAGTTCCTGTATCAATATTCCTTGCTGGGTCCGACTATCGTATTGATACTTACATACGTACACTCCAAAATTGTGTCCAACACATCTAGAAATGGAAAAAATCTCACTTCAATTAGAAAAGGAATTATGGAAGATGCTTAAGCTAACTCTCATTTTCTGCTTGTCTTCAATTATTTATCAAATTATGCATCTGGTGAACTAATTTAAGGTCTTTTACTAAATTTTGAATCATTATTTATTCGTTGTTGGTCCGGTTTGTACATATTTTTTTCTTTTTAAAAGTGTACGATATTCATTCACAGTATAAGGAAATTCATAAATAGAGGATAGAGTCATATTCATATGGTCGGATCATTAAACCCTTACAAAGGATTTTAATCAAGACAATTGAAAGAAAAACAGTACCACGCATTTTTTAAAATCAAAAAATTCTACTATAGATCCTCTAATAAAACATCGACAATAATATATAAAGGGTTTTCAAATCAATTAAATTCATGTTCCAAAGAAGTACCAATCAAACTTTCGTTGTTGGTTGGGATTGTACGTAGATACTAATTTTTTTTTTCCAAAGTACGTAGATACTAATTGAGCAGTATACGATTGAGAATGTCTTGGCTTTTTTTTCTCTCACCGATGAATGACTCCCCCCTCACCTATAAACGTCCATATTCGAGACATAAACAAAAGACAAGTCACTATAGTGTATAGCTGTACATGAAACTGTAACCACCTAAATAAGAAAGTTTCACTTTTCTAAGATCCCCTTGTGAGTATCTTTTGAGTTTTGATGGCTCAGGTGTGCCTTCAACAATTGATTGTTGAAAATGAACACTCAGAAAGATCCTTCTAGATTTTTATCAGCGGAGTCGATCTTTGCATTTTGCAAATTAAGTGCATTGACATTTGTTTACACTCGAAATAAACCATTACGGGTTCGAGGAGGGTTTTTGATAAATTAAAGATCCAATCTAACTTTTGGCCCAAAGCCCAATTAGTATCCACAGTTAGATCATAGGGAAGCACGAGCGTAATTTACGCAATTGCACTGACAATGCACCGAAACCGTCAGAAGAGGCAAGATAGATATGCACGTATTGATCATCCGCACTCTCACACCGCCTATAAAAGGAGAAGAGGTTATCTTGTCAAAAAGGACAACCAAACAAACAAACAAACAAACAATGATCAAGCTCAATCAATTACAACAACTGCAAACCCTCAAAAACTTCTTTGTTAACCAAAAGTTCGCCTTCTTAGCAAAACCTATCTCTTTGATCCAAGATCAAAATTCAGTTCTCCTCTCAACCCTTCTCAGTTCTTACTAAGAACACCAAGTTTTCCTTCCAATCCAACTTTCATCCTAAGTTCGTTTCTGGGGACTTCCCGACCACCACACTTCATTTCAACTTACTTCCGCATCTTGTTTTGAAGGTCACTTTCCTTATTTCGACCGCATCTAACCTATCTTTGAGACCCTCACAACCGCACTCCATGACATCATTATATCTTTTTACTGCTATGCCAAATGTTTATCCAATTGATGGTCTCTTGACCACGAACATCAGCTCATGACTTAGTTTAGAGATAGTTTACTTCATGCACTTGTAATTCAATTCACAATGCTAAAACTTAAATTATGTTCTGGTCTCTCCCTTCTCCCTATCTACAATTGGTTTCTTCAAAGTCTGACTTCGATAACTAGAATATACCAACCAATGAGTTCTATGGTTGCATAAGTCATAGAACCATCTTCGTGTTCTGGTTCAATATTCGAGCTGTCTAACTTGAAGAGGTTGATTCTATCTAACTCCACCCTTTAACTCTAAATTGCACGTTGCTAATATGGACCCACCGACATTGAATTTGGACTACGTGTAAAAGAAAAGATTTAAAATTCTCACAAGAGGCATAGAAAAGAATAGCGCAAGCAAGATGCCTGCTTGCTCTACTTTCACTTGATTCAAACGATGGTTCATGGGCTGCAATTCAGAATCAACTTCTAACCCTATCTAGTAGCAACTTCTACTGGTGGTACCCCTATATCTGAAGGTAGCTAGAAGGTTAAGTCAGCTGGCCCAGCACACCTAGCGCAGGATCGCGATGGTATGGCCCAAGGCTTTCAGTCTTTGTCCTATTCGCCCTAATCACTTATCCTGCATGACATGACCCGTCCCTAATTTTCGTGAAAAATTGGTCTGATTCTGCTCCCGTCTGACAACTCTATTAGACAAGGGATAATTCCAATATTTTTTCTATGTCCATATTTTATTAAATTAACCAAATTAAAATCCTTCATTGCGGGCTTACTACCCACGTCCAGCCTACTAACCCCGGGCAAGGAGAGAAATTCGTTATCCAAATTTTTCTCACATGTTTTCCATTAGTACTGTCATAACATCACAACATCAACATATCATAACATCATCATCACATATACCATCATATATATATATATATATATATATAATTCCATCATGTCATCATGTCATTGTATCATCATCATATCACATGAGCAACATGCATTCATCATCATATTCCACCATATCATTGTACCATTATCATGTGAACATCATAGTATCATCATCATAACATCTTAAATAAATACAATATATATATATATATATATACTTCTTATGTGTTCATGCCCATTTTTCTTCCATAATCTCTATTTGATATAACTCCTTAATTTAGGACCATTATTACCCACATTAATTTTAAGTTTGTTTTTATATAAAGTCATTAACACCATAACATACACAACAACACATGCTCATAGTTCAACCTTTAAATCCAATCCTTAATTCATCATAAATCATAATTAAAGATCACTATTAATTAGTCTTAGGTTTTAACCTAAACCATACTTATATTACTCTAATTAAAAAATGAACATATTCATCATAAATCCAGAAATGTATCTAAGCAGTGTTCAAATCCCACAAACCCTATATTGACAGGACCCAGCCCTAATTTCCCTAAAAGTCAAACCGGTCATGCTCCCGTGTGACAATTCTTGTCATACAATAGATTTTCCCTCTTTTTTTCTTATTCTCATTTGTCACTTGACTAAACAGAGTCCACCTTTTACGGAGTACCGCCCACATCCAACCCATTTGTCCTACTAAGAGATGGACATTGCCTACTAATACGTTTTTCAAAACTTATTATTTATCAATCCACATTTATTAATAATCCACTATTATAAATTAATTAATACCTAAATATAATCAAATACGATAACCTTTATCCATTTCCTTCTCACATATTTCCAATTCACCATAAATGTCTTTAAAAAGCCAAAACAAGCTTATGTTAATATCTCTTAGTTTCCAAAATTAAAACTTACATTTAATAATGCATAAAATAATCCATTTCCACCCTTTACATAAGTAATCTTTTAATCATGTTCTATAATTTACCTCATTTATCATAATATACCCTTATAAAATTCTCTACTTGTTCAAAACCAATGCCAATCCTTGAGCTATTCATATTCAAATTACCCTCTTAATCCTTTTAATTATTCATAAGTTTAAACACATAACACTTCCTATGAACATATGATCATATATAATATCTTAAACAATTAATTTTATGCATAACCCTTTTTTCTTTATTCTCATAACTCTTCATCTTAGAGTCATCACATATAGATACCATTATTAAGTTATTAATACCTCACGTTGTAGGATTAATTTTGGCTTTAACTATCACATTTTATGTCAACATCCAGAACTCTACCCAAACAACATCCAATTACCTTGAAATTTGTATCATTAAATTCAGATTTAATAACAAATATTTTTCGTGTTGATCGGACGACCAAAGGAGGCTGCACCCTATGCGCCACCACAAGGCTCTGCGTGTGGTGGCCACGCGCCAGCGTATTGCTTCTTCAACCTTGGGCGGCTTGACCATTGGGTCTGCGCGTGGGGCTCGACCTGGGCGACCTGACTCAGTCCTAGTTTCTTCGTTTTTTGCTCTTTTCCATCATTTCTTCATCCAATATGCTCTACTCAAACCCAGAACAAGACATTTGTTGTTTAAAGGGAGAAAAAATAACCTCGAAATTTATGTTCAAGCTCCCAACTTTCGGTCGTGGTTTCCCCAATCATGTTGATGGCTCTCCAACGTTCAAACTCACTCCTTTTTGTCCCAAAACGATCCTAGGGACTCATTTAGCAGCCTGGCATATGTAGTTATATACCAAAAAGCGTTAGAACAATTTGCTAGTCCTCGACCAATTTTGGCTTCACGAGTTTTGACACTGGACTCACCCAGTCCTCCATTTTTCCTCTCATTTTCTTCTTTTCTTCATCACCTCTCCTTTTCCTTCTCCTTCCCTGTTATGTTTCTCTTTCTTCCCTCTCATTTCTTTCTTTTTTCATTTCCCTTATTTTTTTGGCCACACACACACACACACACACACACACACACATATATATATATATATATATATATATATATATAGAACACAGGGTATGTCGGTGGGGGAGAAAGGGAGGGAAAAGACTAGAATAATATCGACACATGTCAACATCACACATGTAAATTTTTTAAATGACTAAATTGCCTTATATGGTAAAATTACCAAAATTCCCTTCATCTTTTTAGACCCGTATCGAAACAATTCGACCTCTAATTTCAACATACTGCCGGTCTATCAACTCAGGACACCGATACCTACATAACGGTACTTGTGAATCGTCTGAAAGGTGTACAGTTAAAAAAGTCAATACCAAACCCAACAAGGGAAAAATTGTCATTTTCCTTACTATTTTCCAAATTTTACTTTTCCTTGAGATTCAGGCCGTTACAACCTACCCCCTTAAATAAAATTTTGTCCTCGAAATTTTAGAGCGAATCAGTCTTATTCCAATACTCAACTGGACAACTGAGTTATTTAAAACAATCAACTTACCGATTTCTTTTTCTTACTACTCACACCTTCATTTGGTCATAGATAATGGCGGGATCCCATATCGTCTCAACTAACTCATATAAATTGTTAAACAACCTTACTCTAAGCATCATTTGAGTTATCTTCAGAAGAAAAATAATACCACACATAAATTATATCCCACGATTTCATAATCAAGCTCAACTATCATCTCAAATATCCACCTCATCACACAACGGCACTACGCGTAGGCCACCATCACCAACATCATCTAGGTCAAATCCGAAAACAACACCAACACATCATCCAGATAATTTTCCCCCGAAAAAAATCCCAGCTCGACGTTAAGGTTGTCTTTACACTACCGGTACGCGCGACCACTTGGGAAAGGAGCCTAGCTCGACCGTCCGAATGAAAACCGACTCAAGAAAAGAGCCATGCTCGACGTCTGAGTCGTTATTACAATACTAGTATCAAGAAAGGGGCCTTCTTCGACGTTTGAGACCAACCACTACCGATTCAAGAAAGGTGCCCAGCCCGACGCCTAAGTCGCCACCAAAATACCAATCTCGTTAAAAGAGTCTTAACTTGATGTCTAATGTCACGACCCGACTTCCCTAACACGATATTGTCCGCTTTAGGCCCAGCCTGCATAACTTTGTTTCTGGGAACTCACGCGCAACTTCCCAGAGGGTCACCCATCTTGAGATTTCTCCAGCCAAATCTCGCCGTTTTGGGCCCAGCCTACATAGCTTTGTTTCTGGGAACTCACCTGATGTAATGACCCATCCTGAGTATCAGGATTACATATTAATTAATTATGGTTTAGAATGACTAATCTGGGATAAGTTGAGTGAAATCGGACGAAATGTGCAAAATGACAGTTTTGCCCTTGGGCGTGGGCAAAATGTTGACTTTTAGTTTGGATGGTCAAACGAACTTTGACCGATAACTGTGACGTAGTTCGGGACGTCACGAGTTCATAGACAGGTGGCACGTTCGATTCCGACATTCGAGGAAAAAGTTATGACGTTCGGAAGTTGAGGGGTATTTTGGTAATTTGGTTAAAAAGGGGCCAAATGTTAACTTTTGAGCCGGGAAGTCCAATGGACGAGGCCCAAGGACCGTTACGTAGGTCTAGTCGATACGAATCCAATGACAGGCGGCATGCCGAAATCGGAGATTCGACGACAAATTTATGGTCACGGGAACGAATTCGATTATTTGAACGAACCAGGATTTCGATTAAAATAATATTAAAAGGTGAATAGTGACCGATGATTGAAAACACCTGGATGAGTGACAAGTGACACCCATCTCTTGATTTAGGGCCTAAAGTCTGATCCATGTTTTAGGGAAAACATGATCATTGTGTTTTATTATTTGTTAATTACCCCTAATCATGTTTAATCAACCATTATCTTCATTGTTTTCTCTTAACCCGTGAACAAAGCAAAACGGAGAAGTGAGAGTTGATCTCTGTCCATCAGTTCCCTTCCATTTCTGAGCTTAAGACTAAGAAATTGAGAGTTTTGGGAGACGAAATTAGTTGAAGGGAAACACGAGGGATTGAGATTGAGCTGGGAACTGTAAATCGAAAATTTGAATTTTTGGGGGGAAATTCGAATTCCAAGCTTTGAGTTCTGGGGATCGAAATTGAAGCTTTCTTTAGCTTCCTGGGATTTATACGAGTTGAACCCAGTGAAATTTGAGGGAAATTGAGGTCGATTTGAGGTAGAAATAAGGGAGAAAGCTTTCTGGAATTTCGAGCTTGAGTCGTGGGAATTGAGACATGGTACGGTGAAATTGAACTTGCAAAGGTGTTTAAGAGATCCCCACGAAGCTCCCTGATGCGTCAATTGAAGGAAAACGTTGGGAAATTGTGGAGATTCGAGGATGAACAGAGTCGATTGTTCTTCGAATGTTCATCCTTGATTTGAAGGATTAAGGTAAGGTTTTGTGTAATTGATGTTTCAGAACTCTAATTGTACTTAAACCGAAGCTAACTGAATGTTCAATTGTTGAAAACGGTGTTGAATTGACAGAGAACAGACCGGGTCGTCACGCGGGTTGCAGGATCCGTTTGTAGAGGAAACGGGTCAGGATGACGACATTGTAGCAGGCACGTGGGTTTCACGCGCATCCACTTTGGGCGGCGCGTGAGGGCGCGTACGGCCTTGTTTCAAGGTGAGGTCAACATGACTTTGAATCCTCTTAGTGTAACGAACATTTTGACACTGGTTTCGAGGAAATCAGATATCGTTTCGGTAAAATTTCGCGTATTCGAAGTTTTGTTATACGTGTTAAATACGTATTTAAATTCCAGAAAAATTGGGGAAAATTATATGAGGTATTTTGAGATGTCAGTAACCCTCATTAATGATTTTGGATAGGAATTGTGATTTTCAAAATTTACGGAAAAACGTGCAGCTCGGAAATGGACCGTTTAGACGGTGTGTGTGAGTGGACTTTGTTTTCTAACCGTGATGCATGCATATATGATTTAAATGCTTTATTATATGATTTTATATGCTTTGGCATGATTGATGTTTCAATCCGTTGATTTCTCGATTTTATGGATTATTATATTATATTTTGGCACGATTTTCGAGAAATGATGAAATTGATGTTTTGGGCGTAGGCCCGGGATTGAAAATGATGTTTTGACTCGGGTTATGAGTGAGGAATTGAAAATGATGTTTGGACTCAGGTTATGAGTCAGGGATTGATTTTATGGATTTATATGAAAATGGCAACTGAGGTTGCGATCGCATGGATTTGCGTGAAAATGATGATTTGGGCTTGAGACCCAATTGGATAGTGATTTTGACTCGGATTTGGAGTCACATGTGAATATGATGATATTGATGATTTTCGAATTTATAAAATAAATCGGGACTTTGGTTTTCCGGATTTGAGGAAATTGTATTTTGGGGCTGAGACCCTGTGTGGATAAATGATTTGGTTTTCAACGCAACTGTTTTTCACTGGTTTTCATAATGGTGATGTGTTGCGGATATTTTGGGCTTTCGGGTGGAAATATGTTTTTCCCCGGAGTGCACCCTGGAGATAACGCTCGCCTTCGAGAGGAAAGTGTTTACCCCGAAGAGGTCATGTAGCACGGTCTGTTGTCGTGCAGCCGAGGGAGGCTCGACTCAGACCAGATATGTGCTGGATATATATAGATCGGTAAGTGATGTGTTCACGAGATCTGGATTGTCTGCTGGTGAGGTTTTCATAGTGACAGATGCTCGGATTTTGAGCGGTCCTTGAGCCTATTTGATTTGCACGCGTTGCAGGGATAAACGTGACTATAAGCAACATGATATGGAAATAAGTCCCGTGGTTTTATGGAAAATGATTTTGAGGAAACCGTGGTTTTATGAAAAATGATTTTAAGGAAACCGTGGTTTTATGGAAAATGATTTTGAGGAAACCGTGGTTTAAATATAAAATGATTTTGAGGAAACCGTGGTTTTATTGAGATTTAAATTGATTTGATAAAAATGAGTTTCAAGGAAAATGTGGACATGGAATTTAGAAACATGTTGTTTGTGATTACGTACCAGTTTTGAGTACCGGTTTTTGGTCTTTGTGGCCAGGTGATGGTGTTCACATGTTTTGGCCTGAGAGCCGGGATTTGATGTTTTATAACTTGAACTGATTTGGTGAACATGAGTTTTACGGACCTTGGGAAAATATGTTTAGATTTTATCGGTCCACTGTTCATACTTAAAATGATTTCATACTATTACACATGTTTTACGATATGCATGCACGTTTGTGAAAACTGGAGGGTAAGATTGTATTTTGGCAAATGTTTTGATAAGAGGTCATTTTTGTCCACTCACACCTTTTCTGTTTTAATGACCCTTCAGGTCGGGGCGCGTTGATCGAGGCTATTCGAGAGGTGGAGGTATGAGTGGGCACAGGTGCACTTATCCCTTGTTTGACAAGTCTTGGAAGGTAATTTTGTACCTTCTGTTGACTTGTCAGACGGGAGCAAGACCGGGCACGGTTATCTATGTCCCTCGAGGACGGGTCCTGTCACCTGAAACTTCCCCGTGGGTGACCCATTTTGGGTTGGTCCAGCCCAATCTCGCTTAACTTTGAAGTTCCAACAAAACCCAAAGCTAGCGACCTCCCAAAATGCCTCATTGCTAGGGAGACATGTGTCAACATATATAAGACACTTTATATTTCCCTCTCTGAGTGATGTGAGATTGCTTACCAGTCTTGCTTCTCCAAGCTCACGGATCTTGCTTCCCAAGCTAACGGGTCTTGCTCATTGTTCTTACTTTCCCAAGCTCATGGGTCGTACAATCCACCCACCTTGGGGCCCAACATCCTCACTAGCACACTTCCAGTCGAGGTGTAGCTCTGATACCATTATGTCACGACACAACTCCTTTAGCACGATATTATCCGTTTTGGGCTCAGCCCTCACGACTTTGTTTTGGGAACTTACACGTAACTTCCTAGTGGTTACCCATCCTAGAATTGTTGCAGCCCAATCTAACTTAACTTTGGAGTTCCAACCAAACACAAAGCCAGTGAGCTCCCAAAAGGATTTTTTGCTAGGAAGACACATGCCTACACATAAAATGCACTTCACCTTTCCCTTCCCGAGTGATGTGGGATTGCTCACCGATCTTGCTTCCCCAAGTTCACGAGTCTTGCTCACTGGTCTTACTTTTAAAACTCATGGGTCTTGCTCACCATTCTTGATTTCCCAAGCTCACAGGTCATACATTTGAGACTGCTCACCACTCAGAATAACAACATCTGTTCACAAACAAAATAACAAAAATATCGAAAAACATATGTCTATAATATACATGTAAATTCCTCATAAGCAAATCCACATGTTTTACATAAACGCTTTCCTTAAAAACCCCAATTATCATTTCAAACTCCGGACCTAAGTACATACATAACTTCATTAACCTCGTAAAACACATTATTTAAAATCAATTTCAACATTACTAAAAATCATTTAATCATTGAAAAATCAATTTCAAATCATTGTCATATACCTGAAACACGAATCTTTACTCGCTTTTCAAGTCAAACCCAAATATTAAAAGAAAATTTTAGCCCAAAATCACGAAAAATGTGTTTTTCGAGTAATTTTCATAAAATCATCAAAGAATTATTTAAAAACAATTATACACAAGCCACCATCATATAAATCATATAACCTAAAAATATAATCTTTAGTAACCTTGCTCTGATACCAAGTTGATAGGACCCAATCTTGCTCCCATATGACAATTCTTGTCAGACAAGAGATTTTCCTACTTTCGTTCTTATTCTCATTTGTCACTTAACCAAATAGAATTCACCTCTTGCAGGGCACCGCCCACATCCAACTCACTTGTCCCGCTAAGAGATGGACATTGTCTACTAATACAATTTTCGAACCTTATTGTTTATCAATCCTCATTTACTAATAATCCACTATTATAAATTAATATTACCCAAATATAATCAAATACGATAACCCTTATCCATATCCTTCTCACATATTTCCAATTCATCATAAACATCATTAAAGACCCAAAACAAGCTTAAGTTAATATCTCTTAGTTTCCAAAATTAAAACATACATTTAATAATACATAAAATATTCTATTTCCACACCTTGCATAAGTAATCTCTTAATCAAGTTCTATAATTTACCTCATTTATCATAATCTACCCTTATAAAATTCTCTACTTATGCAAAACCAAATTACAATGCCAATCCTTGAACTATTCATATTCTAATTACCCTCTTAATTATTCATAAGTTTAAAAACATAACACTTCCTATGAACATATGATCATAATATTTTAAACAATTAATTTTATGTATTACCCTTTTTTCTTTATTCACATAACTCTTCATCTTAGAGTCATCGCATATAGATACCAACAGTAAGTTCTTAATACCTCAAGTTGTAGGATTAATTTTGGATTTAACTATCACATTTTATGTCTACATCTAGAACTCTACCCAAACAACATCCAATTAACTTGAAATTTGTACCATTAAATTTAGGATTTAATAACAAATATTTTTTCGTATTGATCAGACGACTAAAAAAGGCTACATGCACCCCCGCGCGCCACCACAAGGCTCTGTGCGTGGTGGCCACGCGCCAGTGCAGTGCTTCTTCAACCTTGGGAGGGTCTTGTGGGTCTACACGTAGGGCCCTACCTGAGCGACCCGACCCGATCCCAATTTCTTCATTATTTTCTCTTTTCCATCCTTTCTTCGTTCAATATGCTCTACTCATACCCAAAAGAAGATCTTTATTGTTTAAGGGGAGAAAAACTTACCTCAAAACTTCTGTCAAGCTCCCAACTTTCGGCCGTGGTTTCCCTAGTCATTTCAATGGCTCTCCAACGTTCAAACTCACTCCTTTTTGTCCCAAAATGATCCTAAGGACTCATTTAGCAACATGGCATCTTTAGTTAGATACCAGTAAGCTTTAGAACAATTTACTAGTCCTCGACCATTTTTGGCTTCACGAGTTTTGACACTAGATTCACCATATCCTTCGTTATCCTCTCGTTTTATTCTTTTCTTCATCACCTCTCATTCCCCTGTTCTGTTTCTCTTCGTTCCCTCTCATTTCATTCTTTGTTTCATTTCTGTTCTTTTTTGGCCACCCACTGTAACGACCCGTCCCGAATTCCAGGATTAGATTAGTGACTAATCAAGGATTAGTGAGGTTAATCAGTGATTAGTTTAGCAAAATTGGATGAACGATACAAAATGACCATTTTGCCCTTAGTCGTGGAAAAATGTTGACTTTTGACCCAGGAGGTCTGATGCCCGAGGGCCGAGGACCTTACATAGATCGAGTCGATACGAATCCGTAGATAGGTGGCACGTCGAAATCGGACTTCATACGGGAAAGTTATGGTTCACGGAAGTTCGATTTCACTATGCACAGATTACGAGGCAATGATTAGGTGGAATTATCTAATTAGTTGACTTTTAAGTGGGACCCATGGATGAGTGACAAGTGTCACTCATCCCATTGGCCCTTAATCCCAAAAAGTGGATCTAAAATGTGATTGGTGAGATTTGGATTAAAATATTATTATTTTAATTATTTTATAATTCTCACTCCTCTCATCTCTTAATCCCAGCTACCTATCCTATTCTTCCCCTCTCATCTCTGCCATCCATCTCCCAACTCTGTACCATCATCATCCTCTCTGTTTCTCTCACAAACCCGAACCCCTCCATTCTCCATTTCCTTGAGCAAACAAACACACCCAAACACACACCTCACCACCATAACCATTTCTGTGTGCTAGTGGAGGACTGAGAGAGACTAGGACGGGGTGGGAATGGACGACGGGCCATGGTGGTAGACACGGCGGAGGTGAGTTTACCCGAAAACCCTTTGATTTTCAAATTTGGAGAATGAGTTTTAGAGGACATTTTCAAGTTCGTGTTGATCCTAACACCATGTAGGGACCTAGGGAAGTTGAAGTGGATTGGTTTCGAAGGCTAGGACGGCTGGAGGCCATGGCGACGATCGATTGCAGGTGGCTGGTTCAACCATGGATCTTCAAGGTACGATTTCAGCCTGTTTTTCTTGTTTTTAACGGTTGGATTGATTAGGTTTGTTGTTAAGAACATTTAGGAATAAAAATGGGAAGAAATGGGTTGAAAATGAGTGAGAATAGGCTGTGAACCGTGATCGCCGGTTCGGTTGGACCAAATCGGTTTGAACCGGTCTGAACCCGGTCGGCTAGAGGTTAGGGACGATAAACGGTGCAAGCACGTGGCTCTCACGCGTAACCCCTTTTGGGAGGCGCGTAAGGGTGTGTGGTGGGTCTTTTGGGATAGTGTTCAACATGTGAATTATTCTATTCGATGTAACGAACATTTTGGGACTAGTTTCGTGTCGATCGGACACCCTCTCGATATTGTTCGGGACGTCCGAAGGTTTAGGATCGGGTTTAAAAATAGTTAAAAATTCAGGAAAATTACGGGGCTCTAGTAAGAGGTTAATAAGGTAGTTATTAATCCTCTAAAGTGATTTGGACAGGTTTGGGAGTCCCGGTGACGATGATTAGCTCGGGAGAGCCGAATGGCACGAGTATCGAGGCAGCAGTTTGGACGATCTGTGAGTGGACCTTATTTTCTAAATTGATGCATGCATAAATGTTTATTATGTGTTTTAATACATGTTTTGTGATGCCATGAGTGCTTTTGTGTGTGTTCACGTATTGCCACGTATTTCGAGGTTTCAGCATTATACGGTGGTTATACGTACTATGCTTTCTACGATGGTTTAAATGAAATGATTTTGGATTTAAAAAGGATAAACTTGGGCATGAGACCCATTTGGTTTTGTCTCGGGCATGTAGCCCTATTGGTGACCTACGAGTCTGAGTCGTGGTCGCGGCGAGTGCTTAGTGCACGGCGACGGATGATTCGACGCTCTCATCTGGATTGGAATGTGTTCCTTTCGGAGAGGTCACGGTGCACTATCCGTTGTCGGGCAGCTGATGGAGGCTCGACTTCGGAGTACTGACGGTTTAGGATATCGATCGGTGATGAGTGCACCATGATCTAGTGGTGGTCACGTCGGTTGATTCGTTCACGGCGACATACTAGGATTGGGGGTGGTCCTCGACGGATGGTTGCACACATCATTACGATTGGAATCGTGACTGACCCTGAGTTCGGGCACGAGATCCAGTTACTTTACGCTTATGATTTCGGGTCGAGGACCCTAAATGGATTTCCGGGTTCATGACGGTTTATGAGAACTGGGCATGAATCCTTTGAAAGGTTTTAAGAATGTTTTCGTTATATATATATATATATTCATATACCTTCCTTATTTGGATAGTCTCATCTGGGGAGGGTCATTGGCATGGATGGACCCCGGAGTAGTCACGGAGCACTAACTGAGTGAAGTCGCCCCCGTTAGGTACCTTACTCTCAGGAAGGCTTGTGGATTATAACCCCCAGGGAGGGTCGTTGATCTACGGACATTGACCTAGGTGGACCCTGGGGAGGCTTGGGCTTTGAGACCCCGGGTAGCACGCGCGTAGCTTTAGAAACTGTGACATGATTGGTTATGTGATTTATATGTATATGTTATATGATATATGATGTACTGGTTTTGGGCTGAGTCCCACATGGATTTGGCAGTGGCCCGTATGATTGGTTTCATTTACGATTTTGGGCAAAAGCCCTATTGGTTTGTTAACTTCTTTTCGAATGCATGCATACTTTTTAGTGAAGCGTACAAATGTCTTTCGTGAAAATGTTTTTATAAATTATTGTTTTGTCCCCTCATAGTTTTTAAATGTTTTTACTGCCCTTCAGGTTGATCGCGGATGCGGGCTGTAGCAGAGACCGAGATATCACATACCTCCTCCGGATCCTGGTGTACTCTGAAGCCCCGAGCGGGCTAAAGTTGGAAATTCCCTTGTCTGACACTCCATGTCAGACGGGATTAGGCGTGTTCCGCGTTAATCTCGAGAGGATTGGGATGGGCTCTGACACCCACTCCCGAATACACTATACACACAACACACACACACACACACGCACACACACAGAGATATATATACCTTAGGGTATGTCGGAGTGGAAGATGAACAGAACCCGTGAGTTAACCTAGGGAATTTTTCCCGTGAGTTTGAATCGGGTTTCTCAATTTGAACTTTAATTGTTCGAATTGAGGTCGTAGACATTTTTTGGGACTTCGACGACTTGAACCCTGGAATTTCAAAGGAAAACACGCAAGAACAAGCCATGGTTAATTCAAAATTGGTTGTGTGCATCAATAAAAAATTCAAGGATTTAGATAAGGTTATTCATGAAATTGAATCCATATTCTTGTTTGTGGATTAATTTCGAGTAGGATAGTGATTGAAATGGAGAAAATCAGTTGAGAATTGGATGAATTTTAGTCTGGTCAAGTTGTAGATCGAAGGACCCGTTTTGCAGGAAAACGGGTCTGAAGCCCTGAGGAAGAAGATGAACAGTGCCGCAGATGAAGCCCACGTGCAACCATTTCTAGTGGTGTGTGGGGGTGCGTGCCACATCATCTCGAAATATGATCAACATGAAACTCTGAGTTATCGATCCTACGAGTCCAACGGTACAATTTTCGAGGTGATCATATATTGTCTTGGGGTAGTTTCGGTTGTTTGAAGGTTTAGGGATTATTTTAAATTAGTTTAAAAATTCTGAAAAGTTATTGGATTAAAATAGAAGATATATGGGATGGTTAATGACCTTCAAATGTGATTTATGACAGGTTCTGAGATTCTTGAAAATTACAGAAATGTGTGCAAAGCGTGATTCGACTATACGAATGTTGTGTGAGTGGACTTTCTTTTCTCTAAACTATTATGCATGCATACTTATATGATTTAAATGGATTTATAAATGATTTTGTTGATGTTTGAGTGATTGGGAAATTTATGTGATTTTTGACGATATTTACGGAAATTTCGTTATTTCACGTTTTTTCGAGGTTTTCCTTTTTCATATTTTATTTTAAATTATAGATTTGGGCTGAACAAGGTCTATGCTATGGATATTGTGATCCTGAAGTATTTATGATTTCCGTGCGATTTCTGGATGATTTTATGGAAAGTGTGGTTGTGCACGTATTAGAAAGTTTGTATAAAGTATGCTTTTGGGCATAGGTCCAGGTAGCTAGAATGTGCATTTGGTTGTTGAATTGATGCGTATTTGACTTCTCAATATTCGTGTATTGTGTTGTGGATTATATGTGATCTATGTGCATATGTATTGATTGGTTAGTCTCAGACGTCGAGTCAGGCTCCGAATCCTGAGACTGGTACTGTGTTGGCTACTCAGACGTTAAGCCGAACTCCGAATCCTGAGTCGAATTTCATTTGGACGACGAGCTGAGCTCCGAATCCCGAGTGGTACTGTATAGCCTAGCGGTCTTGTCAAGGTACGTGTTCATCATGTGGACCACAAAGATGTTAAGGAAGAATCCCCAAAAATTAGAGAGGGGTATGAACTAGAGATAGCTACATCTAAGATCTAGACTTTGTGCTAGGGACCCATGACCATCAAATTAGTGGCCAAACCTATACGATATCAGAAACCTGTTAATCTAAGTGGATGATACTTTTCTAGAAAAACCCCAATTTTTACTTCATATCTATTCGACCTGATTTAGGCAAGAGAGATATATAATGAACTGGTCAAAGAAAAGGTGATCAAACCTGATCCCAAGCAAGAAATGCCTAGACGAGAAGAGACCAAGGGAAAACAATTCTGCAAATGGCATGTATCACCACACCACTCTACCGCAAATTGTATTCAGTTCAGGGATAGAGAGATATATAATGGACTGGTCAAAGAAAAGGTGATCAAGCCTAATCCCAAACAAGAAATTCCTAGGCCAGAAAAGACCAAGGGAAAACAATTCTGTAAATGGCATGTATCACCACACCACTCTATCGCAAATTGTGTTCAGTTCAGGGATACAATCCAAAACTTGATCAACCATGAGCATATCGCTATGGCCCCAATTCTAAATATACTAATGACACTAGACACTAACTCATTTCCTATGACGTTAGGTAACATGATCAACCTACAATAGTCACAGCCTGAAAAAGGCAACGTGACTAAAGAGGGTCGGCCTAGGGCCCCCAGGGAAACTCAGAAGCCTAAGGATTACTAGCTACGGTCGTTGGGGGATTGGTCATATGTGACAAGTGTCGGATGAAGTGTGTGCTTAAAATCACCACCCGAGGCACGAACATGGACCTAGAACTTGAGAGGTCGAAACACAAACGGGACAAAGACCTCCTCAACTGTCCTAAAACAAACTACGAACTTCATAGTCCTAAAGGAAAGCTCCCTTGAAATTATATTTTCCAAAAGCTAAGGGATATCAAGAAACAGAAACGGCCATCCAATAAAAAAATTCCTAACCAGCCAGTAGGATCCCGATGACCAAAAAGCCACTTCTTCGGGAGCATCAATATCCCGACCAGGGAAAGCCATCGTCCAAAACGGAAAATGGTATATGGTTTCCAAGAATGGAAAGCCGGGAAAGGAACTAGGATGGTAGGATGGAATGCTAGACAAAGGATCCAAAGACAATTCAAAACCTACAAACTGACTTAGGCGAGCTTGGGGGCAACTTCACTAGTAACCAACAAGGAGTTGAGGCGCCCTCCTGAGGAAAACTGGAGAAAGAGAAGGATGGAATCAAACTTCAAAGAAATATATATCTCCCAAGCTCCACGTCTGAGACTCATGTAGGAGCCAGAAGGAAGATTACGTTTGCCAACCCTACTGAAGAAGAGTTGTTAAAAAACCAGTATGAAAATCTTCACATCTCGATAACAGGAGAAAGTTCAGACCACAATACCCATCTAAGCGACGGTCATGACACGACCGAAGAAGAGCATAAAAAGTTCGAAAATGACTTGGTTGAAATCATAGAGGCAGAAGGATTGCTTGGAAATGGCAAGGAGAGGTTCACTAGGAGGTAAACCCAGAGGTAGTGTTGCCAGAGCACTTGGCAGCCATCTACCACTAGGTAAACCAAATAAGGCGACATCAATGCCTACAAACCATATCGAGCAGTGATCGAGATCTTGGATAGCCACGGGGGAGCCAAGGTTTCATTTTGGAAGCTATTAGCTTTAGGGAGAAGATGATCTTTTCAAATTCTCCCATTATACACAAAATTTAATAATTAAACCCTAAATCATAAGCGAATAATCTAATATTTTAATAACGAGAAAGATTTTTGAAGTTTAAAAGTATTTTTGAAACATTCTTACTTTTAATTATCTTATTAATGTGAGGATATTTTATGTGCACTAAACAAGAATTAATTAATTTACGCAAGAAAGAATAAAGATACATAATAAATTCATTTACGCAAAATGAACAAGAAAGATTAAAGACGACAAGTAAATAATTAATTTTCTAAAAATTAACGAGAAAGACTAATATATAAATAATATTTAATTTACGTAAAAAGAACGGGAAAGACTAAAGATACAGAAATATATAACTACATAAAATGAAAAAAAAAACAGACTGAATATATACATAAATAATTAATTTAGATTACGGGAAAGACTAAGAATGCATAAATATCTTATACAAAATACAAACGAGAAAGACTAATTTAAGATACATAAATAATTTAGAAAAGATGAACGAGAAAGAATAAAGATACATATATAGTTTATGCTAAATGAATGAGAAAGACCATAAATACATAAATAATATACATTTACGCAAAATGAACGAAAAATATTCAATTAATTAGATACATAAATAATTAATTTACACATTTTCCCAAAAAAAAAATTAATTTACCCAAAATGAATAAGAAAGATTAAAGATATATATAAATAATCTACGTAAAATGGATAAAAAAAAATAGAATATAGATACATAAATAATTTATTCAAAATGAATAAGAAAGATTAAAGATATATATAAACAATCTACCCAAATTAAATGGATAAGAGATAGAATATAGATATATAAATAATTTATTCAAAATAACCGAGAAAGACTAGAATTTCATCGTTGAATACAGTACGTTTACGCAAAATGAATTACGAGATAGAATACAAATACATAAATAATTTACGCAAAATGAACGAGAAAGGCTAATATTTCATGGTTGAGTACAAATATGTAGCTAGCTACCACATGCATATATTACATTGTATCTACATATATATATATATATATATATATATCAGGTAATAAATCAAATGGTTTATCTCATTAAGGTACTAATGAAGATGATATATAGATGGATATATAAACATATATATATATATATTGTATATTGCTATTAATAGATATACATCCTTTAACAGTGTACGTGATTAATTAGTCATTCGCACAACATGAGTATCGATTATTGGTATTGTATATCCTTAACCTTTTTTTTATGATTTTTTTAAGGCTTATTATAATTCGTTTGTCAAAAATTGAAGTCGGAAAAGTTTGCCTCCAAATATATGAACAGTGCAATAATTTAGTGACAACGAACGTACGCAAATTAATTAATAACTTCTGTGTAATATTTGAAGTTCTCAGTACATAAATTTCGAAAGACTAAAGGAAAAGAAAAAATAACTTAATTTTGTGGTTTGATGAACAACAAAGAAATAACTTAATAAACAAACTCAAACAAATTAACGAGCACCAAAAATTATAAATTGTTCATGGCAAAAACTGATCCTTGGACCAACGCGCATTATAGTTGGCATCTGCAAATTTCAGGGCATCCTCCCAAGGATGAGTAAACCCCAAATGCTCTTCTGTATTCAAATTCTTCGTCTCATCACCCACCAACCATGGAGGCCTCAGAATGTTCTCCATGTTGGTCTCAGGTGCATAACTCTCCAATGCTCCCTGCGTCTCCATGTCCATGCTCTGATCACGACCACTCCTCGGCATCATCCCTGGGCCCGCAGCGGGAGGGACAGAGACTGCTTTGGCTGATGGACCCACTAGGGTTGGTGGGGCTAGGAATTGATCATCATTCAGAGGCGGCAGCTCCTCTTTCCGACGCTCGATGATATTAATAATATCCCTCAAGCTCCTCTCAATAAGCAACCACATGTCATTCAAATCAGCGAAGATGATACCCTCCAGCGGCTTCCCAGTCAAGCAAGCGAACATAGCGTTTCTCATCTCCTTCTCACGGTTGTCCCTCTTCAGCTTCTCCAGCTTCTCATTGGCCTTCTCGATCCTGTGCCTGAGATAGCTCTCATGGCTCACCATCTTTTTGGTCTGATCCGTCTCCGGCAGCGCCTTCAGTTGTTGGTAAATGCTTAGGGCTCCCAAAGGGGATGGCCAAACCTCAGGAAGACGAGCATCATATGGGCTATAAATAACCGCACATGCTTGAACATCACAAAGGGTTGCCAGTTCGCCTATCTTTTTCAACAAACCCCTCTTCCTTTTCTTGTAGGTTGCTTTTCGACTTGAGTCGTTGACGATGTAGGAAAGCTTCACCTTCGGCCTAGTCATGGCTGCTCAGAGAGAAAACCCCAGGCAAAAACACAAACTTGGGAAGAAGGTGAAGAACTCGCCTGCTAGGTTTTGGTGGGGGTGCGTGCCTTACCCCAAACAACCTAGGGTATATATAGCCCGTGCGAAGCCATGGTAATCAATTCAATTCGATTCGTCCAGAAAACAAATTAAATGCTATCAAAGTGTAAAGATAAAATGAATATCAACAATTTTAATATGGAGATATACGTTAGATATAAAATTTATTACGTTAAACAAATTTAATCCAATTCGATATACAAGAAAATATTTTCGTGTTTGAATTGTGTTCGGTTTGGTCCTCAGTGATTTAAGTAACCCCATGGTTTTATAAGGAATTAGTAATTATATGCAACATGCATGTACTAAAACACAGATGTTTTCGGTGGTTCATTCATGCTAGCCTGATCTGTATATTATTTTGTAGTTTTTTTTTTTTCTGAGAGAACACGAAGAAATTAATAAGACGAAAAAAATAAAGGAACGAAAGGGTAGCGCAGGTCATCTCACATCTGCATCAATTAGTTAATTTGTTAATCAATACAATAAATTTATTAAGGATTTGTCATACTCAAATTAATTCTCATCCTCTTCTCTCAAGTACAATAAATTTATTAAGGATTTGTCATACTCAAATTAATTCTCATTAAAATTAATTTATTAAGGATTTGTCATACTCAAATAATTACAATGATACTAAATAATCGTCGAAAAGTTTTAAGCGCCCGTTGAGTATTTGATAATATTAATATTTATTCAATATTTATTAATTGTATTTTTTAAACTTTCTAGTTAATAACTATCATTGTAATTATTCAAAAAATGAAATTATTTAGAGTAATGTTATTTGGATACGTTAAATTGACCATATTTAATGACACATTTGATGTGACAATCAAATAATGGTGAAATAGACACACCAAATAATTTAATTTATTAAAATAACACTATTTATCAATTGTCATTAGTGTATTCAAATAACATTATTCATTATTTATCATCTTCTTGCACTCATCATCATCTTTGTATGATTTTTAATTATTTATCTTTTCACAGCTATTGTATTTTTTAAAATATTAAATTAATATATTTTAAAGTTTCATATAATTCTTGAAATAAGTTATCCATATATATATATATATATGATTTTTTTAATAACGTCACTAGAAGGGCAATAAAAGATTAGGCGAGTAAAAGTACACCAGAGTTCAATTATTATACTACTATAGTAGCCTACATTCTCAACGCACACTGCATAAAGGGACTAGTGCACCGTAGATTCACTTTACTAAATAAGGGATTTTGGAAGAGACTAGGATCTTCTAGGAATCTAAAATGATTCTCATCATAAAAATCATTGTATTCCGATCGTTCATTTAGATCCAGCAGTCAGAAATTGATTTGAATTATTCTTTCATTTTTAATGTAATCAATATATCCGGTCAAGATATAGTCAATATATATTGACCTCTATGATGGGGATCTTATCAGATCCCTAGAGGATCATAATTCGGATAGAAAATGCACTATATACCAACCTAAGCCTATTTTCTGAGGCCTTAATTTGCTAGTTCTTGTATCATTCTTCGTAGTTCGTTCGAATATAATACAATCTAATTCAGTAGTATTCCATCAAATCATGGATTATGATGACAATGTTCTGATGTTTAATTTATGATTTTTTTTTTCTTTCTAATGAATAAGGACTCCCCCTACACTATAAACATCCCCTATATATATATATATATATATAATTACCACGTACCTAATTAATAAATGAAAGTTTTAATTACTAGCTTTTCTAAGATCACTTTGTGAGTTTCTTTTGAATTTTTTTATGGCGCAAGTGCCTGAACAATTGATTGATGAAAATTAAAACTTCACAGATCCTAGCTAGCTTGTAGATTTTTATCAGCAGTACGTCAGCCTTCTTTGCATTTTTCAAACTGCATTGAGAACATATATAATTTCTGATGCATCAGAATTGTTCTTAACTCCAATAATATTGTACCAACATATAGCTAGTGTAGATATAGTCTCCACGTCGTACGTACTTCAAATTATATTAATGGATTAATATGAATTATTAAAAATTAATTTTTAAAAATACATAAATAATTTATACAAAATGAACGAAAAAGAATAATATTCGATTGTTGAGTACTACAAATATAAATATAGTAAGTGAACCTAGCTAGCACATATAGTACATCGTATCTGTCCACAGCCGATCGATGATAAATTGAATAATTTGCCCTCATTAGTAAGATATACAGTATGTATATATCTATAACAAATTGACATTTTATCTATATATTGTTTGTTATACATGAGGTAGGTGATATATATAGTGATTCATACAATTATATATAGCGGAGCATCGAGTATTACTTGTGCTAAGGCAGTCATCTAGTTCTCGATAATTTTCTTTCTGAATGTCTTGTTTTTCTAGTTCGTAAGACCAAAATCTTGCGTAATTATTAACTGGAAATTTTCTATAAGATGGATGAACAAAGTAATCTTGGAATAAACCAATCAACAACTTCTGTATGTATTCAAGTTTTTCAGTACATGAATTTCATGAAATTAAGACTAAACAACGAAAACGAAGACTTTTGTGGTTTGGCGATCGAATATCAAAGAAATAACACTTGAAAGAAACAAACAACACCAAATTAAATTGTTCATGGGAGAAATGCAGTTTTGGACCAAAGAGCACGGTTGTTGTTGGGTTCCACGAAAGGCAGGACCTCAGGCCAAGGATGACCAAACCCCATATTCTCTTGTGGGTTCATGTTCATGTTCATGTTCATGTTCTCCATGTAGCCGTTGGTCTCGAAAATGGCACGCATCTCCAATGCTTTCTGTATGTCCATGTACATGTTCTCGCCACTTGGCACCATTTCCTGGCCTGCCACCGCGACAGTCACCGCTGTGGCTGGGGCTGGTGGTGCTTGGAATTTAAACTCATTCTGAGGCGGGGGCATACCCTCGTTCCGGCCCTTGATGATCTCATTAATGTCCCTCAAGCTCCTATCGATCAGCCACCCCATGTCATTCAAATCCGCCAAGCTAATCCCTTGCAGCGGCTTCCCGGTCAAGCACTCCAACATAACATTTCTCATCTCCTTCTCGCGGTTGTCCCGCCGCTGCTTGAGCAGCTTGTCCTTGACTTTCTCGATCCTCTGCCGGAGAAAGGTCTCTTGGCTCTCCATCTTCTTGGTTTGGTCCATCTCCGGCAACAACTTCAGTTGATGGTACACGCGTTGGGCTCCCAAAGGGGAGGGCCAAACCACAGGGTGGAGAGAATCGTATTGGCTGTAAATAACAGCACATGCTTGAACATCACAAAGTATGCTGAGTTCCTGAATTTTTTTCAACAAACCCTTCTTCCTTTTCTTGTATGTTATTTTTCGATTTGCGTCATTGATGATGTAAGCAAGTTTCACCTTCTTTCTAGTCATGGCTCCGAGAAAAAAATTCGAGCCAAGCTAGAGTTTTGCTGGTGATCGATATGGCTTCGGCTTCGTGGTTTGGTTAACCCAAACAAGCTAGGGTATATATACATATATATATAGCATTTGCAAGGCTTTGCTAATCAATTGTATTGGATTTGGTGTAGAAAAGAAATTAAATGCCGTTACAGTGGATGAGATATTTGAAAATGAATATCCACGATTTTGGTATGTAAATGGAGAATGGGATGCACAATTTATGAGGGCTAACAAATTTACAATGCAGGAGAATCCAATTCAATGCAAGAAGATTTGGTGTTTGAAATGTCTATATAGTGCCTCAATGAAATAAGTCATTATATACAGAGTAATATTATTTAGACATACTAAATCGATCATATTTAATGACATGCTTAATGTGGGAATCAATGTATGATGTTGTTTTAATTAATAAATTAAATCACTTAGTACACCCAATTTATCATTCGTTGATTGTCAGATCAAGTGTGTTACTAAATATGGTCAATTTAGTGTGTCCAAATAACATTACTCTTATTATATATAATTTGTTTAATCTGTGGTCCATGTGTTAATTAGGGAACTAGGGTCTTCGTATAAATATTAATTACCAGGGAGTTTTTGGCAGGATATATATAATATGAAACCTCGGGTGTGGCTGGGATTTTACTAGAAAAATGGAAAGTGTTAATTGCATTCATAAAATTAATTATCATCCCCATGGTTTTATGTAAGAAAGCTTATTAGGATTTGAATGCACACACACATATAATATATATATATATATATATATATATATATATAACATACATGTATGTACTAAATCATAGATATTGCTATGGTTCCTTCATGCTTATAATCTATTGATGCATAAAATGTACCAATATAACTGTAAAAGCACACATGCACACCAAGATACAAAAACGTACGTGGTTCACCCAAATCGGGCTACGTCCACGGTGTTACCTCACTTTCATTAATAATATAATGTTTTGTACATGTACATGAGACTATGAGCCTTTGAGAGATAGTAGTGTTTGTAGAGAGGATGGAGAGGGTGAGTCCTCTTGAATGAGGGAGGAGACTCCCTATTTATAGAAGTTGTTTAAATTTAGGTCATAGTAATGGTCTTTAGGCATGTGCCTTGTTAATAGGCCTTCAAGATGTGCTTTGAAGACGAGCTTGATGTATTCTTCCGAGTCTTCTGTATGAGCCTATTGTTTGATCAAATACAGCGTCGATAAAGTTAAATCACAATATTTTAACAAGTTGATGATAAAAAAATAAGAAATAATACAACTTAAATATAGTGTATAATGTTCGCTGTGCATTTTTTTTTTGGGGCCAAGTCACGTACCGTGCATCTTGCTGAAATGCCAAAAGTATAGCACCATGGCCATTGTTGCTCAAGCCCTGCCAGTTAGCCCGAATGTCTATCAGTCTATGTATACATGGGATTATTTTTGAACTAGTACTGTCTAAATTAACTTAAAAATGAAAACAACAAAATTACTAACGACAAAAAAATAATTTATTTTGTGAAAGGTCGTCCACAATTTAATTAATCCTGACTACGTACACCTCTGTTTACCATATACTCCATGCCCAATCATCGATGTGCGCGCGACCTAAAATTATGGTGCCACATACAAATTAGGCTGATCAATCACTACATCAGATGATCAAACATGCAAGATTCTCCACACCATCAAGTGAGGGGTAAAGATCCAGAAGGTGCATGTGATTGGGCCAAAAAATTAACAAAGTCAGAAGATCGACAGGTAAAACTTTCAAAGATAAGGAGGCCAGGCTAGCGAGGATTGAGTTATTTCAGCCTGCATCAAGATAGAGGATCGACTTGCCCCATATATATATATATACGCTTCGTAATCCGAAGTTTTTTTTTTTTTTTTTTTTTTTTTTCTCTCGCTCTCTTTCTACGTTCAGTTGCTGCTAATTAAGGTTTTTAAGTCTTGTAATAGTTAAGAATAACGAAGATATTATTTATTAAATAATTATTAAACGTACAACTGAATAAGTTTCATTATGTAATTTTTTTTTGTTGAAGACCACAATAAATTAACTTATTACTTAATAAGATTAAGTCTCATCTATTCGATCTCATAATAATTAAGTACGAAATTTTAACCATATATCCTAGCTAGTAGCTATCTAGGTTGTGCTTCATTTGAGATTGTGAAATATAAAGTTGATTAACATACTTGCAGTGTGTTTCAAAATAATCTGAAGGAGGCCTCAGGCTTGAAAAAATATTGCATATAACTAGCTAGCTAGTTATCTTGGCGATGGAGAGTAGCTTAGCTAGCTTGATTCTTAATCCAAACTATTTTTTTCTCTCGCTCTTTTAATTTCTACTTACAGTTGTTGCTAATTAAGGTTTTTACGACTTTGATAATAGTTATGAATAATGACGATCAGACACGAACCCACGATTGAAAATAGAAGTGGACTGAATCTATAATTAAAAATAGAAGAGGGCTGATTTATAGCCAATTAGCTTAGTAAAATAACATTTACTAGAAATTTAGTAAAAAAATCCTTTGATTTTTTTATATTTTTTCACATTTGAGCTGGGCTGGAGGCCACCCCAAAATCATCTGGGTCCATACCTGATGACGATATTATTAAATAATTATTAAACGTACAAGTGAATAAGTTTCATTATATATAGTTTTGTTTTATTTTTTTTTTGTTGAAGACCACAATAAACTTTGTCGACGCGGCATCTGACAAAGCAATAGGCCCATTTAAGACGACTTGGGAGAATTACTAAAGCCCATGTTTAAGACTCATCTTGGAGGCCCATCAACAAGGCCCATGCCTCATTACTACAACTATGACCTAACCCTAGATAACTCCTATAAATAGGGAGCCTCCTCCCTTATTCTGGGGACTCAACCTCTTCATCCTCTCTACAAACACTATTATCTCTCAAAGGCTCAAAGCCTTATACTTATACAAATATCATATTATTAATGAGAGGGAGGCAACACCGTGGACGTAGCCCGATTTGGGTGAACCACGTACTTTCTTGTGTCTTGGCGTGCGTGCGTGTCTTTACAGTCTCGTTGGTACAATTTTTGCATCAACAGTTTGGCGCCGTCTGTGGGAATCGATACAAAAGGTTATGCCGGTTCTTTTCATTTTTTCTTACCTGCTAAAACACCATGGCCGCCAAAAACACCAAGAAAAACCCAGAAAATACAATATGTCCAATACGCAGGAAGAACCCAGGGAATTTTTCCTTTCTCGGTCGGTCGAAGCCCCTTGTGCTTCTCTCACAAAGCCTCTTTCCCACCACAAACAAATAACAGCTACTTTTTAGCCTTCTGTAGGCATCTACCCACCACAAAAAAATACATATATAATCATGGTTGGTAACCTGCCCCCTGCCACTTGACCCCACCAAGATATTATCTTCCTTTATTACAACAACCCAGATTTCTTCATCGGTCCCCACCGATGTCCCATCAAGCTCCCTGCTCGGTCGGTCTATCGATGTCCCCTCTGACTCACTGCTCGGTCGACCTCCCGATGTTCTCTCGGACCCCCATTTTCATCGGTCCCCACCGATGTCCCATCGGGCTCCCTGCTCGGTCGGTCTCCCAATGTCCCCTCGGACTCACTGCTCGGTCGGTCTCCCAATGTCCCCTCGGACTCACTGTTCGGTCAGCCTCCCGATGGTCTCTCGGACCCCCCTTTTCATCAGTCCCCACCGATGTCCCATCGGGCTCCCTGCTCGGTCGGTCTTCCTGCTCGGTCGGTCTCCCGATGTCCACTCGATCGGTCTCCCAATGTTCCCTCGGACTCACTACTCGGTTGGCCGACCCATGTCCCCTCGGACCCCTTTTTCGTTGGTCCCCACCGATGTCCCATCAGGCTCCCTGCTCGGTCGGTCTACCGATGTCCCCTCGGACTCACTGCTCGTTCGGTCTACCGATGTCCCCTCGGACTCACTGCTCGGTCGGTCTACCGATGTCCCCTCGGACTCACTGCTCGGTCGGCCTCCCGATGTCCCCTCGGACTCACTGCTCGGTCGGCCTCCCGATGTCCCCTTGGACTCCCTGCTCGATCGACCTCCTGATGTCCCCTCGAACTCCCTGCTCGGTCGACCTCTCGATGCCCTGCTCGGTCGGTGTCAGGACCCGTCCTAAATATGGCCTCGATACCCGGGACGAACCCTGCTCCCGTCTGACAATCACACTTACAGTATCAAAACAAACAAACAACCTTCACACAACTATAAGCATAACTATCAGACGAAGGAGTAACATATACACAACAGCCAGTCAGAGCATAGTTCTACAAAATGGGCACAAAAGTCCTACAATGCTAGTCTCGCAACGGAAGGACGTCGGAAGCTCTATGCCTCGATATCTGCCTCAACGTTCACCCCTGCGCTATCACCACGACCTGGAGGGAAAATTTAAAACAGAAGATGTGAGTGGACTGAATAACCAAAGTTGCAAAATCAATTTATCACTAACTCGAGGTTAAGGAAAAATAAGAATTTGTGTTCCCTCCGTTCTTAAAACAGGCATGCCCAATGAGTACTAGAAAATCATAACATGAAACATCATAAGAAACAGAAACACTATAAAATCTCATAAGAAACAGATACACTATAAAATACCATAAGAAACAGAAACACTATAAAACGGATAGAGAAATTATAGTTCAGCATCAAATCATCATTTCCGATTAAACCTGCTGGACCTATCCGAGTCTTTAAACTCAATCAGGCCTTAAATGAAATCCGAGTCTTTAAACTCCCGAGTCTTTAAACTCAACAGGCCTATGGGGGTAATATCAACATATCCGAGTCTTTAAACTCCCGAGTCTTTAAACTCAATCCGGGCCCGTCCCCCGTCAATCAATATCCGGGTCTTTAAACCCATATCCAGATCCAGCAAATCCAATCCAAATTCAAAGTAAAAACCAATTCGAAATCCATCGCCAAACTCGAATTCGAAATCCCCGGTCCAAAGCCCTTCCGGCGGTTCGAATCGACATTCCGAACCCAAATCCGGGAAACCATTCTTATACCCAGAAATCACACATAAGCACAAATCATATTTCATAACCCATTTATCCTTATCAGAAAACATTTATAGGTTGAAATTGTAATTATGGCATCACAATCCGAAAATCGGCTTTTTCTCGAAAAACGTGCAAAATCTCGGAAATGTCTCGAAAAACGTGCAAACGCATCAATCACATATAATCATTATTCAAAAGCATAAAAACATATTTAAGGTCATAAAACATCAATAAAACAGTTAGGCATGCTCGAAGGAAAGAAAGAGTCCACTCACAAATTCAGAACGAGTCACTCGCGCTCCGTGCGCTCCTCAACTGTCTCAGGTGCCTCCCGTCCTGTCAGAATGCACTAAATAGGGTTACAAATACATCAAGGATCCTAATCCTAATTTTCCCAATTTTTCGGGAATTAAATAATATTTTAATCCTAGATCCTAAACCGTCCGGATTCCTGAACAACTCCGTAACACCGTCCGGTTAACTCGAAAGCTATACCAATAAACTCCTTAGGACATTTAGAACCAAACTCATGTTGGAAGCTTGGCCGGATTCCTCTCCACGCGCCTCCACGCGCCGCCCAAAGTGGCTGCGCGTGGGCCTCACGCGCCTGCTACAGTGTCCTTCAACCTTGAGCAGACCCGGTTCAGCACAGTGGTCTGCAAACTGAACCGGCGTCAGCGGTTCTCCGCCGTACCTGCACAATTCCTCTCCCTTTCTTCACCTAAAGCTTCGTCCAGTTCCCACCTATCCATTCCCTCACTCTCCTGGTTCGATTCACCACTCAGCTTCACAACTGAAGCTCGAAAGAAACTCACAGACGGCCCCTGTTTCACGATCCAGCCACTCCGGTCATCCCCCGTCACGGTGGCAACACCAGACGGTTCCTAAGGTCCTTCTACATCTAACCCGACTCACCTTGACCGTCGACTTGTGCCCAAACGTCACGACTCGAAGTTTGAACCCAGGGCCAAAACAGAGTACATAGTACTCTCTGTCGACTGGCTCCGCGGTGTACGTCCCCGTCACGGCGACCATCCCATACCAATCCTAGAACCTCCCTGCACACCACTGCACTCACCACTCCCTTCGATTCTCATCCTACCCTCACGACTTTTGAATTGAAAAAGCACGGGAAAACAGAGTAAAGAAGTTTACCCGTCGATTCCGTCTCCGCCGCAAGCGCCGCCGCGTACCACGGTGTTCGTTGGACTCCCTACAGCCTCCTGAACGTCCCACGGTCGTGATTTGAGCTACCACACGGCGTAGCCACCACCACGAACTCACGGCCTCCCTGTTTTCCTCAAATATTCGCCGCACCACCACCGCGCCGCCGTGCACGATTCCAGTCCCAAAACACGATCAACACCTCACCTTCTTCTCTCTGTCACTCTCACCAGTCACTCCTCACTCCCCCTGGCACAAAATCGATCAAGCTCTCTTCGAACTCTCGCCCTCTGTTTTCTGTGTTCTTCGAAGGATTGCACGGTTCTAATTGTGCAAAACGTGGCCGTGCACATTTTAGAACCCTGTGGAACAATCCAGTGCCCCCACATGTCCATCAGCCATAGGTTAGCCCAAAAATCTCTGCCACTTGCCCTTATTTGATTGGGCTGAGGGAAAAATGACCAAAATACCTCTTGTACAATTAATTACCGTTTTGCCCTCGAACGTTCTAGACCCGTATCTTTTCCGTCCGACGTCCGATGACAGCGTGCCGCCTGTCGTTGAACTCAGGACGTCGAGACCTATCTAACGGTCCTCGATCTACGTGAAAATCACAAATCCTCCAAAAAGTCAACATTTTCCTCGTTTACTCAAAATTACGATAACGCCCCCAATCTTCCGAACGTCATAACTTTTCCTTCGGTTATCCAAATCGAACCTGCCACCTGTCTACGGACTCGTGACGTCCTAACCTACGTCACGGTTAAGGGTCAACACTCATCCAATCGGTAATTCAAAAAGTCAAATTTTCGTCTATTATTCACAAGGGCAAAAACGTCCATTTACACAAAATTTTACAAATTACCTTTTTACCCTTCCCGAAGGTACGGGTTGTTACAATCTACCCTCCTAAAAAGAATTTCGTCCCCGAAATTCAGTGAAATAAGTAAGGGTACTGTTCCCGCATTAATGCCTCAGGTTCCCACGTAGCTTCTTCCACTTGATGATTCCTCCACAATACTTTAACCAAGGGAACCGTTTTCCGCCTTAAGACCTTATCCTTCCGATCCAAAATCGCTACAGGCTGCTCTTCGAAACTCAAGTCTTCCCTCAGTTCAACTGGTTGTGCTTCCAGAACATGCGAATCATCTCGAATATACTTCCGAAGCATAGAGACATGAAAGACATTATGTACCTTTTCCAAGTCTGCTGGTAAAGTCAATCGATATGCAACAGGACCAATCCGTTCTATAATCTCATAAGGTCCAATGTAACGAGGACTCAACTTCCCTCGTCTGCCGAACCGCACAATCCCTTTCCAAGGAGACAACTTCAGGAAAACCCAGTCTCTTACGGCAAACTCCAAATCCCTGATCCTACGGTCGGCGTAACTCTTCTGTCGGTCCTGGGCTGCCTTTAATCGATCCCTGATCAATGCCACTTTTTCCTGAGTAAGCTCCACCAGCTCAGAAGTAGTCAACCTCCTCTCACCAACCTCAGTCCAACACAATGGAGTCCGACACTGCCGCCCATACAAAGCCTCGTAAGGAGCCATCCCAATGCTCTCCTGATAACTGTTATTGTAGGCAAACTCCATCAAAGGTAAATGAGACTCCCACGTACCCTGGAACTGTAAAACACAAGCTCGCATCATATCCTCGAGAATCTGAATAGTCCGCTCTGACTGTCCGTCTGTTTGAGGATGAAATGCGGTACTGAAATGCAATTTAGTCCCAAAAGCTTCCTGTAAGCTCTGCCAAAATCGGGAAGTGAATCTCGGATCTCTTTCAGATACTATCGACTCTGGAGTCCCATGTAACCGAATAATCTCATCTATGAACAACTGTGCAAACTACTCCAACCTGAGGTTCTCCCTTACTGGCAAGAAATGAGCAGACTTCGTAAGTCGATCCACAATAACCCACACACCATCGTGTCCTTTCGGTGTTCTCGGAAGCTTGAACACGAAATCCATAGTCAGGTGATCCCATTTCCACTCGGGGATCGGCAAAGGTTGCATTGCTCCATATGGTCTCTGCCGCTCGGCTTTTACCTGTTGGCAAATCAAGCATCTACTGACATATTCTGCAATCTCACGTTTTATCCCTGACCACCAGTAATGCTCCCGAAGTGTACGATACATCTTGGTCCCACCAGGATGCATCGCATAAGCTGAACAGTGAGCCTCATCCAGTATCACTTTCTTCAAGGCTTCATCCTCAGGTACGCACAACCGTCCACCCTTAACTAAGGCTCCATCCTCACGGATCTCAAAGTCCTGTCTCTCTCCAGCCTCGATCTCAATCTGAATGATGTATAGGGTAGGATCCTCAAACTGAGCATCAATCACCTGATCAATCAAAACAGGTCGTACATGGAAACTCGCTAGGAGTGCTCCCTGATCATCCACAGTCAACTCTACCCCCAACCTGCGGTGCTCAACCAGCAACGGTAACCGTACTGTCCTCAAATGTGACAAAGAACTAGCTGACTTCCTGCTCAGAGCATCGGCTACCACATTAGCCTTCCCTGGGTGATACTCAATCATGCAGTCGTAGTCCTTAAGCAACTCCAACCATCGGCGCTGTCTCAGATTTAATTCCTTTTGAGTGAACAAATACTTCAAGCTCTTGTGGTCCGTGAAGATCCTGCATCTCTCTCCGTACAAATAATGTCGCCAAATCTTCAGTGCATGAACCACTGCTGCTAGTTCCAAATCATGTGTAGGGTAGTTCATCTCATGGGGTTTCAATTGCCGGGAAGCATAAGCAACCACTCTCCCATGCTGCATCAAGACACAACCCAAACCTAGCAAAGAAGCGTCACTGTACACCTCAAACTCCCCACTATCGTCTGGAAGGGCTAACACAGGAGCAGATGTTAACCGCCTTTTAAGCTCTTGGAAACTCTGTTCACAGTTCTCGTCCCACTCAAATCGAATTCCCTTCCGTGTCAACCTCGTCAACGGTGCTGCTAGAATAGAAAACCTAGGAAACTCCTGATCTCTGTCACCGTTTTAGGCTGTTCCCAATTTGCTACCGCCTCAACCTTCTGAGGATCCACGCTGATGCCCTCGGCCGAAATCACATGGCCAAGAAATCCAACACTGGTCAACCAAAACTGGCACTTACTCAGTTTCGCATACAACTGATGCTCCCTCAAAGTCTTAAGCACGAGTCTCAAATGTTTCTCATGTGCCTTCGCACTCTTTGAATACACCAAAATGTCATCAATGAAGACAATCACAAAACGATCCAAATAGGGCCGGAACACTCGGTTCATAAGGTCCATAAAAGCTGCTGGGGCATTAGTCAAACCAAAAGGCATCACAACAAACTCATAATGGCCGTACCTGGTCCGGAAAGCTGTCTTCGGTATATCCTCCTCTTTAACCCTTAACTGAGGGTAACCGGAGCGAAGATCAATCTTCGAAAAATATTGTGCTCCCTTCAGCTGGTCAAACAAATCGTCAATCCGGGGTAGGGGGTACTTATTCCGAATAGTTACCTTATTCAGTTGTCTGTAATCCACACATAATCTCAATCCTCCGTCATTTTTCTTAACAAACAAAACAGGTGCTCCCCAAGGTGACATACTCGGTCAGATGAATCCTATATCGACCAACTCTTGCAACTGGGCCTTAAGTTCCCTTAATTCTGCAGGTGCCATACGGTAAGGAGTCTGTGAAATAGGCTGTGTACCTGGAAGAAGATCAATCGTAAACTCAAGATCTCGGTGTGGGGGTAGTCCTGGCAACTCCTCGGGAAAAACATCGGGAAACTCCCGCACCACTGGTAGGTCTTCCGCCCTCACGGGCGTAGCACGGGTATCCACCACATGAGCTATATAACCTTGGCACCCCTTACGCAACAACTTGCTAGCCTCAAGTGCCGAAATAATTCCGGTAGGAAGTGCACGCTGATCCCCCTGAAACGTAGTCTCTACTAACCCGGGACTCCGAAAAGTAACTCTCCTATCGAAACAGTTGATAGAAGCATGATGTCTCGTCAACCAGTCCATACCCAATATAACATCAAAGTCCCGCAGATCCAATAGTAACAACTCTGCCATTAACTCAACCTCACCTACCATCACCGGACACTCTCTCAACACCTGAGTCACTACCAACACCTCCCCAGTAGGTGTACATACCCCTAAAGCACAATCCAAAGTAGACACCTCCCTCTCCGTAACCAAACTACAACTCCGAGCAATAAATGAATGGGTAGCCCCGGGATCTATCAAAGAAAAAACAGTGTAACCAAGTATGGTGAGTGTACTTGTCACCACTCCTGGTGCTGACCTAGCCACCTGCTGAGTCATAGCAAAAACTCGCGCCTGAGGTCCCGATGACCTACCGCGCCCCCTGGAACATGCTCGTGGCACCACCGCCACCCCTAGGGCCTGCTGCCCCTGACACTGAAGCAGTACTCCGCCCGGGTTCTTCTGCACCTCTGCCTGCTCCACCCTCCGGAGCTAACAATGGGCACTCCCGTCGGAAGTGTCCTCGCTCTCCGCAATAGAAGCAAGTATCCCTACCGGGTCCACTGGTATGCCTCCCTGTAGAAGCAACTGAAGTCGCACTCGCCTGAGGAGTCGGCTGTGACCTAGCTCCTCGAAATCCCGAGCCCTGAAAACTGCCTGGTCTGCCATACCGGGCTCCACCAGCCGATGACGATCCACCAAAATTACCCCGTTTCGGGGGCCTCTGACTCGATGCTCCTGGAAATGAATGCTCTCGGCGTCGAACACTGCCCGAATACTGTGGTCTAGCAGGTAAACTGGCCTCAACCCTGACAGCAGCGTCAGATAACTCCCGAAAAATAGCAAAAGAGCCAGCTGTCGCTATGACCCTGATCTCTCCCCGAAAGCCCAAGTCAAACCGGCGGCACTTCTCCGCCTCGGTTGCCACAAATGCAGGAGCGAATCGGGATAGCATCTGGAATCTCTGCTCATACTCTGCAACTGTCAAATTCCCTTGCTTCAAGTGAAGAAATTCTGCCTCCTTCGCATCCTGGAAAGAACGGGGATAGTACTGATCTAGAAACCGCTCCCGGAAGGTCTCCCATGTCACGGTATGTGCATCCCAGCCGGACAGTTCGAACGTGTACCACCACTCATATGCAGCTCCATCCAACAGAAAAGTAGCTAACAAAACCCGATCCTCTGGAGGACAGTGCATCACCCCAAAAATACGCTCGAGTCGGGTGATCCATCGGTGAGCTTCCTCTGGATCGGGCCCACCGCTGAACGTAGTAGCCCCAAGCCTCTGGGCTCTCTCGATCGAAGCACTCTCAGTCCCTCTCGCCGCTTCATCTTCAGGTCGTGGAGGGGGTTCACGTCTCGGAGGCATGATCGATCATACGCTGAAAGAGGCATAGAGTTAGTAAAACAACCTAGACCCAACACAAATCAACACAACCTATGCTCTGATACCAATTGTTAGGACCCGTCCCAAATATGGCCTCGATACCCGGGACGAACCCTGCTCCCGTCTGACAATCACACTTACAGTATCAAAACAAACAAACAACCTTCACACAACTATAAGCATAACTATCAGACGAAGGAGTAACATATACACAACAACCAGTCAGAGCATAGTTCTACAAAATGGGCACAAAAGTCCTACAATGCTAGTCTCGCAACGGAAGGACGTCGGAAGCTCTATGCCTCCATATCTGCCTCAACGTTCACCCCTGCGCTATCACCACGACCTGGAGGGAAAATTTAAAACAGAAGATGTGAGTGGACTGAATAACCAAAGTTGCAAAATCAGTTTATCACTAACTCGAGGTAAAGGAAAAATAAGAATTTGTGTTCCCTCCGTTCTTAAAACAGGCATGCCCAACGAGTACTAGAAAATCATAACATGAAACATCATAAGAAACAGAAACACTATAAAATCTCATAAGAAACAGATACACTATAAAATACCATAAGAAACAGAAACACTATAAAACGGATAGAGAAATTATAGTTCAGCATCAAATCATCATTTCCGATTAAACCTGCTGGACCTATCCGAGTCTTTAAACTCAATCAGGCCTTAAATGAAATCCGAGTCTTTAAACTCCCGAGTCTTTAAACTCAACAGGCCTATGGGGGTAATATCAACATATCCGAGTCTTTAAACTCCCGAGTCTTTAAACTCAATCCGGGCACGTCCCCCGTCAATCAATATCCGGGTCTTTAAACCCATATCCAGATCCATCAAATCCAATCCAAATTCAAAGTAAAAACCAATTCGAAATCCATCGCCAAACTCGAATTCGAAATCCCTGGTCCGAAGCCCTTTCGGCGGTTCGAATCGACATTCCGAACCCAAATCCGGGAAACCATTCTTATACCCAGAAATCACACATAAGCACAAATCATATTTCATAACCCATTTATCCTTATCAGAAAACATTTATAGGTTGAAATTGTAATTATGGCATCACAATCCGAAAATCGGCTTTTTCTCGAAAAACGTGCAAAATCTCAGAAATGTCTCGAAAAACGTGCAAACGCATCAATCACATATAATCATTATTCAAAAGCATAAAAACATATTTAAGGTCATAAAACATCAATAAAACAGTTAGGCATGCTCGAAGGAAAGAAAGAGTCCACTCACAAATTCAGAACGAGTCACTCGCGCTCCGTGCGCTCCTCGACTGTCTCGGGTGCCTCCCGTCCTGTCAGAATGCACTAAATAGGGTTACAAATACATCAAGGATCCTAATCCTAATTTTCCCAATTTTTCGGGAATTAAATAATATTTTAATCCTAGCTCCTAAACCGTCCGGATTCCTGAACAACTCCGTAACACCGTCCGGTTAACTCGAAAGCTATACCAATAAACTCCTTAGGACATTTAGAACCAAACTCATGTTGGAAGTTTGGCCGGATTCCTCTCCACGCTCCTCCACGCGCCGCCCAAAGTGGCTGCGCGTGGGCCTCACGCGCCTGCTACAGTGTCCTTCAACCTTGAGCAGACCCGGTTCAGCACAGTGGTCTGAAACTGAACCGGCGTCAGCGGTTCTCCGCCGTACCTGCACAATTCCTCTCCCTTTCTTCACCTAAAGCTTCGTCCAGTTCCCACCTATCCATTCCCCTCACTCTCCTGGTTCGATTCACCACTCAGCTTCACAACTGAAGCTCGAAAGAAACACACAGACAGCCCCTGTTTCACGATCCAGCCACTCCGGTCATCCCCCATCACGGTGGCAACACCAGACGGTTTCTAAGGTCCTTCTACATCTAACCCGACTCACCTTGACCGTCGACTTGTGCCCAAACGTCACGACTCGAAGTTTGAACCCACGGCCAAAACAGAGTACAGAGTACTCTCTGTCGACTGGCTCCGCCGTGTACGTCCCCGTCACGGCGACCATCCCATACCAATCCTAGAACCTCCCTGCACACCACTGCACTCACCACTCCCTTCGATTCTCATCCTACCCTCACGACTTTTGAATTGAAAAAGCACGGGAAAACAGAGTAAAGAAGTTTACCCGTCGATTCCGTCTCCGCCGCAAGCGCCGCCGCGTACCACGGTGTTCGTTGGACTCCCTACAGCCTCCTGAACGTCCCACGCTCGTGATTTGAGCTACCACACGGCGTAGCCACCACCACGAACTCACGACCTCCCTGTTTTCCTCAAATATTCGCCGCACCACCACCGTGCCGCCGTGCACGATTCCAGTCCCAAAACACGATCAACACCTCACCTTCGTCTCTCTGTCACTCTCACCAGTCACTCCTCACTCCCCCTGGCACAAAATCGATCAAGCTCTCTTTGAACTCTCGCCCTCTGTTTTCTGTGTTCTTCGAAGGATTGCACGGTTCTAATTGTGCAAAATGTGGCCGTGCACATTTTAGAACCCTGTGGAACAATCCAGTGCCCCCACATGTCCATCAGCCATAGGTTAGCCCAAAAATCTCTGCCACTTGCCCTTATCTGATTGGGCTGAGGGAAAAATGACCAAAATACCCCTTGTACAATTAATTACCGTTTTGCCCTCGAACGTTCTAGACCCGTATCTTTTCCGTCTGACGTCCGATGACAGCGTGCCGCCTGTCGTTGAACTCAGGACGTCGAGACCTATCTAACGGTCCTCGGTCTACGTGAAAATCACAAATCCTCCAAAAAGTCAACATTTTCCTCGTTTACTCAAAATTACGATAACGCCCCCAATCTTCCGAACGTCATAACTTTTCCTCCGGTTATCCAAATCGAACCTGCCACCTGTCTACGGACTCGTGACGTCCTAACCTACGTCACGGTTAAGGGTCAACACTCATCCAATCGGTAATTCAAAAAGTCAACTTTTCGTCTACTATTCACAAGGGTAAAAACGTCCATTTACACAAAATTTTACAAATTTCCTTTTTACCCTTCCCGAAGGTACGGGTTGTTACAGTCGGTCTCCCTATGTCCCCTCAGACTCCATGCTCGATCGGTCTCCCGACGTCCCCTCAGACTCTCTGCTCGGTCGGTATCCCGATGTCCCCTTCGGACCCCCTCTTCATGGGTCCCCACCGATGTCCCATCAGGTTCCCTACTCGGTCAGTCTCCCGATGCCCCCTCGGACTCCCTACTCGGTCGGTCACCTGATGTCCCCTCAGACTCCTCGCTCCGGGGGTCCCCACCAATGTGCCCTCGGACTCCTTGCTAGGTCGGTCCCCACCGATGTCCTCTCGGACCCTCTACTATACAACCAGGTAACACTTTCAATCAGAAATCCCTTCTTACCATCATTACATGACATACATACATGTCATCGTGCATATACATATGCATGTCACACATATATGCCCTCACGTATACGTCGACATACATGTCACTCATACATGACATACATACATGCCCTCGCACATTCATACATACATGAACTCATACATACACTCCACACATTATCGAGCACCTTCTACTCAACACATTATCGAGCACCTGCTGCTCTGGGCACCTGCTGCTCAACACATTATCGAGCACCTGCTGCTTAACACATTATCGAGCACCTGCTGCTCTGGGCACCTGCTGCTCAACACATTATCGAGCACCTGCTGCTCAACACATTATCGAGCAACTGCTGCTCAACACATTATCGAGCACCTGCTGCTCAACACATTATCGAGCACCTGCTGCTCCAAGCACCCACTGCTCAACACATTACCGAGCACTAGCTGCTCAACACATGACCGAGCACCTGCTGCTCCGAGCACCCGCTGCTCAACACATTACCGAGCACCCGTTGCTCAACATTCAATGCTAAACTCAGCACACCTATCGACTGAGACATATCTACAGCCACAATCACTCACAAGCAGTCAGATTCATACCTGAAGTCATACTCACCGGGGGACTACCAGAGCGCAATGACTACAACGTCAATCCACTCAGACATACAATACACTATAGGGCCTCTTCTCTTCCGCATCCTACCTCGACCGAGGACTTGGGGGACTGATGGTATACCGAGCGGAGCAGTGAAAAGTGAGGAGTTGCTCGGTCAGTGCACTTTACATGAAAGTCCTCGACCGAGGCAGTCCGCCTTAGTCAAGAACTTGGGGACTTGTCAACGCGGCATCTGACCAAGCAATAGGCCCATTTAAGACGACTTGGGAGAATTACTAAAGCCCATGTTTAAGGCTCATCTTGGAGGCCCATCAACAAGGCCCATGCCTCATTACTACAACTATGACCTAACCCTAGATAACTCCTATAAATAGGGAGCCTCCTCCCTTATTCTGGGGACTCAACCTCTTCATCCTCTCTACAAACACTATTATTTCTCAAAGGCTCAAAACCTTATACTTGTACAAATATCATATTATTAATGAGAGGGAGGCAACACCGTGGACGTAGCCCGATTTGGGTGAACCACGTACTTTCTTGTGTCTTGGTGTGCGTGCGTGTCTTTACAGTCTCGTTGGTACAATTTTTGCATCAACAAACTTATTACTTAATTAAATTAACTCTCATATGTTCTCTTGACAAGTAACTACACGATTTTAACTATATTTTTTGTTAGGGGAAAGCAAGAAAACAGGAGAGTCCAAGGAAAAAAGAGGGAGCTTTATTGATGTTGAAAGAAAAGAAACACCATTACATTGCACTATGGCCTCTCAAACTTTTTATACATACAGCATACACGAATTAAGAGTCAAACCAATAAATAAACATCATGAGATGATAACGCTTGCCCTTATTACAACCATTCATCCTAACATCCCTAAATCTGAAGAGGCCATCAGATTCGACGAGCGGAAGAGAAACACAACTAACAGACTAACTAATTACTAACCACCTCACTTAGATAGCTTACACATATCACAGGGAGAGCGAGAGAGAGAGAGAGTTTTAATTCCCTGTTTCTCCCTCAAATATTGGCTGACTCGTCGCTGAGCCGAAACACCGAGTCAAATAACAAGAGATGAATATCAAAGCCACATACTCAACCACAAAGAAGAAATAAATATCGAAGCCACATACTCAGCCACAAACAAGGTATTGGATGCATCCAAGTAGCACAAGCCAGCCACATACTCATCCAAGTTATGAAGGGTAGCAGGCGGGAATTCTCAGCCAGATCCATCGTCAACATCATCATTATTGAACTGTAAGCTGCCACTGTAGCAGCAGTGATCAAGCTGCATTGCAGCTGATCTAAATCTCTAATGCACTCAAGGATACCTGTATTAGTTCTAGAAGGAATGTGTGAGTGACAACTATGAGTTTGTTATAACCGTTTAAGTGAGGTGTGAATGCCTTAGAGAGCAAGAAATTCATGTAAAATGTGTAAGGAGTGATGTCTTCAAATCCTAGCCGTCTTAAATGTAATGTGAGTGTGTGCTCAGTGTAATTTCATTCACAAGATTAATCAAAATTGCCGTGACTCTTTGAAAACCAGAGAAATCACTAAAGATTACTTAGAAATCTCTCTTGTGCATTTCAACAAACATTTTGTGCTCATCTTTACTACAATTCCATTAAATATGCAATCAATCCAAGAAGGTGCCTTAAACACGAATAATCTCAATCATCTCACTGTGAAGAGATAACGAGGATGGATGATTGTTGAGGTTCTGGATTGGCTGGAAACGACGTCATCAATGGTATTTGATTTCTCGGCTTAATTTTGGCAGTTTAAGTCATTCTCGAGATAAAGAAAGGTATTTCAAGGGAGGAAAAAAGTGACACGGTGATTAAAGAAAGTTTCCTAGAGGATTTATGCCCTTAGTTGAACAACGATGGTGTGTGCATGAATGGTGGTGGTGTTGTGAGAGTGTTTTGGTTCTAGTCTTCAAGAAGAAAGATAGTGAGACAAAGACCAGTTTTGGAGTTGAAGAGTGAGTGGGTTGGGCTCACACTGCACACAAACAAAGGCCCAATTCTGCTAATACAATTAGGCCCATCGAAAGTTTGCAAGGATAATTTGGTGTGCTAAAAATCTAATTTCTCGTTAATGCAACAGGATGTAACCATAGCAATCTACATCAGCTGTCACGTAAAGTGGTCACTATATATAGTCAATTTAGTGTGTCGAAATATCATTTTGTACTCTTTATACAATAGTCCAAAGTATCCTAAATTCCCTATAGATTTCGAATTTTTTCCGAATTTTTTTCTTTTTTCGAAACTTATTAAAAAATTTCGTATTGATATCGGTTTTGAAACATGATACACTACTAAGTTTCTGTGCTTCATAGTTTATGAGTATGTTACTATATATCCAGTGCCGACCTTGAGATATTGAGGGCCTAAGGCGAAACATTAGAATTGGGGCTCCGCAATTCTTCAACCCTCCAAATTTTCGTATATTATAAACATATATATATATATATATATATCCAATACTTTAAAAAATTATTTTTATATATGTCATCAAATAAGTACTTAATGTCCTCAACTAAGAATTTCTCAGAAAAATACATGTACTTAATAAAATAAAATAAAATTCACTTGAATATTATACATCTTGCATTTTAAGAACAAAAATATTAACTAAGTTCTCACTCAAACCATTAAATCTTTTGGTGACATCGTTGATTAGAGGTATAATTTTTCTGGACTTTGGATCCATTCCATTTTCTATTATGGGCTCATCTCTTTTGGGGCTTTCTTTCTGTTGATTTCCATTGCGCATTTTAACACGACTGACAGTTCATTGTAGAAGCCCATGATTGTCCACCATAGTCACTGTTTAGGAATTATTGCTCTAGTTTTTTTTTTATCAAACTTAAAAAAGCATTTAACATGAATAGCCAATTTTGCCCTTAATTTTTATTTTTATAGATTCTACTCGAATTTTTAATAGCGGGAAAAAGTCAACTATTATGATAAAGTTCAGGGTAGGAAAAACTAAAATTGAAGTTCAGTGAAGATTGCTAAAATTAGGATAAAATTTAGGAACTATTACTTCAATTTTTCCAATTGGTTATTGAAAAAGGTGACACAATATTACTTGCATGTGAATGCAAACATAACCTATTATTCCCAATGAGGGCATTATACTCTACATTTGGATTTTTTTACAAGCATAAAAAAGACAGAGAAAAAAATGTAAGACCCGTGTTTTGGGAAGAACGGTGAACGATCCCACATTGCTCGGGGAGGAAAATGTGAAGTGTCTTATATGTGTGGGCACGTATCTATCTAGCACAAGGTCTTTTGGGAGCTCACTGGCTTTGAGTTTGGTTGGAACTCCAAAGTTAAGCAAGTTTGGGCTGGTGCAATCCCAAGATGGATGACCTACTAGGAAGTTGCACGTGAGTTCCCTGAAACAAAACCATGAGTATTGGGCCCAAAGCGGATAATATTGTGCGAGATAGGTCGTGTCGTGACACAAAAACTAATATTGATACTAACAATGCTATAATAAACTCATCTTTAAACTATTTCCTCCATTTTGTGGTGTAACCTCACCACGTTCTCTTCTTCCTTCTTCATGTTGGTGTTGGTGTTCATACTCACATGACCCATAACTCGAGTCGAATTTCAGTAAAGTCGTTGTTTCTTCAAATTCACAAGACCCATACACCTGATAATAATGATTCATAACCACAGAAGCGTGGTTAACTAGGATGTTTGGAAAACACCGACCCTCGGGCTTGATTTCATTCCATAAGAAAATTCTTCTAAAAACAAACCATATTTGCTTATACCATATCGACCAATTGACAGGACCCGTCCCAAAAGGACTTTGATAACCGTGTTTGGTCCTGCTCCCAGCTGATAAGCCAACTGGAGTTCCGAAAATACCTTCAGCACTTTCAGACAAGGGATAGCCATAATGATTCCCATTTATTCCTCGGCATCTCGATCGGCCTCGATCTTCGTGCTACGACCTGGAGGGTCAATAAAACATTAAAGGTGTGAATGGACAAAAATAATATCGTTTGAAAATAAATTTCAAAAACGAACCGGATTCACATTTCAAAATGAACCGGATTTCAAAAATAATAATACCATCTACACTCCAGTTATAAAACATGCATGCATAGAGTAAAACGTGAACACCCGGATTTCAAATCATATCACATAGAAAGTCATAAGTCCCACAATTCATTAAAGGCCCGGGGCCTACATTTCCCGAAATCTGTTTCATCTAATCAGGTAAAACCTCTGGATATAACTGTCAATATCAAACAAGTCATAATGACCACCAACAACAGTCCTAGTCACTAGTACTCGAATATCAACCACAATAAGCAAACAACATTACTCACAAGTGCATAGACACCAGTCACAATATCACTATCACATTAGCACTACTCACAAGTGCATCGACATCAGTCACAATATCACATCAACACATCAACACATCAGCCCTACTCACAAGTCCACAATAAATCACATAATCACATCGGAACTACTCACAAGTGCACAACCAATACTAAATTATCAGGAATTACGCATCTGAGAGTACTTCGGGAATTACATATCCGAGGTCATCTCGGGAGTTATACATCCACGCTTTCCGGGAATTACACATCCGAGTTTTTCGGGAATTACACATCCAGGCTTTTCGGGAATTACACATCCGGGACGTTTTAGGAATTACGCATTCGACCTCTCTCAGGAATTACAAATCCAAGCTTTCCCAGGAATTACACATCTGGGTTTTCCCAGGAATTACACATCCGGGTTTTCCCAGGAATTACACATCCGGGTTTTCCCAGGAATTACACATCCGGGCCACTAAACATAAACTCAATACATTAGTTTCAAAACCATCATTGACTTAACCAAGTCAAAACCATTTCCAACAGGGTCTCAAGCTTGAAATATCATTTTCATGCAAATCCGTAAAATCACGTTCGAAAATCATTAAGTAATCCATTAAATCATTAAGTAATCCAAAAAACGGTTATTAAATCCATAACATCACCAAATAATCATATTAAATCATCATCCAAATCATTGCAACTCAAATAATGCTATAAATAATGGAAAACATGTACTATGCATGCATAATGATTTATAAAATAAATGCCCACGTACACACCATCCAAGCAGTCTGATTTCGAGCCGTACGCTCATCCGTAAATTTCATGAATCACGAATCCTGTCAAAAACCACCTGACAGGACCCACCCATAATCCCCCGGGATTAAGGGCTAAATCCTGCTCGCATCTAACTTACGCATGACACGATGGCTAAACTGACGTCCAACCTCCAAGTGACACGTAAGTCGGACAAGGGATTATCGATCCAGCAATCCTAAAAGTAACCGGACTTCCCAGAGTGCACCGAAAAACTATGGATCGCGGATGTGATGTCTCCGTCTCTCTCTACCAACAGCCCGTACCGCAATAACCTGGAGGGTATCGAAACCACAAAAGACTGTGAGTGGACAAAATAAAGTATAATTTAGAAAATAGTTCAATAAAACATAATTACATTTTTTTTTAACCTCCACGCAAAAACTAATGCATGCATATCAAGTCATGTTATGAAACCATTCATATCAAAACCATCAATGAAAACCATTATCGAAAACTCGAATCAAAATTGTTATTCAAATCCAGGCCTCAGCCTCAAATCACAAAGCAATCTCAAATACAGGAACTCAGTCCCAAAACTCATCAAATCCAATTCATCTGGGCCACTGTCCAAAACCTTGGAAAACCAGTGAAAAACATCAAGCATACAAGTTTACTGGATCTCAAGTGCGCCTGAATCTTTAAACTCAAAACCAAGCGCAAATAACTAGGCGTTCCCAGTATATCAACGAGTCTTTAAACTCAAAACACAATCACAGGCCTCGGGGGGTATCATATCCGAGTCTTTAAACTCAAAACATATCAATCCAGGGCCCTTCCCTCGTCAATCAATCCAAATCTTTAAACTCAAAACCAGATCTAGTGGTTTTTTTTTCTTTTCTTTTTCCGGGTCTTTAAACCCAAAATCATTTTTCCAAGAAACAGTGAAAACCACAGAAAATCCATAGTTGAATTCGCAAGCCGTCCTAAACCCTGCCACGCAAAACATCTGGCTACTCGTAGCTACACAAGTCCAATTTGAACAATTTGACCAAATGGTAACAAGTCCATACTATCATCATCCAAACACCATCTGGCCCAACCGGCCAATGTCCATCGGCCTCCTTGGCTCACGTATCTCACTAACTCAACGGCTACTCTCGGGCCCCACAGGCCGACCAACCTACTCACCCGTAGCTCACCAGCTACCATTCAGATTACTCCTGATGGCGTATCTCCGACCCTATGGTCCATCCATCAAGCAAAATTAGTGCCAACACACTAACCGTTTCAGTCCTAAGCCGACGTACGTCATACCTTGTACCGCGTATCGAGCGACTGTCATCCTGTCACTAACAACCGCTGGTAACTAACCACAACAAACGTACTACCACTATCGTATCCAGGTTGCTTTTGGGCTATTCCGCATTGAGACATCACATCCACAGTAGCATCACACCACCCAAGTCGACGAACCAAGGACTCTGCGAACCAAACCTCGCGCAGAACACACGAAACCTCTCTCTGATACCAATTGACAGGACCCACCCCTAATCCCCCGGGATTAAGGGCTAAATCCTGCTCTCGTCTAACTTACGCATGACACGATGGCTAAACTGACGTCCAACCTCCATGTGACATGTAAGTCGGACAAAGGATTCTCGATCCAGCCATCCTAAAAGTAACCGAACTTCCCAGAGTGCACCAAAAAATTGTGGGTCGAGGGTGTGATGTCTCTGTCTCTCTTTACCAACAGCCCGTACCGCAATAACCTGGAGGGTATCGAAAACACAAAAGACTGTGAGTGGACAAAATAAAGTATAATTTAGAAAACAGTTCAATAAAACATATTTACATTTTTTTACCCTCCACGCAAAAACCAATGCATGCATATCAAGTCATGTTATGAAGCCATTCATATCAAAACCATCAATGAAAACCATTATCGAAAACCCGAATCAAAATTGTTATTCAAATCCAGGCCTCAGCCTCAAATCACAAAGCAATCTCAAATACGGGAACTTAGTCCCAAAACTCATCAAATCCAATTCATCCGGGCCACTGCCCAAAACCTCGGAAAACAAGTGGAAAACTAGTGAAAAACATCAAGCATACAAGTTTACTAGATCTCAAGTGCGCCCGAGTCATTAAACTCAAAACCATGCACAAATAACCAGACCTTCCCAGGATATCAACGAGTCTTTAAACTCAAAACACAATCATAGGCCTCGGGGGGTATCATATTCGAGTCTTTAAACTCAAAACATATACCGAGTCTTTAAACTCAAAATATATCAATCCAGGGCCCTCCCCCCGTCAATCAATCCGAGTCTTTAAACTCAAAACCAGATCCAGTGGGTTTTTTTCTTTTCTTTTTCCGGGTCTTTAAACCCAAAACCATTTTTCCAAGAAACAGTGAAAACCACAGAAAATCCACAGTTGAATTCGCAACGATGATTCCATAAGCTAGCATCCGGAACAATCATCCCGAACCCAAATCCAAACTTCCTTTCCAAAATCCAGTTTCAAAATCGAAAGCTCATAAACAGGGCTCCGAGCCCGAAATCACTTTTCTGAAATCCATTTCAAAATCTTGAAATCAAATCATATATCAAATCCCGAAAACAAATCATCAAAATCATAATCGAATCGCAACATAATCGAAATCTCGTAAAATGTGAAATTCCGTAAAAATACCTCGAAAAACGTGCAAAACCGTAAACCACCAAGCTCATAAATCAAATCATAGAATCACATATAGAAAACATATAAAAACATATATGAATGCATCAAGAGTTAGAAAGCAAAGTTCACTCACAGACCATTCCGACGTTGCCTCGATACGCGCGCACTTACGCCGTTCCCGGCCATTCCGCTATCCTCGGCTTTCCCAAACCTGTCCAAATCCCATAACGAGGTCACTAACTACTTCATTAAGTTTATACTAAAGTCCCGTAATTTTCCCGAATTTTTAACTATTTTTAACCGAGCCCTAAAACCTCCGGACATCCCGAAAACTATCGAGACAATGTCTGATTGACTCGAAATCTACGCCAAAATGTTCGTTACATCGAATACTTTAAAAGTCGTGTTGGAACCTTCCTCAAAACATTGACAGGGCCTAGTGAGCCGCCGTGCCACCACCATTTGACTTACCTTGTCCCCACCTCTCACTTTTGTTCAGATACCATGTACATACGATCAAGTTTGAGGAGGGTTTAGGTTAGGGTTACTCCTTCTCCTCTGTTTTTCTCTGGTTGCAACCCACACACACACCGTGCACGACTTTAAAATCGGCCTGCACCTTCTACACCAATCCAGACCCAGCCAAGTGTCCAAATCTGGTGGGCACTAATCCCAAGGTAAGCCATGTGTCGACAAATAACAAGTACAGATCCCTAGGTAAAGAAAGGACCAAAATGCCCCTACTATGACAAATTACCATTTTGCCCTTCATATTCCTTGACCCGTAACTAACTCATCTGAAGTCCGATGATGATGTGCCGCCTGTCGTTGTACTCACGGTATCGAGACCTTCCTAATGGTCCTCGAAGTTCATGAAAATTCCATGTTGTATGAAAAGTCAACAAGTTGCCCTTTTTGACGAAATTACCAAAGTGCCCTCAAACTTCCGAATGTCATAACTTCCTCCTCGGATGTCCGAATCAGACGTGCCACATGTCTACGGACTCGTGACGTCCCAAAATACGTCCCGGTCATCGGTCAAAGTCCATTTGACCGCCCGAACTAAAAGTCAACATTTTTGCCCATTCTAGGGGCAAAATCGTCATTTCGCGCCTTTCATCCGAACACATCCAACTAATCACCGATTAACTTCACTAATCCATCATTAACAACTAATCTAATTCCGTTTTCCGAGATGGGTCGTTACACCACGACTAAAGGTCACTAATATCTTAATAATCTCACATTAAAATCCCCAAATTTTTCGGGAATAAAATACATATTAAAAACGTATACATACGCTTCAGACACACAAAGTTATACCGAGACAAAGTCTGATCGACTCGAAACTTGTGCCAAAATATTTGTTACGTCGATTACATGAAAATTAATGTTGACCATACCTTGAGGATCGTGCTCACGCGCCCCCACGCGCCCTGCACAGTTCATCTTCAACCTAAAGTCGGGTCTGAATTGTAGACCTGACCCACGGCCTGACCCGGTATCCAACTCGACTCGAATTCTTTCAATTCTTCATCAATTCTCATGTTTGAACCACCAAATCGAACCTACTCAATCCTAGAAGGAGGTTTGTGATCTCAAAACACCAAAATATCATCTCCAATCTATAACCCGATTTATGGCTTTCGACCAAGATTTCAAGCTTGTAATTCAGGCTTCCTCACAGTAAATTCCATGTACCAATCACTTAGTCCTGCTCGCCAATGATCAAATAACACGATTCTAACTTCAATTTAAGAGATTAATAAACCAAAAACAATTTTTGAATTCATAGGTTCATGGGGATTTTCGGGTTATCACAATCTACCCCCCTTAGGGAATTTCGTCCCCAAAATTCGAACATATCCTTCCAAAAGCTATGGAGACTAAGTTCACATCGGTACCTCGGGTTGCCACATGAACCCTCATTTGCTATGTGAAACTATAATCATCTTTCTACTTTCCAGCTTCTCCAGAGCCCTGATACAATATGGTGACTCATTTCGAGTCCTAAACAAATATCCTGACTCCTTCCGAGTCGAATTTCAATACCTTAACCATTCTCGAGTCCAAATCCAACATTCACCATCCATGCCACCATCGGCATGCCTAGTCACCTAACAAAGTCCGCTAAGTGAACCACATCCTATTAAGGATCTCCTATCACACTTTAAACCATTAAACACTCGCTTCAAACGAGAAATTCATTCAACTATCTTATCTGGGTCCAACTCGCCCATCCATGCTACATTTCTAGCCTTTGGGCTCACTCACTATCTGGACCCCCCCACAAGTCCTCCTCTTTGGTCCACTCATCAATGACGTTAGCGCTGACTTTTATTGTTCATGTTGATGTCAACGTTGACTTTCTAGTCAACGGTTGACCGTGACTTTGACCCGCCCGTGGGGACACGTGGACAAATGTTTCATTGTGGAACCAAGACTATTTTAAAGGTTTCGACGATACGAATCCAATGGTGGTGATTTCTAGTTGATCGGAGATCGTTAGGTTGGTCAAATAAAGGATTTTAGCCTTGAGAAGCTTGTTCAGGACACATTGGATTTTTTGGGAAAGTTGAGGGTTCTTGACATGGACTTGTATATGTTAGTAGTAACCTTTGAGTATGATTTGGACAGGTCAGGATGACCCGGAGAGGTAGGATTAGCTTGAAGAGGCTTATGGCGCGCGTATCGAGGCGCAGCATGGACGGTTTGTGAGTGGACTTTGTTTTTTGAATTGATGCATGCATAAATGTTCTATATGTGTTTATGAACATGATTTGAGATGCCATGAGTGCATGTCCTTTTAATATGGATTTTTTGGCCTTTCGAAGGAAAATGTGTTACGGCATGTATTTTGAGATTTCTTGTTTTATGTGATGCCTTGGGTTTAGCCCAAGTTTTATAAGTGCTTATGATATTAAATGATTTTATGATAAAAAGATTTCAGATTTGAAAGTATGATCTCGGGCTTGAGGCCTAGTTGATTTGTGATATCGCACTCGAGGCCGAGTTGATTTATGATATCGGGCTTGAGGTCTAGTTAATTTACAATATCGGGCTCCTTTGCTCCTAGCTTAGCATAATCAGTAATACAATTCACTCCATTTGGTGCCATCAAGCACCATCTGCTAACGAGCAGAAAATGAGAAGTCACCCTCGGGAACTTCGAAATACTCATCACCAGTACGGAATTAAGTACTTTCCTCATCGTCTTAATCACAACTTCTCTTAATTCCGAAGTTTCAAGCATGTTGGGACACGTGTCATGCTCTGATTGGCCCCTAGTCTGACAATCTCTAACATGATGACATCATCATGACGTCAGAAGTGACGTCAGTACGATGACGTCATCAGTGCTACAGTACCGGGTCAACCCAGATCCTGAAATCGGGTCGCCGTTGACCCGCGGCTTGACCCGTTCCCAGAATCCATCTCCGGCCACCATTTTCGACAGGGTTTGTTCCTAAAGGGTCGTCTAGGTCTGTTCTATGGATCTAGGACCTCAAAAATGGAAGAAAACTGTGAGATCCATACCTAGTTTCGAAGAAAAGTCAAGGCCCTACTCCGGTTATCTTTTCCGGCTACCTTGTCGGTGTTTCAGCGTCCAAACAGCTCCCTTGAGCTCGTTATCGATCCTAGAACATGTCCCAAACCAAAGAAACGAAACCCAACCGTTAAAAAGGGTCTCACTCGAAACTTAGAAAAGCATGGGCCTCTCGTGTTTCCGTTCGTACCTCCGCCGTATCGCCGTTGTGGCCTGTGTCGACCGTCTCAACGTCGTCCTGGGTTCCTCACGATCCTAACTGGAGCTTGGTTCATGTCGAGAGGATGATGGGAGGTGGTGCGGGTTTCCTGGATCCGTGCTTCGAAGTTTCGGGTCTGGGGTTTTCCCTGGTTTTTCAGGCAGGGATAAGGAGAGATGAGGGCGGTGTTCGACGGTGGAGATGAAGACGATGATGGTGATGATGGTGGTCGTCGTCTGGTGGTGAGAAGGTGGTCGATCTGGTTGTTTGGGCAGAGAGAAAATCGTGTGGGTTTGTTCACGGTGGAGGGAAAATGTGTGTGTGTGTGTGTGTTTATGATAGAGATGAGATCGTGTAGTAATGAAGAAAAAAGGAAATGAAATGGACGGCTCAGATCATCCTGGCATATAAGATCGATGGCCGGGGTTAATTGAGTGAAAATAAATATTTAAAAACTGACCAATAGGTGCATAGGCCTACTTTGTTGGAATAGTGTTTAATAGGATGAGTGACACTTGTCACTCATCCGACGGCTCAGATTAAATATGGGATTTTTCATAGATTTCAATAATTAATTAATATTTATCGTTTTGTTATCGGTTCGTAAATTCCGCTAAAACGCTTCCGTGAGCATAACTTTTTCATACGAACTCCGATTTCGGCGTGCCGCTTGTCTACGGATTCGTGCCGTCCCGATGTACGTCATGGTCATGGGTCAAAAGCCAAATGATTTCCCGGGTCAAAAGTCAAAGTTTCCCCCTTCAGGGGCAACATAGTCATTTTACATTAAAATATTATTAATCGCGGTTCGGGTCGTTACAAACAATCCAACTCGCTTGTCCATTTACGACCGTTTATACACATCTAAAAGGATGTCAATTCATCCTAATCTCATGTACTGCTAAACTGAAGAGTCACAACAGACTCATGCTGTGATCTGTAACCAAGTCTCTGCATATCACCATATCTGACCAATCGACCACGAATTCCCATGACAGTACTCATGACATCCCTTTATACCGTTTTATCCAATCACCATTTAGTCATATAAATCACTATTGGGATAGAGTCCCAAAACATCACAACCACTGTTAGATTCCATTCAGTCCATCTCTATCATACCAGTCATCTTGACATAATTTCTTAGAATCAACACTAGCCGTCGAATCCTCATCGTCGTGTAGCGGTAGATACTGACCATAAGCACATCACGACTGAATTACCCACAACTCGTGGCTCATCGTCTCATATCATCATTGCATCACCGCCACGCGGGGTATGAATGAAACCAATCCTGAATCTCTGCTCATACCGAGCAATCACCACGTATCTCTGTTTGGGTTAGAGGAACTCTACCTCCCTCATACCTCACAACTCTAGGTATGACCATTCCGACAATCCATACTAGGGTAGAACGTTCCCCGAATGTCATCCACTTCTCAGCCACCACGACTACATCTAATCTCGATAGTAGTGTCTGCCACAATCTCGTGCATACACAACCAACATACATCGCTATCGAGAGTTCATATCTATGTGGTCTACTCACCGCCAGTACCAACTGCTCAACACGTAGTATCCACCGATCGGTCCACCTCGGGAACCAGTCCATAAGTACCACTCTCCTGGTAACTTATCCGATCAATCACCAACTAGGGTTATCGCGAACCCGGCTTCTCACTGCAGCATATCTATCCTGACCGATCCATCGCTCTCGACTCCAAAAAGTCGTCACACGGGGTTAACTGGTACACAACCATGTAGTAACCACAATCTGAGGACCTCGTCCTCTCATAACTCTACGGCCTCCAGCCACTGGGCCCACAAGAAACTGGCCTTCCTCGGTGTCTATCACTGCACAACCACTACACGTCATAATCACCGTATACCACAATCACCGCACGCCATACCAAGCCACACAACATCTACACCGTGGCATCCCCTGTCGGTCGACATCCCTCCGGGATTCGACATATTGAAACATGGCCTCTCATGCCAAATAGGATAAAATATTTCTATTCCAACTAGTCTCAACTACGCTCATCCATGACCTCCACTGATATCACCTTGCCCCAATCCATATCCCCCATGACCGATCAACGGGTCCCGACTCTCAGGTCGTCATACTGTGTCTATTGGTCCACTCGATCCTATCCACTAATAACACTACGGCTCCCAGCCGTAAGATTCCCATAAACATCGATCCTACTCGGGATTACACCTTACTAGAACACGGTATCTTGTGCCAATTGAACCCTCAACCATCGCACCTTGTGCCAAACATAATCTAACTAGGGTTCGATTACACTAAATCCTTATACTCTTACCCTAACTATTAGGTTGATAATGGGCTGTCACCACTGCAGAGAAATCACATCCTCGACCTGCGTGTACCACGAGAGCAACCGTGCTCTGATACCTTTTTGGTATCAGAGTAAAATATGAAAACCTTGCTCTGATAACATTTTGGTATCATAGTGCAATATGCAAACCTTGCTCTGATACCACTTGACAGGCCACGTCCCAAATCCCCTCTGGGATTAACATGGAACGTGCCTGCTCCCGTCTGACACAAAGTGTCAGATAAGGGATAATTCCAACCTTAGCCCAACCGGGGCTTCTAGAGTGCGCTAGGATCGAAGGAGGAGTATGATGTCTCGATCTTTGCTACAGCCCGCATCCGCGATCAACCTGAAGGACATTCAAACCATTAAAAGCTGTGAGTGGACGAAATAATAGTGTATAAAATCATTTCACAAAAAAAGGCATTTATGCCTTTCACAAAAAAGGGCATTTATACCTTTCACTAAAAATCATGCATGCATTCGAAAACCAGTTCTCAAACCATTTATCAATAAAAACCTTTAGGGCCTTAGCCCAAAACCGTAAACCAAATGTATGTGGGAACTCAGCCCAAAACCAAATATATGGGACTCAGCTAAAACAATAAATCAGACCATATGGGAACTCAGCCCAAAACCAAATCCGTAGGGACTCCGCCCAAATCAAATCACGTGGGTCTCAGCCCAAATCCAATACAAGTGGGTCTCAGCCCAAAACCAATCCTCGGCATCCCTGATGTCACAATCAACATTGTCATGGTTCCAAGCTACGCGTGATACTCGGGGTCTCAAATCCCAAGTCTCCCCAAGGTCCACCCAGGTCAATGACCCACAGATCAATTACCCTCCCTGGGGGAGGTTTTAACCTCTGGCAATCCTACTCCTGAGTCACTATACGGACCGGTCGCTCCGTGTAATGACCCCTCGCAGGAAATGTCCCATGAAAACTCCAGAATACTACGAGACGTTTGGAGGAGACAACCCGCCAATACTACAGGACATCTGGAGGGCAATCGTTCATGAGGATGGTATATGGAAAACCATTTTACAAATCATCTCGAAACCATTCGAAGGGCTATGCCTGGGTTTTCCATAAAACAATCGTAAATCCATAAAACCTTTCCACTAAACCATCATAGAAATACTAGCACGTATAAGAACAGTATAAAATCATAAATCTCAAAATACGTGCAAATACATACATACCAAAACACTACAACCATATGCACTCAAGGCATCTCAAAGAATGTCTTTAAAACATATAAAACAGTTATGCATGCATCAATTTAGAATTCAAGGTCCACTCACAAACCGTCCTAGCTGTCGCCTCGATATGTTTGCCATAAGCCTCTCCAGGCCAATCACCATCTCCGGGGTTCCCGAACCTGTCCAAATCATACTAGAGGGTTACTAACTACTTTCATAACCTTCCATTAAATCCCCGTAATTTTCCAGTATTTTTACATATTTTTAAACTCGATCCTAAACCTTCAAACATCCCGAACTATATCGAAACGATATTCGAACGATTCGAAACCTATCCCAAAATGTTCGTTACATCAAATAGATGAAAACACATGTTGAAAACTTCCCCAAAAAATGTCCCATGCACCGCCCAAAGGCGCTGCGCGTGGAGCTCACACGCCACTGCACAGTACTGTCTTCAACCTCACGTGAATCGGTCTGAACCGGTTCACTGTTTCATCTGGTTCGACCGAACCGGCGTGACTAGTTCACTAGCATATCTTCCTATTTTTCAACCCGTTTTCATCCCTTCCAATTCCAAGCTCTTTGTCTCATCATTTCCTATCGATCTATGGATTCAAAAACATGTAAAATGGCCAAGAGGATACCTGTTCGAATCAAACCTCACGGCCCTATTTTCCTAGCCTCTGTCCAGGCTGCGCCACCATACTCCTCCATTTAAAATCATCCCCACACGATCGTACAAACCTCCCAAACATCATCAAATCATCAGAAGCAGCCCCAAACATCTAAAACCAAAAATCCAAAATTCGAATTAAAAAGGGATTAAGGGTTTACCTATATCCCCATGGCTCCACCGCCGTCCACGACGGTTCTGTCACCTCTCAACGTCGACGTCTTATCCTCCCACTCATCCTCAGCCTTTCACTCGATCAACATTGGTTTATGGAGGAATGGGGTCTGGGTTTTTTGGGTTTCGGGTTGGTTGATCGAATGAAAAAGAAAGGGAAATAGATGCATGTATGTAAGGGAATGGGCAATGGATGAGTGACAGTCACTTATTCATTGGGCCTGTTCAAAATGTCTGGGGCCATATCAGACAAAAACAAAATCAGTCACCTCGTAAAATGTGCCAATGTAAATAGTTCCTCAGAACTTTCGTGACTCATAACTATCCCGTCGAACATCCAATTTCAACGTGCCGCCTATCTACGAACTAGTATCAACCCAATCTATGTAACGGTCCTCGATTCCCGTGCATCGAACCTCCTAGGTCAAAAGTCAGCTTTTTACCCTCGTCCAAAGGTAAAATCGTAATTTCACCATGAACGTCCGATAATCCTCGATTAGTCTCCGATTAACGAGGCTAATCCTCATTTAATCATAATTAATCCCCCAAATTTAGGACTGGTCGTTACAGAGACCCAATTGAACTATGATTTGAAAGAGATGAATGTTTTCACACTTATATGTATATACCCTCCTGTATGAGTAATCTCCTCCAGACGTCAATAATCCTAGAGTGTCACGATCCACTGCCTGGGATGAGTAACTCCGAGGGGGAACACATGCCCAGGAGTGAGAGATATGATATAATCTCGGATAGGGTCTAGAGACAGATTCTCCTAGACGTCGTAGATCTTGGGGCTAAACTCGGAGATGAGACCCGAGTAGTACACGTACTGTAGATATATCATGACAGATTCTTGATAGGGCATATGAGATGCCGAGGATGGGTTATATATATATATATATATATGATGTTTCACCGAGATTGGTTTGGGGCTGAGGCCTCATGTTCTATGATTGAAATTGAGGCTTCGTGCTGGTTTCTTTGATTTGATTTTGGGCTGAGACCCTACTGAGTTAATGGCTTCGGTTGAGAAGCAGTTTTCACTATGTTTTATTTAAAAAACATTGTGTTTTGCTTTCAGAAAGCATTTGAAATAAAGTGGTTTTTTGATGCATGCATGCTTTTACGTGAAGAGGATAAAGGTCTTTTTGATATAAACGTATTTTTATAAACTTTTTATTTTTGTCCACTCACAGCTTTTATGATTTTAATACCCTTTAGATTGATAGCGGATGCGCGCTGTAGTAGAGATCGAGATATCACATGCCACTGCCGATCTTTGTGTACTCTGATGGACCCCGAGTGGGTGATGAGTTTATCCCTGGTCTGACGCGCGATGTCATACGGGAACAGGCACATCCCACGGTAATCCAGAGGGATTGGGACGGGTCCTATCAAGTGGTATCAGAGCATTTGTTGCTCTTAGAGTGACGCACAGGTGTTGGATGTGATGTCTCTGCAGTGATAAAAACCTGTCATCAACCTAATAGTTAGGGTAAGAGTATGAGGATTCAAAGGAATCGTACCCTGGTTAGGTCGTCTTTGGCACGTGGTAGGATAGATCAGGGTTCCATTGGCATATGATGCCACATTTTTCGAGAGATTGGATCCCGAGTAGGATCGATGTTCGTGTGAATCTAACGGCTTAGAGCCGTAGTGTTACGGGTAGGTCCTATTTATCTAGTCGATGTGGATGTCCCGTTTGACGATATTCCAGAGTTGTGATTGTTCAACAGTAAGATCATATCAGATAGCGGATTGTGTCAGAGTGGTATCAGTGGAGGTCGTGGACGACCCTAATTGAGATTATTGGGAATAGGAAAATTTGGTCCCATTTGGCATGAGATGCCATGTTTCAGGGTGCGAAATCCGGGAGGATGTCAACTGGGTGATGATGCCACGGTATAGATGTTGTGTGGCTTGGTATGACATGGCGTGATTGTGACATGTAGTGGTTATGCAGTGTTAGACACTGAGGCAGGGTTAAGATTCTTATGGGCCCAGCGACTGGAAGCTGTAGAGTTATGAGAGGACGAGGTCCTTGGATTGTGATTACTAGTTTGTTGGATACCAGCATCTGAGTATGACGACTATTTAGAGTCGAGAGCGATGGATTGGTTAGGATGGACGTGCTGTAGTGTACAGCCGGGTTTGTGATAACCCTAGTTCAAGATTGATTGTATAATTTACCAAGAGTGTGGTACTTGTGGACTGCTTCCCGAGGTGGATCGATTGGTGGATATTATGTTGAGCGGTTAGTACATGCGGTGAGTCGACCGCATGGATATGGAGTTCGATAGCGGAGTGTTTTTGGGATTGGCATGCATGCGGTTATGTCAGACACTGCTATCGATGGATGTAGTTGAGTCTTATCGAGGGGACAGGCTCGTGTTACCGTGATGACTGAGATGATGGAAGTTCGTCAGTCGTGACGAGGATATTTAGGTGCGTGAGTGACACACAGTACGAGCAGTTTTTTTAGATTCGACTCGGTTACAACTGAGTACGATCGCAGAATGAGAGGTTGAGAATTGGGTGTTGGCAAGTGCACCTCACTACCTCAGTGGAGGTGACTGAGACAAGTGGGAGATGTCATAGACATGTTGGATGGAATCAAATAGTGATAAGATGGTCTTGAATGACACTGTGTGCGTGTCTAAGTGATGTAATGCCAATGAGTGCTTGCCTTGTTATCGAGATGGTAGGTGTGCCCCAAAGTAGCAAACAGGCGAGTTCAGCGGGCACTGAGCGGGATACAGAGTATCCCGAGTGGCTCAGTGCGAGGTACTAAGCATATCTGGTTTGGTGATCAATTCCCTTGTGATGCGGGAATTGAGACACAAGTGTGTGCCCATGAGTTGTAACATTAATAGTGGAAATGACTAAGTAGTGATTGGATGAAACGATATAGAACGACCAAGCAAGTTGGTACGGAGTTAGATTGTTTATGGACATCCGTTCACATGAGGGAGTTTAGGAAGTCCAGTGATAGGACGATGTCCGGATGAGTTGAGGACTTGAGAGTCCATTACGGATTGGTTTTGTTGACTGCGGTTGACCATACCTCCTGAGTTACATATAAGCTCGTTGGAGGAGAAGTCTGATTGTTGAGAAAGAATCACCAGGGTGAGTCCCAAGTAGACTTGACACCCGTTTGCCTATAGGGCACACGGATGCTTGTGAAGAGAGTAAGCTGAGTAATTGGAAAAGTTGAGTATGCTTCCAACGTGGTTGGAACTTCGGAATCAAGAAAAATTGTGATTGAGACAAGGAGAAGAGTGCGTACTTTTGTAGGTGGTGCTTGGTGCGGCAGGATGACATCGGATGAATTTTGATGTCATCATATTTGACTTTCCTTATGTGGGCTATTGAGGAATGTTATGACAGTAAAACGGTTCAAAGTGGGTGTAAGAACTGAGCACCTAGGCTATAAGTCAAATTTGATTGACTAGAAGAGCAGATAGTACTTAGCGTCACCGGATGTGACGAGTGGGTGTCTGAAGTAGTGAACCCATGTTGGTATTATGGGACATGTTACGTTGACTAAGAGAGCTGATAGTGGATCCTAAGCGGATTGAGTCGTGTGGTGACGATCTAGATGATAGAGATGTTTGAGATGTTGTAGTGACCGTGAGTCAAGTAAACCGAAGTGTGGTCGTTATCGAGGAGAATTGTATTGCTGATTATGCTAAGCTACAAGCATAGGAGAATCGTATTGTAAGACAGAGGTTGGATATGTGAATGGACACCAAGTAGAGCGTATGATCTGTCTTGGTAGGTGTTGGATATGTGGAGGAAGATTGCTCTGTCTTGGATACGTGAGTCAGTATGGTCTTGGAGATGTGATTAAGTAAGAGACGAGGACGATACCTAGGTATGGCTTAGGAAAAGATGAATAGCTGATGTCTTGAGTTGGATATGAGGATAGAGATGGAGATGGAGTGATTGTATGGAGTGTTGTTGGACGGTGATAGGTGACCGACGGATTTAAGTTGGTGCGTCTTAGTGACGTGAGTCGGTTGACCTTTAGAACGAACCAAGGGATAAGATTCGTTAGTGAACTAGCTAGATTATCTCTGGAGTTGGTCAGGTAACCACGATGACTTCGAGAGGACGTTTAGTATAGTGAAGTTTGTCCAGAATAAATGATTAGAACGTAGTCAGTAATGTATAATTGGTACGTGGTTGGACGTTGCCAAAGTGCAGTCCTTGAGAGGCCGAGTAGTGCCCTAATGATTGAGATGATGTGGTTGCACCTGTGAGTAGTGCATGGTGGACAACGGGATTGACCATGGTTGATCAGTATGTTTGAGGATTGAAGTTACCAGGGAGAATGAGTGTTTTGTCTCATGGATCCTCCGATGAAGTCCTAGAGGGGTGTGGGATGGTGATCAAACGGGGTCCGATGTTGATTGTACAGTGAGTACAGTGATCAGATTAGTTCCGATTGTGACAGTTAACGAGGATTATGATCGGATGTGTTCCGACATGATGATATGATGACTGGACGTTGAATATTATGCTAATGCAGAGTGGATTGAGAGGGTTCAGTGATTATGTGAGCCGAGAGCTCAGGGCCATGTGGGCCAGAGAAACCCTAGTGATTTTATTGTGATTACCTCTGCTAGCACGTATTTGATGGGGTCTAGATATAACCAGGATGGGTGAGATGTCAAATGTGTTTCGACAAGATACGCGAGATGACAGTTTGGGGACTCAAGGTGAGTCAATACTTCAGCGTATTCCACTGAGTGACATGAGATACGATGTGGGGACTCAAGAGCGAGTCGAGATCAGAGTGGCACAACGAAAGCGCAGTGGAGTTGGGAGTTGCTGTCTGGTCACGATAGTCATCAATGGGATTAGCTTCCGTACGAAGTCAATCTGGCCTGTAGTGGTAATTGAAGAATTTGGTATCCGACAGTTTCAGATTGGTATGTAGTGGATGGTTGTCCGATCGGACGTTGAGCAGGATGTCAGCTTCGATTGTCAGATGAGAAGAACCATCAGGCTGAAAAGCCGGTTTAATGATAGCTTAGTATGGCTAACCTGTCAGAGTGAGTGGCAAGCAAGATCGATTAGTGTCAGTGTCTCGAGTGTGACTTACGAGCCGACGTGTTATTTCTCGAGAATTGAGTTGGAGCCTTAGAGGCTCCTGTGGCAGTGAGTGCTGACGGGTATTGTAGTTGTGACAGACGTGTTTGTTAACATGAGAGTTCCCCAAAATGGAGGCAGGATTGGAATTCCACAGTTTGGTTGTGGAAGTGAGTCTGTTTGAATTTCGAGGACAACATTATTTAATCAGGGATTAGTCGAGGATTATCGGACGTTCAGGGTGAAATTATAATTTTGCCCCTAGACGAGGGCAAAAAGTTAACTTTTGACTCGAGAGGTCCGATGCACGGGGACCGAGGACCATTAAGTAGATCGAGTAGATACTAGTCTGTAGATAGGCGGCACGTCGAAATTGGACATTCGACGGGAAAGTTACGGGTCACGGAAGTTTTGAGGTACTATTTACAGTGACATATTTTACTAGGCAAAGGTGGACTTTTGTCTCATGTGGGGCCTAGATATTTTGCCAGGCCCAATGGATGAGTGACAAGTGTCCCCCATCCATTGCCTATCATCACACATACATGCACCCACCCTTCATCCTCATCTGTTTCATTCATTCGAACCAAACCTGAAACCCCCCAAACCGTGCAACCCACACACCCACACCACCATATCCTCTTGTTCTTTGATCATTGAAAGACTGAGGGGGAAGGACTGAGTTCGACAGAGGAATTGAACGGCTGTGAACAGCGGACCACGACGGAGGTTTTGAAGGCTAGACGGCTCTAGAAGGTTGGCCGTGGCTGGTGATCGAAAACAGGTGAGTTCGTGGTCGTTTTTCTTTGTTTTGAACTTACGGATCAAATCCTTACGACTGGACGATCGCACTGGAACCAAAAACATCGAAATGGATGGCCGGAGTTGGAAGTTAGAATTGGGTCGGGTCGCGGGTATGTGCGACCCAATTGCAGAGATCCGGGTTGACCCGAATAGATGTTAGAGGCGATGACATGGCAGGGTGACATCATCACCTTTCAGGTTGTCAGGCCACATGGCCAATGGGAGGCTGCCATGTGTCAGTGTCAGATGCCAGAGATGACGTCATATTGACATCAACAATGATGTCAGCATTGACTTTTACTATGCATACTGACGTTAGCGTTGACTTTTTGGTCAATGGTTGACCGTGACTTTAACCCGCACGTGGGGGTGCGTGGACACGTGTTTCGATGTGGGACCAGAACCATTTTAAAGGTTTCAACGATACGAATCCAATGGTGATAGTTTTGAGTCGATCGAAGATTGTTAGGTTGGTCAAATCAAGGTTTTTAGCCTCGGAAAGCATATCAGGGACACGTCCGGGAAAGTTGGGGGTTCTTCATATGGACTTGTATAAGTTAGTAGTAAGGTCTGGATGACCCGGAAAGGTCGGATTAGCCCGGAGTGGCGTATGGCGTGCGTATCATGGTGCATCATGGACGGTTTTCGAGTGGACTTTGTTTTATGAATTGATGAGTGCATAAATGTTCTATATGTGTTTATGAACATGATTTGAGATGCCATGAGTGCATGTGATTTTAATATGGATTTTTTTGGCCTTTTTCGAAGGAAAATGTGTTATGGCACGTATTTTAAGATTTCTTATTTTATGTGATGCCTTGGGCTTAGGCCAGGTTTTATACGTTCTTATGATATTGAATGATTTTATGATAAAAGGATTTCGGATTTGAAAGTATGATCTCGGGCTTGAGGCCCATTTGATTTGTGATATCGGGCTCAAGGCCCAGTTGATTTATGATATCGGGCTTGAGGCCTAGTTGATTTACAATATCGGGCTTGAGGCCTAATTGGTTTATGATATCAAGCTTAAGGCCCAATTGATTTATGATATCGGGCTTGAGGCCTAGTTGATTATGGTATTGGGCTTGATGCCCAATTGATTATGGTATCGGGCTTGAGGCCCAGTTGATTGATGGTATCAGGCTTAAGGCCCAGTTGATTTGTGGTACCGGGCTTGAGTTCCAGTTGTGGTTTATGTAATGAGAATTCGGGTATGAGACCCAGTTGAACTATGATTTTAAAGAGATGATTGTTTTCACACATATATGTATATACCCTCCCGTATGAGTAGTCTCCTCCAGACGTTGATGATCCTGGAGTGTCACGATCCACTACCTGGGAAGAGTGACTCCGAGGGGGAGTACATGCCCAGGAGTGAGAGATATGATATAGTCTCGGACAGAGTCCGGAGACAGGTCCTCCCAGACGTCGTAGATCCTGGGGGTAGACTCGGAGATGAGACTCAAGTAGTACACGTACTGTAGATATATCGTGACGGGTTCTTGATTGGCCATATGAGATGCCGAGGATGGGTTATATATATATGTATATGATGTTTCACCGAGATTGGTTTGGAGCTGAGGCCCCGTGTTCTATGATTGAAATTGAGACTTCGTGCTGGTTTCTTTGATTTGATTTTGGGCTGAAACCTTACTGAGTTAATGGCTTCGGTTGAGAAGCAGTTTTCACTGTGTTTGATTTAAAAAGCATTGTTTTTTGCTTTCAGAAAGTATTTGAAATAAGGTGGTTCTATGATGCATGCATGCTTTTACGTGAACGGTGTAAAAGTTTTTCGATATAAACGTATTTTTATAAACTATTTATTTTTGTCCACTCACAGTTTTTATATTTTTAATACCCTTTAGGTTGATAGCGGATGCAAGCTGTAGCAGAGATCGAGACATCACATGCCACCGCCGATCCTGGTGTACTCTGATGGACCCCGAACGAGTGACTAGTTTATCCTTGGTCTGACACGCGGCGTTAGACGGGAGCAGACACGTCCCACTATAATCCAGGGGGATTGGGACGGGTCCTCTCACTACTCACAAGTGCATAGACATCAATCACAATATCACTATCACATCAGCACTACTCACAAGTGCATCGACATCAGTCACAATTCAACAAATCAGCACTACTCACAAGTGCACAATGAATCAAAAAATCAAATCTGCATTACTAACAAGTGCACAACCAATACTCAAATCTCATTAATTACGCATCTAAGGGCACTTCAGGAATTACACATCTGAAGTCTTCCCCGGAGTTACACATCCAAGCTTTCTAGGAAATACACATCCGGGTTTTCCGGGAATTACACATCCGGGGCATTTCGGGAATTACGCATCCGAGCTCTCTCAGGAATTATACATCTGAGTTTTTCCAGGCATTACACATCCGGTTTTCCCATGAATTACACATCTAGGTTTTCCCAGGAATTACACATCTGGGCCACTAAACATAAACTCAAAACATTAGTTTCAAAACCATCATTGACTTAAAATCATTTCCAACAGGATCTTAAACCCGTAATATCATTTTCACGCAAATATCCGAAAATCATTAAGTAATCCATTAAATCATTCTTGACTCATATTTCAAGTCAAAATACCATATTCAAACTAGTGCCTAGCCCAAAACATCGTTTTCACCATTCTCGTAAGTCGTGTCCACAAAACGGTTATTAAATCCATAAAATTACCAAATAATCATATCAAATCATCATCCAAATCATTGCAACTCAAATCATGCTATAAATCATGGAAAACATTTACTATCCATGCATAATGATTTATAAACCAAATGTCCACTCACACACCGTCCAAGCGGTCCGATTTCGAGCCTTACGCTCCTCCGTAAATTTCAGGAATCACGAATCCTGTCAAAAACCACCACTAAGGGTCACTAATATCTTAATAATCTCACATTAAAATCTCCAAATTTTCCGAGATTAAAATATGTATTAAAAACGTATACATATACTTCAAACACACAAAACTATACCAAGACGAAGTCCGATCGACTTGAAACTTATGCCAAAATGTTTTTTACATCGATTACATGAAAATTCATGTTGACCATACCTTGAGGATCATTCTCACGCGCCCCCACGCACTGTCGTAAGTGGCTCCACGCGCCTTGCACAGTTCATCTTCAACCTCCAGTCGAGTCTAAGTTGCCGACCTGACCCGATTTCCAACCTGACTCGAATTCCTTCAATTCTTTATCAATTTTCATGTTTGAACCACCAAATCGAGCCTACTCAATCCCAGAAGGACGTCTATGATCTCAAAACACCAAAATATCATCTTCATTCCATAACCCGATTCATGGCTTTCGACCAAGATTTCAAATTTGTAATTCAAGCTTCCCCACATTGAATTCCATGTACCAATCACGCAGTCCTGCTCGCCAATGATCAAATAACACGATTCTAACTTCAATTTTAGTAATTAATGAACCAAAAACAATTTTCGAATTCATGGGTTCATGGGGATTTTCGGGTTATCACACCGACCACTCAAAGGAAGACTTGCAACCACCCAACTACAATTCACCTATCTAGTCGGTCCAAATGGGACAACCATCTTCATCAACATCATCTTCCGCCACTCAATACCCAACCCTTAATGATTTGGTCCAAAAAAGATTATAAAATTTTAAACTATTCTTTTTTCCCCGTACTTCCAGCTCCTAAGAGAATTCTATTGATAGAGACAGGGTCGGCCCTAAGATATTGAGGGTCCAAAGCGAAACTTTAAAATTGAGGCCCCATAATTCTTCAACCCTCAAAATATCCATATATTATAAACATATATATATATATATATATATTATACTTTAAAAAATTATTATATATGTCATCAAATAAATATTTAAGGTCCTTAACTATGAATTTCTCAAAAAAAAAATAACTACATATACTTAATAAATATGAAAAAACTTCACTTAAATATTGTACGCCTTGCATTTTAAGAACAAAAATGTTGATTAAGTTCTCATAAATATCTAATTTTACTACCAATTTTTTTTTTTCAATTTAATAAAGTATTCAAACTATTCAATCTTTTTTGCGACATCGTTAATTGGAGATATAATTTGATTGGCTTTCTACAGAGGTAACTGTAATATGCATTACCGAAAATATTCTATAAACACTTTAGACATTCAGGAAACAACTATCCATCGGGCTCAAATAATTCAGTACATCACTTACTCGTTCTATTTGGTTTAAGTTAAGATAGGTTATTTTGTTTGATTTGGGAAAAGAAAAAAAAAATAAAAAGGAAAATAAGTAGAAAATATTGTGTTTATGAAGAGGAAAAGAAAATCAAAAGAAAGAAAAAAGAAAAAGGGAATTAAAAAGGAAAATGAAACAAAAGGAAAAAAAGATAACAATTAGAAGTGAAATCGAAAAGGAATAAAAAAAAATTATTAATAGAGGTATTGTATTTAGGAAAACGGAAGGAAGACCAAAAAAGAAATAGAAAATCAAAAGGAAAAAAAAAAAGGAAAATTAAACAAAAGTGAAGCCCCAAAGAAAAGGCTTCAAGCCAAGGTCCTCCTCGAGGAAAATGAATGTCCAAACTAACTCACCCACCTAGTTGAATTAGACTATCTTTTTAAGGATTGTTATTATATAATATTCACATAATAATTATGTACAAAAGAAAATTCAGAGTTGCTTTGGGATGGAAATTCAAAGCGACCGTTTTATTCGTCTACCCTTAAAACCGGTTCTGATTATATATATCAATTTTAAGGGTCCATTTAAAATATGCTTATTAAGATGATATAAATAAAAATGTCTCTTGATCATTGTTGATGCACAAAATGTGCCAACTTGGGGAGCAAATGCTGCTCTGCCACGTGCCCTGTGTGAACCTGAAAGAGGAAGGAAACTGGTCGGTCGGTGAGAGTATAGGCACCGGTGTGGTACCGGCCCAAAGGTACTCTGACGCCCAGGTCAGTGGTCGGTATAAGGTTTAGGGGGTAGCAGAAAGTATACTGTAAGGCCTCGTTTGGTATGCCGTACTGTACTGACTATTTCAATCGGATAGACTAATCTGTCCACCGGATAGACTGATTATTTAGTCGGGCGTTTGGTACTTTTCCGGATTAGAATGCCGACTATATTATACTGACCGGATTATATTATAGTAATTGACGAAATACTTATATCTTAAATATTAATTATGTATGTCATTATTTTTATTATTATTTATTTTAATAATAATTATTATTACTATTTATTACATTTTTATTAATTAATTATTTTTAATTTTATCATTATTATTTATTATAATATCATTAATTATTAATTATTAATTTATTATTAGTAGTATTTATTACTTTTTATTATTAATATTTTATTTTTATTATATTACTATTTATTATTATTATTATTATTATTATTATTATTATTATTATTATTATTATTATTATTATATTTTATAAGATTACTAGTTATCCGACTATTTAATACGGACAATTTCGAGCGTATTATTTTAGCATGTCTGGACCGTATAAAAATATTCAACCGTATTAACTTATACGGTGACTAATTAATACGACTGGTACCAAACACAGGTTTAAGATTATTTAGCCTATACGGACCGTAATACGGTGTACCAAACACACCCTAAGAGTAATAGTAAACAGTAAATTGTTTAGTTACCTTTGTACGACAAGTGGACCCCTTTTGTATGGGTGCGGCGAATATAATATTTGTATTTTCCCGATGTGGGATAAATATCAATTCGCTGTGGGACGGACACGTGGAGGTGCCATCCAGACCGAGTGGGACTTGTCCGTGTGAGTGGGTCGGGGCCCCTTGGGCTTGTGGTAGGTGGTGGCACTGGGCCGACCGGTCGGTCTGGGCCGACCGGTTGGTCTGGGCCGACCGGTCGGTCTGGACCGACGCACCGACCGACAAGAACTGGTCCTCTGGAGTCGGTCGGTGGCATGGTGTCTGGAAGAGGGCTGGGCCTCTAGGTCGGTCTGGGCTGACGTGCGGAGCCAGGTAGAGGGCTGGGCCTCCAAGATTGGTCCGAACTGGTGTTATTTCAGCGATGGACTGGGCCCGTAGTCAATGTGGGCTTCGAGCTCGGTCTAGGCCGATATGGTATGAACAATCATGATCTATCAAATTCCTATAACATTTCAAAACGTAAAATTTAAGGAATTAAAGTGACTTTTTAAACTAGGAATTTGGGTAAATTTACACCTCTAGATCCAAAAAGCATGTATGCCACCCCCTCTGTCTCTCTCTCCTCCTCTTCTAGGCTTCTAGCTCCCTCTCTCGATTTAGGCCATTTTCTCTCTCCTCCTGGATTTCTCTTCTCATATGTACCCCGACCCCGGCCTTCTCTCCCTCCTTATCCTCCTCTGTCCGGCTCCCTCTCGTTAATTTAGGTTTCGAGATTTTTTTTAAATATAAATAATTATTTTTTTAATTTAATTATTATTTTTTTAATTTAATTATTATTTTTATTCAAATTTCTATTGAAACCCTTGCACTCAAAATACAGATTTCAAAAAGTGCAATTTAAAAGGTCATGATGTCAAATGAATGAGATTCCAAATCCTCATTTGAGCATCCGACCGGAACCTATAAGAAGAGAAAGGCACGTACTAAATATATAGACGATGAACGAGAAAAACTACTATGTATATGATCGTATATTTAGTCTGACAGTTTCTATGAAAATATAACATACGTACAGTAAATAATATCTACATCAGAATATAAATTGAATGTTTAGTCACATTGTAACATAAGTTTTATATATAATAAAATCACATAATTTGCATGCATACGTGAATTAGTCATCGATAAATTCTTTCGTGCAATACAAGAATTGAATAACTTTAGATCCTTCATTTTCTTTTCTTGAAGATGTGCATTTTCGTATTCATCAAGCCTTCAAAAATGCATGCACAAGAAAAAGAGAACATATTAAGTTTTTAGTACTGAAAATTCAAGAGAGATGGAGAATAAAAAACACCCAGCTGTGGTTTCAGAATAACTGGTAAAAAGGCATGCATCAAAAGAAATAATTAACTTAAAAAGAAACAAATAATACTAAATTTTTCAAGGAAAAGCGGGCTTTTGAGACCAAGCATCATGCCGGTATGGATCCTCATCAAATGGCAAGATGTCATCATCATCCCCAGGAACAAATCCCATGTGTTCTTGTGAGTTCCTGAGCCATGAAGGCCTCTCATCCATTGCTGCTTCAATGTCCATGCTTTCTCAACTCCCTGCCATTCCCTGATTCGCTGCTTCTAGGAGTGGCAATCCCTGGTCCGTGACCTGAACGAATAACATTCCCTGATCCGTAGCCTGAGGGAATAACACTCCCTGATCGGCAACCTGATCAGGGAATGGCGGTATGGCTTGGACTTGATCATTCTGAGCACGCAACACCTCCTCCCGACTCTTGATTGCCTGATCCATCTTCATCAAGTGTTGATCAATCATTGGTCCAAGATGGCTCAAGTCACTCATGTTGAGTCCCTTCAGGGACTTCCCACTCAGACACTCGTACATCACCTTTGTCATCTCCTTTTCGCGGTTTTCCTCCTGTTGTTTCTTCAGTTTCTCTCTGATTTTTTCTATCCTCTGCCTCATAAGAGTCTCTTGGTTCACCATCCTCCTTGTTTGGTCCATCTCCGGCATGCTCCTGAATCGAGCGATGACATCTTGGGCTCCCGACAGGGATGGCCAAACATCAGGTTCAGACTCATTTTGGCCATAAATGATAGCACATGCTGGAATGTCACAAAGAGTGGTGAGTTCAGTAATCTTTTTCATAAAACCCTTCTTCCTTTTCTTGAATGTTGCTTTCCTAGTTGAGTCATTACCAATGTAGGTAAGCCTTAATTTCCTTCTGGTCATGACTCAAAGAGAAATTCAGAGAAAAAAGAAAGCAATTACGTACTAGCAAAAAGAAGGGAAGAGCCTTGGTGTTTGCTTGCCACCATCTATCCTATGCTATATATAAAATTTGCAAGGGCATATATAATAAATTATATTTAATTTTTTCCAGAACAGAAATTGAAGGATAATGTTCATGTATGTCCAAATTCATATGTATCCTATTAATTGCATGCTTAAAATTTTAAAAAGCAAAAATACAAAGACGCGTTTTCTATTCAAAAATATTAAACATAATATATATATAGTCTATAAAAGAGAAATAAGTGGAATACCACATTTGTAAACTACATACTAATACAAGTAAAATCCATTTGTATTAGCATGTGTTTACAAATATGAACTACAAATGTATTTTTCCAAACATTTTTCTCTATAAAAGACTTCAAAATTACAATTGTAGAAGTCCAATCTATGCTGAGCGCTCCGTATAAAAACGTCCTCAGTAAACAAGAACATGCAACATCTTAACACTTCTGCTAAATATTACACACGCATCAATTCTAAAGACTATTCACTTTGTATTAGGAGATTTCAACGTTTACTCTGGTAAAGAGTAAGATTGACTTCTCCATAATATCAAAAAACTCTGTTGAAGCAGAAATCGAACCCGCTGCAAAAAGTCCTCACAATTCCTGTAAACAGTAAGCAATTAGCTATCGTTGCTTCGATCGATTACCCGGGAGTTGTTCGACCAAGAACACTCTGATACCTAAATTAGCTTTGAGAGAGGAAAATGATATACTTCGAAGCGAAGAATTGACTTACCCCGAAAATGAAATGAACTCCGCTATTTATAGGAAAACCTTGGGAGCCTCGGAGCGTTCTGATTGGTTGGTTGAATTTGTAATTAATAAATAATATATTATTTAATAATTATAATAATTGCTCATTATGATAATAATGATAATTATTGCAATTTAATATTAATATGAATTGTCCATTATTAAGAATAATGAGAATTAATTCTCAGGGAGAATATTAATATTATGAAGGCTTCTAACCCGATTAAATAACGTATTTAGCTGGTAAATAGATTATTTGATGTGTGGCTGTCTGCAAACCATTAATATTGTTGTCAGGGGCAATTTGGTCATTTTGGGAATTTTGAGCCACATGGCAACTCATACTTGTCCGATGTTTTATGGTTCCACAAATGCCCCCACTTCACTTAGGAATTCAGGGAATCTTAAGGGAAGTAGGTTTTTGGTAGTCTCAGTAAATCTTGTTGGAGTAGGACTTTATCTTGTCTTATATTCTTCGCGTTGATGTTGAAGTTTCGTTGAGCTTAGTTTGTGATTCCAGCTTGAACCAGAAGTGGTGAAGCTTGAAATTAACTACTCATAATAAGCAATAAGAGTTTCACATGAAAATAGCTTCATATTAAAGTGAGGGGTCGATAAGATCTTCGGTTTCTCCTTCAATTGAAATATAAAGAAAGTTTTTTGCTTTATTGCTATTAACTGCTCTGCTCCATTTTCGTTCTCCTTCTTGTCATTTAAAAAGGAGCATTGGTGGTCTCCTACTCAAAGATTGAATTAGATCAATTCCAATTACATCTCTTGATGGAACTTGCAGATGAGAGAAAAGAAAACTCTCTATTTTCTTTTACAGGCTTACAGTCACCATAGAAAATTGGACTGATTTTGGTGGATTATATTGTCACAAAGATGACTACAAACAAGACAACTCCGGCAAGATGTTAAGCATTTGAGAGGGTTGATATGGCGTACGTGGGTCGTGTAGCAGGGGCTGCTGTTAGATGCAGTCAGATCATATGGGAGAGAAGATCGGCTTGGTTAGGAAGGATGGCGCATCAATTGTTGCGGCTTGCGGCTTGTTACGGTAGGTTTGACTTCTTCCTTTTTTTTTTTCTCTTTTTTGTTGGCTCCCCTTGTTTACGCTACAAGTGTAGCTTATGTATATATATATATATATATATATATATATATATATATACTCTCCTGCGTGATGGCTTTGGCAAAAGTTGTGCCATTTATTCATTTTAACTTGCTACCTTTACATATATATATATATATATATATATATATATTGTTGATGCACAAAATGTGCCAACTTAGAGAGCGAATGATGCTCTGCCACGTGCCCTGTGTGAACCTGAAAAGGAAGGAAACTGGTCGGTCGGTCAGAGTATAGGCACCGGTGTGGTACCGGCCCAAAGGTACTCAAACGCCCAAGTCAGTTGTCGGTCTAAGGTTTAGAGGGTAGCGGAGAGTATACTGTAAAAGTAGTAGTAAACAGTAAATTGCTTAGTTACCTTTGTACGAAAAATGGACCCTTTTTGTATGGGTGCGGCGAATATAATATTTGTATTTTCCCGATGTGGGACAAATATCAATGCGCTGTGGTACTGACACGTGGAGGTGCCATCCAGACCCGACCAGGACTTGTTTATGTGAGTGGGCCTGGACCCCTTGGGCTTGTGCTAGGCGGTGGTACTGAGCCGACCGGTCGGTCTGGGCCGATGCACCGACCGACAGGAGCTGGTCCTCTAGAGTTGGCCCGTGGCATGGTGTTGGAAGAGGGCTAGGCCTCTAGGTCGGTCTGGGCCGACGCACCGAGCCAGGTGGAGGGTTGGGCCTCCGAGATTGGGCCGGATTGGTGTTATCTCAGTAATGGACTGGGCTTTCAGTCAGTATGGGCTTCATGTGCGGTCTGGGCCGATATGGTATGAACATATATATATATATATATATTATTTAAATGTTATATAATATATTTAAAAAAACTAATAATACATATTTTTTCAGTTTCGTCGCTTCGACGATTTGGGAGCTCAAGGAGTCCAATTGTGATGATTCAAGTGGCAATAGGCTTCATTTTCAAAGATGGTCATTTCAAGATATATGAAGGCATACTTCTAGCAAAATCTTGAAGAATTTATTTAGCGAGAGTTTCAATTTGGTAGATACGGAGGCTGATGCTAGTGTTCTTTCTTGTCAAGCAAGGTGGATGGCTGGTGCGTTATGGCCGAGGAATGTGTCGATGTGTTTGCTCCTGAGTGGTTGGTTAGGCTGATGGGGCCCACTATTTTTGGTGGCCCTGTTAATGTCTCTATTGACCTCCACGTGTTAGGCACAGATTAGCTTGAGGAGCTGTTGGGGGACTGCTGCAGAAGGTGTTGCGTGTCAGGCTTCAGTTGGGTGGCCAGTAATAGGCCATCGCTAATTAGCCTTTGTCCAATCACCAAAAAGACGTCTCCATGTGTTTTCCACCAGGTGATGCATCAGGCAAGCAGTGCCCACCTTTGACGGTGGTTCTATTAGTGCCAATGGAGATGCACCATGTGTTGTGCTTGGATTAGAGGTTGAGGCTTGGACTTCCTTGTCAAGCACAAAAAATTTTCGGTGTTGAGAACATTCTGTGATTGACATCAGCATTGCGAGGTAGTTGATGTTAGTGTGGTTTGCTGACAAGACCCATCCCGATTATCCCTCGATAGTCGTGATGAATCCTGCTCCCGTCTGACAATAACTAAAAATCTCCGAAAGTAACCAAACTTATTACACACAACACACAACAAATCCCGAAAACATTGTCAGACAAGGGATAGTTAAGTTTTACAGACCAATGACGTCACAAGTTTGACTAGTCAAGGACAATACAGAGCATAGGTATCATTACAGATAGGGGTCAAATTCCTACTCTGTAGAATGTCTGAGTGCGCAACGGTCTATTTATTCTTTTGCCTCGCTTGCCTCGTTTTTAGCCCTCGTACCTGTACACTGGCCTGGAGGGTGCATAAAACAATGAAGGTGTGAGTGGACAAAAATGACATCTTATAAAAACATTTGCCAAAATACAGTTCTTACCCTCCAGTTTTCACAAACATGCATGCATATCATAAAACACGAGTGATAATGGGAAATCAATTAAAGTGGATCAATCAAAACAATTTCCACAAAACCACGGGACTTATTTCCATATCTTGTTGCTTAGAGTCACGTTTTATCCCTGCAACGCGTGCATATCAATAGGCTCAAGGACCGCTCAAAATCCGAGCATCCGCCGCTGTGAACACATCACCAGCCGGCAATCCAGATCTAGTGAACACATCACTTACCGATCCATATAATCCAGCACATCTGATCTGAGTCAAGCCTCCCCTGGGCTGCAAGACAAAGATCGTGCTACGTGACCTCTTCGGGGTAAACACTTCCATCCCGAAGGCGAGCGTTATCTCCAGGGTGCACTCCGGGGAAAAACATATTTTCTCCCGAAAGCCCTAAATATCCGCAACATATCACCATCACTAAAACCAGTGAAAAACAGTTGCATTGAAAACCAAATCAAATATCAATACAGGGTCTCGGCCCTAAGTTAACCAAAGTCCCGATTAACTTTATAAATCCGAAATCATCATTATCATCATATAATCACATGGAAAATGCAAATCCAATCAGAAACACAATTCCATTGGGTCCCACCCCAAAATACCAATTTCACGTAAATCCGTGCAACCGTAAACCCGAGTTACCACGATCACGTAAATCCATAAAATCAATCATTGACTCATAATCCGAGTCCAAATATCATTTTCAATCCGGGCCTAGCCCAAAACATCATTTGCACGTTCCTCGTAAAACGTGCCCGAAAGACTGATTAAAATAATCACGAAAATACTAAAAATCATCAAATTCACATGTAACTCCAAATCCGAGTCAAAATCATTATTTACTTGGGTTCTCACGCCCACAATATCATTTTTAACCAATTTCATGATTTCTCGAAAAGCGTGCCAGAATATAATAATATAATAATCATAAAACCGAGAAAATCGAGAAATCACCGAATCGAAGCATCAATCATGTCAAATCATAGAAAATCATATAAATAAGCATTTTAAACCATATATGCATGCATCACAGTTAGAAAACCAAAAGTCCACTCACACACACCGTCCCGATTGTTCAGCCTCGAGCTGTTCGTTTTCCTCCGAAGTCCCGGGAATATTCCAGCCTGTCAAACAAAGTGATTTAAGGTTACTAGGCTATCATATAATCCTTAAACAGGAATCCCCTAATTGTCGGAATTTTATAATATTATTTTAATATAAATTTAAACGTGTCGGGTACTCGGAACTACACTGAAACCATATCCGATTGACCCGAAACCAACGCGGATAGGTTCGTATCATCGAGAACATCAAGTTTCATGTTGAACACTTTGCCGGAATCCTCCCCACGCGCCGTCACGCGCCGCCGCAAGCGGCTGCGCGTGAAAGCCACGCGCCCAGCACAGTACAGCTACAGTGCATCGTTCTCGCCCGTTTGTCTGATAAACGGGTTGAAATACCCGCGATAGGATCCGATGCAATCTCAGTCAATTCGACCTCGAATCGATCCGTTCTTTCAACTGATCTCATCTACTCTAACTTCATTTCAGTTCTGTGAACTCAATTACCTCAGGTAAGGTCCAAATCTTCACGACTCACGATCGAAATTCGACGGGTCTCCTAATCGGGTTTCACGATTCCGTGCCTGATTTTTCAATTAATTCATATGGTTAGCTTCGTGAGAGTATAATGAACAATTTTCCATGATCAATTTCGATTGAGCTTACCTCTAAGTATCTGAACTCAAGGTCGATTTTTGGCAGCCATGGCAGCGTCTGTTCTTCCTCAATTCGACACGAATTCTTCTCGTTTTTGTTGCAAAGCTTTTAGTTTTGATCCCAGCAACCTAATGGAATCCTCAATTGGTCCTCTCCTGGCTCCCAAATCCGAATTCGATTTTCCCCCAATTTCCCAGAATTTTCGAAGCAAAATTCTCTCAGTTCTCTGAACCTCTCAAGTCCCTCTCTCTCAGTTATGCTACTTAGACGTTCAATTGCATAATGGCGACGAGTTTGGGGCTTATCACGGGCCAATTGGACATAATCATAGTCCAAGCCTTAATTTGGGGAAAAGTAGTCAAAAGGGGATATTATTGTGTTTCCCTTAAGACCCGGTTCTGTGTTTTATGAAGTGAGAATCAGACAAAAGACAAGTCTGATCAAGGCCAAAAGTCCATTTTGCCCCTGGTTGGACAAATTACCATTTTGCCCCTAGCCTTCCGTGACCCGTAACGTTCGTAACCGAACTCCGTTTTCGACGTGCCGCCTGTCGTTGTACTCCGGGCATCGAGACCTACCTAACGGTCTTCGAATCGTGTGAAAATTAGTTGGCAAACAAAAAGTCAACATTTTCCCCCTTTTCGCCCAAATTACGAAAATGCCCTTGGGCTTCCGAACGTCATAACTTTTTCCCAGATTGTCGGAATTGGGCGTGCCACCTGTCTATGGACTCGTGACGTCCCGAACTACGTCACGGTCATTGGTCAACATCCGTTTGATTCACCAATCAAAAAGTCAACAATTTGACTATACTATTCACAAGGGTAAAAACGTCATTTACTCATTATGTTACAAAATTACATTTTCTAAATGTCCGGGGCGTTACAACCTTCCCCCCCTTAAGAAATTTCGTCCCCGAAATTTCAATGAAACAAATACGGGTACTGGTCTCGCATCTGTGTCTCAGGTTCCCACGTAGCTTCTTCCACGTTCTGATTCCTCCAAAGAACCTTCACTAAGGGAATCGTCTTTCGTCGGAGCACTTTGTCCTTTCGGTCCAAGATCTGTACAGGCTGTTCTTCAAAACTTAGGTCTTCTCTGAGTTCAACTGGCTGTTCCTCCAACACATGGGACTCATCATACACATATTTCCGTAGCATTGACACATGGAAAACATCATGGACCCTCGAAAGCTCAGAAGGTAATGCTAATCTGTAGGCAACTCGACCAATTCTCTCCACAATCTCATAAGGTCCAATGAAACGGGGGCTCAGTTTCCCGCGTCTGCCGAATCGCACAATACCTTTCCAAGGAGATAACTTCAAGAATACCCAATCTCCAACTGCAAATTCCAGATCTCTGACTCGGTGGTCTGCATAACTCTTTTGTCTGTCTTGGGCTGTCTTGAGTCTGTCTCGAATGAGTTTAACCTTTTCCGTTGTTAAGTCTATCAATTCAGATTTAGACAATTTCCTTTCGCCCACCTCAGTCCAACACAAAGGGGTTCTGCACTGTCGTCCATATAAGGCTTCATAAGGAGCCATCCCGATACTTGCTTGGTAACTATTGTTGTAGGCGAATTCCATCAATGGTAGATGTGACTCCCAAGTACCCTGGAATTGCAAGACACATGCCCTCATCATGTCCTCCAAGGTCTGAATAGTCCGTTCCGATTGCCCGTCGGTCTGAGGGTGGAATGCCGTGCTAAAATGCAATCTCGTCCCGAAAGCTTCCTGTAAGCTTTGCCAGAATCTGGATGTAAATCGGGGACCTCGATCAGATACAATAGAGACAGGAGTACCATGGAGTCGAATAATCTCGTCAATGAAGAGTCTGGCATACTGCGTCAACCGAAAGTCTTCCCTTACAGGTAGGAAATGAGCTGATTTGGTAAGCCTATCCACTATTACCCAGACTCCATCATGTCCTTTAGGCGTTCTAGGAAGTTTAAACACAAAATCCATGGTTATATGATCCCATTTCCATTCCGGTATCGGTAGGGGTTGCAGTGCTCCATAGGGTCTTTGCCTTTCAGCCTTTACTTGTTGACATACCAAGCACTTACTCACAAACTCTGCAATCTCCCGTTTCATACCCGGCCACCAATAATGCTCTCGTAACGTACGGTACATTTTCGTCCCACCTGGATGCATTGCATACGCTGAACTATGGGCCTCGTCCAGAATCTCTTTCTTTAATGCTACATTTTCGGGCACACACAACCGTCCGTCCTTTACTAGGGCTCCATCCCTTCTAATTGCAACATCTTGTCGTTCCCCCGCATCAGCTTCAATTCGAAGGACACACAAGATAGGGTCTTCCAGTTGGGCTTCAATAACTCGATCAATCAGAATTGGTCGCACCTGGAAACTTGCTAGTAAGCCACCTTGGTTATCCAGTCCCAAAGCAACTCCAGTCCTACGTAGTTCCACCAACAAGGGTAAATGCACCATTCGTAGATGTGCCACAGTGTGAGCTGATTTCCGACTCAGTGCATCCGCTACCACATTAGCTTTTCCAGGATGGTACTCAATCGTGCAGTCGTAATCCTTAATTAGCTCCAACCATCGTCTCTGTCTCAAATTCAATTCCTTCTGTGTGAAAAAGTACTTCAAACTCTTATGATCCGTGAAAAGTCTACATGTCTCCCCATACAAGTAATGTCTCCAAATCTTCAGGGCATGTACCACCGCAGCTAATTCCAAATCATGAGTGGGATAGTTACGTTCATGCGGTTTCAGTTGTCGAGAGGCATATGCGATTACCTTTCCATGTTGCATTAACACACACCCTAATCCTTGTAAGGATGCATCACTGTACACCTCAAACTCTCCACTATCATCCGGAAGGGTTAAGATAGGAGCGGAGGTCAACCTTTTCTTCAATTCTTGGAAACTTTGCTCACAGTCTTCGCCCCAAACAAACTTGATTCCTTTCCTGGTTAGGCGGGTCATCGGAGCAGCAATCGCGGAGAAGCCTTCCACAAAACGTCTGTAATAACCGGCCAATCCCAAAAAGCTCCTTACTTCGGTTACTGTCTTTGGCTGCTCCCAGTTTGCTACCGCTTCTATCTTCTGGGGGTCAACACGAATCCCATCCGCGGAAATCACATGTCCCAGAAAACCAACACTCGTTAACCAAAATTGGCACTTACTCAGTTTGGCAAAGAGCTGGTTCCTCCTTAGCGTATCAAGCACAATCCTCAAATGTTCCTCATGCGCCCTCTTACTGCTTGAATACACTAGAATGTCATCAATGAACACAATAACAAATCGGTCAAGGTACTTTCGGAATACTCGGTTCATCAAATCCATGAATGCCGCAGGTGCATTAGTCAATCCAAATGGCATCACCAGAAATTCATAATGACCATACCGAGTTCGAAAAGCTGTTTTTGGAATGTCCTCCTCCCGAATCCTTAACTGGTGGTAACCAGAACGCAGATCAATCTTCGAAAAATACTTGGCTCCCCTTAATTGATCAAACAGATCATCAATCCGAGGCAAAGGATACTTATTCTTTATCGTGACTTTGTTAAGTTGCCTGTAATCCATACAGAGTCTCAAACTTCCTTCCTTCTTTTTCACAAACAATACTGGGGCTCCCCATGGCGATACACTTGGTCGAATGAATCCCACATCCACAAGATCTTGCAACTGTACCTTCAATTCCCTTAACTCAGCTGGTGCCATCCGATAAGGTGTCAAGGATATAGGTCGTGTACCAGGAATTAGTTCGATAGTGAACTCAATCTCTCGAGAAGGGGGTAATCCTGGTAAATCCTCAGGAAATACATCTGGGAAGTCACACACTACTGGGATATCCTCGGCCTTGATTGGTGCATCCCGCACATCGACAACATAAGCTAGATAACCCTGACAGCCCTTCCTCAGAAATCTATCTGCCGAGAGGGCTGATATGACTCTAGGGGTTATCATCCTCCGATCTCCCTGAAATATCACCTCAGGTAATCCAGGGCTCCGAAGTATCACCCTCTTATCGAAACACTCGATAGAGGCATGATGGGTTGTCAGCCAATCCATCCCAAGGATAACATCAAAGTCACACAAGTCTAAGAGTATCAAGTCAACCACTAGATGCACGTCCTCTATCACAATAGGGTATCCTCGTATTACTTGGTTTACTACATACAACTCTCCAGTCGGTGTACCGACTCCCATCTCATATCCGATCGCAGAAATCTCTCTATCTGCCAACAGTGCATACTCCCGAGAAACAAAAGAGTGGGTAGCTCCCGGATCTATTAAAGTACGTGCATGATGACCGAAAATAGTAAGCATACCTGTCACCACCTCCGGGGCTGCTCGGGCCTCCTGTTGAGTCACCGCATAGACTCGAGCCTGTGGTCCCGAAGTCCGACCACGCCCTCGTGATCCACCAGATCCACCCCGAGTTCTGCCACCTCCTCTCCCACTTGTAGCATTTGAAGCCGAAGTCGTACTAGGGCCCCGCTCAGTAGAGCCCCATCCAGTGCCGCTACTACCAACCAATCGTGGACAGTCTCGTTTGAAATGACCCGGCTCCCTACAGTAAAAGCAGACAAGAACATTGCCTCGGTCATTACTCTGTCGGTCAGTAGATCCCACTGATGCCTCTCTGAACTGTGCAGTCGCTGATGGTCGATACCCAAATGTCTGTGTTCCCCTACCTCCATAACTCGGTCGAGCGCCACGCGAAGATCCAGAGCCATAATTACCTCGCTTGGAGGACCTCTGGTTCGTAGATCCCTGGTACTGACGGTCCCGGCGTCGACCAGAGCCCGAAAACTGCTGTGGCACTGGCAAGGTCGCCTCAACTCGTGCAGCTGCATCAGACAACTCTCGCAGGGTGGCATAAGTTCCCACAGTCACAGCTCCTCGGATGTCATTCCTCAGTCCTTGCTCGAACCTTCGGCACTTGTCCTCCTCGTTAGATACATAAAGAGGAGCAAAACTGGACAGGTTCAGGAATTTCAGTTCATAGTCTGCCACTGACATGTCCCCCTGATGTAGTTGTAGGAATTCAACCTCCCTGGCATTACGAAAGGAGCGAGGATAGAACTGATCCAGGAAACGATGACGGAAGTCCTCCCAACTCAGAGTACGGGCATCCATCCCTGTTAGTTGCAATCCGCGCCACCAACGGTAAGCTTGGCTGCTCAGCATAAATGTGGCCAGTGGAACCATATCTCCTGGTGGACATTGCATAATCTCGAAGATCCGCTCAAATTGAGTGATCCACTCAAAAGCCTCTTCTGGATCAGTCAGGCCAGTGAATGCAATGGCCCCTAAACGTTGAGCTCTCTCAATGTCCGGACCTCCAAAATCATCGCCAGACTGGGTACGGGGCTCGCGTCTCGGAGGCATATTGTGATGTTCTGTAAGAGAAACATATCAGTATCACAATTCGTGTATACTAATGTGTAAGACTCAGACCGTGACCTAATGCTCTGATACCAATTTGACAAGACCCATCCCGATTATCCCTCGATAGTCGTGATGAATCCTGCTCCCGTCTGACAATAACTAAAAATCTCCGAAAGTAACCAAACTTATTACACACAACACACAACAAATCCCGAAAACATTGTCAGACAAGGGATAGTTAAGTTTTACAGACCAATGACGTCACAAGTTTGACTAGTCAAGGACAATACAGAGCATAGGTATCATTACAGATAGGGGTCAAATTCCTACTCTGTAGAATGTCTGAGTGCGCAACGGTCTATTTATTCTTTTGCCTCGCTTGCCTCGTTTTTAGCCCTCGTACCTGTACACTGGCCTGGAGGGTGCATAAAACAATGAAGGTGTGAGTGGACAAAAATGACCTCTTATAAAAACATTTGCCAAAATACAGTTCTTACCCTCCAGTTTTCACAAACATGCATGCATATCATAAAACACGAGTGATAATGGGAAATCAATTAAAGTGGATCAATCAAAACAATTTCCACAAAACCACGGGACTTATTTCCATATCTTGTTGCTTAGAGTCACGTTTTATCCCTGCAACGCGTGCATATCAATAGGCTCAAGGACCGCTCAAAATCCGAGCATCCGCCGCTGTGAACACATCACCAGCCGGCAATCCAGATCTAGTGAACACATCACTTACCGATCCATATAATCCAGCACATCTGATCTGAGTCAAGCCTCCCCTGGGCTGCAAGACAAAGATCGTGCTACGTGACCTCTTCGGGGTAAACACTTCCATCCCGAAGGCGAGCGTTATCTCCAGGGTGCACTCCGGGGAAAAACATATTTTCTCCCGAAAGCCCTAAATATCCGCAACATATCACCATCACTAAAACCAGTGAAAAACAGTTGCATTGAAAACCAAATCAAATATCAATACAGGGTCTCGGCCCTAAGTTAACCAAAGTCCCGATTAACTTTATAAATCCGAAATCATCATTATCATCATATAATCACATGGAAAATGCAAATCCAATCAGAAACACAATTCCATTGGGTCCCACCCCAAAATACCAATTTCACGTAAATCCGTGCAACCGTAAACCCGAGTTGCCACGATCACGTAAATCCATAAAATCAATCATTGACTCATAATCCGAGTCCAAATATCATTTTCAATCCGGGCCTAGCCCAAAACATCATTTGCACGTTCCTCGTAAAACGTGCCCGAAAGACTGATTAAAATAATCACGAAAATACTAAAAATCATCAAATTCACATGTAACTCCAAATCCGAGTCAAAATCATTATTTACTTGGGTTCTCACGCCCACAATATCATTTTTAACCAATTTCATGATTTCTCGAAAAGCGTGCCAGAATATAATAATATAATAATCATAAAACCGAGAAAATCGAGAAATCACCGAATCGAAGCATCAATCATGTCAAATCATAGAAAATCATATAAATAAGCATTTTAAACCATATATGCATGCATCACAGTTAGAAAACCAAAAGTCCACTCACACACACCGTCCCGATTGTTCAGCCTCGAGCTGTTCGTTTTCCTCCGAAGTCCCGGGAATATTCCAGCCTGTCAAACAAAGTGATTTAAGGTTACTAGGCTATCATATAATCCTTAAACAGGAATCCCCTAATTGTCGGAATTTTATAATATTATTTTAATATAAATTTAAACGTGTCGGGTACTCGGAACTACACTGAAACCATATCCGATTGACCCGAAACCAACGCGGATAGGTTCGTATCATCGAGAACATCAAGTTTCATGTTGAACACTTTGCCGGAATCCTCCCCACGCGCCGTCACGCGCCGCCGCAAGCGGCTGCGCGTGAAAGCCACGCGCCCAGCACAGTACAGCTACAGTGCATCGTTCTCGCCCGTTTGTCTGATAAACGGGTTGAAATACCCGCGATAGGATCCGATGCAATCTCAGTCAATTCGACCTCGAATCGATCCGTTCTTTCAACTGATCTCATCTACTCTAACTTCATTTCAGTTCTGTGAACTCAATTACCTCAGGTAAGGTCCAAATCTTCACGACTCACGATCGAAATTCGACGGGTCTCCTAATCGGGTTTCACGATTCCGTGCTTGATTTTTCAATTAATTCATATGGTTAGCTTCGTGAGAGTATAATGAACAATTTTCCATGATCAATTTCGATTGAGCTTACCTCTAAGTATCTGAACTCAAGGTCGATTTTTGGCAGCCATGGCAGCGTCTGTTCTTCCTCAATTCGACACGAATTCTTCTCGTTTTTGTTGCAAAGCTTTTAGTTTTGATCCCAGCAACCTAATGGAATCCTCAATTGGTCCTCTCCTGGCTCCCAAATCCGAATTCGATTTTCCCCCAATTTCCCAGAATTTTCGAAGCAAAATTCTCTCAGTTCTCTGAACCTCTCAAGTCCCTCTCTCTCAGTTATGCTACTTAGACGTTCAATTGCATAATGGCGACGAGTTTGGGGCTTATCACGGGCCAATTGGACATAATCATAGTCCAAGCCTTAATTTGGGGAAAAGTAGTCAAAAGGGGATATTATTGTGTTTCCCTTAAGACCCGGTTCTGTGTTTTATGAAGTGAGAATCAGACAAAAGACAAGTCTGATCAAGGCCAAAAGTCCATTTTGCCCCTGGTTGGACAAATTACCATTTTGCCCCTAGCCTTCCGTGACCCGTAACGTTCGTAACCGAACTCCGTTTTCGACGTGCCGCCTGTCGTTGTACTCCGGGCATCGAGACCTACCTAACGGTCTTCGAATCGTGTGAAAATTAGTTGGCAAACAAAAAGTCAACATTTTCCCCCTTTTCGCCCAAATTACGAAAATGCCCTTGGGCTTCCGAACGTCATAACTTTTTCCCAGATTGTCGGAATTGGGCGTGCCACCTGTCTATGGACTCGTGACGTCCTGAACTACGTCACGGTCATCGGTCAACATCCGTTTGATTCACCAATCAAAAAGTCAACAATTTGACTATACTATTCACAAGGGTAAAAACGTCATTTACTCATTATGTTACAAAATTACATTTTCTAAATGTCCGGGGCGTTACATTTGCATTCTCCTGCCATGTGTGAGTGGACTTATAGAGGCTATCGGCGCAGACGGATTCTAGCTGTCATTTGTTGTCTTCTTGGCAGTTCTGTGGGTTGGAAGCTAGCGATCGCCGATTTGACTTAGTGCTTTTGTTCCTTTTCTTGTGCTTACGACTAAGAATGCTTGGGGGAATCACACATTGGAAAACAAGGTGGAGCATAAAGACGGAGGATCGAGCATGCCCCATGTGAAGCTTCATATGGTGCACGCCATTACGAAATTGAAGGAATAAAGCTTAGAGGTGGACCATGCATACATGCATATGGTGTTTTGGAAGATAGAAGGTCTGACACACGAGGATCAAGGCATAGCAAAATGTAAGACAAGGCCTGGTTGGAGGTTAAAGTGTTGTACGATGCGCACTTCCAATGGCCATGCATGTGGTGCCTAGCAGATAGAAGAGCTTGGTGCATTTACAGACTTGTCATCTTCAAATGCAGGTGGAGCCAACATCGAAGCTTTTAGCAAGGGAGGCGAGGAGTCTCATCACTTGATCTGAGGTGTGTCACAACCCAGCAAGAGGTATGTTCCAGCTGCGTGGACGCTTGAATGATTCCGAAGAGAAAGTCAAACGGTTGTATGTTGAAATCTAAAATTTAAGAGCTTGCTGCTTGCTTTCATCACATGCCCCTATAACTTTGTGCTTTAAGGAAGATAAAGCGTAAAAGTTGAGTACGGAGAGTCGGAGTGGGATTACCACAAAAGAGCTGGAGCTTGAACTAGACGTAGAGCTTGAGCTAGAAGCTGAGCCTGATAGGGAGGCTAAGAAAGATGATGTTCTTGAAACTGACGAGTCACCATTCGATGACATATCCCTACTTTCAACAGAAGAGTGGGCAGGGTTTCAAAGGACCATGGGCTTTGAAGACTTGCATCTGTAGTTACCTCATTTGTGTATGTCGATTATTGTGTTTGTATTCGTGTACTGAATAACTAGTTTGAGTGATCGAGATGTAATTAGCCAACCATCCTTCAAATCAATAAATTAAAACGATATTTATGAGAAATTTCGAGCTCACATATCTTCGTCTAATTCTACTAACTGCCTTGATGTATCCATACTTGTTCGCTCATCAAGTGCCCCCTATTGTAGCCATAGGCGTCAAACTTTGGGTATCAACTAACTTGGTTAGCATTCGTTGTGGTGTTTCCTCCAAGGAAGGCCTTTTGCTTCTTATTAGAAGGTTTGAAGTGCATCCAAGAGGAAGACTTTGAGTGCTTCCTGGTGGAAGGCTTTAAATGCTTTATGATGGAAGACTTTGAGTGCTTCCTAGTGGAAGGCTTTCACATAGCGTAGGTTGAGATGCATTGCATGGCGAAAGCATGGATGCTTTGTAGGGCAAAATCTTGGTTGCTTCGCATGATGATGTCTTGGATGCTTCGCATGGCGAAGGCTTGGATGTTTCACATGGTTAAGGCTTGGATGCTTTGCAAGGCAAAGGCGTAAGTGCTTCGCATGACGAAGACTTAGATACTTCGCAGGGTGAAGGCTAATGCTTTGCAAGGCTAAGGCTTGGATGCTTTGATGACTAAGGCTTTTGACGTTAGAGGGAATAAGTTTTGAAAATTGTATATGATGAATAAATATGTTTGTATAAATTCAGAACAATTTTTCAATCTTATTGATAATTCAAATGCATGGTACTTGAATTTAGAAGACAACTTGAAAATTAAACTTGAAGGCCTCATATACTTCTACGTCTCCCTAATTTTGACATGCAGCTAGTTGATGCGGATCAGCTTTGTTGTAGGTTCCTTCGGTCCTTTGTCAACGGGTCGATCTGTGGCCTTTCCTTTGACGTACTCGGTGCAATGTCCTTCCTTGACGAGATTCTGGAGATATCTCTCGAAGGATATGCATTTCCCAATGTTATGCCCATTGCACTCATGGTAGGCACACCACTTTGTCTTATCGGCCTTCTCTTGATCGCCTTTGACTAGTTCTGGTTTCTTGAACCATGGTTTGTCCTTGATCTCATTATGAATCTCGTGAACTGGTATTGAGAACTGCAGATTAAGCTTTCTGATGGTTGATTCGTTGGGAGTATGGCTCGCCTTGCGTTTGTTGAAACCCCCATAGGAATGTTTGCCTCTAACATCTTCTTTGCGCGGTGATGACGGTTTGGAGGCTTTCTCGCTCTTCTCAGCATAATCTGGCATATGTGCAACACTCTTTTCATCCTCCCAACATGCATGACGCTTTGCTAGAGAGAGCATCTTGGTGAGACTTCGTGCATTGCCCATGACAATGTCTCCGTAGAGCTGGTTGTCCTGGGGAAGCCCTTGTTTGAACGTCATTGCAGCAACAAGGTCACTGCAGCCAACAATTCGAGACTTTTCCTCACAGTACCTCTGAATGTATTGGCGGTGTCACTCTTTTGCTCACTTCCAGATGGGGAAGAGATGGTATTCCTTTACCTCGACCGCACGAAGTTGCGAGTACTCCTTCACGAATGCCAGAGCCAACTCGTCAAAAGAAGCAATCGACCTCCAGGGTAGATGATTGAACCACGTCATGGCTTTACCTTGAAGAGAGGCTTGAAACACTTTACACATGAGTGCCTCATTATGTCTATACGGAGGGTATGGATTGTTGAATCTGACGACACAGATCATCCCCTAGATCACCATCTCGTTGAATACGAAGGTGTCTGTCCAACATCCTTTGAGCGTTATTAGCTCGCAGCGCATCTCGCTGAGGTGGTGAGTCATTATGCGCTATCTGCTGGGAACCTCCTCGAGCCTCTCCCCTTAACCTCTGAGGTCACGCGGGTGAGTATGCCTCATCTTCCCCTCATTGCCATGGACAAATTATCTTGGGCTTTATGTGGAATCTGACGTTCCCTTCTGCTCCCATGTGAGCGCTCCACCTGTGAAGTTATCTCGACCCTACTTCTAAGCCACTCATGTACAGATGGCCTTGGGCATTGCAGGCTCGTTTCCTTGCGGGTGTGACTTTCCGCACCGGAGTCACTTAGCGAGGTGTCTCGTGACATTGTTCAGCATCAGACTGTTTCCTTCCCTAGACGCCTTGGAACGTTCTCTTGTTTTCCACACGAAGTGGAATGTCTCTTCGGTTCTTGGGCTGTTCTTTCTGCCATAATTCGCTGCAAGAGCTTTGACTGAAGTTGAACTTGGATGCTCAACCTTTCTACTTGTTGTGCCAAGTTGTCCTAGGGAGGTTGGTGGTGACTCTTCCCTGAGATGTCGTGGCGCCCATCCAGGAAGTCTCGCAGATCCATGTTTGCAGTGGGCAGACTCTGCCTTGATGCTCCAACCGCCCGCTTGTTTGCTGCAAGGTTGAAGTTCCTTCCCCTAGCGCAGACACTTGGGTTGTTGGAGAAGGGAATGCTCTGAAGCTGAAGGTTGGCATCCTTCCATGTGTCTCTATGGGCGCTTCTATAGACACACGTCGGGGACGAGTTGGGCATTCCTCTGGAGTCTCAATGTGAGCTTCATTCCTTGTATAAGTAATTGAGGCAGAAACACCTTCTCCGGCTGATTGGACAGATCGACAAACCCTAGCCATGCTGAATCAGAGAATCTTGAATGGAAAGTTGTTATCGAACGATGAACACATTCATGATCTTCAAACAACGTTATGAACGATAAACGAAGTAAGATGAACGATGAACGATCGTGAGAACTTCTTTTTCAATATCTTCAAACTCTCAATGAAAGTACTAATTGTTCTCGCCACGAAAAGTCCTCACAATTCCTGCAAACAGTAAACAATTAGCTATCGTTGCCACGATCGACTACCCGGGGGTTGTTCGACCAAGATCACTCTGATGCCTAAGTTAGCTTTGAGAGAGGAAAAAGATATACTTCGAAGTGAAGAATCGACTTACCCCGAAAATGAAATGAACTCCGCAATTTATAGGGAAACCTTGGAAGTCTCGAAGTGTTCTGATTGGTCAGTTGAATTTGTAATTAATAAATAATATATTATTTAATAATTGTAAGAATTGCTCATTATGATAATAATGATAATTATTACAATTTACTATTAATATTAATTGTCTATTATTAAGAATAATGACAATTAATTCTCGGGGAGAATATTAATATTATGGAGGTTTCTAATCCGATTAAATAACGTATTTAGCTGGTAAATAGATTATTTGATGTGCGGGTGTCTGCAAACCATTAATATTGTTGTCAGGGGAAATTTGGTCATTTTGGGAATTTTGAGCCACATGTGACAACTCCATAATTTTCCGATGTTTTATGATTCCACAAACTCTGAATCCAAAGTCGGTCTTATGATTTAAGAATCCAAGTGTATGAATTTGAATTAATAAGACTTTATTATATATGATCTAATAAACATTCAGCAGTAGATTTTAATTAATTATAACTAAAGGCAAATATATAGAATAATTAAACTTATTTAAATGGAAGAAGGAGAAAATTTCACTATAAGTTGGACTTGGATTTTCCAATTATTATTTTTTAAATAGAACTAATTAATGACGAATCATGACATTACAATACGAAGTAGCTAGTGGGAGTTTTCAAAATTTTACCGAGCTCCATTTTAATGGAGGCGGTTCGGTAAGAATGGGCCAGAGTGTAAAAAGCGGTCTTTTAATTAATTTGTACTTAGGGTAAAAGAAAATAAAATTGGGGCGTTTTTCATATATGGACCGTATATCATTTTCAAGTTAGGCCACCTTTTGGGCCAAGCCTGTTTTAACCTAGTAACCGACCAGAACAACCTTTTCAAAAATAATATGGGGTATTTTAATAAAAAAAATTGACCCAATAGGAATTTCATACAAAAAAAATTAGGCTTATTAGACTAAGTGCACCCTAAACTCGCACCTTTATCACACTTTGCACCCTGAACTGATTATTCGTTCACTTAATGTAACGACCAATCCTAAATGTAACGACCCGTCCCGAATATCGGGATTTAATAATATTTAATTGTGATTTACTAATCTGGGATTAGTTGGGCGATTTCGGACGAATTGTGCAAAATGACCGTTTTGCCCCTAGGCGTGGGCAAAACGTTGACTTTTAATTCGGATGGTCAAATGGACTTTGACCGATGACCGTGACATAGTTCGGGACGTCACGAGTTCATAGACAGGTGGCACGTTCGATTCCGACGTTCGTGGTGAAGGTTATGATGTACGGAAGTTCATGGGCGTTTTCGTAATTTAAACGTAATAAGGGGGAAATGTTGACTTTTTGATCGGGAGGTCCGATGGCCGAGGACCGAGGACCGTTAGGAAGGTCTCGATGCCCTGAGTTCGTAGACAGGCGGCACGCATCAATCGGAGTCCGTATGACCGAGTTACGGGTCAGGATGCGTGAGGGGCATTTTGGTAATTTTCTGCACAAGGGCAGAATTGTAAATTCACACGGGGGGTACTGTTTCATTGAACAGCAGTGAAGGTGGATGCTTTGTGCGATCGATCCCACGATTTGTTTATCAATTAATTGAGTTATTGGGTCAGTTTGAGGTGGAATTGCACATGTGATGGTGCTGGCAATCGATCACAAGAACGTGGGCACCATTTTATTGTGTTTTCGGGTCAGTGCAGGGGATCTGTACAAAGTGGATTGAGGATGGTTTTGAGTGCTTTTAAGGACTAAGTTGGATTGTTAGAATTGAGAGTGAGTCGAGAGGGTCACTCTGTGATTGAGAATGAAAGGAATGAGTGTAATTGATGCTGGAATTCTCTGAAAAACCCGAAACTGGGTTCTGGGAAATTCAAATTCGAACTTCCAGTTTTAGGCCAGCCCAAGCCTAATTGATAATGGATTGAGCTTTCTGGAACTTCAACGTGTCGAACCAGATCAAATGGGGCAAGCTTTGGGGCTCCTAGGGCCGTGGACGGACGAGGTGGACGGCCGAAAAACTCAAGCTTGAGTTGTGGTGATTGAGGTAATGTCGTGTTCAATTAATCATGCTAATTGGTTCGTGTTAGTCCTTATATGCTTCATATGAAGCTAATTTGACAATGGTTGAGGATTGATGGAGTTTTGGTGATTGACCCGTTTTGGGTGATCACGGGTTGATGGCTTGATTAAGGAATGGTTGATGTTGATCGATGTCACAGAACTGAAATTCATTGGTTAATGATTGTTGTAGGATCAAGAATGGATTAAATTGATGTCGAATTGGGTGTGATTGAACCGGATCCTATCGCGGGTAATCAGATCCGTTTACCAGACAAACGGGTGAAGATGGTGACTGTAGCAGTCACTGTAGCAGGCGCGTGGCTTTCACGCGCAGCCACTCACGGCGGCACGTGACGGCGCGTGGGCACGAATCTCGAGGTGAGGTCAACATGACTTTATCCTATTCAATGTAACGAACATTTTAGCGTTGGTTTCGTGTCGATCGGATCCCGTTTCAATAATGTTCGGGATGTCCGAAGGTTTTAAATCCAATTTAAAAATACTTAAAAATTCGGGAAAATTACGGGACTTGAATAGGATGTTAATGATGAGGTTAGTAATCCTCTAATGTGATTTGGACAGGATTGGGAGTCCCGGTGATACTGGGGTGGCCCGGGAAGGCCTATGGCACGCGTATCGAGGCGCTCGGTTAAACGGTCTGTGAGTGGACATTGGTTTCATAAATTCGATGCATGCATAACTGTTTTATGATTGATATAATTATGATTAAATGATTTACTTTGGATATCGGTGAATTTAAAATGATTTCACGTATTTCGAGGTGAATTACGTATTTGCACGTAAACCGAGGTTTTCTGGATTTGCACCGATTTCCATAAATGTGGTTGGATATGATGTCATGAAACGGTTACGAACTTGAATAATGTAAAATCGGGCCAGGGGCCCAGTTGAACTATGAAATCGGGCCAGGGGCCCAGTTAACATGTGGATCGGGCCAGGGGCCCAGTTAACTTGTGAAATCGGGCCAGGGGCCCAGTTGATTTCTACATACGATTGCGGGTCGGGGACCCTAAAATGGAATTGAATAAATGTTTTCTGGTTTACATTTTATATATGTTCACATGCTGGAATCAATAAATGGTTTTGATGATATTTCGGTTATGGCACGTTTCACGGTATTTGGGCATGAGACCCGTTTGATGAAACGTAACGATCGGTTCGGATTTTACCTATGTATACCTATATGTTTGCATGTGGATATCAATAAAATTTATTTAGTACTGCACTGTATAAATCCTTCCATGTTATATTGTCTCCTCCGGATGAGGTACCCCGGAGAGGTCACAGACGACTAGTACGTCCAGCGTCTAGGACGCTAAGCATCGGGGATACTGTACCCGAACGGGGTTCGGGGATTGAACTCGGAAATTGAGACCCGAGTGGCACGCGTAGCCTTGTGATTGTGACCTTATTGACGTCAGGGACGTCAGACATCAGGGATGTCGGATTGGAGTGTATAGTGCAGTGGCTAAAATTATGGTTATGGTTTATATTATATGCCTTATGGTTCATATTACTGGATTTATGAAATAACTCTTGGATTGACTTTTGGAAATTGAAACTATGCTTTGGTTTCCGGGCTAAGGCCCTAATGGTTATTTCTAAATAAATGTGTGATCATTGGTTTTTGGCACATGCATATGGTTTTACTGAGGGGCATAAATGTCTTATAAATGTTTTAAACAGACTTGTTTATTTTCGTCCACTCACAGCTTTTGTTTTTAATGCCCTTCAGGTTGATTCCGGATACGACTGCAGCAGAGACTTGAGCATCGCACACCTCCTCCATCGATCCTTACGCACTCTGGAAGCCCGTCTGGGCAATGGCAATCGGTTATCCCTTGTCTGACGCCTCTTGTCAGACGGGAGCATGATACATTCCATGGTAATCCCGGGGGGATTGGGATGGGTCGTGTCACTAAATTTCAGGATTTATTTAATAAATAATTGAGGTTTATTGTGACTAATCCCTACTTAGTAGAGGAATTTCGGACTGATAGCATCAAATGACTGTTTTGCCCTTGGGATAGGGAAAAATGTTGACTATTGACTCGGGCAGTCAAAGGGACTTTGACCAATGACCGTTACGTAGAGCGGGACGTTACGAGTCCGTAGACAGGGGCACGTCGAAATCGGACATTCGACGGGAATGTTACGGGTCTAGAACGCATTACGGTATTATTGCACCCAAACCGAAGAATTGGACAAGTGGACTGTTTTGATTGGGGAAAATATCTGGGTTGGACTGTAATGACCCTTCTCGGAAATCGGGATAAGATTAGTTTTTAATGATGGATTAGTGAAGTTAATCGGTGATTAGTTGGATGCGTTCGGACGGACGGTGCGAAATGACGATTTTTCCCCTAGAATTGGGCAAATGATTGAATTTTAGTTCGGGCGGTCAAATGGACTTTAACCGAGGATCGTGAAGTAGTTCAGGACGTCACGAGTTCATAGACAGGTGGCACGTCTGATTCCAACGTCCGTTGAAAAAGTTATGACATTTGGAAGTTGAAGGATATTTTGGTAATTTGATCGAATAGGGGCAAACGGTTGACGTTTCGTGCAACACGTAATTTTCACGTAATTCGAGGACCGTTAGGAAGGTCTCGATGCCCTGAGTATAACGATAGGCGGCACGTGTCGATTGGAGTTCGGACGACGAAGTTACGGGTCAAGGAAATTGAAGGGCAAAATGGTTATTTGTCCTCGAGGGGCATTCTGGACATTTGTTGTGTTGTGATCTGTGCCCACTCAGAAAAGGACACTTGGATGTAAATTGAAGGTGGTGCCATAGGATTGTTGACGTGTGGCTGGGTCTAGATGGTGGTGGAAACTGCTTGCAATCTCTCAAATTACCACACACGATTTAAAACATTAGTTGCACGGTTTGGGGACTCGAGGGAAAAACAGAGAATAAAGGTGGTAAGGAATTTAAACCCCCAGCTAGCCCCAATTGATAGTGTTATGTGAATAAAAACGAAGGGATAATCGACCTGGATTAAGGTAGTGGAGTCGTGGTTGCCGGTCGTGCACGGTGGCGGTTGGAGGAGGGCCAAATCCGTGGACTCCCCTATTGGACTTCAATTGGTTCGTGGTGATTTGTCGAGTATTGATCGACTGTATGGGCTGTTAAAGGGTACTAGAGGTGTAGGAAATCCAACAAGCTCACTGTTGAGGCCTGAGATGGACGGTAAGGTCAAAACCAATATATATACATAGTTTGAATTCGATCATGGCAAGTTGGGATTTAATGGTTGATGCTTAACTTCTTGCTTTGGGTGTGATTTTGGAGGTTAAAAGGAGGTGTTTGAATTTAAATCCACGATGGGAGGTTTCCGGTAGTCGAAGAATACGGCGGGGGGAACATGGCCGGTTCATCTCTTGAACTGAAGAGGTAATACATAACGTCTAACCTCATGGTTTTAAGTTCTAAATTCTTTGCAAAGACTAAGATAAGCATTAGGAATGAAAACGATTAAAAAAAGAATTAGAATTGGATGAAAACTAGTATCGAACCGTTCATGCCGGTTCAGGATTGAACCGGGTCGGCCTGGACCGGTTCAGACCCGGTCTAACCAAGGTTGAAGGAAGTGAACAGTGGGTGCGTGGCTCTCACGCACAGCCCCTTTAGGAGACGTGTGAGGGCGCATGGTACATATTCCGGGGAAGTGGTCAACATGAGAAATGATGTAATCGACGTAACGAACATTTTGGCACTGGTTTCGAGTCCATCAGATATCGTCTCGATATGTTTCAGATGTCCAAAGGTTTTAGGCCTCGGTTAAAAATAGTTAAAAATACTGAAAAATTATGGGGTTTTAGTATGACCTTTGTGAAGTAGTTAGTAACCTTAGTATGGGATTTGGACAAGTTCGGGAAAGCCGAGGATAGCAGAATGGCCAGGAACGGCATAAGTGCACGCGTATTGAGGTGACGTCAGAATGGTCTGTGAGTGGACTTTGCTTTCAAACTTATGATGCATGCATATATGTTTTTATATGTTTTCTATACGTGATTCTATGATTTGATTTATGATCTTGTTAGTTTATGGAATTGCACGTTTTTTGAGATATTTACAGCATTTCACGTTTTACGAGATTTCGAACGATATTGTGATTTGATCATTTTAATGGTTTGATTTTAGGATTTGAAATGTGATTTGATTTTGATGATTTGAAATGAGATTTTTGGATTTGGTTTTCGAGGCTTGGAAAGGAAATCTGGATTTGGGTTCCGGATGATGGTTCCGGATGCTAGCTTACGGAATCATTATTACGAATTTGGAGATGGATTTTCTGTGGTTTTCACTGTTGAATAAAAAATGGTTTTGGGTTTAAAGATCCGGAAAAAGAGAAAAACCCGCTGGATCTGGTTTTGAGTTTAAAGACTCGGATTGATTGACGGGGAGAGAACCCTGGATTGATATGTTTTGAGTTTAAAGACTCGGTTATGATACCCCCCCCCCCCCCCCCCCCCCCCCGAGGCCTATGATTGTGTTTTGAGTTTAAAGACTCGTTGATATCCCGGGAAGGCCTGGCTATTGCGCATGGTTTTGAGTTTAAAGAGAAGGTTGGAATTTCTGGGAAAAACAGAGAGACGGTGGACTGTGGCGGTGGTTGTGCCGTGTGGTGGCTCAAACCAAGACAATATGAGGCTCATGAGACTGCAGGGGACTCAACGAGCACCGTGGCACACGGCGGTGCAGACGGCGGTGGACGACTCGAAGGTAAGCATCGAATCCCCTATTTTTCCCGTGATTTTGTTTTCAATAATCGAGGACTCTGGGCTAGAGTCGAGGGAATTGGTGAGTGAAGCGAGGTTCAGGGAGGTCCTAGGAGTCGTCTAGGATGGTCGCCGTGACGGGGGAGGACCTAGGTGGCAGGCGGCCAAAACAGGGCTCACAGACCGTCTGTTTCGAAGACAAAGTCGAGGGGTTTTAGGCCATAATTTTTCGATGATAGGACGGGGTTAGATTGCTAAGGACTGGACGAGGCTATGGGGATTGAAAGGAACTGAAATGGTGGAGGAATTACAGAGAACCGGTCACGCTGGTTCAACACAGTTGAACCGGGTGACTCGAGGTTGAAGATGCACTGTAGCAGGCGCGTGAGGCCCACGCGCAACAACTTTGGGCGGCGCGTGGGGGCGCGTGGGGAGGATTCCGGCCAACCTTCCAACATGGTTTTGGTTCTAAATGTCCTAAGGAATCCATTGGTGTGATTTTCGGGTTAATCGGACGATGTTATGAGATAGTTCGGGAATCCGAACGGTTTAGTGTCTAAGATTAAAAAATTAGGGTTAGTATCCTTGATGTATTTGTGACCCTATTTGGTGCATATTGACAGGACGGGAGATGCCTGAGACGGTCGAGGAGCGCACGGAGCGCGATTGACTCGTTCAGATTCGTGAGTGGACTCTTTCTTTTCTTTCAAGCATGCCTAACTGTTTTTAATTATGTTTTATTATTTTAAGTATGTTTTTATGCTTTTTAATAATGTTTATATGTGATTATATGTGATTGATATGCTTGCACGTTTTTCGAGGCATTTTCGGATTTTCGCACGTTTTTCGAGAAAAAGCTGGATTTTGGATTTTGATGCCATACTTAGGGATTTCAATTTATACTTGTTTCTGATGATGATAAATGGATTATGAAACATGATTTTTGATAATCGCGGGTTTTGGTTTAAAAAGTGGATTTCCGGATTTGTGTTCGGAATGACGGTTCTGAACGCTGGAAGGGCTTCGAACCGGGGATTTCGAATTCGAGTTTGGCTATCAATTTAGAAATGGTTTTACATTGAATTTGGATTGGATTTGCTGGATCTGGATATGGGTTTAAAGACCCGGATGTTCTGATGGATGGGGGACGGGCCCGGATTGAGTTTAAAGACTCGGGAGTTTAAAGACTCGGACATTTATGATATTACCCCCATAGGCCTATTGAGTTTAAAGACTCGGGAGTTTAAAGACTCGGGAGTTTAAAGACTCGGATTACATTTGAGGCCTGGTTGAGTTTAAAGACTCGGATAGGCCCAACAGGTTTGATCAGACGTGGTTTTAATATAGTGGTTTATGAAATACATTATATGGCTGATGTTGTGGTTTCAAAATATTCGTTAGGCATGCATGTTTTCAAAACGGAGGGAACAAATATTATTATTATTTTTCCTTAACTCTAATTTGATGATAAACTGTTTTTGAAACTTTTATTTATTCTAGTCCACTCACACTTTTTGGTTTTAAATTTTTCCTCCAGGTCGTGGTGGTAGCGTTGGGGTAAACGTTGAGGCATGAATCGAGGCATAGAGCTTACGACGTTCTTCCGTTGCGAGACTAGCATCGTAGGATTTTGTGCCCATTTTGTAGAACTATGCTCTGACTTACAGTTGTATTATATTTACTCCTTCGTCTGATAATTATGCTTATAGTGGTGTTGAGGTTATTTTGGTACTGGGAGTGTGATTGTCAGACGGGAGCAGGGTTCGTCCTGGGTATCGAGGCGATATTTGGGACGGGTCCTGACAATTAGGGGTGGGTCCTGAAGTGGACCCACCAGATGAGTGACAAGTGTAATCCATCTGATAGCCCAGAACCCAATTATGAGCATAAACCCAATAAATCCGTAATCCTAATACAGTCCCCGACGCTTGATGGCCCAGACGTCATATCACGGTCTAAGCTACGGGTGCTACCTGGGGTCTCTCCGGGTCTATCTATGACATCTCAGATGTCTGACGTCCCAGATGTCTAGCAATCCTGCTCCTAAGTCACTATACGGTGTGGTAGCTCCGTGTAATGACCGCTCGCAGGAAATACGTCGTGACTTCCCCAATGTTCCAGACAGCTTGAGAAGACCATCCACATATCCTTATATAAGGATGGTATATGGAAAACATTTTATAAATCATTTCAAAACACCTCAAAGGGGTTATTCCCAGAATTTCCATAAAACCATCATAAATGCATAAATGGGTCTTAGCCCAATTCCTCAATGAATCAAATGGACTCTAAGTCCGATAGTTTTCAAATCAAATGGGTCTCATGCCCGATTCCATATTTCTAAATCCAAAACCATTCCATTAAATTATCATGGAAATAACAGCACATATAAACACAATATAAAACTATAAACTTTGAAACACGTGCAAGTACGTAAATCACAAGTACAACAATCATAATCATTGAAATCACATATATACAACATATAACACAGTTATGCATGCATCATATAACACAGTATTTGGAAATACCAGCACGTATAAACATAGTACAAAACTATAAACTTTGAAATACGTGCAAATACGTAAGTCACAAGTACCACAATCATAATCATAGAAATCATATATATAAAACATATAACACAATTATGCATGCATCATATAACACAGTATAAAATCCCAAAACTCCCGAAAACGTCCCATGGCTAAAACCCTTGATTTGACCAACCTAACGATCTCCTATCGATCCGGAATCACCACCATTGGATCCGGATCATCGAAACCCTTCAAATATTATTGGTCCCACCTCAAAATTCGGGCTCACGTGCCCCTACCACGCCCTCACGCGCGTGGTTAATGCAAAGTCAACGTTGGTCAACAGTCAGGTCAAAGTCAACAGTCAGTCAACGCTGATGGTTAGGTTAAAGTCAACGGTCAGTCAACGCAAAGTCAGCATGACGTCAGCACTAACAGGTTCTGACAGTGCCACGTGTCACCTGTGTACTGGTCCACGTCACTAACATGTCAATGACACGTGGTAGCTCGCGATGACGTCAGCGTTGACATGACCGTTGACTTTAACCTAACCGTTGACTAGCGTTGACTTTGCATTGACCATGCGCGTGAGCACGAAGTTCGAGGTAGGACCAGTGTAATTTGAACGATTTCAATATTCCTGATCCAATGGTGGTGGTTTTAGGTCGATCGGAGATCGTTAGATTGGTCAAATCGAGGGTTTTAGCCTCAGGAAACATGTCCAGGACACGTTGAATTTTCTGGGAGTTTTGGGGTTTTATTCTATGGACTTATATAGATGGTTAGTGACCTTTGGGTATGATTTGGATAGGTCGGGAAGTTCCAGAGATGGTGATTTAGCATCGGAAAGGCTTATTGCATGCCTATGGAGACGACAACAAGGACGGTCTGTTAGTGGAAAATTGCTTTCAAAATATGATGCATGCATAACTGTTTTCTAAGTTTTATATATGTGATTTGTATGGTTTTGATTGTGGTATTTATGATTTACGTATTTTGCACGTATTTCGAGGTTATGATTTTATAATGTGTTTATATGTGTTTGGATTCAATGATGGTTTGATGAACTAGTTTTGGATTGGAAATATGGAATCGGGAATGAGACCCATTTGATTTGGAAACTATCAGACTTGGAGTCCATTTGATTTAATGAGAATTCAGGTTGAGACCCATTTATGAATTTATGACGGTTTTATAGCAATTTCGGGCATGGCCCCTTTGAGATGTTTTGAAATGATTTATAAAATGTTTTCCATATACCATCGTTATATGAGGATATGTGGATGGTGTCCTCTAGTTGTGTGGGACACTGGGGAAGTCGCAGCGCATTACCTGCGAGGGGTCTTTGCACGGAGCGACCGGACCATATAGTGACTCAGGAGTAGGATTGCTAGAGGTCTGGGACGTCAGACATCTGAGATGTCATAGATAGACTCGGAGAGACCTTAGGTAGCACGCGTAGCTTAGACCGTGATATGATGTCTGGGACGTCAAGCGTCGGGGACGCTAGGCATCTGGGATGCCAAGGATCGGTATTTGGATTACAAATTTATTGGATTTATGAACTAGTGTTTTGTGTTAATAAATGGATTTCGGCAGTGACCTACATGATTTGGATTTACGGTTTTGGGCTGATTTCCATACTTGGTGATTTTACGGTTTTATGCTAAGGCCCTAATGATTTGAGAAAAGAAATGGCTTTGGTTTTATAAACGGTTTTATTATATTTGAATTAACTGATTTTCGTATGCATGCATGATTTTTAAGTGAAGGGCATAAATGTCTTCTTTTATGAAATGAGTTTTATTATATTATTTATTTTCGTCCACTCACAGCTTTTATGATTTTTAATGCCCTTCAGGTTGATCGCGGATGCGGGCTGTAGCAGAGACCGAGACATCACAGTCCTCCACTGATCCTGGCGCACTTTGGAAGCCCCGTTTGGGATAAGGTTCGGGTTATCCCTTGTTTGACCTTCGTGTGACACGTGTGTGTCATACGTGGGTAAGACGGGAGCATGGCACATCCCGTGTTAATCCTGGGGGGATTGTGGTGAGTCGTGTCACTTAACACCCTGAAATGACCGAGTTGACCCACTCAACTCCTTTTCCATTACATCCGTTCCTTTTGATGTCAAAATACTTCAATCTCCACGAAATTAACTACGGTTCAATCAGTCGTGGCCCGAAAGGAAAAGTATGCCTATTCTTTACTCAACCAGGTTGAACGATAAGGTCTCCCTGTTCTAGAAATATTAAGGTGTGAGGAAGTCTGACACCAGTTACAATAAAATTATGACAATTGGGATATGATCAATGAATTGAATTTATATGAAGATACTTAAATAGAATGTTCCTTGTTTCCCATTCTGGAAGCCTTTTACATGTCCACACCAAATATAAGCAATGAGTGTCAAGTTGAAGAACTTCACTCATAAGTGCACATGCAAAAGTTGGACGGGGCATTGGTGTGCACATATAATAAAATGGTTGAAGGGCAAATGTTCCAATGCTAGAAAAGGTAGTAAATATTACAAGGATTATGTAATCGTACTGAAGAAGGGAATACAATACAACCATGCACCAAACACCATATTTGGCATCACAAATGGTACCCTTATATGGCGAATCAAGTTTCTTTTGACCTCAATTATATGTTGGTACGACTTTTATTAGTTTCATTGCACCTCGTAGACTTTTATTGCCTGATAATGCTATGCCTCCTAAATCTACAACTTAATGAATGGTTGCTAGTCTTAGGATACATACCAGATTGTTCCTTGTTGGTTGAGGGATGAGTATTCAAATTTTGGATCCAGTCTTAAGAGAAACCGATTCATCCCTTGAAGATAAAGGGGGCCATTCACCCTTAGGTGTAAATTGAGGACCATTGATTTTCTTTGCTCCAGGTCGCAGTGGACATGTTGTCCTCGTGTGACCACATACTCTACATATACTACATGTTTTTTTTTTGTCTTGGACTTATACTTCCCATAGGTGTGTGGGGGATTGTCATTTCCCCTTGGAATTGCAATGTTACCATCTTTAATGATATTATCTTTGAATCCAACGCTTCCAACTTTGTCATACAAGCCTTCTATGTTAGGTGTCAAAGATTCGAATTTTGTGGTCAATGAAGCAACCTCATGTTTGACCTCCTTGAATGATTCACTACTCTTGGAAGTAACATGACACAACTTCATGGACATTGCCCCAATAGCCCCATATCTAGCGGCTTGAACAACATCATCAAAGTAGGTATCCTCTTTGCTCTGACATGGGAATCCTTGCCTCGCCTCTTTCGTAAACCTTTTCAATATCACACTTTTTGGGATCTCCATCATCCCCTCCCACTTCATCATTCCAAAAATATGACTACATGGAGTGCCTTTAGACTCTAAACTATAGGTTCGTTTTGGTCCTTAAAGTAGTTATCAGTCCAGTTATGTCTGGGCTTCTCATACATAGATACTATATAGCTCGAGTACTCTGGGAAAGTAGTTGGAGCCATGACATTTAATTGAGCCACCACATCTATCTCGGCTGAACAATATAGAACACATGTTCAGTATAAACATTTGATGCATGTTTTTCAATCATTCGTAGTGGGGTGGTCAAAACAGGGGTTGAATTAAAATTCCAAAAATCCTCCATGGTACACTTATTCCTTACGCGCAATACCCCTTATCCAATTGGCTAACGCATTCTTGAATCTTCATCGATGATCGATTTAGAAAGTCTTTCATGCAAAAGTTCATGCTTTCACACCGTTGAGTGCTATAAATTCCTCCCAAAAAATGGCCTATGAATGTCGCTTGAGCCGATCTCCTTTTTCTTTTATACAAACCCTTGATTGTTTTATTTTCATGGAGTTGATATCTGTCAACCATTAACCTCCACTTAACTTCAAATTCTTCTTCAGTAATATGTTGATACAAATATTCCTTGAAAAGCAATAGGAGGGGAGGATTATTATTGATTTCCGAGACACTCCTCAAAAGATGCCACAAACATAATCGAAGCCTCACTCCTGGAAACACTGTTTGTATTGTACTTCACATTGCTTCATGACCATCATTCAAGACAGATATCTGCATTTTCCCGGTCATTGACTCCAAAAACGTCTTCAAGATCCAACAATATGTGTCTACTGTGTCATTACAGATAAGGGCTGATGCAAAAACCACATTCATACGATGATTATTCATACCCACAAAAAGCACCAAGGGCTTGCCATACAAGTTTTTCTTGTAAGTGTTGTCAAACATAATCACGTCTCCAAAATAAGTATAATCATCTAATGATTCGGAGTCTCGCTAGAAAACATTTACCAATCTTTCCTCTTCATCCACCATAAATCTGTAGTAGAACCCCAAATCTATCGATGCTTTTGCATTCATATATGATAGGGCAGCCTTTGAGTAACCTTCAAATACAAGATCACGTCGGTTTCTATACAACTTGTTGTGAAAATCTTTGATATTAAAACCAACATGAACGTAGCCCCCAACTTGATCCACCATATATTCATAACATCTGCTTGTTCTTATGCAAGCTTGTCACATAAAATTGTCTTGGACGATTTCAGGCTCCATTACCTGCCTGTGAGAAACAAGATAGGCAGAATGCCGCGGGGTTGCCAAATCATATCTATGTTCTCTTTGGAATTCACACACGGTGTACAACCCGGTTTTATTTGACAAGTTAATCGGCATACATGCGCTAGAATTCTCCCTAGTTTCAGGCTGAGGTGTATTAACCCGCCTATCCAACTCAATCCACTTTCTTCGTCGATTCCCCTCTTTTGAACATGTCCATTTCCTTCTGGTAACTACATTGTGCTTATTCTTATCCATGTAACCCTTTCTCACTAAAAACCTAGCAGCCTTTGCATAACGAGTATAAAATAGATCGGCGTCTTCTACAGTTGTAAATTCTGTTGCGACCATGTTTTCGTTAGTCAGCTGAGCATATCTTTTGCCTCCAAACACCAAACCAACGAAACCATCAGCGTCCACTATATTCTCACCGTCGTCATCAGTGGTTAGAAATGATGCATTCCGCTCGTACATTGGCATGGGAACATATTGATCTAATTCAACATTCGTTGAGGATGATTTAGAAAACTGGGTCCTGGATGTTTACCCTGCTTCCATCTTCGTAGTCTACAATTAGTTGTCATAAGTTATCAGTTTCACCCGATTTCATGTAACTTCTTGAAGCTATGTATAAAAAAAAATTATGTAAATAGATTGGTTTACGAACTTCGCCCATAAGGAACAACCATTCACTACCTCGTAAAGAACATAATCTATTTAGCAAAGCTTCCCTACTCATTACATACCAATCTATCCAAAATTACGCAAAACATATAATTTTGAAAAGAAAATTATAAATCTTCGCAAGATACAAACCCCGGTGTTTCAAACCGATAACATAAGTGGTTCAAACCCGAAATTCAAATCCCTAACAGAAACATTGATTTAGTTGGATCATGGGAATCTCTGAATGAAGTCATTAAAAATAAGATGACATTGCTTACAAGCAACCAGCGCCCAACCGCCCCAGCATTTGTATGTGGTCTACGACCAGGGCTACGGTGGCGCCACCTTCCATATGCTAGCATCAAGCTTCAGGGCGACCTCCGTTCACTGTAGTATATCGTGATTTTCGAAAACCTAGATTAGAACTTGCGTGCATTTCATAAGTTGAGGGAGATTTAAGTGAGCCTGCGCGCAAATTGCAACTAGAGGGAGGGTGGTGAGGGAGATATAATTGAAGGGTAAAATTGGAAAAGGTGTAGCTGTGGTTTTTCCTTTTCTTTTGTAGCTGAAGTTGGCGAGCTGGTGTCCGCTCAATTTTTTTTTATCAAGGCTCGTTTTTTTAGACCCTGCATACAATGGAAAAACCCTTTTACCAAGGGAGGGATTGGGAACCCCAGATGGCGAGATGGCAGTAATGGGTTGTGATATATAATTGAGGCACTGCATACTCCATCATATGGCGGCATTATTTGGCCTCTAAATGGGCACGTCTCTATTGTCCACCATTATTCCAATCCCTTACCCTATAATTTATAATGTTACTGTGAAATCAAATGTAAAAAATAGGGAAAATGGAAATTGTGTTTCAAGGGTGAGTTCCATGTATTTACGATAGCTCGGCAGATGTTGCAAAATAGGTGATTAAATTAAGTTGTTGTGAACACAACTCATATAAAACACTGGCGTAGGTATTTGGTGAATCTAGAGCGACCCACTTACTTAAAATATCAAATAAAGGCATAACAGGAATAGTTAACATAAGGCATAATAGGAATTGCGAACATATCAAAATTTTCCCAAATACCTGCATGGGATTTGGTGAATCCAGTGCGACCCATTCAGGTGGATTTTGTGGTTAAATGAACCGACCGTTGTCGACCTTACGAAACAATGGTACGAGCTGCTTCAAATTGATAGTACATTGACCACCCAAGTACCTTTACTAAATATCGGACTTTCAAAATTAGCCAATTTTTTGTTTAAGTGATTTACAACGCATATAAGGGCAATATAAATGGTTGGATCGGTTTTTTGGTGACAAAACACTATTGAAAAATGTTTTCTCATCTTAAATTTCATTTCATGTAGTGAACTACAAATTTGTTAGATAGATAGGTGTAATCTACAACTAATCTTTAAAAATACACCAAATATCCTACCACAACTTGCATATATATATATATATATACACCAATAGGGGCAACAAGTTTTATGAAAAATGTATAACATCACATAGTAACAAGACCCATCCCAATCCCCCCAGTATTAACGCGGGATGTGCCATGCTCCCACATAGCTCTTTTGTCTGTCTTGGGCTGCCTTGAGCCGATCCCTGATGAGTTTGACCTTCTCGGTCGTCAGTTCCACCAATTCGGATTTAGTCAGCTTCCTTTCACCCACGTCCGTCCAACACAACGGGGTTCTGCACTGCCGTGCGTACAAGGCTTCGTACGGAGCCATCCCAATGCTCGCCTGATAGCTGTTGTTGTAGGCAAATTCCATCAAGGCTAGATGTGACTCCCAAGTGTCCTGAAATTGCAAAACGCAAGCTCGCATCATATCCTCCAAAGTCTGGATGGTCCGCTCAGATTGGCCATCAGTCTGAGGATGAAATGCAGTACTGAAACGAAGTTTCGTCCCAAATGCTTCCTGCAGACTCTGCCAAAATCGAGAAGTAAACCTCGGGTCTCGGTCAGAAACTATTGATTCCGGAGTACCGTGCAAACGGATGATCTCATCAATAAACAACTGGGCCAACTGTGCCATCCTGAAGTTCTCTCGCACTGGCAAGAAATGAGCTGATTTCGTAAGCCTGTCCACAATCACCCAAACTCCATTGTGACCTCTGGGTGTCCTAGGAAGTCCAAACACGAAATCCATCGTTAAGCGATCCCATTTCCATTCCGGGATAGGTAGGGGTTGCAAGGCTCCATAAGGTCGTTGTCTCTCAGCCTTCACTTGCTGGCAAATCAGACACCTGCTGACAAACTCGGCAATCTCCCGTTTCATTCCCGGCCACCAGTAGTGCTCTCGCAAGGTACGATACATCTTGGTCCCACCAGGATGCATCGCGTAGGCCGAACTATGAGCTTCGTCCAAGATCTCCTTCTTCAGTGCCTCAACGTCGGGCACACACAACCGTCCTTCTTTTAACAAAGCTCCATCCTCCCTGACTGTGAAATCTAGCCGCTCACCGGCTTCCACTTCAATCCGAAGTACACATGAGACAGGATCTTGAGATTGAGCCTCAACGATCCGATCGATTAGGAGTGGTCTCACGTGAAAATTAGCCAGCAAGACACCTTGGCCATCCAAACCCAAATCAATGCTATTCTTACGGAGTTCAACCAAAAGTGGTAAATGAACCGTCCGTAGATGTGCTACAGAATGCGTTGACTTCCGTCTTAGAGCATCAGCCACCACATTGGCTTTCCCCGGGTGGTACTCAATCGTGCAATCATAGTCCTTAATTAGCTCTAGCCACCGTCGTTGCCTCACATTTAACTCCTTCTGAGTGAACAAGTACTTCAGGCTCTTGTGGTCCGTGAACATTCTGCAAGTCGCACCATACAGGTGATGTCTCCAAATTTTTAACGCATGCACAACAGCAGCTAACTCCAAGTCGTGCGTCGGGTAATTGCGCTCATGCAGTTTCAACTGGCGCGAAGCATAGGCAATCACTTTCCCATGCTGCATTAGTACACATCCCAAACCCTGTAAGGATGCATCACTGTACACCTCAAATTCCCCACTGTCGTCCGGAAGGGTCAGTATAGGAGCAGATGTCAACCTTTCCTTTAGCTCCCGAAAACTACGCTCACAATCGTCATCCCACTCAAACTTGACTCCCTTCCGCGTCAGTCGCGTCAACGGGGCAGCAATGGTAGAGAAACCCTCTACAAACCTCCTGTAGTAACCAGCCAGACCCAAGAAACTTCTGACTTCAGTGACGGTCCTCGGTTGTTCCCACTTCGCCACTGCCTCAATTTTCTGAGAATCCACACTGATCCCGTCAGTTGAGATCACATGCCCCAAGAAACTCACGCTCGTCAACCAAAACTGACATTTGCTGAGCTTCGCATACAACTGGTTTTTCCTCAAGGTACCCAGCACCATCCTTAAGTGCTCCTCGTGCGCTTCCGCACTCCTCGAGTAGACTAGGATATCGTCAATAAACACGATGACAAAACGATCCAAGTAAGGCTGCAACACTCGGTTCATCAAATCCATAAACGCTGCGGATGCGTTGGTCAAACCAAACGGCATCACAAGGAACTCATAATGACCATATCGGGTCCTAAAGGCTGTCTTGGGTACATCCTCATCCTTAACCCGCAACTGATGATACCCAGAACGTAGATCAATTTTGGAGAAGTACTGCGCTCCTCGCAGCTGATCGAACAAATCGTCGATCCGAGGCAACGGGTATTTGTTCCTGACTGTTACTTTATTCAGTTGCCTGTAATCGATACAGAGTCTCAAACTCCCATCCTTTTTCTTCACAAACAACACCGGGGCTCCCCAGAGGGATACACTCGGTCGAATAAACCCCATCTCAAGTAATTCTTGTAACTGCGCCTTCAGTTCTTTCAACTCAGCTGGCGCCATACGATACGGAGTCTGAGAGATAGGTTGCGTACCTGGAACCAGATCAATAGTGAACTCGACATCTCGATGCGGTGGCAATCCCGATAGATCCTCCGGAAAAACATCCGGGAACTCCCGTACTATCGGTATATCCGCCACCCTCAATGGTGCAGCTCGTGAGTCCATCACTTGAGCTAAGTATCCCTGGCACCCTTTCCTCAACAACTTACTTGCCTTCAGGGCTGAAATCACTCTGACCGGAGTTGCTCGCTGAATTCCATAAAAAGTGGTTTCCGGTAACCCAGGGCTCCGAAAAGTAACCTTCTTATCGACACATTCGATAGAAGCATGATGGAGTGTCAACCAGTCCATCCCTAGAATGACATCAAAGTTGTGCAAGTCCAAGAGTATCAAATCTGCCATCAGACCCACATCACCTACCGTTATGGGACACTCCCGCAACACTTGATTAACCACAAATACATCTCCCGTGGGTGTACTCACACCCAAGTCACAGTCCAAGGCGGACACCTCTCTACCCGCCAACAACTCACAGTCCCGTGATATAAATGAATGAGTAGCTCCGGGATCGATTAAAGCACAAACATTATGCCCAAAGATCGTGAGTGTACCTGTCACAACACCAGGTGCTGCCCTGGCCTCCTACTGCGTAACAGCAAAAACTCGGGCCTGTGGTCCAGCTGCTCGCCCACGGCCCCGGCCCCTCTGTCCATTAGCCGCTCCAGTACCACCCCCTCGAGTGCTCCCAGTCCGAGAAACTGCAGCTGTGCTCCGTCCCTGCTCTGCTCCACCCCGACCTGCGCCACCACCCTATGGCAAAGATGGACACTCCCTCCGATAGTGGCCTCGCTCGCCACAGAAGAAACAGATAACACTGGAAGCATCTCGAACAAAACCACCACCCTGCCGTCCCGTGGAAGCAACAAAAGTTGCGCTCGCCTGCGGAGCAGTCTGCGCCCTAGGCGCTCGTAATCCGGAACTCTGATAGTTACCAGGCCTGCCATAACGATCATTGCCTGCAGATGAGGCTCCACCATTATAACGTCCTTTCTTCGAGCCCTCTTACCATATGATCCAGGATATGAACGCTCGCGACGTTGTCCACCACCAGAATACTGTGGACGTGTCGGGAGACCAGCCTCAACCCGCACCGCGGCATCAGACAACTCCCTGAGAGTAGCAAAAGCTCCGGCCGTCACAATGGCCCGTATCTCACCTCGTAGGCCAAGCTCAAACCTACGACATTTCTCAGCCTCAGTAGACACAAAGGTAGGAGCAAAGCGAGCTAGCATCTGAAATTTCTGCTCAAACTCAGCTACCGACATGCTCCCCTGCTGGAGCTGCAGAAACTCGGTCTCCCTAGCATCACGGAATGAACGGGGATAATACTGATCCAGAAACCGTTCACGAAAGGTCTCCCAAGTCACTGTACGGGCATCCCAACCCGACAATTCCAGAGTATACCACCACTCATAAGCAGATCCATCAAGTAAAAATGTGGCCAGCACCACACGCTCCTCAGGAGGACAGTGCATCACAGTAAAAATCCGCTCAATCCGATAAATCCAACGGTGAGCATCCTCGGGATCCGCTCCACCACCAAACACCGTAGCCCCAAGACGCTGGGCTCACTCGATCGAAGCACTCTCGGCATCGCCATCAGGTCGTGGAGGGGGTTCGCGTCGCGGAGGCATGGCCAGTCGTCCTTCTCCGAAAGAGGCATAAGTTAGTACAATAATCAAGGCACACCCGAGTGCCGGACACGAATCGTAAACCTAGGCTCTGATACCAATTGACAGGACCCACCCCGATTATCGCCCCGATAATCAGGAAGCATCCTGCTCCCGTCTGACAATCGAAACCAAAAGACTGGAAAACTAATTAATATTACAACACACCCATTGTCAGACCAGGGAGATTAAACAAATACATCCGACCGGACGTCAAGTCCACAGTTTCACAGAGTATAATATTACAAAACAGGTTAAAGAAACAAATCCTACTCTGTGAACTAACTACTCCGCAACGGAAAACTTTATGCCTCTGCCTCTGCCTCGGCGCTTGCCCCCACGCTTGTACCACGACCTGGAGGGAATTTAAAACAACAAAGTGTGAGTGGACCGAAACATAAGTTTTGCAGGAAAAACAGTTTTTCCGAAATCGAGTTCGCCCTCCAGTTTTGTAATCCGCATGCATAACCAAATATTCAAACTTGCGTATTAAACTTTTGAAAACTCTTCTTCCGAACACATGAAAAAAAATGTTACAATGATCGTCATAACTCATATAAAACCATTTAGTAATACCAGATTCCAGAAACCGTCATTTTGAAACTTTATTTGCACAAATCAAGTAAAACGTAAACCAATAATCAAAATTATGCCGTTGGATCCATCCGAGTCTTTAAACTCAATATTAGGCCTTCCCGGGATATCAACGAGTCTTTAAACTCAAAACATGATTAATAGGCCTCGGGGGTATCACAATAATCGAGTCTTTAAACTCACGAGTCTTTAAACTCAATTCGGGTCTTTAAACCCAATTTTCGGGCCCACCCCCGTCATTAAATAACCGGGTCTTTAAACCCAAAACCGGATCCAACAATCAACCGGGTTTTTAAACCCAAAACCGTTTTTTTTAAACACAATAAACCAGGATTCATCACAAACCTTTTTCCAACATCATTCCGAAAACATATCACATCATAATAGGACTTATGTCCGAATTCCCATGCAAATTCCAACACATGCAATTTCCGAAAATTACTTCACAATATGATCAAACATCATAAATCCGCAACATGCATAATCATATCCAGATACTTTATCAAAACATCCTGCATGCATAAGTGAAAAACTGTAACCTCGAAGTGCGTGAAATACGATAAATATCTCGAAAAGCGTGGAATCACGTAAAACCGATATATCATATCACCATCATAAAATCATATGTAAAACCATGAGATAAATAAGCAAAATAGTCATGCATGCCCAATTTAGAAATCAAAAAGTCCACTCACGGTTTTAGGACGCGTCAATCGCGTCCCGCGCGCTCCTTCGTAGCTTCGGAAGTGTCCAGGCCTGTAAAAATGTACAAGAAGGGTTACAAACATCCTCAAATAGCTCGTATGATTTTTCCCTAATTTCCCGAATTTTTCGGCGAAATAAACCTTAAGGACCTAAACTTCCGGGCTCCCGAGATTATCCCGAACGACTCCCGAACAACTCGAATCCTAAAGCGAAAATGTTAATTAGATTGAAAGGGATAATTCCCATGTTGACCGTGATCGGAGATGACATCGCACGCGCCATCACGCGCCGCCCAAAGTGGCTGCGCGTGAAGACCACGCGCCAAGCTACAGTGTCATCGTTCTTACCCGGATAGACTGATAAACGGGTCTGTTACCCGCGACTCAACCAGACCAGTTCAAGCTCAATTCTCAATCAATTCCTCCCGTTTTCAATCCTATTATCTTCTCTAATCCATTAATTTCAGGTCTGTATTGATGATTAACCTCGACTGACACCAAATCGACCCAACTCAAGCTCGAACAGTCGAACAATTCGACTTCTGGAACTCACCCTACACGGTTCCATTTCCAAATTAATTTCACCAGTAGCTTAAGGGGGCCTATACGAACACAATAGCACAAAAAATTGAACTCGTCGTTACCTGGAAGTCGTCGTCCTCAAGCTCGAAAATTCTCAGAACCAGGGAGCTCAGTTCTTGGCCAATTCATGAGTGTCGTCCTTCGAAATCGATGTGGTTGGTTTCCTTTTGCTCCCAGAAGACTAGAACGGCCCTGAGTTTAGCTCGAATGTCCCCACAATTTGATCTTCAATTTTTCCCTCCACTGGTTTTTCCTTCGAACTGGAACTTGGGTTCCTGGGCAAAACGGGCTCCAATCTCAACAACTCTAGCACCGTCGTGTTTCTGTCACTCCCAGAAGTCTCCCTATGTGTTTAGTTTTCCCTCAAAGCCCGTAGGAATTGAACTCTGAGTTTCCCCCCAAAAACCCGAAACTGTTTTTTCACCGTCTCTCTCAACCTCAGCCCACACCTGATGAACCAAAATGACCCAAACGAAACCTCTCCTCACTCTCTTACACGGTTGATCGATCAATGAGGCCAACAACTCGTGGGAGACCAACTGGGGTCTCTGAAAATGGTTTCCCGCACGCACAGAGACCACGGCCATTTTAAAATCCAGCCCGTGCACTGAGCTCAGTTCAGTCTCCCATGGGTGTCACCACTGCCTCAATTCTCATAAACAAATCGTCTGATCCATCCACTACCACCCTAAACAATTTGCACGCGCAAAACACCACGGCATGGCCGTGTGCTCTATTTTTCACGGTGGTGCTACAGTAACCGCCGTGAAATGACCAAATTGCCCCTCTGTGCAATAATTACCAAAATGCCCTCTAACTTCCGTGACCCGTGACTCAGTCATCCGACGTCCGTTTCGCGCGTGCCGCCTGTCGTTGTACTCAGGGCGTCGAGACGAACATAACGGTCTTCGAGTCAAATGAATATCAATTTTCAAACAAAAAGTCAACTTTTCCCCTTAATAACGTCCAATTACAATAATGCCCCTGAACTTCCGAACATCATAACTTTCACCCTGTTCGTCCGAATCGAACGTGCCACCTGTCTATGAACTCGTGACGTCCCGAACTACGTCACGGTCATCGCTCAACGTCCGTTCGACCTCCCAATCAAAAAGTCAACAAATTGACCACACAAATCACAGGGGTAAAAACGTCATTTTAATCAATATTTTATAATATTACATTTCCAGAATGTCCGGGGCGTTACATAAAACATATAAAATAGTTATGCATGCATCATATTTAGAAACCAATGTCCATTCACAGACCGTCCTAGCTTCCACCTTGATACGCGTGCCATAAGCCTTCCAAGGCTAAATCACCATCACCGGAATATGTGGACCTGTCCAAATCATACCCGAAGGTCACTAATCAACTATACAAGTCTATAAGATGAACTCCCAAAACTCCCGGAAAAGTCAACGTGTCCCAGACACGATTCGCGAGGTGAAAAAATTCGATTTGACCCACCTAACAATCTCCGATCGACCTGAAACTACCACCATTGGATCCGTATTGTCGAAACCCTTATAGTGACACTGGGCCCCATGCGCATGGTCAACGTGAAATTCAACTTTCAAAAAAGTCAACAGATCAAAGTCAACGGGTTAAAAGTCAACAGACCAAAGTCAACGAGTCAACTCATCGGTCAACGAGTCAACTCGCCGACCACCGAGTCACCTCGTCGGCGGCTCGTCGAAATTTCTCGTCGGAAAACTCCATTAATGCCTCAAACTTCAAACTTCGATATCTCACTCGTTTCTCAACAAAATTGGACGTTCTACCTACGTAAATCCATCTACTCGAGCCAAGGATTCCAAATATAAACCCATAAATTTCAGAAAATACCTAAATTTAAGTTATGGCCATTCAATGCTTCGGCTAGAATTTTGGTCCTCATTTCGACCACCTCCGACATCCAAATCTGTCCCAAATTACACCTACAAACTCGTGAGAGCTCAAGGAACATCATCATAAGCTTAGAATCGATCACCACCATCAAAATCAAAAACCCAAAATTTGAATCCCACGGTTTACCATTTTTGAACTCTGGCCACCGTGCACTACGGTCCTCGCCTTGGCCACTATTTGGTTCGTCTCATTGTCCTCCCTGACTTTCATTCACCGGTCACAAGCAAGGGATGATGACTGAGAAGGGTTGGTGTAGGATTGGGGTACACAGTTGTGATGGAGGAAAATGATGAAGATGAGTGCAGGGGAGGGAGATAGAGAAAATGAGTGAAAAAAATATATTAAAATAAAAATCACCCAATAAACATAGATCCCCTTTTTAAAGAAAGTGACCAATGGGATAAGTGACACTTGTCACTCATCCAAGGGCCTCACATTAATTAATTAACCAATGACATTTAATTATTAATTAATTCGAATCCCAAGACGTTAATTAAATCGATTTCGATCCCGTGACCATAACTTACCCATTCGACGTCCGATTTTGACGTGCTGCCTATTTACGGACTTGTGACGTTCCGATTTAGGTCACGGTCATCGGTTCTTTTATGTTTGACTCCCCGGATCAAAAGTCAAAATTTTGCTCAATTTTAGGGGCAAAACGATCATTTTACACCGTCCGTCCGAATTCTCTCGACTAATCCCCAATTAGTCACACTAAGTCCATAATTAATTAATATTATATCCCGATATTTGGGACGGGTTGTTACATATAGTGGCAGTATGGTGTCAACGAAAACAAAAAATACAAAAGAGATTAGTGAAACAACATAACAGTCATATAGGCATTTTGCAAAGCATAGATGCATATTGCACATAACGTCCAAGAAGATGTCTGAAATTCATGGTTAGTGAGGAACCAATCTAAATATATAGTTCACCAAATAATTTATTTCATACACCACCATTACTTAATGTGTACCCATTAAGCTCAAATGGGAGTGGAGCATGGATAGCGAATCTAAAATAAAGATAGTCGGAACATTTCCCTGCAGATCATACAAACAATCCTCTCCCGGCTTACATATTGCCTCCTATTGCAACATACCCAATATCCATCCCGTGTTGGCACTAATTTTTGTCATGCTTCAGCAAATAAAGGGCGATTCGTTCACGTTCATACATAGAGTCATATTACTACCAGTGCATAATGAAAAAATCGGATTTTTTATACATGAAAAAGTCTATAGAAGAAAGGGCAATATTTAAACAATAAATATCTCTATATACTGCAAAGCTTCGATACTTGGGTAATCAACAATTAAACGCAAGACGAAGATCCCGCAGTCAAATCCATTTGGCTGCCTTGGTGCATTAAGCGCATGATACACTCGAAATGATCCCACCCCTCTCAAACTCTCCATCCCGACTACATCTATTTCTGGCTTCATAAGTAACACTGTTTCCATAACCTGCAACTGAACATGCCAACTTGTAAGGTTCCCTCCCGAAATTGTGAAGAAATTGTTAATAAAGCAACAAAAAGAAATTTAAAATTTTTAATCTAAAAACTTACTACTTGCTGGCATATATTTACTCTTCGGCTTTGTGCCCTCCCCTGAATGAGGGGATCCCATATCTCTGCGCTTTGTTCGCTCACATGAACTATTATGAGGAACCAATGTCCCGCCTCAACATCCAGCACAGGGATAAATATCTACATATAGTTGGAAATGCATGTTAAGGGTTTGTAATAGAAAAAACAATGAAATTTGTGCTAATTACCTTTAATGTTACCTTTTCAATGGTGTGTCCAACCTTCCCTAAATCCCTCATACATTGGTACTTCCTCAAGGACCGAATCTGTCTTGTGGGAATTACGGGTTCTTGAATACAAGAGATAGTTTTTGTCTATGGCTGAAGACAACATTACCGGTGGAAAAATTTACAATGCTAGGTGAAATTCCCAACTTACCTTGAAATTCGGCGGAATATACCAACGCCCATTTACAGAACCACCCATCATAATCATTACAACATCCATTAGCTTAAATCTGGTCCCATTAGAACATAACATCGTTCAAGCAACGAATTTCACATTTCAAAATGAAATATCTACACCCTAGAAACACAAAGCACTTACCTGGTTGGAGATGAAGTTATTTGGCAGCATAAATATCCAGCCTTGTTAAGTGATCCCTTTCAGTTTGGATAATGACTTGGCTTCTTGATATATAATGATATGATTTCAATAATATCATTATGATTCACCAATTATACAGGGTATACTTTAAAATAGCAATGTGCACATATTCAGTTACCTTGGATCGTTCCGTGCATCAAGTATAGTGTCCAGGAGGGACTGCTCACCCTCGTCAAACTGATTCTCATCTATCTTCTCCCAAATCCAGCCCTTTGGGAGTTTTTTGGCCCCCTTCGATGTGGATGGGGCTCGCACAGTCTGCTTGGCCTTAATTTCGCACGGGGCTTTTCTTTTTCCCCTGCTACCAGTATTTTCCATTGATATTCCATATCCCAGTTCGGTTGCATCAGACATCATATTGGTCGGCTTTGCTGATCCTTTAATCTGCAATAAGGTTTTTCAGCGAATCCAAAAAATAAAACGACTACCATCAACTCACATTTACCCATCTAATGACGGAACTACTTCAACTATGTTATAAGGTAAAGGGAACAAATTATTGGGGGAAAGTTCATTTACCTTGAATTTGTCGATCGGTGTTGCCTTTGGTTGATTTGAGCTTTTGTTGTCCTCAACCTGAATGAAGTTGAACATCTGGGTCATGTTGGCCATATGTTGGTTTTCATTCTCGACCGCAACCCCTCCATTCCGTCGTTGTTCCTTTAAATGGGTGTAAAGTGTATTCCATTTTTTCGTGTCCCAAGCTACAATTGCCGGTAATGCCCTATCCACCAACAAATACCCAACTCCAATTTTGTCAAGATATAAAAGCTCTAAAAATATGGTGCATCCTACAAGCACCCTCCCGCTCGATAACGATAATTCTGTAATATTGGCAAACAGATCATCCAAACACAAAGCGGGCCAATTTATGTCATCGAACTTCTGGCCATAGAGGAAGGCTACTAGGTAGTTATCTCGCACAATAATATAATCCGTCGGAAATAGGACTGTACCTATTAAATACAAGACGACAACAATCTCAAATTCATTATCCGGCTCTTCCTTTGTTACTATAATGTTCCTTAGGTCATCCAATAGTAGGCCCCCGTTTTGTCACTTGTACTTGGTGCAAAATATCCTGACGGTGTCAATTGAAAGTGACCCTCCCCGTTGACGTGGTTGTTTGACATGTGGGATGCCCATTATACGGGAAAAATCGCGTGTACAAATCTTATGCACCTTCCCCTCAACTTCCATTGAAGTCCCATCTGGGTTTTTCTTGCGAAGGATGGTTGTGAAATGGCGCGGTTTCAGTCCCGTCCATGATATTTGGCGTAAGGTTCGAAAACCCAATTCATAAACCGCTACAGCTTTTACCTCTGTCAATTCGATCACAGTGTCTTGAAAGCATTTGGGCATACAGAAGGTACTAACTTTGTCTGGTACTACTTGCAAAGCATATCTGGCGCCTCCACTTGAAGCATGTAAACCAAAAAATGGTGCACCTGTGACCTGATAATCGTACATGGTAAACAAGAAACATACAAAATAGTAGGCAAAACCCAAATGATTTCAAACATACATTACTGCCGTCTTGACAAAGTAAAAAATACTGTATGTGAACACTTACAATTAAAATGATAAACTAAAATAACAAAATCCAGCCTCATCACATGTTTGTAAGAGGCATTCGTTGTGAAGATTTGAAACCTTCAATTTTTTTGTAATTGTTATCCTCTTTTTTATACTGGTAATTTAAATAAATTTTCAGAATAAAGCTTGAACAACGAATGAAACAAAAAAGGAAAGGGGAAAACCTAAGCTGGTAACCTCCACGTTGTTGCTACATTGTTGATGAAATAATTTGTTTGATGGATACAATAATTTGACAATGGAAAATAGTTTTCAAAAACAATCAACTAGTCTAATCGTCCACAATAATCACATGTACTTATATATCGCCTTAGCAAATCATTACCCATTTGCAAATTCCAAGCACAGGCCCAATGCAAAGGCTGAGGATTACATCAACACATTCTTTTCCGGATAGATACATTAGCCCATTATTCCTCCACTCATTAGCCCCATAACAAAAGAATTTTTTTAAAAAAAAGGCAAAATGAATGGTACTAATAAGTGTATAACTCATTTCTCTTCTCAAAATACATACAATTTTTTGCTCTTTTGGGAAAGATGAGTAGAAGAGTTCTTTGGCTCTCAGGGGAAAGTGCCAAGAGCTAATTGGTTGTTTGAAGGCCAATTAATTAAAAATTCTTTCATCCAATTATTTTCTTCTAATATTATTAGTAAATGTGTTTTTTCCCTATTTTCTTGTTAATATTTTTTATTTTACTTCTATATAATGGGATTTTCTATTTAGAGATTTGGATTGAGTATGTTGCTTGATAAGATTTTGATGAACCGAAATAAATTACTTAAGCTTTTATGTTAAGTTAATTAATCAAATAAATTACTTAAGCACCCTATTTTATTGTTAATACTTTTTATATTGATTCTATATATTAGGAATTTTCTATTTAGGGATTTAGATTTAGCGAGTTGCTTGTTAGGATTTTGATAAACTCAAAATAATTACTTATGCTTTATGTTAAGTTAATTAATCAAACAAATTACTTAAGCACCCAATTTCATTGTTAATACGATTTATTTCACTAGTATATATTAGAGATTTGCTATTTCGGAATTTTAGATTAGTAGGGTTGCTTGTTAGGATTTTGATGAACTCAAATAAGATGGTGGCCGGATGACTTTCTTAGAGATTGTATGATTCTTAGCATAGAAAAGGAAATTGATGAAAATACCGATATACATTTGACAATTGATGAATTTAATGCCTTAAAGACTCGTGAGATATAATTTAAGTATTTTTTTTTATTGAATTACATTTTTTTTTTTTGAGTTTGTTTGTTTTTTTTGACTTTTTATGTATAGTATGCATTTTGAGGGATAAGACTCATTATGTTCCTTTAACTAACTAGGTGTATCTTTTCTTTTCTTCTTATTAATGTAATAACTTGTACCGTCGAATTTTCACATTAAAATTTAGCCCACTCATATTCAAATCCTGGGTTCGTGGCGAAATCATATAACTAAGTAACGGTGGAAAATTATTCAACGGTGGCAAAGTATTTTTTGACGATTTCACGATTTACATTCTTCAAATCGGAAATTTTTTTGGCAAAATTCAAAACGGATAACTTGCACCGATGGAATGAAATAACTTGGTGCTAACTTGCACACATGGGATGGAAAACATATTTTGTGCGTTCATATTGGAAATGTTAATTAAACCCACCTATATATTTAATTTCTAACTTCATTGTGTCTACTGAACTCCACTTTAAAATTGGGCTTACACCCATTGAAAGTCTGAATTTTTAAAGCCCACCCATAGTTATGAGAGGAGGTTTTGTTCGCTCTGCGTGAGGTTTGGCTTCCAGAGCAGGTGGTTTGTCGACTTGTGTGTTGTGATGCTGCTGTGGATGTGATGTCTCAACCCGGAACAGCCCGTCATCAACTTGGACACGCAAGGGTTAGCAAGTAGTCGGACGATAGTTAGTGGCTTAGTCAGTATCATAGTTATGAGCGACTGGGTTCTGGTCGCCTGATACATGATGGGGTGTGATGCTTGCCGGCCTTGGGCCGGAAAGGGTACCACGTTTGGCGTCGGATGCTCGATAGTTGATTGGCCTTTAGGGTCAGATGGAGCAGCTCCGACAAATGGTCGGCTGTGTGCTAGGGTGTTTAACCCGGATGGTGATGCAATCTGGTCAGCCTGTAGGGCTCGGTAGTAGCCTGTTGAGCTGGATGGTACTCGTGACCCGGTTAGGGCCGGTTGACGGTGGCTTGTTGGGTCGGATGACGGTTTGATGACGATAGTATGGACTTGTGACCACTTGGTCGGATTGTTCGAGCTTGGCCTTGTGCGGCTACGAGTAGTTGGATGCCATGAGTTGCGGGGGTAAAAGAACCTGTTTTTAGGATTTTGTGGATTTTCCCCCTAGTTATGGTTACAGGTTAACACTTATGCATACTTTCTGTGAAGGGGTGTCCTTAGTCGGGTGTGACGACCCGAGTGTTGAGGGTTTTGTGAGCTAGTAGATGTTGTGGGTTTCGATAACCCGTATGACGAGGATGATTTGAGGAACCCCGTGGGATGACTGGTTTGGACTGTAAGTGCTTGAGTGAGAAACCCCAGAGTAAGTGCTTAGTGTGGGAAACTTGAGTTGGGGTTTGTGGTTAGCTGGTAGTTGTGGTTGGGCCGATTTACGGCCGTATTGGAGATGGAGCTGCTAGGTGCAGCCCAGGTAGTGGATGGTTGGTGGACGACTCTGGAAGAGTCCAGTGTGATGGCGGTATTTGTTTGAGCATTGAGTTGCTCAGAGTATTGGACTATGAGGGCTGTTAGTTTCCCTGACCTAAGCGTAGATTAAGGGTTTCGGCTCGGTTTGAGCAGAGATTCGGGACTAATATGTTGTGAGCACGAGATAAGGGATGATGTGCCACGAGCTGGGATGCTTGTGAATGGTAGGATGGGCACATCGTGAGTTGAGGTTGTGGCTAGCCGTGAGGTGCTGGTGTCTAGAAGAAGGAACTACGAACAGAGCTGTGAAATGTGATGACCATGGGCAGGTCATGTTCGGTACGAACGGTCAAGATGTCGTTGGTTTGATCAGAGTAGCACAGCGGAAGCGCGATGGACCTATGCTTCGTGTTGGATCGGGCTAGGTTGGTATGGTCAGGTTGACCATCCGTGAGGTTGGTTTTTGTGGACTCATCCTGATGTTTTGGAGATGTCGAGTGTGTTGGGTTGTATCGGCACATGCCGAGGTTGGCATTGGGTGCTGCCGAGGCCAGTACTTGGTGATTCCTTTAGATTGGCAAGGGTAACAACTTAGGAATCTGAGGTGAGTGATCGTTGCTTGTGATTCCGAGAGGTACTGAATCGTACATTCGGGATGCTCAGGAGTTGAACTTCGGAAAGGTTGTTGTGCGATCATCAGAAGGTGTGATGATTGACATCCTTTTGGATGTGCATAAACGGGGATAACCGACAGGTGAGTGGTCGGTGAGTTGATTTGGCTACAGACACGTGGTTGTGATCCGTGAGAGTTGTGGATTTCTTCCTTGTAGTAGAGAAGGTGACGTTTGGACAATTAGTCTGGAGATGGTATACGTAAGGATGAAGTTTCGTGATTGGAATCTCGAAATTAGGAGATGTTGTGATTTCGACGATGAGACCACTGTTGATTCCGAGTTGGTGTTAGGTGTTGAGTGTTGAATGCATTGGAGTCGATTCGGGTGACTCAATGATGGCACTTCAGGAATTGTGACCCCCTTGATGATGGACACGTGTGGATGTGTTCCGGAGTAGAAAGAGTACTTGGTGACGCCGGGAGTGGCCTGTGTGGCGAGTGTTAAGGGATGGTGTTAAGATGGATTAAGGTAGAATGACTTGGGATGACATGGTTGAGGACCATTGTGTGTTCCGTTGAAGGATGACGGAAGGAATCTGAGAAGGAACGACTATAACTGAGCGATAGGAGGTTATTGAAGGGAACCCACAATCTAGACGTGTCTTTAGACGTGTTGAATACATTATCGATTTGATCCGACGTGGTGGTCTGATCATTTATGGGAATTGAAGGCGAAGTGATGAGCCAGTAAGTGGGATCCACTTAGGAATGTGTGGATTAGGATTGTACCGTTTCTAGCTCAGTTTTGAGTTGTTGTGGATCAGGAGGATCGTATGTGAGACATAGGTTGGATATCTTGACCATCTTGGAGTTGTTCAAAACGTATGTGGTCTGTTGTTGCATACGTATGGGTATTGGACTTGGATCTAGTGTTGGGTCTGCCGTGTGTGCGTAGTTGAGATGGTCAGGAGACCCAGGAGATCGGGAGACTTAGAATAGACTTAAGTGGTGTTCTTCGGAGGACGTGTTGGGCCTGAAGTGTTGGTCTATCATTGGATTGGACCGATGGACTTCAAAAGTGAAGCGTGATTGGCTTGTAGTCAAGTGGTAATTAGTATGGTTATGAGGATGTTTGTGTACCCTGGAGAGACACTGTGAGGGTGACGGGTAGACTATGGTGTTGTTGGATGGACTTTGGGTATAGTAGAGCCCAGCCGATGCCGATGTGCATAGGATGTCGTTGGAAGTACGCGAGGATATACTCTACGAGCTGTGTTTGAGGTATTCTAAAATATCTTTGTTTTATTCAAAGTTCGTAGGGTTGTTGTTGCGTGTGTTTAGTGCATGTACTTGGAATGTGTGCATACTAGTTATTTAAGGAGTGAGACCATTCCGATGCAATTGTACGTGCATCGTGATGTTTTGGAAGGAAGTTGGTGATCGGCTTAATGCCGAGGTATGTTGTGGTTGTCTTGATGAATCGGAGTAAGTCCAAAATGATTGATGGACTGAGCATGTGGACTGGATCAGAGTGATCTGATTGGTTACGGTAAGAGTAAGTACTGATGCGAGCGGGGTGCTCAGAGCCATGAGTGGCTGGTGGGACTCTGATGCTGATGTGTGCTTACGGTTGACAGGTATGCGGTAAGGTCCAGTTGCAGACAGGCGGTATGGGACGTGGATGGTGATCCCACAGATTGAAGGTGTTGGTTGTTTAGCGAACCACTGGTAAGATGATTACGTTGTGACTCCGGTAAGGTCGGCGCAGATCGCTGACGGAAGTGGTACGGACCGTGGAACGAATATTGATGAACAGAAGTACCGGGGTCTGTCGATGTCATCTTGAGAATTGGTTTGCGAGGTGAGTTTTGTGCCGACTCTGATGATGTACTGAGGCGATGGTACGAGGTACGTTTGACTCGATAAGGGTTGAGTTTTGATTGGTATTGACTACGCCATGAGAGGCAGCTGGTGCGATGTTAGAAGTACCTCTGGACTAAGTTAGACATAGGTCAGACTTGTGTCAGACTTCGGTGAGATAATAGAAGTGACAGTTTGAGCACTGTCAGGCTAAGCTGGATTGGCAGGAGATGGACACCAAGTAGGAGACCCAGGTGTGAGATCAGTTGAATTTTCCCCAGTAAGTTACGGACGTACGAGATTCGAAATTTCGAGGAAGAAATTATTTAAGGGGGAGATTGTAACGACCCGTCCCAAAAATCGGGATTAGATTAATGGTTAATGATGGATTAGTGAAGTTAATCGGTGATTAGTTGGGTGATGTCGGACGGACGGTGAGAAATGACGATTTTACCCTAGGAATTGGGCGAACAGTTGACTTTTGGTTCGAGCGGTCGACCGGACTTTGAACGATGACTGTGACGTAGTTCGGGACGTCACGAGTTCATAGACAGGTGGCACGTCTGATTTAGACATCCGAGAAGGAAGTTATGATGCTCGGAAGTTCAAGGGTAATTTGGTAATTTGGTTAAAAAAAAGGCAATTTGTTGACATTTCAAACGACATGGAATTTTCACGTAATTCGTGACCGTTAGGTAGGTCTCGATTCCCTGAGTACAACGACAGGCGACACGTTGTCATTGGAGTTCCGACGACATAGTTAATGGTCTGAACGCGTGAGAGACATTTTGGTAATTTCACCTCAAGGGCATTTTGGTCAATTGGCTAGCATTGGGATTAGTGCCCAGTGATTAGGGGACACTTGGCTGTTCTTGAAACTCTTGCCCACAGAAAAATTGACACCTGACCCAATCTAGAGGTTTGTGGAACCTCCTTGCCGCCTCACACATGTTTTAAAACATAAGTGCAAATTGTGCACGGTTTTGGGAACAAAGGGAAACAGAGAACAGATGAGAAACTGAGGAAACCCACCTCTCCACTTCCTTCGATCATCATTAATTGGACATACCTTGTGATTGGGAGGAAAAGAGTGGAAGATGGGGAGCTAGGTGGTGTTGTCACGGCGAACTGCCGTGGCACGACACCGTGAAAACTGAACAGGGGACGGGGAAAACTCGTGAGAATCCAATTCCTATAAACGTGATCCTTTGATGATAAGTTGTTCATAAAATTTGATCAGGGAGCTGAGGGAAAGCCAGTGGTGGCCACGGTGGTGCACAACGATGACAGAAGTAAGAATCGATTGAATTCCAGTTTACATTCGAAAATGGTATCATGCGATTTAGTAGTTGTTGACTTTTTTGGTGCATTGGATGGTGTTTTCGGTTTCAAAACAAACGTAAAGGACCAAGAACAAGGACTGGATGTGGACAGAATCGATGGTGGCATGTGGTTGGAGGCACGGGTTTGCTTGCATGATTTGGAAGGTAAGAACCACGTCCTACCTTCACGTTGAAACTAGCTAGATTGATCATTTAAAGTGGGATGAAGCTACTAGGCTTAAAATGGCTTAAAATGATTGAAAAAGATGGAAAAATGGTGGAAAATCGCCTGCGCTGGTTCGAATCGGTCTAGACCGAATCGGCGAGAGGAAGGAGACGATGAATAGTGTCGCGCGTGTGGGTGCATGGCACACTTTTTGAGGAAGATTCCAACACGACTTTCAAGTATTCGATGTAACGAACATTTTGACACTGGTTTCGAGTCGATCAGACATCGTTTCGACATGTTTCGGGATGTCTGAAGGTTTTAGGGCTCGGTTAAAAATAGTTAAAAATTCGGGGAAATTACGGGGCTTTAGTAGAAGCTTAATGAAGTAGTTAGTAATCTTCTTATGGGATTTGGACAGGTTCAGAGAAGCTGGTGATAGTGGATTTACCAGGAACGACATAGTGCACGCGTATCGAGGCGGCGATGCGAATGGTTTGTGAGTGGACTTTGCTTTCAAACTTATGATGCATGCATAAATGTTTTATATGCTTTCTATACGTGATTTCTATGTTTATGATATGATTATGATGATTTATGGTTTTACACGTATTTCGAGATAATGGTGTATTTGCACGTTTTATGAATTTCCGATTTATGTTGTGATTTGATCATGGTTTTGATGATTTGATTTTGGGCTTTTAAATTTGATTTGATTTCAATGATTTACAATGAATTTTGGAAAGTGATTTCGGGCTTGAAGCCCTGTTCATGTGATTTCGATAAACGAGATTTCGGTTTTGGAATCGAATTTTGAAAAGATGATTCTTGATTCAGTTTTGGAACTTGAAAGAGAAATTCTGAATTTGGGTTCGGGATGATGGTTCCGGATGCTAGCTTACAGAATTATTATTGCGAATTCGGATATGGATTTTCTATGGTTTTCACTTAGTTTTGGGTTTAAAGACCCGTTGAAAACTGGTTTTGGGTTTAAAGACCCGGAAAATGGTTAGATCTGGTTTTGAGTTTAAAGACTCGGTTGATTGACGGGGGAGGGTTCTGGATTGATATGTTTTGAGTTTAAAGACTCGGTTATTGTGATGTCCCCCGAGGCCTGTTGATTGTGTTTTGAGTTTAAAGACTCGTTGATATCCCGGGAAGGCCTGATTATGCGCATGTGTTTTGAGTTTAAAGACTCGGGCGCACTTGAGATCCAGCAACTTGATTAAGTGATGTTTTTCACTGATTTTTCACTGGTTTTCCGATGTTTAGGGCAATGGCCCGGATGATTTGGATTTTGGGAGGATTTATGATTTTGAGCAGAAGCCCTAGATTTGAATTTAGGATTTGAGAAAAGGAAATTATTCTGGTTTTCAATGATAGTTTCCTATCTTGGATATGGAATGGTTTTCATATGCATGCATCGATTTTTCGTGGAGGGTATACATGTACTTTTCTATAACCTGTTTTCAGAACTTATTATTTATTTTTGTCCACTCACAGTTTTTTATGTTTTTCGATACCCTACAGGTTTGATGCGATGCGAGCTGTTATTAGAGAGACAGAGACATCACAAACGCGATCCACAGTAGATTCTGCGCGCTCTGGGAAGTCTGGAACTTGTGACGGTTCGTTTGGAAATCCCTTGTCCGACTTACGTGTTACATGGAGGTTGGACGTCGGTTTAGCCTTCGTGTCACAGGTAAGTTAGATGAGAGCATGACTTAGCCCTTAATCACGGAGGATTGGGAGTAGGTTGTATCATTACAAATTCAACCACACCGTGAAGTAGAAATTGTCAACTAAAATTCCAAAAGAAAGCTATTGAATCTTCAAGCGCCGATTTTCAAGGCATTAAACACCTGCACACAAATCAACAAATAAAAACTCAAATACCCAAGAAGTAAACAATCTCCGTGTTTTTATCATTCGTATATTAAATATCAATGTGACTTTTGCAAACTCAAAAAACCAGTTAAAATATTCAAATTGTTTGGACAGAATAAAACATATTTGGAACGTAATTAATATGCAAAACTTAAGTTAATCAATAAGGCCCTCATATTTGAAGCTATTTCTCACAAGATACTAATAAATACTGTCTTGTGAATAATGTGTCTCCCAAACAAAACACTACATATAAAGAAGATATTGTTGCATTTACTTCACCAATGAATGAAACCGTAATTTATTTCATAGCCAATTAAGGTTTTCAACTATAATCTTCAATCTGCCCACTGACTGACAAATTCCTTGAATAAGTATTTACTGATAAAAGACTTTCGATTGTAGCCTCTGTTGGATGTAACATAAATTGCACCTTCATCAGTCACCATCTCTGCACTCTTCTCACCAGTTGCCTTCATGTACACCTGGAGACATCATAACAAAATCACTTATTTGCTTGCCTCTGTCCAAATCGAAAACAATGTTTATTACATTTACATAGATAAGTCATCAACTTCAAATGAGATCAACACATGCAAGCAAGGTAAATCAAAATCATGATAAAATGTTCAACTCATCATTCAGTGCATAACAAGCCTCTAGGTGCAGGGCAGGAGTATCTTACAAGGTGACTTCCAAAGGAATGGGACAATAAAAACAACTGATACGTGAGCAATATTGAAACCAAACTTAGACATCTAGGCTTAGTTGGTTCCTCCAACAATTACAAAAAAATTACCCACCATTCTACTAGCAATTAAATTTTCAATTTGGCCAGTTTTTACAGTCGTATTATGTTACCTTCTGCTCACACAACATACAAACGTGGTAAGATAAGAACACATAAGCCAGGGACACAACAAACTCATATCAGATACAACGAAGCAGTATTAGTTAGGCAGATAGTTAAAAGAAAAGAGCTTAAAAAGATATCCATTGCTCTCAAAGGCGTATGTTATTGCCCTACATTTTCCAGGAGCTTCAAGGCAAAAGGTAAATAGCAATCTTTGCGAACAAAAAATATTCAAAGTAGCAGTCAATTAATAAATACGTGCTCACTCTGCGCAATGAATTAGTTTCCCAGTGTTTTGGCCCTCAACAATCTTCAGAATCAGTGACTTGTTCTCGTCCAAGTACTGTGGCAAGGTTTAACGAACTCACGAACAATCAAACAATTTAACAATAAGGTAAACGAAATGTTTGATTATAAGTAAAGAAAAACAAAAAGCTTTCAAATTTCTGAGTAAAAACCCATAATCAATTTGAACCCACGAACATTGGTGCAACCAGCATTCAAGCCAATGATCTGAGCACAACTTCTCCAAAACAAACCAATCCCCTGTATCAATAAGGTATGGACAGAATATACATACACATTTTATGCACATGGTTGACTATCCATATGAAAAAACATATCAGCACCACCACACAAAACTAAATTTATGACTAGTAAGGATTGTTGATGTGAGGTATTCATAAAGCCATAAGCTTCGATCATCAGATGAGAACATAAATTAAGGTCGACCCCTTTAAATTAAAGGAACAAAACCCTCAAAGTGAAGAACTTGCAGAACCAGCACTTGAAGATTTTCTTTAAAATTCTTAAGCAAATCCCCAGTTTCCATCCAGTTCTACAAAGTATTTAAATCAGCTATCACATTCTTCACCTACACCCAAGTTTCTCCGCATCAGCGATTTTCATCTCCACTATCCTTCGTCTCTAAAATAGTTTGCCTGGTCCCCAAAAGAAAACCTCCCAACAAAATTTAACCCACAACCAAATTCCCTTCACTAATTCCAGCTCATGAAGTTAGAAATTAGCAGCACTTAGAATTCAGTTGCATATATTTTCAGAGGAACCAAACAAGAAATTTTGTAGCTGGTCAATTGAAGTTACCTTGCTCAGGGTCCTCGGGCACAAAGGCAATGTCCAGAAGGACGTCGCCAAGATCGATAGGAAGGGGGACTTTCTCCAACGCCGAAAGAGCGGCCTCTTTCGACTTGGCCGGCCGTGTGAATCCCAACAAGGGCAGAGTGCTGAGGGGAGGAAGCTCTGATAGACGATGACTGCTCCCCAATTCAAGAGAGGGTTTGACAAGAGTGATTGGCTTCGACAAGTCCGTTGTCAGTTCCAGAGTGGTCGCCATTTTCATGCTCATTGTTTCCCCGGACGGACGGCCTCTCTTTCCGCCAAGGCTTCACTCCATCGACGGCTCCAGCTTCACTACATCGATGGCTCCAGCTTCACTACATCTGAGCCTCTACGGAACGCTACCCAGATGCCGGCCTCACCATAATGCTTGCTCCACCACATCGACGGCTCCAACACGGTATGTGACTCTGAAGGCTTCGGAGTTAGGTCGAATAAGAGCTCGCTGTGGTGCGGTGGTTCAATTGTGTAATAATCCCTAGTTCATTTAACAAAAAAAAAAAAAATCCCTAGTTCCTAATTCATATGTATCTCAGTTGAAATACCATTTCTACCCTTATGGTAACTATTTTATTTAACTACCTCTAAAATTACTTTTCTAGAGAGAGAGAAGTTTTCCCTAAAAAAAAATCACTTTCTTACACAATTTTCATTGATCAGTGAGCCATATGTCACTGAGGATGAGTTAAAGCTGATGCTCTGGTAGGCAGGGCTCAGTGGGAAAAAATATGGAAATAGCTATTATATCTGGACAACATCTTCATCATGAAATTCATAACTTTAAGCACAAAACTCATTTCTTATAAAGCACAAAAAATAAAACAGAAGAACACATAGGATAATAGATAGACTGACAATTCTGGATTTGCTGGAGCTGCTTTAAAAACTCTGCACCCCAAGCAGAGTAGGACAATTATGGGCACCCTCATCTAGTTAACTACGACCCGAAGGTAAGGAGGCATCCAAAAAAGATGGCATTAAAAATGAAAGGAGTGGAGATTTGGATAATTTAGAGTCAAACATAAACAATCCAATTTGTCAAAATCCAATCAAGATAGAGACAAAGCGAACAAAAAATTTTGATGCACAAGCTAAAAAAAAAAAAAGATAAGAGAGCTAAAACTGATGCAACAACAAGCTGGAAGGTGGGAGGTGCTGTGAAGTTGTCTCAACAAATCAATCGAATGGTTGAGGTGATTCAGAGTAGGAAAAATGCAACTTCACTTATGAGTAAAGGCACACAAGGCATTAGTATTTCTGAAGTAATAAAGATTGTGTCATTAATACTTGGAGAAGAGCCTAGGACCACTTAGTGGTTGTTTGCAATTGAATTATTTCTTCATCAAGAGAAGGGAAAAATGTTCGATACTATGGAAGATCCTGCCATTAAGCTTCAATGGCGTAGTTATGAATTTGCTAAAAAATAAGCTAATTGCATCTCTGTTAGGAATAATAAGAATAATATTATATCATGTTTGCTATATGATCTAAGTTATTTTGAAACTTAGATAATTACAATGAGTTTGATTGTAATTTGGAACATCGGTATACTTTCATCTTTAATTATTATGGATATTAATAATTTTGGAACTTAGCTAATCATTATGCGTGTTGGCTATTCGTTTGCAGATATAAAAATTTATTATTCATGTTGATATTCATTTTTATAATTAAATATGTTTTGAAAGATGATGAACATTTGTAATAAAAAAAATATAGGTAGATTTGAAGAAATGGAATATCCAGAGGATGAGGAGGAGGAGCTTAACCAAGTTATATGTCTTTGCATGTGTGTTGTTTAGATGTATTATGAGAAATATATCTATAAAAATCCTTGTCGCAATATGTTTAGAATGGATAAGCATGTATTTATCAGGTTATGTGGTGACTTGTAAAGTAATTATGGATTGAAAAGTTCAAGGAGAATGTCTGTCGCTGAGATGCTTCATATGTTTTTGTTCATAATAGGACATGGTGCAAGGAATAGGAATGCACAAGAGCCGTTTCAGCATTCTAGTAAGATTATAGATATATGCCGATATTGGATCCCAAGTTTAAAGGTGTACGTCCCAAAAAAGATATTGAGAGACTCTAGATATATGCCACATTTTAAGATGATTTTTAGATTTATCATTCTATAATTTTGTTATTAGTTCCATTATATTGTATGGAATTGTTAATTTTAATTAGTTAAGTTATCCTTATTGAAATTCCTAATTATATTTTATAATTTTAGGCTTGTATTAATTGGTACTATTGATGGTGTTCATGTGTGCAATTTCCACATGCAATTTATATTTGCATGCGTTGGTCGGGAAGGCACAGATCATTATACTATGATATTTCTATCGGTTTTAAGGAATAATGCTTTTAATTTTCCTAAACCTCCGAAATGTAATATTCAAATTGTGCATAATATTTTATCTTTTATAATATCTGAATGCTCTCTTTTTTATAAAAAGTCAAAGTTATTATAATTAAACTTATAAAGGTGCTCAAATGAATGGATACTTAGGACTATATAAAGGTGAAAGGTATCATCTTCCAGATTTTCGTATGGGTAACCAACCAACTGCTCTAGAGAGACATTTAACCATATACTCTTCTCTTAGAAGCTTCATTAAACGTACTTTTGGTGTGTGGAAGAAAAGATGGAATATTTTAAGAGATATGCCTAGTTATTCATTTTAGAAGCAAGTGAAATATAGTCATTGCAACTATGGCTATCCACAACTATATAAGAAGGCATGCACCCCATGTAACGACCCGTCCCAAATTCCTAGATTAGATTAGTGACTAATCACGATTAGTGAGGCTAATCCGTGATTAGTAGAGCGAAATCAAACGAACGGTGCGAAATGACCGTTTTGCCCCTGATGGTGGCAAAACGTTGACTTTTTAATCGGGCAGTCAAATGGACTTTGACCGATGACCGTGACGTAGTTCGTGACGTCACGAGTTCATAGACAGGTGGCACGTTCAATTCCGACGTTCGAGGAAGAAGTTATGACGTTCGGAAGTTTAGGGGCATTTTGGTAATTTGGGTGAATGGGAGGTCAAAAGTTGACTTTTTGACCGGGAGGTCCGATGGCCGAGGGCCGAAGACCGTTACGTAGATAAGGACGATACGAATCCATAGGCAGGCGGCACACTGAAATCGGACTTCGAACGGGAGAGTTATGGGTCACGGAAGTTCGATTTCACTATGCACGAACTTCGAGACGAGGACGTTTTGGCGAAATCTGATTGGGTGGATATTTTGGTGGGCTTCATTGATGAGTGACAAGTGTCACTCATCCCATTGATTTGATCCCCCAAAATGTGGATCTATATAATTAATTAATATTATTTAATTATTTTTATAAACCAAACCCACACCTAATTCAATCCTAGCCATCCAATTCAATTCTATCTTAAATCCTCACCATCAATCCTCTCTTCTCTCATCTGATCACATCTCCTTCTCTCTTCTCTTCCACGGCACCACCACCATTTTCATTCATTTTCTTCCTTTTCCTCACAAACCCGAAAAACACCATTAACCCATATTCTCCATTTTCTTCAACACACACAACACACATCCCCTCACCACCTGTGACTGAGACCAGAGTGATAGTGTGAGTGAGACGAGGAAGGACAGGACGGAGGCGGCCAGAGCCACGGCGGCTCACGGCGGGAGGAAACCCGAAAAGGTAGGTTAGGGGTTTGAAATTCAAAACTTGGGTTTCATGGGTCTTGGATCGAAACTAATGATTTGGTTGGGTTTTTGGGGACTCGAGGAGGCTAATGGGATCAAAAGGAACGGCTGAGGACGGCGGTGCAGCCCAGACGGACGGCCGAAAGCTGGGCTACTGTTCTCGGCATCACAGGTAATTACCTCGACCCGTTTTCTAGTTTTTAAACCCATAGAACTCTAGGTTAGGTTGAGAGGAGTAGAATGGGACAAACGGGAGGAAAAATGGTGGCCGAAGCAGGGAGAACCGGCCGGGTCAAGCCGCGGGTCACGGCGACCCGGTTGCAGACGTTCGGGTCGACCCGCGGGAGGGCATGGATGACAGGTGACGTCATCCTGCTGACGTCATCATGTCAGCGATGACGTCAGCCTTGTCAGATCTGACAATGTCAGCTGACATGTCAGAAAATGGGCCAATAGGAGTGCGACACGTGTCACATGTCAGTGCACAGTCAGCACTGACATGTCAGTGACGTGGCCCAATCAGAGGCTGACACGTGGCACTGACGTGGACCAGTGCCGTGATGACACGTGGCACATGTCAGACTGCCATGTGGCACTGACAGCATAGTGATGTGGACCAATGGGAGCATGACACGTGGCACCTGTCAGAGTCTGACATGTCAGACCTGACAGCTGTCAGATGACGTCATGCTGACGTCAGCAGATACTGTAGCGGCCCGTGAAGCCCACGCGCAGCCACTTCAGGCGGCGCGTGAGGGCGCGTGGCAGGGAATTTGGGAAAGTGTTCAACACGGGAAATCGTCTATTCGATGTAACGAACATTTTGGGACTGGTTTCGTGTCAATCGGACACCGTCTCAATATGTTTCGGGGCATCGGAAGGTTTAGGTTCGGTTTTAAAAATAGTTAAAAATACGGGAAAATTACGGGGCTTTGGTAGGAGGTTAATTAAGTAGTTAGTAACCTTCTATTACGATTTGGACAGGTTTGGGAGTCCCGGTGACGGTGATCGGCTCGGGGAGCCGTATGGCACGCAAATCGAGGCGGCAGCTCGGACGGTCTGTGAGTGGACCTTGTTTTCTAAATTGGTGCATGCATAAATGTTGATTATATGTTTTATTACTTGTTTGATGATGCCAGGGGTGCATTTCTATGTGGTTACGTATAAGCACGTATTTCGAGGTTTCGGCCTTATACGGTGCTTATACGGGTCTGTATTTCTTTTTTGATTTAAATGAAATGGTTTTGGATTTCTAAAAGGATAAACTCGGGTATGAAACCCATTTGGTTTTGTCTCGGGCATATGACCTCAGATTCCGGGCACGGTGCCCAGTTGGTGTCCTATGTTCGGGTACGAGACCCAGTCACTTTACGGTTTTTGCTTTCAGGTCAGGGAACCTTAAATGGATTCCCAGGTTCATGACGGTTTATGGGAACCGGCATGAACCCTTGTGGTGGTATCGTGGTTCATGACGGTTTATGGGAACCGGTATGAACCCTTGTTGGTTATTACGGTACATGACGGTTTATGGGAACCGGCATGTTACCCTGGTTATGTTATTACGGTACATGACGGTTTATGGGAACCGGCATGTTACCTGATTATGGATATTATGGATCATGACGGTTCAGGGGAACCGGTCATAAATGTTTATGTTATGTATATATATGTTCGTCTACCTTCCTTTACTTCTATTATCTCCTCCGGGGAGGGTCGTTGGCCTGGGTGGACCCCGGAGTAGTCACGGAGCACCGACTGAGTGGAGTCACCCCCCAGTTGGGTTCCTTACTCTCAGGAAGGCTATGGTTACTATTACCTCAGGTAGGGTCAGTGGTCTGCGGACATTGACCTTGACTTTGAGATGACTCGGATTGAGACCCGGGTAGCGCGCGCGTGGCTTTGGATACCGTGACAGGATTGGTTGTGTGACTTATATATATATGTATGTGATGGATATATGATATATGATATGTGGTGTGTACAGGTGTGCACAGGATTTGGGCAGTGGCCCGTATGGTCGTTTTTATTGTGGTCCTTTCGACCTTAGTTTATATCTGCTTTGGGCTTAGTCCCACATATGGTTGTTTTGGATAAATGGTTTTCGAATGCATGCATGCTTTTTAATGGAGGGTACAAATGTCTTCCTTATTAAATGTTTTTATAAACTCTTGTTTTGTCCACTCACAGTTTTTAATGTTTTGACTGCCCTTCAGGTTGACATCGGATGTGGGCTGTAGCAGAGACCGAGATATCACATGCCTCCTCCGGATCCTGGCGTACTCTGATAGCCCGGGAGGGCAAAGGACGAAAATATCCCTTGTTTGACACTTCGTGTCAGACGAGAGCAGGGTCATCCCGCACTAATCCCGGGGGGATTGGGATGGGTCCTGTCACCCCATGATAATGATTTTGACGAGGGTGAGGATGAAAGCAAAGTGATAGAGATGAGAACTCATACACAAGAAGAATATCATATAGCCAAAGTTCCATGAGTAAAAGAAATGGACATATTGAGGAATAACATTGCCGCAGTTTTGTTAATACATTTTGTTGATGCACAAAACGGACCAACTTAGACTCGCCTCGTTGAGCACCTTTAGTTGTTTCTCTCGGGGTAGGGAGACCTGCGTAGAGAGGGTAAGAACAAAGAAACACTGGTATGGCGCTAGCCTAATAGTCTCCGATGCTTAAGTAAAGTTTTATGTAAGAAGAGTACTGTAGTAATTTAGGCACCATGAGAGCAAGATTATCATTTCCTTTTGGAGGAGGATACCCTTATATTTATAGTAGCATTGAATATGGTTGTTGGTATTTGTCAATGTGGGATAAATGTCGTGGTTTTTAGAAGCTGACACGTGTCCTGATATGGTCTTGAGCAAGATTTCTAACATGTCAGTGGGCTTAACCGACCATGTGGTCGACCTATATGGAAGTTGACCTCTTGCTGATTTCTCAGAGTGGCCTAGAAGGTACCCAGGGCGATCAAATACGATCGACCATGTTGTTCTAGCCTTGTTGCTATGTTCAGTAAGACTAGTTGGGGGACCTGGCCGACCACATATGGTCAGTTAGCCTTTATAAGGTAAGCATTGCTCGTGTTTGCTCAGGTGAGGGGCTTGTGGGTTGCTGAGGTAGGATTAATCGGCATTTGGTCAGATCGACTAGTTTAGGTACGAACAGAAGTTTCTAAAGTCGTTGATTGAGGTGAATTTTTTTGGTCGAGGGCTTGTATTGTACATGATGGCATGTGTAGAGGTACACTATATCAGTCCCCAGTCCCCCAAGCCTTTGGCTGAGGAGTAATGTCGAGGGGAAATTTTGATTCAGTTAGCTTGCGCGGACCCTCATATAATGAGGTAGTCGATCGACCTAAGAGATGCCTTTAGACTAACCAACAATCACTTAAGATAAAGTGAGTATGTCACCTCAGTCGGTCAGCTTGCGAGGACCCTCGCACGATGAGGTGGGCGATTGGCCTTAGAGATGCCCTTAGACCGACCGAGAGCCATTTTGAGCCAAGGTGAGTACGTCACCTCGGTTGGTCAGCTTGTGGGAACCCTCGCACGATAAGGTGGCTAATCGGCCTAGGAGATGCCCTTAGACCGACCGAGAGCCAGTTGAGCCAAGGTGAGTGTGGGTCACCTCAGTTGGTCAGTTTGCACAGACCATCACACGATAAGTTGGCTGATCGGCCTAGGAGATGCCCTTAGACCGACCAAGAGCCATTTGAGCCAAGGTGAATGTATATCTCCTCAGTCGATCAGCTTGCGTGGATCCTCACACAATGAGGTGGTCGATCGATATAAGAGATGCCATTAGACCGAATAAGAGCCATTTGAGCTAAGGTGAATGTATGCCACCTCGATCGGTTAGCTTATGCGGACCCTCGCAAGATGAGGTGGTCGATCAGCCTAGGAGATGCCCTTAGACCTTGATAGTGTGTATTTAATGCTTGGTGCAATTAAAGTGTGACCTTTCCACTAATCGAGGTAGTGCATGTAGTTAAAGCACAACCTTTGAGCTGGCTTAGTGGGCTATCAATGGTTATTTTTAACCATGGTTACTTGTTTTTCAAAAAAAAAGTATAAAAGGGCTTGGAGTGATCCATTTTTCACTTTGAGCATAAGGAGAGTTGTTGAGAGTGACCTTGAGGCGATTTTCGATCACCCTAGGCAATTTTTGGCTAATACCCAACGGCTGTATTCACGGCCAATTTCTTATCAAAAACAAGGTACGTTGAGTCTTCTCCCTGAATTTTGATTGAAAGTGGTGTCTTAGCAAGAACATTGCATGAATATGTTGGAATTTTTCATGCCTTATTGTCTTGATCGCCTAGGTTGGTTAGTTGTTGTGTCGTTGCATGTTTTCCTTCTTAGGAGTCTTTCCTTTTGTATTTGTAGATGTCGTCTGAAGATTCTCAAGGCTTGAACGATTGGTCTGGCGATGTCTTTGAGGGTGAACCAACGGCCAACTCAGCCGCTTCGGACACAAGGCTACAAAGTAGTAAGTCTAGTTTGACTTCAGGTACATCTAGGCCAAAGATGAATATAAAGTTGCATGCCAAGGAAGAAAAAGATCTGCACAATGAGCTTGATAGAACTTTTGAGAAGATTCCTAAAAAGACTATCTTGGCCATTGGTAAGGCCGAACAGGTGGTGTTGGATGTAGAATCAGTTGACCAGACTATGATTTTCGAGGGTATTCCAGTAGGATCTCCTCCCCAAAGGAAAGGTAAAAAGAAGATGATTGGTAAGACCGATGAAGGAGTAACTTCGAGGTCGATTGTCATGGAGATAGATGTTGAGAAGGCTGTGGAAAAGGTTACACTAGCGAAGTCAGGGCATCAAATTGATCGGTAGGTGAGCACGATCAGTTGGGAAAACTTGCAAGCTAACCGAGATACATTCCGCATTCCTGATTCAGCAGTGATGAGGTTGGTCAATGAGAAGGATATGTCGAGTGATCCGCTAGACGACCTTCCATCCAGATGTGTTGACTCATGGTGTGACCCTGCCTTTGCATCCATGGATCCAAGAGATGGTTGCTCATGTATGGGTGGCCCTCAGCCAGAAAAAACCCAAATACATGGATAATGTTAACTGGGGTGTACACGGCCTTCAAGCTGGTCGGGAAGGGTGAGCCGACTTGGGGTCACTTGTACTGCTTGTATTAGTTTTGGAGAGACAAGACCAGGTGGGTCTATGTGGAAGCAAAAGATAAGAAGGATAGAGGCTGTTTATATGGGATAAGACGACCTCCCAGAAGGCATGGACGCATTGGTTTGTATTGGCATCTAGGGAGTGGGAAGGTGCCCACTTGACCAATGGGCTTAAAAGAATACCGAGAACCTACCAATCAAAAGGTGTGGCCATGGGTTTTAATTTTTTTTGGTCTGTCTAGCTCAGTTAGAGTGTCTTTCTCTTTTTGTACATACAGTTGTTAACACACTTGTGTTCTCTTTTGCAGAGGTTTTCAAGTGTTCGACATTGACCAATAAAGATAAGGCTGACTAGCTTGAGCTTTTTGAAAATCTTGACTGAGCAAAGAGTAGTAGGGACTGCCTACGTCTGCTGAGTAATCTTCTGAGGGTCGACCTGATACCGGAACTGCGTATGTAAGACCCGTGTCCTGGAGGGAACGGTGAACAATCCCACATTCCTGCGAGGGGGGAATGGTCTGGGAAGGGAATGGTGGTGTGCCTTAAAGGTGTAGGCACACACCTATCTAGCATGAGGCCTCCCTTGGTTGCGCTGGTTAAGGTGGTTACCTTCCAGGCGTGAGGTCTTGGGGTCAAAACCATGCGGGCGCAGGTGCGCCTAAAGAGGACAATATCATGCTAGATAGAGCGTGCGGTTGCACCACTCTGATTTAGATGAGGCCTTTTGGGAGCTCAGTGGCTTTGGGGGGGATTGGAACCCCAAAGTTAAGCGAGTTGAGGCTGGTGCAATTCCAGATGGGTGACCCCCTGGGAAGTTGCACCGTGAGCTACCGAAAACAAATCTGTGAGGGCAAGGGCAAGGGGGCCCAAAGCGGACAATATCGTGCTAGATTAATCGGGACCTGACAGAAGAGGGCCGGGTCCTGACAATTTGGTATCAGAGCCAGACCCCGACCGGGAAGTGTGCCAGCGAGGACGCTGGGCCCTAAGGGGGGTGGATTGTAAGACCCGTGTCCTGGAGGGAACGGTGAACAATCCCACATTCCTGCGAGGGGGGAATGGTCTGGGAAGGGAATGGTGGTGTGCCTTAAAGGTGTAGGCACACACCTATTTAGCATGAGGCCTCCCTTGGCTGCGCTGGTTAAGGTGGTTACCTTCCAGGCGTGAGGTCTTGGGGTCAAAACCTTGCGGGCGCAGGTGCGCCTAAAGAGGACAATATCATGCTAGATAGAGCGTGCGGTTGCACCACTCTGATTTAGATGAGGCCTTTTGGGAGCTCAGTGGCTTTGGGGGGGATTGGAACCCCAAAGTTAAGCGAGTTGAGGCTGGTGCAATTCCAGATGGGTGACCCCCTGGGAAATTGCACCGTGAGCTCCCGAAAACAAATCCGTGAGGGCAAGGGCAAGGAGGCCCAAAGCGGACAATATCGTGCTAGATGAATCGGGACCTGACAGAAGAGGGTCGGGTCCTGACAGCGTAAGTGTTTCTTCCTGGGAACCCTTCATTATGGTTGATTTTTGCATTTTTGGTTGATAAAATTAGTTGCGCCAGGCAAATATTGGACGGGCATGGAGTCTTTTCTTGTAGTGTTTGATATGCTTATGTTTAAATAGTCTCCATAATTACTAAATTACTATAATATACTTGTGTGTGTGTATATATATATATATGTATATATAATACTAAAATAGTATCATATCTAGCAATATTGGCATCTCATCTATTATTATTATTATTAGAATTCATACATGTAATAGCCCAACCTAAAAATTGGGATTAGATTAGTGGTTAATAACGGATTAGTGAAGTTAATCGGTGATTAGTTCGATGTTTCGGACGGACGGTGCAGAATGACGATTTTGCTTCTGGAATGGGAAAAAATGTTGACTTTTTGTTCGGACAGTCAAACGGACTTTGACCGATGATCTTGACGTAGTTCGGGACGTCACGAGTTCATAGACAGGTGGCATGTCCGATTCTGACATCCGAGGGAAAAGTTACGACGTTCGGAAGTTCAAGGGTAAATTGGTAATTTATGGGGGCAATTTGGTGACTTTTCAAACGACATGGAATTTTCACGTACTTCGAGCACCATTAGGAAGGTCTCGATGCCCCGAGTACAACGACAGGCAGCACATCATCATCGGATTTTGGATGAATTAGTTACGGGTCTAAACGTACGAAGGTCATTTTGATAATGTCGCCTCAAGGGCAGTTTGGTCATTTGGCTAGCATTGGGATTAGTGCTCAGTGATCAGGGGACACTTGGCTGTTTCAAAACACTTACCCATAGGAAAGGTGACACTTGGCCCTCTCTGGAGACTTGTGGAACATTTGATGACCGTCTCATTTCTTTTAAACGGAAGTACAAGGGTGCACGGGTTGGAAAACAGAGGAACAGAGTGGCTGAGGTTGTGTCTGTGAGTGAATCATGATAAACAAGCCAATTCTCCTCAGTTGAGAGTAGTTTGTGAAGGAATTGGTGGAAATCGACGATGAGAGGTTGGTGCCACCGTGAAGACCGTCGTGGGTGGCAGTTTTCAAAAAGGAAATTTTGTGAAACCCGTGAATATCAATTGATAAAATCACCTACAAACCTCAACTTTTGGCCATAACATATGAAGGAATGTTGAAAAAGGGACTTAGACACGCGTGGTGGTGCCCTCGGCGGTGAACGGCGACGGTGGTAAGCCGTTATTTCAATAAAAGGTTCAAATGAACTCAGAAATGGTCAATCACGATTTAGTGTTTATTGGTTAATTTCATTGCTTGGAAATGCTTCTGGAGGTTACATAGGTTGTTTTGGAATTGAAAACAGGGAAATAGGAGGCTGAAACCATGAGAAAACCATGGAGGAAGGACGATGTTTGAAGGTTGATCGAACATGTAATAAACAGGTTATAATTTCATAAGTTAATTAGCTAGAACATTTGTAGAGATTGGGACGAAGTTAGTGAGCTAAACGGAATTGAAAAAGGTGCAAAAACCAGTGAAAACCGTGATCGCTGGTTCGGTCCAACCGAACCGGTTCGAACCAAGTGAACTGGGTTCACCAGAGGTTGACGATGACAATGTTCACGCTCATGGATTTCACACGCAGGAGGTTCCAAACGCGCGTGGGGGAGCGTGAAAGGTAGTTTGGGGAATCTTCCAACATGACTTTTAAAGTATTTAATGTAACGAACATTTTGGGATTGGTTTCGAGTCGATCGGACATCGTCTCGATATGCTCCGGGATGTCCGAAGGTTTTAGGGCTCGATTAAAAATAGTTAAAAATTCGGAAAAATTATGGGGCTTTAGTATGAGTATTATGAAGTAGTTAATGACCTTATTATGGGATTTGGACAGGTTCGGGAAAGCCGGTGATAGTGGATTGGCCGGGACCGGTGTAAGTGCGAGCATATCGAGGCAACGACGTAACGGTCTGTGAGTGGACTTTTATTTCAAAATTATGATGCATGCATATATTTTTTTAAATGTTTTTTTACGTGATTCTATGATTTGATTTATGATCTTGATGGTTTACGGTTTTCGAGATATTTACGGAATTGCGCGTTTTACGAGATTTCGATCAATGTTGTGATTTGACTGTGGTTTAGAGGATTTGATTTCGGGATTTGAAATACGATTTGATTTCAAAGATTTAAAATGGATTTTGGAAAGTGATTTCGGACTTGAAGCTCCGTTCAGAAAAGTGGTTTTAAAGAATGTGATTTAGGATTTTTGAATCGGATTTCCGGATAACGATTCGGGATTCGATTTAGAACATGAAAGTGGATTTCCGGGTTTGGGTTCGGAATGGTTATTCCGGATGCCGGCTTATAGAATTATGGTTTCGGACTCGAATTTGGAAATGGATGATGAATATGATACTGGGTTTGGATTTGGGATCTTGATGAGATTGCGGATTCGGATTCTGAAATGGAAAATGGTTTTGAAACGGTTTTGGATTGGATTTGCTGGATCTGGTTATTGGGTTTAAAGACCCTGATATGATTATGACGGGGGCGGGCCCGGATTGGGTTTAAAGACCCGGATTGAGTTTAAAGACTCGGGAATTTAAAGACACGGATATTGATATTTCCCCTTGATGATATGGATTTTGATGGTTTTCGGCTGAGGTCTGGGATTTGAGAAAAGGCAATGAGTTCGGTTTTTTTAAACGGTTTGAATAACTTGAATATAGAATGGTTTTATGACATGGATTTTGATATGCATGCATCGGTTTTTAAACGCAGGGTATAAATGTCCTTTTCTTATAAACTGTTTTCAAAATGTATGCTTTATTTTGTCCACTCACAGTCTTTTCATATTTTCGATACCCTCCAGGTTGTAGTGGTGCGGGCTGTTAGTCGAGAGAGACGGAGACATCACATACGTGATCCACATTAGATTATGCGCACTCTGAGAAGTCCGGAAGTTTTTGGAACGGTCGAATCGGGAATCCCATGTTCGACTTACGTGTCACATGGAGGGTGGACGTCAGTTTAGCCTTCGTGTCATGCGTAAGTTAGAAGGGAGCAGGACTTAGCCTTAATTGCGGGGGATTGGGGGTGGGTCCTGTCAATACATGTCTTCATACATATTTAAATTGGTCATTGGTAAAGTTCTTTCATATATAATAGGAGCATTCGTCCCCTCCACCAATAGCTAAGAAAAGTGTAATATAGCATGGCAGTTAATGAAGGAAAATACATGTGTTATAATCTGGACGGAATCCGAGGAAAATACTTAAATTCTAATTGACCAATCTAGCACGACGGTTAATTAAGAGAATATTGTACAATATGTCACACGTGGTGAATTCATAGTACATGTTATAACATGAGTATTTATTAATATTGTCCTATATTTATATTACACCACGTGAATTGAAGTTATATATGGTACTATTTAATAAGAACCTCAATTTTATTTTATTTTTGAATCAGGAAAAGAAAAACAAACATAGAATTGGAAATCGCTAGAACTGTCTAAACTTAAACGGTTAAATTGAAGAGCTTTAAAAACCTCTAAAGGAATAAAGAGGATCCAAACATGGGCTTCATTCTTCTTATGGTTCAATCCAGTTAGAATACATCAATTGGAAAGTTAGCCTCACAATCAATATGTTTGAATTGAATGGAGCATCGCAATTGTAGTTAATAGTCTCAAATGTAACTAACTTACATGCATATTGATACTTCATACAAATAAATTAACTTTTTATTTATTATACATAAAATTCAGAAAGATAAGAATAAAAAACACAAAGTGAGGTTTGAGCATAAAATCATCATAAAAAAAATGCACCAAGCAAACAACTTGATTAAACAAATTAAATAATGATAAGATAAACAAAAAAATAAATTGTTCAAGGAAAATAGGGATTATTATTTGGCCAAAGAGCAGTGTGGTGGTTTTGCTCCTCATATGGTATCATTTCCTCCCCAGCTGGATGACCAAACCCCATATGTTCTTGTTGGCTCATGTTCATCATCTCCATCAACCATGGATGAGGCCTGTGAATTGCCTCCTGCATCTCAGACCCATGCATGTTCATGTTCATATTCTCCTCACACAGCTTCGGCATTCCATGCTCAGCTATCACGGCGGAGATGGTCGCAACAGCTAGAGTTGGTGTTGCTTGAGAGTGAGAGGAGGCTTAAATAATATCGAGCTTCTAGTCAGGCAGCTCCTCATTTTTCCGGCTCTTGATCATGTTAGTAATTGTGGAACCCAAAATCACCCAAAAATTGTGGAGCTGTCACGTGACCCATAATTCCTGAAATGGTCAAATTGCCCCTGGCAATAAAACAAATGACTTATGGACACTCACACATTAAATAATATATTTACCAGCTAAATATGTTATTTAATCGAGTTAAAAGTCTCCGTAATATTAATATTCTCCCCGATAGTTAATTGTCATTATTCTTAATAACGGACAATTAAATATTGATATTAAATCATAATAATTATCATTATTGTCATAATGAGCCATTATTATAATTATTAAATAATATATTTTATTATAAATATATTATTTATTAATTACAAATTCAACCGACCAATCAGAACGCTCCGAGGCTCCCAAGGTTTTCCTATAAATAGCGGAGCTCATTTCACTTTCCAGGTAATTCTGCTCAACGCTACTTAAGCTTTTGAGATTTCTCTTTCGAAGCTGACTTAAGCATTGGAGCGTTCTTGGTCGAACACCCCCCGGGTCTCGATCATTGAACGAACAATAGCTTACTGTTTGCTTGTTTGCAGGGATCCTTGAGTCTTTTGAGTTTAAAGGACGAATTCAGCTTCAACAATTGGTGCTTTCATTGAGAGTTTGAAGATATTCAAGAAGAAGCTCTCACGATTGTTCATCGTTCAGCCTACTTCGTTCATTGTTCTTAACGTTGATTCGAAGATCTTGAACGTGTTCATCGTTCGACAAATTTTCATTCAAGATTCGTTGATCAAGCATGGCCAGGGTTCGACGATCCGTTCGTTCAACTGGAGAAGGTGTTTCTGCCTCAACTACTCAGATGAGGAATGAGGCTCGCATAGAGACTCCGGAGGAGCGGCCAACTCGACCCCAGTGTGTGTCCATAGAAGCGCCCATGGAGACGCACGGAGGAAGGCCAACCTTTAGCTTCGGAGCATTCCCCTCTCCAGCTAACCAGGTGCCCACGCTAGGGGAATGAACTTTGGCTTTTCAACAAACAGGCGGGCGGTTGATGGGAGGTGCATCACGGCAAGATCAGCCCACAACAAACATGGATCTAAGGGACTTTCTCGATGGGCGTCATGACATCTCAGGTAGAAGTCACCACCAACCTCCTCAGGACAACTTGGCGCAACAAGTTGAAAGGTTGAGCAGCCAAGTTCAGCTTCAGATAGAGTTCTTGCAGCGAATCTTGATAGAAAGAACAGTCCAAGAGCCAAACAGACGTTCCACGTCACGTGGAGGACAAGAGAATGCTCCAAGGCGACCTGGGAAAGAACCGGTCCGCTTCCGAACAATGTCACGAGACACTTCACTAAGCGACTTCGGTGAAGAAAATCACACTCGTCGAGCAAAGAGCCCACAACACCTAAGGCCATCAGTACATGAGCGGCTCGGAAGTAGGATTGGGGAAACTTTATGGGTGGAGCGCTCACAGCGCTCACATAGGAGTAGGGGGCAACCTCAGGCTCTACACAAAGACCCAAGACGATCTGCCCATGGCAGTGAGAGGGAATATGAAGCCTACTCCCCTGTGTGATCCCAGAGGTCAAGGGGAGAAGCTCAAGTAGGTTCTTGACGATTAGCACGAAATGACTCACCGCCTCAGCAAGGTGCGTTGCGGGCTAATGATGTTCAAAGAATGTTGGACAGGCACCTTCGTGTTCAACGATATGGCGATCTAGAGGTCGATCTACGTCGCCAGATACAACTATCCACGCCTTTTGTAAGGGATATTGAGGAAGAGCCATTCCCTCAAAGGTTTGCAAAGCCAAACCTCACTCCATTTAAAGGAACCTCCGACCCGGTAAATCACATAGATTACCGGGGAGTCATGGTCCCCCACAGACATAACGATGCACTCATGTGCAAACTTTTTCAAGCTTCTCTTCAAAGCCAAGCCATGACTTGGTTCAATCATCTCCCCCGGAGGTCGATTGCGTCCTTTGAAGAGTTGGCTCTGGCGTTTGTAAAAGAGTACGCACAACTTCGGACAATCGAGGTGAAATATGACCATCTTTTCTCTATCCAAAAAAGAGCAAAAGAGACTCTGCGACAATACATACGAAGATTTTGTGAGGAGAAGTCTTGAATTGTCAGCTGTAGCGACCTTATTGCGGCAATGGCATTTAAGTAAGGACTCCCTCGGGATAGCCAGCTTTACGGAGACATCGTCATGAGCAATGCGCAAAGTCTCACCAAGATGCTCTCGCTAGCAGAGCGACATGCAAGCTGGGAGGACGAGAAGAACGCTATCTATACTCAGGACCATGCTGGGGCTAGTGAGAAGACATCCAATAAGGATGAAGCCCAGGGAAAGTTTGCAACCGGAAAGTCCAACAAGCGTAAAGCGGGTCAACCTTCCCAAGGGCCAGCTATGGGGAAGCCTAACTTGCAGCTATCATTTCCAGTCCATCAGATCCACAATGAAATTAAGAACAAACCATGGTTCAAGAAGCCGGAGCCAGTCAAAGGTGATCAAGAGAAAGCCGATAAGACGAAGTGGTGTGCCTACCATGAGTTCTACGGGCATAACATCAGAAAATGCATATCTTTCGAGAGATATCTCCGGAATCTCATCAAAGAAGGACATTGTACTGAGTACGTCAAAGGGAAGGCTGTGGATCGACCCGCTGACAAAGGACCGAAGGAACCTGCAGCAAAGCTGATTCGCATCAACACCATTATAGCTTAATCGGAGTTTCTAGGAACCATCTCCAAGCAGAAGAAGAGAAAGATCTGAGATGCACTTTCCGTCTCTCAGGTCTCCCATGTTTCAACCCCCGGGGTGGCCAACGACCTTGTCGTTGGTTTCTCTTTGAAGGACAAGGTAGGACTTGATTAGCCTTATAATGATGCATTAGTCGTGTCAATCTAGATCGCACATGCTCAAATTGATCGGATTCACGTTGATGAAGGAAGCACAACAAATATCCTCAACCTGGATGCAATGCGCAAGATAGGGTTAGAAAACCTCACAAAAAAAAGGTTGTTCCGCTCCGAGGTTTCAATGGGTCAACCAGCATGACCGTAGGCACTCTCTAGCTGGATGTACATTCGAATCCCGTTGTCACGTCCTAGACATTTTACATCATGGACGAGTACTCACCATACAATGGAATTTTGGGAAGACCATGGCTTCACAAAATCCTCGCAACCACGTCAAACCTTTACTAGAAGATTCGATTCCTTATCCTCGGAAGTGGAGTCGGGGAGATCAAAGGCGATCAGGCGATGGCTCGGTGATGCCTCACTAAAGGGCAAAAGGAGGTCAAGGAGGCAGAGTTTGTTCCCCATGCAGGATCATCCATTAGGGGCAGGCTTTCTTCTTCGTCTCCCAAATAGCAACTAATCACGGGTTAAGATTCTGACATTCATGAGGAACCACCAACTCCGGAAGGATGGCAGCTGGAGGATGACGTCAGCCTCATTCAACTTGACCCTCAATATCCTGAGCGAGAAGCCCGCATTGGTGCTCGGTTGAGTGACAAAGAAAAAGAAGAACTCATAGCTTTCCTGCATAAGGAGAAAGAAGATTTTACTTGGTCTCCATCTGACATGTCGGAGATTGATCCTGCCATAGCTTGCCACAAGCTGCACGTCAATCCCAACCACAAGCCGGTCAAGAAGAAAAGACGCAATTTTTCCCCCGAGAAAATTTCTATCATCCAATAGGAGATTGAAAAGTTACTCGTTGCTGGATCCATTGAAGAAGTTTCGCACTCTGAATGGCTAGCAAACATTGTACTTGTCAAGAAAAAAGAGGCAGGGCGATGGAGAGTTTGTGTTGATTACACCGATCTCAATCTTGAGTGCCCAAAGGATAACTATCCTCTGCCCCAGAATCGATCTCTTAGTGGACTCAACTGCAGTAAATGAGCTCCTCAGCTTCCTGGATGCATACTCGGGCTATAATCAGATTTTCATGCATGAAAAAGACAAGGACAAAACTGCCTTCGTTTTCGATCGAGGTGTGTACTGATATAAGGTCATGTTGTTTGGTCTCAAGAATGCAGGTGCAACATACAAGAGACTTGTCAATCGGATATTCAAAGATCTCATCGGCAAAACCATAGAGGTCTATGTGGATAACATCATGGTCAAAGGAGAAAAACGAGGGGGTCATATCACCAACCTGCGAGAAACCTTCAACTTGCTGAAGAAGTACAAAATGAAGCTCAACCCTCTGAAATGTACTTTCGGAGTATCAGCAGGGAAGTTCTTGGGTTACCTCGCGACTCAGCGTGGGATCGAAGCAAATCCAAAGCAAATCAAGGAAATTCTCGAGATGAAGTCCCCATCAAGTCTGAAAGAGATTCAAAGTCTCACGGGACGAGCTGCAGCATTGAACAGGTTCCTGTCCAAGTCAACTGACCGGTACCGACCTTTCTTCCAAGCAGTAAAGAAGGCATCCAGAGATAAGTGGGATGAAGGTTGTGAGAAAGCGTTACAATATCTCAAGACCTACTTGACGTCTCTACCGCTACTATCAAAACCCAAAAATAACGAGGACATGTTCCTATATCTGGGGGTCTCTGATGTTGCTGTAAGCTCCGCACTTATCCGTGAAGAGAATGGGATTCAACTGCCTGTATTCTTGACAGGTCCTCAAATAAGCATTATTTTATATTATTTTATACCCTTTATACTTGACTTTTAATATTAAAATAATAAATAATTAGATAAAATAATTATTTTGTGTTATTTATGTTTAAACAAATAAAGTTAGTAATTTGGAACATTTTGGCGAAAAAATCGCCTCGATCAGAATTATAACGAAAAAATTATGAACGAATTGCAATTGAATTACATTTATTAATTAATATTAAATCCATCCCAAAAATCATTTTCTCGCAGCCCAGCCTGTTGAAGCCCAGGCCTCCGTTCTACAGCCCAAACCGTGCAGCCCAGCACAGTCATTCCACTCAGCCCAAGTTGCATCACTCTAGCGGCCATGTACCGATGCGCTTCCCATTTTCTCGGCGCCCGTGTACCGAACGAGACGCCCACCTTCAGCGCGCGCCTACCGACGACAGCCTCTGCACTCCAGCGAGCACCTGCCAGCCACACCTCCCTCTTTCCAGCGCAGCTTGTCGAATATTCCTTCCCTTTTCAGCTGTTTCTGACAGCTTCTTTCCAGCGGCCCTATAACTTTTATTTATTTTTATTTATTTTTTAGAGTGTAATTAGTTTTTTCCCCCTATAAATAGGGGTTCAATTCTTGTATTGTGGGGAGTCCCCCATTAGTTCCATTCTTCCATTTCTTTCATTTTTCTTAGTTTTAGTTCTTGGTGTAGTTCTTTGTTTCTCTCTTTTGAGAGACATTTTTGGGGACCATTTTAACTTCTTATAGATTTTCTTATTAATTAGTTTCCTTTTAATTCTTATTCTTAATTTATGTTACTTTCATTTTTCTTAATTTCATTTCTTCTTTACTTTGTTCTTTGTGATATTTCTTTGAGATCTCTTAAACACATTTTATGTTTTCCTTAAGAAATACCTAGGCCAAGAAATTCTAAGGCAATTCAAGAGTTTTAAGACCGAATTCCTCGTATTTCTTCTTCCATCTTCACAAGTTTCCTGCCGCTGTTCGGTGATTCTTGTGAAAATCCATACTTTTCTACCTAATTCTTGTTATTGTTATTGGTTTTACTTATAATTCAATATATGTGTTGGTATTTTCTTTCTAACATTTGTAAGTAAGAATGCAATCTCCATGTGTTTTACTTTTTGATTTTCTTTTACTTATGTTTTAGTACTTAAACTTCAATTCGAAGCTAAATGTTGATCCGCTGTTCGGGGCATTTAGAATAAAGTTGAAGAGATTTAATGTTTGACCGCTGTTCGGCGCATTAAATCACTAACTTAAGGTGGATCATATTGTAAGTAATAATCCGTTGTTCGGTGCATTTATAATATGAAAAAATGTATGCATGTATTTGAGATGATTAAGGTATGGTTTCGTGATTGGTTCAATATGAACATGATGTTAGAGTGTTGGTAAAAATATGTGTTTGAAGAAAGTTCACTACTACAAAGGTTAAAGTAGAAGTAGAATTAAGTATTCAATTATTTTTATTTGTTTTCTTTATTTTATACTTACAACCCTTTTCAAAACCCCCCTTTTTTATTCTTTATTCTTTTATTCTTTTATTCTTTTATTCTTTTATTTTTTTAATTCTTTTATTCTTTATTCTTTTATTCTTTTATTCTTCTTTCATACTTTTAGTTTATTATTCTTGGATTCTTTCATTTCTTTATTCTTTTATTCTTTCATACTTTTAGTTTATTATTCTTTGATTAATTAATTCTTTTATTCTTTAATTCATTAATTCTTTAATTTGTTAATTCTTTGATTATTTAATTCTTTAATTCATTATTCTTTTATTCATCTCCCACTAACACATTATTAATGTCCCTAATTTCCCCAGTTAAGAACGATCCCTATTTATCAATACTACATCTACACAAAAAGGGTTTAAATTGTATAACACTCGAAGTACATGTTTAATTTAATGCGTAGTTTGGGCGTAGTCAATTCTACACATCCAAAGCTCTCCTTAATGCTAAGACACGATATTCGAAGTTCAAAAAGCAAATTCTGGCATTACTGGTTACCACAAAGAAGTTGAGGTCTTACTTTCAAGCTCATTTGGTAATCGTCATGACAGAATATCCACTATGTTCGTTACTTCATGCACTTGATACATCGACACGAGTAATGAAATGGGCCATAGAGTTGAGTCAGCATGATTTGCTCTATCGTCCAAGAACAGCTATCAAAGGCCAAGCCTTAGCGGATTTTGTTGTGGAGTTCACACCAGCATCACTGGAAGGAAGCAATGGCAATAAGCTTGGCAAATCCCCCAGGGCCTCTGACACTTCCTTGTCACAAGATCATGGCAACAGTTCCTCTTATCTGCAATCCTCAACTTCCAATCATCTCTAGAGCAAGAAGTACAGTTTGGATTCAAAGCCTCAAATAATGAAGCGGAGTATGAAGCTTTGATTTGTGGGCTCGCACTTACCAAGGAGTTGGGCGTCAAAAAACTCACTATTCATTCATATTCGCAGCTGATCACTAACCAATCGATCAGTGAATATGCTGCGCGTGATGCAAGGATGCTTAGATATAACAAAAAGGTCCAGGAAATGCTTGTTTTTTTCTCGGTTTTCACTTTTCATCAACTTCCACGAGCCAAAAATGCACAAGCAGATGCGTTGGAAAATCTAGCATCATCACTTGATTACCGATTCAAGCGCTCAATCCTGATTGAGTATCTCGAGCAACGAAGCATTGATGTTAAGGAGATTGAAGTAGGACAACTTGATTCATCTCCGAGTTGGAAGCACCCTTTTATCAACTAACTAGAGCATTGTACATTTCCTGATGAATAATTAGAAGCCCGCAAAGTCCAGATAAAGGCTGCACGATACTATGTTGACAAGGGCCGACTCTTTCGAAAGAGCTTCACAGGGCCGAACTTGTTATGTTTGAGACATCCGGAAACATTGAAAGTCTTAGCTGTAATTCATGAAGGACATTGTGGGAATCATTTTGGTGGAAGGTCACTTGCTCAAAAGACGCTTAGTGCAAGATTTTACTGGCCAACTCTGCGCCAGGACACCTTGCAATATGCCCAGAAATGCGACAAATGTCAAAGGTTCAAACCTAACCAATTGGCCCCACCGGAGGAGTTGCATGCACAGACGAGCCCTTGGCCATTCATGCAATGGGGATTTGATATCGTAGGACTGCTTCCAAGCACACCGGTCCCAAGAAAAAAGTATCTGATCGTCGCCACTGATTACTTTACCAAATGGGTGGAAGCAAAGGCTTTGGCTAACATTACCCAAACTGATGTCCAAAAGTTCATCTGGAGCCAGATCATCTGCCGATTTGGACTTCCCAAGGTCATCCTAACAGACAATGGAACTCAGTTCACTGGCACTATAATCAACGAATTCTTCGAGTCCTAGAAGATAAAGCACTTCACATCAACTGCTTAGTACCCCCAGGGTAATGGCCAAGCTGAGACATCAAACAAGACAATCCTCGATTGTATCAAGAAGCGGCTTGATGATAAAAAAAAAGCTTGTGGGAAGAAGAGTTGGATGGCACGCAATGGGCTTATCGTACAACTCTGCGTCGTGCAACTGGCGAATCTCCATTCACTCTTGTGTATGGCACCAACGTTGTCATACCACCACATGTTGTTGTACCAACGCCTTTTTCCGAGCTTGATGATCTAGTGGTCAACTCCATAGCTTTAAGGACTTCTCTTGACCTCAGTGAGGAATTAAGGGAGCAAGTGGTGAAGTGCATCTCCAGCTACCACCAGCAAGTGAGAAGTTTCTACAACAAGAAGGCTTGACTCCGGTACTTTCTCCCAGGTGACCTTGTTCTCAAGAAAAAGTTTGCAACACCCAATCGTCCAAGGTCTCAAAAACTCAAGTCTCCATGGGAAGGAACCTACCAAATCTACCAAGTAGGCAGAAAGGGAAGCTACACCTTAGAGACAACGGACGGAAAGTTAGTGAGTGGTTCCATGAACGCTCATCACCTCCAAAAATATTATGTATAATGCAAACTAGAGCTCAAAGCTAAGCTAGTCTTTGTTTTGTACCAAATATAGACTTTATTTTCAAGAATAATGTATTTACACTTATCAATAAAGATATCAAGTCATTCCTAGTTCACTTATGTGTTATTGTACTTTCAGCAAGGTTCTCAAAGCCTTCTTCAAAGAAGCACTCAAGCCTTCCTCTAGGGAGCATCCAAAGCCTTCTTCCGAGAAGAACTCAAGCCTTCCTCTAGGAAGCATCCAAAGCCTTCCACCAGGAAGCACACAAAGCCTTCCACCAGGAAGCACACAAAGCCTTCCACCAGGAAGCACTTAAAGCCTTCCACTAGGAAGCACCCGAAGCCTTCCTTCAGGAAGCACCCCAAGCCTTCCTCTTGGAAGCACCCCAAGTCTTCCTAATGGAAGCACCCCAAGCCTTCTCTTAAGAAGCACAAGCCCTTCCTTGAAGGCAACACCAATGCAAATGCTAAAAAAGTTAGTTAAATCCCAACGTTGGACACCCATGGCTACAACGGGGGGCATTTGATGAACAAATAAGTTTGGGATACATCAAATAGTTGGAAGAATTTGACAAAAAATCGGGAGAACAAAATTCTTCATAAATATTGTTTTCATTTATTCATTTGAAGAATGGTTGGCTAATCACATCTCGATTGCTCAAATCAGTTACTCAATACAAAAATGAAAATGCAATAGTCAACATACACATGTAAAGAAACTATGGATGCAAGTCTTCACAGCCCATGGTTCTTTGAAACTCTACCCACTCTTCTAGGGAAAGTAGGGAAATGTCGTCAAAAAGTGACTTGTCGGTTTCAGGAACATCTGCTTTCTTAGCCTCGTCCTCAGGCTCAGGTTCAGCCTCGGGCTCCACCTCTAGTTCAAGCTCTTGCTCTTTGGTAGTGATCCCGCTCCTGCTCTCCGTACCCAACTTTTACACTTCACTTTCCTTGAAGTACAAAGTTGTGGGGGCATGTGGTGGTAACGAGCAATCAGCTTTCAGATTTTCTATTTCAGCTTCCAGGAGTTTGACTTTCTCTTCCGACTCATGCAAACGCCCACGCAGCAAAACAGACTCGTTAAGGGCAGTGTCGCGTTCACTCTCTACCGACAACTTTTATGCGTGACTTGTCTCCAGCTCGAGCATATTTTTCTCTAATGAACGAATTTTCCCCACCAAGGCATTGTTGTTTCGTTTAGAATGGTCGCGACCCTCTCGAAGGTGGATGCACTCTGATTTCATGCACTATTCTTCTGTTCCAGCCCCGCTTGTCCACGAAGTATGTCAACCAGATTGTGGACCCCCGCCTTTCCGATCCTGAGGTCTCTAGCGACTTTATCATACGCAACCTGTGGCACTACCTTCGTCATTTCCGCAATCTCAGGGGTAGCCTCTGTATCCACAGTCCTAGAAGTTGGTTGTGCTTTTTCCACTAGACGTTCTGAACCATCATCCCGAAGAGCCTCAATCATTTCAGGGGAAGTAGAGACAACCTTCAGCTTCTTGGAAGGATCTGCCGCTTGCTCTAAAGGACCACCTGAGGCTCTACGTTTGCTGGATGATTCTGCTGGACTAGCTTGATAGGGTGTGGAGTTCGGGGCATCTTGTGAATCCATTTCAGGACCTGATTTCTTTTTTGGGGGTACATAAGGTCCTTATCTATAGTTCTTCTTCTGGATGACAGCTCTCTTCAAACGTAGCGGAGCACTTAACCACTCCTTGACTATGCTAGCAGGAGGTCTTCCGTCATCAACATCTCTAGATGGGCAAAGCAGCCAGCTCATCTCGCGAAACTCAGGAGGAATCTTTAAGGCTCTATCAATCTTCGTAAGGTCATGATGGCTCTCGAAATCTGAGTACAGTTCATCGCGAGTACAGAAGCGAGATGCAATCCTCACATTTCCACTGCAGTTGTGATCCCATGTGCCACTCACCTCAAAGCAGCTCTGCCTGTATGCCCCGTCGGTGAATACAGTGTTCACGAACAACTCAACTTTGGGGACGACCTGCGTGAGACTTCCACCAGAGAGCTCATCGTGCGCTATGGTGTAGCAGTGCCAGAATTCCACATCAGTAAGCTCCAGTTTGAAAAATTCGTTCAGCTTCTCAAAACACATGACGTGTCTGTAAGAGTCAACGTACAGCTGAGCAGGCGAGCAACCCATCTGACTAAGAATCCCGGAGAAAAACTTTGAAAGCTGGAATTTGAATCCCCAGCTGTCGATCAAAGGGTGGAATTTGGTCCATCTGTTGGACTTCAGATTTCTTCCTCTGCTATTCTTGGGAGCTTTCTAGGAGGAACATCTGTCGCAAAGCTCTGCAAGTACCCCTTCTGGAAATGCATGTGTGTAGCAGATCTTCCACGCCTAGAAATCTTCGGGTCCTTCAAAGTCCTTATCCTTCCCTCGGAATGGAATCTAACTACGTGAGCCACCCTGCTCCCACAATGCGAGCCTGCTAGGTCTCTCGAGAAGTGCACCTTGACGCATCTTGAAATGACCGCCACAAACAAATAAAGTGGGTGTCGCTTGAATCGTAGTCAACGGACGTCCTGAACTCTAGAAATGGGCAAAAGCATCCACCTACAATAAAGGAACAAATTTATTAGTTCCTCACAATAAGTATATATCAAGTATATATGCACTTGAATATATATACGCATACGATTATTCGAAATACGAATGCAATTATCAAACACATTAATAATATTAATATATTAAATACACATTTTAATAAATTAATGTAAATTAAATATACGTATATTCAAAATACGTATGTTATTATTAAACATTATTAAACACATTAATAATGTAAATATACTAAAAATACGTTTTAGAATATTAATGTGTTTATATTAAATATATGTACATGTACCTGCAAAAAAAATTTAATCAGTTTCAATATATATATATATATATATATATAGAAAATTATTCTCCAATTGCATCAATCATCATTTCTGATGTTGATGAAAAATATATATATATATATATATATTATATATGATAAGTCAAGCAACCAATACTCCTGCAAAAAGAAAAAGCCAAGCAGCAATGACATATTAAATATATAAATATGTGTTGAGTGCAACAATTGCAAGTAAAAACGCAGGAGACATCGCCATGCACTAGGCTACCCGCCAACGACCAGTCGACATGTGTCCTCTTCTGAGCATACCAGCACTGCAGCCAGGACTTTTTTGGTTTCTCACTCTCCTCACTGCTCCTTGTCACCGAAAACCAGATTTAAAAAAACACACATGATAAATGAACACAAGAGAGAATCTACCTCACAATTTTTTGAAGATAAGGGCGTGCCACTTCTCTCCCACCAGTAGCCGACACTTTTTCTCTCACTCGATCTGACGGAAAGACTAGGTGAGTATTTTCTTTCCCTCTCCTGGCTAACACAAACCCCTTAAGTAAGGGAAAAAATAGCAAAACGGTGGAACGAAATTAATCACTTTTGAAGGGGATTAAATGTCATTTATGAGGTTTAAATCCTCAAAGGAGTTTTCTTTTTTTATGACCCATGTTAGAGGCTTGCATCAAGAGAAAAAAAAACAAGGGGAACAATATTTCCCCCTGTGATCCACCTCAAGCTTAAGCAAGATCAGCCTAGTCTTGAGCTCAGAAATTTATTCTCGGACACCAAACAAAAATCCAAATGCAAAGCCCAAGCTTTTTCGAACACCAAGCCCAATGAAACTTCTTGAGCATATTCCAAAGTTTGTACATCCCTTAGGACTCCCTGAGCTCCTAAGCGATGTGGGGGCATTTGTGGAATCAAAATCACCCGAAAATTGTGGAGCTGCCACGTGCCTATAATTTATAAAATGACCAAATTGCCCCTGGTAATAAAACAAATGACTTGTGGACACCCACACATTAAATAATCTATTTACCAGCTAAATACATTATTTAATCGGGTTAAAAGTGTAACGACCCGTCCCATAAATCGGGATTAAATTGGTGGTTAATGACGGATTGGTGAAGTGCATCGGTGATTAGTTGAATGGGTTCGGACGGACGGTGCAAAATGACAATTTTGCCCCTAGTATGGGCAAAAATGATGACTTTTTGTTCGGGTGGTCAAAAGGACTTTAACCGACGACCGTGACGTAGTTCGGGACGTCACGAGTTCATAGACAGGTGGTACGTCCGATTCCGACATTCGGGAAAAAGTTATGACGTTCGGAAGTTCAGGGGCAATTTGGTAAGTTAGCTTAAAAATGGGGCAATTGTTGACTTTTCAGACGACGTGGAATTATTACGTATTTCGAGGACCATTAGGTAGGTCTCGATGTCCTGAGTACAACGACAGGCGGCACATCATGATCGGACTTCGAATGTTTTGGTTACGGGTCTCAAATAATGAAGGGCACAATGGTAATTTCTGCAAGGTAGGGGCAAAATGGTCATTTGGCTACCTTGGGATCTATGCCCAGTTAATGATGGAAACTTGGCCTGCTCTGGAATGTGTGCCCACAGAGAAATAGACACCTGGCCCAATCTGGCCCAATAGCTTGAACAAAATAAGAAACAGGGAGAAACAAAGTGGTATGTGAGTGTGGCCGTGCAATCTAGTGATCCTACTACCCATGTGAGATTTGTGTGAAGGAGAATGAGTGAACAGACAAAAAGGAAGGTTGTGGTGCTGTCGTGACGGGCCGCCGTGGACGGTGGCCACACCACCGTGCGAACAGAGCAAAAGGGGAAACCGTGAGGAACCCATAATTTGATCACCCTTAACTGTTGTCTTGAGTCCATGGTTTCTGAAGGAAAAGTGTTTGGAAGGTTGAGGTGAACTCCATGGACTTGAATGTAAGGCTTGGGAGAGAAGGTAAGTACAAGTCCCATGAAACTCGTTTTTGTTTTTGAAAATGGTAAACTGAGTTTTGGTAATTGTTAACTGACACTATGAATTGGGTACTGTTTTGGAAGTTGAAAGGAAGGAACCATGGAAACAGAGAGGAGCATTTTTTTGAAGGGAGAAAACTCAATCGGGAAGGTACAGTCAAGACCTAAATTCGTGATTTTATTGTCTAGATTAGTTAGAATTAATAGGATGAATTGAATTGATTAAAAAGGATGGGAAAAGATGGAAAATTGGACGAATTAAGTGATGAACCGGTTGCGCCGGTTCGAATTACAGAGGCCGGTTTGAACCGGGCCAGCAGTGGGTTGAAGATGAACAGTGACTGGGCGCGTGGCTCCTACGTGCAGCCCCCTTTGGGCAGTTTGTGAGGGCGCGTGGGGTCCCTTTTGAGAAAGGTTCCAACGTGACTTTTAAAGTATTCGATGTAACGAACATTTTGGCGTTGGTTTCGAGTCAATTGGACACTGTCTCGATATGTTTTGGGATGTTCGTAGGTTTTAGGGCTCGGTTACAAATAGTTAAAATACGAAAAAATTATGGGGCTTTAGTATGACCTTTGTGAAGTAGTTAGTGACCTTAGTATGGGATTTGGACAGGTTCGGGAAAGCCGAGGATAGCAGAATGGTCGGGAACAGCGTAAGTGCGCGCGTATCGAGGTGACGTCGGAATGGTCTGTTAGTGGACTTTGCTTTTAAACTTATGATGCATGCATATATGTTTTTATATGTTTTCTATACATGGTTCTATGATTTGATTTATGATCTTGATGATTTACGGTTTTGTACATTTTTTCGAGATTCTTACGTATTTGCACGTCTTAAGAGGTTTCGATTTCTCTTGTGATTTGACGATGGTTTTAATGATTTGATTTTGGGATTTGAAATATGATTTGATTTCAATGATTTGAAACGGATTTCGGGCTTGGAGCCCTGTTCATGTGATTGAGATTTCAGATTTGGTTTTCGAGATTGGAAAGGAAATCTAGATTTGGGTTCGGGACAGTGGTTTCGGATGCCGGCTTACGGAATCATTGTTGCGAATTCGGATAAGGATTTTTGATGGTTTTTATTGATTGGATGAAAAATGGTTTTGGGTTTAAAGACCCGGAAAAGAAAAGAAAAACCCACTGGATTTGGTTTTGAGTTTAAAGACTCGGATGATTGATGGAGGGTGGGCCTTGGATTGATATGTTTTGAGTCTAAAGATTCGGTATATGTTTTGAGTTTAAAGACTCGGCGATTGTGATACCCCCCCCCCCCCCCCCCCCCCCCCGAGGCCTATGATTGTGTTTTAAGTTTAAAGACTTGTTAATATCCCGGGAAGGCCTGGTTATTTGGGCATGGTTTTGAGTTTAAAGACTCGGGTGCACTTGAGATCCAGTAAACTTGTATGATTGATATTTTCACTGGTTTTTCACTGATTTTCTGATGTTTTGGGCAGTGGCCCGGATGAATTGGATTTTATGAGTTTTGGGACTGAGTTCCCGGATTTTAGATTGGTTTATGATTTGAGGCCGAGGCCGGGATTTGACTAATGGATTTGCTTACAGTTTCAATCATAATTTTCAATACGGTTTTTTGATATGAAGGGTTTTCATGACTTGGATTTGATATGCATGCATTGTTTTTGTAAAATGGAGGGTATAAATGTACTTGTTTTATTGAACTGTTTTTGCACTTATACTTTATTTTCGTCCACTCACAGTCTTTTGTGTTTTCGATACCCTCCAGGTTGTTGCGGTATGGGTTGTTGGTCGAGAGGGACGGAGACATCACACGTACGATCCACAGTAGACTCGGTGCACTCTGGGAAGTTCGGATGCTATTGGACGGTCGAATCGGGAATCCCTTGTCTGACTTACGTGTCACATGAAGGTTGGACGCGAGTTTAGCCTTTGTGTCATGCGTAAGTTAGACGGGAACAGGGTTTAGCCCTTAATCCCGCAGGGGGGGATTAGGGGTGGGTCCTGTCAAAAAGTCTCTGTAATATTAATATTGTCTCCGAGAGTTAATTGTCATTATTCTTAATAACGGGCAATTAAATATTGATATTAAATCACAATAATTATCATTATTGTCATAATGAGCCATTATTATAATTATTAAATAATATATTTTATTATAAACATATTATTTATTAATTACAAATTCAACCGACCAATCAGAACGCTCCGAGGCTCCCAAGGTTTACCTATAAATAGCGGAGCTCATTTCACTTTCCAAGTAATTCCGCTCAACGCTACTTAAGCTCTTGAGATTTCTCTTTCAAAGCTGACTTAAGCATTGGAGCATTCTTGGTCGAACACTCCTCGAGTCTCGATCATTGAATGAACGATAGCTTACTGTTTCCTTGTTTGCAGGGATCTTTGAGTCCTTTTGAGTTTAAAGGATGAATTCAGCTTCAACAGTAATCTCCATCAAATTCTAGTCAATCATCCACCCGAGATCGTCCAAATCAATCATGCTCAATCCATTCATGGGCTTCCCAGTCAGGCACTGTAACATCATTGTTGTCATCCCTTTCTGTCAATTCTCCCTCCTTTGTTTATTTAGCTGCCCATTGACCTTCACGATCCTTTTCCTTTGAAAAGTCTCCTGATTCACCATCTTCTTTGTAACGACCCCGAACCGCGATTAATAATATTTTAATGTAAAATGACTATTTTGCCTCTAGAGGGGGAAACTTTGACTTTTGACCCGGGAAATAATTTGGACTTTGATCCATGACTATGACATAGATCGGGACGTCACGAATCCGTAGACAGGCGGCACGCCGAAATCGGAGTTCGTATGAAAAAGTTATGGTCACGGAAGCGTTTTAGCGGAATTTATGAACCTAGAACAAAACGTTAAATATTAATTAAATATTGAAATCTGTGCAAAACCCTAGATTTAATCTGAGCCGTCGGATGAATGACAAGTGTCACTCATCCTAGAGAACACTATTCCAATAAAGTTGGGTCTACACCCACAGGTCAGTTTTTAAATATTTATTTTCGCTCAATTAACTCCAGCCATCCATCTTATTTGCCAGGTTGATCTGAACTGTCCATTTCATTTCCTCTTTTCTTTATTCTGCACGGTTCACTCATCTCTCTCATAGCACACACACATATTCCTCACCGTGAACGACAAACCCATACGATTTCTCTCTGCCCAAACACCCAGACCGAGCACCGTCCTTGCCACCAGACGACGACCACCGTCACCACCATCATCATCTTCATCTCCACCGTGAACTGCCACCCTTCTCCCTACCTGAAAACCTAGGAAACCCCCTAGACCTGAGACGCCGAAACACGGATCCAGGAAACCTGCACCACCTCCACTCATTCTCTCGACTTGAACCAAGCTCTAGTTAGGACCGTGAGGAACCCAGGACGACGTCGAGACGGTCGACGCAGGCCACGGCGGCGACACGGCGGAGGTACGAACGGAAACCCGAGAACCCATATTTTTCTAGATTTTCGAAGGAGACTTTTTAACGTTTAGGTTTCCTTCCTTTTGTTTGGGACATGTCCTAGGATCAGTGACGAGCTCAGAGGAGCTGTTTGGACGTTGAAAAACCGACTAGGTAGCCGGAGAAGACAACCGGAGTAGGGGCCGTGAACTTCTTCGAAGCCCAGGTATGAATCTCGTCGTTGGTTTCCATTTTTGAGGATTAAGATCCGTAGAACAGACCTAGACGACCCTTTAAGAGTAAACCCTGTCGAAAATGGTGGCCGAAGATGGATTCTGGGAACGGGTCAAGCTGCGGGTCAACGGCGACCCGATTTAAGAATCTGGGTTGACCCGATACTGTAACACTGATGATGTCATCATGCTGACATCACTGTTAACATCATGTTGACGTCATCATGTCAGAGATTGTCAGACCAAGGGCCAACCAGAGCATGACATGTGTCCTCTGACATGTGTCAGAGATGACGTCATGCTGACGTCACAAACACTGTAGCAGCGTTGACCACGCGTTGACCAGGCGCGTGGGGGCACATATGAATAGTAATTTTGGTGGGGCCAGTATCATTTTCAAGGTTTCGACGATACGGATCCAATGGCGGTGGTTTCGTGTCAATCAGAGATCTTTAGGATGGTCAAATGGGGTTTGAAGCCTGGGGAATAGTGTCCGGGCTATGTTTTCGGGACGGATCTATTCTAGGGTTTTAGTATTGACGTAGTAGGGTCCTTTAGTGATGCTCGGATATGTTAATACAGGTTTTTAGCAGTCGTTGAGCAGCAAGGACCGTGTGTGAGTGGGCTATTTAATTTATAAAAGACTTGCATGCATAAACTGTTTTACTATTTCCACTTATGATTTAGATGAGTACTATATGAGAATGTTTATATTACTTATTATGATGTTTTGGGCATGAGGCCCATCTGGATTATATGTGGAATGTGTTCAGGGATGTCCGGGGGACACAGGGTAAACTATACTGTTATTGTGCGGTACTTTCCTACCTTTCTATCTTGTCTCCTCCAGGGAGGGTCGTTGGCCTGGATGGACCCTGGAGTAGTCACGGGGCACTGACTGAGTGAAGTTAACCCCCGTTGGGTTGCTTACTCTCAGGAAGGCATGTTCGTATACCTCGGGCAGTGACCGGGATACCGGGCACTGGTGTACCTAGGGGAGTCTCGAGTGTGAGACCCTGAGTGGCAACGCGTAGCCTTAGAACCGTGGCGTCATTTGGGTTGGATTTTACAGTGCACTAATATGTTGGGTTTTCCTTTTGATTATCATATGATTCTGTGGTTATGATTCTATTATGATACTATGTTTTCAATGCATGCAAGATTTGGAAAACGGAGGGGTAAAACTTTATGATTTACTTTATTATGAAATTGATCTATAAACTGTTTATTTTCGGCCCACTCACTCTTTAAATGTTTTACTGACCCCTCCAGGCCGTGACACGGAATTAGAGGAGGATCCGGAGGAGGAAGAGGCTTAGTTTAGTCGTTGTGCACCTGTACACCCCCATTGGGTAGGTTGAGCACCAAATAATGTACTCTGACTATTGTGCTCACATTTTGTATTGTACTATCCCTTGTCTGATAGCTATCACTCTGAACAATGTTGTTGCACATTATTCATTTAATTTGAAGTATTTAGCTTTCGTTTAAGGGTATTTTTGGTATGTTTGGAGTCGTTGTCAGACGGGAGCGGGACACGTCCCCGGGTGGTCCCAGTGGGATTGGGATAGGTCCTGTCAGCTTGGTATCAGAGCACTAGGATTAGCAGTCACTGTATTAGGTTAGCGGTTTGTACCTTGTACATTGTCACTTTAGACGTCTTTTAACTCATTTGCCTCTTAACAATTTTGATATGCCTCCGCGACGAGAACCCCGTGCACGTGCTGATGAGAAAGTTGAACGAAATAGGGACACTGCGGGCATTGAGCGGGCCCAGCGCCTGGGTACCACGATCTTTAGCGGGGGGACCGACTCCGAGGAAGCACACCAGTGGATCGACCGCTGGGAGAGGATCTTTGAGGTCATGCATTGCCCACCTGAGGAGCCTGTGGTATTAGCGAATGTCCTACTGGATGGGAGCGCTTACTGTTGGTGGCACAACCTTGTACTGGTCGGCTGGACCGTTCATACCATCCCTTTGGAGACCTTCCGGGAGCGATTTCTCAATCAGTTTTATCCGAGGTCGTTCCACAACGCCAAGGAGGCAGATTTCTTGCAGCTCCAGTAGGGAGACCAAACTATGGTGGAGTATGAGGAGACTTTTCTGATGCTGTCTCGCTTCGCCGAGAACTTCGTGATCACCGAGGATGATCGTTGCCGCAGGTTCGAGTGGGGACTGCGACCAGAGATACAAGCGATGGTGACTTCGACTCCCTTTGCTACTATGAGGGATCTGACTGATGATGCAACTAGGGTCGAGAGCAGCCTTCTGGCATGGCAGCGAGCTGCAGAAGAGCCACGGTGACGTGATCGCCCACACTTGGGATTTTCGGGCCGTCGGGGCACGAAGGTAGGACATTCTGGGGGATCTTCATCTTCAGGCAGTCGAGGACATTCTAGTCGTTTCAGGAGCCCTCAGAGGTCAGGGCAGCGATCTGGTGCTTGGTAGCAACAGTACTCACCCATGAACACCTCACCAGGAGGATACTCGGGCATGCCGAGAGATTATACCTGCTTCTCTTGTGGTGAGCCGGGACACTATGCATCTGAGTGTCTGATAGTTCGAGGTAGTGCCGCTCCAGCACAGAGCTCAGCATCTCAGACTGCCAGCAGCCGGGCGCACGGTACGGTGCGTGGCCTTGTTGGAGGAGTTCAAGGACGTGGACGGCCGACCGAATCTTTGCCTCGTGTCTATGCAGTCACACATCAGCAGGCCAGATCTATCCCGGGAGTCGTGACAAGTACTGTATACATTTATGATATTTCCGTTCATGCATTGATGTATTCGGGGGTGACTCATTCATTTATTTCATCGGGTTCTGCGATTCTTTTGGGCCGTGAGGTATCTGCACTCGAGAACGAGATGGGTGTGGGTACACCGATGGGGGTGACTTATCGAGTGAACCAGGAGTTACGAGCTTGTCCAGTGGTAGTCGAAGGTGTAGAGTTTCCAGCAGATTTGATCATTATGGATTTGCACCACTTCGCTGTGATACTCGGAGTTGACTGGTTGTCAGAATACAATTCAATCATCGATTGCTGCAATAAACAGGTGACTTTGAGGGGTCCGGGTTTACCGAAGGTGATATTCCAGGGAGAGAGTGGAGACTCGTCACCCAAGGTAATATCTGCACTTACAGCTACTAAACTTTTACAGAATGGGTGTCAGGGTTACCTAGCTTATGTGGTAGAATCAACGGATGAATCTTTGAGGATCGAGGATATCCCAATTGTACGGGAATTTCCTGATGTATTTCCAGAGGACTTGTCTGGATTACCACCACCCCGGGAGATCGATTTCACGATCGAATTACTCCCCGGGACACGACCAATCTCACAAGCGCCGTAACGTATGGCACTGGCCGAATTACGGGAATTGAAAATCTAACTCCAGGAACTGGTGGATCTGGGGTTTATCCGACCCAGTACATCACCTTAGGGAGCGCCCATTTTATTTCTTAAAAAGAAGGAGGCTAACTTGTGGTTGTGTGTGGATTACCGGCAACTAAACAAGGCCACGGTAAGGAATCAGTATCCCTTACCAAGGATCGACGACCTGTTTGATCAACTACGAGGAGCGCGGTACTTCTCAAAGATAGATATACGGTCATGATACCATCAGTTGAGAATAGTTGAGGGAGATGTTCAGAAAACAGCTTTCCGGACGAGGTACGTCAAATCGGTAGCTGCATGGAACGTTTGCTGGTTGGCGCATATGTCTGGGAGAGTACCTCGATGCATCCAATCGGTAGCTACGTGGAGCATTTGTTGACCGGAGCATATATCTAATAGGGTACCTCAAATGAAGATGTTGGCCCATCGCACTGTGCCTTCTTGCCTGTCTGAACTGAGGCTTCCGATCAATCACAATGGTCCTGCTTGCTAATTGGGGCTGCGAAAGCACCTTACCTGATGCTTTCGATCAGTCGCAATGTTCCTGCTTACCGATTGAAGTATATCCATGAAAGGGTACCTTGTATAAGGTTCTCAGTCAAACGCAATGTTCTTGCTTGCCGATTGGAGTCGTGAGAGCATCTCTCCTGATGCTTGCAATCGGTTCAATATTTCTACTTTCCGATCAGAGCATATACATTAGAAGGTACTTCGTATGAGGCTCCCAATCGATCGCAATGTGCCTGCTTTCTGATTGGGGTCGCGAGAGCACCTCGCTTGATACTTCCAATTGGTCGCAATCAGAGTATACACATGAGATAGTGAAATGACCCATCCCAATCACCCCGGAATTAACGTGGGATGTGCCTTGCTCCCGTCTGATACGACGTGTTAGACAAGGGATAATACTTACCTCAGCCCATACGGGGCTCCTAGAGCGCGCTAGGATTGGTGGAGGAGTGCGATGTCTCGGTCTCTGCTACAGCCCGCATCCGTGATCAACCTGAAGGAAATTAAAACCATTAAGATTTGTGAGTGGACGAAGATCAATAAGTTATAAAAACACATTTCATAAAGATATTTATGCCCTTCACTAAAAATTATGCATGCATCGTAAAATCAGTAATCAAAATATTTACTCAAATGAACCATTATGGCCTTAGCCTAAAAACCGTAACTCAAAACCAAATGAGGGAACTCAGTCCAAAACTGTAGAATACCAAAATCCGTAAATCGAAAATCAAGTGAGCCACTGCCCAAATCCATAACCACAAATCCACAAATCCAAAAATACCAAAATATCATTTCAAGATTCCAATAATCCATATTTACCACATAACCATCCTCGGCATCCCATATGCCTAGCGTCCCAGACGCTTGACGTCCCAGACGTCGTATCTCACGGTAATAAGCAACTCGTGCTACCCGAGGTCTTTCTAGGTTTATATCTCTGACGTCTCAGATGTCTAATCATAGCATTCCTGCTCCTGAATCACCATACGGTTCGGTAACTCCGTATAATGACCCCTCGCAAGCAATGCACCGTGACTTCCCCAGTGTCCCAGACACCTGGTTGAGACCATCACATGTCCTTGTATCAAGATGGTACATGGAAAATAGTTTTACAAAGCCATTTCAAAACATCTCAATGGGCCCTACCCGAAATATCTCATAAAACATCACAATCCATTTAGGGTCCCCTTCTTGAAATCACGTTTATGAAACATAGGGCCCCAGACCCGAAATCACATTTATAAAGCTCAATTGGGCCTCATGCCCGATTTTGTAAACCATTGGGCCCCCGGCCCGATCACATAATACAAATGGGTCTCATGCCCGAGTTCATCTTTCCAAAAACAAAAACATGCCATAGAACCTTTATTAAACTCACAATCACATAGAAATAGCATAAACTCGTAAACCTCGAAATACGTTTAAATACGGGGTTTACCTTAAAATATGTGCAATCGTATAATCCACCAGTGCCACAATCATCATCATAGAAATCACGTATGTAAAACATATGAAATAGTTATGCATGCATCGTAGTTTAAAAAATGAAGTCCACTCACAGATCGTCCTACGCTGCCACCTCGATACGCATGCCATAAGCCCTCCCGGGCCCCATCACTATCACCGGGACTTCCAAACATGTCCAAATCACACGAGAGGGTTACTAATCTCTTCATTAACCTCCTATTAAAACCCCGTAATTTTTCCGGATTTTTAACTATTTTTAAACTCGATCCTAAACCTTCGGACACCCCGAAACATATCAAAACAGTGTCTGATCAACACGAAACCAGTCCCAAAATGTTCGTTACATCGTATAGATGATTTCACGTGTTGAAAGTCTCCCCAAAAAGTCCTTCACATGCTCCCACGCGAGCCCCAAAGCCCCTGCTTGTGAAACCCACGCGCTTGGCAATGTTCATCATCATTGAGCTTTAGCAGACCGGTCTAGCCAGTTCAGTTCGGTCCAGTCAGTCCAACTGGAGAGGCGTGGCCGGTTCAGGCTAATAACTCTAGTGTTTTCGGTCCATTTCCTTCCATTTTCACTCCTAAACCTTCCCCTAAACATTCCTAGTCCATTTATGAATTTAAAATATGAAAATCAAAACCAAAAACATACCTTTCAAATGAATGTTTGAACCAGCCATATTCCTCCCGTCGGTTTTCCATGATTCCGGCCACCAATGGCCTCCATTCCAAGTTCATTAGTCTCCTGGAAACCTCCAAAACACTTCTCCATTAACCAAACCATTCAAAAACTACTCAAAACTAGATTTCCAATTTTGAACACAAAACTCACCTTCCATGGATTTTTTCCGGCCATCGTCCACGACGGTGCAAGCCGTGGCCACCATTCTTCTCGTCTCACCTCCCTCACTCACTTTCATTCATATCCCAAGCCCAGAAAATGAATATTGAAGGGGCTATGGACATGAGTTTGCACGGGTTTGGTTTAGGGAGAAATGAAAATGGTCGATCGTGATGGTGGAAGGAAAATATCCATCATGTGGAGGAATGAGCCAATCAGATGGGTGACACTTGTCACTCATCTGGTGGTTCCTTCTAGAAACTTCCCAATCAACATCTGCCACATGTCTTCGATTATCAGTTTTCATGCAATAGTGTCATTTTCCGTTTTAAACCTATAACTTCTCCGTCGAACCTCTGATTTCGACTTGTCGCTTGTCTACGAACTCATAACGTCTCGATCTACGTCACAGTCAACGGTCCTCGTACGTTTCACTCCCCGAGTCAAAAGTAAATATTTGTCCACGCCCAAGGGTAAAACGGTCATTTTGCACATTCCGCCCGATTTCTCTCAACTAATCCCCGATTAGTCATTCTAAACAATAATTAATTAATATTTTAATCCCGATACTCTGGACGGGTCGTTACAACCTTCCCCCTTAACAAATTTAGTCCTCGAAATTCCAACTATCTCGATTCCACATTCACCCCATGGAGAACCATTCGATCTCACACCATATGTACACTTGTACCCCCTTTAGCCAGAACCATACTTGTCTGCACTCAGATGTTCCAATATGGACTCACATCGCATCGACTACACTCGACCTCCTCAAGTGAAATGGATCACACGATCCGAGTTAATACCGCTTGACAATTCTACCCTTACTTGGACACATTCAGCTTTTTCTCTCAATCACTAATACACTCTGACATCTGCTCCCACTGGGAGTCACAAAACCTTACTCATCAATCCACGCTGACACATTCAGCCAAACCATCACCATTTGGCCAGTCGTAAATCAATCTGACATCTCTCCCACATCGAGGGTTACCCAAATCTCACATTTTCTCCGTATTTCCTGAATTTTACCATGTCAACATTACACATTCCATAACGTCGCGCTCAGCCGTCACTCACGGCTCCATGGTCAAGATTCGAATCACTGACACATCCTTACTCACTCTAGAGTCGCACCAAGGTACCTCGTACCAAAATTTCCTCATAATCCATGCTACCATTAGTGAAAGTCACAGAGCAGCCGATCCATGCAAAACAACTTGTGGTTACACCAACCACCAAATCACTCAACCTGAGTATACTTATACCAACATCTCACTCAACCTGCATGTAACTGGACCCCAACGAATACTTGCCCAGCAGTAATACACATCCCAACTCTAGGGTTCCATTAGCCATCCAAGACTCTGAGCACCTGCTTATACAATCACTGAATCCGTCAAAAATCACTCTATTCAGCGCATAGTATTCAATGTCCAGTTCATGTCCTCAGCCAATCCAATGACATTGGAACTAAGCCGACTACCAACACGCTCAACCACACACCACTGGTACATCCTATGTACCATCACCAGGCACCACTCGGCCTGTCCAGTATCAATCCTCGCACGACGTACAGGATACGTACATCCATCCTCCAACCAGTCCACTACATGGTTCATCTGTCCAATCTCATACTAGACAAATCGATTACTCCAACTCATCATCCATTCTCAGTCCCATGGTCCCCCGACCAGCATCACAATGTCTACTCCCAAACACGTAATCCAACACGTACTAATCCGACTCACGTTTACCAAGGCGTACCCATTCATATCAATTGAGTGTCCAATTTCACCCACGTCTACTGAGACGCACTAGCACTGAACCTATCGGTTACCTACACAAACACTTTCCGTACCACATTCGATTGACTTCGAAAGGAAGCCAATCCCATTGTCCATATATCCAATACTGACCAATCCAACCCCGTCGGATGCCCACTCGTTCACAAGTCAAATACCCAAGCCGAATCATAAACATCACAACTCACTCAAGTACTATCTTATATTGGATTAACTTCAAAAAGAAGTTCAGTCCAAACATTCCCATATCCAAATATTCACGACAAGGCAATAAACTCTTCACCTAACCTGATCAACAAGATCACAATTCAAATCCATCACCACGTCACCCGACCAGTAACATCATGATCCTAGATCGTCATAATGCCAATGTCCACAACATCACACTCCTGATCCACCTAGGATCCACACATGCTCACTCAGCTAACAATCCAACTGAAATCTGATCGTAGAGTCTTACACCCTCTTTGAATCCTTCGTCAATCACGTCACTCCTCAACTATTTTCACATCGAAACACTCAATCAAAAACGAAACACGTCTAAATAGTGGTTTCTCTCCAACTACCTCATATCGATCCTTGTCATTCTATGTCATCATTTTGCCCATCTTTTCCTATCCGGACCCCCTCGTCATATTTCCCTAGGTAGGATGACAGTACCGACATCCTCCACAAATCCAGAACCAAACACAACTTCTCTTGTCAAATGACCCAAAGCCAATCATGGCTCCACCAACCAATACACGCTCAACGTATTGGTAACAACAATCATCGTGTGCCATGGGTAGAAAAATAAGAAGTCACCCTAATGACTTCAGAATACCCACCACCAAAGCTGAAACAAACACTTCTCTCGCCTCCTCAATCATAACTCTCCTCGAATCTGAAGTTCCAACCATTTTGGAAGGTTGATATGCTTCTAACTAAGTGTCAAGTCCAACCACTGGACTTTCCAAATCCTCAACTCACTTGGACAACCACGTGTCCGTAACCAATTTATTACCCAGATCACTTGTCTGTTATCACCGTTTATGCGCATCCAAAAGATGTAATTCGTCACTATCTCGTTCTCATATCTCAACCTTTACAGGCTCAACTCTCGGGTTTCCATGTTATTCACAATCTCAAACTCTCACATCAATACTACCATTGATTCTCTTCAGCTTCTTCCAATTTCAATAATTTCTTTGTACTTCCTAGGGGTACTAGAAACGTACAACCACACAAGTTTCGGAGTTGACTGCAACTCCCCGAATCCACTAATTTCCATGACGTCCTCTACGTCATCCAAAACTCCTCGTGTCACAATTGTACCTCTTCATCCATTCATCACTTATTCATCTAACAATTGTTGAAACTTATTCCAACACATCACAATCCCTACTAGATCCCATCCATTCCATCACTCAACCACTACCGAATCTCAGTTACCGAACATATGCCCATCACGACGGAGTCACAACCCAACTCGTGGCCCATCGTCATAACAATCATCGGCACCAGCACACTGCGTGCGAATCAAACAACCCTGAGTCGTTACTCATACCGAGCAACAACGCCGTATCTCTGCTCAGGTGAAAGGAACTCTGCCTCTCTCGTACCCCACAACTATGGGTACCACCAGTCTGACAGTCCACAGCAAGATAATGAACGTTCCCTGAATGTCCCCCGATCCTCAACTACCACCACTACATCAATCACCCTCGATAGCCAGTCATCTACACACGACTATAGACCATCAGTCATCGCTATCGAGATCTGCATCCACACATCACACTATCATCCGGTCTAACCCGGGATTGTATATCTTATCTCAAAACTGTACTCGTGGATCGAATCTCATCATTTCACTTCATGTCGGCCAACCAATCTCTATCGTTTCGACTAGACTCACTAGAGTCATCCATATGGTCATCCACGACCTCAGCCTCTTTTTGCAGCGCAATTTCCAATCCAATAGTCACAATCTGGGATTCGACTCGACAGACCACCCCGACTCGGGAAGTAGTCCAATCCTCAACAACTACGGACTCACACTTCAAATTATCAATCACAACTAAGGTTTACCTTTCCAGTCCATCCATCATATATTAGGGTTCCACATCACACCCTAGGGTTCCTCTGAACCCAACTGTCCTCTGCAGTATAATCGACAATCTGACCGACCCCGCGGTCCTGACATCGCATGGACGTCAATCCAATCCTACCATCAACGCAATTGGGGTTCCACCACTAAGGTCCTCAGCTAACTCCGATGTACCAACATTCCCAACACCAGCAAACACCACAAGGGTTCACATTCTCGTATCATCACTCAACCGAGGTTCACATTTCTAGATCACAACTCAAATGGGGTTCCCTGAACCCAGCTGCTCCCGGAAGCACCTCAATCTAACATCACATGACCGAACCAACGGTCCCACATTACCAATTTGTCACATACAACCCCCACTTGGGTCGAATCACACTAACGCACAGTGTATCGAGCCAATCACACACTATCCACTATTCAGTCTTGAAAACTACCAAACCAGCATCCTACTATCAAGTTGATAATGGGATGACCACGTAGAGACATCACATCCTTAACCTATACGTAGCTATTTTGGTATGCCTTGACCACCTCGCTCTGATACCACTTGACACGACCCAACCCAATCCCCCCAGGATTAACGTGGGATGTTCCATGCTCCCGTCTGATATGACGTGTCAGACAAGGGATAATACGTATCTCAGCCCATACGGGGCTCCCAGAGCGAGCCAGGATCGGTGGAGGAGTGCGATGTCTCGGTCTCTGCTACAGCCCGCATCCGTGATCAACCTGAAAGGCATTAAAACCATTAATATTTGTGAGTGGACGAAGATCAATAAGTTTATAAAAACACATTTAATAAAGATATTTATGCCCTTCACTAAAAAGTATGCATGCATCGTAAAATCAGTAATCAAAACATTTACTCAAATGAACCATTAGGGCCTTAGCCCAAAAACCGTAACTCAAAACCAAATGTGGGAACTCAGTCCAAAACTGTAGAATACCAAAATCCATAAATCCAAAATCAAGGGCCACTGCCCAAATCCATAACCACAAATCCACAAATACCAAAATACCATTTCAAGATTCCAATAATCCATATTTACCACATAACCATCCTCGGCATCCAAGATGCCTAGCGTCCCAGTCGCTTGACGTCCCAGACGTCATATCTCACGGTACTAAGCAACGCGTGCTACCCGGGGTCTCTCCGGGTCAATATCTCTGACATCCCAGATGTCTGACGTCCCAGATGTCTAATTATAGCATTCCTGCTCCTGAGTCACCAAACGGTCCAGTAGCTCCGTATAATGACCCCTCGCAGGCAATGCACCGTGACTTCCCTAGTGTCCCAGACACCTGGAGGAGACCATCACATGTCCTTGTATCAAGATAGTATATGGAAAACAGTTTTACAAAGCCATTTCAAAACATCTCAATGGGTCATGCCCGAAATATCTCATAAAACATCACAATCCATTTAGAGTCCCCGACCCAAAATCACGTTTATGAAACATAGGGTCTCAGACCCGAAATCACATTTATAAAACATAATTGGGCCTCATGCCCGATTTTGTAAACCACTGGGTCCCCGACCCGATCACACAATTCAAATGGGTCTCATGCCCGAGTTCATCTTTCCAAAACCAAAACCATGCCATAGAACCATTATTAAACTCACAATCACATAGCAATAGCATAAACTTGTAAACTACGAAATACGTGTAAATACAGGTTTACCTCAAAATACGTGCAATCGTATAATCCACCAGTGCCACAATCGTCATCATAGAAATCACGTATGTAAAACATATGAAATAGTTATGCATGCATCACAGTTTAGAAAACGAAGTCCACTCGTACGCTGTAGCCTCGATACACGTGCCATAAGCCCTCCCGGGCCCCATCTGACACGACCCATCCCAATCCCCCCGGGATTACCATGGAATGTGACGTGCTCCCGTTTGACAAGAGGCGTCAGACAAGGGATAACCGATTGCCATTGCCCAAACCGGCTTCCAGAGTGCGTAAGGATCGATGGAGGAGGTGTGCGATGCTCAAGTCTCTGCTGCAGTCGTATCCGGAATCAACCTGAAGGGCATTAAAAACAAAAGCTGTGAGTGGACGAAAATAAACAAGTCTGTTAAAAACATTTATAAGACATTTATGCCCCTCAGTAAAATCATATGCATGCACCAAAAACCAATAATCCCATATTTATTTAGAAATAACCATTAGGGCCTTAGCCCGGAAACCCAAGCATATTTTCAAATTCCAAAAGTGAATCCAAGAGTTATTTCATCAATCTAGTAATATTCATTTATTATTTTTCCATCTCCAGCATCCCCGATGCCTAGCGTTCTAGACGCTTAACGTTCCAGACGTCATATCTCACGGTATTAAGCAACGCGTGCTGCACGGGGTCTCACCGGGTCCATATCTCTGACATCCCCGATGTCTGACGTCTCTGACGTCTAGCAATCCTGCTCCTGGATCACTATACGGTCCGGTAGCTCCGTACAATGGGCCCTCGCAGGCAATGCACCGTGACTTCTCCAGTGTCCCCGACACTTGGAGGAGACCAGGATATATATATCCTCATATCGAGATGGTTTTATGGAACACATTTTATTATTCATTTCCAAAATATCACAAGGGCCCTGCCCCGAATTTCCATAAAACCGTCATAAGTCCAAATAGTTGAATCAAATCCGAAATAGTTTATTCAATTCCATTTTAGGGTCCCCGACCCGAAATCACATATATAAGTCAACTGGGCCCCTGGCCCGATTCATAAGTTAACTGGGCCCCTGGCCCGATTCATAAGTTAACTGGGCCCCTGGCCTGATTTCATAATTCAATTGGGCCCCTAGCCCGATTAACAAATTAACTGGGCCCCTGGCCCGATTTCACTTTATCAAATCCGTAACCGTTTCATGAAATCATATCCATCCATATTTATGGAAATCAGTGCAAATCCAGAAAACCTCGATTCACGTGCAAACACGTAAATCGCCTCGAAATGCGTGAAAACATATAAATTCACTGATATCCAAAATAAATCATATAATCCCAATTATAACAATCATGAAACAGTTATGCATGCATCGAATTTATAAAACCAATGTCCACTCACAGACCAGTTAACCGAGCACCTCGATACGCGTGCCATAGGCCTTCCCGGGCCACACCGCTATCACCGGGACTCCCAATCTTGTTCAAATCACATTAGAGGATCACTAACCTCACCCAACTCGTGGGATCGATCGCACAAAGCATCCACCCTCACGGCTGTTCAATGAAACAGTACCCCATGTGAAATTACAATTCTGCCCTTGTGCATAAAATTACCAAAATGCCCCTCACGCATCTTGACCCGTAACTCGGTCATACGGACTCCGATTGATGCGTGCCGCCTGTCGTTGGATTCGCATCAACGAAACCTCCGTAACGGTCCTTGGCCCTCGGCCATCGGACATCCCGGTCAAAAAGTCAACATTTCCCCTTCATTTGTCTAAATTACGAAAACGCCCTTGAACTTCCGTACATCATAACTTTCACCACGAACGTCGGAATCGAACGTGCCACCTGTCTATGAACTCGTGACGTCCCGAACTACGTCATGGTCATCGGTCAAAGTCCATTTGACCATCCAAATTAAAAGTCAATGTTTTGCCCACGCCTAGGGGCAAAACGGTCATTTTGCACAATTCGTCCGAAATCGCCCAACTAATCCCAGATTAGTAAATCACAATTAAATATTATTAAATCCCGATATTCGGGACGGGTCGTTACAACCTTCCCTCCTTAAAGAATTTCGTCCTCGAAATTCCAATAACCTTATTCCACAACCACCTTGTGGAAGACATTCCGACCACATACCATGTGTACACCTGTACACCCACATACTAGGTCAACACCAGCCTCGTCTGCACCCAGACATCCCATCACAGTCATACGTCATAATAGCAACAACACTCGACCACCTCGAGTGGAAATGATCACCTGATCCGCGATAAGATCGCTTAACCATTTAGCTGACTCCTTCAGCTAGACGGTTCCCTTCCATTGCCAATAAATCCTTACATTTGCTCCCATTGGGAGTCACCAAATCTCATTTGTCAGTCCATGCTGACACCATCAGTCAAACTGTCACCGCAAAGCTTTACCACCCTAGTAAAGCCCCAACCATCTGCCCGTCAGTGACAACACCACGTACTACATCACTCCCGATGTAGCGTAGGATCAACTACATGATCATAATTCGCAGGGCAAGCCCAATCCTGCGACATATATTAATCTCAATGTCCATAATCGCCGACTCCCTCAGCGAACCAAAACGCTGGGAAATCACGGTGTGATCAAGTCACACAAGGCTACTCGTGGTTACTCAGACCACCAACTCACTCACCCTGAGTGTACGTATACCATCAACTTACACAATCAAGTGGTGTAACTGGAACACATTGAATACCAGCCCAGCAGTGATCACACATCTCAATACTAGGGTTCCACTAGCCAACCATGGCTAAGAGCACTTGCTCATACAATCACTGAACCCGACAAAATTACTCTGCTCGGCGCACAGTATTCAATGTCCAGTCCACAATACAGCCAAACAAATGATATCGGAACCAAACCGATTACCAACACGTTTAATCATACACCACCGGTACATCCCATGTACCGCCATTAGGCACCACTCAGCCTAACCAGTCTCAATCCTCGTACAACGTACCCTGTACGTACATCAATCCATCAATCTACCTATAACCACCCAGGTCATAGCCAAACACGTTCCAATAATGGAGTACATTTGCCCAAACCATCATGAGAAAAAACGAACTCCACCCGTCATCTAGTTCCAATTCCGAATCCGAATCCGCAATTTCGTAAGAAATCCCGAATCCGAACCCAAACATCATATTTTATTCCATTTCCAAATCCGAATCCGAAATCATTATTCCGTAAGCTAGCATTGGAACAATCATTCCGTACCCAAATCCGGTAATCCATTTTCGAGCTTCGCAATCGAATCCTGAATCGTCACCCAGAAATTCGATTCCAGAACCCAAAATCTCATTTACGTCCACCAAGACGTAACAAAACCGAACCTATCGGTTGCCTGTCCGAAACACTCGATTGACTTCATAGGGAAGCCAATCCCAATATCCATACGTCAAAGGTTGACAAAATCTGACCACATCGGAAACCTACTCAACCGAGTAACAAACCATATGGACTCCACTCCGAAAAGAAGTTCAATCCCGTCATTTACGACTCACATATCAAGGTAAGAGTGATAAACTCACGTTCAATCTGGATCATCACGATCGCGATCCAGATCCATCACTATGTCACCCGACAAGTAACATCACGATCCTAGATCGTCACATCGACCAAAGTCGACAACATCACAAACCAGATCCACCTAGGATCCACACATGCTCACATAGCAAGCAATCCATCTGAAAGCTGATCGTAGGGTCTTACACCCTCATTGAATCATTCGCCAAATTTCCCCTGGTGGAAAGATGACCTCGCATTTCACCACCAAATCCAAGATCACACACAACTTCTTGTGTCCAATGACCCAAGGCCAAACATGGGTCCACCTACCAATACACGCTCAACGTACTGGTAGCAACAATCATCATCTGCCACGACAGGAAAATATGAAGTCAACCCCAATGACTTCGGAATACCAATCACCGATGCGGAAACGAGCACTCTTCTCGTCTCCAAATCACCACTCTCCCCGAATCGGGAGTTCCAACCATGTTGGAAACAGACATGCTCCCAATGAGATGTCAAGTCCAACCACTGGACTGCCCACGTTCATACCTCACTTGGACCACCACGTGTCCAAAATCAATTCATTACTCGGACCTCACGTCCGTCAATAATCATGTATGCACACACCCCGATTCCGAACGGGATATCTACAATTTTGTCTGAATGTGCATACCATACTACCATGTCTCACATCTCAACCTAAACAGGTTCAATCCTCAGGTTCCAAGTGATTCACAATCACAAAATCACACGTCAATACCACGAATGGTTTCCCCGACTTTTCCAATTTCAATAATTCCCTTGTACTCTCTGGGGATATAAGAAGTATACCATCATACCAATCTCGGAGTTGACAACAACTCTCCAAATCCACCAATTCTCATGACATAGGGAACATCATCCCTAGATTCCTCAAGTTTTCAAACATACCTTTTTATCCATTCATCATTTGTCATCGTAAATCTGTTGGGACTTATCCCAACACGACACAACCTCCACTGGATCCCATCCAGTCCGAGACTCAACCACCTCTGAGTCGCAGATACCAATCACATGTCCATCATGACAGAGTCACACCCCAACTGGTGGCTCATCGTCATCACAATCACTGACACCTGCACCAGTGCTAGTACCAATACCAGCGCACCATCATCAACACTAGTATCAACACACTGGCATCCATACTAGTATTGGCATCAAGGCACCAACATACCAACATCCATACATAGCACCCTAACATCCATGCTAGCACACAGTGTGCAACCTTGTTACTCTGGATCTCCGTTCATTCCGAACGACGATCCCGCAACACCACTCGTACCCCACGACTATGGGTACCTCCAATTTGACCACTGGCACATCAGGATAATGGACATTCCCTGAACATCCCCTGATCCTCAAGTGTGAAAGCCACACAAAATACCCTCAATAGCCAGTCATCTCGACACAACTGTCGACCAACAGTCATCGCTGTCAAGATCCGTATCCGCACATCACACTAATATTCGATCCAACACGGGATTCCATATTTTATCTCACAACCGTATCCATAGATCGAAACCCATAAGACTCACTAGAGTCATCCACATGGTCATCCACGACCTCAGCCGCTCGTCGCAGCACAAGTTCTCATTTAAAGTTCACTTTTCCAGCCCATCGATTATAAATTAGGGTTCCAAGATCACACCCTAGAGTTCCACCGAACCCAACTGCCTTCTGCAGTAAAATCCACAACCTGACCGACCCCGCGGTCCTGATATCATATAGACGTCAAATCCAATCCAATTGTCAACTCAACGTGGGTTCCATCGTGGGTTCCACCACGAAGGTCATCGGCTAACTCCGATGCACCAACACCCCGTACACTAGCCAACACTACTAGGGTCCAAAACTTAGACCAATACTCAACTGAGTTTCGTACTTCCATAACATTATTCCAATGGGGTTCCCTGAACCTAGCTGTGCCCAGTGGCACAACAATCCATCATCACATGACCGAACCGACGGTCCCACATTACCAGTTAATCGTATACAACCCCACCTGGGTTGAATCGCATCAATGCACGGCGTATCGGGCCAAACACACCCAATTCACCATACAAACCCAAAACTATCTATCAGGTTGACAACGGAACTGCAGCCCAAAGAGACATCACACCCTCGTCCTTCGCGCACAAAAGAGCAAAACCTGCTCTGATACCACTTGACACGACCCATCTCAATCCCCCCGGGATTACCATGGAATGTGACGTGCTCCCGTCTGACAAGAGGCGTCAGACAAGGGATAACCGATTGCCATTGCCCAAACCGGCTTCCAGAGTGCGTAAGGATCGATGGAGGAGGTGTGCGATGCTCAAGTCTCTGCTGCAGTCGTATCCGGAATCAACCTGAAGGGCATTAAAAAAAAAGCTGTGAGTGGACGAAAATAAACAAGTCTGTTAAAAACATTTATAAGACATTTATACCCCTCAGTAAAATCATATGCATGCACCAAAAACCAATAATCCCATATTTATTTAGAAATAACCATTAGGGCCTTAGCCCGGAAACCCAAGCATAGTTTCAAATTCCAAAAGTCAATCCAAGAGTTATTTCATCAATCCAGTAATATTCATTTATTATTTTTCCATCTCCGGCATCCCCGATGCCTAGCGTTCTAGACGCTTGACGTTCCAGACGTCATATCTCACGGTATTAAGCAACGCGTGCTGCCCGGGGCCTCACCGGGTCCATATCTCTGACATCCCCGATGTCTGACGTCTCTGACGTCTAGCAATCCTGCTCCTAGATCACTATACGGTCCGGTAGCTTCGTACAATGAGCCCTCGCAGGCAATGCACCGTGACTTCTCCGTACAATGAGGTGACGAGTGGAATGCGGGTTTTCCGCATTGGTAACGGGTATGTCGAAGTCGTTTTGGGTGACTTCTCGGGTTCTACCATGATTGATGATGGTAGATGACGTTGGTGATATAGATGTTGTTGGTTGCCACTAGTACACTGATTGTGTATTGGTTGGTGGACCCGGGATTTGTTCTGGACCATCAGGAGGAGATGAGTATATCGAAGTTAGGTGACTGAGATTCCTCATTTTCTACTTGGTGGCAGACGATGTTAGGTTACATGACGTGGTGAGTGCAGCGAGTGTTGTTTGCATTCACGTAGGATGGATTATTCGATCATTCTTGGTTTTCCACGGTGGAATGCCAAGGATCGATACGAGGTGATTGGGGAGGACCCATAGTCTCGATTGTGACGTCTATAGTCGTTTGACGTAGTGGTGGATCTGGATCGTGATCTTGATGATCTAGATAGGTGGAGAGTTTATTACTCTTACTTGGATGTTGAGTGAAGCATGATTGGACTGAACTTCTTTTCGAGGTAAGTCCCATATGGCTTATTACTCGCCTGAGTAGTTGTCCGATGAGTAGGTGTCTGACGAGGTCGGATTTTGTCTGACCTAGTGTTGTGTTGATGTTGGGATTGACTTCCCTATGAAGTCAATCGATCGTATTGTGGTAATCGGTTGAGCGGGTAACCGATAGGTTTGGTTTTGGTACGTCTCGGTAGACGTGAACGATATTTCAGGTTTTGGAATCAGATTTCTGGATGACGATTCAGGATTTGATTTTGGAACTTGAAAGAGGATTTCTAGATTTGGGTTTTGGAATCGGATTCTGGGTGACGATTCAGGATTTGATTCTAGAGCTTGACTGTAGATTTTCTTTTATGGATTTGGGTTCGGAATAGTTATTCCAAATGCTAGCTTACGGAATAAGGATTTCGGATTCGGATTTGGACATGATTATAGATATGATTTCTAGGTTTGGATCCGGGCTTTCTTACGAAATTGCGGATTCGGATTAGGATTTGAAAATAGATGATGGATTGGAGTTTCGATTTGTCTAATCCGGGATTGGACAAATGGACTCCATAATAGGAACGTGTTGGCTACGACCTAGGTGGTCGTGTTGTTGTTATTGTTGTGGTTGTAGTCAAGTTGGTATTGATGTACGTATCTTGTACGTTGTTCAAGGTACGATGCTAGGCAGACTAGTCGTGCCTGGTGACGGTATATAGGAGATACCGGTGGTACGTTGGAGAGCGTGTTGGTAGTCGGCTTGGTTCCGATACCATTGGATTAGTCGGAGTCGTGGACTGGACATTGGATACTGTGCATTGGGTCATAGTGGTTCTGATGAGTCCAGTTACACACAGGTCGAGTGAAATGCTTGTGGTTAGTGTAACCACGAGTGTGTGTCATATCAGTTTGCGACTGACGACTGTCAAGTACTGACAGTTTGTAGGAGGTGTCAGCGTGGATCGTGGCGTGAGGTCTGATGACTCCCAGTGGGAGCAGACGTCAGGATAGTTAGTGGTTGAGCAAGGAACCGTCTAGTTGGTTGTGTCAGCGAAACGGTAGATCTGACAAGTGGGATCAGTTCGGAGCGTACGACTTCTGTCATTCGACGTGGTCGAATGTAGTCGATACGACGAGAGCGTTAGTGGTACGTCTAGTTACAAACGAGGTTTATGTTGACTAGTGGGTGTACTAGTGTACACGTGTTTTGCGGTCGATTCTACTTTCCACGAGGTGGTTGTGGAATCAGGATAGTGGAGTTTCGAGAACGAAACTAAATTAAGGAGGGAAGAACAGTTAGATTAGGTCGGTTGGAATTTCGAGGACGAAATTAATTAAGGAGGGAAGGTTGTAACGACCCGTCCCAAATTCCTAGATTAGATTAGTGACTAACCACGATTAGTGAGGCTAATCCGTGATTAGTAGAGCGAAATCGGACGAACGGTGCGAAATGACCGTTTTGCCCCTGATGGTGGCAAAACGTTGACTTTTTGATCGGGCAGTCAAATGGACTTTGACCGATGACCGTGACGTAGTTCGTGACGTCACGAGTTCATAGACAGGTGGCACGTTCAATTCCGACGTTCGAGGAAGAAGTTATGACGTTCAGAAGTTTAGGGGCATTTTGGTAATTTGGGTGAATAGGAGGTCAAAAGTTGACTTTTTGACCGGGAGGTCCGATGGTCGAGGGCCGAAGACCGTTACGTAGATAAGGACGATACAAATCCATAGGCAGGCGGCACACTGAAATCGGACTTCAAACGGGAGAGTTATGGGTCACGGAAGTTCGATTTCACTATGCACGAACTTCGAGACGGGGACGTTTCGGCGAAATCTGATTGGGTGGATATTTTGGTGGGCCCCATGGATGAGTGACAAGTGTCACTCATCCCATTGCTTTGATCCCCCAAAATGTGGATCTAAATAATTAAATATTATTATTTTAATTATTTTATAATTAAACCTAACAACTATTAATCCTAACCATCCATTACCAACTAACTATCAATCCTCACCATCAATCTCTCCTTCTCTCATCAGCCATCCCCTTCTTCTTTGTTCCTTACCACCCGAAACCCCCCATAACCCATAATCCTCCATTTTCTTCATTTTCTTCAAAAACCCAAAACACACACACACCATCACCATTCATTGCTTGTGCGAGCTGGACATGACCGTGAGGTGGTGGAAAGAGGCTGAGGAAGGCAGGCCACGGCCAGCCATGGCGGAGGACACGGCGGGGAGAGAGAACCCGTGGGTGAGTTTTCTTTCAAAAATTGAAAATTGATTTTTGTTGTGTTTTAATCGAATCTAGGGATTGGGAAATGTTCCTAGAGGTCTTAGGGTTCTTTTAGGATTGTTTTCGAAGGCTGAGGTGGCCTGTAACGGCCGTGAAGGGCGGAGGTAGTCACGCATGCATAACCAAATATTCCGAAATCGGGTCTTTACAAGAAAAATAGTTTTTCCGAAATCGGGTTCGCCCTCCAGTTTTGTAACACGCATGCATAACCAAATATTCAAAATTTGCATATTAAACGTTTGAAAACTCTTTTTCCGAAACACATGAAAAACGTTACAAAGGATCGTCAGAACTCATGTAAAAATCATTTAATAATGCCAGATTTCAGAAACCGTCATTTTGAACGTTAATTGCACAAATCAAGTAAAACGTAAACCAATAATCGCAATTATGCCGTTGGATCCATCCGAGTCTTTAAACTCAATATTAGGCCTTCCCGGGATATCAACGAGTCTTTAAACTCAAAACATGATTAATAGGCCTCGGGGGTATCATAATAATCGAGTCTTTAAACTCAATTCGGGTCTTTAAACCCAATTTTCGGGCCCGCCCCCGTCATTAAATAACCGGGTCTTTAAACCCAAAACCGGATCCAACAATCAACCGGGACTTTAAACCCAAAACCGTTTTCAAACACAATAAACCAGGATTCATCACATACCTTTGTCCAACAACATTCCGAAAACATATCACATCATAAGCGGACTTATGTCCGAATCCCCATGCAAATTTCAACACATGCAATTCCCGAAAATTACTTCTCAATACGATCAAACCTCATAAATCCGAAACATGCATATTCATATCCAGATACTTCATCAAAACATCACGCATGCATAAGCGAAAACCATAACCTCGAAATGCGTGAAATACAATAAATATCTCGAAAAACGTGAAAACACGTAAAACCGTTATATCATATCACCATCATAAAATCATATGGAAAACCATGAGATAAATAAGCAAAATAGTCATGCATGCCCAAATTAGAAATCAAAAAGTCCACTCACGGTTTTAGGACGCGTCAATCGCGTCCCGCGCGCTCCTCCGTAGCTTCGGAAGTGTCCGGGCTTGTAAAAACGTACAAGAAGGGTTACAAACATCCTCAAATAGCTCGTATGATTTTTCCCTAATTTTCCGGATTTTTCGGCGAAAATAAACTTAAAGACTTAATCTTCCGGACTCCCGAAATTATCCCGAACGACTCCCAAACAACTTGAATCCTAAAGGTAAAATGTTAATTAGACTGAAAGGATTAATTCTCATGTTGCCCGTGATCGGAGTTGACGTCACACGCGCCGTCACGCGCCGTCCAAAGTGGCTGCGCGTGAAGGCCACGCGCCAAGCTACAGTATCTTCGTCCTTACCCGAATCGACTGATAAACGGGTCTATACCCGCGACTCAACCCGACCAGTTCAAGCTCAATTCTCAGTCAATTCCTCCCGTTTTCAATCCTGTTATCTTCTCTAACCCATTTATTTTAGGTCTGCATCATTGGTTAACCTCGACTTATACTAAATCGACCCATCTCAAGCTCACACAGTCGAACAAGTCGACCTCTGAAACTCACCCAAACTGACTCCATACTCAAATTAATTCCACCAGTAGCTTAAGGAAACTTATACGAACACACTGGTACAATCAATTGGGCTCGCCGTTACCTGGAAGTCGTCGACCTCAAGCTCGAAAATACTCAGAACCAGGGAGCGCCGTTCTTGGCCAATTCGTGAGTGTCGTCCTTAGAATTCGACGTGGTTGGTTTCCTTTTGCTCCCAGAAGACTAGAATGGCCCTTGGTTTAGCTCGAATGTCCCCTCAATTTGATCTTCAATTTTCCCTCCAACTGGTTTTTCCTTCGAACTGGACCTTGGGTTCTTGTGCAATCCGTGCTCGAATCCCTTCAATTCTTGCACGGCCGAGATTCTGTCACTCCCAGAAGACTCACAGTGTGTTTAGATTGATCCCTCGACCCTTAGAAATTGAACTCTGCGATTTCCCCCCAAAAACCCGAAACGGTTTGCTCACGGTTTCTCTTACAGTTCCTCTCAAGCTCAGCTCCCAAATTGAACCAAAATGACCCTAACTCAATCCTCACTCCATTCCCATACTCAGTTATTCGATCGGTGTGGCCAACAGCCCGTGGGAGACCAACTGAGGCCTCTGAAAATGGTTTCCCGCAAACACAGAGACCACAGCCATTTCTCGTTCCTCCCGTGCACTCAGTCTCTGCCCAGACACGCATGGCTGCTTCCCACAACCTCAAAATCCATAAACTAAACCCACTCACCAGTCCACTTAGCCATAAACAAATGCACGCTCAAAAACACCACGGCCGCACTCTGTTTTTCACGGTGGTGCTACAGTAACCGCCGTGAAATGACCAAAATGCCCTTCTGTGCAATATTTACCAAAATGCCCTCCAACTTCCGTGACCCGTAACTCGGTCATCCGACGTCCGTTTCGCGCGTGCCGCCTGTCGTTGTACTCGGGACCTCGAGACGAACCCAACGGTCTTTGAATCATATGGATATCAATTGTCAAACAAAAAGTCAACTTTTTCCCATATAACGTCCAAATTACGATAATGCCCCTGGACTTCCGAACATCATAACTTTCGCCTCGAGCGTCCGAATCGGACGTGCCACCTGTCTATGAACTCGTGACGTCCCGAACTACGTCACGGTCATCACTCAACGTCCGTTCGAACCTCCAATCAAAAGTCAACAATTTGACCATACGAATCACAAGGGTAAAAACATCATTTTATTCAATATTTTATAATATTACATTTCCAGAACGTCCGGGGCGTTACAGCTCACTTTTCAGGGTAATGATGTGAGTACATTGGTCAAGTATGGTCGCATCATGAGATCCGATGTGTGACTCTGCATAAACGGAATGGCTATTATGGGGCATGTGGTAGTGAGCTCATGCTGGTGGAAAATGTTGTTGAGGAACATATATAGTGGAGGGTAGTGGTGTGTTAAGTACTAAACCCCAAGGGTGCTAAGCTGAATGTCACCAAGTGCCTTGGTAAGAGGGAGGTGGTGTTGACCCATGGGGGTTGTGCCTACTCAGTAGAATGTGGAGACAAAATAACCAGAGTCCCCCACTATTGAATCATGGTAGTCTCTTCGTGGGAAGAAGACATGATAGGCTCTTCGTAAGAAGAGTGTGTGATAGGCTCTTCAATGGAAGAGTGCATGATAGGCTCTTCGGGAGAATAGTGCATGATAGGCTCTTCATGGGAAGAGTGGATGATAGGTTGTTCGAGGGAAGAATGCATGATAGGCTCTTCGTGGGAAAAGTGCATAATAGGCTCTTTGCGGGAAGAGTGCAAGATAGGCTCTTCAAGGAAAGAATGCATGATAGGCACTTCGTTGGAAAAGTGCATGATAGGCTCTTCGAAGGAAGAATGCATGATAGGCATCATGTGTTGATCGGAATGTGTTGCCCATAGTAGAGGATAGTCCATGATTTCCTCAATTTTGAGATTTCGAAAATCTATGTTGTATGTCGATTTCCAATCTGCCCACCGTTTGAATAGGGCATATATGCCTTGCTGTATGCCGGAATGAGGAACTTTGGCCTTATTATCCCATGTGTGATAGGACTCGTTCTTAAAACACTTTGATAACTGACAAGACCGCCCCCAAAAGGGGCATCGATAACCGTGCCCGGTCCTGCTCCCGTCTGGCAAGAAGACTGAAAAAAAAAAACCAAGTTACCCTCAGTGCTTGCCAAACCAGGGATAGCCACACGTATTTACTCATGCCTCCGCCCCACGTACAGCCTCGGACAACGCGCCACGACCTGGAGGGTCAATAAAAACCAAAAGGGTGTGAGTGGACAAAAATAAATCAGTTTAGCAAAACAGTTACAACAAACGTTTCTACCCTCCGCGCAAAACCAATGCATGCATACAAAAACATTTCGTCATCGGTTAAGATTTTCCACATAATAAAACTGTGTATCAAAATTTCAACATAAGGAAGAACTCGTATGAACCTCAAAATCATTTTCCTTTCTCAACCATCGGGTCTTAGCCCGCAATCATAAACACCGGGCCTCAGCCCAAAACCACGAATCAAAACCAAATGTACAACATGATCCAAAACCAACAACCATATACCGGCCACTGCCCAACTCAACCGAAACATCAGAAATCATCAATAAATCACAAGTCAAACATTTTGCTGGATAACAAGTGCGCCCGAGTCTTTAAACTCAAAACCATGTGCATGAACAGGCCTTCCCAGGATTTCAACGAGTCTTTAAACTCAAAACATAATCAATAGGCCTCGGGGGTATCACAATAATCGAGTCTTTAAACTCATTAAGGGCCCTCCCCCGTCATCAATTAACCGAGTCTTTAAACTCAAAACGTGCTCCAGCAATAGCACCGGGTCCTTAAACCCAAACAGTTTTCAAACACATCAACGGGTCTTCAACCCAAAGCAATTTTCAGCGGGTCTCTAAACCCCAAAACATTTGTCGAACACGACAACGTGGGATCCATCCCCAAAGTCATATTTTTCACAACAGGGCCCATGGTCCGAATTTCCACATTCATTTTCCCCAAATCATACTTTACAAACATAATCAAATCATCATGAAACACGGGGCATGCAAAATCAGACTAAATCACTTTATTAAATCCTTTTTCATTCCCGAATTCGAATTCGCAATAATGACTCCGTAAGCCGGCATCCGGAAGCATCATCCCGAACCCAAACCAAGAATCCACTTTAAATTTCCGAAAACCGAAACCTCGTCCGTTAAAATTTCTTTTATGCCCCGAGCATCAAGCCTGAAATTACCTTTTTCAAATCCATTTTAATTCCTTGAAATCACTTCATTTCTCAATTCTCATTATCTAGACATCAAGACCCCAATCGTAATTACCAAAATCACAATCCAAGAAAACATACTCAAAACCCACATTTAAAATCCTCAAAATCACAAGTCTCATTTTAATTCCCCAATTCAAACATCAACAGTGATCAAATCACAATAACACAAAATCTCGTAAAACGTGCAAGTCCGGAACTTTCTCGAAAAACGTGTCAAAATCGTAAGTCACACTCGCAAATCATAAACAACCTTCTTAAATCATTTTTCACCCATTTCATATAACTTTTTCCATTAAACCATCATTAAGCATACGAGTGACCATAGTCTCGAAATACGTGGAACTTCACATGTATAGTAAAAATGCGTATAACTACGGGAATCGAATACGTATAAATACGGAAATCAAAATCAACCACAACTTATAATCATGATCATAAAATCATAGAAATAATTTATGCATGCATTAAATTTTGAAAGCAACGTCCACTCACACACCATCCTTAAGGCTCGGTTTCGCGCCGCACGCATGCCCGTGACTTCCGATATTTCCCAGAAATTCCAAATCCTGTCCGCAAACATACTTTAGTGTCACCAAGGGCTTAAATGACAACATACTAATTTCCCATAATTTTCCGGGAATTAATCATTATTTACCAACGTAACATAAATCTTCGGACCCTCGGAATAACATCGAAATGGTGTCCGATAAATTCGAAACTAGCGTTAAAATGTTCGTTACAATGTGTAGGACAAAGGTCGTTTTGAACTCACCTTGAGAATCCGTCCCACGCGCCCTCACGCGCCGCCGCAAGCGGCTGCGCGTGAAAGCCACGCGCCTGCTACAGTACCCCTGCACAGTTCATCGTTCTCACCCGCCAAACCTGCAATACGGGTCGTTCAACCCACGACACAACCCGGTTAAATCCTTACCAAAACTCACTCAATTCCTCCCTTCATTCTACTTAAATCATTCCTCGTCAGGTTAATTTAGGATCCCATTCATTCATTACCTTCCATTAGCCCTAAATCAGTCAATTCGAACTCGAACACCCAAACGGGTCGAAGTACGGAACTCACCCAAATCAACCCCATTCCCAAATTAACTTAGACAGTAGTTTCCAGAGACCAAAACGAACACCTAAGCATCGTCAATTTGAGGGGAAATTACCTGGAGGTTGTCGTCCTCAAGCTCGAAAATCTCTGAAACCAGGGGCCTCCATTCAGGGCTTGTCTGTGATGGATTTTCCCCGAAATTGATGCGGTTAGTTCCCAAGTGGTCCCAGAGGATTAATACGATCCTCAGCTACCCTCAATTCGGCTCCCAATTGAGAAATCGAATTTCCCTCCAAAACTGTTTTTCTCTGGAACCGGAGCTTGAGTCCCTGAGCAAACCTCGATCAAACCACGTCAATCCTTGCACGATTGTGTTCCAGCCACTCCCAGAAAACTCCCTCAGTGCCTAGATTGGTCTCATAGCCCGTAGGAATCAAACTCTGGATTTTCCCCCCAAAAACCCGAGATTGATTTCTCCACGATTTCTCCCAGCTCTACACTCTCACACTCAGCAGAATGGTTCCCCAGCTCACCAGACACTCAAGTAACTGATCAGAATGGACGACAACTCGTGGGTGACACTCTGAATCTCCCTGGAATTTGTTTCCCGCAACACAGAGGCCACGACCATTTTTAACTCCTCCCGAGCACGGCAAGCAGTCCCAACCCACGCCTTGTCTCCACTATCCTCAATTCAAATAAACAATGCTTTGATCAGTCCACAATTGATTAAACAATGGCAACGATCAGAGCACTCACAACACGGTGGTGCAGTCCCTGTTTTTCACGGTGGTGAACAGTAACCACCGTGTAAATGACCAAAATGCCCCCAGTTGGAAAATTACCAAATTGTCCCTCACCTTCCTTGACCCGTAACTCGGTCAATCGAACTCCGATTAGCGCGTGCCGCCTGTCGTTGTACTCAGGACCTCGAGACGAACCCAACGGTCCCCGGTCCTCGGCCATCGGACTTCCCGATCAAAAAGTCAACATTTTCCCTTATTTCATCCAAATTACGATAATGCCCTTGGGCTTTCGAACGTCATAACTTTCACCTCGAACGTCGGAATCGAACGTGCCACCTGTCTATGAACTTGTGACGTCCCGGACTACGTCACGGTCATCGGTCAAGGTCCATTTGACCGCCCGAATAAAAAGTCAACATTTTGCCCACAACTAGGGGCAAAACGGTCATTTTGCCACGTTCGTCCGGTTCCACCCAACCAACTACCGATTAGCCCTCATTAATCATGATTAGCCACTAACCTAATCCCGAATTCCGGGATGGGTCGTTACAATAATTATGTTCGGTCATGCTTCCTTCTGACAAACAATCCAGAATACTAAAATTGCCCTCAATGCTTGTTAGATCATGGATACTTGTAATTTCTTACAGCTCATGCGTCTGTCTCATGATTAGCCCCAGTTTTTGTGCAACGGCCCTAGAGGGTCACCAAAATCACGAAAATGTGTGAGTGGACAAAATAAAAATTTTAAACGTATTCCAAAAAATAATATAGTAATTTATGCTCCATTTTCATGCATAAAATAAACCTGTGATAATGAACAATCAATTTTCGAATTAAACAACATTTTCATGGAAATTCAATTTCAAAGTCGCATAAATAGAAACATTTGTAAATTAACCATTATCATTAAATCAAATCATATACGAAAATATCAAGGCATAACTAGCAATGATCACATATAACCAACTCATCATCGATGCTCGAACAACAGTCACCATATAATATTCGCACTATTGGTAGGAAAACCACTCGGGAAACAAAGCCCAGCTCTAGACGTACGAGTAAAATCGACTCAAGAAACAAAGCCCTGCTCTGGAAGTCTGAGTCATCATCACAATACTAGTCTCAGGAAATAAAGCCTGGCTCTGGATGTGAGGCTATTCCGTTAACCAGCAATCCGAGGAGGGTTTTCCACGAGTATAACAGTTCACAAATATCGAGAAAACATACATTTATAACATATATCAATTTCTTAAAACCAAATTCGCATTTCAAAATATGGGGCTAAACCCAAAACACAGTTTAAGAAAATACCTCGTAAAATGTGCATTTATAATCAATCAATAAATTCCCGTAAAATCACCAAAAAACAATAAAAAAAATCATCATCACATAAATCATATAATAAAAAAATTAAAATAATTAAATAGCATGCATAATAATTTAAAGAAAAAGAAAAATTCACTCACACACTGTTCTCGCAGTTAACATCTGAATTACACGGTCTTCCGTAAATTTCGGGAATTGTACCTCATGTCATAAATCACTACTAGAGGTTACTAACGTCCCAAATAACCTTATATTTAGTTCAAAAAAATTTCGGGATTAAAATACGAATTTGAAACCTAAGCATAACACTTCGAACAACCAAAACTACCCTGAGACGATATCCGTCAACCCGAAACCTGCACCAAAATATTCGTAACATCGAAAGCATCAAAAAACATGTTGATCGCATTTCGAGATTAAGTGGCATGCTCCCCCCACGTGCCCTAGACTCTCTCTGCGCGTGGTGCCCACACGCATGCACTCTTCATTGTCTTCTAACTTCAGTGGGTGACCCATTTCTCTAGTTTTCGGGTCTCGACCTGGTTCGCCATAACCATTCTAAAACGTCCAATTCTTACCCAATTTTCAATTTTAATTCACCTAAATTGTTCTACTCAAGTCCAAAAACAAGAATTCATGGTCAAAACTTAAATTCTTACCTCAATTTCAAGACCCAACTCAATAAATTTTCGGCCAAGTTTTCAATCTTTCATTTTTAACCTTCTCGCATCCAATTCCATCGATTCTCATTTCAATTCTGGTCCCCAGGAATCAAGGATCATCACAACATCCTTAATTTTGAGTTTCGTGTTCAAATTCTTGTGGCCCATTTCTAGGAAGTGCAATTTTCGGTTTCGGGTTTTCTAGGTTCAACTTCCAAGTCCATGGTTTCTTTCATTTTTCTTTCTTTCCTTCTTCTTTTCCTCATTTCCTTCTGTTTTTTTTTTTTGGCTCATGAGTTGGGGATCACATCTTAATGCTATTTTTGGATTTTTGGTTTCTACCTCCATATCCAACACACAAACAGCACAAACGTAATTAAACATACACAAGGTCGGTGGGCAATGGACGAGGAGATAAAGGAGAGATAAAGATGACACTTGTCACTTCACAAAATATCTCATTGTGAAATTATCCCTAGTGCTAAAATTAACAGAATGCCTCTAATTAATTTTGATCTGTAACAAACTCATCCAATCTTCAATTTTGATGTGTCGCCTATCTACGGACTCATAAATTCGAGACCTACATGACAGTACTCACGAAAAAATCTAAACAGTATCCACGCCAAATAGTCAACTTTTTTACCTATAAGGGAAAAATCGTTATTTCTCTTTTTTAGTTTTTCAAAATTACCTTTTTCAATTTTTTGGGCCATTACAACCTATCCTCCCTAAAAAAATTATTCTCAAATTTTAAACATACAGGTGAGAGTTTTGGCCGAAATTCAACCTTCTTTTTAAGGTGATAAATTGATAATACCCAGTAACTCCTCTAGGAACACCGCCACAATTCCCATACCTGCTATTATCCATTAAGAACTCTATAATTTTATAAAACTCGTAGGCATAGAATGAAACGTAAACAAAAAAACAATCAGGTTTCAAATCACACATATCATAGACTGTGGGAACACAACAATTATAAAACACTCTTAAACAACCTGTGATCCACATTTCCCATAATCCATGCTCATCAAATCATATAAAATCACATAGACACGGATATCCGTAAATCAAACATTAAATTTATCACCTTATACTCTTTCAAACATTACAATTTCAATTATTCGTTATATTAAAATTTCTATTAAGTGATGATGTGGACAAAATCCGATCCACATTTAGAGTAAAAGAATAACAAATAGGCGCCATGTGGACATATGGCATAAAATATGAAAAAATAAACAAAAATAAGAAAATAAAAATAAAAACCTCCCCATATCCCCTATTTTCTCGTGTGGCGCCGCTGGAGAAGCTGCCTTATTCTAATGTCTGTTCTGCAACCAATTCGTAAAAATTAAACATTTGAGTTTGGTATTTAAGTATACAATTGATTTGACCACTAGTAACAAAAAAGAATGAAACTGAAATTGAGTGTGACCTATGCATTTAAGTTTCAGCGACCAAATCCCTCTCCAAAAGATCGGCAAAATCTTCAATTAGGCGTTACTTAGATCGCCCGAGTTCTGCAGTTGAGGCAATGTCTAGACTCTAGATTGATCCGCTCGCACTCGTCAATCCAAGGCCTTGGGCTGGCAAATATAACAGAAGGCCTCTTCTATATATAGATTCATGTCAATTTGGCACTCGACGCCCCTGCTATTGTTGCAGAATGGGCAACAAAAGACATAGGGAATGGGGTGTCTTCTCCACAGGCAACACGAGAAAGGAAAGAGGAGAGGAGGCGACGCATGACAGCTTCTGTAGATTTTATTTTATCTTTCTCCACGTGCAGTCAATTTGTCACTTTTAACTTATTTTTGGTTCCCCTTTGTCTACATCATTATTGAGCTGAAATTTTAAAAGAAGATTAAAAGAAGGTTTGAAATTGTAATGTTTAAAAGAATACATGTAAATAAATATATAATTTAAAGGTATAAATATAATCGTATAATCTTATATAAATTTTATATAATGGAGTATAATTTGCTATAAATTATAGTTTTTTTTTAAAAGGTATAAATTATAGTTGTAAAGAAAAAACTTGAGAAATAATATTTCTTGAAATAAAATTTAAAGTAGGTTACTTCAAGTTCCTTATTTCTATTTTTTAAAATTTGTAAATTTCAGGATAGATGGCATATTAATTTCAAAATTTTAACTTTTTCACCTAATCTTATTTACCCTCACCCAAACGTACTTCGGTTTTTCCCGCGAGAGTTCTATCGGGCAAAGATTTACCCTCGGTCTTCCCTCTACTCTCATTTTTCACTTCCTATTCAATCTGATACGAAGAGGAAGACCAAACAAGACCGGACCGCTGCTGAAACGTCCGGTTGACTTGGAAGAAGCTGGTCCGGTCGTTTTGGACATGGCGCTCCAAGACCAAGACCGACTTCCTTGAACGCACAAGCAAGGTAGGCCTCCCCTTTCACCAATTTGCTTTTCGCTTTGCGGAATTGCATAAGTTTTCGTTTTTCACTTCAAATTAAGCGTCTTGAGTATTGGATTTTCAAATTTTTAGGTAGTGGGTCTTTTGCTATGGCAATGGCTTCCCATGTTGCAAATAGAAAATCCCGAATGAAAGTTCCTATTTTTTGTTTAATTTTGGGTGTTTGAGATTTCAAGATTGGCTTCTTAATGAGTTTCAATTTCTGCTATATTGTTGCGGTGTTGCTTTGAACTCATGAAACGAATTTGGGTGCCGAAAGGGATTGAAAACTTGATTAAGAAATCTGAGTTCCCTTTTTTGGAAAAAATTCCAGTCATGAGCCCTGCTTTGGCTCGGATTTCTGTCCAACCCTTAATGTTTTTTTCTAAAAGGGTTTTAATGAACTCGAAACTAGACATGGTAAGCTTCAAAATGAGTATAAGTTTGTTGATTTCTGTTGAGAATTGAACCACCTAAGTTTGATAGGAAGTTGTGAAAAAAACTGTAAAATCTGGAAATCTGAATTGTCTGGTAAAAGTCTTCTTATGAGCCTAACTTTTTGTCTTGATTTCTCTTTAACCATAAGTTTGATTTAGAAATTTTTGTTGGGGTAGAAACTATAAATGACAAGGATTAAAACCTATCTCATTTCGTTGTATTTGGTGATGATTTGATGGGTCGTTCATGGCTTAAAAAATGGAAGAAAAGTTACGGAAAAGTAGGAAAATCTCATCTTTTTCTTTAGGGAAGATCCAGGCACCTGCAGTTGCTGCAAGGATGGGGTTGAGAAACTACTGAGTGAAAAAAACATTTTATTTTTTTATTTTTTGTTAGTTTTCTTGGTGATCCATCTAAGCTTCTCTTGCTCATCAATCTTGGGTTGTTGGTCTACTCTTTAGAAAGAGAATAAAATTAAAAACTAAACCTTATCTTATGTTGCAATACTTTGTGGAAAATATATTAAAAAGACCAACTCAAAAATAAGGGATGTTGATCAATCTTTGTTTTCTTTTCATCATTAATATGATTATTCTGCTATTTGTATTGTGTGCCTTCATTGCTCCTCTAAATTTAGTTATTATACTAATTAATAATAGAATGAGGGTCTAAATTTTTAAATCTGAATTTCATACTAATTAATCTGATTATTGTGATTAGTCAATTGAATTTCGCTATCTCATTGTTTTGAGGGGTTATTGGATAAAGATTCAGAAATATAAAAGATTCAGAAAGATAAAAGATTTTAGAGAGAAGCGTAGGTTAGGGTTTTTGAACTTTTTTATGCTTTGATGTACAGTTTACTGGAAGCACCCAAGGAGTTTAGTGAGTTATTTAATAGATATTATTAACTTTGGGTAAATAGATTAAAGGTAGTGATTCTGGCTATGTTAAGTGTTTTGCTGAAGTTTGTTACTCATTTGTTCCTTATAAGTAGGTTTACGATTAGGCCCATTTCTATGTCTGTTATTCTTTTATTGAAAGTTTTATGAAGAAACCTCCATATATGAACCCAAAATCTTCATGGATGCAATTCTTTTTCTTAAGAACCTTTTGTCGGTGAATATTACTCAAATATCGATGTTACTGGATGTTAATTGAGTGGTCAATCATGATAAATCTTTTTTGACAGCGTCAAAGGCCAAAGGGCTTAGAGCTTTTGATTGGATAAAGATTTATGAAGATAAAAGATATTAGAGAGGAGTGGTAGGTTAGGATTTTTGAATTTTTTTGTGCTTTGATGTACAGTTGACTTGAAGTACCCAAGGATTTTAGTGAGTTAGTTAGTGACTGGAAGTACCCAAGGTTTTTAAAATGCAACAAATTATGTAAAAGGTGGTGTGGTGATGGTTTTGTTAGCTGTCTAAGTTACCATTTTATACTTTGATCTCAAGTTGACTGAAATCAAGGGTTTCAGCGAGGTAGTTTTTGGAAATTATTAACTGTGAGGAAGCAGATAAAAGGTAGTGGTTGATAGTTGTGTTAAGTGTCATGGTGGGGGGTGCAAAAGGGGAGGCAGAGGTTCAAACTTTAAACTCAGATGTAGGGATAAATGTTTCAAGCACTAGAGCAACAAACCCGCATAATATTTTTTATATGGCAAATGGAGACTGAAACCATTGCACTAAACAAATTTTCTTATAAATTTTCATAAGAATTCAGTCAAAAAATTAAAAAAATACATGTAACTGAGAGTTTAAGACATGCTAACCATCTCCATTTTGTCATTGCAGGTTAAGTGTAATTGGGTTACTGAATCTGGAGTGTTTGTCCGGTCGTTGAGCATTTTTCACCCAAATACTTCTGGAGTCGACAAAATCTCATGTATGATGGCTATCTCATGAAAGAAGAAGATTTTTTTTTATCCCACATGAAACTATCACCACTATCTTTTATTTAAAAATTTGGTATAGTTTGAACTGATTTTTCAATTTCTAACATTTTCCAGATCCGCAGCTTCGCACGGACAAAAATACTAGTTCAAAATACTAATCAGACACTCTTTCACCCACTCCTAACGTCTCACAGTTATCGCTGAATCTTCAGCTTTGTTTTACTCCAAAAAAGCCAAAACGCCAGAAGGTAACCGTCTTCTCCTGATTTTATTTGGTTGTAGTCTCATTTTAAATTCCTTGTTGTTGTGTATGTGAAATTTCATCTCAATTTGCCCCGTGCTGATAAGATGTCCGATAAAATGATGTACTGAGATAGCTTTTCAACCAGAACTAATATTTGCTATATGAATTTCTGTTTTCAGATTAGACCGATTGAAGTTTGTTTTCCCTATAAAATATTTAGGATTTCACTTTTGATTGTGATTAGTGAGTGTGTATGAAGCTAAAGGCTTTGCACAATTTTGATACCATATCGACCGACCACCTAAGACCCGCCAGGACAGGAGTGACACCCACCGATTCCCCGATCGGCACCCCTACGTGGCACGCCGATCGGCACCGACCTGCAGGCCTGTCATTCGGCACCTAACATGGTACAGACGCCAGCTGGCTGCGACAGTCACCTAACCAACTCTGTCATACCAACTCCCTGACGGAGGCAGGTTGGGCCTCCAGCTGGCGCCTCCTCCGGATGTCCAGGGCTTGTCAGACGGCTCACAGCCACAAGGCACAACCTGCTCCGGAACAGTCACCCAACTACCGCAGTTATGGCTACTATAAATACCCCAAAACCCTTCACAAAGGTAAAGGACTCAGAACCGATCCAGAGCACTGTATTTACTTGCCTCTCGGCGCTCAGATACTAACTTAGGCATCAGAGCCCCTTTTGGCCGGCACCACACCGGTGCCTAGTCTTTGCAGGATCCCTGTCGAATCGCAACGCCCCCAGCGGGCCCAAGACACCACGTGGCTGGTCCTAGAACCCCCAGCGGGTCTCATCGAGTTGGTCATTCCAGGATCAAACAATTGGCGCCGTCTGTGGGAATCAGTAAACACCCACTAACTCACATACCTTTGTTCGACCCTCTGCCGACGAACAATGTCTGCCGAACGGGATGACGGTGAGCTCAACAACACCACTTAGGGAGATCGCAGCCGAACCCGAGCCAGCCTACCTTCCGATGACATGCTCGAGATGCTGAGGACCCTCCGGTCGGAGGTTGCCGAACTCAGGAAAAGCAACGCTGCCATCGAGAGCAGGAACCACGTGTGGGGGAAACAGCACGAAAGCACCCTGGCCATCTTGCAGTCCACACGCGAGGAACTGAAGGAGCAGCTGGAGGCAACCAAACGGGCCTTAGCCGCTGCATCTCGTCGGCAGGAGTTCGATGCCTGCCGAGTCGAGATCGGCGACACCTGCCGACCCTAAGCGTCCGGTCGCCTGCTCTTCCACCAGACCGACCTGCCTGGCCCCTCGGGAACACAGATCTACCGTGACGCCCGCGAGCTGCTCGACAGGAGACAGACGCAGGCCTCGGCCAACCGTCTGACTTACCCCACCCACGACCCCCGCATCCAGGCACAACCACCTATGCCCGTACTATCTCAGGGCGCCCGGTCAAGGTCTGGATCGGCACGCCGACCTGCACAGCCTCCGCAGCTCTCCGTCCAGCCTCCAGGCAGTCCCTCCTCGCCGGTCGGCAGGCACCAGCCGGAAGACAACGCCAGCTCAACCACGGCCTCGTCCGGGCGGCGACCGGCACAACTCGGGAAGCCCAGAGGCGGCAGCACAAATCATCCAATCGGCAACCGCCCGGTTGGGGCGGATCGACCCGACCAATCAGACGAGGTGGTCCGGGAACTCCTCCAGCGCGTGCGGGAATTGGAGGCCGCCAGACCCAAAGCTTGGACACTACCCCGACCTCGGACCAACATTGGTCCCTTCACGGACCGCATCATGCGGTACCGCCATGAAACGGAGGTCAAACCCTTGAAGATTGCCCTATATGATGGACAAGGCGACTCAGACACCCATATCAACAATTACAACTCAGCGCTCGCCTTCAGAAATCTCTTTGACGAAGCACAGTGCTTGATTTTCAGCTCCACCCTCACTGGGGCCGCGCTCAACTGGTTCTATCGCCTGGAACCACAGTCTATCGACTCGTTCGACCGCCTACACACGGTCTTCCTGAACCAGTTCATGATCCAGACGGATCGATTGCTCACAACCGAGGACTTGGGAACCCTCCGACAGGGAGATGGCGAGCCCCTACGCCAATACGCCGCTCGTTTCAGCTTGGAGTACTCCAAATGCCACGAGACGGATGACAAGGCCGCCTACCGAGCTTTCCGCAACGGGCTGCGGGAGTCCACCTTCAAGTACCATGCCTTCACCCAGGGTTGGGATAATTACAATGAGCTCATGCGGCAAGCGGCAATACACGCCAAGGCGGAGCACTTCAACTCTCCCCAAGTTGCATCCCGATCTGACGTGAATGGCGCGCGCCTTCCGCCTCCCAGCAACCGGCAGGCACAGTCACCTCCGCCAACCAATAACGCGCATACGGATCACCGATCTGACTCACACTCCGGTAAGCGGAAGGGGGCGTACAACAATGATCATCGCGGGAGGGACAAGTACCACAACAAGGGGCAGGGATCAGGCCACCACCAGTCAGGCAAACCCCACACGGGGCCCACCTCGAAGTACGAAACCTATTCCATCCTGAACATCTCCCTCGAGAATGTCTTGATGAACATCGAGGGCACAATCCCCAGGCCGCGGGCGCGACCGCCTGGCCCCCGGCCGGGCATCCAATCCAACCTGTATTGCCAGTATCACAAGTTCAACGGCCATACCATCGACGAGTGCGTGGCCTTCCGCGACATCGTGGAAGCACTCGTAAGGGAGGGAAAAATCAACCAGTTCCTCCAGCACGCGCGCCCCGCGCAGGGTCTGCCACAAATCAACACGATCAGTGGAGGCCCTACCATCTCTTCCTCCTGCACCTCCAACCGGGCCAAGAAGAACTTCTTGCGCGCCACGACATCCAACCACCAAATCTTCAACATCGAGGATGGACGCGCTGCCAAGGTCGCACGGGCGGGATGGACGCCCATCACCTTTTCGGAGGAAGAGGAACGGGGGTTATTTTCCCCCACGACGATCCATTGATCATTCGCGCTCAGATAGCCAATTTCGATGTTGGGCGGATCCTGGTGGATACTGGCAGCTCTGTGTGTCAGGACCCACCCCGGTTTCACCCCGAAACCCGAGGTAAATCCTGCTCCCGTCTGACACCCCGACCCAAAAACAGTCAGACGCAGGAGATAGTACTCAATAAATCCCGAAGTTAGAGTTTTACAGAGCATAGTACAAAATACACAGAAAAGAAAAACCGATAATAAGTACACGCACGCGGAAAGAAAAATTGAAAACACTCCGGGATTCCTCACGTGCCTTCTATGCCTCGGACACTGCCTCGACGTCAAGACCCCGCGCTAGCTCCACAACCTGGAGGGCAATTTAAAACAGAAGATGTGAGTGGACCATAATAAAAAAAAAGCTCTAAAACCATTTATTAGAAAACCGAGTTTAACCCTCCGTTTTGAAATCACATGCATAACCCAGTTATCAAAACAGTTAGAAATCGATCATCATAAAGCATCATAAGAAACAGAAACACTGTAAAACAGTTATAGAAATCATAGCATATGAATCATAAAACCATACCAGAAACCATGAACATCCAATCATTATTTTTCCGATCAAACCTGCTGGACCTATCCGAGTCTTTAAACTCCCGAGTCTTTAAACTCAATACAGGCCTTAATCATATCCGAGTCTTTAAACTCCCGAGTCTTTAAACTCAAAGGCCTACGGGGGAAAGATCAATATATCCGAGTCTTTAAACTCCCGAGTCTTTAAACTCAATCCGGGCCCGTCCCCCGTCAATCATAATATCCGGGTCTTTAAACCCAATAACCAGATCCAGCAAATCCAATCCAAAACCAAAGTAAAAACCAATTCGAAATCCATCGTCAAACTCGAATTCGAAATCCCCGGTCTGAAGCCCTTTCGGCGTTCAGAACCGTCATTCCGAACCCAAATCCGGAAATCCACTTTTCAACTTTAAAACCAAATTTCGCTTTTCGAAATCCGATTCAAAAACCAAAAAGCTTTAATCATCGAAAACCCTTTATAATCGTTGAAAATCATTTATTGTTTGAAATCCCAAAACTATAACATTATAATCAGAAATCAACATTTTATCGTAAAATGTGCCAAACACCGTATTTCCTCGAAAACCGTGCAATTATATAAAACCACATCATAAATCCAACAAGCATGAAATCACAGATATAAAACAATTCTAGGAAAGCAGTTATGCATGTTCGAGTTTAAGGAAAGGGTCCACTCACAGTACCGAGCCCTCAATCGCGTCCCGAACGTCCTGCACGTTCCTCGGCTTCCTCGGGAAATCCCGATCCTGTCAACAACCACCAAATTACGTCACTAACACGTCCACGAGTAATCACCTAAATTCCCTCAAAAATCCCCGGGTTCTAAACGTAACGAACCGAAGCCCTAAACCGTCACCCTCGCGGAACTAACCTCAAACGACGTCTGAACAACTCGAAACCACTTCTATTAGACTCGTTAGAACACCTAGACCAAAAACCATGTTGACCACTTTCCCCATCGCCGCCGCACGCGCCGCCCAAAGTGGTTGCGCGTGGTCCTCACGCGCCTGCTACAGTGCATCGGCTACCTTGAGCAAACCCGGTTCAGCATAGCCTTCTACAACTTGAACCGGTGTCAGCGGTTCACCGCCGTGCCTTCACCATTTTCCTTCCTTTCTTCACCATTCTCATCGTCTAGTCCTAGGCTATCTTTTCCCCAACTCCAATCACCTCGACACAGCCCCGTACTTGTCGACTGGAACTCGAAAGAAAACCCGTACCATCCTCTGTCTACTACTCCGGCCACCCAGGTCACCCCCCGTCACGGTGGCTACTCCAAACTCTGCCCTGGACCTCTCTAAGCCTAACCCGACTCACCTTGACCGTCGACTCAACCCCACACGTCACGACTTCCCGTTTGAACATCACGGCAAAACAGAGCACACAGGTACTCTTGTCGTGCCAACCGCCACCGTGCACTCCCCGCCACGGCAACACACTCAAACGATTCCTAGGACCCCCAGGAGTCTCACCCTAACCTCCAGATCCCTCGACTCTAGCCCTAGGTCCACAACTTAGCTTCTGAATCCAAACGACAAAACAAAGCAAAGAAACGGGGGTGAGGATTTACCTGTCCTCCTGTCGCCGTCGTGAGCTCAGCCGTGTACCACGGTGTCCAACAAGTCCTCTGCACTCGTCCCAGCCTCCTCTTGACTTGAATTGAGCCACCTCACGGCACAACCACCATCTCTGTCTCACCGTCTCTCTGTTTTACCAGAGAACTCAGCCTCGCCAACCACTGTGTCTCCGTGCACGATCTCGGTCCCAAACTCGATTATCAACCTCCTCTCTTCTTCCTTTCACCCTCACAACTCACCAGACTCACCAACCTACACGATTACCTTCTCAATTCTCTCAATTCCTCCCTCTGTTTCACTCTGGTTGAAGAACACACACACACACTTGCACGATTTAAGTCCCAAAATAATTGGACCCGTGCATAAGTGTGTAGAACCCACTACACACTTGCCACATGTCACCAATCTGCCCATACCTTCACCATCTGGCCTAATCGCAGCCATCCACTTTGCCCTCTTTGTGCACAAATCCCCAGATAACCAAAAGACCAAATTACCTTTCTTTTTAACTCAAATTTACGGTTATGCCACTGACTTCCTATACCCGTAACTCCCACATCGTAAATCCAATCAATACGTGCCGCCTGTCATCGAACTCAGGACGACAAAAGCTATCTAACCATCCTAGGTCAACTTTCCGAACATCACAACTTCCTCCTCGGATGTCGGAATCGGGCGTGCCACCTGCCTATGGATTCGTAACGTCCTAAACTACGTCCTGGTCACTGGTCAAAGTCCATTGAACCATCCGAACTAAAAGTTAACTTTTTGCCTAACTAGGGGCAAAATCGTCATTCTAAGCTAATGACCTTACCGATACCGACTAACCACCAATTAGCCTCGCTAATCCCACCTTAATCACACTACTAATCCCGGCTCTCGGGACGGGTTGTTACAATCTACCCACCTAAAAAGAATTTCGTCCCCGAAATTCCACAGCTAGTTCCCAACACCTAGGGTCTCCTACCTGGTAATCAACACTAGGTCAACAACAACTTCTCCTGGGTTTCCTGTCTATCATCTCCACCTTGGGTATTTCACACCAACTTCAGCTACTACATCGGCCATTATCGGAATAAATCTACAAAGTCCTAAAGGCAAACTCTAGCTTGTGGGTTCTCTCCGTCAACTCATATCGATCAGTTATAGTCACTCCTTTCCTATTCCCTCCGTCATCCTTCCACTACAACACTCCCCAGGCCACCTAGGGAAACTCCTTCTAGACTCTACCCTGGAATCCAACAACCACAAAACTAAGTGCAACACAACCAAAATAAAACAAGTACTTGTCCCCGCATCTGGTGCCGACCGAACCTCCTGCTGAGTCATCGAAAACACTCGGGCCTGAGATCCCGACGCTCTACCACGTCCCCTCGAACTACTAGTGGTAGTGCCACCTCCTCTAGTGCCCGCTGTCCCTGACGCTGTACTCTGTCCGGGCTCCGCTGCTCCTCGACCTACACCACCTTCCTGTGGCAACAGTGGACACTCACGTCGAAAATGACCTCGCTCTCCGCAGTAGAAACACACATCCCGACCGGAAAGACCTGGTCGTCCTGTTGACGCAACAGACGTCGCACTAGCTTGCGGAGTCGGCTGTGCTCGGTAACCCCGAAATCCTGAACTCTGGAAACTACCAGGCCTACCAAAACGATCATCGCCCGACGACGATGCTCTACCGAAGTTACCCCTTTTCGGTGTCCGCTGGCTCGAAGCTCCAGAAAAAGATGGCTCCCGGCGCCGTACCGGCAAACTCGCCTCAACCCTCACCGCAGCATCCGACAAGTCTCGGAGAGTAGCAAACGATCCAGCCGTCACAATGGCTCGAATCTCGCCTCGCAAGCCCAATTCAAACCTACGGCATTTCTCGGCTTCAGTAGCCACAAAAGCAGGAGCAAACCGAGACAACATCTGGAATTTCCGTTCATACTTAGCTACACTCATACCCCCTTGTTGGAGCTGCAGAAACTCCGCCTCCTTGGCATCCCGAAAAGAACGAGGATAATACTGCTCCAGGAATCGTTCCCTAAACGTCTCCCAAGTCACCGTATGGGCATCCCAACCAGACAATTCGAGGGTATACCACCACTCGTACGCTGCACCATCCAATAAGAATGTAGCCAACAACACTCGCTCCTCTGGCGGGCAATGCATCACCGCAAAGATCCGCTCAAGTCTGGTAATCCACCTCTGGGCTTCCTCAGGATCAGCCCCACCACTAAAAGTAGTAGCCCCGAGCCGCTGGGCTCGCTCAATCGTAGCACTCTCGGTCTCTCTTGCTACTTCGTCTTCAGGTCGTGGAGAGGGTCTACGTCTCGGAGGCATCGTCAACCGCACGCTGAAAGAGGCATAGAAGTAGTCAAACAACTAAAACACAACCTCACAAACCAACAAACCCATCACACTCGACAAACCTAGGCTCCGATAACAATTTTCAGGACCCACCCCGGTTTCACCCAGAAACCCGAGGTAAATCCAGCTCCCGTCTGACACCCCGACCCAAAAACAGTCAGACGCAGGAGATAGTACTCAATAAATCCCGAAGTTAGAGTTTTACAGAGCATAGTACAAAATACACAGAAAAGAAAAACCGATAATAAGTACACGCACGCGGAAAGAAAAATTGAAAACACTCTGGGATTCCTCACGTGCCTTCTATGCCTCGGACACTGCCTCGACGTCAAGACCCCGCGCTAGCTCCACAACCTGGAGGGCAATTTAAAACAGAAGATGTGAGTGGACCATAATAAAAGAAAAGCTCTAAAACCATTTATCAGAAAACCGAGTTTAACCCTCCGTTTTGAAATCACATGCATAACCCAGTTATCAAAACAGTTAGAAATCGATCATCATAAAGCATCATAAGAAACAGAAACACTGTAAAACAGTTATAGAAATCATAGCATATGAATCATAAAACCATACCAGAAACCATGAACATCCAATCATTATTTTTCCGATCAAACCTGCTGGACCTATCCGAGTCTTTAAACTCCCGAGTCTTTAAACTCAATCCAGGCCTTAATCATATCCGAGTCTTTAAACTCCCGAGTCTTTAAACTCAAAGGCCTACGGGGGAAAGATCAATATATCCGAGTCTTTAAACTCCCGAGTCTTTAAACTCAATCCGGGCCCGTCCCCCGTCAATCATAATATCCGGGTCTTTAAACCCAATAACCAGATCCAGCAAATCCAATCCAAAACCAAAGTAAAAACCAATTCGAAATCCATCGCCAAACTCGAATTCAAAATCCCCGGTCTGAAGCCCTTTCGGCGTTCAGAACCGTCATTCCGAACCCAAATCCGGAAATCCACTTTTCAACTTTAAAACCAAATTCCGCTTTTCGAAATCCGATTCAAAAACCAAAAAGCTTTAATCATCGAAAACCCTTTATAATCGTTGAAAATCATTTATTGTTTGAAATCCCAAAACTATAACATTATAATCAGAAATCAACATTTTATCGTAAAATGTGCCAAACACCGTATTTCCTCGAAAACCGTGCAATTATATAAAACCACATCATAAATCCAACAAGCATGAAATCACAGATATAAAACAATTCTAGGAAAGCAGTTATGCATGTTCGAGTTTAAGGAAAGGGTCCACTCACAGTACCGAGCCCTCAATCGCGTCCCGAACGTCCTGCACGTTCCTCGGCTTCCTCGGGAAATCCCGATCCTGTCAACAACCACCAAATTACGTCACTAACACGTCCACGAGTAATCACCTAAATTCCCTCAAAAATCCCCGGGTTCTAAACGTAACGAACCGAAGCCCTAAACCGTCACCCTCGCGGAACTAACCTCAAACGACGTCCGAACAACTCGAAACCACTTCTATTAGACTCATTAGAACACCTAGACCAAAAACCATGTTGACCACTTTCCCCATCGCCGCCGCACGCGCCCCCACGCGCCGCCCAAAGTGGCTGCGCGTGGTCCTCACGCGCCTGCTACAGTGCATCGGCTACCTTGAGCAAACCCGGTTCAGCACAGTCTTCTACAACTTGAACCGGCGTCAGCGGTTCACCGCCGTGCCTGCACCATTTTCCTTCCTTTCTTCACCATTCTCATCGTCCAGTCCTAGGCTATCTTTTCCCCAACTCCAATCACCTCGACACAGCCCCGTACTTGTCGACTGGAACTCGAAAGAAAACCCGTACCATCCTCTGTCTACTACTCCGGCCACCCAGGTCACCCCCGTCACGGTGGCTACTCCAAACTCTGCCCTGGACCTCTCTAAGCCTAACCCGACTCACCTTGACCGTCGACTCAACCCCACACGTCACGACTTCCCGTTTGAACATCACGGCAAAACAGAGCACACAGGTACTCTTGTCGTGCCAACTGCCACCGTGCACTCCCCGCCACGGCAACACACTCAAACGATTCCTAGGACCCCCAGGAGTCTCACCCTAACCTCCAGATCCCTCGACTCTAGCCCTAGGTCCACGACTTAGCTTCTGAATCCAAACGACAAAACAAAGCAAAGAAACGGGGGTGAGGATTTACCTGTCCTCCTGTCGCCGTCGTGAGCTCAGCCGTGTACCACGGTGTCCAACAAGTCCTCTACACTCGTCCCAGCCTCCTCTTGACTTGAATTGAGCCACCTCACGGCACAACCATCGTCTCTGTCTCACTGTCTCTCTGTTTTACCAGAGAACTCAGCCTCGCCAACCACCGTGTCTCCGTGCACGATCTCGGTCCCAAACTCGATTATCAACCTCCTCTCTTCTTCCTTTCACCCTCACAACTCACCAGACTCACCAACCTACACGATTACCTTCTCAATTCTCTCAATTCCTCCCTCTGTTTCACTCTGGTTGAAGAACACACACACACTTGCACGATTTAAGTCCCAAAATAATTGGACCCGTGCACAAGTGTGTAGAACCCACTACACACTTGCCACATGTCACCAATCTGCCCATACCTTCACCATCTGGCCTAATCGCAGCCATCCACTTTGCCCTCTTTGTGCACAAATCCCCAGATAACCAAAAGACCAAATTACCCTTCTTTTTAACTCAAATTTACGGTTATGCCACTGAGTTCCTAGACCCGTATCTCCCACATCGTAAATCCAATCAATACGTGCCGCTTGTCATCGAACTCAGGACGACAAGTGCTATCTAACCATCCTAGGTCAACTTTCCGAACATCACAACTTCCTCCTCGGATGTCGGAATCGGGCGTGCCACCTGCCTATGGATTCGTAACGTCCTAAACTACGTCCTGGTCACTGGTCAAAGTCCATTGAACCATCCGAACTAAAAGTCAACTTTTTGCCTAACTAGGGGCAAAATCGTCATTCTAAGCTAATGACCTTACCGATACCGACTAACCACCAATTAGCCTCGCTAATCCCACCTTAATCACACTACTAATCCCGGCTCTCGGGACGGGTTGTTACACTGTGAACGTCCTCTTCATGGACACTTTCAACCAGTTGGGCATCAACTCCACAAGCCTCACCCACGCTGGTTCTCCGCTACTCAGCTTCTCAGGCGATTATTTCATGCCCCTTGGCACCATCTCCCTGCCTATCTCCCTGGGGAGCGCGCCCAAGATCGAAACAGCCATCACCACCTTCCTGGTGGTCGATTGCCCCACCGCCTATAACGTCATTTTGGGGAGGGGACTCCTTAACCAGCTCAGCGCCGTCATCTCCACTCGGGCCCTTCTCATGAAGTTTCCGACCATCATGGGCACTGGTCAAGTCTGCGGTAATCAACAATCCGCCCGCTCCTGCTATCAGATCGCCCTGACAAAGCTCAACCCATGCGACAAGCGAGAAACCATGGCCGTCGCCGAGGCTGCTTACGAGGCCGACCTCGTCGACTCCGAGCTCCTTGAGCAAATACGGGCGGGTCCCCCCGAGGACCCGCGCGACCTCTCCGCCGTCTCGCAGCCGCAACCCGTGAAGGATACGGAGCTGATCACCCTTTGCCCGCGTATCCCCGAGCGGCAAGTGAAAATTGGGAGCACACTCGCCCCCGAAGTCAGAGCGCAACTCATCCAATTTCTCCGGGACAACAGCGAGGTCTTTGCTTGGTCCTACGCCGACATGTCTGGCATATCCACTAATGTCATCTGCCACAGACTTAACATCAGCCCCTCCTTCAAACCAATCACCCAGAAGCAGCGGACTTATGACGCAGAGCGACAGCTTGCCATGCAGGAAGAGATCATTCGGCTCAGCACCATCCACTTTGTGCGTAAGGCCGTTTACGCCACGTGGGTCGCAAACGTCGTGCTCGTCAAGAAACCCTCCGGATCCTGGCGGATGTGCATCGACTTCACGGATCTCAACAAAGCCTGCCCGAAGGATAGCTTCCCTCTTCCAAAGATCGATCTCTTGGTCGACGCCACGGCTGGCCATGAACTTCTCAGCTTCATGGATGCATACTCCGGCTACAACCAAATCAGGATGCACCCCGATGACCAAATCCACACCAGTTTCCGCACTAATTTGAGGGTCTACTGCTACAATGTTATGCCCTTCGGGCTCAAGAACGCCGGTGCCACCTACCAACGGCTCGTCAACTTCATGTTCGCGGATCAGATTGGCAAGACCATGGAGGTGTACGTGGATGATATGCTTGTCAAAAGCCGGACGGCCGACGAACACGTGCCTAATCTCCACAAGATGTTCCAGGTCCTGAAGCAATACAAAATGCGGCTCAACCCCGCCAAATGCGTTTTCGGTGTCCGTTCCGGAAAATTCCTCGGTTACATGATCAGCCAACGGGGAATCGAGGCTAACCCCGAGAAAATTAAGGTCATCCTGGACATGAAGCCCCCGCGCAAACTCAAGGAAGTCCAAACCCTTACTGGCCGGATCGCCGCCCTCACTCGGTTCATCTCCCGGGCGACGGACAAGTGTTTACCATTCTTCAAGATCATGAAGACCAGGGCAGGCACATCAACTGGGATGCGACGTGCGACGCCGCCTTTGAAGCTCTCAAAACTTACATGAGCACCGCACCCCTCCTTACCCGACCTACCACTGGGGAACGACTCACCGTCTACCTTTCTGTCTCCGCATCCGCTGTCAGCTCTGTCCTCGTCACCAGCCGGGACGGCGCGGAGTTCCCAGTGTACTATGTCAGCAAAGCATTCCAGGACGCGGAGACCCGATACAACGACCTGGAGAAGTTGGCCTTTGCTCTCATTGTGACGGCTCAGCGCCTCTGCCCATACTTCCAGGCACACCCCATGTTAGTCCTTACTAACAAACCACTTCGCCAAGTGCTCCAAAAGCCGGATGCTTCGGGACGACTCATCAAGTGGGCAGTGGAGCTTAGTGAGTTCGAGATCACATTCGCCCCAAGACCAGCGGTCAAAGGGCAGGTCGTCGCTGACTTCTTCTCTGAATTCACTTACAACAAAACGCAGCACATGCCCGACACTCTTGCTCCCAACACCGCGTCACCCACCGCCCCTATCTGCAAGACGTCAGCCCTGTCCACCTTGGACCCTGCCCAACCAATTTGGACTCTGTACGTGGACGGGTCTTTCTGTCATACTGGCTCTGGCGCTGGCCTCGTACTCAGCACACCTACCCAGGAACGGCTGGAGTACGCGTTGCGTTTTGGTTTCCCGGCTTCCAACAATGAAGCCGAGTACGAAGCCCTCCTTGCTGGCCTCAGGTTGGCCACCGACCTCCAAGCGCAACAGCTGCAGGTTTACAGTGACTCCCAGCTCATCGTCCGCCAGGTCAATAGCCTCTATGATGCCAAAGACGCCTCCATGACCCGATACTTGGCGAAAGCCCGATCCCTGCTTCGCCACTTTCGCGGCTACGCGGTCATTCAGATACCATGGTCGGAAAATAGCCACGCAGATGCCTTGGCCCGTCTGGCCTCTTCCATTGATGATAGGATAGGCCGCCGTGTTCCCGTTGAATTTTTTGCATCCCCAAGCACAAACGAGCAACCAGTCCTGCTCGCGACGCAGGAAGCCTCTTGGATGGATCCCATCATACTGTACCTCACCACGGCCGAACTTCCGCCCGACCGTAACAAAGCCCGGCACATCCAGCGCCAGTCCGCACGATACACTATGGCACATGGCCACTTATATCGACGGGGTTTCGACACCCCCCTCCTGAACTGCCTCCCTACTGGTCGGGGCATTGCGGTCCCCCGAGAGATTCACCAGGGAATCTGCGGCAATCACTCCGGACCCAGGTCCCTCGCACATAAAGCCTTTCGGCAAGGATACTATTGGCCCACAATGCGCACCGACTCTATGGCCATCACTTAACGGTGCGTCCCATGCCAACAGTGCGCTCCCGTACCTCATTCTCCCGCTGAGCGCCTCATTCTCATGCTCAGCCCCTGACCCTTCTCTCAATGGGGTCTGGACCTAATCGGTCCCATGCCGCGGGGAAAGGGTGGCGTCGAACACGCGGTCGTGGCGGTGGACTATTTCACTAAGTGGGCCGAGGCGAAGCCCCTCAAAACAATCACGGCCGCCCAGATCGAGAGTTTTGTCTACCAGAACATCATATGTCGCTTCGGTATCCCGCACACGATCGTCACAGACAATGGCACTCAGTTCGATTCCACCCGTTTCCGACACTTTTGTGAGGTCTATGGCATCCAGCTCTGCTCCGCCTCGGTAGCACATCCACAGGCTAACGGACAGGTCGAAGCCGTAAACAAGCTCATCAAACACAATCTCAAGGCTCGACTACACGACACCCCAAAAGGCCAATGGTCCGACCTCCTATCTGATGTTCGCTGGTCCTACCGGACATCAACACAGGAGACACCTTTTGCCTTGACTTTCGGGACTGAAGCTGTCGTTCCTGTGGAAATTGGAGAGACCTCATATCGAGTACTCTCCTATGATCCACAAGAGAATGCGGAACTCCTCACACAAAATCTCAACTTCATCGAGGAAAACCGTGAACAAGCCAATCTCCGCAATATGGCACACAAACAGCGAATTGCTCGCTACTACAACTCTCGCGTTCACGAACGCAGTTTCCAGGTCGGTGACTGGGTCCTTCGCAAGGTTAGCCTGGCCACTAAAGAGCGTGCTGATGGGACCCTCGGGCCCACATGGGAGGGCCCCTACCTGGTCACTCGAATTTGTCGTCCGGGCACTTATGAGCTCCAGACTACGGATGGACGTTCGCTTACACACCCGTGGCATGCAGATCATCTCAAGTTATTTTATAATTAAAAACACCCCCCATGTAAACTGCTTTACGCTTTGCTGTAATTCGATTTGGCTATCTCCGGTCGAACTTGCCTTTCCGGCAAAATGTTCTTTCATTTATCTAAGTGTTAGTCTAGTCCTCAACTACAAAGTAGCCTATTTACCATTGCCGATCGGCACTCCCGGTGACCCAAACGGCATCTACTTTACCTACCAACGCAAGTTTACTTGGTCCAAACTCAGTCAAGTTCAATTAGCTTTCGCTATTACGATTTGATTTCGGTGGTTATGTCCATTATGGTTTGGGTTTATGATCATGACCGTTCGGTCCTTATCTAGTCTACAACCTCGTGGATCGGCATGCCTACACATGCGCAAATCCGTCAAGTACTCGCCTATCGGCAGTTCTCATTCACAAAAAAAAAAAAAAAGCAAGACAAGTTGACACATGTAATCCCAATTTTTTCATTTCAATGCTGAGCTACAAGTTACACGGGGCATTCCCCGGATTACAAAAATAAAGAAAAAAAGCATACAAAAACAACCTACACGACCCTTGGCCTCACACTACCACCACCTCCTCATCTGCCGCCTCGGCCTGGTCGGCTGTGGACGCCTCTGCAGCCTTCTCCGCACTGGCCGGTCGCTCGCCTTCGGCATTCGGCGGTTACCCGTCCAGTGTGAAAGTCTTGGTCAGGGCAGGGGGCTCATCCAGCCACGGGAAGTTAAGGGCGACCCCTGGATTGAAGTACAACACCCTCTGTACGCAATCATCTTCTACCTCGACAAGTGCCAGGTTGAGGTGATTCACGTACACCGGGTCGGCCATGAAGTCCTCTAGGGTCTTCTGCCGATCAGCCGACAGAAGGACGCGAAGCCGGTCCACTTCCCCCTGCAGCTCACCCATGACTTTCTCCTGCTCGTTCAGCTGCAGGGAGAAAGCATGCACCGTTTCTTCCCGGTCCGCTATTCCCCTTTCGGCTGCCTCCGCCCTGGCCGTCTGCCGCTGCAGCTCATTTTCGAGCTCCGCCACCCGCCGCCGAGCGGCATGACTCTCCTTCTCCCTGGCACGCAGCCTATCCTCCCTTTGCCGCGCAGCGCTCTGCTCCGCCTCCATCCTCTGCATATGCCGAGAGGCCTTCTGCAAGGCCACGTACGTCTGCCCAAAACACTGCCGGACCACGCACACTTGTCAGCAAAACAAACACACAAAAAACCAAATATCACCCGTATACAATACTAACAATCACCACTTACATGGGCTTGCTCGGCAAGCAGGGCCGCGAACTGACCCGGGTGGGAGCCAGTGCCGATCTGCTCAATCTCCGCTGGCGTCACCGGAGAGCCGAGCACAAAGGCGTTGGCCACAGGCGCCAAAGACTTATGCATCTGATGCGTGACCGACACCCACGCCTCCCCGGCCTTGGCAGACCGGACCACCTCCCCCGTCTCCAAGGGCTCCATGAAGATGGAGGCAATACACGGAACGCTGACCGGCACCCTCTCCTTCACGGGCGGCGGCATCTCCACCCTGGGCTCCTTGGCCCTCTCCTGTGGCACTTCGGGGGCCTTGAGGGCCGCCTCTCTCTTACGCCGCCGATCGGAGCTCTCACCCTCCGACACCCCTGTCGCCGGGGGAGACTGCCTCTGCCGAGCCTCCATGAGCTTCCTCCGGCGTTCCCGGGCTTGGTCCAGCCTGCCGATGAGGGGCTGCTTCAGTCCAAGAATCGGACTCTTCACCTCGGCACCCTGCCGAGGTTCGGGCCTAGCCGGCTTCGGCAGCCAGTCTGGTCGGACACCCGAACTGGACACTGGAGGGGGCTCCTCTCGGCCAGCCCCTTTGGGCTTCACCGCCACGGTCTTCTGCCTCCGCGGCTGTTGGGGGGTCACGTCCGGCTCCTTGCCCTTGCCGTCTGCTGCAGGGCCGTGCTTTGCCACCACCTCACTCATCTTCTTCTGAGCGGCTTGTTCAACTTGGGGATGCATTGCAAAGCAAACTGTGAGTCTCTCGGCACCCCTACACCACAACGCCTAATGTACTGCACTTACCGGGCGGTGAGATTAGTCCCACGGCAACGAGGTTGGACGGCAGCTTTAGAACGCACCGGCTACGTTCCAGGTCAGACAGCTTCTCCCGCACCAGGTTGCAAGCCTCCCAATCTTTTGCCGTTACCGTGGCCTTCGACGGACCTGCAACAAGAAACACACATCAGACCCCGTCTCGGCAGAACAAATACCACACTATGGCCACCGGCCGAACGGACGACAGACAACCTTCAGACTGGAAGTGGCGGGGAATCCTTGATCGGACCCTACTGACATCCCCCTCCCACGGCCCGGACACCCAACAGAAACGGTGCCTCCAGCTCTTCTGCGACGTCGGCACATCGGTGATGAACGCACCCCGCGCACTCTTGTGGAGGCACTCCATCTGATACCACCCCGACCCGTAGGTCTGCCTCTTGAAGCGGTACAAGGCGCACAGCTGCCCCCAGGTCGGCTCCGGCAGTCCCGCCAGTCGGAAGGCCGTGTATAGGCTGATCAGGATGATCCAGCTGTTCGCATTCAGCTGCCCCATGGCTAAGTTCGCCCTCGCCATCATATCCTGGAGCCAAGGGTGCAGAGTTGGTCCTACACACACATAGAGAGCGCGAGAGAGAGGGAAACTGAATTTGGCTGTAATTTTTGTTGTGGTTGAAGTGGTTGAAGCAAGATTATATCTGTTTTTGGTTGAAGCAAGATTATATCTGTTTTTGGTTGTAATTTGTGTTGTGAATCAGTTGATGCTCTTTTGTTCAATTTGGTAACTGAATTTGGAATTATCAGCTAAATCCTGCACACACATAGAGAGCGCGAGAGAGAGGGAAACAATTGGTGGACCATTGCCGTGGGAGAAACAATTTTCAGTCTTGGACAGTTCCGGCTTGGGATCACCTTTGAGTTTGAACCAGTCTCAGGTAAGCATATTTAGTTTTGATTATCAGCTAAATCCATGAAATTTGAAATTCCTGGGTTTTTGGCATGCAATGCTAAAGGTCAAGGTCAATTTCATTGAGCGTGGATTATGTCGAATTTCATGGAATCAAACAGAATCTATTGTTATTCACTACTCGTAGGGTTTAGGGTTTTGCAGTTGCTCTTACAGGGAAAGAGGATGAAAGTCAACATCCTACGTATCCTTTCTTTCAATTGCACTGTTTTATACCATTTATCATCATAGTTTGTTAACTTTGTTGCAATTTATGATGGTCTTGAAGATTATACTTCCTTTTCTTCGTGCTTTTACTAGGTACAATGCAATTTTGATAATAATATGTAAATCCCGTGTGTTTATTTACTACTTACCTAACTGCCGATACCTTTGTAGTTAAATATATGTTTTCGTTATCCCATTTTTGTAGATTCAGTGTTTTCTTGACTCGATGCTTTTGCGAATATCTGCTGGGATTTCAAAGAGAGTATGTCGTCTTTATCTCTTCCCTATCTGTTATGTTCAATGATCAGTTTGGAACTAATCATTGCTACGGGTGTGAATGTGTGTATTAGGGTTTAGGGTATTTAACCATAATGTGCCCTTTTTTGCGATAGGGTTCCATTTCATTTAGAGCTTTAATTCTTATCCTTTTTAACCCGTAGGTGGCATGCTGTTGCTTCATGGACGTGGGATGCACAGGATGAAACATGTGGGATTTGTAGGATGGCATTCGATGGTTGTTGTCCTGATTGTAAACTGCCAGGGGATGTTTGCCCACTAAGTAGGTCACTAGCATTATTGGCTTTGTCTTTACGTTATATTTCATGTTTCACCAAATTACTATGCTTCTCAATTATTAAGATCCAAGTCAACAAACTGAGCTCCACATGGATCTGTAAAATTTTCTGGTTGAGAAGTAAAGCACGTGCCTGTATCCGCATTCACTGATGCTTTTTTCACACTTTTCTATTATGATTTATGTGGGTCTTGCTACTCTACATCTATTAGAATTCATTCATGTTCATTGTTATATACATGCATCAAACTTTGGATTTCTTTCTTTTTGCTCCACGAACTAACATGATATCTTATTATGACACCTTACAACATCATCTTACAGTGTAGTCTTACACATGGTTTGCAAGGCACGGCTACCATGATATGCTCGCTAACTAACAGTCATACCCTATGTTCTTTGTCTTTCATCAGGTAGGCCAACTAACTCGTTTAGGTAGATGCTTTTATGAAGGGAAACCCTTTATTATTTTGTGCTTCCAATCAACTAAATTATGATTTATGACGGTTCAGATTTTGCATTGGTAGTCTATTTGCGTCTGTTTTGCATGGGTAAATTCAGAGTCTTCTCAAGCACATTGCCCAATGTGCCGCAGGGAGTGGCAATTCAAAGGATGAGAGGAAAATTGGAGTCATTTTTGGGTATTCCAGCTTGCTTTCTCCCTATTTCAAGTGGAGGAGTTGCTAATGCATGCTTCCATTTTTTGATTGTTTGTTGGTTGGTGTAATTGAGGGGAACTCCATTGCAAAGTTTCACTACTTTTCAATCATTGTTGTATCTCCTATTCAACTCTATTAAGATTATATTGAAGATTATGAAAATATTACTCTTATTTATAATATTTTTTTCACATGTTAATATGAGTATCTAATCCAATTTAAAACAAGATAATTAAAAATAACAATTCTTGAAAAATACTTTTAAATTTAAATATTCTTTGTCATCCGATATTAAATAATTTGGTTAATTATGTATAGTTTAGGATTTAATTCTTGGATTTTGAATTTGTGCCCAAAATCTAAGAATTAAACTTTACGTCGTATAATTTTCCACCACCATCTTAGTCCATCCTAAAAACTTTATCTATCTTACTGTTAAATAAAAATAAAAATTATTAGGAATATACCAATAATGTGCTTTTACTATTAGTATTGTATGATAATTACTTTCACAAAAAGATACGAATTAAGAAAATGACAAAACAGATTTCTATATTTGAGCAGAAAATGGCTTTTACCCATTCCTCAACCGATTTAGCCCAATTCGAGCATGGGGAAGCTTCCCTCATTGTTTTTTCTTCCAATTTTGTACAAGCCATGTGTGGGATAAGAAAGATCTCAAAACATTATATATGTAGGTAACAATTTTTTTTTTTTTTTGTAGTTATCCGAAGAAGAGCTCGCGTAACCGGTGAGGCAATAACTTACAAAGACGATGATCAATGATGATTTGTCGAGGGCGGTATCGAAAATATAATTGATTCGCTATTGAGTATTCCAATATTGTTATTTTGATCGACTTTTAAACACATATATGCTGATTCTAAGTTTCTAGCGACAACAAGAATATATGATAGGAATCAAAATATATACCCAATTGAGTAGATTGGAATTAGAACACATATCACATTGAATAATGAAACTAATCAAAGGTTTATAAAGACATCAACCACAATACCTAACTATCCACCTTTACAACGGCACATAGAGATACGATGAGGTGGAAGGAGGCTATAAAAAAAATATTAATGACACACAGTAGACGAAGGATCAACCATCCATTTGGCTACACCACACAATTACTGTCCATCCAACGCCTGAAAACAAGCCAATCCTTCAGAAACCAAAAAGACACATGCGCCTTCACATCCTGACCACCTGTCCAAAACAAAAGGGATTGAGAGAAGTAATTATAGATAGATGTGCAGCACATGACACGTGGACCCGTATCTAAAGCTGGGCTGGTGGCCCAAGGAAAGATATTGTTTGCCCAATTCCATTACCAAAATTTTGCATTTTTTTCAAAAAAGTTTAATTCAATTTAAAATTAAAATTCTAGCGGTGAAGCATTACATTTCATTCTTCTTTAATTTCTCCGCGAAAATTAAGAAGAAACAATTTGAAAAAGAATTCAGCAGAACAGAAGAGTTGTGAGTGAGTGCTCACAGAAATTGATCACTTGGTGATGGCATAGACGGCGTAGATAATCCCAGGGATGTAACCAAAAATAGTCAACAACAGACAGATCCAGAACTCCACCTGAAGGAAAAACATCATAAAATTCACCCAAAAAACATGAAACATCTAATTAGAACCTATTTAATTAAAAAGAAAATCCATAAACCAAACACTAACGTATACAAATTAAGACTCCCAGTTTCTTTTTCCGCGCTCCTCTCGTTTTGTCTCTCAATTTTTCTTTGATTAGAGAGGAGGAGACAACAGGAGAAACTGGAAATGTGACAATCAATAATTAAAAAGCTGGAGAGCAAGAATACTGACATGGCAGCCGAACTTGAGGAAGACACCAAGAGGGGGCAAGAGGATGGCGATGAGGATGTCGATGAAGTTAGCGGTTCCTTCGCTCGGCATGCTTGAAAATTAGGACGATTTTCTTTCTTTTTCAAACTTGAAAAATTCTGAGAGAGTTTAATGCAGAAGAAGAAGGCGACTGATTTTTGTATGTACAGGCTGCTATGCTGGTGGTTTATATGTAGAGGCTGCTATGCTGGTGTGGAGCCACGTGGAGGCTATGCACTGGCTGTTGGGCGCAGGTGCATTAAAAATTTAAAATAGGGTACGCGGTTCCTTAAGCCAGTAAAGTTCTTGGCAACGAGTAAATCTTCCTTTTGGTGTTTTGAACTTTTGGGTGTTCTGAGAATCATACAGCCTGATATCGCTATTAGGAGGATCGGAAAAAAGACACGGAATCAGCCAGCCAGCCACCCAGCTAAGCTAAGACTTACATGTGCTTCTATGTCAAAGTTTTTTTGCTACACTTTCTTTTTTCAAAGTTGGATATTCATCCTACTGTAATTGTGTATAATTTTTTTTGAATCATTTACTTAAATAATTATAAAAGAAAAATTAAACATGAAAATTTTGATTTCTAAGACTTTCAAATTTTATAAAAATACATAAAATTCTGGTCATCTATTATTAACATTCTAATGATATTAGTAAGAAAAGAAAATTGTGGCTATAAGGAGAAAAACATTTATTCTAAATTTAAATAATTTTTTTCTTACTGTGGTTTTGTCATGATAAAAGACATGAATAATATTTCTTTTTATGGAATAGTACAAGATATATACCAATTAAATTTACCTAATTAAGTGCGACCGCAATATTTAATTAACTTGGTACTCGAGAACAAAAAAAATGGGTATAAGGTATTTAAAAATTGTATAATTTTTTTGATATTATTGATATTTTTATTTTTCACATGATTCTAACGCTTTGTGCCTCTGAACTTTCTCACATTCACATGAAATTCTTCACGAAATTATTTAATTCACATGATACAAAGGAGATTGATATTATTCAAATATAACAATTTAAACACGGAACTACCACGCACGTAAACAACTTCGTTGGGCACACATGCAGTGTTTTTTGCTTTAGCCGATCAATCCATTCATCTACCCAAGAAAATAGAAACAAAGTAACATTAATTCTTTTGGGTCAGATGATTGATTGGACCTACGAAACAAAGTCGGTCCAAATATTTAGAAGTTTAGGACAAAAATAAAAAATGAGTACTAAATTTACATATTTAATTATTGAAAATGTAAATTTTATAAATTGATTATATTATATTTTTATTAAGAAGCATCGTTAAAATTTTTGTTATGAGAAAACTCATATATTATGACAAAATTCCAAAAAAAGAAAGAAAAAAAGTATATCATATCCAAAACATTACATTTAATTTTTTTTTTTAAATAAATTTTATACTTTTTTTTTGTAAAATCAGTAAGCAATTTGTAACTATATACAAATTTTCATAGTCAAAATAAGAATGTAATTGAATATTGTTAAATTAAGAATTTTTGTAGCAATGACCTTATCAATTTAGGTGAGTTCCTTGAAGTTTTCCTGTTATGCGAAAAAGACGTAATTAAGGATTCAAAGACAAAAAAAAAAACTAAAGAGATATAATTTCTAATTTCTAACAAAGAGCAAGAACTGGCCTGCCATTTGTAATGTTATATTTGTGGCTTAGACTCATAACATTGGTCCTTTGATTATATGAATGGGTCTTCCCGTAGTCAAAAACTACAACATCCATAAGGGAAAGTTGTCAAATGGAAGTGTTCAATTATAGAAATTGTAATAGGAATTCTATTAAATTAAATTATCTCTTTTTGAAGTTTATAATTTAGGAATATTTCAAATATGGCTTTTAGAAGGGGAGGTGAAAATGTCTGGATGTCTTCGACTGGAAAAGCAAATTGTTGAGAAATTGAGGTTAGGGTTTGAGAGTTTGAATGAGATTGCAAAAAATTAAAAATTTAGAACAATTGAGAATTTGATATTGAATGAAATTGATATTTAACCTTGGAATATTAAATTAGAATATTGAAACACTGCGTTTTCTTCTTGGAACTTTGAAGGAGACCCTCCTTCCGTTTCCCGCTCACTCGTATCCCCCATCTAAATTATCATATATCTTACTATTTTCTTTAAATATAATAAAAAAAAACTTAATTTTGGACCCTTCAATATTTTTAGGCTCGGGGCCTAGGCCCCTTCCGCCCTCCCTATTGGCCGGCCCTGCTACGAAATATCATATTGTTTCCCACCAATATTAGTGCTCATGCTCAAAATATTTTTCTCATATTACGAGACGAATGGCTCGTGGCAACCTTAGCTGGGCCTCTGCGTGGAACCTGATCTGCGGAAGCGAGGGAGACGGACCACTCGTGGGGATCTCTTTTGTCGTGATGGGCATACAGAAATGCTGGATGGGTTGAGGGTAGCAGGCCTAGATGCTACGGTCAATCCCTGGATGGGCATACCAGGAAGAAAAAGGGCTTTCTCAGCTCAAGTGTAGGCGTGCCACTAGTAGAGGAAAATGCTACTAGACAGTGTAGGTTGGTTCCGTTTTCAGCCCAAGAACTTTTCTTCCGATCTAAACGATCGTGGAGCAGGTGGACAAGAATTCTCCTGCGCTGTTCTTTTTTATGCATTTTTCAATGACTTAACATTCTTTTCCAGTGTTACCCAAATCAGTAAATTTTATTTCGCCATGATACTCTGATTGGCTGTAACAACCCGTCCCTAATTTAAAGGAATTATTGATAATTAATTGAGAATTATCGAGATTAATTAAGAACTAATCGAGATTAGTCGAGAATTATTGAACGATCGGGATAAATTTACGATTTTGCCATTAGAAAAGGTGAAAAAAAAATTACTTTTAAACCGGGAGGTCAAATATACGTGGACCGAAGTTCATTACGTAGATTGAGACGATACGAGTCCGTAGATAGGCGGCACGTTTAAATCGGACATCGTACGAGAAAGTTACGGGTCTAGAACCATTTTAAACTATTCACGGTAGCATGGTTTTCGAAATGGTTGCTTTCAGTATGTTTGCTAGTGGGCCCAAAATATCTAACTGGACCAATGGATGAGTGACAAGTGTCATCCATCCCATTGGCTCATTTCCCATAATTCATGCATCTCCATTCCCTTTCATTTTGATCCACCTAAAACCCTCTCTTCCCCATTTCATCCTTTCATTTTCATCTATCCTGCTGCCTAAGAGAGAGACAGAGTAAGAGGGTGAGATTGAGAGACTGGGACGACAGCGAAGGACGGCGGAGTCGCCGTGGATGGAAGGAAACTCAAGAAAAAGGTAAACTCGAAACTCGTTGGATTTGGATTTTGGGTTCAGACGTTTGGGGGTTGATTTTGACAATTTGGACGTGTTTTGGGAGCTCATACGAGCTTGTAGGGATGAGTTTGGACGGAAGAGGACCACGGGATAGCCCTGGAAGGAGGCTAGAAGTCTGTCCGTGGAATATTTTGGTGACAGGTGAGTTTTAGTCCTTGTTTTTGTTTTCGAGGTCAGTGATCTCTTCTTGGGAGGAAAACGATCAGATTGGTTAAAGAACGATTGAATTTGGCTAAGAAACGGCTGGGTTCTGCATTGCAGCCCATGAACCTTCGTTCAAATCAAGTGAAAGTGCAGCAAGCGAGCATCTTGCTTGCACTATTCTTTTTTAGGCCTCTTTCGAGGACTTTAAATATTTTTTTTAATATTTTCTTTTGCGCCTACTCCAAGTTCAATGTCATCATGTTCATGCTAGTAGCGTATAATTCAGAGTTAGAGGGGCGAGTTAGACAAATCAATGTCTTCAAATTAAACTATTCAAATACTGAACTAAAACACGAAGATAGTTCTACGACTTATGCATCAATAGAAATCATTGGTTGGTATATTCTATTAATCGAAATCAAAGTTGAAGAAACCGATTATAGATAGGGAGATGAGGAGTACAAACACTTAGAAAGAAAAATGCTTGAATATTAGTGTGATGAATGCAATTACAAGTGTAGGAAGTAAAATATCTCTAGACTAGCTATGAGTGGCGATTTTGGTCGAGAGACCATCAACTGAATGAACATCCATTGAAAATATACCATGGTGTTGGCAGAGAAGTAAAAATACGTGATAACGTCAGGGAGTGAGATTGTGAGGGTCTCAAAGACTAGTTTGAGGCAGTCAAAATGAGAGGGGTGTTGGTGGCCTTCAAAATAAGTTGCGGAAGCAAGTCGGGATGAAGTTTGGTAGTCAGGAAGTGTCTAAAAATGAACTTGGAATGCAAGTCGGGTTTGGAGGAAAGCTTGGTGTTCTTGGAGTAAGAACTAAGAAGGGATAGGTTTTGTCAAGAAGACGAGCTTTTAAGTAACAAAGAAACTTTTGCGGGTTTATAGTTGTTCAAATTGATTGAATTTGATCAATTTGTTTGTTTGATTGAGTTGTTGGTTGTTCTTTGAGAAGAAGGATTCTTCTCCTTTTATAGGTAGCATGAGACGGAGGATGATCAACACATGTATACATGTGTGTTTCTCCTTCGCGATGACTAAGTCATCTCTCCTTCGCGATGACTAAGTCATCTCTTCTGTTTGCCTTCTGATGGTTTCTACGGCACGTTAGTGTGATTTCCATAAATCACGCTCATGTTTTTTTATGATCTAGCTGATAAATACTAGTTGGACTTGGACCTTGAGTCAGATTGGGTTTTTAATTTCTTAAATCCTCCCCTCAAGCCCCGTAGTGATTTATTTAGAGGGTAAACATAAACTCTTGCAATACTTATGAGTTTAGTTGATTGACTTGATTCATTACTTTACCCAAGAAAATAGAAACAAACTAAATAACATTCTTTTGTTTCAGAGATGCCCCTCACACCGATGCGAGCCAAGAATATGGAGCCATTGGAATGGATCATGAACCAGCGGTTCGTAGGTTGCCGAGGCATCCTGGAACAACGGCGGTGATGTGGGCTTCTAATATGTAAATCCGGATTGGGGACTTAACAAACGCACAAGCTACGCACGTCATGTTTACCTTGATGCACGCGACTCCAATTTTTCTTCTTCTCGTTCACATGCAAGAGATGGGGTTTATATAAAAATGACAATGACGTACATTTGTTTATGGTAAGATGGCTTTGAGCGTTTTGATTCCCAATTTGCTCAACCAGAAAAAGGTACTTTTCCTTTCATTACCTGGCTAATTGTCTTTTAGTTAAAAGGAAAGAAGGCCAAAGAAAAAGAAAAGGGGAAAGAGAAGGAAGGCTTAATGAGTTTTCTTTTTCTAGCACAGAATCACCTGAAATTCAAATGAAAATTACATATCATCTTTACTCACAATAAATTCTCTTACCATATACGTCTATCATTTTATGTGAGGTCATTCATGAAGCTTTAAATCACATGAAAAATTGGCGTGAGTGTAATATTAACTAAGAGTAAGACAATTTGAAAATGGAACTTGATCCCATGTGTGAGTGGAAAAATCATTATGGCTACCACTATTAATTTTGTTGTTTGGTCGACACTCCTACGTACTTGTTTAGACGTTGAGTTACTCAAAAGCTACATGGAACATTTCTTGAAATTACAGAAATCATTCGAGACATAATATTTCTTTCTTGCTTCCCTCACAACCTTTTTAATTTCCCATAGACATCTTTTTTCATGGCTTAACAATTGAGAAAGTTTATTCGTTACTTATTTATTCATCCGTTAAATTTGTCAACGTACACATTTAGGATGTTGTGGGTTACATGCAGTCAAATTTAAGAAATTTAGTTATTCTTTATTAAAATGAAGGAGGAAAAAAAGGGAACAATTACAATATTGAATATTAATACACTGAATGAATGAAGAAGTATCAACCATTCATTGAGCCAAGTAGAACTCATCTACGGTTGAAACACAAGCTCTTAAATCTCAGAACACAAACAAAAGAAAACACAGGTGGCCACCTTCACATCTCTGCTACCTGTCCAGTAAAAATACAGAGAGAAAAAAACGAGTAGAAAATTAGAGTGAAAGAGAAATGGTCAGTGTCAATAACCACACTTTTATTGTAAACATCAAATGAAATACACAAGTAGAAAATTAGAGTGAAAGAGAAATGGGTACTCACCAAAAATTGAAGGTTATCACCTGGTGAGGATAAAGAGGGCATAGATAATCCCAGGGAGGTATCCCAAAAGAGTCAACACCAAACAGATCCAAAATTCGACCTACATATCACCAATCCGAAAAATTATAAACACAAGAATTCAATTACAATCTTCAACGATCCATTTGGATTGACAACTTCAAAACTTTATGGAACAATTTATACGATATTATACGCACTAAAAATCTTTAAAAAAAAATATGACAATTTCAAGAAGTAATTAAGCACTAAAAAGTATTAAAAGTAAGGTATTATAAATAAACGAAACAAACCTCTAAATAAAATTCTTTCCAAAATAACACCTAAATATGTATAAAAAAATTTATCAATATGCCTTAGATAGTATTTATTTACGGATGACTGATATTGATTAAGAGAGTCGTAGTTTATAAATAAATGAATTAGAAGAGAAATACTAACATTGCAGCCAAACTTGAGGAAGACACCAAGTGGAGGCAAAAGGATGGCGATGATGATGTCTACGAAAGTTGCTGTGCCCATTCTTATATTTTTGGAGGATATTTTTCTTCCCAAAAATTAACAAACTTTCGGATCTTACAATAACGAATTTCAGTAAGCCAACGACTTTGTGTTGTTTGACAGAAACTACATGGTCCGTTATATATAGAGCAGCGCACTCTGCTGCTGGTGAGGCGCCACGTGGAGACTGCATTGGGTTTACACACAGGCTGATACATCTAATTTCCATAAGCGGGTGAACATGACACGTGTAATTTCCTACCGACATCTTTTTCCATGGGACCCACCGGCCACAAATGCAACAAATTATCTTAGCATGTACTGTAGATTGTCTCGCAGGTCGACAGAGAGTGAGAAGCCTTCCTTATGAGTTGACACTATCTACGAGACATTAGATTAGTCTTGCAGGTCGACAGAGAGTGAGACCTTACTTAACACTATCTACAACCATTAAATTAAATTTGAGAGCGAAGTTAAAATATAATTCTGAAAAATTAAATTTGGTGATACTTTCTCAGTTGGTTAAATTTATCGAATTATTTATATATATATTATAATTAAAATTGTTTATTTTTTAAATTATTATATTAAATATTATTTTTTATAAAAATTGATAAAAGTATAAGTTATTTAATTATTAATATATATAAATTAAATAGACAATTCATTATAAAAAATAATTAATTTTTTCTAAAATTATTAATTTATTTTATATACTTATATACATAAATTATTAAATGATATTTTTATTTAGGGAGCTTATGATTGTGGCATTAGGTGAGATATATTAGGAAGCTCACCTTGGATTGTAGGGGTGTGTGAAAATGATACAGTGTTGGACTTAGGTGCCAAACCAAGGTGCGAAGAGAATCTGACGGTTCGTAGGTTGCCACCATATGCTGGAACGATGGCAGCGATCGAGGGACCAAAGTTGTTGTCCCTGATGGGAACTTATCCAAATGCACATGTTAGGCACGTGAGGTAGCCTTCCTTATCAAGTATCAATTACAGAGTCCAGCCTCAATCTTCACGCATATAGCTTTTATGGGTTTAACAATGAAAGCCCACTCCAAGACAGCAATTTCGCATTATAAAATGTAGATAGGCATACTTTTTTATTCCCATTTTTCCAAGCCTTATTCAAGAATCATGACTACCTGCTTTGCTCAATATATTATTCGGAGTTTGATGTATCGTGTTGCTTCATTATGTCATTTAACTCATATTCTTTTTTTCTCTATCCACTGCAAAAAAAAAAAAAAAAAAAAAGAAGTATTCGATTCATAGATGCAGTCAACGGAAGAGCAGTAGCCTTCAATAAAATTAAAATCTCTTTGTCTTCCGTAGCGGGATCTCTATCTCGACTGAGGTCAGTCACTGACATCTAAGCAGACACGCACCAGTTCTACAAGCCCTAATCCAGTCGAAGAGGGGCTCGATAGGGCTATTTGAGATTCACGGACAGGGAAAAGCGACACTCAAAGTCAGTATGATGTGTAGGTATATTGGCTGCTTATTTACTTGGTGGTTGTTTAGAACCCCAACAGAAATATTTTTGGGATAATGTATGGGCCTAAGTTCAGCTAAAACCATTCTATGTTTGGACTTATAGTTAATGTTAGCACCTAAAAGCCTTTGAGAATATCATTTTGGACCGAATATGATTGGGCCTAAACCCAGTTCATCAACCTTAGCTGGAAAATGCCCTGCAGTGGATGGTTTTACTTTTTTATTTTGCCAAACTCCAAAATAATCCTCGCCTAGAAGAATGTGACTAATTCGCAATCCGCTTTTTGACCAGACAAGTATAATACCATTTAGATTTAGATTTAGTTGGAAAGAGAGAGAAAAAGAAGAAAAGAGGTTGAATTGTATTGAATTATTGAGTAGATGATACATTTGGGCCTAGATGGTAACCTGGGTTTGAACTCACGATAGTCTCTGTTAGGCTTGTGCATTGGTTGATATGTGGGCCAAGCGCCCAAGTGAGTGACAATATGATCATGTTTTTGCGGAGAAGGTGTTTGATGGAAAGCCCCAGAGAAATCTTTGACTGCAATTTTACTTTTGGTCATGAATCATGATGGGGGAAGGTATGATAGCAGCGAGCAGGCTACATTCTCTTCTGTTTTTTATGCTTTCTGCTAGTCCTAGTCTTGCAGCATCCAATTCCATGATGATCAGGTCATGTCATTAATTAAAGGCATTTTGTGAAGAATATAATTTGTACATATTTTTATGTGTGTCTCACAAGTTGATGCTTGAAGAGACACAAGATTATATTGTTTTTGTTTCTCTATCACCAAATTCCCAATGGATTAACAATTTGATATTTTTTGCAAAAAGAAAGTTGATCAACATATAGGAATCATTCCCTCGACGGTTTGCCACACATTCATCTTGCCCAAAAAATCCATAGCAAAAAATAAAGAATAAAAGTTGTTCTAGTAGATTCTCATTTTCCTCTCACCTTATTATAGTATACCTCTTCTGTTGTTTTTATCATTTTCCATTTTCCTCTTCTGGTGGATGATTTCTTTTCCAGCTAAGTTCTGAAAACTATGTTATTCAAAATGGATATTATTCTGATTTGTGATCTGGAGTTCATAACTACTATTTTGATTTGATGGTGAGCCAACAGTCTGAGTTATGAGTATGCAACAAGCAGTATGGGCATTAATTATCACTATTTTATACCTAGCTGACATTGGAATCGTTTTCTTTTGATAACAAAGTCAATAACTACTGCTGTGTTTAGACTCGGATATAGAAATATATATATTGCATAGCCGATCATATATCATCATTTGTTTATTTGTTATGTCGTATCTTTTGTGTCGCTAAAAAAATATGAATATGAATATCATGTATATATTGGTACTAATATATAATTTAGGTAGTGATTTATAAATGTGTTTATAATTAAGTTCATTAATTAGGTCTCAACTTAGGACCCTCATTAGTCATTAGTCATTATGGTTTTGTGTCTTTTGGCACAAGTTATATATAGGCAGCAGGCATAATATTTGAGATGAAATCTTCCATGCATGCATGCTTGTACAGTTGTACATAGATAGCTAGCTAAGACTGCAACATGTCCTGGCCGGCCTGATTGCTTTTGGAATCTTCAAAATTGGCTGTCTCACTCACTGAATTCCAATTTGTACGTCCTTCCTATCAGTAATATTCCCTTTGGGATCCGCCCAAAAAGATGGTGCCAGAGTAGTATTATACCTCAAGGAGCCATTGTAAAACTTATGTACACACCTATGAAGACACGCATTGTAAAAACTTTCTCTTACTCTTAAAGCTAGCATCACTATTTAGCACAAAAGTTGGGTCTGAATAAAAGATTAATTTGTTAGCTTCATGAAATAAGAAATCTTCAAATTTTACCTAAATTGCAAGTAGAAGATGGATTTGTCATGAAGGAAATGTATTCTTAATTTGTAGTCAGACAAAACTTAATGGTTAACATTTATATTTTTCACTTCCGCATATCAATTGATTAGCTTGACTATGATAAATTATCTCATTCAATTCAACTCTGAGAATCTGGCCGTGATTTTACATGTAATATATATATATATATATATATATATCTTGCTGAAGTACTATGTATTCAATCATGAAACAAATTATATACATGGTGCAAGGCTAGCAGAAGTCGCACAAGAAGTTGCATATATAGGCAGGCAAATTAATTTGGACTAGTGGTATTTTTTTGAGATTTGATGGCCAAATATATACTGATCATCTGCCGTTACATGATCATGTGATCAAGTTGCATTGCATTGAAACAAATACTATTCTAGCATATCTCTTATGATATATTATTATAGCGAGCCCTATCTCATCTACTCTATCATCATCATCATCATCATCATCCTGTATTCCTGTCTCTTACTTTTCAACATCCAAAATATGTAATCATCGCATACTACGATATATATGCATCATAAACCAGCTGTAAGCAATTTGGTCTTTTCCTATCATGAATAAATCTAATATACATACACCATATATAAAAATGGAAAAATTTCTATGTCACATTAATTATATATGAGACATGTTTAAACTTTTTCGCATGACAATATATGATGATTATCGATTTTGAAATATTGCTTGTATATATTTTAATGACATTTCTGATGCTTATACGTTGCTCTTACTAATTAAATCAGGTCAATGACTATGTATAAACTTTGTGGAACAGATGGCCATGTATGATTATTAAGTTACTGCTCATTCTAATTAATGACATTTTCAATACTTAATTACAAGCTTCTAATTAACAAGCATTTTCTTTGTATATATACCATGACCAAGTGGAGATGTATCTTGTGTTAAAATATTGTGGCTGCTGTTCCTCCCGGCCACACGCTTGTTGATATTTGACAGTTGTCCCTTGGCCTAGCCAGGAGAGCAGATATCCTAAAATTCACAATAAAAATTGGCAGAAGAGCAACATGCATGCATGGGCTAAGCTACTATAATATTATTAAGACCTTGGTCCTTTACAAACCTGAAAAATATATGATTGCATGCTCTCTCTCTCTCTCTCTCTCTCTCTCTCTCTCTCTCACCAAACTATTATTAATTAAAAGAGGGGAAAAAAAAATATGACTGCCTCTATCTGCCCTCTCCTACTCTGTTTATTATTGTTTTTAATAATTTCAACCTCATGTTGTGTGTACCTGCCACTTCGATACATTATTGGCATCTAACAAATTAATGAAATACGTACGAAATTAATGTGTGTTAGATATGAAAGAGGTATACTGCTTTTTATACAAGTACTTATGCTAAGCTATATTGATTAATTTAGTCAAATGCTCGTACTAATTAAGCTAATGAGATATAGTTATCGGAACCATGCATGTCTTCATGATGCTATTATTTTAATACGTGTTTGATGTACACATGCTGTAGAGAGAAGCTTCAAAAATCGCAGAAGCAATTTGCATAAACCTGAGATATTGCAGAATCCAAAAAAAATCAAGTGACAAATAAAAGCAGGCAGCTGGTGGTTGCTCTACACACCACCCTGCGGGCTCTGCTTATGCAGCTACTGTATTCTTTAATAGCATTAAAAATATTTGCAGTCATAATAAATTCGTAAATAAGCAGCTTCTTAGTGTATTCCATCTCACATGTAACTAAAACAGAATATCGATATATAAATCTTTCGGTCTTTATATAATGTCAGCATGTATATGAAATGTTAAATGTTGATGTTGCTGTAATTTACTGTCAAATAATTTGAGATGTTATAGAGAATTTCATTTCAATTGTAGTTTAAACGTTTATATATAAACTTTTATATAGTATATCTGTGCAGGTGCAGGTGCAGGTGCAGGTGCAGGGTTGGATGGGTCAGGGTGGTCATGTGCAGGCTGCAGAGGGGAGGCATACAGACAGACGATGGCCAGCTGAAACTGGATAGTGTTGATAAACCATGATCCATGTTTCGGGTCCATTTCTATTTAAATTTTGAAATGGCTCCGCAGCCAATGGCATGCATTAAATTAAATTATTAGATGGTCAGTGATTTTCAGTCCCAGCTGCTTCTCTCTCTCTCTCTCTCTCTCTCTCTCTCTCTCTCTGTGTCACGTCCCATGAAGCCTCATCATTTTCATTTATTTATATTATCCTATGTTCTTCCCACATCCTTGCATCCCCTAATTAACGAACCACGCTCTTCCACCATGTTTAATTAACCATAATCAAACCAAGTATTTGTCATCTTCTCCCATAAATATCATTGTCTTCATATCTAACTACAATCTTAATTTGTGTATTAATCCCTCTCTAATTAAAAAAAAAACAAAAAATCATAGTTCCGCTCAGTGCAATTTTAAGGTTGTCACCACACCACTTTAATTACACTTAATTAATATAATCATAATTATTTTCAGTAATCCAATTATCAAATCTTAGCAAGTACAGTAGGTATTTGGTAGCTCCGAAAGGATCAAATCTTCGGTTTCACATTTTGGATCAATTATTGAGGTTTTACTTGATTTGTGACTCTCCCAATTAGTTAGATCGTGGGTGCGATAATTTACTTCACAGGTGAGGTCTCAGGTTTAAGTTCAAAATGACCCAATTGTGTTAAGAAAAAGAATAGAAAAATCATTTAACTCCTTCATTCATGCTCCACTTGGCTAAGGGATATAGCTCAGTTGGTACAGCTCCGCTTTTGCAATTGGGTCGTTGCAATCTAATTGTAATAATAGTATCTTGTGTAAAATGATATTTAATTTCTGGTGTACTTGGTTTCTTTTAGTTCATAGGGCTAAATTGGAATATAAATCGTCGTATGTGGGACACGTGGAGGTAATCCAGAGAGCAAGTCATGCAAACAAGACACCCGGTGGGGAAAGACGACTTATGATTAGATGTGGTTGTTGGGCATCAAATTCCATGGACATGGAAACAGTGTCACGTGAATTTCATACACGCACGTGAATTCCCATACCTCCATATATCTCTTTTCTGCTAAAATCACACCCTCCAAATCAATATCCAGTCTCTTTTCATGAGGGCCTCAAATCTGAAGAGGACGACTCTGATAGTGCGGTATGATTAGATCGAGAAGAGATTGCATCGACATGACCTTAATACAATAAATCTCCGGTGAAAATAATTACACCGAACTAATCATGAGTCATGACAACGACGTTATAAAATGAAGTGAAATATATAGAAATCAAACTGGCTCTATAATCTTCCATCTTCGGAAAACAAGACAATATCATCACAGACCCGATCGCAATCTCATTTCTGATGATAACGATGCATGCACCAAACTGTGAGTGAGAAAAAGATGCTCCGGAAATTTTTGGTCCGCCCATGGATGGTGCCAAATCCAGCTGTTGGGTTCAGAAGGGTCCACGTGGACATTGCTCCATTACGCACCCATGCTTTGGGCCAATGATGTTGTGAATTTGGCATCCCCAACCCTAATTTATGCAAGATCGGGTAGCACAAGTTTAGATTTTTGTGCAAATACTATTCTACACTTCAACATTTTGAAACCAACATCAAAATAGATTATTAGATTTTAATCATTATTTTATTTTATTTCCATTTGAGATCACACCAATTTAATTACTCCATCTGCATATTTTAACAATTAAATTATCAATCAAGTTAAAAAAAATCTTAATATTAATTAAAAATTCTTACTCATATTATTTTTCATTAAACTAATTATTTTAATTTAGCTATTCTTTCAAATTAGTGTATTTAAACAAACTATAACAGTAGATTTAATTAAACTTAATGTAAATGTAAATGTAGTTTGTTAAATGCACTATTTGAAAAGAAAAAAAATAGCTAAATCAAAATATCTAGTCACTTAATAAAAAAATGGGTAAGAATTTGTAATGATAGGCAAATGAAGTAAATTGACGTGATCTCAAAATCACCAGTAGTAAAATGATGAAAGTGAAATCTAATAATCCATTTTGATGTTAACTCTTAAACCTTCGAGTATAAAACGATGTTTGCCCTAAATTTTTTTAAATTTCTATATCAACCGATGTTTGGAAAATTAAATTGATTCACTTATACTTTTTTTATGCAATGATATTGGAGAATGAGAATTACAGTATATACACGGGAATACAAAATATCTAGTCACTTAATAAAAAAATGGGTAAGAATTTGTAATGATAGGCAAATGAAGTAAATTGACGCAATCTCAAAATCACCTGTAGTAAAATGATGAAAGTGAAATCTAATAATCCATTTTGATGTTAACTCTTAAACCTTGGAGTATAAAACGATGTTACCGATGTTTGGAAAATTAAATTGATTCACTTATTATGTATTAACTTTTTTTATGCAATGATATTGGAGAATGAGAATTACATTATATACACGGGAATCTATCTCGTCCTTTATAAGAATCGAATATGAGACTTTCCATTTAAAATGTGAAGAATAATACAATTACATTATAGCACTAAGTAATGTTAGGTATTGAAGTTTGTATAAATATATGACTATATTTTCGTTATTTGTAATAATCGAGTATAAAAAAATTTAAGCCCTTGAATTAAAAATAAAATAATATTATATATATAAACAATTCTTATCAATATCTATTCAACAAAACCAAAACTAAAGGACAAATGGTCCTCTTCATGAAGGAGATATAAACACATCCAATCAATCGGGGTTTTGTAATTATTTATCTTGCATGTAATAAACACCACAAATAATCACTACTTTGAGTGGAACATTTTAATAGATTTCAACAACTTCACACTTAGTTTGGAAATTAAATGTCTTGTCACTTTTGTTGAGCTTCTATTATATATATGTTTCCAACTTTACGATGTGGTGGGGGTCCTATCTATAATAACCAAGAGTATAAAGTGTGGGATTTGGGTGTCCCCTAATACTTGGCTTTATGATGAATCATGCATCAACTGAGAAAATGTTATCATATTTTTGGAGAAATTTGTTGATATAACTATACGTTATTGTATGCATATTACAATGTATGTAGTTATTTATTAATTTACCACTAATTAATTATATTATTTATCTTTATATTATATCACATACATTATTAATAATTATAAATCCTTATACTTCAATGAATTAGAAGAGAACTGTAACTATAAGGTATAATATAGTCGACAAATTATCACTTATATATAGTAATTTTTTTATGCCTAACTAGTCAGAGTTCGAAATTCATAAAAGAATTTTGTAATTAAGGGCAATCTACATTCCAAATAAAGATTAATTTCATTTTCGAATTTAGAAAAATCTTGTGGTATTTACAAAAATAAAAAATTATTGTTGAATTTTCTTTTGCCTTAGTCAAGGGAAGCACAATAAAACTTAATGATTCTAAGAGAATGGATCATGATTTCCAAAACCAATTGTGACTCATTGTTTAGGATAAGATGATAGATCTAAAGTTCAATTCTTCTTTTCGACTAATAAGTTCTAACTTTTCTTGTCAACTGACTTTTAACATGAGACTAATGGATTTCACAGGACTCGTAATGTAAAACATGTATATGAACCTTGAAAGAAAATAGGAAATTATTGGTTTACTTTTTTTTTTTTCTTTCTATATATAGCGATATACTAATATATCAATTAAAAGTAGGAGTAATTATAAATTAATCTATTGTTAATAATTAATATATAAATTAGTTCATTTACTGATTTATCTAGGCCTGGGCATGGCTCGGTACTATTCGGTATGAAGTTGATATCGAAACCGTACCAATTAATTTTAACCGGTCAAGTATAGTACGGTATTTTAAAATGTGAAATTGATACCGAATCGTACCTTACCAATTGTGTTTGGTACAGTTTCAGTACGGTTTCGGTTTTGAGCCAAAATTACTTAACAAAAAACTTGACCGGAGCAACAAACCACACCGAAACCAAGCATATTAAAGTAGAAAAATTTAAAATACTGGAATATTTCAGAATATATATTTCATATTTTATCATCTTCACTCCAACTCTCCCGCTATTTGATAAGGTGGTATCATTCAGAACGAAACTGAATGAGCCGTGCTCATGTAGTCCTAGGTTTTGAAGCATACATTGGCTATTGGTCTTCCTTTTACTATGATTCCCATTACGTACTCTGTTATTTTGTTTAGTCGTAGTGTCTGTACATGGGGAGATGAAAGCATGAGAGAGTGTTGCGGAGTATTAAAGTACGGGATGTGATGGTTTTTGTAATATATGGTATAAAAATGGAAATAGTTGTCATCCTAATACAAAAAAATGTGATGTAATTGGCGCATTTAGTAGGATAATATATACCTAGCTGTTTACATCTATATAAATTAAGCTGTATCATGCATTTATTACAGGCCATGTGAAGTGAATTTGGTACTCTAGTATAGGGCCATATGCTAACGTACATGGACAAAGCCACTTGAATACTTGACATAACCTAGCTATTACATATAAAGATCAATTTATAAATTTGAGTTTCGAATCTTTTGTTGCAAATTAAATCCAAAATAGAAAATTTCGGAATCATCTGGTTTCTTGTTGCAGTTATGATGCTGATAGGAAGGGTAAATGTAAAGGCCATGCGAGCGAGTAAGTAGTCCGCACCATGGCATCTGAACCTAATCATTGCAATGCAGAGTACAAGAAAAACTGCAAGTGTAATGATCAGCAACATGTAAAGCCACCGAAGGGAGTTGTCCCCAACATCAAAAATTTTCTACTTTAATTTTATTTTTTAAATTAATTAAAAGAAATTAAAAATCGGTTCAATTTTGGTACATGACGGTATTTCCCAACACCGAAACTGATTTCGTATTGGTTTGAACCGGTTCGGTATCAGTATCGTACCGATCATCCATTCGATTTTACTATTATTTTTTTTTCTTTTCCGATTTGGTATGTGATATAGGACAAGATAATTTCAGCATTTTGGGACAATGTGCCCAGGACTAGATTTATCAGATTTACCTATTATTATCTTTTTACTTAATTACTTTTTTTATTTACCTAATACCATTTAACCAATTATTTTTCATACATAATTTTTTGAGAAATTGTCTTACATGCCCGATTAGGGAATTAGGCATCCATCGATACCTAGTTTCGAAACTATTTGCGGAATGAGGAAAAATATTTTGGGTATTTACAAAATTGGCACAAGTATAAATAGAAAAGGGAAATAGCTAAACACATGGCTATTTCTGTTCTCTATTGTACTCTCTCCTCCAACTCGAGCTCAGCTAAAACCCATTGAAATAGTGAAAAGTCCTTCGCCACGAAACCTTCAGTGATGGTCACCCTGGGATAACTTAAGTTATTGTATGGTGGGTTGGATATAGAATCACAGGACCTAGGGTTGTAGAATTGAAAGGAGATTTGATTTAGAAATTGAGTAATGAGTGATTATGGGTTGTTTAGGTAGCAGATTTTTCTTATTTAATATATTTCAAAATGTTAATTAATTGATAGGAGAAAATAAGTTTGGTTTCAAATTTTTGAAATGCAATGTAAGAGTGCATAAACGTTTAGAGAAGAAATGGGAAACAAAGTTGTTCGATATTATTATGGAATGGATTGTTTAAAGAACGTACGGTTATTAGAACATATGCTAAAGATTTTATGTGGGTAACTAATTAGTAGATAATGGGTATATATTTGTGATATAAGTGGTAAATACTAGATAGAACAAGGCACTATCATTCAGTTAACAGGACGTAGAGAACTAATATGTCACTTCAAAATCCGCCTTAGTTTTGATGAAGAAAGGATTTTAGTGTTATTATATTGTAGTTAGGTTACCAAGGGTGAGTGAAGAAATTGAGTACAAAAAAAAAAGAAAAAAAAGAAAAAAGAATATGAATAGGTTGATTGAATTAGTTTAATGTCCGTTTATAAGATCATGATGATAAGAATGAATGTTGGTATGTGGCGAGAAAAGTGGGTGTTTGAATAATGGGTGAAGAAATAGAATGATAAATGTGTATTTGTTGTGAAGGAAATCCGGTGGATGAATGCAGAGAGAATATGGAGAAGCAGGGAGAAGAAAATAAGACGTCTGATTATTATGAGATTAGAATTAAGGTTTACAAGCATTAATTATCCCTTATATATGGGAGAATAATTAATGAATACAAGACAAAACTACCCCTAGCACATATTACATAAATAGACATAACCATTAAACTATTTACAACACTCCCCCTTGGATATTTCATGTAATGGTACTGCTTGGCTACGCACATATATGTTGCCTCGTTAAAACCTTGCCAGGTAACAAAAACCCTATGGGACAAAAATAACCCTGGTCGAAGGAAAAAGAGTGCAACGTGCGTATACGTGATCACATCGGAATCTTCTGAGGTAGCTGATGTCGTCTCTTCTAGAATACGGGTAGATAATCCGCCTTTAAGATAAAATGCATCAGTGTTGCTCCACCAAAACCTTACCCGGTAAACCCAGTGGGACAAACCTGTGGTTGAAGGGAAAAGATGTGCAAATGCATATGAGTCAAATCGTAGCATCTTCAGGATACATTGTTAGCGGGGTGATCAAACCAAAATGTGCCTCATTAAAACCTAGCCAGGTAACAAAACCCAATGGGACAAAATAACCCTGGTCGTAGGACAAAAGAGTACACGATGATCATGTGAATATACTTCAGGATACTTGGTATACTTCAAGATACTCCCCCTGATATTGACTCCCCCTGAAAACTATAGATTAGGTAGATCAACCAATCTACGTAAACCAATACCTCGCACATGCTGCTGGAATGTGGCCTTTGGTAATGACTTGGTGAACAAGTCCGCATGGTTATCTTGGGATCGTATTGGCTTGATCTCAATCTTCTGATGTTCTTGCTGTTGCTGGTTAAAGAAGAACTTCGGTGCAATATGCTTGGTGTTGTCTCCCTTAATGAAACCGGTCTTCATCTGCTCTATGCAGGCAGCATTATCTTCGTAGATAACTGTTAGTTCATTACGGGTGGAATTCAGTCCACATGTACTTCGAATATGCCCCGTAATAGCTCTTAGCCATATGCATTCACGAACTGCTTCGTGCAGGGCCAAAATCTCGGCATGATTCGAAGACGTAGCAACAAGGGCCTGTTTTGTAGACCTCCAAGATATCGTTGTGTTCCCAATGGTAAAGACATAACCGGATTGGGAACGTGCCTTATGTGGGTCTGATAGGTAACCTGCATCAGCATACCCAACGAGGCGTGCATCATTTCGAGGTCCAAGGGGGGTTGATTCATTCCTCGATGCATAGGGATAGAATAAGCCCATATCCGTTGTACCTCTAAGGTATCGGAAGATATCTTTTATGCCATTCCAGTGGCGGCGTGTTGGCGCAGAGCTAAATCTAGCTAGCAAGTTCACAGCGAATGAGATGTCTGGTCTAGTGCATTGAGCCAAGTACAACAGTGCGCCTATTGCACTTAGATATGGCACTTCTGGTGTTAATATCTCTTCGTTGTCATCTGCTGGACGAAACTGGTCCTTTTTAGGATCTAGACTCCGGACGATCATGGGCGTGCTTGAAGGTTTTGCTTTATCCTCATTAAAGCGTCTCAACATCTTCTGGATGTAATTCGATTGATGGACCAAAATTCCATCTGCACGGTGCTCGAGCTCCAGGCCGAGACAGAAGTGTGTTCTCCCAAGATCCTTCATTTCAAATTCTAACTTCAGGTGCTTAGCGGTTTCTTGGATCTCTTCAGGAGTACCAATCAGATTCATGTCATCGACATAAACTGCCACTATAGCGAACCCAGAACTTGTCTTCTTAATAAACACGCATGGGCATAATTCATTATTCACATATCCCAATCTGATCAAATATTCACTTAGACGGTTATACCACATCCGTCCAGATTGTTTCAATCCGTAGAGTGAACGCCTCAAACGAATGGAGAGCGTGTTCCGTGGTCTGGAACTATTTGAATCAGATAGCTTAAGTCCTTCAGGAACTTTCATATATATATATATATATATATATATATATATATATATATATATATATATCTCTGTATCTAGATCCCCATAGAGATAAGGTGTGACCACATCCAAAAGCTGCATACTCAGTTTTTCGGAAACTACCAAACTAATAAGGTAGCGGAACGTTATAATGTCCATTACGGGAGAGTATGTCTCCTCGTAATCAATCCCAGGGCGTTGAAAAAATCCTTGCGCCACTAGACGAGCTTTGTATCTCACAATCTCGTTTTTCTCATTACGCTTCCTTACAAATACCCATTTAAAGCCTACGGGTTTAACATGGGGAGGTGTGGGAGCTACAGGTCCAAACACCTTTCTTTTTGTCAAGGAATCAAGTTCGACCTGGATTGCTTCTTTCCATTTTGGCCAGTCTTCTCTACGTTGGCATTCATCAACGGAGCGAGGTTCGATATCATCACTAGTTATTATTTCAGTAGCTACTGCGAATACAAATATATCATCGATGATAATATCATTCCGATTCCATATCTCATTTAAGCATGCATAGTTTACCGAGATCTCTCTATTCTCGGGAATGGGTTCAGACATTGAGGCGTCCCCCAACGTCGTCTCTTCTAAGACAGACCCATAATCTGGAATTATCTCATGAGATGGATCGGATGATATAGTGATATCTAAGGGATTCAATTGTGCCAAATTTGTCTTCTTCCGGGGATAAGAATCCTTCGAACCTATTAGTCTACCTCGCTTCTGGGCAGGGACATATGACTGGTTAGCCGCCATGGCCGTACTTTGTCCATCTGGGACGACTCGTCCATCTGGGACGGCGCGTCCTACGGGGACGTCTATCCTTGCAGGCACGTTTGCAGCAGGTATATGTGATCTCGTCACTTTAGCTAGATCAGAGAAAGCGTCTGGCATATTATTAGCTACACTCTGTAGATCTAGAATTCTCCGCACTTCATTCTCACTTTGTGCGGTTCGGGGATCAAGATGAGACATAGTGGAGACAGTCCACGTCAATTCACGTCGTTCTTCAGGAACGTTAGCGTTCTTATCTCCCCCTAACGGCGGGAAGGCTGTCTCATCGAAGTGACAATCCGCAAAACGAGCGGTAAAGAGATCGCCTGTCAAGGGCTCTAAATAACGTATAATGGAGGGGGATTCATAGCCGACATATATGCCCCTCCGGCGTTGAGGTCCCATTTTTGTACGTTGTGGCGGCGCAATTGGCACTTAAACGGCGCACCCAAACACGCGTAAGTGCGAAACATCAGGTTCGTACCCAGTTACCAGCTGTAATGCGGAATAGGGTTGGGTGGCAGTGGGCCTCAACCGGACCAACATAGCTGTATGCAAAATTGCATAGCCCCACGCATAAATTGGTAGCTTGGTGCGCATAACCAAAGTCCGTGCAATCATTTGTAAACGTTTAATGAATGCTTCTGCGAGACCATTCTGGGTGTGAACATGTGCAACTGGATGTTCAACATCAATCCCAAGGGACATGCAATAATCATCGAAAGATTTCGATGTAAACTCCCCGGCATTATCAAGTCTAATGGACTTTATGGGATAATCCGAATGGTGGGCCCTTAATTTAATGATTTGGGCAAGGAGTTTAGCGAACGCAGCATTGCGTGTGGACAATAGGGTCACGTGTGACCACCTCGTCGATGCATCAACCAAAACCATGAAATATTTAAATGGTCCACATGGTGGTTGGATGGGTCCACAAATATCCCCTTGTATTCTGTACAGGAAAGGGACAGAGTCTTTATCGATCTTTGCATATGATGGTCTAGTGTTCAATTTTCCCATTGAGCAAGCTTGGCATAGTTTGTCACTAAACACTAGGTTCTTATTTGTAAGGGGGTGCCCGTGTGATGTATTGAGGATACGGCGCATCATACCTTGACCGGGGTGTCCCAATCGGTCATGCCATAATAAGTAGTTGCTGGGGTTAGGTAGCTTCCGGCTAGCTATGTGATTTGCCTCAATGGTCCTAATAGTGGTCATGTAGAGTCCACTCTTGAGGCATTTTAATTTCTCCAATGTACGCTTCCGGCCATACAAGTTGGATGTTATGCAAAGATATTCCACATTTTTTTCGGTTGTGGTTTCAACATGATAATTATTAGCTTGAATATCCTTAAAACTCAATAACGTTCTGCTGGAACGTGGGGAGTATAAGGCTTCATCAATGGTAAATACGGTACCATGTGATAACATAAATTGGGCTCTTCCGGAGCCTTCAATCAAGTTTGATTTGCCAGAAATAGTTAAGACCGGGGTGTGGTTAGGCATTAAGTTTGTGAAAAATATCCTATCACGGAGGATGGTGTGCGTAGTAGCACTGTCGGCTAGACAACAAACTTCACCATTTGACATGTCTAACCATCAATATAACTAAAGTAATCAACAATCACATGTATTAAAAAAAATGAATAAATAGATTGAATAATATTCGAGCAAATAACAAAATAAGTCCAAAATAAAATGAAACACCAAACAATATCCAGAAATAGTAATGGAAGAAAAAAAAACAATATGCATAAAAAAATGGCACAGGTGCGATCATATCCATGGGTATGTAAATAACTCAATCATCAATATGTCCAGCTGCAGTCTGGAAATCGGCAATGGCAAGGGTGGTATCAGTGGGGACTGGTCCTGCTGCAAAATTAGCCTCTCGAGTATCACGTCTAGCATGGTACTGGGCAATAGTTTGAGCTGATGCACGACAGGTGCGGGACCAGTGATCACGACCTCCACATTTATAGCATAGGTCCGGTGGGTTTTGATTCTGGTGGCGACGGGCCGGGCCAGGGTTTCTCTCGTTTTGAGCATGCGGACTAGGATGAGCGTGATATCCACCACGTGAACTAGTGCCCACAGGTCGGGATTGATCATTTTTCATTAGTAAAATATTGTTCTTCTCAGCGAGCAGCAAAGTAGTGATCAACTCCGCGAACCTGGTAAACTTCCGCTCTCGGTATTGTTGCTGCAGGACAATACACGAGGCCGGAAATGTGGAGAAAGTCTTCTCAAGTAGGTCAGTTTCAGTGAGTTCCTTCCCACAATACTTGAGAAGAGACCGGATACGGCATATCTCGGAGTTATATTCGTTTACAGATTTGAAATCCTGAAAACGAATGTTATGCCAATCATGTCTTGCTTCAGGCAAGAATATATCCTTCTGGTGATCGAAACGATCAGCCAGTGAAACCCATAAAGCTCTCGGGTCCTCTTGACCCAGGTATTCACGCTGTAGTGCGCGATCCATATGCCTCCGAATGAGGATCATCGCATCCGCCTTCTGATGCTTGGAAGCCACATTGTCTTCCTGGATGGTTGAGCGGATTCTTTTGGCGGTGAGATGAAGCTTCACATCTTCTGTCCACTGGTAGTAGTTTCTTCCGGAAACTTCTAGTGCGTCAAAATCCAGTTTGTTGAGATGTGCCATGCTCTACAAAGATTAATGAATATGATTAGTGCTTTGGGAAAAATGCATCCATAAGCAACTAATGAGAACTTCAGGTTCTATAACATGGTATGATAATTCAAGATATTGATGAAGGAAGCTTCAGGTTCCTTTTATTTACAAGTGGTCTATGATATTGATAGATAATATATAAAGAATTAACTAAATAAGCAAGCATACAAGGAAACAAGATACAATATGCATAAATATAAATAAATGTTATTTTGATCCTTGATTTATGAGTATGGCAATGCTTCAGGCATGCATGAGTTTATGTTTTAGGCCCAAGGAGTACAAAAGAAGATTCTGTTTTTTTTTTTTTTGGTAGGAGCCGAGCCGGTCGCCGGAGCCGAGCCGGTCGCCGGAGCCGAGCCGGTCGTCGGAGCCGAGCCGGTCGCCGGAGCCGAGCCGAGCCACTTCCGGGCGGGCCAAGCCGGTCCGTCTGTTGGCTCTGGGCCTGCACGCTGGCCTTCTGGGCTGAACCGAAGTGGGCTAAGCCTGCACCGAGGCCTTCTGGGCTGGACTGAAGTGGGCTAAGCCTGCACCGAGGCCTTCTGGGCTGGACCGAAGTGGGCTGGGCCGGCCGGGCCTTTTTTTCGTTTTCTGCTGGGCCTTCAGGGCTCAGAAAATATTTTTCGGGCCATTGAGCCCCTCATTTTTCTTCTGTTCTTGGGCTAGCCTTCTGGGCTCAGTAACTTTTTTTTTTTTTTTTTTTGTGGGAGGCCTTCCGGGCCTGGATTTTTCGGGCTTGTTGGGTAGCCATCTGGGCTCCCATCTATATTTCTTCCTCCCTTTATTTTTCTTTTAGCCATTACTTGGCATTTGAGAAGAATTTGGATTGAGTCAAAGGGAATGGCCGAAAATATGGGAAGAAATTAAGGAGTGTGGACTCCTCAACTAGGTCATGTTTGCAGCCGTAAGGGTTCCAAACATCATCATGATTAATTTATGATTATCAGTATTCATTACTATTAACACAATCATATAATTATCAATTATGTATATGCAACAACATCATCAACATCAATAATATTCAACAATATTCAATGTTTAACAAAAATCAGCTATTTAGAATCAAATAAAATTAATTATAATTCTAGAATTTCATCGAATATAAAAAAAACAATAAAAGAGTCATCATATCAAGCCAATTTCCAATTAAATTATCACATTCATGGATTTCTATTGCATGTTGCCGTGATTTTTTTTTTTCAACTTCTAATTCAATTCAAACCTATGCAATCACACATATATATTAACACAAACCGATAATTCATATAATTCAATTGATCAAATTAAATAAATTAAATCAAGTTTTGAATTAATCAATCAAATAAAATAATTCATAATCTTAGGATTCAATATCATTATCAATTCTAAGCAATATGCAAATCAATTTCTAGAAATATGGGTTCTAGGTTTGATGCAAAATAAAATAAATTCTAGGATTTGGAAAACCTACTTGATCGAAATTATCCTCCACTTGAATGATCACCGATTCGGAGACGATCGTGCTGATAACGTGTTGTGAAGGAAATCCGGTGGATGAATGCAGAGAGAATATGGAGAAGCAGGGAGAAGAAAATAAGACGTTTGATTATTATGAGATTAGAATTAGGGTTTACAAGCATTAATTATCCCTTATATATGGGAGAATAATTAATGAATACAAAAGGACAAAACTACCCCTAGCACATATTACATAAATAGACATAACCATTAAACTATTTACAACAGTATTTCATATAACATTGAATTAGTTATAGCAAATCGCACGTAACTACAAGCTTATTAGGGGAAGATGAAGTATGTTCAACAAAAACTCAAACTGCCTCACAACCTATCAGAATATTGAAGGACATAAAGGTGAAACTGGCAAGCTCGTAGTTAGAAAAGTTTCAGAGTACATGCTTCGGTCACATTCTGGATATAGAATACTTGCCATTGAGTGGCTCCATTGTGCATCGTGCATCAGATGATTTTGCATAAAATAACGAGGGGCAATGTTAATGAGGTTAAAAAGGTGTGTTTCCTCGTTGGCGAGAAGGTTCAGTAGTTCATAGCCAAAAATTTTGTCTAATAACGAGGCTTAAAAGAGGGGAAAAAATCAAGACAGCTAGTTAAGACATTAGCCTCATCAAGATTGGCTGCAAAGGTACTTCAAGAAGAAGAATAAGATAACAATTTCAGATCTGTTCAGTGCTTTCAAAAATTGCCAGAGTGCAGATGATGCATTCAAGTTAGGACTTGTGTATTTTGCTTAAACAGTTATACTTGGAAGGGAGCCAAGTGAGAGGATAAACGAGGACTTTTTTAGAATTGGTGGAGAATCTGTAAGATTAGAGTGAATCTTGCTCTCCCATATGGGTCAGAATCATATGCGAAAACACATGAATCACTCACTAGAGTTCTAGTTCAGAATTACAAGAAATGGCCTACTAGGTTTTCAAGCAAAAGAAGAGCGAAGGACATAAAAAAAAAAGATCGAACAATGGAAGGTTGTTATAAGCAGTTCAAAATGGGAGGTAGTTTAAGAGGATGCTGTGACAAGACCCAACCCAGAAAACACTACAAATACCATATCCGGATTCTACTCCCGTCTAACAGGTAACGTAAAATACCAAGTATACCCTTGAAATCGTGTCAGATAAGGGAAACTCGTACACTTGTGAGCTCATGCCTTCATTGTGCAAGCAACCTCGATTCCAGTGTAACGGCCCTGGAGGGTTACAAAACCAAGAAAATACGTGAGAGGACAAAAATAAAGGTTTTAAAAATATAGTTCGAAAACATAACTCTTCACCCTCTGTTCTCTAAAACCATGCATGCATCAAGTTTACCAATTAAACATAAATTTCGAAATCCATACAATACTACGGAAATCCAGTAATTCCAAACACCTGTCCAATGTAAACTCACATCAAGTACTAATGCATATACATTCAAGCCAAAGCATAAACACAACAACCATAATGAATCAACCAATGCACTATCATACCAATCACACAGTACCAACTGAACATACCGAGTCAACTCATCATATTGATTGATCCATCCTCGATGTCTGTAAATTGAATCATCATATTAAATGTGCACTACGGGCAGGCTAATATCACTCGGGAAAACAGAGCCCTGCTCTGGACATCTGAGTATCACCGAGGGAAACAGAGCCCAGCTCTAGATGTCTAGATGTGGATCGATCCCAGGAAAACAGAACCTGGTTCTAGACATTTGGATACTAGTCCGCCTTATGGAAACAGAGCCCAGTTCTGGATGTCAGAGACACAAACAACGCATACTCGAGGAGGGTCGTCCCATCACATCACCAATCACATCAATTCAACAACCATATCCAAAATGATTTTCTTCTTTGCAAGAATTTTCGAAATAGGGCATCAATGGATACTCAATTCCCTAACAGAGCATCTATGAATATTTTCCTACGTTTCTTTTATTGAGAATTTGGTTATCAGATGTGGATGACAATTTTTCAAATTTTAAATATTTTCTATTTAATTTTTAATATTTATGTCGGTAATTAAGATATATAATTTTATTTTTGCAAATAAATTTCCTTTTGATCTGTTTGAATGGCTCAATTTTAATCATCTAAGCCTTTTAGGATACTATATATCTTATAGATTTGCAAGATTATAATACAGGTATCTTATCTATCTCGTAAATTTTTTATTTTTTTATTTTTGATATAATTACAATTTAAATTGTAATATACCTATATTACATATCATAATTCTAATATACCTATATATAAGTAGAATTCAGTTATAATATACCTATATATTACATATTATATTACTTGACTCTGAAAAATTGCCTTAAACCTTTGCCACATGTAATTTAATATAGGTAAAAATTTGCCTTACTCCTTTGCCGCATATGTACTTAAACTATGGTATGGTTATATAAATATAATTAGACTTAAATTTGAATTTACTTATAGTTATATTTATTCCACCAATCCATCCACTCTAGTATATTGTTTGTAGTTTATCCTAACAATTTGTTGTTGGTGAAATGAATAGTAAATTCTTTTTTCTTTTCTTGATCTGATGAATAGTAAATTCTTGCACATGCATATTTGACTACTATATTTATAACTCACCGTAGTTAAATTAGCTTACCTACACCCACAACCAATTAAAATCCACCGTACCACCATATATTGCTAGAACCCCGATAGGTAAAAACATAAAAAAGACGATGAACATAACAAAGAAGACTAAGTTTCAGCCGTAAGAAAAATCAAACAATTCAAATTTGAATAAAAAGAGGTCGAAGGTGGTATCTTCTTCGGAACAAAAAAGCCAAAAATTCGACGAGTTTCAATAATCATGTGGAAAAAAAACAAATTGAATTTTGCTCCGAGATAACGTGATAAAATTTCACAAGAACATGTATTAATTATTAATTTTGGTATGTAATAGGCAAATAAGTATTAATTTAGCTAATATACCTTTATTTCTACATATATGACTATAATAAGAAGGAATAAAATAAAATAAAAATTATCAGATAAATAAAGTACCTATATGACTGTAACTCTGCAAAAGTATTATATGGTATCCAAGAAGTTTAGATCAATAAAATGACTCGTTAATTTAAAGTTAATTTTTTAAAAGAAATCTGCAGGAAATTTATTTGGAAAAATTAGCTTATCAAAGTAAATATTAAAACTTAATATTTTGAAAATTCTTCATCCGCATATGATGAACAGACTCTCAAAACATAGATATGCAGTAAATAAGTAGCGGATTAAAAGGGTATTAAGGATATAGCGAAACTAAAAAAGCAATTAAGTAAAAGGTATAGGTTATTCACCACAATATGGATTATAAATGGTATAGCTAGGTTATTCACCACAATGATAATTATAGAAGGGTAGATTCTTTTGTTTTTTGTTTTTGCGTACCATGTTGCAGCATATTCACAAGATCGTGTATCCTATTGCTTCAGATGAAGATGGAGAATTATAATAAAAACAAAGATAAAAATCTAAAATATTCCTTCAAAAGTAAACTTCAATTAATCATCTAAAGCCTCTTATTATAACCAGTTTAAATCAAGTTGATGATAAAAGGGAAACAATGCAAAAAAAGACCAACCAATTTGCATCATTGCAGTTCCACTGCCAGTGCTTCACTACATATTTATATATAATATAAAACACAAGTCTCTACAAAAATGAAAGGGAACAAGATTTTTAAAAGCCCACTATACATATGCGCAAGACTCAAGCTCAAGTCAGCGCCTTACTTATGCCTAACCCCTACTTTTCAAAGCTTAATGTAATTTCATATTTCTGAAACTTGAAAAAGAGATGAGATGTTGTTTTTCATTATAAACCTACACATAAATTCCACAACTACAAAACCCAAATCGACATATCCAAATTTTTTGAAGATAAAGATAGACGAATAGCGAAGGATAATATGCTCTATTCAAGTACAAAGAACAGAGACACCAAATGCACCTATCTTATTAGAAAAAACTACCTAACATCTCCAGCTGTGGGCCTTACTTTCATGACCAAACAACATCAACCAACAAATTCAATGCATAGTGAACGGCTTACTAATTGCTTAGGGTACGGATATCCCAAATTTTAGGTTTTGAATTGATCCTCTAGGGCTATTCTTGTGTTGAGTCAGCCTCAAAAGTCTTGAGAGAGTTTTTTTAACATGATAATTGTGGTATGTAGCTGTAAGCGTAAATATGACTTGTTATTGGATCTCTCGTTTACTTTTTGAATTCTTCATTAATTTACTCGTCTAATGACGTTATAGCACAAGATGGAATTTTCATGCTTAGGAGGCATCCAATGTAATGCCTCTAAAGTATATTTCCCGAGTTAACAATATATATATATATATATATATACATAAAATTAAAGTGATACACTAACACGCCAAATTTGTTAAAATACTTTATTTTACTTGGCTCATCTAATTAATCTATCTTCCAAATTTGATACTTTAAATCATATATTTCCTTTAAATCGAAAATAACCAAATAAATTTAGAAAAGCTTTAAATCATAGCATTAATATCATCATTCCAAAATTTTATTCACACCTTGTTTTGCTTCCCACCTTCTATCTATTTGATGAAGTTTAATTATATGATGACAAACTTCGAGCTATCCCATTCCAATTGTGCACTCCTTGTATCAAAATCAATGGCATATTTATCAAAATCAATGACCTATTTATCTTAATTTGTGCCTTTGTTCGTATAATCTCCTTAAAAGAATGACTCATTTTCATTTTTTAATCTCTCTATCTTTGTGTTGACATAAAAACTAAAAATAAAATCATGAAGGACAAGTTAATTAAAACAATAATGCCATCAAAGAATTTGAAACATTTATTCCTTTCTATCATGAAAAGAAAGAAGACATTAAGCATATACATGATCATCTAAGTCAGCACAGCACCTTGGTGTAGGTAGCAAGCTAGATTGTGAACAGCTTTCGTAGTGACAAGTTTACAATAATGCATTATGATTATAATAGTGCCCCTATTCTGTAAGGCAATGTGTCTTTCAATCACCTTACATCCAAGTTTGATCTTTTTTTTTGTACACTGTGTTCGTTGAAAGTGATTTTCGTACTTTAATTTTCTACTGTTGCACACTTATGTTTGGCTTTATCCATTAATTTTGTTTTAATTTACTCAAAGTAATTTTCACACTTTAATTTTCTACTGTTGCACACTTATGTTTGGCTTTATCCATTAATTTCGTTTTAATTTACTCAGAGTGTGTTTGTCGAAAATGATTTTCACACTTCAATTTTCTACTATTGCACACTTATGTTTGACTTTATCCATTAATTTTGTTTTAATTTACTCAATCTTATTCTTCATGCTCTATGTGCCATTTAAAATTAGACTTCAAATAGAAATCCTATTTTATTTTAGGATCATAGTTTACTGTATTGAGTAAATTGATGAAATCCTATCTGACAATTCAAAATTTTACCATATTACTTAAAATAAACTTTAGAAACTAAATCCGAATTTAAATTACTTTCTCAACAATTTAACTTAAAATAAAGTTTTAGATCTATTTGTAATTTAAATAACTTCAAACCAAAATATCAATATAGTGGTTTACTATTGATACCCAATATCGATATAATTTCTTATCTCCAAATAAACATTAGACTCATAACAATCTAGTCCAGTGACATATTGCTTTGCTAATAAGCTAGAGGTCTCAAATTTGAATTTCATGAAAAATGTAACTTTATCTGCATTGAATTTGATACTTAATGATTTTTTTTCTTATTTTTCATAAAAGACATTTTTAAAATTATAATTTAAAGAGAAAATTTAGAACAAGTCACAATAATTAAATATCAAACTCCACATGGATAAGTGCTCAACATGGTTACAAGTTGAAAGGGGTAATTATAAATAGGTCACAAGTCACAATAATTAAATATCAAACTCCACATTGATAAGTGCTCAACATGGTTAAAAGTTGAAAGGGGTAATTATAAATAGGTCTTTTTATTAGAGTTGTTATAAATGGCTCATTGCAGTAAAGAAAAATAGTAAATATAGAATCACATAATTTTTTGATTGTTATTCAATTCATATCATTTGTTTAAATCCTTTCTTCTAAAAAAAAATTACAAGCATTTTATTTAAGTTTTGTATCATTTTTTTTTAGAATATATATATATATATGGCAAGACTAGCAATTTGGAAATTAATTTATATGAGACGGTGTTTCCGTCTAGATGTAGGCATATGTATATTATACCCAATTTATCTTTTCTCAAATATAATTGTATCTCCAATCTAAATTTCGGAATTTAATTGTTTGTAAGTATTATTATTTTAAGTAAATAAAATAAATTTGAAAGTCTAAATTTTTTGAAAATAGAATAGAGGATTAATATAGAATAGAAAAATAATAATATGTAGATAATTATCAATTTACCTTTGGAAAACAGTCATTAATTTGTCTTTAATCATAAGGAATAAGACAAAAAATTTAAAAGATAAATAAAATACCTATATGACTGTAATCTTATAAAAATATTAGATATTATCTAAAAAGTTCATTCGATTAAAATGACTCGGAAAAAGAAATTCGTAAAAAATTTATTTGGCAAAATAAATATTAAAATTAAAAACCAAATATAAAATATTTAAAATTTGAAACCACATTTGATAAATAGACTCTTAAAAACCAGGTGTATGAAAGATATTGGAAAAAATAATTAAATTAAAGAAAAAAAAATATTTAAAAAGAATATGATAAATTATTAATTTTTTATTAACAGAAGCTTCATTGAATAAGGAAAAAGGTAAGAAGCACAATGATTGGGTGCACCATAAACGGTGTTCGAGACCTCATTAAAATTCTCAGCATACAACACATGACAGGTCTCATCCCTAATCCCTCAAGATTAACGTGGGAAGATATGCTCCCGTCTGGCACCACGTGTCAGACAAGAGATAACACCTTGACCCAAACAGGGTTTCCAGAGTACGCAGCTTCATGTGATGCCTCGGTCTTTACTACAACCCCCTTCCGCGATTAACTTGATGGGTATCAAAAACCATTTAAACTTTGAGTGGACAAAAATAAGCATTTCATGTAACGACCTGTCCTGAAATTATGTGATTAGTGAGACTAATCCTCGATTAATCAGGATTAATTGAGGATTATCGGACGATTAGGGTAAAATGAAGAATTTTCCCCTAAAAGGATGAAAAAGTTGACTTTTGACTCGGGATGTCAAATGCATGTGGACCGAAGTCCATTACGTAAATCGAGATAATACGAGTTCGTAGACAGATGTTACGTCGAAATCGGACATCGTACGAGAAAATTACGGGTCTAGAATGAATCATGGTACGATTACACGATTTACGAGGTAGGTTGACTTTTGTTTCTAGTAGGCCAAAATATCCTGGCCTGGACCAATGAATGAGTGACAAGTGTCACTCATTCATTGATGGCCATCACACATTCATGCATATTCCTTCGCTTTTGGTTTTGAAAACCCAAACCCCTTACCCAACCCATTTCTTCATTTTCTGCAGCCCCTGTTGCTGCTTCAGAGAGAGACCGAGATTGAGAGTGAGTTTAAGAGACTGACTGGATGGTGAGGATGGCGGGGCTGCCGACCAGGAACCCAGGTAAAACCCAAAACCCATTTGAAATTGGTTTTTGATTTTCAAAAGTTTGGGACACGTTCTGAAGCTTGGTTGGTGTTCTATGAGTCCCTACGAGCGTCTGAGAATAAAAAACAAGGGCTGAGGATAGCAAGACGGACCTGGGTTTGAGTTCAAAAGTTGGTCCAAGTATAAATCGGACGGACGATGCTAAATGACTAATCGGGGATTAGTTGAGAGAAATCGGACGGACGATGCTAAATGATCGTTTTGCCCCTAGGTTGGGCAAAATGTTGAATTTTGGCTCGGGGAGTCAAACGTACTAGGACCGGTGACCGTGACGTAGATCGGGACGTCACGAGTCCGTAGACAAGCGACACGTCGAAATCGAACGTCGAACGGAGAAGTTATGGTCACGAGATCGAAATCGAGAACTTACGCATCGGGATTTGAATTTAATATTAGTTAATTGTAAATGGCAGATATTTTGGTGAGACCCTTGGATGAGTGACAAGTGTCACTCATCCCATTGGTCACTCTCCTTAAATTGGGGACCTTGTCCCATTGGTGGCTTTATATAATTGTTATATATATTTTATCCATTCTCTCATCTCAGCCATCCATCTCACTCTCAGTCACTCATCCTCACCGTTCATTTCTTTAACCAAAAGATCATCTGATTATCATCATCGACCTTGATCATTTTCCTATTTTTCATCAATAAAACCCGAACACCCAAACCTCACCCATAAACCTTCTAATCCTCATCTAATGCAAGTAAAATGTGAAGGAAAGTTGGAGTGTGAGGGCTGGCAATGTTGATGGTGTCAATGACGATGACCATCGTGGAAGGCAGTGGTGGCTGGGGAACAAAACCCTTGAGGCAAGCTTGAAAACAAGGGACCCTTTCTTACTTCCAACACTTGGAAAATGTGGTCTTTTGAGCCTAGGTTCTGAATGAAAATGAAAGGCAAGGTCAAAACAAGTTTGGTGGTGGCTGTGGCGATGCACGACGGCAACGGTAAACGAATTCCCGTGAAATTCTGTCTTGAGTTCAAAAATGGCAAATCGCGAATTGGTCATTGTTATTCAAATTGGTTGCTTAGGTGAGCATCTAGGAGCTTCCAGGAGTTGATCAAGATTGGTTTCGGGGCCTGAGGTGGCCTGTAGTGGCCGGAGACGGCGGAGGAAAATGGAAGGTTGGATCGTCGATCGGGGAGGTAATTTTCAGTCCCTAAGTTCAGGTTTTTGACGTCATTAATCAATTAGAATAAGTGGAACGAAGCTATAGGATTAAATGGAATTGAAAATAGGTGGAAAAATGGAGAAAACTAGGAACGCCGGTCCAGTTGGACCGAACCGGTCTGAACCGGCTTAACTAAGGAAGACGATGAACAGTACCCCCGCGTGGGCTTCACGTGTAGCCGCTTGCGGCGAAGCGTGGGGTACTTTTGGGACATGTGTTCAACATGACTTTTAATCTATTCGATGTAACGAACATTTTGAGACTGGTTTCGTGTCGATAAGACATTGTTTTGTTATGTTTTGGGGTGTCCGAAGGTTTAGAATCGAGCTTTAAAATAGTTTAAAATTTGGGAAAATTACGGGACATCAATGAGAGGTTAATGAGGTAGTTAGTAACCCTCTAGTATGATTTAGACAGGTTTGGGAGTCCCATAGACGATGATTAGCCCGGGGAGGCTTATGGCACGCGTATCGAGGCGGCAACATATGACAGTCTGTGAGTGGACTTCGTTTTCTAAACTGTGATGCATGCATAACTATTTTATATGTTTTACATATGTGATTTCTATGATGATGATTGTGGTACTGGTGGTTTACATGATGACACGTATTTCGAGGTAATTCCGTATTTACACGTATTTCGAGGTTTACAAGTTTATGCTATTACTATGTGATTGTGAGTTTAATAATGGTTCTATGGCATGGTTTTGGCTTTGAAAAGATGAACTCGGGCATGAGACCCATTTGAATTATGTGATCGGGCCAGGGGCCCAGTTGGTTTACGAAATTGGGCTGAGACCCTTTTGAGTTATGTGATCGGGCCGGGGACGCAGTGGTTTACAAAATCAGGCATGAGGCCCAGTTGAGTTTTATAAATATGATTTCGGGTGTGGGACCCTATGTTTGATAAACATAATTTCGGGTCGGGGACCCTAAATGGATTTGTGATGTTTTATGGAAATTTCGGGCAGGGCCCTTTGAGATGTTTTGAAATGGCTTTGTAAAACTGTTTTCCATATACCATCTTGATACGAGGCTATGTGATGGTCTCCTCCAGGTGTCTGGGACACTGGGGAATTCACGGTGCATTGCCTGCGAGGGGTCATTATACAGAGCTACCGGACCGTATAGTGACTCAGGAGTAGAAATGCTATGCTTAGACATTTGGGACGTCAGACATCTGGGATGTCAGAGATATTGACCCGGATAGACCCCGGGTAGCACGCGTTACGTATTACCTTGAGATATGACATCTGGGACGTCGAGCGTCTGGAACGCTAGGCATATGGGACGCTAGGCATCTGGGACGTTAGGCATCTGGGATGCTGGGGATGGTTATATGGTAAATATGGATTATTGGATCTATGAAGTGGTTTTTTGGTCGGATTTGTGTTTATAGGTTTGGGCAGTGGCTCACTTGGTTTTGGATTTACGGATTTTGGTATTCTACAGTTTTGGGCTGAGTTCCCACACTTGGTTTTAAGTTATGATTTTTGGGTTAAGGCCCTAATGGTTCATTTGAGTAAATGTTTTGATTACTGATTTTACGATGCATGCATACTTTTTAGTGAAGGGCATAAGTATCTTTATGAAATGTGTTTTTATAAACTTATTGATTTTTGTCCACTCACAGTTCTTAATGGTTTTAATGTCCTTCAGGTTGATCACGGATGCGATGTCAGGACCCACCCCACTTTCACCCCAAAAACCGAGGTAAATCCTGCTCCCGTTTGACACCCCGACACAACACTAGCGTAAACTACTAAACTACACCGTCAGACGCAGGAGAAACTATATAAAACATCCCGAAGTTCAAGTTTTACAGAGCATAGTACCGATTACATAAGGAAGAAAACCGATAAACTAGATACACGCACAATGGAAAAATTAAAACACTCCGGAATCGCTCTCGTGACTTCTATGCCTCCGACGCTGCCTCGACGCCGAAACCCCGCTCTAGCTCCACGATCTGGAGGGCAATTTAAAACAGAAGGTGTGAGTGGACCATAAATAAGCAAAGAATTTCTGAAAAGCATTTTATAATAAAACCGGGTTTAGCCCTCCGTTTTGAAACCACATGCATAACCCAGTTACTAAAAACAGTTATAAATCACATAAAGAGCGTCATAAAAACAGAAATGAAAGCCATTACAGAATCACGTCATAAACCTCATAAAACCATATCATAAAACATAAGTCTCAAACAATCATTATTCGATCAAACCTACTGGATCGATCCGAGTCTTTAAACTCCCGAGTCTTTAAACTCAATCCAGGCCTCAATAATATCCGAGTCTTTAAACTCCCGAGTCTTTAAACTCAACAGGCCTACGGGGGAAATATCAATATATCCGAGTCTTTAAACTCCCGAGTCTTTAAACTCCCGAGTCTTTAAACTCAATCCGGGCCCGTCCCCCGTCAAATATAATCCGGGTCTTTAAACCCAATATCCAGATCCAACAAATCCAATCCAAAACCATTTAAAAACCATTTCTAAATCCACATCCAAATCCGAATCCGAAATCACTGGCTCGAAGCCCTTCCGGCATCCAAAACCGTCATTCCGAACCCAAATCTGGAAATCCACTTTTCCAACTTTAAAACCAAATTCCGCTTTCCGAAATCCGATTTTAAAACCGAAAACCTTTAATCATCAAATCACGTTCCAAAATCCCTTTATAATCATTCAAAACCAGTTATCATTTGAAAACCTCAAAACCATGGCATTATACTCAGAAATCGACATTCCTCGTAAAACGTGCCAATTACGTTATTTCTCGAAAACCATGAAATTACGTAAAACTAACATCACATATTCAACAATCATGAAATCACATGTAAAACCATAAAACAATTATAGAAAAACAGTTATGCATGCTCGAGTTTAGAGAAAGGGTCCACTCACAGTATCGAGCCCTCAATCGTGTCCCGTACGTTCCTCAGCTTCCTCGGGAAATCCTGATCTTGTCAACAATCACCGAAGTACGTTACTAACACATCTACGAAGGTCCACCTAATTTTCCCTAAAAAAATCCCCGGGTCCTAAACGTAACGAACCGGAACCCTAAACCTTCACCTTCGCGGAACTAACCTCAAACGACGTCCAAACAACCCGAAACTAATTCCATTAGACTCGTCATAACACCTAGAACAAAAATCATGTTGACTGTTTTCCCAACCGCCGCTGCACGCGCCCTCACGCGCCGCCCAAAGTGACTGCGCGTGGGCCTCACGTGCCTGCTACAGTACCACCACCAACCTCTGGTCGACCCAGTTTGAACCGGTCTCTGCAACTCAAACCGGCGTGGCCGGTTCTCCGCCGTCCCGCCACCAAAACTGCTCCTCTCTTCACCATCTTCATCGTCCAACCCTAAGCTACCCATTCCCCTACTCCAAACACCTCGACACGGTCCAAAACCCAACGACTCAAACTCAAAACAAAAACCCGACAGTCCCCTGTTTTCTTCTCCGGCCACCCAAGTTCTCCCCCGTCACGGCTTCGACACCCAGAGCTTCTTAGGACCTCACTGAAGCTCACCTAACTCACCAAATCCCTCGACTCGTCCTCTAAACCCACGACTCACCGTTTGAAAATCACGGCAAAACAGAGCACTCACACAGGGAGAAGGAATTACCTGCCGTCGAGCGCCGCCGTGCTCACCGCCGCATTCCTTGGAGTCTACAGAGTCGTCCTTGTTCCCTGTCGAGTCCAATTGCACCAACACACGGCCACACCACCACCACGATCTCCCACTTTTTCCCTGTTTTCTCTGGTTTTCTTGTGGCTCACATCTCACCCACACACAACCACTGCACCTCCTAACCTTCTCACTGTCTCCCTCTCAATCTCTGAGTCACTCCTCACTCACCAGAACACACCAACACTCACAATCACCTCTCAATTTTCTCTCAATTTCCCCCTCTGTTTTCTATTCTTCGAACACCCACACACAGCACACACGAAAACTCAGCCCAAAATAATTGGACCTTGCACCCTAGAACCCTCTAGTCAAGCCCCACGTGTCACCATCCCCTCAAGCCTCACACAAAAATCTCCTCTCTGCCCTAGACAAGTGTCCAAATCCGGTTGCACCATGCCCCACAGCCAAAAGACCAAAATGCCCCTTCTTGAACCCAAAATTACAATTGTGCCACTACCTTTCTAGACCCGTAACTCACACATCCTAACTTCGATAAACACGTGCCGCTTGTCGTCGAACTCAGGACGACAAGATCTACCTAACGGTCCTAGGTCAACGTGTCAAAACCCGATCGTACGAAAAGTCAACTTTTCCCTCTAGTTTAGACAAATTACGGTAATGCCCTTAACCTTCCGAACATCATAACTTCCTCCTCGGATGTCGGAATAGGGCGTGCCACCTGTCTACGAATTCGTGACGTCCCGAACTACGTCACAGTCATCGATCAAAGTCCATTTGACCTTCCGAACTCAAAGTCAACTTTTTACCCAACCTAGGGGCAAAATCGTCATTCTACGCTAACGACCTTATCGGGACCAACTAACCCCCGATTAAGCTCACTAATCTCATCTCAAACACTTCCTTAACCCTAGTTCCTGGGACGAGTCGTTACATGCAGGCTGTATCAGAGACCTAGACATCGCACTCCTCCACCGTTCCTGGCGCGTTCTAGGAGCCCTGTATAGGCTGAGGTATGTATTATCTCTTGTCTGACACTTCGTGTCAAACGGGAGTATGGTACATCCCACGTTAATCCTGGGGGGATTGGGATTGGTCGTGTCAAGCACTATCAAGCCATATGGGCCAATAAGGAGGTGCCACGTGGCAGTGTGTCAGAGACATGTTAGAGGTGTTAGTGACGCGTGACACTAGTCAAGGAGTGCCACGTGGCAAGCTGTCAGACCTGTCAGGTTGACGTCATCAAATGACGTCAGCGTTCATTGGCATTGACCGCCGTTGACCGAACTTTGGCTAGTACGTGAAGGCACGTGGGCACAAATTTCGAGGTGAAACTGGTCTTGTTCAAAAAGTTTCAACGATCTGAATCCAATGGTGGTGGTTTCAGGTTGATCAGAGATCGTTTGATAGGTTATTTGAAGGTTTTTATCCTCAAAAAGTGTGTTCGGGACACATTGTCTATTCTGGGAGTTTTGAGGGTTTATGATTACTTGTATCGATGGATAGTGACCTTTGAATATGATTTGGACAGGTCCAGAAGTCCTGAAGACTATGCATAGGCTTCGGATTGGCTTACGACGTGGATTTTGGAGCGCGTAGCATGGACCGTCTGTGAGTGGACTTTGATTTCTAAATGACACATGCATATATATATATGTGTGTGTGTGTGTGTGTGTGTGTGTGTGTGTGTGTGTGTGTGTGTGTGTGTGTGTGTGTGTGTGTGTGTGTGTGTTTTAATGTTTTATATGTTGGTTGGATCATGATTTGAATGATGGTTTGATTAGCGGTTTTGAACAATTTCACAGGGATGCGTGAAATCGGTATTTCGGGCTTGAGACCCAATTGATTTAAGGTTTGACTTAGAGTATACTCAAACATGAAAACTGAACAATGTTTTGATTTGGAAATGAGATTTCGGGCTTGTGACCATATTGGAAAGACATTGGACTCTGGGAGTGAGTCCATGTGTATTTGAAAACCATGTTTTGGGCGAGGGCCCTATCGAGATGATTTTTTAGATTAATTTTGCGCTGAGACCCTACGTAAATTGAGATTTTTTCACTAAGACCATCATCTTGAGAATGATGATAGCCTTCAGACGTCGACCATCATGTGTGATGTGTGTTAGGACCCGACCCTCCTCGGTCTCCCAAAAGGTCTCGTGCTAGATAGGTGTGTGCCTACACCTTTAAGGCACACCACCATTCCCCTCCTAGATCATTCCCCCCTCGCAGGAATGTGGAATCGTTCACTGTTCCCTCCAGGACACGGGTTTTACAATGTGTGATCCTAGAGAGGATATGATGATAGCCTTCGGACATCGACTATCTTGTGTCATGTGTGATCCTGGAGAGGATATGATGATAGCCTCTGGACGTGGACCATCTTGTGAGATGTGTGATCCTGGAAAGGATATGATGATAGCCTCCGGACGTGGACCATCCATTGTGATGTGTGATTCTGGAAAGGATATGATGATAACCTCCAGACGTCGACCATCATGTGTGATGTGTAATCCTGGAGAGGATGTGGTGATAACTTCCGGACGTCGACCATCCTGTGTGATGTGTGATCCTCGAGAGGTCACGATGCACTATATGTTGTCGTGCAGCCGAGGGAGGCTTGACTCAGGAGTGCTGATGTTATATGAGATTGATCGTTGATATGTTCACGACGATATGTGCAACGTCGACCGGTGATGTGTTCACGGCGACATGCTCGGACGTGAGCAGTCCTGGAGCTTATGTGCACGTGTTTCTTGGATATCGTGACTGATGATGACTAATGATGATTGAGATGAGATAGATGTTGGATACGAGGATTGGTCATGTTTTCGATGGGTGCTTTATACACGAATGATTTCTCTATTGATTGATGAGAAACACAAATTGATTGATTTTCGTTTAGATGCTTTTAACATGTGATGGTTTTCCGATGATTGCATCGGTTTTATTATTACTATGTTATGGAAAGAAATGATTTTAAATTGTTATGCATACATGCTTTTAAATTGAAGGGTATAAATGCTTATTTCAGAAATGTGTTTTCCTAACTGTTTATTTTTATCCACTCACAGCTTTTATGATTTTTGATACCTTTCAGGTTGATCACAGATGCGGGCTGTAGTACAGATCGAGACATCACATGCCGTTGCGAACTCTGGAAATCACTGTGCACTATGGTAACCCCGAGTGGGTTACAGTTTTATCCCTGGTATAGCACGTGGTGTCAAACAGGAGTATGGCGCATCCCACAATAATCCCGGGGGATTGGGATGGGTCGTGTCATTTCAAATACATTTCAGGAAAATACATTTATACCCTCCAATTAAAAACATGCATGCATAAGAAAACATGTGATCTCAAATGTTTTCTCAAACAAGTTATATTTCTTTTCAAAACTAAACATGTGAAAATATCTGGACATAAAGCTATAATCGAAAACATGACCAATCCTCATATCCCATATATGTCTCATCTCATATCATCATCAGTCACGATATCCGTGCAACACGTGCCAATAAATTTCAGGATCGCTCACGTCCGACCACGTCGCCTTAAAAAAAATTAACGGACGATGTTCATATCGTCGTGAACAAATCAACGATCTATACCATACATAATCACTCATGATTCGAGCCTCCCACAGCTACTCGTTAATAGGCAGTGCATCATGATCTTTCCAGGGAGGGAGGGATACATCGCATCCCAGAGGTGAGCAATACAATACCATAGGGTCCTCTCCAGGGAAACACATTCACAACTGGAGGCCCTTTCCGGGGAAACACATTCCCAACCGGAGTCACATCAATATCAAGGAAGATGGTCTAGGTGGAAACAATTGAAATATATTTTCATAAACAGTTTTATTTCAAATCAAAACTGTCGTGCCATATGTCACATGATGACATCATCATTGCCACATGTACTGCCATGTCACCTGCCACGTCAGCCTGACAATCTTGACAACCCTTTGACACACTGCCATATGGCACAACCTTACTGGTCCATGTGGTCTGCTAGCACTGACATGGACTTGCCACATCGATGCTGACTCATCTTGACACCTCGCCACATGCGACCACCTGGTTGGCCACGTGGCCTGACAAGATGATGTGGCTTGCCACATCATCGTCTTCTACCTCTCACTGGGTCGACCCGTTTCACTATAACGGGTCGTTCAACCCGTATTCACGACCCGGTCGTAACTCAGCCGTTTCTCAGTCAAAATCAACCATTCTTTTTCCAAAATGATCGTCTTCCTCCTAGGAAGAGATCCATGACCTCAAAACAAGAAGAAAGTACCTAGATTTTCCTGACCAAGATCAAAGCTTCACGACCAACCTTCGAATCCGTCTCCAGGCCAGTCTAACCGTCCATTCCCCTTCGTTTTCCTCTCTGTGAACTCACCCAAACTCAAAGAACAAAACCATGACTTCAGTTTCCTGTTCTAATGACCCAAAATCAAAAACCCAGAAATGCTACACACGACTTACCTTTTTCCTCGGTTTCACAGCTAGCCACATTGGCTTCACCTTTCTCCGTCACTTTCCTTCTCTCAGCCACTTACCCCCACATCCTCTCACTCTCACTCTCTGTTTCTCTCAAACCAGAACAAAATGGAGAAGGATGAAAGAAATGGTGGGGTGGGGTTTCAGGTGGTATCAAAATGAAAAGGGGAAGAAAGAGATGCATAAATGTGGGGTGATGGTCCAATGGGATGAGTGACACTTGTCACTCATCCATTAGTCCAGATGAGATATTTTGGGCCCACTAACAAACAAACAAAAGTCAACTTGCCTCATAAAATGTGTCGCTGTAAAATCCAATTAAACCTTCCGTGACCCTAACTTTCCCGTATGTCGTCTAAATTCAACGTGTCGCCTGTCTACGTGATCGTAATCTCCCAATCTATGTAATGGACCTAGGTCCACGTGCAATTAACCTCCCAGGTTAACATTTTTCCCATCTAGGGGCAAAATCATCTTTTCACCTCGACTAATCCCGATTAGTCTTGATTAATCCTTGATTAAATTTTGATAATCACAAAAATTCAGTATGGGTCATTACAACCTAGGTAATCTGGGATAAATCCGATGAGGAAAAATGAATACCAAAAAAAAAAACAACTTCAAAGGTAAAACAAACATTAAACCTTAATAACCTTAGCTAACAGCGATGCTATGTCAGGACCCGTCCCAAAATCCCCCGGGATTAACGCGGGACGCGCCTGATCTAGTATGACACGAAGTTTCAAACAAGGGAAAATCCAACTTTAGCCCCACCGGGCTACCGGAATGCGCCAGGATCCGGAGGATGAGTGTGATGTCTCGGTCTGCGCTACAGCCCGCATCTGCGATCAACCTGAAGGGCTTTAAAAACCATTTAAAAGCTATGAGTGGAAAAAACAAATAATTTATAAAAACATTTTCACAGAAAGATGATTTATTTATGCCCTTTACTAAAAAGCATGCATTCGAAAATCATTTATCAAAATGAAACCATTAGGGCCTTAGCCCAAATCGTGAATCAAACCAATCATACGGGCCACTGCCCAAAACAATACCAGTGAGACTCAGCCCAAAACCAAATTAGTAGGGACTCAACCCAAATCAAATCACGTGGGTCTCTGCCCAAAAACCAATCCTCGACATCCCTAATGCCTGACATCCGAGATGTCACAACCAACACAACTATCATGGTTCCAAGCTACGCGTGTTACCCGGGGTCTCAAATCCCAAGTCTCCCCAGGGTCCACCCAGGTCAATGACTCACAGGTCAATGACCCTCCCTGGAGGAAGGTTTTAACCTCTGGCAATCCCTGCTCCTGAGTCACTATACGGACCAGTAGCTCCGTGCAATGACCCCTCGCAGGCAATTGCCCCGTGACTACTCCAGGATACAACGAGACGTCTGGAGGAGAAAACCAGCCACTCCAGGATACTACGAGACGTCTGGAGGGCATCCATTCATGAGGATGGTATACGGAAAACCATTTTCATATTTCATTTCCAAAACCATTCAAAGGGCCACGCCCGGGTTTTCCATAAACCATCGTAAATTCAAATATGGGTCCCCGACCCAAAATCATGTTTATAAGCCATAACTGGGCCTCATGCCCGATTTCATAACCAGCTGGGCCTCAAGCCCGAATTCGTAAACCAACGGGGCCCCCGGCCCGATCGTACAGCTCAAATGGGCCTCTAGCCCGATTTCTCATTAAATCAAATGGACTCCAAGTCTGATAGTTTCCAATCAAATGGGTCTCATGCCTGATTCCACGTTTCTAAAACCGAAATCATTTCATTTAAACCATCATAGAAAACATAGCACGTAAAAGCGTCGTATAAAATCGAAAACCTCAAAAAACGTGCAAACACGTCAATACTAGCTACCACAAACAAATGCACTCATGGCACCATAAAACATGTTCATTAGAGCATATAAAACAGTTATGCATGCATCAATTTAGAAAACAAGGTCTACTCATAGACCGTCCAAAGCCGCGCCTCGATACGCATGCCATACACCTCTCCCGGGCCTATCTCCGTCACCGGGACTCCCAAACCTTTCCAAATCATTTTAGAGGGTTACTAACCACTTAATTAACCCCTCATAAAAGTCCCATAATTTTTCGGAATTTTTAACTATTTTTAAACTAGATCCTAATCCTTTGGACATCCCGAACTATATCGAAACGATGTCCGATCGACTCGAAACCAGTCCCAAATGTTCGTTACATCGAACAGTGTAACCGGCTACACAGTTATCCCTACCTCGCGTGAACCGGCTGGTTCGATTCACCTCTGCAACTCCGGTCCGGCGTGACCGGTCCAGCCCCATATGTCGTGCAATTTTTGTCCTTTTTCTTCCGTTCCAATTCCATTCTATCTGTCTCTTCACTACCTAGCTTTCTATGGATTAAAAACCAAGAAAAATGGCCTAAAACTTGACTGTTCAACCTCCTTCTCACAACCTTGTTTTTCCCATCCCTTCCCAAGGCTGCACTGCCGTCCCCCGCCATCACAACCCTCCTCAATACCATCATAAGAACCCAATAAACACACCCCAATCCTTAGTTAACATCCCCAATGTCCAAAACCAAAAATTCAATTTAAATCAAAATTAGGTTGTCGGGTTACCTGGGTTCTGGCCATCGCCGCCGTCCACGGCGGTCCTGTCATCATCCAGCCACCATCACTCAATCCTTCTCTTACTCTGTCCTCACACACAATCGAATGGGGAGAAGGGTGATGGCTTTTGGGGTGTTTGGACTGAATTGACCGAATGGGAGAAAGGGGGATATATGCATGCATCTGTGTGAGATGGGCAATGGATGAGTGACACTTGTCACACACTTGTCACTCATCCATTGGGCCTGAGGAAAATATTTGGGCCCACTTGAGACAAAAATCAACTCGTCTCGTAATTCGTGCAATAGTTCATCGGAACTTCCGTGAACCATAACTTTCTCGTCGAATGTCCGATTTTGATGTGCCGCCTATCTACGGACTCGTGATGTCCCGATATCTGTCACGGTCATCAGCCCTCGGTCGTCGGACCTCCCAAGTCAAAAGTCAACTTTTTGCCCTCGTTCAAGGGCAAAATCGTAATTTCGCCTGAACGTCTGTTAATCCTTGGCTAATCCCCAATTAGCCTCACTAATCTGTAATTAGTCTAAATTGATCCCTAAAATTAGGGGCGGGTCGTTACATGCTAACTAAGGAGGGAACATAGGTCCCCAACCCGTCCGAATCTGAGTGCGCTACTCCTTTTGGGCCAAACTCTGAGCAACATGGTTAACCTTCCAAGGAAGACATACTAGAGAATCCAGAGGTATCCGTAGAATATCCATCCGTCTCCAAAATACACGAGCTAAATGACCCACCGGTGTCCAAAAATGTTCGGCTGCTTTAATGGTACTAATCGTCTCCAGACAATCAGTCTCTTCCACCACATCTTGGCCACCCAGATGCCCAGATCATGAGAAACCGGCCAAAAGCACACCTTTTGAATCTTTCAACACCTCTCTCACACCACGTTGAATCGAGTCCTTACAGACTGTAGCATCACAGTTAAGTTCTAACATCCCCTCTACTGACTTAATCCACTTTAGCTCACGTCGAACTGGAGCTCCCACAAATGCCCGATGTGTCCCTATAAACTTCGAGTAGGCAGCTAGAGCACTAATTTATAATTATACCTCAAAAATGAATTAATTTATAATTAAATCCGGTTAAAACCAATACGATTGATCCACGCCGAATTTGGCAAAAAAGAAAGGAAAAAAAGGTTAGACCCACACCAAAGGTTAAGACAAATTTCAGAGGTAAATAGTTAAGGCATGAGAAGAAGATTAACCATGGTTAAAAGAGTAGCTGAGGTTTGGTAGAGTTCGAAATTTGCATCTCTTTCCTCTAGCATTGGTCCCCCTGCAACTGTGCTAGCCTTTCGCCGTCTTCTGCGTCCACTTGGATTCTCTCTAAGAAATCATGGGTTTTCTTTGTTCGAGCTGATTTACTAACTCTTAGGAGCTTTTTCCGATTCACCATGTGGATTAGTGTAACTTGACTGCTTTGTGGGCCTCTCATTTTCCCCAAAAATCAAGTTTCTTGTATTCCTTTTGGGAATTGCTCTGTTTATCATTATTTCTAGCTGGGTTTTGGGAGTCAATATTTTGGGCTCTTCTTCAAGTTATCTTTCTTGGGTACTCAAGATTTTGCTTAAGATTATTGTTCATTAATTTATACAATTGTAATCTGTCATCTCTATGCTGGGTTTTAGTTTAATGATTAAAAAAGTGAAAAGAACCAATTTTTAACTCAAAGCAGCTCAATTTGGAGGTTTTTTTAGGGATCTTTGGCAGCCATTAAAGAATTACTTTGACTGCTTCGGCTTTTATGTTTTTAAAATTCAGTCTCATATTTTATTTTACTTGCTGATAGAGACTAGTATTTAAAGAAAGATTTTATTCTGTAAAATTATAACTGCAAAGAGTATAAATTTTTTTCTTTTCTTTTTTCCACTATAAGTTGAACTGGAACTGTCGTATAGATATAGTGGGGGTTTTGGTTGGGAGTAGACGTCTTTAAACACTCTTCGTCTCTCAGCATTCTATATATGTACACATCATATATATATATATATATATATATATATATTTATTTTTGGTGCCTTGAAGCTCAACACTAAGATCAAGATCCCTGTGTAGAGGAAGTTACTATTAATGGCTGTGTTCTTTAAGCTTTCTGGCATTTCACAATAACACCAGTTCTTCCAGCTCTTCACCATGCCTTTGTCCGAGCTTTATCGGATGGCCGGAAGGGTTGATTCAAGCCAAGATTTTGAGTAAGTTTTTGCTTCACATTTATGCAATTCTTTCACTTTCTGGGATTTGACTTTATTTGATTGATGCAATTGAACTGTGTTTTGTTTTTTACATTTAACATTTATGGCTTCTCCCTCTTTTTTCCTGTCTTGTGGAATTTAATGCAGACCTGGCAATGATTGTGTTGAGCTTGTTTGGGAAAATGGTCAGATTATGATGCAAGGTCAGTCCAGTAGAAGTAGAAAGAGTCCAAATTCTAATAGCTTACCATCTTGCATCCCCAAAAGTCGAGATAAAGATGTAGGAAATTGCAACATCGGGAAGGCAGGGAAATTTGGGTCTGTGGATTCTGTGTTGGATGAAATTCCCTTGTCGGTGCCATCTTCTGAAATGGGTTTGAGTGAAGATGATGACATGTTACCTTGGTTAAATTATTCCATTGATGAACCTTTACATCATGAGTATTGTCATTCGTATTTGCCTGAAATATCTAGTGTCACTGCAAATGAGATTTCGAACAATACCAGTCTTGCATCAGTCGATAAAAGTATTAGTTCTAGTCAGGTATTTAGGGATTCCAATCCGAATTCTGCACATCAAGGTGCTTGTTTGGAGCAAAGGAATGTGCCAAAGGTTACTTCAATGGTTGGTGGTGCTGCTGATGTTACCAGACCTAGAACTGGTACAAGTCAATTTTACTCATTGTCATCACAGCCATCCCAAGCATCATTTCCCTCTTTTAGATCAAGGGTTTCGGATATTGTTGGTGATAATACAAGTAGTTCATCCAATTGCGCTGTATTCAAGAATTCTACTCAGGTTCCAGCCGCTGGTGATTTTCCTGGCACAAAAATGCAGAGGCAAGCTACGATAGCATCTTATAATAACAACCCATCCATTGTGAACTTTTCCCATTTCTCACGACCCGCTGCTCTTGTGAAAGCTACTCTTCAGAACACCGGTGGCATGGAAAGGATTGGAAAAAATGACAAGGTTTTGGATGCAGCTAGTAAAAATCCTCCCAAGTCAAAACTAATTGATTCAAGCAGTGTTGTACCAAAAGAGTCAAATTCAAAATGCCAACAGATTATAAGGCCATCCAGTGTTGAATCAAAACCAACAGAAGCTAAGCCTTTAGAGGAACCATGTGCTGCCAAACAGCCTGAGATGGCCTGCCAAGAGGATGCCTCTAAGAATGACATAAACACAAATCATATTCCTTGTGAAAGTGCAAATAGGCCACTGCAGGATGGCGAAAAAGCTGTGGAGCCAGTCATGGCTTCTTCTGTTTGCTCAGGAAATAGTGTGGAGAGAGCTTCAGATGATCCAGCACATGCTTTGAAGAGAAAATCTCGTGAAACTGACGAGTCTGAATGCCATAGTGAAGTAAGTTAAAAGTTGGAATCGAATATTTCTGGAAGTCCTTACTATTTCCCTTCCCTCAATAAACAAGAAACCATCTTCATGTGCAGGATGTAGAGGAAGAATCTGTGGGTGTTAAAAAAGTAGCTCATGCTCGAGGCATGGGTTCCAAGAGAAGCAGAGCAGCAGAAGTGCATAATTTATCAGAAAGGGTGAGCCAAAACTATTCATTCGTAGTATTCCAAATAGCAGGGAACATTTTAGCTCCTTTGTATTTATTCTGTTTATAAACTCTAAGATTATTTATTGTACTCATTCTGGATTAATGTGAACAGAGGCGAAGGGATAGAATCAATGAGAAAATGCGCGCTCTACAGGAGCTCATACCCAATTGCAATAAGGTTCGATTTCCTTGTTTTAACTTTTAAAATCTTATAGTCTTGCCAGATATTTGCTTGAGATGTTTGATGGGCTTCAGAAGTTCAAACAGTTTTGGTGTTAAATCAAGGATCGAAGTTAAAACACTTTTGGAAGTAAAAAAAATTGAAAAACGTTCTCCATATCTCGGGAAGTGTGTTAATGAATATGTGGAATATTTATCCACGATCTTTCGAAATTCAACTTTTAATCAAAACAATTAATGACCTGCTGTTAGCTAATATCTTCAACAATTTGATTTTACTGACATTTTCATTATGAATTATAAGGTGGACAAAGCTTCAATGCTTGATGAGGCTATTGAGTATTTGAAGACACTTCAACTCCAAGTACAGGTAAACTTATTTCTCCCACTCCTCAAAATTATTCATCTTCCCATGTATAAGAAATTGGACATTTAAGTATTAACATGATTTTATTTTTATTTCAATCTCCATGCAGATTATGTCTATGGGAACTGGTTTGTATATGCCACCAATGATGTTACCAGCAGGAATGCAACACGTGCATGCACCACGTATGGCTCATTTCTCGCCCATGGGTGTTGGAATGGGAATGGGTATGGGAATAGGAATGGGCATGGGTTTTGGGATGGGTATGCCTGACATGAATGGCGGATCTTCTAGTTACCCTATGCTTCAGGTGCCACCCATGCAAGGAGCACATTTCCCCGGTTCGCATATGGCAGGGCATAATGCATTCAATGGGATGATGCGATCTAACCTTCAGATGTATGGCCATCCTGGTCAAGGAGTTCCCATGCAGATGCACCGTGCTCCCTTAGCTCCTTTATCATCAGGAGGCCCCTTTACGAAGTCATCTGCTGGACCAAATGCTTGTGGTTCAGGAGGCCCTGTGGAAAATGTCAAACCACCTCCAGTTTCTGGTTCAAAGGATTCGGTTCAGAACATGAATTCTCAAGTGATGCAAAACTCCAATGCCAATAGCTCTATGACTGAGACATCGATTCAGGTTTGTACATTTACAATGAAGATAATTAATAGTGGATGGGATGCTGCATATCTGGCTGGGATTGTTTGTTAATGTTTATCCCCTTGGCACATGGCCAGATTAAGCGAACTCTTGATTTTGTAGTCTTTTCGTGTCTAAATCAAGTTTTTCTTGCTCTTTGGTGTTACCAGTGCCAAGCAACTAATGAAGGATTTGGACAGTCTGCTTTGGTGCGAAATAGTGTTCAGACAGCCGATGTTAATAGCAACAGAGCTAGATCTTCTAATGGAAATGATGTTATGCTTAGTAGAGCAGCTAGTGAGTAGACAAGTGCATTCTTATAGTGAAAAATTTCTGTACTCGCGCACACACAACACAGTAATATGTGATTTTATAAGAAATGTGAACTTATCTCTGCTTATACTTTCAGGTTATGACTAACAAGCAGTTCTTCTATCCGTGGTTGGAGGAGAGAAATATCCATGCCTCGTATCTTGAGATTGAACCTTTGCTTGCTTCTGATCTGCGTAGATACCAATTTAGGGTACTTGAAAAAGTACGTCTGAATTCTAGCTGCAGGAGAGTACGTTGGATTACATATTGCACAGATTTTGGCACCTTGAGAAGACCCGAAGTAGTCCCTTCTAGCATTTGTACATTCACTTTGTAGCCGGCCGGCGAGGTAATGCAGTGTATACAGGAGTTGAACATACCGGAAATATGTATTGAATGTGTGTTTTGGACACGTTTATAACAATTCGTTGAATGAATGAATGAATGAAATGAGAGTAATATCTTAATAAATTTGCTGTACTCTTTATGTTCTGATAGTTCCAATGGATTTCTAATAATGGGTTTCTAATACGTTTTCGAGCGATTGCTGATGAATCTCGATCTGCGGGTCTGTTGATGAAAATGAAAATTGCAAGGTTTAAACATGGATCCACCTTCCATTTCACAAGAACTGCACACAACCAATAATTACAACTGAAATCAACTACCAAAAGAGGAAGATATATATTACTAACTATATACACACCATATCACAGCACCTATATGTATCTTCTATATGCACCCATCTTACTTACTATCAATACACACAAGCCAAAAGCTGAGAGTGAGCAGCAGCAACACCAAACCAAATCACATAAACATCACAAGAATGAATCAAGTAATAATATATGCAAACGAATCACTCCATTTCTCATTATTTGACTTTAATTTCTTCCTTGGTTCCAGAAGCCGGGGTTTTTGAGCTTGGGGATTTCCCGGTGATGGCCTTCTTCGCCTTCACCAGCGACTGTTTCACCTTTGACAGAATTGTATTCGACTGTTTCTGAGATGGCTTCACTGCCACTTCCCGTGGCAGCTCTTTGGCTGGCGGAGGAGGCTCTACATTCTCACCAGGTTTCGCAACTTCATTCTCGATTTTTTCCAAACTATCGGCATCTCCTTTAACTTCTGTATCAGATTGCTTTTCCTCCACAGTCCCATCCTTCTTTGTTTCAATTTCAGCTGGAGTCTCATCATTTATAAGCTCTGCTGCCAAATTTTCCACCGCGGGTTCAACATCTTTCCTAGCTCCCTCTACTGATCTTTCAACAACTTCATTGATCACATATTTTTTTTCATTGTCTTCAAATTTCACCTCCTTTGTTTCATTTTCTTCTCCGGCCTTTTCTACCTTCAACGCTGCCTATTTTGCTAGTTTTCCAACCACATTAACTGTATCTGATTCTTTCTCTTGAACCTCTTCAATTTGTGGAGTTGATTCCTCAGTTGTCACCTCCTTCTTTTCATTAGCTTCTGCAACCTTTTCCAGCTTCGCCACTGCCTCTTCTGCTACCTTCTCAATTATTGGTTGGATATCATTTATCAAATTCTTTCCGTCCTCTTCAGTTTTCACCTCCTTTTCTCCAACCGTTTCCAGTTCAGCTGCCGCCTTTTCCACCACCTTCTCAACCACATCCACCGCGCTCAATTCTTTCTTCTCCTCTTCTTCAATTATTTCAGTTGAATTCACAGTAATCACATCTTTCTTCTCATTCTTTTCAGTCTCCACCTCTTTTCCTCCAACCGTAACCAGTTCTGTTGCAGCCTTCTCCACCACCTTCTCAACCACATCAACTTCGCTTAATTCTTCCGTTTGCTCTTCTTCAATTGGTTGAGTTGAATTGTCTGGAATCACATTTTCCTTTTCAGTCTCCATAGATGCCTCTTTTTCTACATTCTCAACCACATTCACCACACTTACTTCTTCTTGTCGGTCCTCAGCAGCAGTCTTTTCTATGACATCTGATAATCTTGGCTCAATTGGAGCTTCGACTAGAGCAGGCTTGTCATCCATAACAGTTGTCTTGTCAACCTTATCTACTGAAGATCCTTCATCTTTCAATCTTTCATCCTCCACACCTTTCTCAATCACAACTTCTTCATGTTTCTTTTCTTCTTCTGCAAGTTTGGTTTCTTCTGGTTCTTCCTCCTCAATTTTCTCAAGCATAACCTCTTCATGTTTCTTCGGTACTTCCAAAGACTCCGGTTCCAAATCTTTAGTCGCTTTCACCACTGTTTCTACTGATCCTTTCTTAGAAGTAATCTCCAATGGCTATTCTGGTTTCTCTATGGCTTTAACCGACGACAGAGAAGCATCAACTACTTCAGTGATTTCTACAGCTGCTTCTTTTGGTGTTTCTACTGTGCTCTCAACAACATCCGCCATTTGCTTTGGAATATTAGGCGTTTGTGAATCAAGAACGAATTCATTTTCCACCTTCGATTTGTCTACAAGTGGAACTATTGATGCTACTGATCTTGTACCAGAAGTAGCCTCCAATGGCTCTTCCAGTTTCTCAATGGCTTCCAAAGACTCTGCTCTAAATCTTTAGTCTCTTTCAGCACTGTTTCTACTGATCCTTTCTCAGAAGCAACCTCCAATGGCTCCCCCAGATTTTCAATAGCCTCAACTGACGATAGAGGAGCATCAACTGTCTTTGGTTGCTCCACTTGTCCTACTTCAATGATATCTACAACTGCTGCTTTTGGTGCTTCTGCTTCAACGATATCTTGCTTTGGAATATTAGGTGTATGTGAATCAAGAATGGATTCATTTTCTACCCTGGATTCGTCTACAAATGGGACTCCAGATGCTAATGATCCCTTGTCAGAAGTAGCCTCCACTTTCTCATCTAGTTGATGAATGGCTTCATCTGATGATAAATGAGCTTCAACTTTCCCTGTCTCAGTGGTCTCTATGGTAGCTTCTTTTGGTGCTTCTCTAACGACAGGCTCAATCAAACTATGAACCTCGGCTGCGCTCTCAGCACCATCATCCACGTGCTTTGGTGTAATGGTTGTCTTTGAAGTTTGAATCAGGGCTGATTTCAGTTTCCACCTTCAAATTTTCTGTAATCGAAGCATCTGGTGCAGGAGCATCAGCAGGCTTCTCAACAGGAGGCTCAATCTTGTTATAATCGACGACACCTTCTGACTCAGATGGTGTTATTGAAGAATAAGCTGCTACTGCACTGTGTGTGATCATGCTGCAGGGCAGCTGATCTAAACATCCTCTAAAAGGTTTTGACACCTGTAAAGTGACTAGAAGAATCAGAATTTGACAGCTGTGAGTTAGTTATAGCTGTGAGGGTGTGTGTGAGTGTCTTAAGGTGCAAGTAAAATCATGCAGTGTGTGTGATGTGAGTGGCAATCAATTCCAGCCGTGTGATGTGGAAGAGTGAGTGTATGTAAGGAGAAATCATCACAAGAATCATTTAACAAAACCTGTGTGATTCTCTGAAAAATTGAAAAGAGAGAAAGCACTAAAAGAATACTCAGAATCTCTCTTGAGCATTTTGACAAACACTTGGTGTTCATCAGCATGTTTTTTTCTTCTTCATTGTAATCAATTCAAATTGCAATTCAATCCAAATTCAAACACAATCATACACAATCCTAAACTAGCCTAATCTAATCGTTTTCAGCTAAGAGTGAAGGTTTGAAGATTACCTGATTGCATTCTCTTCATCTTCAAGTTTCTGAAACCAATTTGATCATCCCTCTGCCCAATCTTCTGAAACCAATATGGTATCAGAGCAGTTTGATTCATGATCTGAGAGCACTGGGGCGTGTACTGTGAAGGAGTTGTGTACCTGAAATGGCAGGAACAGGAGGAAGTGAGCTATGAGCTCCCTTATTTGATGGAAGCAATTATGAATTATGGAGTATAAAGATGATAACCTTACTTAAAGCACAAGATCTTTGGGAATTTGTGGACAAAGGTCTGAACACTGATCCAGAGGGTGCTGATGGAGCTATAGTTGTACTAACACGTGCAGATTACATCAAAGATGCAAGAGCTCTGGGATTCATTCAAACATCTGTAGTGGACACAATTTTTTCCAGGATAGCAAATGAGGAAAGTTCAAAATCTGCCTGGGATTTGTTGAAAAGAGAATTCCGAGGAGATCAGAAAGTGAGGTCAGTCAAATTGCAAGGTTTGAGGAGGGACTTTGAGTATATAAGAATGAAAGATGATGAAACTCTAAGTACATATTTGTCTAGATTGTATACTGTTGTAGATCAAATGAGATCATATGGTGAAGTAATAAAAGAATCAAGAATGGGACAGAAAATTCTCATTAGTCTAACTAAACCATATGATCCTATTGTTACAATCCTAGAAGAAACCAAAGATCTAGATGAAGTAAATGTACAAGAGTTAATTGAATCAATCAAGGCTTATGATCAGAGATTAGAAATTCACTCTGAAAACTCTCTAGAAAAGGCATTTTCCAGCCTGCATACTAGAACCTCTTCAAATCCAAACAAGCCTAAGAAGTTCTCTAGAGGAGGATTTAAGCCTTGGAACAAGAAACCAGAGTCCTACTCTAAGGAAGGGAACACTGGATATCAGAAAACTGAAAGCAGACCAGAAAATGATCCTAAACCTACCTGTAAAATCTGTTCAAAGAAGCATTATGGCAACTGCTGGTTTAAGAGCAGAAAATGTTCAAAATGCAACAGGATGGGTCACTATGCAAAAGATTGCAGGGTCACAGAGAGTGTCAACACTGCTCAACATGCAGAAGATGATGGGACTTTGTTCTATGCATGTCACACGGCCACAACCTCAAGGAATCCAGAAACTTGGTACCTTGACAGTGGCTGTAGCAATCATATGACTTCAAATGAGTCATCTCTGATAAATCTGGACAGAACCTTGAAATGCAGGGTGAAAATGGACACAGGAGAGCTAGTAGAGGCCAAAGGGAAAGGAACTCTAGTCATTAAAACTCAGAATGGAGACAAGATGATTAAGGAAGTTATGCTTGTATGTAACACCCCGGAAATTCGAGGATTCTCATTTTGTAATTTAATGTGTGATTTGACGATTTTACCCTTGTGATTGGTATGGTCAAATTGTTGACTTTTTGATTGATGAACTAAATGGACTTTGACCTATGACTGTGACGTAGTTCGGGACGTCACAAGTTCATAGACAGGTGGCACGTTCGATTCGGACGATCAGGGTGAAAGTTATGGCTATCGGAAGTTCAGGGGCATTACCGTAATTTGGACTTCCGGGGGAAATGTTGACTTTTCTTTTGACAACTAATTTTCAGTTGACTCAAGGACCGTTGGGTAGGCCTCGACGTCCTGAGTCCGTAGACAGGCGGCACGCCGAAATTGGACTTCGTACGAGGAAGTTATGGTCAGAAACGTGAATTCGGGAAGTTCGTGTCTCGGTTTTCGTGTCGAATATTAAATTCAGGAAATCTGATTGGAGGACATCTGGTGAGTGACAAGTGTCACTCACCCATTGGCTAGATTGGATCAGATCCACTATTGGATTAATTAAACTTTTGAACCAGCTTTAAATTTCAGCCTTTGGATTGGAAACCCCAGATCAGATCTCAGCCCTTGATCTAATCTGGAGATTCAATCTGAGCCGTCCATTTCCTTCCCTCCATTTCTTTATAATTCATACCCGCAGTGCACATTCTGCCCATTTCGATCAAACCTCCCAGCCAACCTTCCACTCACTGTGTCTGCATAGTGGGGGACTTCCTGGTGTGACTGAGCGACGGCAGTGAGCACGGCGGCGGACGGCGGCGTGGGAGGAAGCAGGGGACAACCGCGACGGTTTCAACCCAGGTTTTTGGTAAATCCTTTTCCCACGTTCAATTTAGTCCATTATGATTCCTAATCAACCCTAGGAACTCCCAGGACCTTCTGGAATCGAACTCGTGGCCGGTGGAGCTCAGGGCGGTGGCTGAACGGCGACGGGAGGCCAGAGCTGTTCTTCGAGGTAGGCCCTCGATTCAATCCGTTTCTCTCAAATTTGATTTCATAGAACTAATCTAGGGACTCAGACGAGTAATTAGGAATTGGAAGGAATGAAAATGATTCAGAAATGAAGGAATGGCAACCGGGTCATGATCGCGGGTCTGATCGACCCGAGTTGCAGGAAAACGGGTCAACCCGTCTGAGGACAGTGGTGCTGACGTGGCACCCTGTCAGTCTGTCAGATGACGTGGACCAACCGTGAGCCGACACGTGTCACATGTCAGTGCACAGTCAGCACTGACATGTCAGTGACGTGGACCAGTCAGGGACTGCCACGTGTCACTGACATGTCAGTGACGTGGACTAGTGCCGTGCTGACACGTGGCACATGTCAGATCTGACACGTGTTCTGACAGATCAGCAGGGTGGACCAATAGGATGTTGACACGTGGCACCTGTCAGAGTCTGACATGTCAGACCTGACAGCTGTCAGATGACGTCAGCATGACGTCATGCTGACGTCAGCAGTGACGTCAGCAGGACTGTTCCACCGTTGACCGCCGCGTTGACCGGCGCGTGGGGGCGCGTGTGAACAGTGTTTCTGGTGGGACCACCACTATTCTTTAGGTTTCGACGATCCGGATCCAATGGCGGTGGTTTCGGGTCGATCGGAGATCTTTAAGTTGGTCAAAATAAGGTTTATTGCCTTGGGAAGCGCGTTCGGGCGGCTTTCCCGGGTCGGTTTCGACCTAGGCTTTCATGGTTGAATGTTGGGGGTTTAATTTGACCTTTACGAATACTTGGACTTGACAGGGATTGTACATTTGTACCAGGACGAGGGTATACGTTCGGTTTCTAGCAGGATTGTACTGTGAGTGGGCCATTTTCTTAAACCCTTGTGTGCATAAATGTTTTCTGGTTTTAATATACTTATTCACATGCTAAAACAATGATGGTTTTGATGATATGGAAAATATGGTTATGGCACGTTTCACGGTATTTGGGCTTGAGACCCGTCCAATGAAACTGAATGATTGGTTCGGATTCTATCTATGTGTATATATGTTTGCATGTGGATATCAATAAAATGTATTTGTTACTGCACTGTATAGATCCTTCCATATTATATTGTCTCCTCCGGATGAGGTACCCCGGAGAGGTCACGGACGTCTAGAACGTCCAGCGTCTATGACGCTAAGCATCGGGGATGCTGTACCCGAACGGGGTTCGGGGATTGAACTCGGACTTGAGACCCGAGTGGCACGCGTAGCCTTGTGATTGTGACCTTATTGGACGTCAGGGACGTCAGACATCAGGGATGTCGGGGTTGGAGTGTATAGTGCAGCAACTAAAATTATGATTATGGTTTTGCTATATGCCTTATGGTTCATATTATATGGTTTATGATTTTGGAATTATGGTGCACGCATGTTTGGAAAACGGAGGGGTAAATTATATGTTTTACTTATCAAACGATTTCATAAACTTGTGTTTCGGTCCACTCACCCTTACTGTTTTGATAACCCCTCCAGGTCGGGAAACTGAGGTAGAGGAGGAACCAGAGGCTGAGGCATAGATCTACTTCTGCGTACCTGAACCCCTGCTGGGCGGTGTACCTGCAGGATTTCTTTAGAGTCGTGCTCGCAAATTTGTAATTTTGGATTATATCCCTTGTCTGACATTCGTTTAATTCGGATTTTATGTGTGACTTTATTTTGGTTATTTATGCTTTTAAATGTTTTGAGGTTAAAATTGGTATGAATTATTGGCTGTCAGACGGGAGCAGGGCACGTCCCCTTGTGGTCCCTGTGGGATCGGGGCGGGTCCTGTCAGCTTGGTATCAGAGCACTAGGTTGTGGTCAGTACTAGGGTATTGGTCTGCATGCTAGACTAGCGATTAGTACTAGTTACTTTTCGACTTTTAAGAATATTGTTTTCTGATCTATGCCTCTTGACAGTTGGTTATGCCTCCTAGGAGAATTCCGCATACTCGAACGGACGAGGATCTAGAAAGAGAGATGGAATGCGCGAGCATCGAAAGGGCTCAACGTTTGGGAGCCACTCCTTTCTGCGGGGGATCAAACCCCGAGGATGCTCACGACTGGATCACCAAGTGGGAGAGGATCTTCTCGGTGATGCACTGCCCTCCGGGCGAACGAGTGACTCTGGCGGCCTTCTTACTGGAGGGAGGAGCCTACCAGTGGTGGCATGGACTCGAAATGTCCGGGTGGTCAGTCCATACCACTACCTGGGAAGCTTTTCGTTCCAGGTTTCTGGACCAGTACTACCCGCGATCCTTTCGCGCGGCGCGGGAGGCGGAATTCCTGCGGCTGGAGCAGGGTGACATGTCTGTTTCAGACTACGAGCAAACATTCGGGAGACTTTCCCGGTTCGCTGCCTCATTCGTAAGCACGGAGGAGGACAAATGCCAGCGGTTTGAGCTTGGACTCCGAGGGGAGATCCGGGCCAGTGTGACTGCTACCACTCATGCTTCTCTGAGGGATATGGTCGACGCAGCGGTGCGTGTCGAGGCCAGTCTGGCGGCACACCAATCACGACAACCTTCGGGGGAGGGGCGACGTCAGGATCGCCCACATCATGGGCCATCGGGCCGGAAGAACAACAGGGGAGGGAGTTACAGAGGAGCACCCTCATCCTTCAAGGGTCGTGGCTGGTCGGGTCGACGTGGAGGCTCTCAGGGCAGAGGATCTGGACACAACTCTGGGCAGCACTCATCTTGGAGTGGTGCATCTGGTGGGCATTCGGGCAGGCCAAGGCCAGTAACTTGTTTTGCTTGCGGAGAGGAAGGCCACTATGCCTGCGATTGTCCGCAGTTGTCCAAAAACAACGACGCTGGGGGCTCGAGTGTGGTGCAGAGCACGGCGTCCCACACTAACGGAGGTCGCGGTCAGGGAGGTGACCGTGGTGCTGGACGTGGCGCGCGCGGGCGCGGACAGAACGGAGGGCCGAGGGCCCAAGTGTTTGCAATGACCCAGCAGCAGGCGAGGACTGCTCCAGGCGTGGTCACAGGTACACTACATATCTTTAATTTTTTTGTACGTGTATTAATGGATGCGGGGGCTACACATTCTTTTATTTCGAAGAGTTGTGCTGGTTTGCTTGATTGTGTGGTATCAGCCTTAGATTGCGAAATGGGTGTTGGCACCCCGATGGGTACCGTGTACCTTGTGAATCAGGTGATTCGGAGGTGCCCGGTAAGAATTGAGGATGTGGATTTACCAGCAGACTTGATTATTCTGGATATCCACGACTTCGATATAATCCTAGGGATGGATTGGCTGTCGGAGCACGGATCGCTCATCGACTGCTGTAGCAAGCAAGTAATTTTGCGGAGCCCGGGTCTGCCGGAAGTTATCTTTCAGGGGGAACGTGATGGTTCGCCTCCTGAAGTGATTTCGTCACTTACTGCTACCAAACTTCTACGGAAGGGATGCCAGGGTTATCTGGCGCATGTCGTGTCGGAACGGGTCGATACTCCGGTTATCGACGAAATACCGGTGGTCTGTGAGTTTCCGGACGTATTCCCGGAAGACTTACCTGGATTGCCACCATCGCGGGAGATTGAGTTTACTATTGAACTACTCCCGGGTACCCGACCTATATCCCAGGCACCATACCGGATGGCGCCGGTCGAGTTACGAGAACTCAAGACTCAATTGCAGGAGTTGGTAGATTTGGGATATGTCCGACCGAGCACTTCACCGTGGGGAGCACCGGTGTTGTTCGTGAAGAAGAAGGAAGGAAGTCTCCGTTTATGTATTGATTATCGACAACTCAACAAGGTGACATTGAGGAACCAGTATCCTCTACCCAGGATCGATGACCTTTTCGACCAGTTGCGGGGAGCTCAGTGCTTCTCGAAAATTGATTTGCGGTCTGGGTATCACCAACTGAGGATTTCGGAGGAGGATATTCCGAAAACTGCTTTTCGAACCCGCTACGGGCACTACGAGTTCCTTGTTATGCCATTTGGTTTGACGAATGCTCCAGCAGCATTCATGGATCTGATGAACCGGGTCTTCCGACCCTACCTGGATAAGTTCGTGATTGTGTTCATCGATGATATTTTGGTATACTCGAGGAGTGCCCGTGCACATGAAGAACATCTACGGTTGGTCTTGGAGAGACTGAGACAAGAACAATTGTATGCCAAGCTGAGCAAGTGTCAGTTTTGGCTGAGCAGTATTGGTTTTCTGGGACACGTGATATCGACGGATGGGATTTGCGTGGATCCCCAGAAAACAGAAGCGGTGACCAACTGGGCTAGACCGACAATGGTGACCGAGGTGCGGAGTTTCGTCGGATTAGCAGGCTATTACCGGAGATTCGTGGAGGGTTTCTCCAAAATTGATGCACCATTGACTCGTCTGACTCGGAAAGGAGTAAAGTTTATCTGGGACGAGCAGTGCGATCGGAGCTTTCAAGAGTTGAAGGATTGATTGACCACTGCACCTGTCCTTGCATTGCCAGACGACAGTGGAGAGTTTGTAGTTTTCAGTGATGCTTCACTGCAAGGGTTGGGCTGCGTGTTGATGCAAACTGGCAAGGTTATCGCCTATGCATCCCGGCAGCTGAAGACTCATGAGTTGAACTACCCTACCCATGATTTGGAGTTGGCGGCGGTGGTTCATGCTCTCAAGATCTGGAGACATTATCTGTTCGGCGCAACGTGTCGAATATACACCGACCACCAGAGTCTTAAATACTTATTCACTCAGAAGGAGCTCAACATGAGACAACGGAGATGGTTGGAGCTACTGAAGGACTATGACTGTACGATCGAGTACCATCCGGGTAAGGCCAATGTGGTGGCGGATGCACTCAGCAGGAAATCAGCGGGAACTATTGCACACCTAGGGATGGTGTATCTTCCCTTGTTAGTGGAACTCCGGAAGACGGGAGTTATCTTGGGTACTGACGAGCATGGAGCTTTGTTGGCCAGCTTCCATGTACGACCAGTACTGATTGATCGGATCATCGAAGCACAACTGCAGGATCCGATACTCTGTATTTACAGAATTGAGGTCGATGCGGATGGGAGACAGGATTTTACCATCCGGGACGATGGAGCACTGGTGAAATTGGGCCGTTTGTGCGTACCTGCAGTGGCAGAGTTACGGGCCGAGATACTTGAGGAGGCCCACAGTTCGGCCTATGCTATGCATCCGGGAGGTACAAAGATGTACCGTACCCTCCGGAACCATTATTGGTGGCCAGGAATGAAGAAGGATATTGCTGAGTTCGTGAGCAAATGCTTAACCTGTCAGCAGGTTAAGGCGGAACGGCAGAGACCGTATGGGGCTATGCAGCCACTTCCGATTCCTGAGTGGAAGTGGGATCACATCACCATGGACTTCGTCTTTAAGTTACCGAGGACTCAGAGTGGAGTGGACGGAGTATGGGTGATCGTGGATCGGTTAACCAAATCAGCCCATTTTCTGCCAGTTCAGGAAACCTATAAACCTAACCGACTGGCTCAGTTGTTTGTGAAGGAAATCATACGACTTCATGGTACGCCGGAATCGATCGTGTCTGATCGTGATCCGCGTTTCACTTCCAGGTTCTGGCGGAGTTTGCAAGCTACTTTGGGAACAACCTTACGTTTCAGTACTGCTTTCCATCCACAGACCGATGGACAGTCTGAGAGAACCATTCAAACCTTGGAGGACATGATGAGGTCATGTGTACTACAGTTTCAAGACTCTTGGGATACTCATTTGCCATTGATGGAATTCGCTTACAACAACAGCTATCAGGCAAGCATCGGGATGGCACCTTATGAGGCACTGTATGGCCGACAGTGCAGGACACCTATCTGCTGGACGGAGGTAGGAGAGCGAGCGGCTGTAGGGCCGGAGATAATGGACTTAACCATGGAAACTGTTCGCGTGATCAAGGAAAGATTGAAGGTGGCACAGGATCGCCAGAAGAGTTATGCCGACCGACGGATTCGAGACTTGGAGTTTGAAGTGGGAGATTTTGTCTTCCTGAAGTTGTCTCCGTGGAAAGGGATTATCCGTTTTGGCCGACGGGGGAAACTGAGTCCGCGTTTTATCGGACCTTATGAAATCGTGGAGAGAATTGGCAGAGTTGCATACAGATTGGCGCTACCTCCAGAACTATCAAGAGTTCACGATGTTTTCCACGTATCGATGTTGCGGATGTACGTACGTGATGCTTCTCATGTACTTGGGGAACAACCTGTCGAACTACGGGAGGATTTGAGCTTTGAAGAACAACCGGTACAGATCTTGGATCGGAAGGACAAGGTACTACGTCGAAAGACGATCCCTCTCGTGAAAATTCTCTGGAGAAACCAGGATGTGGAAGAAGCCACATGGGAGCCTGAGGCTCAGATGCGAGAACAATTTCCTCATTTGTTTCTTTGAAATTTCGGGACGAAATTTCTTAAGGGGGGAAGGTTGTAACACCCCGGAAATTCGAGGATTCTCATTTTGTAATTTAATGTGTGATTTGACGATTTTACCCTTGTGATTGGTATGGTCAAATTGTTGACTTTTTGATTGATGAACTAAATGGACTTTGACCTATGACTGTGACGTAGTTCGGGACGTCACAAGTTCATAGACAGGTGGCACGTTCGATTCGGACGATCAGGGTGAAAGTTATGGCTATCGGAAGTTCAGGGGCATTACCGTAATTTGGACTTCTGGGGGAAAATGTTGACTTTTCTTTTGACAACTAATTTTCAGTTGACTCAAGGACCGTTGGGTAGGCCTCGACGTCCTGAGTCCGTAGACAGGCGGCACGCCGAAATCGGACTTCGTACGAGGAAGTTATGGTCAGAAACGTGAATTCGGGAAGTTCGTGTCTCGGTTTTCGTGTCGAATATTAAATTCAGGAAATCTGATTGGAGGACATCTGGTGAGTGACAAGTGTCACTCACCCATTGGCTAGATTGGATCAGATCCACTATTGGATTAATTAAACTTTTGAACCAGCTTTAAATTTCAGCCTTTGGATTGGAAACCCCAGATCAGATCTCAGCCCTTGATCTAATCTGGAGATTCAATCTGAGCCGTCCATTTCCTTCCCTCCATTTCTTTATAATTCATACCCGCAGTGCACATTCTGCCCATTTCGATCAAACCTCCCAGCCAACCTTCCACTCACTGTGTCTGCATAGTGGGGGACTTCCTGGTATGACTGAGCGACGGCAGTGAGCACGGCGGCGGACGGCGGCGTGGGAGGAAGCAGGGGACAACCGCGACGGTTTCAACCCAGGTTTTTGGTAAATCCTTTTCCCACGTTCAATTTAGTCCATTATGATTCCTAATCAACCCTAGGAACTCCCAGGACCTTCTGGAATCGAACTCGTGGCCGGTGGAGCTCAGGGCGGTGGCTGAACGGCGACGGGAGGCCAGAGCTGTTCTTCGAGGTAGGCCCTCGATTCAATCCGTTTCTCTCAAATTTGATTTCATAGAACTAATCTAGGGACTCAGACGAGTAATTAGGAATTGGAAGGAATGAAAATGATTCAGAAATGAAGGAATGGCAACCGGGTCATGATCGCGGGTCTGATCGACCCGAGTTGCAGGAAAACGGGTCAACCCGTCTGAGGACAGTGGTGCTGACGTGGCACCCTATCAGTCTGTCAGATGACGTGGACCAACCGTGAGCCGACACGTGTCACATGTCAGTGCACAGTCAGCACTGACATGTCAGTGACGTGGACCAGTCAGGGACTGCCACGTGTCACTGACATGTCAGTGACGTGGACTAGTGCCGTGCTGACAAGTGGCACATGTCAGATCTGACACGTGTTCTGACAGATCAGCAGGGTGGACCAATAGGATGTTGACACGTGGCACCTGTCAGAGTCTGACATGTCAGACCTGACAGCTGTCAGATGACGTCAGCATGACGTCATGCTGACGTCAGCAGTGACGTCAGCAGGACTGTTCCACCGTTGACCGCCGCGTTGACCGGCGCGTGGGGGCGCGTGTGAACAGTGTTTCTGGTGGGACCACCACCATTCTTTAGGTTTCGACGATCCGGATCCAATGGCGGTGGTTTCGGGTCGATCGGAGATCTTTAAGTTGGTCAAAATAAGGTTTATTGCCTTGGGAAGCGCGTTCGGGCGGCTTTCCCGGGTCGGTTTCGACCTAGGCTTTCATGGTTGAATGTTGGGGGTTTAATTTGACCTTTACGAATACTTGGACTTGACAGGGATTGTACATTTGTACCAGGACGAGGGTATACGTTCGGTTTCTAGCAGGATTGTACTGTGAGTGGGCCATTTTCTTAAACCCTTGTGTCCATAAATGTTTTCTGGTTTTAATATACTTATTCACATGCTAAAACAATGATGGTTTTGATGATATGGAAAATATGGTTATGGCACGTTTCACGGTATTTGGGCTTGAGACCCGTCCGATGAAACTGAATGATTGGTTCGGATTCTATCTATGTGTATATATGTTTGCATGTGGATATCAATAAAATGTATTTGTTACTGCACTGTATAGATCCTTCCATATTATATTGTCTCCTCCGGATGAGGTACCCCGGAGAGGTCACGGACGTCTAGAACGTCCAGCGTCTATGACGCTAAGCATCGGGGATGCTGTACCCGAACGGGGTTCGGGGATTGAACTCGGACTTGAGACCCGAGTGGCACGCGTAGCCTTGTGATTGTGACCTTATTGGACGTCAGGGACGTCAGACATCAGGGATGTCGGGGTTGGAGTGTATAGTGCAGCAACTAAAATTATGATTATGGTTTTGCTATATGCCTTATGGTTCATATTATATGGTTTATGATTTTGGAATTATGGTGCACGCATGTTTGGAAAACGGAGGGGTAAATTATATGTTTTACTTATCAAACGATTTCATAAACTTGTGTTTCGGTCCACTCACCCTTACTGTTTTGATAACCCCTCCAGGTCGGGAAACTGAGGTAGAGGAGGAACCAGAGGCTGAGGCATAGATCTACTTCTGCGTACCTGAACCCCTGCTGGGCGGTGTACCTGCAGGATTTCTTTAGAGTCGTGCTCGCAAATTTGTAATTTTGGATTATATCCCTTGTCTGACATTCGTTTAATTCGGATTTTATGTGTGACTTTATTTTGGTTATTTATGCTTTTAAATGTTTTGAGGTTAAAATTGGTATGAATTATTGGCTGTCAGACGGGAGCAGGGCACGTCCCCTTGTGGTCCCTGTGGGATCGGGGCGGGTCCTGTCATTGTACCTGGCCTAGATGAGAATCTGCTGAGTGTGGGGTAGATGGTGGAGCATGGATACAACCTTATATTTGAAGGCAGGCAAGTCACAATTTATGACCAAGGACAAAATATTTCCTGTGTTTGCATGACAGGGAACAGGTGTTTCCCACTGTCTTTTCAAGAAATCCTACCTATGGCAAAGGTGGCAATTGAAGAATGCAGTACCTGGCTATGGCACAGACGTTTTGGTCATCTAAACCAGCCAAGCTTAATCTCCTTAACCAGTGAAGACATGGTAATTGGGCTGCCAGGAATATCTAAGAAAGAGGGAGTATGTGAAGGCTGTGTTATGGGAAAGCAACATGTTGAAACATTTGGCAGAGACAAAGGCTGGAGGTCAACTAAGTTGCTAGAACTAATTCACACTGATGTGTGTGGTCCTATGCAAGCAGAAACTTTCAGTGGAAACAAGTACTTCGTAACCTTCATAGATGACTACTTTAGAATGTGTTGGGTTTATTTTCTCAGACACAAGTCTGGTATGTTCAATGCTTTTAAGAAATTCAAAGCAATGGTTGAACTTCAAACAGGCTGCTAGATTGTCAAAGTTAGAAGTGACAGAGGTGGAGAGTACACCTCACATGAGTTTCTAAACTACTGTGAAAACCTGGGAATTCAGAGGCAGCTTTGCATACTCTCCACAACAGAATGAAGTTGCAGAGAGGAAAAATAGGACAATTGTGGAGATGTCTAAAGCTATGATGCATGACAAGAGGATGCCCTATGTTTTCTGGGCAGAAGCTGTAAACACTGCAGTTTATCTGCTTAATAGATGTCCTACTCAGGCTGTCGAAAGGAAAACACCTTTTGAGGTGTACAGTGGAAGGAAACCAGGTGTGAAGCATTTGAGAATATTTGGTTCAATCTGCTACTATCATGTTCCTAATCAACTTAGACAAAAGTTGGATGCATCAGCTGAAAAAGGAGTTTTTGTTGGATATGGAAGTTGTGAAAAAGGGTACAGGATCTATTGTCTTAAAACTAATAAAATTGTTGTGTCAAGGTCTGTGACATTCAATGAGAATTCCATGTGGAACTGGGAAGCAAAAGAAGACTCAAGTGTTCTGTTTCCCTCTGAAATTACTACTGAAGTTGACACTGAAGTCACTGCAGCAGATTATGATCACTCAGAAACAGATCAAGGAATGCAAGAAAATCAGGTGAATTTTGAAAGTGAGGCTGATTCTGAACTTAGCAACACTCCTATCAAGCTAAGAAGGTTGAGTGATATCTATGCTAGATGTAGTGTGGCCATTGTGGAACTTGAAAACTATGTGGAAGCAGCCAAAGATAAAGCATGGCAGAAAGCCATGAAAGATGAGTTAGAGATGATAGAAAAGAATGGCACATGGAGTCTTGTTCCAAGACCATCTGAGAAACCTATTGTTGGTGTTAAATGGATCTACAAGACTAAACTGAACTTAGATGGGTCAATTCAGAAGTTGAAAGCTAGATTGGTGGCTAAAGGGTACACACACAAACCAGGAGTCGATTTCAATGAAACCTTTGCACCTGTTGCAAGGTTAGATACCATCAGAACTCTGATTGCTCTAGCAACACAAAGAGAGTGGAAGTTATTTCAGTTGGATGTCAAATCAGCTTTCTTGAATGGTGTCTTGGAGGAAGAGGTTTATGTGGATCAACCTGAGGGGTATGAGTTAAAAGGTCAAGAAGGGAAGGTCTACAAACTGAACAAGGCCCTCTATGGTCTAAAACAGGCACCAAGGGCCTGGTATGATGAAAGTAACTCATACCTTCTCAACTGTGGTTTCCAGAGAAGCCTAAGTGAAGCTACACTCTATTTGAAGGTCAAGAAAGATGAGGGGACTTTGATAGTATCAATTTATGTGGATGATATCATCTACACAGGAGATAGTGAGAGTATGATGAAGGAGTTTAAGCAGGAAATGATGGAAAAATATGAAATGACTGATCTTGGTTTACTGCACCATTTCCTAGGCATGAGAATCCTGTAAACTACCTCTGGTATCTACCTACATCAAAGAAAATATGCATCTACACTGTTGGAAAAATTTGGGCTTAAGGGGTGCAAACCAGTTGCAGAAGGTGGACAACAGTGAACCTGCAGATGAACGATGAACAAGTCTACAGGAAAATTGTTGGAAGTTTACTGTATTTAACAACCACAAGACCAGACATCATGTATGCTTCCAGTCTTCTATCAAGGTTCATGCACAGGCCTACCAAGAAGCATTTTGGAACAGCTAAGAGGGTGTTAAGGTACATTCAAGGGACCCTAGATTATGGCCTTGAATACAAGAAAGGGCAATCAGCTACCCTAATTGGATTCTGTGATAGTGATTGGGGAGGTTCTGAAGAAGACAGTAAAAGCACATCAGGATATGCTTTCACATTTGGAAGTGGGGTATTTTCTTGGGCCTCAGTTAAGCAATCAAGTGTTGCTTTGTCAACTGCTAAAGCAGAATATATCAGTGCTTCAGAGGCTACAACTCAAGCAGTTTGACTCAGATTTGTCCTACAGGATTTTGGTGAAGAACAGTTGGAACCTACTGTCCTAATGTGTGACAATATGTCAGCAATAGCTATGGCAAAAAATCCAGTTTTTCACCAGAGAACTAAGCATATTAACAGGAAGTTTCACTACATAAGGGATGCAATTCAAAATGGTAAAATCCAACTGTATTTCTACAAATCTGAAGATCAGTTAACTGATATTTTCACTAAACCTCTCCCTAAGATTAGGTTGAACTACCTAAGGTCCCTACTTGGAGTTAAATCAGTAAGCAGCTTACGAGGGAGTATTGAAGAATAAGCTGCTACTGTACTGTGTGTGATCATGCTGTAGGACAGCTGATCTAAACATCCTCTAAAAGGTTTTGACACCTGTAAAGTGACTAGAAGAATCAGAATTTGACAACTGTGAGTTAGTTATAGTTGTGAGGGTGTGTGTGAGTGTCTTAAGGTGCAAGTAAAATCATGCAGTGTGTGTGATGTGTGTGGCAATCAATTCCAGCCGTGTGATGTGGAAGAGTGAGTGTATGTAAAGGGAAATCATCACAAGAATAATTTAACAAAACCTGTGTGATTCTCTGAAAAATTGAAAATAGAGAAAGCACTAAAAGAATACACAGAATCTCTCTTGAGCATTTTGACAAACACTTGGTGTTCATCAGCATTTTTTTTTCTTCTTCATTGTAATAAATTCAAATTGCAATTCAATCCAAATTCAAACGCAATCATACACAATCCTAAACTAGCCTAATCCAATCGTTTTCAGCTAAGAGTGAAGGTTTGAAGATTACCTTATTGCATTCTCTTCATCTTCAAGTTTCTGAAACCAATTCGATCATCCCTCTGCCCAATCTTCTGAAACCAATCGTTGCTAGACTCACTACATCCTCATTTTTTGATACTTCTTCTACACTAACTTGTGTACTGCATCCCCATCATGTTCAGAAGCCTTTTCCTCTTCACTCACCTTCTTTTCAATTGTCTGCATTGATCAAAAATGATAATCAGTACTATATTACAGAAATAAAGAAATCCACTCATGAAAAGGAGAAATAATCTCTTTTCAACTAAACAGATTCTTGACATGCACCTAAAGCATTGTAAACCATCTTCTCGGCTCTAGCTAGTCTGCTTATATACATATATGTCGATATATTGATGACTATATCGACGGTGTATCTACAACATATCAACGATATATTGACATGTCAATTTAATATGAGAACATGCGTTTTGCACTAACCAAAAATATAAAAGAAAGAGAAACCCACAAAAAAGAGAAGGTGTCTATGATTTGACAATCAAACCTTACTTGTTTTAAACCATTTTCATTTTTTAAATCTGTAATTTCCTGAAAATCTTAACACTTAAGCCGTAACAAGCATATATATCACCTTTTATCTGCATCAGACTATGGATATAATTTCAAAACCCAACTTTGAAGTTACATACAGAAACAGTACATCTGATACCCTACAAAGCAATCATCTCAACTAAAAACATATATTACAAAGTTAATACAACGCATAATTAAGCTTTAAAATCCCGGAAAGATCATACTTGATCATTCAAGTGAAAACCCGAAAAGTTAAGCTTGCCTAATCCTCTATTTTGTCAACAAGAAATAACTCAACTTAAAAAACTTATGGAGTGCTATATACAAATTGAAGGAAGTAATTACCTCATGATGAGTGGTGGGAATTTGACCTGATGATGCAACAGTTAGAGTAGCCATGAAAGCTTAAGGGCAAGATACGATTCATTGTGCTGAATACTTCAAGTGAAGATAAAGAAGAGGAAATAATTAAAAGGGAAAAAGAGAAAATGATGATAGAGTTGGCAACAACCCAAAGGAAAAATCAGACTAACTGAACCTTTTGGAGAATTGGTAGTAGAAGAAGAAGTGGTCACAAAAACCACATACGCATAAACACACACAGGTTGTCAAACACATGGACTAGCATCACTAGCAATCATTTCATCACATAACCACTTGCTGTTGTCAGAAATTCTTGTAAGTAACCGGCTGTAAATCACCTTTCTTGTAAAGTGATGGAGTCATAAGAAAAATAAGTCCAAATAATTATTTCTAAAGTAATTATTTTGTAATGTGAACAAGTTATTAAAAAAAACCTTGTTAGAACTTTCATCATAAAACCCAGCTAATCCGGGATAAATTTAATGAGGGAAAAAGAGTACCCCTCAAAACCCAAAACACTCAACAGGGAAAATTATCCCTCCATATCCCTCTCAAGGAGAGGTGTCAACCAAGGAAGAAATATAGGTCCCCAACTTGTTCGCTCCTAGGAACTCCCACCCTCTTGCGCTAGGCCATGGGCAACTGAGTTCGCCGTATGAGGTACATCATTTAAGCAATCCATGGGGATCCCGAGGTCCTCAAACAAAGCCACAACCTCCCGAGCTACCAACCCAATCGGTGTCCAAAGAAGGTGAGCTGATCGAATAGTACTAACAGCTTCCAAACATCCAAAGAAGCCCTAGAAAAGGGCCGCTGTAAGCCAGAATACTCCGAATGAGCAGCCATAGCAGCCTCATAAACCACTTCCAGGCTCACTACCTGCAAATTATTCACAACTTTACTCCTCCAATTCCACACATGCCAACAGATAAAGACAAATTGCTCCAATTGAGGTGCAGATAAATGGGAGATAGCATAATCAAACAAGTCAATAAAACCACTTGAGGTGGGGGACGCAAGCAACAAGAACCGAAGGAGCCTCCACACCCTCTAGCTAGGTTTGTAGTCCCAAACTACATGAAAACCCTCCTCATTCCTGTTCCCACATCGGCAACAGAGTATAGAAGTAGCCACCTTGCGAGTGGCCAAGTTAAAGGCCGTAGGAATAATTTTTGAACAAGCTCTCCAAGTAAACAGTTTAATTTATTTGGGAACCTTATCTTCCGTAAATGTTTCCATAGGTGCTCTCTCTGAATTTCATTAGAGCACTCGGCACGCCCTACGCCTCAACCCACGAGGAATAGGAAATATGATAGCATGACTTGACCGTATACTTTCCCATCTTAGAGTAAAACCAATAGCGCCAATCAAGAAAAGAGGCATGTCTAGGAAGAGTGATGCAACAAATATCTCGAACATTTTCCGGACAAAAAAACTGCCTCTATAATTCCCCGGATCCATCCATTCTCAAGATGAAGATGGGAGGTCACCATGGCATGCTCAGATAACCCATATGTAACGACCCGTCCCAGAAATTAGGATTTAGACAGTGTTTAGTGGAGGACTAGTGAGCTTAAGTAGTTTTCAGTTGGGCACTTTTGGACCGATAGGGTAGAATGACGATTTTGCCCCTAGTTTGGGCAAAAAGTTGACTTTTAGTTCGGGTGGTCAATTAGGTTTTGACCGATGACCAGGACGTAGTTTAGGACGTCACAAACCCGTAGACAGGTGGTACGCCCGATTCCGACATCCGAGGAGGAAGTTATGATGTTCGGAAGGTTGAGGGCATAACCGTAATTTGGTTAAAGTAAGGGGAATAGTTGAATTTCCGTACGATCGGGTTTTGACATGTTGACCTAGGATGGTTAAATAGATCTCGTCGTCCTGAGTTCGATGACAGGCGGCACGTATTCATCGGACTTACGATGTGTGAGTTACGGGTCTAGAAAGGTAGTGGCAAAACCGTAAATTTGACTTAAAAGGAGGGGTATTTTGGTCTTTGTGCTCTGGGATTTGTGCAGCAGAGAGGGACAGATGGATGGCTGGGATTGGGCCCTTTGTGTGAGAAGGGACAAGATGGTGACACGTGTAGGGGAACTAGAGGGTTCCAGCATTTTGTGCACGGTCCAATTATTTGGGGTGTAACCGTGTGTGCTGTGTGTTCGTGATTGAAGAACAGAGGCTGAGGAATTGAGAGAAATTGAGGGGTGATCGTGGGTGTTGGTGAGTTTGTGAGTGTGTGAGAGTGACCAAAGAGTGAGAGGGAGACAGTGAGGGAGGTTGGAGGAGTGGTGATTGTTTGTGCGTGAGTTGAGAGCCACGGGAAATCAGAGAAAAACACTGAGGAAGTGAGTGTTTGTGGGTGGTGGTGCGGCCGTGATCGTTCAATCGAGGCCAGTGGAAGTGTCCAGAGGACGAAGGAGGACGAGAGGAGCTACTTACTCACGGCTGAGCTCACGACGGTGACCGGAGGACAGGTAATTCCTCATCCCCGTTTCTTTGCTCTATTCTGCCGTCTGGATTCAGGAGCTAAGTCGTAACTTTAAGGGTAGAATCGAGGAGTCTAGGGAAGTTTAGGGGACTCAGTAGGGTCCTAGGCAACTGCTGGTTGAGCAGCCGTGACGAGGGAGTGCACGACGGAGGTTAGCACGACGGAGAGTACTGGTGTGCTCTGTTTTGCCGTCGAGTTTCAAATCGAAAGTCGTGGTCTTAAGGAGTGAGTCGAGGGACTTGGCGAGTTGGGTGAGTATTAGTGTGGTTTTAGGAAGCTCTGGGTCTCGAAGCCGTGATGGGGGGTGACCTGGGTGGCCGGAGAGAAGAACAGGGGAAGAGTACGGGTTTCTGTTCGAGCTTGAGTCGATAGGTTTCAGGTCGAGTCAAGGTGTTAGAGTAAGGGGGATGAGTTCCTTAGGATGGGACGATGAAGTTGGTGAAGGAAGGGGTTGATTTGGTGGCGGAACGGCGGAGAACCGTTCTCGGTTCGAATTGCAGAGACGGTTCGGACCGGGTCAACTCGAGGATGACGAAGGCACTGTAGCTGGCGCGTGAGGGCCATGCGCAGCCACTTTAGGCGGCACGTGGGGGCGCATGCGGCGGTGTTTGGGGAAAGTGTGTCAGGGCCCACCCCTAATCTCCCGGGATTAAGGGCTAAACCCCGCTCCCGTCTAACGTACGCATGACACGAGGGCTAAACAACCGCCTAACCTCCGTGTGACACGTAAGTCGGACAAGGGAATTCCAGACCAACCACCTCAACAACCTCAAACTTCCCAGAGTGCGCAGAGCCTACTGTGGATTGGGCATGTGATGTCTCCATCTCTCTCAACCGACAACCCGCACTGCAGCAACCTGGAGGGTATCGAAAACACGAAAAGACTGTGAGTGGACAAAAATAAAAGTCAAGTTCAAAACAGTTATCAGAAAACACATACATTTATACCCTCCGTTTTGAAAACCAATGCATGCATATCAATTTCATCTCATAAAACCATGTACGAAAACCAAAGCACATTTTTCCTTTTTCCAAAACCCGGGCCTCAGCCCCAATATCACCGGAAGCCATTATAACCAATAAAAACCATTTCATCCGGGCTACTGCCCAAAACATCATCATCAAGTCTCAGTGAAAACCCAAAACACATTTAAAACCACATTCTCATTCATCGAACCTGCTGGATCTATCCGAGTCTTTAAACTCCCGAGTCTTTAAACTCAATCCAGGCCTTAATCATATCCGAGTCTTTAAACTCAAGGCCTACGGGGGAAAATCAATATATCCGAGTCTTTAAACTCCCGAGTCTTTAAACTCAATCCGGGTCTTTAAACCCAATCCGGCCGGTCCCCCGTCACATATATCCGGGTCTTTAAACCCAATATCCAGATCCAGCAAATCCAATCCAAAACCATTTAAAATCATTTTCCATTTCCATATCCAAACCCGAATCCGAAACCACTGGTCTGATGCCCTTCCGGCATCCATAACCGTCATTCCGAATCCAGACCCAGAACTCATTTCCTTCTCATTTTCCGGTCCGAGTCCGCAACCATCATTCCGTAAGCTAGCATCCGGAATAACCATTCCGAACCCAAACCCGAAATCCGCTTCAAGTCCCGAATCGAATCCCGAATCGTCACCCGGAATTCCGATTCCGAAACCCGAAATCTCATTTCCGAAAACACCTTTGAATTGGGCCTCAAGCCCGAAAATACTTTTCAAATCCTTTACTTTCCTTAAAATCCAACCATTAAAACCAGGTTCAAATCACGATAGTTATCAAAACCTCGTAAAACGTGTAAACTGTCATTTTCCTCGAAAAAACGTACAAAACCATAAACCAGTACAAACATAACTCACATCATAGAATCGAGTATAGAAATCATATAAAAACATATATGCATGCATCAAGAGTTAAAAAACAAAGTCCACTCACAGACCATTTCAGCGTCGCCTCGATGCGCGCGCATTTACGCCGTCCCCGGCCATTCGCTATCCTCGGCTTTCCCGAACCTGTCCAAATTCCATAACGAAGTTACTAACTACTTCACGCTACTCATACTAAAGCCCCATAATTTTTCCGAACTTCTAAGCGTACCTTACCCGGGACCCCAGACCTTCGACCTCGCGGAACTAACCTCAAACGACGTCCGATTAACCCGAAACTAATTCAATAGACTCATCACAACACCTAGACCAAAACCCATGTTGACCATTTTCCCCAGAACTGCCGCACGCGCCTCCACGCGCCACCCAAAGTGGCTGCGCGTGGGCCTCACGCGCCAGCTATAGTGTCACCCGCAACCTCGAGTGCACTGTGCTGAACCAGCCGCTGCAACTGGACCGGCGAGACCTGTTCTCCACCGTCCGGCCACCATTCTCCTCCCTCTCTGCACCATCCTCTTCGTCCAATCCTCCACAATCTATTCCCCTTACTCAGACGCCTCAACACAACCCCTATATCATCGTCCCTAACTCGAAGGAAGACCCGATCAATCCCCTGTTCTTCATCCCGGCCAACCAGCCGTTCCCCCGTCACGGCAACCACCATAAACGGCTCCTAGGACATCACTGAGTCTCACCCAACTCCCCAAAACTCTCGACTCGTCCTCTAAACTCACGACTCACGGTTTGAACTTAACGGAAAAACAGAGTAACTGAACGGGGGTGAGGGATTACCTGCTGTCGATCGCCGCCGTGCACACCGTCGCACTCCCTGGAGTCCACAGAGCCATTCTAGTCTTCTCTCAGCCTGGATTAAGCCAACACACGACACAGCCACAACCTCCGTCCCGCAACTCTCTCTGTTTTCTCTGAAATTCAGACCTCACCACCAGCACTTATCCCCCACGATTTCACTCCCAAAACCCAATTACCAGCTATTCTTCTCCTCTCTGTCACTCTCACCATTCACCAATACCTCACACCCTCACTGAATCGACCAAGAACCTCACCGCCTCACCTCTCTGTTTCTGTTCTTCCCAAAACCAAATGCACGGTTTAAATCCACCCAAAATGTGCCCGTGTCTATTTTAGACAATCCTAGAACCCTCTGGTGGCCATCCACGTGTCACCATCCACTCCAGTCTCTCACCAAATGGCTCCATCCCAGCCGTCCACCTGCCCTTCTCTCTGCACAATTCCCCAGGTGTAAAAGACCAAAATACCCTTCTGTTTAACTCAAAATTACGGTTTTGCCACTACCTTTCTAGACCCGTATCTCACACCTCATAAGTCCGATGAATACGTGCCGCCTGTCATCGAACTCAGGACGACGAGATCTATCTAACCATCCTAGGTCAACATCTCAAAACCCGATTATACAAAAAGTCAACTATTCCCCCTATTTTACCCAAATTACGGTTATGCCCCCAACCTTCCGAACATCACAACTTCCTCCTCGGATGTCGGAATCAAGCATGCCACCTGCCTATGGGTTCGTGACGTCCTAAACTATGTCCTGGTCACCGGTCAAAGTCCACTTGACCACCCGAACTAAAAATCAACTTTTTGCCCGAACTAGGGGCAAAATCGTCATTCTAAGCCAATGACCTTATCGGGACCAACTAACCACCGATTAGCCCTGCTAATCCCACCTTAATCACTCCACTAATCCCGACTCTCGGGACGGGTTGTTACAAAGTGTCAACTAGGTTTTTGGTCTAGGTATGGTGACGAGTCCGTTGGAATTGGTTTCGAGTTGTTCGGACGTCGTTTGAGGTTAGTTCCGCGAGGATGAAGGTTTTGGGTTTCGGTTCGTTACGTTTAGGACCCGGGGATTTTTGTGGGAAATTAGGAGAGTCTTGGTGGACGCGTTAGCAACGTACTTTGGCGGTGGTTGACAGGATCGGGAGTTCCCGAGGAAGCTGAGGAACGTACGAGACGTTCAGGACGCGATTGAGGGCTTGGTACTGTGAGTGGACCCCTTCTCTAAACTCTAGCATGCATAACTGTTTTTCTATAATTGTTTTATGGTTTTACATGTGATTTCATGATTATTGAATATGTGATGTTGGTTTTACATAATTGCACGTGTTTCGAGGAAGTTCGGTTTTCAGCACGTTTTACGAGAAAAGTGTGATTTCTGAATATGATGTTATGGATTTGGGATTTCAAAGGATAAGTGGTTTAAATGCTCATAAAGGGATTTTGAAACATGATTTGGTGATTAAAGGGTTTTCGGTTTTAGAATCGGATTTCGGTAACGGAATTTGGTTTTAAAGTTGAAAAGTGGATTTCCGGATTTGGGTTCGGAATGACGGTTCTGGATGCCGGAATGGCGTCAGACCAGTGATTTCGGATTCAGGTTTGGATGTGGATGTATAAATGGTTTTCAAATGGTTTTGGATTGGATTTGCTGGATCTGGTTATTGGGTTTAAAGACCCGGATTATATTTGACGGGGGACGGGCCCGGATTGGGTTTAAAGACCCGGATTGAGTTTAAAGACTCGGGAGTTTAAAGACTCGGATATTCATGATATTACCCCTGTAGGCATGTTGAGTTTAAAGACTCGAGAGTTTAAAGACTCATATATTATTGAGGCCTGGATTGAATTTAAAGACTCGAGAGTTTAAAGACTCGGATAGGTCCAGCAGGTTTGATCGGAAAATGATGATTTGATATTCATGGTTTATGATGTGGTTTTATGATGCTTATGATATGACTTTTATAACAGTTTTATAGTGTTTCTGTTTCTTATGATGTTTTATGGTGATTGGTTTATGACTGTTTTAATAACTGGGTTATGCATGTGATTTCAAAACGGATGGCTAAACCCGGTTTTCTTATAAAATGGTTTTGGAACTTTTCTTTTATTCTGGTCCACTCACACCTTCTGTTTTAAATTGCCCTCCAGGTCGTGGAGCTAGAGCGGGGTTTCGGCGTCGAGGCAGCGTCTGAGGCATAGAAGTCACGAGAGCGATCCCGGAGTGTTTAAACTTTCCGTTGTGCGTATATCTAGTTTGACGGTTTTTGTTTCTGTGTTTTAAGTACTATGCTCTGTAAACTTTTGACTTCAGGGTATTGTATAATTTCTCCTGCGTCTGACTGAGTGCTTTGGTGGTTTCATGTGAGTTTACTTTGGTGTTGTGTCGGGTTGTCAGACGGGAGCATGATTTACCTCGGGTTTCAGGGTGAAACCGGGGTGAGTCCTGACACCATAGCTCAAGATACGCTGGAAAGTTTTGGCCGTGATATCCATACACCCAGCCTACGAAGTAGACCCCGTTGAATGACAACCCGTCCCCATAGAATCAACTGCCACACAAAAGAGGGAGCAAAGCCCACCTCTGCAATCATAAAATCCTTGTCAGGATAATATCGAGCTTTCATCATCTGAGCCATTGGGAACCGGGTTGTTCCATCAAATGCCAAGTTTTCTTTGCCATCATTGCCTAATTAAACAATTCAAAGTTCTTGAAACCCAACCCCCTTTTGTTTTTTGGGCTGCACAGCCTGTCCCAGTGCATTCAATGAATACACCTTTTTCCAGATTTAGTCTACTAGAACTTAGCAATCTTAGCTGAAAGCTCGTGATATAAAGACCTCAGGAGGCAAAAAATTCTCATCGTGTAGGTGGGGAGAGCTCGAGCCACAGCTTTAATAAGTACTTCTTTCCCAGCCGCAGAGAGCATCTTGGTATTCCAATTGGCCAGGCGACTACCAAGCGCATTCTGGACCTTTCCAAACGTCTTCTATTTATTACGCTTCGTGATTGTAGGTATCCCAAGATACTTTTTATGACAATCCACCACTTGGGTACCCAACAAATTAGAAATCAGACGTTTCAAAATCGGATATGTCCTTAGGCTAAAGGAAGCAACAGACTTTTCAAAATTAATCAGTTGACTAGAGACCCGCTCATACTCATGTAAAACTACACGTAGCTTCTGACACTCCCCTAACCAGACATTACAAAATAGCAAACTGTCGTCAGAAAAAAAATAAATGAGATATAGAGGGAGCCCTCGAAGTAACCGCCACCCCATGAGTCTGCCTCTACCCCTGGACTTTAGATAGAAGAGTCGAGAGGCCTGCATCACATATTAGAAACAGATAGGGGGACAGAGGGTCCCCTTGCCTTAACCCCCTAGATGGCACAATACAATCAACTGCCTATCCTCAGACCTATACTGCATAACTAAATGTGAGCACACAATCCATAATCAGATCGACCAAACGATCATTAAACCCAATCCTTCGAAGAATACCTTCAAGATAAGGCCATTCAACCCTGTCATAAGCTTTAGACATGTCCAATTTTAGAATCTTTTTTTCTTCAGTTTATTACTACCCCGTCTCCGGATCACATGAATAGACTCAAAGGCAGCCAAAATATTATCAGTGATTAAACAGGAAGGGACAAAAGCACTCTAATAGTCAGAGATAACCTTGGGCATCACATGTTTCAACCTATTTACAATAGCTTTCACAATAATTTTATAAATAACTCTACACAAAGCAATGGGTCAAAATTTAGTTAATTTGGAAGGGTAATCCACATTTGGTATGAGGGAGATCAGAGTATGGTTGAGTGATCGTACACTTGCACCATTATTGAGCACCGCTAAGCAAAATGTAGTAACATCAGGCCCCACAATGTCCCAATACTTCTGATTAAAAAGGTCAGGCATCCCATCAACCCCCGGTTCCTTGGTAGGAAACATACTAAAGAGGGCCTCCTTAACCTCTCTGCCCTCAAAGGGCCGACTCAACTCCAAATTATCTACGTCATCCAACACCTTGTTCACAACATCCAAAATGGACCCCACATCAAACACACCCGTGGAAATGAAGAGGTGGATGAAATAACACACAAATGTTCCACCCACCCCCTCATATGATGTCCTTCAATGCCCTTGCTCATCAAACACCCCAAGGATGAAGTTCTTCCGTCCTCGTTCTATAGCAAACTGATGAAAAAAATCGGGTGTTCCTGTCTCCCTCTTTTAACCATGCCACCCTTGACCTTTGTAGCCACAAAAGCTCCTCCTGGACCCTAAGACCATCTAGCTTTTTATCCAACCCAGCAAAGAGTCGGAGATCTTGGGTCGAAGGAGAGGTGTGTGGACTAGCATCCAACCGTGATTGAAGCTGTTTAATTCTTCAAGGGATGCTACCCATGGTGGATATGCTCCACCCCTAAAGGACCCCTCCAACATGGTTGATTCTCCCCACAAAATCTGTACCCCGCAACCCCCATAATGAATTGTATTTATAGGTATATTATAATCGAAAATATTATAATAGAAACTATCATTTTTCTAAATTATCATTTTAAAAATCATTCTCGTAAAATCAATTTGTTTCACTATACATATGTATTAAATAAATAACGATTTTGATAATAATTAAAATTATTAGGATGAACCATCTATTTAATTGATATAAATAATTAAATGATCTCTAATTTAGTTATTTTCTATATACAAAATATTGAAATGAATTAAGAGTCATCTAAAGGACCATACTTTAGATCTCTTTTTTTCTCTAATTTATTTAAATGATTTCAATTATTATATATAGATAAAGATAATTCGATAATTAATAAGTGTCAGACAGTTTTATAATTCTTATTTATATTTAAATGGAGAGTGACAAGAAGAGAGGGGGGACTGAGGATGTGGATGGCGCCTTTTGAGTTTTAACGGTTAGAAAATTATTGTGTTAATCTGCATGTCTTAGCCTGGTGGTTAGGCATGTGGATATTGCTGCCTGAGGTTCCGTGTTCGAATCCTCTTAGTAGCGCAGTGGAACTGTGTTTCCCCTAAAAAATCCTTCGGGGTTTCTGGGGTATGGGGCCGTCCTGCGGTGGAACCAGTCACTTTAAAAAGTTTACCCTAACCTTAGTTTTGATTTAACAAAAAAAAAAACAAATTATTGTGTTAAGGGTTGGGGGCCTTGGGGCCACTTATAGGGGCCAATGAATCCCATGAAGCTTGGATCTACTGCGTGTAACCTATCAATACCATGGAAAACTAGTTGATACAATGTATAAAGTTTTTCCTACTTTAAAGAGCGATAGTCTCTCTAGTATTTTTATCACTGTTTTGGGCTTCAGGTATTAAATTAGCCTTTTGACTGTGACAAGATTGTGTTTTGTGTTGAAGAAGATGTTTTATTCAAAAGGAAACAACACAAGTTCCATAAGATTTGTTGCCAAAAAAAAAAAGTTCCATAAGATCATGCATGGAATTGTGGAGAAGTTCATTCGATCCAATTCTGAAAATTGAGAATAAAAAAAAAATAAGACACAAAGTAATTTAAGAAAAACAAAGATATTTAAAAATTCATACATGTTCAATATAAAAATTAAGGAGAAAAGTTTAAGAAAAACGTGCAATTAAACGAAGGAAAAAATTGCTAGTGCCTGTATTCAAATTCTAAAGACTTCAACTAAACAATTTTGACACTGTTGTTAGGTGTGTTTGTTTCTTTTATGTGAAATTAAAATTGCATAACTCCTTCTTATTTACATAAATAATTAACCTTATATATTTTCGGCATATAAGTACTTAGTTATTTGTACAAGATTTGGATTCCAAACCCTATTTTATAAATTTAAAATATTTTTATACTTAAATTTATATAAAACCATATAAAAGTATCCAAACAATATGATCTATTTCAAATCATACCTCAACTATGAAAGTTGAATTTTAAGTACCTAAAATTTTAAAACATAACATTTAAATACACACCGTTAGCAATCTTTTAAAAAAGTCTATCAAATGTCCAAGTTGCATTTATGAGGCCTTTTTTTTTATGTTGGCATGGATGCCTATGTAGACAAAAAAAAATGATAAATTTTGAATATTATTAAAAGTAATTAATAAAATCTTAAAAAAAAAACAAAAACAAAACAAAACTCCAACTCCACGTTCGTCTTCTCCGTCCTCTCCAACTCCACCTCACCCAGTAACGCCCTTGCCGGCCATGAATCCAAAGCATAACTTAATGGAAGACCGAAAGCCCCAAAAAACAAACATATTATGGAGAAGAGTTTTCATTGACATAAGAATCAACCACCTCATTTAGACCTAAAGCAAAAACAAGCAAATTGGATGTCTTCACCTAGAGAGGAAGATCTAAAAAGTTTATAAACAACAAGCCAAGCAAATCTGCTTCTTCGGTATCCGAATTCGAGTTATTGTAACAAAATTTGGACTTTTGAAAAGAACAATTTGAAACCAAAAATTGAATGGGCGATCAAAGATAAATGAGTGAAAGTAAACCAGATCTGAGAAGCAAAGAGACTTGGGAGCAAATAAAGAAGAGAAGCCGAGGATTTTGTTGAGTTAATTCTTCCTTAGTGGATTATTAATACATTAGAATTTTAATGCATGAGATTATGTCTTGGGAATAAATATATGGTGTTGTTCATTCATGGTGGAACCTTATAGAAGAAGATTGATGTGGAAGTTTCATGAAGAAGAATGAATATGGAAGATTCATGAAAGAGCATTAATTGAAGAAGATTCATGAATGGACTTTAATGAAGGGATCTAGGGACTTCCTTAAGCACTATATAAGGAGGAGATCTTGGCCATATTTGGAAATTAAGGAGAACACATCACAAGTGAGTGAGTGAGACCAACTCTAAGAGTCTTCAGGTATAAAAACAATGTGAGTTGTGAGTTTTCAAGAGTGTGCATAACTCTTGGGGTAGAATGATCTTCTAGGTTGAGAGAGGGTGTACAAGGGGTATTCTATTGGATACAAGGGCTTGGGTTGGGTATAAACTTGAGTGGTGAAATCTTGTACTTTATATTCTCTCATAGTAAAGGTAAAAACTTTTCGAGGACATAGGAAAGTTATTTGGTCAAACCTCGTTAAATCTGTTGTGTTCTTGGCTTCTTTATTTCCTTTATTCCATCTTTATTGCTAGTACTTGTGTGACGGAAAATCAATTTCCTAATAGATTTTTGGTGCATAGTAAGAAAAAGGGAAAAATGATAGTGGCAACGATGGGGGTCGAGTGCGTTGGGGGTAAGGTGAAAACGACATTGACAACGATTGCCTATTCTGATCGCCGAGTGTGAGAAAGCGTCGCCCTCGTCGATTGGCTAGCGTCTCAGATTCGACGACTCGGTGGTTGCAAATTCGTCAATGTGAGATGTTCGCTTACAAGGAAGATGGATCCCAATAACCTCGCAGCCTTCCAAGTTGAAAAGTCAAGGGACAGGTTACTTCCTTTGTGGATCAAGATGACGATGGTGTGGGTTGGGGATATGGGAGTGGCTGGGTTTGGGTCATCCCTCTCGGTGTTGGTGAGGGTTTTGATTTTAACCAAAAGCTGTTGCCTAGAAGCTGAATTGAAAGGCTTTTACTACCCGAATTCATGGTCGACAAAGGCGTTAGGGGCTGAGTTGAAGTTGAAGTTGGAGAGGACGAAGAAGACAAATGTGGAGTTGGATTTTTTATTTTGTATATTTTTTAAATTTTTGTGTTCATTTATTTTAAGTTTTATTAATTACTATTAATAATATTCAAAATTTTCGTCTGTTTTTTTTTCTACAAAGTTTCCGTGTGAGTTTAGAAAAAGGCCTCACAAATGTCACTTGGGCACCTAATAGATTTTTTTAACAGAGTGCTAATGGTGGACATCTAAATATTATGTTTTGGTAATTTGAGTACTTAAAATCCAATTTTCATAGTTGCAGTATGAATTTGAAATGACTCATATAATTCATGTACTTTTATGTAGTTTTTCTTAATTACAATTGATTTTTATTTCCTTGAAATCAATAATGAAATCTGTGTTGTTTGAGATTTAATGGTAGTGTATAGAAAGTAGGGGGGGGGGGGGGGGGGGGGAATAGGGGTGGCAATTGAAGAGTTTATGACTTAGGATTTAGAGTTAAATTCTTGAATTTTGAGCACAAAAACCAATAATTAACCCTAAGCCATAAACAATTAACCTAATATTTTAATATCGGGAAATAAGAAAAAAAAAAAAATAAATATGAGTAATGTTTTCATAAAATAGAAAGGAAAAAACACTAGAGGGAAAATATATGGTTAAAAGCTTTAAAAGGGTCAATTTCATTGTGGATTTTCATAGTTAGGAATTGAAAAGTTTAAAAGTTAAAAAAATATTGTTGATAGAGTTTTGAATAAATATTGATTTTGTTAAGGATTCGTCGATTGCCCTTAAAAGAATAATCAGAAAATAAAATGCAAATAATCCTTCAATCTGCCGACAAAAAAAAAATAGTACTACATTATATAGAGTTTTTAGAATGTAGGGAAATTCGTCCCAATGGTCCCTTCAATTTACTACAAAAAAAAGTCCTTAAACTTGTTTTTTTAAATTTAAACGTCCCAAAACTTGTTCGAAATAGTAGCAAGTCAAAAAATGGCTCATGTAATGCACGTGTATAAATATTAAGGGTAAAACAGACATTTCATACTCTATATAAAAACATTATATTTTTCTCCATCAAATTATTTTTCTTAGTAACAAATTTTGGTCCGAAGATGGTACAACAACCTCTCTCTCTCTCTCTCTCACACACACACACACACACACACACACACACATTGTTCTATGATGGGTTCGTGTGGGTCTTTGGCTCTTGCAAAAATTTAGTCATGATCACGGCGACCCAGTGGTACATTGTAGAAGGCCCACCCATCATTGTGATGAGATCACATAACACAACCCATCCCGAATCCCCCCGGGATTAACAAGGGATGTGCCATGCTTCCGTCTAACAAGAAATGTCAGAAAAGGGATAATTCAAACCTTAGCCCACACGGGGCTTGCAGAGTGCGCCAGGATCGGAGGATGAGTGTGTTGTCTCGGTCTCTGCTACAGCCCATATCCGTGATCAACTTGAAGGGCATTAAAACCATTAAAAGCTGTGAGTGGACGAAATAAATAATTTAATTAAAAACTCATTTCATAAAAAGACATTTATGCCCTTCACTAAAAAGTATGCATGCATTCGAAAACCAGTTATCAAACCATTTGTCAATAATTAAACCATTATGGCCTTAGCCCAAAACCGTAAACCAAAGTATATGGGGACTCAGCCTAGAACCAATCATGTGGGAGCTCAGTCCAAAACCAATCATGTGGGAACTCAGCCCAAAACCAAATCCGTAGGGACTCCGCCCAAATCAAATCACGTGGGTCTCAGCCCAAATCCAATCCTCGGCATCTTTGATGCCTGACATCCCAGATGTCATAATCAACACCGTCATGGTTCCAAGCTACGTGTGCTACTCAGGGTCTCAATACCATGTCTCCCAGGGTCCACCTAGGTCAATGACCCGTAGATCAATGACCCGCAGATCAATGACCCTCCCTAGGGGGAGGTTTTAACCTCTGGCAATCCTACTCCTAAGTCACTATACGGACCGGTCGCTCGGCGCAATGACCCCTCGCAGATAATGCCCCATGACTACTTCAGGATACTACGAGTCATCTGGAGGAGACAACCAACCACTGTAACGACCCATTCCGTAAAACGAGATTAGATTAGTAGTTAATGATAGATTAGTGAAGATAATCAGTGATTAGTTGGATGCTTTCGGACGGATGGTGCGAAAGGACGATTTTGCTCTTGGAATGGGCAAAAATGTTGACTTTTAGTTCGGGTTGTCAAATGAACTTTGACCGATGACCGTGACGTAGTTAGGGACGTCACGAGTTTATAAACAAGTGGCACGTCCGATTCCGACATCCGAGGAAAAAGTTATGACGTTCGAAAGTTCGAGGGCATTTTTGTAATTAAGATAAAAAGAGGGAATTTGCTTACTTTTTACACGAACACTACTTTTCACGTAATTCGAGGATCGTTAGGAAGGTCTCGAGTCCTTGATTCCAACGACAGGCGACATGTATCATTTGGAGTTCGGGAGATAGAGTTACGGGTTAGGGAATACGAAAGGCAAAATGGTAATTGCACAATAAAAAGCATTTTGGTCATTGTTGTGCCTAGGGATCTGTGCCCAGTTAGTGTGGGACACTTGGCTGCTTGGGAGATTGTGCCCATCAGATTGAGGACACTTGGCCTATTCTAGAAGGTTGTGGAACCTTTGTAATCGCCTAACAAATTGTACACGGGGGTTTAAAGTTTTATACGGTTTTGAGAGGAAATTAAAAACAGAGGAACCGGGGAGACAGGTTGGTAGGCCATGCACTGGGTTCAGGTGAATGAAGAAGTTTAAGGTGGCTGTGTGAGAGAAGAGACAAGTGAGTCATGTGTGTGTGTGAGGAGGAGTAGTTGGAGTGATTGGTGTGTGGATGAGGAAAACAGAGACAGAGAAGGAGGAATTGTGAGACAATTACCTTCGATTTCTCATTAATTGAAGTTAGTTGAGGATTAGAGGGAAGAGAATGGCGGCTGAAAAGTTGGTTAGCACCACCACAGAGGGCAGTCGTGCACGGTGGAGGTAAGAACCGTGATTCTTGGTTTTAAACCCAATTTTGATTAGCTTGTTTTAGTGGTCAATCAGCTATTTAATTAGTTGGATGACGTTTTGGAGATTGTTATGAGTGGATCAGACCTGGTTTTGGAGCTTTCCGTGGCTGGAAACCGTGAAACCCGAAAAAAGGGTGAGTTTGAATTCAAAAATGGCATTTGACGTTAGGAGGCTTGAAATTCAAATTAATTAATATAGTGAGGTTGTGGATGATGTTAGGAAGCCTTTGGGTTTGAAAGGGAGGCCTGAGCTAGCTGGAAACATGGAAACAGAGAAAGGGAACAAGTCGAAAGTTGCAGGTTGCTTGGAAGGTAAGGTTTTGTACTTAATTCTGAGCTTTTTCAGAGGTAGATCACTTGGAGATTGTAGGACGAAGCTTTTGGGATTAAACGAGTTAAAAAGAAGGAAAATTGGACGAGAACCGCCTGCGCCGGTTCAGTCGAACCGGGTCGGCTCGAACCGGTCTGAATCGGGTTGCACGAGGTTGAAGACGATGAAACAGTGCATGCGCGTGGCTCCCACGCGCAGCACTTTGGGAGGCGCGTGAGGGATCTTGGTACCTATTCTGGGCATGTGTTCAACCTATGAAATGATATAATCGATGTAACGAACATTTTGGAACTGATTTCGAGTCGATCGGACATCGTCTCGATGAGTTTCAGGATGTCTGAAGGTTTTAGGGCTCGGTTAAAAATAGTTAAAAATTTGGGAAATTTATGGGGCTTAAGTATGATCATTGTGAGGTATTTAGTGACCTTATTATGGGATTTGGACAGGTTCGGGAAAGCTGATGATAGCAGATTAGCCGAAAACGGCGTAAGCGAACGCGTATCAAGGCAGCGGCAGAAATGGTTTGTGAGTGGACTTTGCTTTCTAACTTATGATGCATTCATATATGTTTTTATATGTTTTCTATACGTGATTCTATGATTTGATGTATGATCTTGATTGTTTACGATTTTGTATGGTTTTCGAGATGTTTACGAAATTTCACGTTTTACGAGATTTCGATCGATGTTGTGATTTGACTATGGTTTTAATGATTTGAATTTGGGATTTCAAATATGATTTGATTTCAAGGATTTGAAATGGATTTCGAAAAAGTGATTTCGGGCTTGGAGCCATGTTTTCTGAGATTTCGATAAACGACCTTTCGGTTTTGGAACTGGATTTCGGAAACGATGTTTTGGATTCAGTTTTGAAACTTGAAAGGGAAGTCTGGATTTGGGTTTGGGATGATGGTTCCGGATGCTAGCTTACGGAATCATTGTTGCAAATTCGGAGAAGGATTTCCTAGGGTTTTCGAATGAAAAATGGTTTTGGGTTTAAAGACCCGAAAAAAGAAAAGAAAAACTGCTGGATTTGGTTTTGAGTTTAAAGACTCGGTTGATTGACGGGGGGAGGGCCCTGGATTGATATGTTTTGAGTTTAAAGACTCGGTATATGTTTTGAGTTTAAAGACTCGGTTATGATACCCTTCGAGGCCTGATGATTGTGTTTTGAGTTTAGAGACTCGTTGATGTCCCGGGAAGGCCTGATTATGCGCATGGTTTTCAGTTTAAAGACTCGGGCGCACTTGAGATCCAGCAACTCGTATGATTGATGTTTTTCACTTGTTTTAGGTGTTTTAGTCCATGGCCCGGATGACCTGGATTTGAAGAGTTTTGGGACCACGTTCCCGTACTTTGAGATTGATTTGTGGGTTTTGGACTGAGGCCCTAGTTCTGATTAACAGATTTGCTTCCGGTTTTCAAGAATGGTTTTCATTAATGGTTTTGAATATGAGTTGGTTTCATAACATGAATTGATTTGCATGCATTGGTTTTTACGTGGAGGGTAAAAATGTAATTGTTTTAATGAACTGTTTTTGAACTTATACTTTATTTTTTGTCCACTCACAATCTTTTCATGTTTTCGATACCCTCCAGGTTGTTGCGGTGCGGGCTGTTGATGGAGAGTGACAGAGACATCACACACGCGATCCACAGTAGAGTCTGCGCGCTCTGGGAAGTCTGGTACTGTTGAACGGTTCGTTTGGAAATCCCTTGTCCGACTTACGTGTCACATGGAGGTTGGACGTCAGTTTAGTCTTCATGTCACTCGTAAGTTTGACGGGGAGCCCGACTTGGCCCTTAATCCTGGGGGATTGAGGGTGGGGCGTGTTAATTTGGTATCAGAGCCAGGTTTTGTGCTCTCTACGCGAGGTTTGGTTCCCAGAGTTGTTGGTTTGTCGACTTTGGTGTTGTGGTGCTACTATGAATGTGATGTCTTGACGCGGAACAACCCGTCATCAACCTGGACGCGATAGTGATAGTACGTTCCCTAGTGGTTAGGCAGCGGCAATTGTTAGTATCAGGATGATAGTCGCTCGATACATAGTGTTAAGTGCAAGCGATTAGGTGATACGCTGCCCGATACACAAGGTGTGGTGAAATAGATGTCGGCTTAGGGCCGGAGTAGTTAGCGTGTTTGACACTGGATATGTTTGATGGTTAGGACCATAGGGATGGATGTATGCTAGCATGGTTAACCTGGATGGTACTAGTGAACTACGATTGATGGTCGACTGAGGGTCGACTAGTCGGTATGTGGAGCCGTTAGTAGCCTGTTGAGTTGGTAGTACACGTGGGCCGAGGAGGCCGGTTGTTGGTGGCCTGTTGGGCCGGGATGACAATTGGATGACGTTAGTATGGACTTGTGACCTTTTGGTCAGATTATTCGAGCTTGGACGTGTACGGCTACGAGTAGCGGGTTGCCTCGAGTGACAGGGGATAGGAACTACTTTAAGGATTTGAGGGATTTTTCCCCGATGGTGGTTACTGAGTGACGATAGTGTGTAGAGTTTACGGTAAGGGATAGTCTTAGCCGGGTGTGACGACTCAAGTGATAAGGTTTTGGTGAATTAGTGGTTGTCGCGGGTTTTGGATAACCCATAGGACGACGATGATTGAAGGAACCCTGTGGGATGACTGGTCCGAACTGTGAGTACCTGAGTGAGAAACCCCAGGGCAAGCGCTTAGTCTGGAAATTGTGAATTTGGGGTTTGTGGTTCGGTAGTTGTGGTGGTTGGACCGATTTACGGCCGGATTAGAGATGGTGCTGTTAGGTGCAGCTGAGGTAGGGAATGGTTGGTGGATGATTCTGGACGAGTCCAGTGTTGGGTTGCTCAGGGTATTGGACTACGCGGGAGGTTAGTTCCCCCGACTTGAGCGTAGATTGAGGGTGTTGGCTCGGTAAGGGCGAAGGTTCTGGACTGGTGTGCTGTGAGCACGAGATAGAGGATGATGTGCCACGAGCCGGGGGGCTTGGAATGGTACGATGGGCACATCATGAGTTGAGGTTGTGGCCAGTTGTGAGGTGCCGGTGTTGGGTAGGAACCACTAATCGAGCCGGGAGATTTTATGACCATTGGTAGGTCATGTTTCGGGACGAACGGTCAGGATGCCGTTAGTTGATCAGAATAGCGCATCGGAAGCGCAATGGATCTATGTTTTGTGTTGGAACGACCTAGGTTGGTATGGTCGGGTTTGACCCTTCGTGAAGTTGGTTTTAGTGGACTCCCCCTGACATGTTGGCATGTGTCGGCGGATATTGAGGTTGGCACTTGGTGATTGGCGACTTCGAGGGTGGTAACTGGGGAGTCAGAGGTCAGTGGTTGTGGATTGAGGATTCCGAGAGTTGGTGACTCGTATTTTAGTAGGAGCTCGGAGTTGAACTTTGGAAAGGTTGAGATACGATCATCAGAAGGAGTGATGATTGACATCTTTTCGGATGTGCATACACGGTGTTAACTGACAGGTGAGGTGGTCGGTGAGTTGGTTTCGTTACAGACATGTGGTTGTGATCCGTAGCAGTCGTGGATCGCCTAAGGATAGCAGAGTTGACGTTTGGACGGTTCGTCCAATGGTGATATTCATGTTTTGGATTGAGTTCCATGGTTGGACAAGGTGGATATACTTCCAACATGGTTAGAATCTTGGACTCAGGAGGTGTTGTAGTTTAGACGTTGAGAGGTGTGTTGATTCCGAGATGGTGTTAGATGTCGCGTGTGAGAGATGGATGTTTTAGAGTTGATTTGGGGATTCATTAAAGGAACTTCAGGAATTGTGACCCCCCCTGGTCATGGAGACAGGTGGATGTGTTCGGGAATAGAAAGAGTACTTGGTGACGCCGGAAGTGGCTTGTGTAGCGAGTGCCGTAGGATTGTACTAAGTCGGATTAAGGCAGGATGACTTGTGATGTCCTAGTTGTGGACCATTGAGAGTTCCATTGGAGGATGAAGGAAGGAAATGGAAAAAAGAGTGACTATAACTGATCGATATGATGTTATTGAAGAAAACCCACAATCTAGACGTGTGGTATATAAGATCGATAGGATTTGATGCAGTGGTCTGAAACCTAGTCAGTAGGATCCACTTAGGAGTGTGTGGATCGGGTTTGGATGGCTTCTGACAGGTTTGGGTAGTTGTGGAGTAGGAGGATCGCCTGTGAGACACAAGTTGGATAGCTTAACCACCTCTGAATTGTGCAGGACATGTGTGGTCTGTCTTGCAGACGTAGGAGTATTGGACTTGGATCTAGTGCTGGGTCTGTCCTGCGTATGTAATTGAAGATGTGTTTGAGATTCATACTAGTCTTCTAGTGTCAGGACCCGTCCCAAATATCGCCACGATACCCGGGACGAACCCTGCTCCCGTCTGACAATCACACCTACAGTACCAAAAATAATCTCACTACTACTATAAGCCTAACTATCAGACGAAGGAGTAAATATATACAACAGTCAGTTAGAGCATAGTTCTACAAAATGGGCACAAAAATCCTACAATGCTAGTCCCGCAACGGAAGAACGTCGTAAGCTCTATGCCTCGATATCTGCCTCAACGTTCACCCCAGTGCTATCACCACGACCTGGAGGGAAAATTTAAAACTAAAAGTGTGAGTGGACTAGAATAACCAAAAGTTTTAAAATCAGTTTATCACTAATTCAAGGTTAAGGAAAAATAAGAATCATTGTTCCCTCCGTTTTGAAAACAGGCATGCCCAACGAAGTACTAAACAAATCATAATATGAAACATCATAAGAAACAGAAACACTAATAAATATCATAAGAAACAGATACACTATAAAATACCATTTTCCGATCAAATCCGCTGGGTCTATCCGAGTCTTTAAACTCAACCAGGCCTTAAATGTAATCCGAGTCTTTAAACTCCCGAGTCTTTAAACTCAAAGGCCTATGGGGGTAATATCATAAATGTCTGAGTCTTTAAACTCCCGAGTCTTTAAACTCAATCCGGGCCCGTCCCCCGTTAAACCAGTATCTGGGTCTTTAAACCCATATCCAGATCCAGCAAATCCAATCCAAATTCAATATAGAACCAATTCCAATTTCATAACCAAACTCGAATTCGAAATCCCCGGTTCGAAGCCCTTCCGACGTTCAGAACCGGCATTCCGAACCCAAATCCGAAAATCCATTTTATACCAAAACCCTCATATAATCACAAATCATATTTCCTAATCCATTTATCATCATCAGAAAACATTTATAGGGTGAAATCCGCAAATATGGCATCAAAATCCGAAAACTAGTGTTTTCTCGAAAAACGTGCAAAATCCCGGAAATATCTTGAAAACGTGCAAACACATCAACCATGTATAAGCATCATTACGAAGCATAAAAACACATTCATATCATAAAATATCAATAAAAACAGCTAGGCATGCTCGAAAGAAAGAAAAAGTCCACTCACAAATCAGAACGAGTCACTCGCGCTCCGTGCGCTCCTCGACTGTCTCGGGTACCTCCCGTCCTGTCAATATGCACCAAAAAGGGTCACAAGCACATCAATGATACTAACCCTAATTTCCCCAATTTTTTGGGAATTTATTAATATTTTAATCCTAAACCCTAAACCGTCCGGATTCCCGAACCATTCCGTAACTTTGTCCGATCAACTTGAAAATTATACCATTGAATTCCTTAGAACATTTAGAACTAAAACCGTGTTGGAAGCTTAGCCGGATTCCTCCCCACGCGCCTCCACGCGCCGCCCCAAAGTGGTTGCGCGTGGGCCTCGCGCGCCTGCTACAGTGCCACCGTCTTCCTCGATCGAACCCGGTTCGCACCAGGCTGCAACCCGGACAGGCGAGAGCCATTCTCCGCCGTCCAGCCACCATTTCACTTCCTTCCTTCACCCAAAGCTTCGTCCAATCACAACGAACTCATCCCCCTCACTCTCTTGGTTCGACTCCTCCCTCAGCTTCACGACTGAAGCTCGAAAGAAAACACAGACAACCCCTGTTTTCCTTTCCGGCCGCCCAGTTCTTCCCCCTTCACGGTGGCGATCCCAGCATCGTCCTAAGACCTTACTAAGTCACCCCCAACTCACAGAAACCTTCGATTCACCCCTGAAGTCCTCGACTTTCCGGTTGAGCTCACGGCCAAAACAGAGTACAGAGTACTCGCCGTCGTCTGAACTCCGCCGTGTACTCCCCCGTCACGGCGACCGTCACAACCCACTCCTAGGACCTCCCTAAACATCACTGCACTCGCCAATCCCCTCGATTCTCATCCTATCTTCACGACTTTCAAAATGAAACTTACGGGAAAAACAGAGGAAAAGGGCTTACCTTTCGATTCAGGCTCCGCCGTGCGCACCGCCGCGTGCCACGGTGCTCGTTGGATTCCCTTCAGTCACCTGAACCTCCTACCACCTTGGTTTGGTCCACCACACGGCACAACAGCCGCCCTGGTCTCACAATCTCCCTGTTTTTCTCAGAACTCCGCCGTACCACCACCGTGCCGTCGTGCACGATTCCTCCACCAAAACACGATCACCAGTACAAACACTCCTCTCTGTCACTCTCACCAATCACTCCTCACTCCCCCTGGCACATAATCGATCAATCTCTCCCAAATTTCTCACCCTCTGTTTTCTGTGTTTGAACCAAATGCACGATTTGATTTTTGAACGGTTTGTGGCCGTGCACACGTAGACTTCTCCAGAAGCCTCTGGCTTCTCTCCACGTGTCCACAATCCTATGGACAACAACACAAAATATCTTACCCCACTCAGCCACTTGTCCTAATCTAATTGGCTGAAGACAATGACTAGAATACCCCTCATTTTAATAATTACCGTTTTGCCCTCGAACGTTCTAGACCCGTAACTTTTCCGTCCGACGTCCGATGACAGCGTGCCGCCTGTCGTTGTACTCAGGACATCGAGACCTATCTAACGGTCGTCGGTCTACGTGAAAATTATAAGTCCATTCAAAAGTCAACATTTTCCTCGTTTAATCAAAATTACGGTAACGCCCCCAAACTTCCGAACGTCATAACTTTTTCTCCGATTGTCCGAATCGAACCTGCCACCTGTCAACGGACTCGTGACATCCTAACCTACGTCACAGTCAAGGGTCAACAGTCATCCAATCGGTAATTCAAAAAGTCAACTTTTCGTCTACTATTCACAAGGGCAAAATCGTCCTTTATATACAAAACTTTTACAAAATTACATGTTTACCCTTCCCAAAGGTACGGGTTGTTACATCAAGTGTTGGGTCTGTCCTGCGTATGTAATTGAAGATGTGTTTGAGATTCATACTGGTCAGGATACTAGGAGACCAGGAGACTAGGAGACCAGGAGACCGGGAGACCGGGAGACGCGGAAGGGACTTGAGTTGGACTTCCCCGGAAGACGTGTAGTTCAGCCTAGTGGTAGGATTGACGGACTACACAAGTAAAACGTGACTGGCTGGTAGGCAGGTGTAAATCGGTATAGGTATGAGGAAGATTTGTGTGCCCGGGAGATTTTACTGGAGGGTGACGGGTACACTGTGGTGTTGTTGGTTGGCATTGGGTGTTAGAGAGCGTAGCTGATGCCATTGTGGTTGATTAGTGGACGTACCATAAAATGATGTTGGAAGTATGTAAGGATATACTTTATGAGCTGTAATTGAGGTATTTTACAATATCTTTGTTTATTTAACGTTCATAGGGTTGTCCTTGCGCGTGTGTGGTAGTATGCACCGTGATTTCAGTTGGTGGTAGTGGTGCATGTCCTTGGAATGTGTGCGTACTGGTTATTCGGTGTTTGAAACTATTCTGATGCCTTGGACGTGCATCGTGATGTTCTCGTAAAAGTGTTGGTGATCGGCTTAGTGCCGAGGGATGTTATGGATAGATGGATGATTGGCGTAATTCCGATATGTTGGATGTTGACAGAACATTTGGACTAGATCCGGGTGATCCAAAGTGATCCGTTGATTACTACTGACAGGAGCTGGATACTCCGAGCCATGAGTGGCTGGTGGGACCCTGACATTGAGATGTAAGCACGGTTAACCAGATCTGTGATAGGGTCTAGTTGCACACAGGTAGTGTGGATTGTGGATGGTGTTTCCACAGGTCGACAGTGTAACGACCCGTCCCGAATTCCAGGATTGGATTAGTAACTAATCGTGATTAGTGAGGTTAATCATCGATTAGTTGAACGAAATCGGACGAACGATGCAAAATGACCGTTTTGCCCCTGTGCGTGGGCAAAACGTTGACTTTTCATTCTGGCGGTCAAATGGACTTTGACCGATGACTGTAACGTAGTTCAGGACGTCACGAGTTCATAGACAGGTGGCACGTTCAATTCCAACATTCGATGAAAAAGTTATGACGTTCGGAAGTTTAAGGGCATTTTGGTAATTTTGATTAAAAGGGGAAACTAGTTGACTTTTGGACCGAAGATCTGATGGCCAAGGGCTAAGAACCGTTACGTAGATCGGGACAATATGAATTCATAGACAGGTGGCACACCAAAATCGGACTTCGAACGGGAGAGTTATGGGTCACGGAAATTCGATTTCACTATGCATGTACTTCGAGACGATGATGATTTGGCAATATCTGATTGGGCAGATATTTTGGTGGGACCCCTGGATGAGTGACAAGTGTCACTCATCCCATTGGCTAAAACCCCTAAATTGTAGATCTAACATAATTAAATATTATTATTTTAATTATTTTATAATTAAACCCACCCAACACTCAATCCTAGCCCTCCATCTAATCTAAATCTCTCAAATCCTCACCATTCATTTAATCCAATCTTCTCTCATCTGATCAACATTTGCATTTCTTCTTCTTCTTCTTCAAACAAACATCAACCACCATTTTATTTCTTCTTCTTCTTCTTTACTCTCCATAAAAACACACCCAAACACACACCTCAACATCATAAGGACCCTCAGTGCTCGTGTGTGTGACCGTGAGAGGGTGAGGACACGACGGCCAGAGCCACGGTGGCCCACGGCGGGGAAACCTGAAACCATGGGTGAGTTTTCAAAACTTCAAACTTTGGCTTTAGGACTTGTGGGTTGATTCTAATACGTGGGTTGGCTTTCTGGTGAGCTGGAGGACTTGTTGGGATCAAAAGAAGTGGCTGGGACGGCCTGGAATAGACGGTGGACGACAGAGGAATGGACAGTGGACGACGGAGGAATGGACAGTGGACGACGGAGGAACTCACCACCGCCATGGCCGATCTTGAAGGTACGGTTTCCTTTGAGTTTTAGTGTTTTCAAGAGCCGAAATTATAGGGTTTGAGGTTAGGACGATATTAGGATTAAAATGGAACAAAATGGGTTGAAAAGGATAAGTTTGGACGTTGAACCGGTCCAAATCGATTTGGCCGGTTCAGTTGTAGTGAACCGGTCCAGCGATTGGAGAAGAAGATGAATAGTGCTTGCGCGTGGGCTTCACACGCGTGAGGTTCTTGGGGCGCGTGACCCATATTTTGGGAATGTCTTCAACACCTAAAATCTTCTATTCGATGTAACAAACATTTTGGGACTGGTTTCGTGTTGATCGGACACCGTCTCGATAATGTTCGGTGCATCGGAAGGTTTAGGATCGACTGTAAAAATAGTTAAAAATTCTGGAAAATTACGGGGCTTTAGTGAGAGGTTAATAAGGTAGTTAGTAACCCTCTAAAGTGATTTGGACAAGTTTGGGAGTCCCGGTGATGGTGAATGGCTCAGGAGAGCCGTATGGCATGCGTATCGAGGTGACATCTCGGACGGTCTATGAGTGGACCTTGTTTTCTAAATTGGTGCATGCATAAATGTTTATTATATGTTTTAATACTTGTTTGTTGATGTCATGAGCGCATTTGAGTGTGGTTATGTATTGGCACGTATTTTGAGGTTTCGGCCTTATACGGTGCCTATACGTGTTTGTACTTTCTATGATGGTTTAAATGAAATGGTTTTGGATTTCAAAAGGATAAACTCGAGTATGAGACCTATTTGGTTTTGTCTTGGGTATATGACTCTATTTACGACCTACGGGTCTGAATCGTGGTAGCGGCAGGTGCTATGTGCACGACGACCGACGATACGACGCTCGCCTCAGGATTGAGATGTGTTTCTTCCAGAGGGATCACGATGCACGATTCGTTGTCGGACAACCGATGGAGGCTCGACTTCAGAGTGCTAACAGTTCAAGATATCAATCGGTGATGAGTGCACCATGATCTTGTGGTGGTCGAGTCGGCTGATTTGTTCACGGTGACATACCAGGATTTAGGGCGGTCCTGGATGGATGGTTGCATGCATCACTACGATCGGAGTCATGACTGACCCTGAAATATCAGGCACGATGCCCAGTTGAGTCATGTGTTCGGGCACGAGACCCAGTTACTTTACGTTTATGATTTTGGGTTGGGGACCCTAATGGATTTCCAAGTTCATGACGGTTTATGGGAACCAGCATGAACCCTTGAAAGGTCTTTATGATTTATGACGGTTTGTAGGAACCGAGCATGAATCCGTTGAAAGGTTTTATGGATGATTTTGTTATATATATAAGTATGTATATTCATATACCTTCCTTTACTTAAATCTATCTCCTCCGAGAGGGTCGTTGGCCTAGGTGGACCCCGGAGTAGTCACGGAGCATTGACTGAGTGGAGTCGCCCCCGTTGGGTTCCTTACTTTCAGGAAAGCTTGTATCATAACCTCATGACGGGTCATTAGTCTACGAACATTGACCTTGAACCCTAAAAGACTTGGGTTGAGACCCCGGGTAGCACGTGCGTAGCTTTGGAAACCGTGACAGGATTGGTTGTGTGATTATATGTATATATGATATATGATATGTGATGTGTACGATATATGATATGTGATATGTACGATATATGATATGTGATGTGTACAGGTTTTGGGTTGAGTCCCATATCGATTTGGGCAGTGGCCCGTATGGTTGGTTCTTGATGGTTCTTTCGGTTATAGTTTTGGGCTTAGTTCCCACATATGGTTCTTTTGGATTAAATGGTTTTCGAATGCATGTATGCTTTTTAGTGAAGGGTACAAAAATGTCTTTGTTAAATTTTTTTTATAAACTCTTTGTTTTGTCCACTCACAGCTTTTAAATGTTTTGACTGCCGTTCAGGTTGACATCGGATGTGGACTGTAGCAGATACCGAGATATCACATACCTCCTCCGGATCCTGACGTACTCTGATAGCCCGGGAGGGCAAAGGTTGGAAATTTCCCTTGTCTGACACCTCGTGTCAGACGGGAGCAGGGTCTTCCCGCGTTAATCCCGGGGGGGAGGAGGGGATTAGGACGGGTCCTATCAGATAGTGTTAGTGGTTAGTGGAACCACTGGTGAGAGGATTGGCTGAATTAAGAGTATCGAGACCGGTAGATGTCGTCTTGTGAATGGGTGTACTTGAGATTTGTGATCAACGACGGTGAACTCGCAAGAGATACTGGGCCATTGGTACGGGGTACGCTCGACTCGAGAAGGAGTCAGAATTGTTGAAACTGGAAGCAGTGATGTGGTGGCGTACCCAGTATTGGTTGAATCGTGAGTGTCGGCGAGTGTGACGTTAAAGGTACTTTGGGTACGAGTTAAACAGTGTTGACCTCGGAGAAAATCAATGGATTACGAGATGGACTGGAAGTTGGTTGAGTTGGTTTGCTTGGTAGAGATGTGGTGACAGTCTGGGAACTTTCAGGATAAGTCGGATTGGCAAATGATGGACATTGGGTAGGAGACCTAGGTGTGAGATTAGTTGGATTTCCCCCAGATAGTTACGGAAGTACGAGATACAGAATTTCGGGGACGAAATTCCTTAAGGGGGGTGGATTGTAAAGACCCGTTCCGGAAAATGAGATTAGATTAGTAGTTAATGATGGATTAGTGAAGATAATCAGTGATTAGTTGGATGCTTTCGGACGGACGGTGCGAAAGGACGATTTTTCCCCTGGAATGGGTAAAAATGTTGACTTTTAGTTTGGCTGGTCAAATGGACTTTGACCGATGACCGTGACGTAATTCGGGACGTCGCGAGTTTATAGACAGGTGGCACGTCCGATTCCGACATCAGAGAAAAAAGTTATGATGTTCGGAAGTTCGAGGGCATTTTTGTAATTAAGATAAAAATAGGGAATTTGTTGACTTTTTACATGAAAACTACTTTTCACGTAATTCGAGGACCGTCAGGAAGGTCTCGAGTCCCTGATTCCAACGACAGGCGACATGTGTCATTTGGAGTTCGGGAAATAAAGTTACGGGTCAGGGAATACGACGGGTAAAATGGTAATTGCGCAATAAAAGGCATTTTGGTCATTGTTGTGCCTAGGGATCTGTGCCAAGTTAGTGTGGGACACTTGGCTGCTTGGGAGATTGTGACCATCAGATTGAGGACACTTGGCCTATACTAGAAGGTTGTGGAACCTTTGTAACCGCCTAACAAATTGTACACGGGGGTTTAAAGTTTTATACGATTTTGAGAGGAAATCAGAAAACACAGGAACAGGGGAGACGGGTTGGTAGGCCGTGCACTGGGTTCAGGTGAATGAAGAAGTTTAAGGTGGCTGTGTGAGAGAAGAGACAAGTGAGTCGTGTGTGTGTGTGAGTGATGGGGAGTAGTTGGAGTGATTGGTGTGTGGGTGAGGAAAACAGAGACAGAGAAGGAAGAGTTGTGAGACAATTACCTTCGATTTCTCATTAATTGAAGTTAGTTGAGGATTGGAGGGAAGAGAATGGCAGTTGAAGAGTGGGTTAGCACTGCAACAGAGGGCAGTTGTGCACGGTGGAGGTAAGAACCGTGATTCTTGGTTTTAAACCCAATTTTGATTAGCTTGTTTTAGTGGTCAATCAACTATTTAATTAGTTGGATGACGTTTTGGAGATTTTTATGAGTGGATCAGGCCTCGTTTTGGAGCTTTCCGTGGCTGGAAACCGTGAAACCCGAAAAAAGGGTGAGTTTGAATTCAAAAATGGCATTTGACGTTAGGAGGCATGAACTTCAAGTTAATTAATACAGTGAGGTTGTGGATGATGTTAGGAAGCCTTTGGGCTTGAAAGGGAAGCCTGAGCTAGCTGGAAACATGGAAACAGAGAGAGGGAACAAGTCGAAAGTTGCAGGTTGCTTGGAAGGTAAGGTTTTGTACTTAATTCTCAGTTTTTCATAGGTAGATCACTTGTAGATTGTAGGACGAAGCTTTTGGGATTAAAACGAGTTAAAAAGATGGAAAATTTGACGAGAACCACCTGCGCCGGTTCGGTCAAACCGGGCCGGCTCGAATCGGTCTGAACCGGGTTGCTTGAGGTTGAAAACGATGAACAGTGCATGCGCGTGGCTCCCACGCGCAGCCACTTTGGGCGGCGCGTGAGGGCACTTGGGGACCTATTCTGGGCATGTGTTCAACATATGAAATGATATAATCGATGTAACGAACATTTTGGAACTGATTTCAAGTCGATCGGACATCGTCTCGATGGGTTTCGGGATGTCCGAAGGTTTTAGGGCTCGGTTAAAAATAGTTAAAAATTTGAGAAAATTACGGGGCTTAAGTATGATCATTGTGAGGTAGTTAGTGACCTTATTATGGGATTTGGACAGGTTCAGGAAAGCCGGTGATAGCGGATTAGCCGGAAACGACGTAAGCGCACGCGTGTCGAGGCAGCGGCGGAAATGGTCTGTGAGTGGACTTTGATTTCTAACTTATGATGCATGCATATATGTTTTTATATGTTTTCTATACGTGATTCTATGATTTGATTTATGATCTTGATGGTTTACGATTTTGTACTATTTTCGAGATGTTTACGGAATTTCACGTTTTATGAGCTTTCGATCGATGTTGTGATTTGACTATGGTTTTAATGATTTGAATTTGGGATTTGAAATATGATTTGATTTCAAGGATTTGAAATGGATTTCGCAAAAGTGATTTCGGGCTTGGAGCCCTGTTTTCTGAGATTTCGATAAACGAGCTTTCGGTTTTTGAACTGGATTTCGGAAACGATGTTTTGGATTCGGTTTTGAAACTTGAAAGGGAAGTCTGGATTTGGGTTTGGGATGATGGTTCCAAATGCTAGCTTACGGAATCATTATTTCAAATTCGGAGAAGGATTTCCTAGGGTTTTCGAATGAAAAATGGTTTTGGGTTTAAAGACCCAGTAAAAGAAAAGAAAAACCGCTGGATTTGGTTTTGAGTTTAAAGACTCTGTTGATTGACGGGGGGAGGGCCTTGGATTGATAATTTTTGAGTTTAAAGACTCGGTATATGTTTTGAGTTAAAGACTCGGTTATGATTACCCCCCCCCCCCCCGGGAGGCCTGTTGATTGTATTTTGAGTTTAAAGACTCGTTGATATCCCGGGAAGGCCTGATTATGCGCATGGTTTTGATTTTAAAGACTCGGGCGCGCTTGAGATCCAGCAACTCGTATGATTGATGTTTTTCACTAGTTTTAGGTGTTTTGGGCAGTGGCCCGGATGACTTGGATTTGAAGAGTTTTGGGACCGAGTTCCCGTACTTTGAGATTGATTTGTGGTTTTGGGCTAAGACCCTTGTTCTGACTAACAGATTTGCTTCAGGTTTTCAAGAATGGTTTTCATTAATGGTTTTGAATATGAGATGGTTTCATAACATGAATTGATATGCATGCATTGGTTTTTGCGTGGAGGGTAAATATGTAATTGTTTTAATGAACTGTTTTTGAACTTATACTTTATTTTTTGTCCACTTACAGTCTTTTCATGTTTTCGATACCATCCAAGTTGTCGCGGCGTGGACTGTTGGTGGAGAGTGACGGAGACATCACACACACGATCCACAGTAGAGTCTGCACGCTCTGGGAAGTCCGGTACTGTTGAACGGTTCGTTTGGAAATCCCTTGTCTGACTTACGGGTCACATGGAGGTTGGACGTTAGTTTAGTCTTCATGTCATGCGTAAGTTAGACGGGAGCACGACTTGGCCCTTAATCCCGGGGGATTGAGGGTGGGGTGTGTCAACCACTCCAGGATACTACAAGACGTCTAGAGGGCAACTACTCATGAGGATGGTAAATGGAAAACCATTTCACAAAATATCTCAAACCATTCAAAGGGCTATGCCCGGGGTTTTCCATAAACCCATCATAAATCCATAAATCCAATTCCATTTGAGGTCCCTGACCCGAAATCACATTTCTAAACCATAACTGGGCCTCATGCCCGATATCATAACCAACTGGGCCTCAAGCTCGATATCTCGTTCAATCAATTGGACTTCAAGTCCGATAGTTTCCAAATCAAATGGGTCTCATGCCCGATTCCATATTTCCAAGTCCAAAACCAGTTCATCAAACCATCATTGAAATACCAGCACGTATAAGCACAATACAAAACCATAAACCTCGAAATACATGCAAATACGTACATACCCAAAACACCACAAACATATGCACTCAAGGCATCTCAAATCATGTATTTAAAACATATAAAACAATTATGCATGCATCAATTTAGAAATCAAGGTCAACTCACAGACCGTCCATGTTGCGCCTCGATACGCGCACCATAAGCCTCTCCGGGCCAATCACCATCTATAAGACTCCCAAACCTGTCCAACTCACACTAGAGGATTACTAACTACTTCAATAACCTATCATTAAAGCCCCCTAATTTTTTTGGGATTTTTAAACCTATTTAGACTCGACTTTAAACCTTCGGACACCCCGAACTATATCGAAACGGTGTCCGATCGACTCGAAACTTGTCCCAAAATATTTGTTAAATCGAAAGGATGATTTCATATGTTGAACTCATCCCTAAATAGTGCCCCACGTGCTTCCACGCGCAGCCCAAAAGCCTTGCGCGTGAGGCCCACGCGCCGAACTGTTCATCGTCTTCAACCTCCAGATGAATCGGTCTGAACCGGTTCTCTAGTCTTCGGTCCGACCGAACTGAAGAGGGCGGTTCAGTGCCATATCTCACCCATTTTCAACCCGTTTTCATCCATTCCAATTCTTATAGCTTCTTCTCCTCAATTACAACCTATCTAAGTGATTAAACCCAAGAAAAGCCACCTAGAACCCCCTGGTTCGATTCACCCTTCATGACCCTGTTTTCCAGTCCTTTCTCTAGGTTGCACAACCACTCTCCGCTGTCCAAAACCATCCCTAGATGTTCATACTCACCCAACAAACATCCCCCAATCAACAGATAACATCCTAAATGTCCAAATCAAAAATTCGAATATTTGAAATATAAAGGGGGGTTCAGGTTTACCTTTGCAGTGAACTCCTCCGCTGCCTACGGCCACCTCCTTGCCGTCCCTTAGCTCATCAGCCTCTCTCTATCCCTTAGTCAACCTCCCAAACCCACTCAAGCATCACAGGGGAAGACATACATAGGGTTTGGGCTTTGTGGGTTCTAGAGTTAAGGAACAAATAAGATGAACGATGCATGTATGTAAGGGAATGAGCAATGAATGAGTGACACTTGCCACTCATCGATTGGGCTATTCAAAATATCTGTGGCCCACTCCAGACAAAAGCCAAGTCAACTACCTCGTAAAACGTGCCGTCGTAAATAGTTCCTCGGAACGTCAATGACCCATATCTTTCCCGTCGAATATCCGATTTTGACGTGCCACCTGTCTACAGACTCGTATCGACATGATCTACGTAACGGTCATCGGTCCACGTGCACTGGACCTCCAGGGTCAAAAGTCAAATTTTCGCCTTTGTTCAAGGTTAAAATCGTAATTTCGCCCTGAACGTCCGATAATTCTCGACTAATTTCCGATTAGCCCTGTTAATCCATAATTAATCCCAAGAATTAGGGACGGGTCGTTACATCGCAGGTGGCGACGGCGAGGATGTCGGACGCAGCAGACGGTGCTGGCGCAGGCAAGCTCAGAGGCTATTTTGGCGCGGACGACGACGTCGAAGGCATCACCGGGGAGGGAGAGTCTGACAACGGTCTTCGAGGACGACGAGGACAAAAAAGGAGAAAGTGGAGAGAATTTGAGCTGGTTGTTGTTTGTGTTTTGAGCTTGTTGGGTTGAGTGTTCCTCAAGAGAATAAGAGAGCTTGCTGAATTTAGAGATGTAGATCTGGAGAAAATGAAAAAGGGAAGAATAAGAAAAAAGGAAATAGGAAAGAGGATAATAAAATAGTGAAATGACCTAAATGCCCTTCTAATTTTTGCCAAATTAAAAGCTGACTGGATTAAAAAATTGCAACATGTATTTTTAACGGCTTAATAGATGAAAAATGTAATAGAAATACTCATTTGTAACGACAGATAGGTTGGGTACGCAATTAAAACTTTTTTAGTTCGGGTATTTTTTGAAATCGACCCTATAATTTGGATACCTTTATGTAGTTTGTCATTTTTTTTAGAATTTCAATACTAAAAAAGAGTACAAACACAATTTCTAGCTTCTGCTAAATGCATGGTTTAATAAGATAATAATGCAATAAAATGGGGACATCTAATCCAGCTCCATTGTGAAGATTAGGATGATGCTGATGATGATAGACCAGTTCTACAATGAGGGTGACACATGACCCAGAATCAATTTGGTGGTTTTTTTTAATGCTACAGTAAAAAGATATATTTACTCTTCAATTTAACACTTTATGTCTAATAAAATAACTGATGGATCAGTTCTACTCATTGATGAAAATGTCGACAATATCGCCGATATATCGGTCAATATATCGGAAATATTGGCCGGCGGCATGTAAGAAGGGGGGGGGGGGGGAGAAATTGAGTGAAATATCGACATTTTTCCTTATTTTAAGACCACTGATCTCCTTATTTTATTAAAACGATCAAGATAGAGCTAAATTTCATGAAAATCGGACGTAAAACCATAGAATTTCAGTCGGCTCATGCAGCGCGGGACAAAAAACTCGAATCTCAGACCCGCGCAAGGTAGGAGATGACTGGTTTTAAGTTAATTAATATAGTTTATATATTAGTAGGCTGCTATATTATCAAACTGAGCTTGTTAGCTCAATTGGTTGTGGGCTGTTTTGGCCCTTTATTAAATGGCTAGCATTACTGTATCATATTATTCATTATATATTTATTATATTATAGTTATTTTATAGTTTTTATTAGTCTTATATAACCATCATTGGGTACTTAAGTTTTCCCCAAAGTTTCATTCCAAATTTCCAACTTTTAGATCTAATTTCTATCAATTTTGTTGACCGTAAACGATATCAATATCGATATCGATATTTGAGACGAGATATCCGTTAATTTGACTAGCGATATATTCGTCGATATCGATATTTTCATACTTGGTTCTACTACCTCGAACAAGTTTAAGGACTTTTTAATCTAAAAAAAATATTTAAGGACATATATATATATATATATTAAGTAGTATAGAGTTCAGAGAAATTTGCTGAATTCTCCCTTCGAAAGTAATACTACTATGATTTGATTAGTAAGGTAGTTGCAGATTTTACAAGCACAAACCTTTAATACTATCTTTTGAGCTAATGTACACGATAATAAAATATAATTTGTTAAAAGAAGATTACAAGTCTTAATCAAATGTCGTTAGCGTTGGTATAGTAAATTTCATCCGCAAAAGAAAAGTAGAGCAAAGAAGGAAAAAGTAAAGCATGTGATTGGCAACAGAGCCCACTAAAATTTGAAACGAAAAAGATCCGTGCGCCTCAGATGGCAAAAGCTCAATATCGACAAGAATTATAAACTTTCCCAGAAGTACGGGCCTTGCAGAACAAAAGCCCATAAGCTATTTGTGGGTATTGATGACAAGTCCAATATATTTTAGGCCTTGTTGTTTGCAAATCAGCCCATAAAACAAAAGTGCAGACCAAGGCTCACTAAGAGCAGACATAATTAATATAACCATTAGATGTCCACTAAGCTTGTTTCAAATAGCCCAATATTGGTTTAGGGACTATCACCATCTATGCCTTAAAAAACATTTGAAAAAACAAAGCATAATGTCCCGATTGGTTTTTCGATGCTTTTGTACACTAGGCAACCTTGTAATTTATAGACTAATTTGTAATTAGGTAGATTCCGATGCTAATTTATCTTTTCAATGAGAAATTATTGAATTTCATCAGTTATATACAATTATATATTTATATCTCTTATTATATGATTATTTATCTTGTTGAAACTTTTAAACGCTACGCAGTTTTGTAATTTATAGGCTAATTTGTATGTTGGATTAGGTAGATTATGATGCTAATTTATCTTTTCAATGAGAAACTATTGAGTTTCATCAGTTATATACAATTATATATCTATATCTCTTATTATGTGATTGTTTATTTTGTTGAAGCTTCTAAACACTACGCAATCTTGTAATTTATAGACTAATTTGTACGTTGGATTAGGTAGATTCCAATGCTAATTTATCTTTTCAATGAGAAATTATTGAGTTTCATAAGTTATATACAATTCATATATATATATATATATATATATATATATATCTTATCATGTGATTGTTTATCCTGTTGAAAGAAACATAAATATACATACAGACAACTCGTGATAGATAAGATATTCTCATTATGTACCAATGACGGAAAAGAATGATGCAAAATCCTCTTTTAAAATAAACATAAATATATTTACAAATAATTCGTGATAGAACATACATTCTCATTATGTACCAATGACGAAAAAGCACGATGCAAAACCCTCCTCCAAGTGTCAACTTCTAAGTAGACTATGGGAAAAATGTAAATGTCATGCCATGTTGGGAAAATGGGACATGGGAGGGGGTGATGAGGTGAAACAAAATTGCGAATGAGATATGAGAAAGGGATGGATTTACAATTAGGCCCTTTATTACTGTGATGGGTTAGATATTGAAGTTGATTAGACACCTATAACCAAAATCTGTTAAGCAAAGCACCAATGGGTTGACATCAGTTCTATAAAGCACACTGATTGAGAAGGCTCAATTTGAGATATCATTACAATTAGAATCTCAAACAGTTCATTAAGGGCAGAAGCTTTGCCCCAAATTAGTCATAATGTAAATGAGGCAAGAAAGTTGACTATCATTTCCCACTATAAAGCAAAAGCTAGTATGTAATTATTCAGAGATGGGGTACAAAGAGGAGCATTTCAACCAGACAAAGCTTTTCATAATTGATGGGATTAATTAAATGTCTTCTAAGTCTTCATATTATAATCTTACTTTCTTATTAAAATCATGTTTCTGATTAGTTTGAACTTATAACTAAGCAGAAAACTAAAACAATTAAATTACATGATGAAATCTAAATCATAATCTGATATACTAATATCTTATTAAGTACGTTCTAAGTTCTCGAGTGAGTGAGATACCATAATTTCCATAAATAGATAATTAATATCAAATTGTCGATGTAAATTGCACCTTCCTCTCACTCCTTTCCGGCATCGTTATTCTCGTTTGTACCATTAGTCCAAAGTTTGTGACTCCGGTTTCTGCTAGGTCATGCTCTCCTTGGTCAGTGGTAGATCGCTTGATCTCCTAACCTGTTGGAGCTTATGGGCCTCCTTAGTCAGTTGTAGATTTCACGATCTCCTGACCAGTGGAGTTGGTGGGCTTCCTTTGTGGTTGTGGCGGATGTTCCTACGCCTCCATTGACGAAGGTTACAAGATAGATATTTATGTAAGCATTATCTTTTGCCATATATGTTACAGATTTGTTGCTGGCGGCTCTATCCGGTGTATATGGATGTTGATTCTACACTTGTGCCGGCGGCTCTGGTTGCTTTGTGACTGTTTATTATTTATCTTGATTTTGGGATTGTATCATACACCCCAATTTGTTTAGCTTTTTTTAGAACTACTTCAGATGATAGTTTTGATTCAATTTCAACAATGTTCTTTTTCAATTGTAGTTTTATTTGTGGCTGTTTCGAAAGTTTCTTACTTTCTTATAGAGTATGACTCCTACAAATTTGTTATGGGTCTGAAATGACCAAGGGTATTTATGAGGGTGGGGACCTGTGTGGGTTGGACCCAATAAGGACAAACTCAAAACGGATAATATTCTGTTTGAGGGAACGAGACATGACAATGTTCTAAGTTCTTGAGTTAATGACAGTAAAATATCACAGTCATTATAAAATTGTAATTAGTATCAATTTGTGAGTGTAAATTGCACCTTCTTTCGCCCCTTTCAACTTGACACAAATCTAGGGCTACAAACTCTTTTATGACATGATTGCATACTACATACTGCTAAACCTATTAAAATAACTAATATAAGGGAGGATCAAAGGGGAATAACGAACAGTATCATTTTTTCACTCATAATGATTGTTAACGAGATCTTAAGCTTCCAAAAATGGTAATTAAGCAAAATGTCATGGTTGATGATGCTGATGCTCATGTTTTATATCATCATGACTCTTTGTGACAAGATAATTAGGTTTAGTTGTGATTTAACTTAAAACCATGAGATAGCCATGTGCATATGTTTCCAACTGGTGCTAATGGGCCAACTGAGTAGATACATTAAGGTCATCTCAAATGCAACCTTTTCCCTGCTCTCTTAGATCCAGTTGCCCAGCACCACAATGTGGAGTGTTTCCCGCATTTTTCTTTTTCCTTCACATCTTTTGTACCACTTTCTAGCCATAAAATTTGGGCAGCTTGCCTATCTTAATGGCAAATCATGTTTAATCACGTCGTCATCGGGAAATATCGAACATAATTAAAACGATACAGAGAAGATTAACTTGGCTTCCCCACAATTTAGTCAGTAAAATTGGCTTCCCCAAAATTTAGTCAGTAAAATTGTTCACCTTTCCTGTCAATTAGTTGTTTGGTTTTTAGAATTAGCTTGTGAAAAGATGGGTCTAACGATAATGGGAAAGTGCTAGGCCGCAGCATCTCCATCTTTCAATGGCATGCATATGAATAGTGCCTCCCTCCATTTCCTGACTTTATTTTAATTATTATCATCGATCTTCTCCAAATTAATCTCTTTCATCTTCATGAATTTCGTTTACAAAGGCATTAAGGTTTTGGTGCCTTTTCTTTTGTAATTAGAGGTTATAATTTACACTTGCTTAAATGATGAATTTATTAAAGTGGTACTAATTGTTGTCAAAACCTTCCCACTTGATGACTCATTACTTTCTTTAAGATACAGAGAACTCAAATTCTGATTAGACTGCCTTCTTTTCACACAAAATATGTGCCTAAAAAATATTTCAAAAACCTCAGTGGAGGATTTCTGTAAAGGGATGAATTGATCACAAAGAATCAAACTGATACAACAAAAGCTTTTAATCTTTTGTACAATAAGGTTAGATTATAAGACTTGATCAGTCAGCGTGACGCCGGCTGGTCGGGTTATGGAGTTAGCCGGCTGAATTAGGGAGTAGCCGGTCTTCTCTATTACCGGGTGTCACAAATCGGTCAGAAACATCATCACTCAGCCTAATCGGGTGATCGATGATACTTCCGACCTACACAATTAATCACAACCCTGAGATCAAGCTCATTTTTATTTTCCTTAGCTGATGTGAAATTTAGCATGTGACATTCTGCTGATGTATGAATCTATGATCATGAACTGTCAATTAATCTTTTCTTTTCTCTTGGTAGACATTATGACTAAACGCTAATGACTTCAAATCAATAGAGGAACCATGACACAGTTACATAGATAACTTAATCATGTATATAGAGAACCAGAAACATGCAAAAAGAACGAAAACAAGAAAAAGAAAAAGGAAAATGCTTTGATTTTCAAGAGAAAGTTTTCAGCACAATGATGCTGTTGCGAAGACTATAGAATAAACAAATTCACTGTCTGCTCTATTTCATATAATGGGACTTCTAATAACAATTTTCATTGTTTTGATTGAGATGTACGAGAAATATGAAGAATGAGCGAAGAAAAATAAAATTGTACATCATACATCACATAAAAAGAAAAAAAAAAACCGAAAAACTTAAACAAGTAATGTACTTGTTCGAAATTATTTATGTTTTCATATGCTTTTATTTCATTTCCTTTTTATTGTTCTTCCTTAATCGTTCAATTCTTGTTGTTCCCTATATTTTCTTATATATCTATTTTTCAAACGAAATGATTATAAAGTGACCTAGTAACGCATATTAGTCCTTATATTCTACTCAAACAATATAATCTATGGTCTCCTTTATGGCATCGTGGACCAATATATTATGGTGATTAGTAGTGATTAGCAAAATAGCCCCCACAAAGGGCTTTTCTCTATGCAATTTCAAATTGATGTGTTTTTCCTTGAAATTGATAAACTCAGGGGGACCAATGCTTGTGCCTTAGTTCATTTTGTTAGTTTTTCTTTTTCTTCATTCATTTTTTTTTTTCTCTCTGTGGAGGCTACGAGAGCAAATTGACCAGCTCAGCAATTTCTAATATATAAATACACATTAATTTCGAGAAGTGATTTTGGATTAGATCTGTCCCAACCCTTGTCTGCCCCATGATTACTAAAGTGTTTAAGAACCACCCCTTAATATGCACCTCTTGTTCTTGGTGACGATTCCACAGTAATCCAAAACATTATCTTCCCTAATATAATCATCAATCATATGCTTATTCCCCCTCTGTGCGATATTATTATAGTGTAATATTTACAGTGACAATTTCATCGAAGTGTTATTTCTAAGGTGACCTCAAAGTAACCCAGCCAATATAAAAGAAGTTACTAGCTAGCTCACGAGAGTATCAAACTTTTATAAAGTTCCAAAAAAAAAAAATAATATAATAATAATAAACCCTAGCATCCTAGAGCAAAATAAAGGAATCCAAATCTAGCCACCGACCTTTAACTGGCGTCGGTGGCAATCCTCTTTTCTTTCTCTCTTTGGTTAGGGGTTGGCGGCAAAGTGATATTGAAATTGTATCAAGTATTTTTAACCAATTTGATACGGTATGGTATTATAAAATTTGAAATTGATATCGTACCGTACCAATTGAGTTCAATACGATTTCAGTTTTGAGCCAAAATTACTATTTCATAAAATTGAAACAAAATTTATACAAAAAAATCTAAATAATATATTTATACGAAACTATTGCATGCACACTTTGTTAGAACACAAACACAACTAGCATATGATGTCAATTAACTCAAGTTAGTTTGCATGAATCGATCGTTCAAAATGTGCCTCATTTTTCTTATTTTTATAATTATTCATACTTTTTGTTAATTTTGATGACAACAAAACTTAAAAGTAATGGTTTTCTAATGTAATTGACCTTTGAGACAAGGAATCAACTAATTGATTGTGGAAAGAGGAATACTAATAAATTGATATAGCTATAAGAGATTGTAGGCAGCTGTCGTGTGGTTCAGAGATTGTAGACGGCTACGCTAGGTTTTTTTTTTCTACTGGAGAATAAGGGTTGGAGTCGAAGACAAAGTGAGGGTACTGTGAGTAGTCGTGTGAGTGTGATTCACTCAGTAAGCAAAGGAAAACGTGTTCCTTTTTTTTTTTTGTTATGATTTTGTTATAATTATTTTTATTTTTATATTTAATTTAATTTTTTAATTAATTAAAAAATATCAAACTAGTTTAGTTTCGGTACGGAATGGTATTTTCTAGCACCAAAATCGATCTCATACCGGTTGGAACCGGTACGATATCGGTAGCGTACCAATCATCCATTCAGTTTTTCTATTCATTTTTTTTTTCGGTATGTTATGATACGGGACGAGACGGTTTCAGTATTTTGGGACGATATGCCCAGTGCTAGCAACCCCTATTCGTTTATCTATTCTCTTCTCTACTCCTCTTTTCCATTTTCCCCCTACCTATCTCTTCTCATAATCCTTCTCAATTTTTTGGATTTGTGAGTGTTGAGGGGCTATTTCCATGGATTCACGTGTAGGCAACGCACTAGTGTTCCGATGATAGGATCATTCTCGAAAACTACCTCGATAAATGTAAATGATCCTGCTCCCATTTGACAGCCAACACTAAAAGTCGAAAACAACCTCAAAGTATCACACAATATCTTTAAAACTAACCAACTGTCAGACTATGGATACTTTACATAACCGTTTATAACATAATATACAGGGCATAAGTATTAAAATACAACTTTAGAATATTAGTTCCTACCATATTACGTTCACGAGTTGCGTAGTGTCTAGCTTATGCCTCTAGCTCCAAATAGAACCCCGTCTCTGTACTACGGCCTGGTGGGCAAGTGAAAACTAAAAAAACATGTGAGCAGATGAAAATAGACATTTAAAAATATAGTTTGGAAAACATACATTTATTCCTTTTGTTTTATAAAAACTACGCATGCATACGAAAAACCGTCAAATCTCAGTTAAAACAAAATATAGCTCATGATTGAAAATATCCATAAACTAAAAAACATTAGTAAATCAACTTATATACAAAAATATCAAAGCTCAATCATCAACAGTCAAACACATAACCAACCCATCCTTGATGCTCAATCAACTGTCATCATATCATAACCACACTACCGGTAGGCAAACCACTCGGGAAAACAGAGCCCAGGTCTGGATGTCCGAGTGTGGACTGACCTAGAAAAAAAGAGTCAAGCTCTGGACGTCTGAGTCATAGCCCAAATAACCAGTCTCAAGAAAACAGAGCTTTACTCTGGAAGTCTGAGACTAACCACATAACCCGCTCAAGGAAACTGAGTCTGGCTCTAGGCGTCTGAGCGCACATTCGAGGAGGGTTGTCCATAGCACAAAAATTCACCTATATCGAGAAAAACACATTTATAACACATATACATTTCTGGAAACAAGTTCACGATTCAAAATTCGGGTCTAAGCCCCAAAATATAAATTATGTAAAACCTCGTAGAGCGTGCAATAAAATAATTCCCATAAAATCATAATTGAACTCACATCACGTAAATCATGTAATAAATCAATTAGAATATTTAAATATGCATGCATAATAATTTAATAAAGATAAAAGTCCACTCACAGTCTTATTTCGTCGTTTACTCTCGTTTTGAGCGTTCTTCACCAGCTCCGGGGGCTATGTCTCCTGTGAAAATTATAATTTCGGGTTACTAAAGTCCCACTTAATCTGCTAACATCATCTCAAATTCCCAGGACTTAAACACGACTTTTTAAAATTAAATATACTCTTCATACATCGAAAACTACCCTGAGACGATGTCTGATCGCCTCGAAACTTACCAAAATACCAAAATAAGGGAAGGAAAATAGAAAATTATAGACTATGCTAGATCCCTCTCGCAAAATTATCAAAATACTCTTATGTCCAAAGTTACCAAAACACCCCTAGTCACTTTTGACCCATATCGACTCCATTCGATCTCCGATTTTGACGTGATACTTTCTATGAATTCAGGACGTCGAGATTTACCAATGATGCTCACAAAAATTTCAAACAACATTCTGAGTCAAAAGTCAACTTTAAGGCTTCTAAGGGTGAAATAGTCAATTTACACTAAAAAGTCCAAAATTACATTTTCTGATTTATCGGGCCGTTACATCCGACGAGATGATCTAGGATCCCAAGTGTTCTCTGTGCTAGAGATGGTAAATTTTTTATCTCCACCTTGTTCTTTGCCCCTTTTTTCCTTTCTAATCACACTCCTATATTGATTGGTTTAGCCTTTCCGATCGAAATTGGGCTCCACCATCATGGCATGTTGCAGATCTGGTTGTTACAATCTATTCCAAAACTTTAAAACTCAAAAATTATAATTTACCAAATTTTCCTTTTGTATGTCTTAAATTTGATGTGTTATTAAGTTGTGTTGATTTTGGCTAGTTTAGAGTTATTGATACCATATTGACCAACCCGACTCAACATGACCAGCTTCATTATAAATATACAATTCGCTACTAGGTAATCGACAGTAATTTCAATCAATTGGCTCATGTTCATCTGGTAGGCAATGCCCACAAGAACCCTCAGGTCAAGCCTAAGACCTAGCTACCTGGCAGCCCCAATCGGCAGGTATGAATCGGCACCCCTAGTACAATCCTTTGACAATAGTCAGTAACGACTCCCTGACATGATTAGACATATATTACCACTTGGCATACATCCCGGATCTACAAGACACGTGACAGTATCTCTTAAGGTAGCATGAACCCTACACTACCAATGCCTAACCACCAAACTCATTCCTACTATAAATACTCCCTCAAACCCCTCATAAAGGTACATTCCTGTAATGAACCAAAAATTCGAGAAAAGTTAATTTGGAAAATTAAAAAGGAAAAATGACGATTTTGCCTCTATAAGGTCAAAGATTGAACTTTTGACCTGGATGCTTTTTAGTCATTTTGTGAGGGCTGTTACGAGGGTCTCAAAATTTTGAGTCCATAGATAGGTGATATGCCAAAATTGGAGATCCAGTAGGTTAGATACGGGTCAAGAGTGACTATGGGCATTTTGGTAATTTTTGATATAAAGGTATTTTGGTAATTTTACAAGAAGAACCTAAGGTTATCTAGAAGGTTCTCTTATTTCCCTCCCTTATTTCTTCCATTGACTTAGACCTCCTATACGTATGTGAATTTTGTGTGTGTGTAGTAATTCGGTAGGTTGAAGCTGAAAGGGAAAAACAACCACAAAACCAACCCGTGAGGAAGAAGAAGGTCAATGAGAATAAAGAGAAAATAGAGAAGAAGAAAGAGAAAGAAAGAAATAGGAAGAGAGGGAGGAAAAACAGAGAGGATGGGAAGAAAGAGAAGGAAACCCATGAAGCCAAAAACAACGAGAGGGCTTGTGGTGGCCTTGCGCAGTCCGGTAAACATGAAATCATAGCAATTGAAATCATAACTTTCCTCATGGTCAACTGCCCCACTGCCTGCAATGTCATACTCGGCAGGGGGCTTTGAACCTCATCAATGTAGTAACATCCACCCACCTATTACTATTCAAATTTCGAATAGTCATGGGAACAGTTCAGGTCAAGGGAGATCAACTCTTATCAAGAACATGCTACCAATCTACCCTAACCAAAGTCAACCTATGTACCAGTAAGAGATAATGGCCATTTTTGAATCAACATACGAGGTTGACCCCATATACTCGGAAATTGCTAGGCATATCCAATACACTCCTCACAAGGACCCTAGGGGCCTCTCTACCATAACAAAAACTCAACAGTTGAGGTAACCAAGCTGATCATGCTGAGTATCGAGCATAATGATCGATAGGTCAAGATCGACACCACGATCTAGTAGGAGACTAGGGATGTCCTCATCCAATTCCTCAGGGAAAACATCAAAGTCTTTGAATGGTCTTATGATAACATACCCGGTATATAAACTGAAGTAATCTCCCATCGACTAACTATCGACCTCTCTTTCAAACCTATCACACAAAAGAAAAGAAAATATGACAACACCAACTTGCCATGCAAGAGGAGATCATCAAGGTCAGCACAATCCACTTTGTATAAAATACCATCTACACCCCTTAGGTAGAAAATTGTTATCCCGGTGAAGAAGGTCTATGGGGCATAGAGAATATGCATCGACTTCATCGAACTCAACAAGACATGCCTAAAAGATAGTTTTCCACTTCCAAAAATTGATCTTCTAGTTGACACAACGGTAGGCTACAAGCTAGTCAGATTCATGGATGCCTACTCTGGCTACAACTAGATACAAATGTATCCAGATGATCAAATACACACTAGCTTTTGCACAAACCTAGGTGTTTACTACTACAACGTTATGCCTTTCAACTACTTCACCAAATAGGTTGAAGCAAAATCACTTAAGAAAATTATCGCTGCACAAATTGAAAGCTCTGTCTACTAGAATGTCATATGCTGTTTCAGCATACCACACACCATTGTGATGGATAATGGGAATCAATTCGAATGTGCACGTTTTCGCTACTTCTACGAAGTATATGGAATCAAACTCTGCTTTACTTTTGTCGCTCATCCACAAGAAAATGATCAAGTGAAAGCAATCAACAAGCTCATCAAGTAAATCTCAAAACTTGCCTGGATGAGGACTCCAAGGGCAAATTGTCTGACATCTTATCGAACGTTCTCTGTTCCTACCGGACATCCTACTAAACATCAACCAATGAGACGCCATTCACAATGACATTCAGAACTGAGGCTGTAGTACTAGTGGAGTTTGGCGAAACCTCCTACTGGGTGATCTCCTCTAACCCTGATAAGAATACCGAACTCCTTACTCTCAACCTCGATCTCCTAGAAGAGCATTATGAACAAGTCAACCAATGCAACATAGCTCACAAACAACAAATTACACGACACCATTACTCCTTAGTCATGTCCTAGAGTCTCAAGCCTAGAGATTGGTTCCTCAAGAAGATTAGCCTAACAGCCAAGGACCAAGTAGATGGCACACCTAGCCCAAAATGGAAAGAACCCTACCTGGACACTAAGTTCTCCTGACCAAGAACCTATGAACTGCAGACCATTAAAAGCAGACTATTGGCCTATCCTTGGCATGTCGTTTACCTCAAGTGTATTACAAGTGAGACAAAACTTACCTAAGTCATACTTAGACCTAGGCTAATATTTTTGTAACCGATTCTGTAACCGATTCGGCCCAGGCCTATCAGACTCTTTGTATTATGAATGAAACAAATTTTTTGGAAAACTTTTACTTTTGAAAATTTTGAAGTGCATACCAATCGGCACCTACGGTCGACACTCATACACTCCTCACTATATCCCACTTGGTCACTCAACATCATGAAAAAATCAGTGCCATTTATCACTCTAGCATCCCTCCTCGGCACTCTGAAGGCTCTGGGCCACTTACTGCCCCTTGGTAGCTAGCAATTTCTATCGTCGAATCTCCGATTGTTCGACCCCAACTTTGATTTCCGTTCTCTCCCAAGTTAGCAAAGGACTCCATTTGGCTCCCGACTCGCCAGTCGAGCCTTCCCTAGTTGGCTACCAATCGGCACCTACGGTTGACACTCATACACTCCTCACTATATCCCACTTGGTCACTCAACATCATGAAACAATCAGTGCCATTTATCACTCTAGCATCCCTCGACACTCTGCAGGCTCTAGACCACTTACTGCCCCTTGGTAGCTAGCAATTTCTATCTCTGAATCTCTGATTGTTTAACCCCAACTTTAATTTCTGTTCTCTCCCGAGTTCGCAAAGGACTCCATTTGGCTCCCAACTCGCCAGTCGAGCCTTCCCTAGTCGGCTACATGTAACAACCCGTCCTGAGAATTGGGATAAGTAGAGTGATTAAGGTGTGATTAGTAAGGTTAATCAAGGGTTAGGTGGTCCCGAGGGGTCCGGGAACTTAGAATGACGATTTTGCCCCTGGGGTGGGCAGAAATGTTGACTTTTTGAATAATTGGGTTTTGGTAGGTTGACCTAGGATGGTTAGATAGTTCTTGTCGTCCTGAGTTCGATGACAAGCGGCACGTGTTCATCGGACTTACGAGGCGAGAGTTACGGGTCTAGGAAGTTTCGGTAAAACCGTAAAAATGTGTTAAAAAGAAGGGTATTTTGGTCATTGGGGCACATTGGGATTTGTGCACAGAAGAAAGGAATGGACGGCTGGGATTAGGCCATGTGGGAGTGTGTGGAGTGGATGGTGACACATGGCATGTGTGTAGAGGATTCTGGTGGAATCCTGTGTGTTCACGGTCCCAAATAATTGGGGTGCAACCGTGCAGTCCTTCGAAATACAGAGAACAGAGGGTGAGAGTTGGGATCAGTTGATCGATCTGAGTGCAAGGGTGAGTGGTTAGGGAATTGTGAGTGTGTTAGTGAGGCAAGGCGGAGCTGGTGGCCGTGAATTGGAGGTGCAATTGTGCACGGCGGCACGGCGGAGGTGTGGAGGAATTTTGGGGAGAAACAGGGAGCTGTGAGGTTGAGGTGGTGGCTACGCCGTGAGGCGAGGCAAATCGAGGCCAGGGGAGGCTGAGGAGACTGCAAGGAGTCCAACGACCACCGTGGAAGGCGGCAGTGCGCACGGCGGAGCTGCAATCGAAGGTGAGATCTCTTTACTCTGTTTTTCCCGTAAACTTCATTTGGAAAGTCGTGACCTTGGGCTGAGAGTCGAGAGGATTGGATGTAACACCCCGGAAATTCGAGGATTCTCATTTTGTAATTTAATGTGTGATTTGACGATTTTACCCTTGTGATTGGTATGGTCAAATTGTTGACTTTTTGATTGATGAACTAAATGGACTTTGACCTATGACTGTGACGTAGTTCGGGACGTCACAAGTTCATAGACAGGTGGCACGTTCGATTCGGACGATCAGGGTGAAAGTTATGGCTATCGGAAGTTCAGGGGCATTACCGTAATTTGGACTTCCGGGGGAAAATGTTGACTTTTCTTTTGACAACTAATTTTCAGTTGACTCAAGGACCGTTGGGTAGGCCTCGACGTCCTGAGTCCGTAGACAGGCGGCACGCCGAAATCGGACTTCGTACGAGGAAGTTATGGTCAGAAACGTGAATTCGGGAAGTTCGTGTCTCGGTTTTCGTGTCGAATATTAAATTCAGGAAATCTGATTGGAGGACATCTGGTGAGTGACAAGTGTCACTCACCCATTGGCTAGATTGGATCAGATCCACTATTGGATTAATTAAACTTTTGAACCAGCTTTAAATTTCAGCCTTTGGATTGGAAACCCCAGATCAGATCTCAGCCCTTGATCTAATCTGGAGATTCAATCTGAGCCGTCCATTTCCTTCCCTCCATTTCTTTATAATTCATACCCGCAGTGCACATTCTGCCCATTTCGATCAAACCTCCCAGCCAACCTTCCACTCACTGTGTCTGCATAGTGGGGGACTTCCTGGTGTGACTGAGCGACGGCAGTGAGCACGGCGGCGGACGGCGGCGTGGGAGGAAGCAGGGGACAACCGCGACGGTTTCAACCCAGGTTTTTGGTAAATCCTTTTCCCACGTTCAATTTAGTCCATTATGATTCCTAATCAACCCTAGGAACTCCCAGGACCTTCTGGAATCGAACTCGTGGTCGGTGGAGCTCAGGGCGGTGGCTGAACGGCGACGGGAGGCCAGAGCTGTTCTTCGAGGTAGGCCCTCGATTCAATCCGTTTCTCTCAAATTTGATTTCATAGAACTAATCTAGGGACTCAGACGAGTAATTAGGAATTGGAAGGAATGAAAATGATTCAGAAATGAAGGAATGGCAACCGGGTCATGATCGCGGGTCTGATCGACCCGAGTTGCAGGAAAACGGGTCAACCCGTCTGAGGACAGTGGTGCTGACGTGGCACCCTGTCAGTCTGTCAGATGACGTGGACCAACCGTGAGCCGACACGTGTCACATGTCAGTGCACAGTCAGCACTGACATGTCAGTGACGTGGACCAGTCAGGGACTGCCACGTGTCACTGACATGTCAGTGACGTGGACCAGTGCCGTACTGACACGTGGCACATGTCAGATCTGACACGTGTTCTGATAGATCAGCAGGGTGGACCAATAGGATGTTGACACGTGGCACCTGTCAGAGTCTGACATGTCAGACCTGACAGCTGTCAGATGACGTCAGCATGACGTCATGCTGACGTCAGCAGTGACGTCAGCAGGACTGTTCCACCGTTGACCGCCGCGTTGACCGGCGCGTGGGGGCGCGTGTGAACAGTGTTTCTGGTGGGACCACCACTATTCTTTAGGTTTCGACGATCCGGATCCAATGGCGGTGGTTTCGGGTCGATCGGAGATCTTTAAGTTGGTCAAAATAAGGTTTATTGCCTTGGGAAGCGCGTTCGGGCGGCTTTCCCGGGTCGGTTTCGACCTAGGCTTTCATGGTTGAATGTTGGGGGTTTAATTTGACCTTTACGAATACTTGGACTTGACAGGGATTGTACATTTGTACCAGGACGAGGGTATACGTTCGGTTTCTAGCAGGATTGTACTGTGAGTGGGCCATTTTCTTAAACCCTTGTGTGCATAAATGTTTTCTGGTTTTAATATACTTATTCACATGCTAAAACAATGATGGTTTTGATGATATGGAAAATATGGTTATGGCACGTTTCACGGTATTTGGGCTTGAGACCCGTCCGATGAAACTGAATGATTGGTTCGGATTCTATCTATGTGTATATATGTTTGCATGTGGATATCAATAAAATGTATTTGTTACTGCACTGTATAGATCCTTCCATATTATATTGTCTCCTCCGGATGAGGTACCCCGGAGAGGTCACGGACGTCTAGAACGTCCAGCGTCTATGACGCTAAGCATCGGGGATGCTGTACCCGAACGGGGTTCGGGGATTGAACTCGGACTTGAGACCCGAGTGGCACGCGTAGCCTTGTGATTGTGACCTTATTGGACGTCAGGGACGTCAGACATCAGGGATGTCGGGGTTGGAGTGTATAGTGCAGCAACTAAAATTATGATTATGGTTTTGCTATATGCCTTATGGTTCATATTATATGGTTTATGATTTTGGAATTATGGTGCACGCATGTTTGGAAAACGGAGGGGTAAATTATATGTTTTACTTATCAAACGATTTCATAAACTTGTGTTTCGGTCCACTCACCCTTACTGTTTTGATAACCCCTCCAGGTCGGGAAACTGAGGTAGAGGAGGAACCAGAGGCTGAGGCATAGATCTACTTCTGCGTACCTGAACCCCTGCTGGGCGGTGTACCTGCAGGATTTCTTTAGAGTCGTGCTCGCAAATTTGTAATTTTGGATTATATCCCTTGTCTGACATTCGTTTAATTCGGATTTTATGTGTGACTTTATTTTGGTTATTTATGCTTTTAAATGTTTTGAGGTTAAAATTGGTATGAATTATTGGCTGTCAGACGGGAGCAGGGCACGTCCCCTTGTGGTCCCTGTGGGATCGGGGCGGGTCCTGTCAGCTTGGTATCAGAGCACTAGGTTGTGGTCAGTACTAGGGTATTGGTCTGCATGCTAGACTAGCGATTAGTACTAGTTACTTTTCGACTTTTAAGAATATTGTTTTCTGATCTATGCCTCTTGACAGTTGGTTATGCCTCCTAGGAGAATTCCGCATACTCGAACGGACGAGGATCTAGAAAGAGAGATGGAATGCGCGAGCATCGAAAGGGCTCAACGTTTGGGAGCCACTCCTTTCTGCGGGGGATCAAACCCCGAGGATGCTCACGACTGGATCACCAAGTGGGAGAGGATCTTCTCGGTGATGCACTGCCCTCCGGGCGAACGAGTGACTCTGGCGGCCTTCTTACTGGAGGGAGGAGCCTACCAGTGGTGGCATGGACTCGAAATGTCCGGGTGGTCAGTCCATACCACTACCTGGGAAGCTTTTCGTTCCAGGTTTCTGGACCAGTACTACCCGCGATCCTTTCGCGCGGCGCGGGAGGCGGAATTCCTGCGGCTGGAGCAGGGTGACATGTCTGTTTCAGACTACGAGCAAACATTCAGGAGACTTTCCCGGTTCGCTGCCTCATTCGTAAGCACGGAGGAGGACAAATGCCAGCGGTTTGAGCTTGGACTCCGAGGGGAGATCCGGGCCAGTGTGACTGCTACCACTCATGCTTCTCTGAGGGATATGGTCGACGCAGCGGTGCGTGTCGAGGCCAGTCTGGCGGCACACCAATCACGACAACCTTCGGGGGAGGGGCGACGTCAGGATCGCCCACATCATGGGCCATCGGGCCGGAAGAACAACAGGGGAGGGAGTTACAGAGGAGCACCCTCATCCTTCAAGGGTCGTGGCTGGTCGGGTCGACGTGGAGGCTCTCAGGGCAGAGGATCTGGACACAACTCTGGGCAGCACTCATCTTGGAGTGGTGCATCTGGTGGGCATTCGGGCAGGCCAAGGCCAGTAACTTGTTTTGCTTGCGGAGAGGAAGGCCACTATGCCTGCGATTGTCCGCAGTTGTCCAAAAACAACGACGCTGGGGGCTCGAGTGTGGTGCAGAGCACGGCGTCCCACACTAACGGAGGTCGCGGTCAGGGAGGTGACCGTGGTGCTGGACGTGGCGCGCGCGGGCGCGGACAGAACGGAGGGCCGAGGGCCCAAGTGTTTGCAATGACCCAGCAGCAGGCGAGGACTGCTCCAGGCGTGGTCACAGGTACACTACATATCTTTAATTTTTTTGTACGTGTATTAATGGATGCGGGGGCTACACATTCTTTTATTTCGAAGAGTTGTGCTGGTTTGCTTGATTGTGTGGTATCAGCCTTAGATTGCGAAATGGGTGTTGGCACCCCGATGGGTACCGTGTACCTTGTGAATCAGGTGATTCGGAGGTGCCCGGTAAGAATTGAGGATGTGGATTTACCAGCAGACTTGATTATTCTGGATATCCACGACTTCGATATAATCCTAGGGATGGATTGGCTGTCGGAGCACGGATCGCTCATCGACTGCTGTAGCAAGCAAGTAATTTTGCGGAGCCCGGGTCTGCCGGAAGTTATCTTTCAGGGGGAACGTGATGGTTCGCCTCCTGAAGTGATTTCGTCACTTACTGCTACCAAACTTCTACGGAAGGGATGCCAGGGTTATCTGGCGCATGTCGTGTCGGAACGGGTCGATACTCCGGTTATCGACGAAATACCGGTGGTCTGTGAGTTTCCGGACGTATTCCCGGAAGACTTACCTGGATTGCCACCATCGCGGGAGATTGAGTTTACTATTGAACTACTCCCGGGTACCCGACCTATATCCCAGGCACCATACCGGATGGCGCCGGTCGAGTTACGAGAACTCAAGACTCAATTGCAGGAGTTGGTAGATTTGGGATATGTCCGACCGAGCACTTCACCGTGGGGAGCACCGGTGTTGTTCGTGAAGAAGAAGGAAGGAAGTCTCCGTTTATGTATTGATTATCGACAACTCAACAAGGTGACATTGAGGAACCAGTATCCTCTACCCAGGATCGATGACCTTTTCGACCAGTTGCGGGGAGCTCAGTGCTTCTCGAAAATTGATTTGCGGTCTGGGTATCACCAACTGAGGATTTCGGAGGAGGATATTCCGAAAACTGCTTTTCGAACCCGCTACGGGCACTACGAGTTCCTTGTTATGCCATTTGGTTTGACGAATGCTCCAGCAGCATTCATGGATCTGATGAACCGGGTCTTCCGACCCTACCTGGATAAGTTCGTGATTGTGTTCATCGATGATATTTTGGTATACTCGAGGAGTGCCCGTGCACATGAAGAACATCTACGGTTGGTCTTGGAGAGACTGAGACAAGAACAATTGTATGCCAAGCTGAGCAAGTGTCAGTTTTGGCTGAGCAGTATTGGTTTTCTGGGACACGTGATATCGACGGATGGGATTTGCGTGGATCCCCAGAAAACAGAAGCGGTGACCAACTGGGCTAGACCGACAATGGTGACCGAGGTGCGGAGTTTCGTCGGATTAGCAGGCTATTACCGGAGATTCGTGGAGAGTTTCTCCAAAATTGATGCACCATTGACTCGTCTGACTCGGAAAGGAGTAAAGTTTATCTGGGACGAGCAGTGCGATCGGAGCTTTCAAGAGTTGAAGGATTGATTGACCACTGCACCTGTCCTTGCATTGCCAGACGACAGTGGAGAGTTTGTAGTTTTCAGTGATGCTTCACTGCAAGGGTTGGGCTGCGTGTTGATGCAAACTGGCAAGGTTATCGCCTATGCATCCCGGCAGCTGAAGACTCATGAGTTGAACTACCCTACCCATGATTTGGAGTTGGCGGCGGTGGTTCATGCTCTCAAGATCTGGAGACATTATCTGTTCGGCGCAACGTGTCGAATATACACCGACCACCAGAGTCTTAAATACTTATTCACTCAGAAGGAGCTCAACATGAGACAACGGAGATGGTTGGAGCTACTGAAGGACTATGACTGTACGATCGAGTACCATCCGGGTAAGGCCAATGTGGTGGCGGATGCACTCAGCAGGAAATCAGCGGGAACTATTGCACACCTAGGGATGGTGTATCTTCCCTTGTTAGTGGAACTCCGGAAGACGGGAGTTATCTTGGGTACTGACGAGCATGGAGCTTTGTTGGCCAGCTTCCATGTACGACCAGTACTGATTGATCGGATCATCGAAGCACAACTGCAGGATCCGATACTCTGTATTTACAGAATTGAGGTCGATGCGGATGGGAGACAGGATTTTACCATCCGGGACGATGGAGCACTGGTGAAATTGGGCCGTTTGTGCGTACCTGCAGTGGCAGAGTTACGGGCCGAGATACTTGAGGAGGCCCACAGTTCGGCCTATGCTATGCATCCGGGAGGTACAAAGATGTACCGTACCCTCCGGAACCATTATTGGTGGCCAGGAATGAAGAAGGATATTGCTGAGTTCGTGAGCAAATGCTTAACCTGTCAGCAGGTTAAGGCGGAACGGCAGAGACCGTATGGGGCTATGCAGCCACTTCCGATTCCTGAGTGGAAGTGGGATCACATCACCATGGACTTCGTCTTTAAGTTACCGAGGACTCAGAGTGGAGTGGACGGAGTATGGGTGATCGTGGATCGGTTAACCAAATCAGCCCATTTTCTGCCAGTTCAGGAAACCTATAAACCTAACCGACTGGCTCAGTTGTTTGTGAAGGAAATCATACGACTTCATGGTACGCCGGAATCGATCGTGTCTGATCGTGATCCGCGTTTCACTTCCAGGTTCTGGCGGAGTTTGCAAGCTACTTTGGGAACAACCTTACGTTTCAGTACTGCTTTCCATCCACAGACCGATGGACAGTCTGAGAGAACCATTCAAACCTTGGAGGACATGATGAGGTCATGTGTACTACAGTTTCAAGACTCTTGGGATACTCATTTGCCATTGATGGAATTCGCTTACAACAACAGCTATCAGGCAAGCATCGGGATGGCACCTTATGAGGCACTGTATGGCCGACAGTGCAGGACACCTATCTGCTGGACGGAGGTAGGAGAGCGAGCGGCTGTAGGGCCGGAGATAATGGACTTAACCATGGAAACTGTTCGCGTGATCAAGGAAAGATTGAAGGTGGCACAGGATCGCCAGAAGAGTTATGCCGACCGACGGATTCGAGACTTGGAGTTTGAAGTGGGAGATTTTGTCTTCCTGAAGTTGTCTCCGTGGAAAGGGATTATCCGTTTTGGCCGACGGGGGAAACTGAGTCCGCGTTTTATCGGACCTTATGAAATCGTGGAGAGAATTGGCAGAGTTGCATACAGATTGGCGCTACCTCCAGAACTATCAAGAGTTCACGATGTTTTCCACGTATCGATGTTGCGGATGTACGTACGTGATGCTTCTCATGTACTTGGGGAACAACCTGTCGAACTACGGGAGGATTTGAGCTTTGAAGAACAACCGGTACAGATCTTGGATCGGAAGGACAAGGTACTACGTCGAAAGACGATCCCTCTCGTGAAAATTCTCTGGAGAAACCAGGATGTGGAAGAAGCCACATGGGAGCCTGAGGCTCAGATGCGAGAACAATTTCCTCATTTGTTTCTTTGAAATTTCGGGACGAAATTTCTTAAGGGGGGAAGGTTGTAACACCCCGGAAATTCGAGGATTCTCATTTTGTAATTTAATGTGTGATTTGACGATTTTACCCTTGTGATTGGTATGGTCAAATTGTTGACTTTTTGATTGATGAACTAAATGGACTTTGACCTATGACTGTGACGTAGTTCGGGACGTCACAAGTTCATAGACAGGTGGCACGTTCGATTCGGACGATCAGGGTGAAAGTTATGGCTATCGGAAGTTCAGGGGCATTACCGTAATTTGGACTTCTGGGGGAAAATGTTGACTTTTCTTTTGACAACTAATTTTCAGTTGACTCAAGGACCGTTGGGTAGGCCTCGACGTCCTGAGTCCGTAGACAGGCGGCACGCCGAAATCGGACTTCGTACGAGGAAGTTATGGTCAGAAACGTGAATTCGGGAAGTTCGTGTCTCGGTTTTCGTGTCGAATATTAAATTCAGGAAATCTGATTGGAGGACATCTGGTGAGTGACAAGTGTCACTCACCCATTGGCTAGATTGGATCAGATCCACTATTGGATTAATTAAACTTTTGAACCAGCTTTAAATTTCAGCCTTTGGATTGGAAACCCCAGATCAGATCTCAGCCCTTGATCTAATCTGGAGATTCAATCTGAGCCGTCCATTTCCTTCCCTCCATTTCTTTATAATTCATACCCGCAGTGCACATTCTGCCCATTTCGATCAAACCTCCCAGCCAACCTTCCACTCACTGTGTCTGCATAGTGGGGGACTTCCTGGTGTGACTGAGCGACGGCAGTGAGCACGGCGGCGGACGGCGGCGTGGGAGGAAGCAGGGGACAACCGCGACGGTTTCAACCCAGGTTTTTGGTAAATCCTTTTCCCACGTTCAATTTAGTCCATTATGATTCCTAATCAACCCTAGGAACTCCCAGGACCTTCTGGAATCGAACTCGTGGCCGGTGGAGCTCAGGGCGGTGGCTGAACGGCGACGGGAGGCCAGAGCTGTTCTTCGAGGTAGGCCCTCGATTCAATCCGTTTCTCTCAAATTTGATTTCATAGAACTAATCTAGGGACTCAGACGAGTAATTAGGAATTGGAAGGAATGAAAATGATTTAGAAATGAAGGAATGGCAACCGGGTCATGATCGCGGGTCTGATCGACCCGAGTTGCAGGAAAACGGGTCAACCCGTCTGAGGACAGTGGTGCTGACGTGGCACCCTGTCAGTCTGTCAGATGACGTGGACCAACCGTGAGCCGACACGTGTCACATGTCAGTGCACAGTCAGCACTGACATGTCAGTGACGTGGACCAGTCAGGGACTGCCACGTGTCACTGACATGTCAGTGACGTGGACCAGTGCCGTACTGACACGTGGCACATGTCAGATCTGACACGTGTTCTGACAGATCAGCAGGGTGGACCAATAGGATGTTGACACGTGGCACCTGTCAGAGTCTGACATGTCAGACCTGACAGCTGTCAGATGACGTCAGCATGACGTCATGCTGACGTCAGCAGTGACGTCAGCAGGACTGTTCCACCGTTGACCGCCGCGTTGACCGGCGCGTGGGGGCGCGTGTGAACAGTGTTTCTGGTGGGACCACCACTATTCTTTAGGTTTCGACGATCCGGATCCAATGGCGGTGGTTTCGGGTCGATCGGAGATCTTTAAGTTGGTCAAAATAAGGTTTATTGCCTTGGGAAGCGCGTTCGGGCGGCTTTCCCGGGTCGGTTTCGACCTAGGCTTTCATGGTTGAATGTTGGGGGTTTAATTTGACCTTTACGAATACTTGGACTTGACAGGGATTGTACATTTGTACCAGGACGAGGGTATACGTTCGGTTTCTAGCAGGATTGTACTGTGAGTGGGCCATTTTCTTAAACCCTTGTGTGCATAAATGTTTTCTGGTTTTAATATACTTATTCACATGCTAAAACAATGATGGTTTTGATGATATGGAAAATATGGTTATGGCACGTTTCACGGTATTTGGGCTTGAGACCCGTCCGATGAAACTGAATGATTGGTTCGGATTCTATCTATGTGTATATATGTTTGCATGTGGATATCAATAAAATGTATTTGTTACTGCACTGTATAGATCCTTCCATATTATATTGTCTCCTCCGGATGAGGTACCCCGGAGAGGTCACGGACGTCTAGAACGTCCAGCGTCTATGACGCTAAGCATCGGGGATGCTGTACCCGAACGGGGTTCGGGGATTGAACTCGGACTTGAGACCCGAGTGGCACGCGTAGCCTTGTGATTGTGACCTTATTGGACGTCAGGGACGTCAGACATCAGGGATGTCGGGGTTGGAGTGTATAGTGCAGCAACTAAAATTATGATTATGGTTTTGCTATATGCCTTATGGTTCATATTATATGGTTTATGATTTTGGAATTATGGTGCACGCATGTTTGGAAAACGGAGGGGTAAATTATATGTTTTACTTATCAAACGATTTCATAAACTTGTGTTTCGGTCCACTCACCCTTACTGTTTTGATAACCCCTCCAGGTCGGGAAACTGAGGTAGAGGAGGAACCAGAGGCTGAGGCATAGATCTACTTCTGCGTACCTGAACCCCTGCTGGGCGGTGTACCTGCAGGATTTCTTTAGAGTCGTGCTCGCAAATTTGTAATTTTGGATTATATCCCTTGTCTGACATTCGTTTAATTCGGATTTTATGTGTGACTTTATTTTGGTTATTTATGCTTTTAAATGTTTTGAGGTTAAAATTGGTATGAATTATTGGCTGTCAGACGGGAGCAGGGCACGTCCCCTTGTGGTCCCTGTGGGATCGGGGCGGGTCCTGTCAGCTTGGTATCAGAGCACTAGGTTGTGGTCAGTACTAGGGTATTGGTCTGCATGCTAGACTAGCGATTAGTACTAGTTACTTTTCGACTTTTAAGAATATTGTTTTCTGATCTATGCCTCTTGACAGTTGGTTATGCCTCCTAGGAGAATTCCGCATACTCGAACGGACGAGGATCTAGAAAGAGAGATGGAATGCGCGAGCATCGAAAGGGCTCAACGTTTGGGAGCCACTCCTTTCTGCGGGGGATCAAACCCCGAGGATGCTCACGACTGGATCACCAAGTGGGAGAGGATCTTCTCGGTGATGCACTGCCCTCCGGGCGAACGAGTGACTCTGGCGGCCTTCTTACTGGAGGGAGGAGCCTACCAGTGGTGGCATGGACTCGAAATGTCCGGGTGGTCAGTCCATACCACTACCTGGGAAGCTTTTCGTTCCAGGTTTCTGGACCAGTACTACCCGCGATCCTTTCGCGCGGCGCGGGAGGCGGAATTCCTGCGGCTGGAGCAGGGTGACATGTCTGTTTCAGACTACGAGCAAACATTCGGGAGACTTTCCCGGTTCGCTGCCTCATTCGTAAGCACGGAGGAGGACAAATGCCAGCGGTTTGAGCTTGGACTCCGAGGGGAGATCCGGGCCAGTGTGACTGCTACCACTCATGCTTCTCTGAGGGATATGGTCGACGCAGCGGTGCGTGTCGAGGCCAGTCTGGCGGCACACCAATCACGACAACCTTCGGGGGAGGGGCGACGTCAGGATCGCCCACATCATGGGCCATCGGGCCGGAAGAACAACAGGGGAGGGAGTTACAGAGGAGCACCCTCATCCTTCAAGGGTCGTGGCTGGTCGGGTCGACGTGGAGGCTCTCAGGGCAGAGGATCTGGACACAACTCTGGGCAGCACTCATCTTGGAGTGGTGCATCTGGTGGGCATTCGGGCAGGCCAAGGCCAGTAACTTGTTTTGCTTGCGGAGAGGAAGGCCACTATGCCTGCGATTGTCCGCAGTTGTCCAAAAACAACGACGCTGGGGGCTCGAGTGTGGTGCAGAGCACGGCGTCCCACACTAACGGAGGTCGCGGTCAGGGAGGTGACCGTGGTGCTGGACGTGGCGCGCGCGGGCGCGGACAGAACGGAGGGCCGAGGGCCCAAGTGTTTGCAATGACCCAGCAGCAGGCGAGGACTGCTCCAGGCGTGGTCACAGGTACACTACATATCTTTAATTTTTTTGTACGTGTATTAATGGATGCGGGGGCTACACATTCTTTTATTTCGAAGAGTTGTGCTGGTTTGCTTGATTGTGTGGTATCAGCCTTAGATTGCGAAATGGGTGTTGGCACCCCGATGGGTACCGTGTACCTTGTGAATCAGGTGATTCGGAGGTGCCCGGTAAGAATTGAGGATGTGGATTTACCAGCAGACTTGATTATTCTGGATATCCACGACTTCGATATAATCCTAGGGATGGATTGGCTGTCGGAGCACGGATCGCTCATCGACTGCTGTAGCAAGCAAGTAATTTTGCGGAGCCCGGGTCTGCCGGAAGTTATCTTTCAGGGGGAACGTGATGGTTCGCCTCCTGAAGTGATTTCGTCACTTACTGCTACCAAACTTCTACGGAAGGGATGCCAGGGTTATCTGGCGCATGTCGTGTCGGAACGGGTCGATACTCCGGTTATCGACGAAATACCGGTGGTCTGTGAGTTTCCGGACGTATTCCCGGAAGACTTACCTGGATTGCCACCATCGCGGGAGATTGAGTTTACTATTGAACTACTCCCGGGTACCCGACCTATATCCCAGGCACCATACCGGATGGCGCCGGTCGAGTTACGAGAACTCAAGACTCAATTGCAGGAGTTGGTAGATTTGGGATATGTCCGACCGAGCACTTCACCGTGGGGAGCACCGGTGTTGTTCGTGAAGAAGAAGGAAGGAAGTCTCCGTTTATGTATTGATTATCGACAACTCAACAAGGTGACATTGAGGAACCAGTATCCTCTACCCAGGATCGATGACCTTTTCGACCAGTTGCGGGGAGCTCAGTGCTTCTCGAAAATTGATTTGCGGTCTGGGTATCACCAACTGAGGATTTCGGAGGAGGATATTCCGAAAACTAATTTTCGAACCCGCTACGGGCACTACGAGTTCCTTGTTATACCATTTGGTTTGACGAATGCTCCAGCAGCATTCATGGATCTGATGAACCGGGTCTTCCGACCCTACCTGGATAAGTTCGTGATTGTGTTCATCGATGATATTTTGGTATACTCGAGGAGTGCCCGTGCACATGAAGAACATCTACGGTTGGTCTTGGAGAGACTGAGACAAGAACAATTGTATGCCAAGCTGAGCAAGTGTCAGTTTTGGCTGAGCAGTATTGGTTTTCTGGGACACGTGATATCGACGGATGGGATTTGCGTGGATCCCCAGAAAACAGAAGCGGTGACCAACTGGGCTAGACCGACAATGGTGACCGAGGTGCGGAGTTTCGTCGGATTAGCAGGCTATTACCGGAGATTCGTGGAGGGTTTCTCCAAAATTGATGCACCATTGACTCGTCTGACTCGGAAAGGAGTAAAGTTTATCTGGGACGAGCAGTGCGATCGGAGCTTTCAAGAGTTGAAGGATCGATTGACCACTGCACCTGTCCTTGCATTGCCGGACGACAGTGGAGAGTTTGTAGTTTTCAGTGATGCTTCACTGCAAGGGTTGGGCTGCGTGTTGATGCAAACTGGCAAGGTTATCGCCTATGCATCCCGGCAGCTGAAGACTCATGAGTTGAACTACCCTACCCATGATTTGGAGTTGGCGGCGGTGGTTCATGCTCTCAAGATCTGGAGACATTATCTGTTCGGCGCAACGTGTCGAATATACACCGACCACCAGAGTCTTAAATACTTATTCACTCAGAAGGAGCTCAACATGAGACAACGGAGATGGTTGGAGCTACTGAAGGACTATGACTGTACGATCGAGTACCATCCGGGTAAGGCCAATGTGGTGGCGGATGCACTCAGCAGGAAATCAGCGGGAACTATTGCACACCTAGGGATGGTGTATCTTCCCTTGTTAGTGGAACTCCGGAAGACGGGAGTTATCTTGGGTACTGACGAGCATGGAGCTTTGTTGGCCAGCTTCCATGTACGACCAGTACTGATTGATCGGATCATCGAAGCACAACTGCAGGATCCGATACTCTGTATTTACAGAATTGAGGTCGATGCGGATGGGAGACAGGATTTTACCATCCGGGACGATGGAGCACTGGTGAAATTGGGCCGTTTGTGCGTACCTGCAGTGGCAGAGTTACGGGCCGAGATACTTGAGGAGGCCCACAGTTCGGCCTATGCTATGCATCCGGGAGGTACAAAGATGTACCGTACCCTCCGGAACCATTATTGGTGGCCAGGAATGAAGAAGGATATTGCTGAGTTCGTGAGCAAATGCTTAACCTGTCAGCAGGTTAAGGCGGAACGGCAGAGACCGTATGGGGCTATGCAGCCACTTCCGATTCCTGAGTGGAAGTGGGATCACATCACCATGGACTTCGTCTTTAAGTTACCGAGGACTCAGAGTGGAGTGGACGGAGTATGGGTGATCGTGGATCGGTTAACCAAATCAGCCCATTTTCTGCCAGTTCAGGAAACCTATAAACCTAACCGACTGGCTCAGTTGTTTGTGAAGGAAATCATACGACTTCATGGTACGCCGGAATCGATCGTGTCTGATCGTGATCCGCGTTTCACTTCCAGGTTCTGGCGGAGTTTGCAAGCTACTTTGGGAACAACCTTACGTTTCAGTACTGCTTTCCATCCACAGACCGATGGACAGTCTGAGAGAACCATTCAAACCTTGGAGGACATGATGAGGTCATGTGTACTACAGTTTCAAGACTCTTGGGATACTCATTTGCCATTGATGGAATTCGCTTACAACAACAGCTATCAGGCAAGCATCGGGATGGCACCTTATGAGGCACTGTATGGCCGACAGTGCAGGACACCTATCTGCTGGACGGAGGTAGGAGAGCGAGCGGCTGTAGGGCCGGAGATAATGGACTTAACCATGGAAACTGTTCGCGTGATCAAGGAAAGATTGAAGGTGGCACAGGATCGCCAGAAGAGTTATGCCGACCGACGGATTCGAGACTTGGAGTTTGAAGTGGGAGATTTTGTCTTCCTGAAGTTGTCTCCGTGGAAAGGGATTATCCGTTTTGGCCGACGGGGGAAACTGAGTCCGCGTTTTATCGGACCTTATGAAATCGTGGAGAGAATTGGCAGAGTTGCATACAGATTGGCGCTACCTCCAGAACTATCAAGAGTTCACGATGTTTTCCACGTATCGATGTTGCGGATGTACGTACGTGATGCTTCTCATGTACTTGGGGAACAACCTGTCGAACTACGGGAGGATTTGAGCTTTGAAGAACAACCGGTACAGATCTTGGATCGGAAGGACAAGGTACTACGTCGAAAGACGATCCCTCTCGTGAAAATTCTCTGGAGAAACCAGGATGTGGAAGAAGCCACATGGGAGCCTGAGGCTCAGATGCGAGAACAATTTCCTCATTTGTTTCTTTGAAATTTCGGGACGAAATTTCTTAAGGGGGGAAGGTTGTAACACCCCGGAAATTCGAGGATTCTCATTTTGTAATTTAATGTGTGATTTGACGATTTTACCCTTGTGATTGGTATGGTCAAATTGTTGACTTTTTGATTGATGAACTAAATGGACTTTGACCTATGACTGTGACGTAGTTCGGGACGTCACAAGTTCATAGACAGGTGGCACGTTCGATTCGGACGATCAGGGTGAAAGTTATGGCTATCGGAAGTTCAGGGGCATTACCGTAATTTGGACTTCTGGGGGAAAATGTTGACTTTTCTTTTGACAACTAATTTTCAGTTGACTCAAGGACCGTTGGGTAGGCCTCGACGTCCTGAGTCCGTAGACAGGCGGCACGCCGAAATCGGACTTCGTACGAGGAAGTTATGGTCAGAAACGTGAATTCGGGAAGTTCGTGTCTCGGTTTTCGTGTCGAATATTAAATTCAGGAAATCTGATTGGAGGACATCTGGTGAGTGACAAGTGTCACTCACCCATTGGCTAGATTGGATCAGATCCACTATTGGATTAATTAAACTTTTGAACCAGCTTTAAATTTCAGCCTTTGGATTGGAAACCCCAGATCAGATCTCAGCCCTTGATCTAATCTGGAGATTCAATCTGAGCCGTCCATTTCCTTCCCTCCATTTCTTTATAATTCATACCCGCAGTGCACATTCTGCCCATTTCGATCAAACCTCCCAGCCAACCTTCCACTCACTGTGTCTGCATAGTGGGGGACTTCCTGGTGTGACTGAGCGACGGCAGTGAGCACGGCGGCGGACGGCGGCGTGGGAGGAAGCAGGGGACAACCGCGACGGTTTCAACCCAGGTTTTTGGTAAATCCTTTTCCCACGTTCAATTTAGTCCATTATGATTCCTAATCAACCCTAGGAACTCCCAGGACCTTCTGGAATCGAACTCGTGGCCGGTGGAGCTCAGGGCGGTGGCTGAACGGCGACGGGAGGCCAGAGCTGTTCTTCGAGGTAGGCCCTCGATTCAATCCGTTTCTCTCAAATTTGATTTCATAGAACTAATCTAGGGACTCAGACGAGTAATTAGGAATTGGAAGGAATGAAAATGATTCAGAAATGAAGGAATGGCAACCGGGTCATGATCGCGGGTCTGATCGACCCGAGTTGCAGGAAAACGGGTCAACCCGTCTGAGGACAGTGGTGCTGACGTGGCACCCTGTCAGTCTGTCAGATGACGTGGACCAACCGTGAGCCGACACGTGTCACATGTCAGTGCACAGTCAGCACTGACATGTCAGTGACGTGGACCAGTCAGGGACTGCCACGTGTCACTGACATGTCAGTGATGTGGACCAGTGCCGTGCTGACACGTGGCACATGTCAGATCTGACACGTGTTCTGACAGATCAGCAGGGTGGACCAATAGGATGTTGACACGTGGCACCTGTCAGAGTCTGACATGTCAGACCTGACAGCTGTCAGATGACGTCAGCATGACGTCATGCTGACGTCAGCAGTGACGTCAGCAGGACTGTTCCACCGTTGACCGCCGCGTTGACCGGCGCGTGGGGGCGCGTGTGAACAGTGTTTCTGGTGGGACCACCACTATTCTTTAGGTTTCGACGATCCGGATCCAATGGCGGTGGTTTCGGGTCGATCGGAGATCTTTAAGTTGGTCAAAATAAGGTTTATTGCCTTGGGAAGCGCGTTCGGGCGGCTTTCCCGGGTCGGTTTCGACCTAGGCTTTCATGGTTGAATGTTGGGGGTTTAATTTGACCTTTACGAATACTTGGACTTGACAGGGATTGTACATTTGTACCAGGACGAGGGTATACGTTCGGTTTCTAGCAGGATTGTACTGTGAGTGGGCCATTTTCTTAAACCCTTGTGTGCATAAATGTTTTCTGGTTTTAATATACTTATTCACATGCTAAAACAATGATGGTTTTGATGATATGGAAAATATGGTTATGGCACGTTTCACGGTATTTGGGCTTGAGACCCGTCCGATGAAACTGAATGATTGGTTCGGATTCTATCTATGTGTATATATGTTTGCATGTGGATATCAATAAAATGTATTTGTTACTGCACTGTATAGATCCTTCCATATTATATTGTCTCCTCCGGATGAGGTACCCCGGAGAGGTCACGGACGTCTAGAACGTCCAGCGTCTATGACGCTAAGCATCGGGGATGCTGTACCCGAACGGGGTTCGGGGATTGAACTCGGACTTGAGACCCGAGTGGCACGCGTAGCCTTGTGATTGTGACCTTATTGGACGTCAGGGACGTCAGACATCAGGGATGTCGGGGTTGGAGTGTATAGTGCAGCAACTAAAATTATGATTATGGTTTTGCTATATGCCTTATGGTTCATATTATATGGTTTATGATTTTGGAATTATGGTGCACGCATGTTTGGAAAACGGAGGGGTAAATTATATGTTTTACTTATCAAACGATTTCATAAACTTGTGTTTCGGTCCACTCACCCTTACTGTTTTGATAACCCCTCCAGGTCGGGAAACTGAGGTAGAGGAGGAACCAGAGGCTGAGGCATAGATCTACTTCTGCGTACCTGAACCCCTGCTGGGCGGTGTACCTGCAGGATTTCTTTAGAGTCGTGCTCGCAAATTTGTAATTTTGGATTATATCCCTTGTCTGACATTCGTTTAATTCGGATTTTATGTGTGACTTTATTTTGGTTATTTATGCTTTTAAATGTTTTGAGGTTAAAATTGGTATGAATTATTGGCTGTCAGACGGGAGCAGGGCACGTCCCCTTGTGGTCCCTGTGGGATCGGGGCGGGTCCTGTCATTGGAGGTTAGGGTAGTGATCAGGGAGGTCCTAGGTGTCGATTTGGGTGGTCGCCGTGACGGGGGCGTACACGGCGGAGCTCAGGCGAAGAGGAGTTTCTGTTACCCTGTTTCGACCGTGAACTTCGAACCCAAAGTCGTGGACTTCTGGGGTGAGTCGAAGGGTTAGGGGTGTTGGACGTGGATCAGTGAGGTTGTGGGGTGAGTCTGGTATCACCACCGAGACGGGAGGTGGCTGGAGTGGAGGAGTCGTGAAACAGGGGTCGAAGGGCTGTCTGGTTTTGAGTTCAGTCGAGGGGATTGGGACAGTGTCGAGGTGAATGGAGTTGGGGAACCGATAGGGTTGGCCTGGACGATGCTGTTGGTGAAGAAAGGAACCGTTTTGGTGGACGGAGGAGGAAGAACCAGGTACGCCGGTCTGAGTGCAGACCACTGTACTGAACCCGGTTTGCTCGAGGAAGAAGGTGGTACTGTAGCAGCGCGTGCGGGCCACGCGCAGCCACTTTGGGCGGCGCGTGGGGGCGTGTGCGGCGGCGGATGGGAAAACGGTCAACATGACTTTTGGTCTAGGAGTTGTGTTGAGTTTAATGGAGTTGGTTTCGGGTAAATCGGAAGTCTTTTGAGTATAGTTCCGCGAGGGTGAATGTGTAGGGTTCCGGGGTTTTAAGTCTTTGGTCCGGAGATTTTTGAGGGAATTTTTGGTCATTGGGGTACATTGGGATTTGTGCACAGAAGAAAGGAATGGACGGCTGGGATTAGGCCATGTGGGAGTGTGTGGAGTGGATGGTGACACATGGCATGTGTGTAGAGGATTCTGGTGGAATCCTGTGTGTTCACGGTCCCAAATAATTGGGGTGCAACCGTGCAGTCCTTCGAAATACAGAGAACAGAGGGTGAGAGTTGGGATCAGTTGATCGATCTGAGTGCAAGGGTGAGTGGTTAGGGAATTGTGAGTGTGTTAGTGAGGCAAGGCGGAGCTGGTGGCCGTGAATTGGAGGTGCAATTGTGCACGGCGGCACGGCGGAGGTGTGGAGGAATTTTGGGGAGAAACAGGGAGCTGTGAGGTTGAGGTGGTGGCTACGCCGTGAGGCGAGGCAAATCGAGGCCAGGGGAGGCTGAGGAGACTGCAAGGAGTCCAACGACCACCGTGGAAGGCGGCAGTGCGCACGGCGGAGCTGCAATCGAAGGTGAGATCTCTTTACTCTGTTTTTCCCGTAAACTTCATTTGGAAAGTCGTGACCTTGGGCTGAGAGTCGAGAGGATTGGAGGTTAGGGTAGTGATCAGGGAGGTCCTAGGTGTCGATTTGGGTGGTCGCCGTGACGGGGGCGTACACGGCGGAGCTCAGGCGAAGAGGAGTTTCTGTTACCCTGTTTCGACCGTGAACTTCGAACCCAAAGTCGTGGACTTCTGGGGTGAGTCGAAGGGTTAGGGGTGTTGGACGTGGATCAGTGAGGTTGTGGGGTGAGTCTGGTATCACCACCGTGACGGGAGGTGGCTGGAGTGGAGGAGTCGTGAAACAGGGGTCGAAGGGCTGTCTGGTTTTGAGTTCAGTCGAGGGGATTGGGACAGTGTCGAGGTGAATGGAGTTGGGGAACCGATAGGGTTGGCCTGGACGATGCTGTTGGTGAAGAAAGGAACCGTTTTGGTGGACGGAGGAGGAAGAACCAGGTACGCCGGTCTGAGTGCAGACCACTGTACTGAACCCGGTTTGCTCAAGGAAGGAGGTGGTACTGTAGCAGCGCGTGAGGGCCACGCGCAGCCACTTTGGGCGGCGCGTGGGGGCGCGTGCGGCGGCGGATGGGAAAACGGTCAACATGACTTTTGGTCTAGGAGTTGTGTTGAGTTTAATGGAGTTGGTTTCGGGTAAATCGGAAGTCTTTTGAGTATAGTTCCGCGAGGGTGAATGTGTAGGGTTCCGGGGTTTTAAGTCTTTGGTCCGGAGATTTTTGAGGGAATTTAAGTGAGTGTTCGTAGATGTATTAGTGACGTAATTTGACGGTGTTTGACAGGATCGGGATTTCCCGAGGAAGCCGAGGAACGGGCTGGACGTTCGGGACGCGAGTAAGGCTCAGTACTGTGAGTGGACCCTTTCCTTAAACTCGATCATGCATAACTGTTTTTATAAATGTATTTTATGGTTTTACTTATGACTAGATGTTTCTTGAATATGTTATGATGATTTTATGTGTTTGCACGTTTTTCGAGAAAAAGACGGTTTTGGCACGTTTTTCGAGGAAATGTTGGTTTTCGGATTTTGATGCCACATTTGGGGATTTCCACCGATAAAGGTTTTCTACTAATGATATATAGGTTATGAAATGTGATTTGTGATTACATGGGGTTTTGGTATGAAATGGATATTTTCCGGATTTGGGTTCGGAATGACGGTTCTGAATGCCGGAAGGGCTTCGGACCAGTGATTTCGGATTCGGGTTTGGATATGGATTGGTTTTCAAATGGTTTTGGGATTGGATTTGCTGGATCTGGATATTGGGTTTAAAGACCCGGATTGAGTTTAAAGACTCGGGAGTTTAAAGACTCGGATATATATTGATTTTCCCCCGTAGGCCTTGAGTTTAAAGACTCGGGAGTTTAAAGACTCGGATATTATTAAGGCCTGGATTGAGTTTAAAGACTCGGGAGTTTAAAGACTCGGATAGGTCCAGCAGGTTTGATCGGGAAAATGATGATTTGGTGGTTATGGTTTATGAAACAGTTTTCTGATACTCGTGTGTGGTTTCTCATGGTATTTTATAGTGTTTCTGTTTCTTATGATGTTTATAACGATTATTTTATACTGTGTTTATAACTGTTGGTTATGCATGTGGTTTCAAAACGGAGGGTTTAACTCGGTTTTCTTATAAAATGGTTTTTGAACTTTTGTACTTTTGGTCCACTCACATTTTCTGTTTTAATTGCCCTCCAGGTTGTGGAGCTAGCGCGGGGTCTTGACGTCGAGGCAGAGTCTGAGGCATAGAAGCAACGTGAGGGATTCTAGAAGAGTTTAAAGGCTTCTGTGTGCGTGTACTTTCTCGGTTTTTATTTTCCTTGTAATGTAGTGCTATGCTCTGTAAACGATAAGGATTTTGGGATATTTTGTAATTACTCCTGCGTTTGACTGGGTTCGAGTGAGTGTTACTTGAGTTTTGTGTCGGGGAGTCAGACGGGAGCGGGATTTACCTCGGGTTTCGGGGTGAAACCGGGGTGGGTCCTGACACTACACTTCTGGCTAATTAACTTTGGTGCCTTTTGGATAACTGGTCGGCATCTTCTGCTTAATGATCTTTGGGCTAGAGCCATTTTCCTTGGCCTTCTTGACGTTCTCGGCAGTCAGCCGTTACTCCTCAATGGTTTTCTGCATCTTCTTTGTGCATGCGAGTTCAACTGCTTGATGCACTACAAGTCTACAACACAAAATGACCAAGTTAGCACTAGTCGGCACCAGTCAACATATGGCCAATTAGAAAGATACGAAAATTGGAACTTACCAGGACTAAAGATCAGCCCAACCTTCAATAGGTTATCAGGCGACCTTAGTACACAACAACTCATCTCAAGATCACTAAGGACTGCCAAACGAGCTCACATGATTACTTCTTCACGGTAGAGCAACCTCCCTATAACGCACATACAAGCAAACATTTTAATCAATCACAACTTGATTCAACAAGCAAAAAAAAATCACGTACAAATATCCTAGGGCCAATCGGCGCTACAACCTTTTGATTGAAAGCCATGCCCAATCATATCCCTTAATCGACTCACATTCCTTTCCCAGGGACTAGACACCCAACAAAAATGGTGCCTCCAAATTTCTGGAAAGTCAAAATATCGTTGATGAATGCCCCACGAATCAACTTCGTGACATACTCAATCTCTGCCCATGATGGCAGAGCTAACCCCAATTTGGCTCGGGAAGCCCACATAATCGAAAGACAGTATAAATACTAATCAACGTGATCCATCCATTCATGTTGAGTTGGTCGACTGTAAGCTTCATCCTAGCTAGTATCTCTTGGAGATATGGATGAAAGGCTATTGGACTCCATGTTCAAACCAATCAACATAGAACAACATTGACCCTTTTGATGGCCCACTCGGCCTTGCCCTAGCTGGCGACAGAGTATGCTGAATTTCAAGTGGCACATTGTACAATTTCTTAAACTTCAGCATATTGGCTTCCTTGATTGTATTGACCTCATAGTCAAAAGAGTACAGTGGAAACTTCGTAGGAATTACCGACGAAGGTTCCTGTGCAGCATCTACTTGCTCAGCATTGCAACCCATCTCGACATTGCGCTCCTCATCAACCTTGCCACTCCGCTCCATCTCCCTCTCCTCCCATTCACTATCCAGATCTATAATAGGAGGCTGGGAGGAGGATGCCTCTCCTCTAACGATCTGATCGGTACCTTTTTGTTGTTGGGCACCCCTCACCTTCTTGGCACCCTTTATCTTTTGTTCCTTTAATGTTATATCTAAACTATCAACTGAGGAAGAGGATGAAGAACTATTTTGGGTCGATGAGCACACACTAGTAGTTCATGAAACTCTACCCTCACTCGGTTCATCACTTGCCAAGTGAGAAGTTGTTTCATTACAAAAAGTTTGAGGGAATCTTTCCCTAAGTTCCGTAGTTGACTCAGGCTCTGACATCTACAAATGAAAAATTGAAGGAAAACTACACCTAAGCATTACTAATCCTAATACCAAGGACGAATAAAAAAACAAAGGAGAAAAAATTTTATCTGAAGGATTTCTCAATTAGAAGCTGCAAACTCTAGAAAGCATATTGAAAGGTAGATTCCAAGTCAGATTCAATTGACAGCTTCGAAAAATCGATCAGCAGCCCAACAGAGCTCTGATGATTTTTTAGGCTAAAGTTCCAAAATGAGGGAATTCCATCCCTTTTTATGGGCCCCTGACACACCTCGAGATGCAGACTAGCCATCTGACGGTGCCACGTGTCATCCTTACTATATCCACATACAGATATAGATAACAATATGAATACATTTTTGTGTTTACAAAAAACGAATTTGATTTTTTAAAAACTCAAAATCAAAAAATGATTTACAAAGTATTCTCTGATTGTCAATTAGAACATTATGGTCGATCAGAAGCTTCATTCGAGGTACCCTCTTTGATTTATGCTCTGATCGGCAAGTAGTAACATTGCGACCAATCTGAAGCTTTATTCAGACACATTTTCAGGTTGTCTCATGTAAATGTTTTCTTTGGATTGCTGGTGAGCAATGCATGAGGATAGAAGTTGGGCATCGAGTAATGACATGAAATGCACTCCGCGGTGGAAAAATGTGTCGTTCTGTAAAATCGGTCGCTCGCAAACTGTTCCCCTACCTCATTCATCACCGAACAGTCATTTAGGGGCCTTAGTTGGTGATTCGGGCTGTTTTCCTCTCGAAGATGAAGCTTAACCCCCATCGTCTCGCTGGCCAATCTAGACCTCTATTATTTTGAGGTCATATCTAGTATTCAGAGTTTGCCTTGAAACTAGCATTATTCAGTGTTCACTATGTGACGACCAGTCCCGAATTAACGGGATTAATAACGGATTAGCGAGACTAATCAGGGATTAGACGAGGATTAACAAACGAGCAGGGCGAAATGACGATTTTACCCCTCGAATCAGCAAATCATTGACTTTTCATTCAGGCGGTCAAATGGACTTTGGCCGATGACTGTGACGTAGTTTGGGACATCCCGAGTCCATAAATAGGTGACACGCTCGATTCCGACATTCGTGGAAGAAGTTATGACGATCGGAAGTCCAACGACATTTTGGTAATTTGGTTGAATAGGGGCCAATAGTTGAGTTTTGACTCAGGATGTCTGATGGCCGAGGGCAAAGGACAGTTACGTATATCGGGAAGATACGAATCCGTAGACAGGCGGCACGTCGAATTCGGACGTTCGACGGAGAAGTTACGGTTCACGGAAGTCCGAAGGTACTATTGCACGAAGTTCAAGACAGCTTGGGTTTTGTCCTAAGTGGGGCCCATATATTTTTCACTGGCCCAATGGATGAGTGAGAAGTGTCACCCATCCATTGCCCAGCCCAAATAATTCATGCATCTCACTTTCCTTTCTCTTCGATCATTTTTCCCATTTTCCCCACCAAAACCGATCGACCATCCAACCCCAAATCCAAACCCTTACCCCTTTGATCATCTGTGAGACCCAAGAGAGTGAGAAGAGGACTGAGGAAGGTGGTGGCCGGCCAGGATCAACGCCGCTGTGGACGGCGACCATAAACCCGAGAAAGGTACCTGGTTAGACCCAAATTCCTTTATATTTCGATTTGGGCATTATGGACTGTTTTGGGTGATTAGGAAATGTTTATTAGGTTTCTAGGATGTTTCTAAGATAGTTTTGAAGGTGGTTGGACGGCAGAGGAGCCGGGGGAGGAAACTGGGAAGTTAGGCCGTGAGGTTCAAAAATTGAACCATGGATTTTAGGTGTTTTAGATTAGGTTTGATGATTGAAAATGGTAGGAAACGAGAAAATAGGAATTTAGGGATTAAAATGGAGTCAAACGAACCGGAAATGAAGGAGGAACCAGGCCGGACCAGTCACGCCGGTGCAGGCGAACCAGCGAACCAACCAACCCGGTTTAGTCGAAGGTTAGGGATGGTGCTACAGTGCGGCGCGTGGGCTCACGCGCAGGGGTTCCTAGGGCGCGTGGGGGCTCGTGTCCAATCCTTTGAGGGTGGTTCCAGCATGTGAAATCATCTATTCGATGTAACGAACATTCTGGGACTGGTTTCGTGTCAATCGGACATCATTTCGATATAGTTCGGGACGTCCGAAGGTTTAGATTCGCGTTTAACAAATAGTTAGAAATTCCGGAAAATTACGGGGCTTTAGTGAGGGGTTATATAAGTAGTTAGTAACCCTCTAAATTAATTTGGACAGGTTCAAGAATTCCGGAGGTGACAATTGGCCCGGGAGACGCTTATGGCACGCGTATCGAGGCGCGACTTCGGACGGTCTGAAGTGGACTTGTTTTATGAATTCGATGCATGCATAAATGTTTATAAATGTTTTAAATACATGTTTGGTGATGCCATGAGTGCATTTGTTTGTGGTAGCCTAGGATTTACGTATTTGCACGTATTTCGAGATTTTCGGTTTTATACGATGCTTATACGTGCTAGGCTTTCAATGAGGGTTTCATAAATTGGTTTTGGATTTGGAAATATGAAATCAGGCACGAGACCCATTTGAATTACGAACTCTCGAACTTGGTGTCCATTTGATTTGACTAGAAATGGGACCGATGGCCCATTTGAGTTATGCGATCGGACCGAGGGTCCCGTTGATTTATTATTCGGGCTTGAGGCCCATTTGGTTGTAATATTGGGCGTGAGGCCCTATTGGTCGTGAAATCGGGCTTGAGGCCCTATTGATTTGTGGTTTCGGGCTAAGGGCCCAGTTGACTGTAGTATCGGGCTTGAGGCCCTGTCGGTTGTGAAATCGGACTTGAGGTCTTGTTGCTTTATGCTTTCGGGCTTAGGGCCCAGTTAGCTGTGGTATCGGCCTTGAGGCCCTGTTGATTGTGAAATTGGGATTGAGTCCCAGTTCGGTTTATGAAACGAGAATTCGGGCATGAGACCCTGTTGAACTCTGGATTTAGGTCGAGGCCTGTGAAATGGATTTGAATCGGATTCGAGGAATCCTGTTGACATGAATCGGGTATGAGACCCAATTGAGAAATGTTTTGAGAAAGAAAGAAAGTATTTGAAAATGAATGAACCCTCCATATGTTTATATGGTCTTCTCCAGACGTCGACCTGGAGAGTCACGATCCACAGACCAGAATGGGTATCCCCATATGGATTCCATTCCAGGAGTGGGGGTTACGATTTATGATGTGGTCCTGGACCAGATTCCTGAGAGATGTGTGGACTAGATCCGGAGATAGAGCTCGGACTAGATCCAGAGATTGAGCCTCCCAGATGGAGAATTCCTGGGAGAAGACTCGGAGTGAGACCCCGGGTAGTGTACACACTAGTATAGAGATGATATCATGACATATATCGGGGATATGTTCCCTAGGGGTTGTGTGCCCCGAGTTGGCATCTTCTCGGAGGTGCCGCGGACGGGTTATACGTATTTTGATACGTATGTGGTTTACAGAAAGAGATTTGAGGGCGCAGACCCTGTGTTCCATGTTTTAGAAAGTGATTTGGGGCAAGACCTCGTATGGTATGTTTTAGTATTTCATTGAGAATGATTTGGGCTGAGTTCCCACATGTATTGTTTTATGGATTTAAGGGTTTTTATGATTTCGGGTCGGGGACCCAACTGGATTTACGGTTCATGACGATTTATGGGAACCGGACATGAACCCTAGAAAGGTTTTGAATATGGTTGACAAATGGTTTTATGAACGTTTTGATAAACAGTTTTTGAATGCATGCATATGCTTTTAGTGAAGGGCATAAATGTCTTTATGTGAAAATGTTTTTAATGAAATGATTGTTTTTGTCCACTCACAGTTTTCGTATTTTAATGCCCTTCAGGTTGATAGCGGATGCGGGCTGTAGCAGAGACGAGACATCACACTCCTCCTCCTACGATCCTGGCATGCTCTGGAAGTCCCAGTGAGGGCTAGAGTTGGAATTTTCCCTGGTCTGAGTCCCACGTTAATCCCAGGGGATTTGGGACGGGTCCTGACACACTATGTATTTTCAGATAATTTTGACGGTTTTTTTTTTCAAATCAAGGTTCAAAATTACATGTTTAGAATCCTACTAAAAGTTTGAGTCAAGTGGTAGTTTTAAGTCGAAGTTGGAGTTTGTAACGTTTTTCTGGAATTTTTCTTTAAGGAACAAACAACCACGTACAACGGCAACAATAGACATGTAGAGGGACGCTGGTCACCAGTCTGCGGAACACATGGAAGGCACGTGGCAAGCACGTGCTAACCACATATGAGCCATATGGAAAAATTCAGTAGGCATGTGGACACGCATTCCACCTCTAGTTGGAGTGTGGAAGATCTTGGGGATGTTTTCGGGCTTCTAGCGACTCGTGGGCCACGTTTTGAGACATTTCGATCAATATGAGCATTTTTTTTTAGTTCGTTTGGGTTATTTTAAATTTTTTTTGACCAAGATAAGATGATTTTTGTTTACTTTTTTATTATTGAACTCGTGTGTAAATTTTATATTCGGATTTGGTTAGGGGAACCAGCGGCTTGGAGCTTACGTTAGCTTTGCACTGTCAGGTGATTTTATCCCTAAAAAAATATGAGTGGGCTTGCTTCCTAAACTCTAACATAGAGTAATATACTATGCTACTTGTATTCATATTTGTGTTTTAAAAGTATCCTTATTTCATAGCTTATGATGTGTTGTTATGGTGTTCGACTTAGTGATGATATTATGATATCACGATCAAGCATTGAGGTTTTATACTTTTTCACTTCAGTGTGATTTTATTGAGACTTTGGTTATATTTTCAAGTAGATATTGGGATGACACCATTTGACAACTATTTCAAGATTTGATTAGCCAGTTTGAGATTCTAGCTCTATGCTAATTTACATAAATTTTTATTAGTACATGTATGTAGGTCACAGAACAATCCTCTACGTGATCCTCACACATACTGACGTAAGTATCGAAGTCCCTAGGCTGGCACCCAATCGGTGTCAAGTACTTTTCTTGACATCTCGCAGGTTTCCCAACTAATGAGAAGAAGGCCCATTAATGTCAAGCAAGACAATATTCTGTTAGATCCATTTTCAAATCAAACAGTTGGAGTTGTGTATGGGAATTCTAAGTAAGTAATCCCACTATCCCTTCTTCAGACTGACCACAATGTGAGCTGAACATGGTGATAAAGAGCTAAATACCACACTTTTTTAGGAGAGCAAAACAGAGGTAGATTAGATCCATCTTCGAACGCCATGCTCAGAATGATGGAACATCTCTAAATGAAGGTAACTAAACTTAGGAAGAGCAACTTGGCCATTGAAAGAACCAAGTCTTTGGAGACCAATATCAGAGCAAATTTTCTCTACTTACTACCACTGGGGAAGAACTAAGAGAGCAACAAGTAGCAATTGAGAGGGCACTTGTGTGACGACCCAGAAATTCGAAAAAGGAAATTTTAGAAGTTTGAAAATTTTAGGGAAAAATCATCTCAATCGGAGTTATATTGAAAAATTTATGATTGAAACAAGGTGGCCACCAAAAAGTGCAAAGGATTTCGGTATGAGGCTATTGAAACCATTACTTCAGCCCAAATCCAATTCGGTTAGCACCTGCCGATTGATCATATTTGACTTCGATGCATGCCTCCTGAACCAGACTCTGAATTACAGTGCGCGCCTAGAGAAAATCTATTTAGCCCTACCTTGTGTGTTGACCGCTGTTAACTGCGTGTTTTGACCCATATTTTTGGTGGTTGACCACCGAATCTTCTCCTGCATTTTTCCAGCACTTGTTTTCCTTCTTCTATGTGGAAAACTTGTCCAAATAAAGATTGGTTTTGCTTTTCCTTTTCCTCTATGAAACCTTATTATATTAGGACTTCAATTTATAATCAATTTTCCTTTTAACTCCTATTTATTTGAGAATTAATTTTCTCTTATAAATAGGGAGGCTTAATCTAAATGTAAGGAATCTCTCATTCTCCACACCAAAACTCTGCTCAGCCAAATTTCCTTTTTTAATAAATTCAAGATTTCTTTTGAAAAATCCAATTACACCATAACTTACCATAAGCACCTTCATCCGTGACAATCTAGGGTAGTTTCCGGTTGTCTCACCAAGGAGTGTCGATCATTTAGCATCCCTAGGGCAGTTCCCAAAGATAAAAAGTGTTACGCAACCTTTTTACCTTATGGTTGTCTTTTGTTGTTGAATATTGCTTTTATGAATTGATTTCTATTATAATTCTGGTTTTATACTTCATATGAATTTCATTAATCTTCCATGTGTTCTAATACCTCAGTTTTTGTTATACTTGTATGTTGTTCTTAATGCTCAATTGGATCTCTACGGTAGTTACCGAGTCTAAATCATTGAAAGTGTCTAGGGCAGTTCCTAGCACGTACTTGAGATAATATGTTTGTATTTCGTAGAACTAAAGTGATGGAATTTCATAGGTTTTGAAATTGGTACGGTTTATGAATGAGTTAGGTTTAAAGATGAGTTGACCATGTAAATAATAAATTAGGTTAGATTAGGTTAGTTTAGGTTAGTTAATCACGTAGGACATTAGAATCAATCTATACCCCTAATTAATCAATCAAACGACAATCATGCTTAGGTACCCTCAATCCCCGGTTCAGAACGATCCCTATTTACCAATACTACATCTACACAAAAAAAAAGTTTTAAATTACGTATGTTAACATTAAGTATGAGTGTAACTTTTTTTTTTACTTTAATGCTTGATTTTAGCATATCAGTTTAATTACTAGATTTGGTTAGTTTGATTTAGAATTTTGATTATGTATTGAATTGGAAGTTAGGTATTAGTATTCCTTGTTTACCTAGGATTGTTTTCCTATGTAAGGCTTGGCTTAGACTTCTAAATTGTAACCTTTTAGTAAACGAAGAATTCAAAATAATTACAAGGAAATATATTAGTTGATTCCCAAAGTATCTTACATCCCTTATAATTGTACATAACTTAATTTATCCATGCACCCTTAGGTTATGAATTTGATGATTTCAATTTATGATGCATTAGTGGTTTTGGTTTGTTGTTTGTCTAACATGGTATAAGAGTGGATTCGATTTGTCTCTTGTACTTTGTTTGTTCATTTTGGAGTATCCATTTGATATGGCATCAGAACGATTTCGATCTGTTGGACCTTCTTTAGTACTCTATTTGTTGGGCTTATATTATTTGGGCTCTCATACTTAGGAGGGGAAGTATAAGCATCGTCATTGTTTTCGGCACATCATCATCACTGGTGCACATCGGTAACAACATTGCCATGACACACATCAACATTGCATTGGAAGAATAACATCGACAACACATCATCAACAACACAACATTGACAACACAACATCAACGGCACAACCACGATGTGACGAGATCAATTTTGTCTTGCTTTTTGACAAACTCACAATACAAAATCATGAGTTTGATAAGGGGCATTTTCAAATATTGTCTTAATTAGGAATTTGTTTTTGGTTTTGAATTAGGAATTAGTTTACTTACTAGATTTAGTTAGATTTGTTTTAGAGTACTGATTTTGTATTTAAAAGTTAGGTTGTAGTATTCCTTGTTTACATAGGATTGGATGCATATATAAAACTAGACTTAGACTTGTAAATTGTAAACTTTGAGTAACCCAAGAATTCAGATTAATTACAGTGAAATATATTAGTTGGTCCCAAAGTATCTTGCATCTCCTATGAATGTTTGGAACTTAGTTTCTCTGTGCATCCAAGGGCCATGGATTTGAAGATAGCAATTCCCGATGCATTAGTGGTTTTGGTTTGTTGTTTGTTTAACATGGGTTGAGAGTGAATTCAATTCCCCTCTTATACTTTCTTTGTTCGTTTTGGAGTATGAACTTGACAGTTGCGACCTCTGCTTCTTGGATGCATTTTTCTCTCAGTCTGTTCGGATTTGGGGCTTATTCATTTTACCCCTACTATTTAGTTAATTTAAACAAGGTTTTTTTTTTTGTTTGTGACTTTAATTTGGGTTCATAGTGGTTGTTTACTATTCCTTTGCATGTACCATGCTTGGTTGTCCCTTTGGACTTTGTTTGCATGCCTATTCGCAATGTAGAGAAGGATTTCTTGCTTTCTCTCTGAGGAATACCTCTTATAAACATGTACCTCTCGTTAATCAAATGTTACCATTAATTGGTAATATTCTTATTTATTGCATAATAGGAAGTCATAGGTCTCAAGTCTGATATTTGAAAAAAGCGAGATCAATGTAACATTTATATCCCAAATAACAATATCGTTATGTTTAAAAAAAACACGAGTTTTTTTTTTCAACATGACTATATATTGGAGGAGGATTGGATACTTTTGCATTGATTTCACCCTTTATAAGATTCAAATTCTCCTTTTACAAGAATCAAACATAAAATCTTTTACCACACATTTGAGAGGAATACATTAGAAAGTAATATTAAGGGCACTAGACATATTTAAGTCACACAATGGTTCAACTATAGTAACTCAACACAAATATAATCATTCTCGTCATTAAGGTTTTCTTTTACATTGCATATAACTTTATATAACGATATTGGAGGTAGTGATCATGTATTGATTTTTCTTTTTATATGTAACAACCCATCCCAAAAATTGGGGTAGTTTTGTAAATTAAATTGGGAATTGATGATTTTACCCTTATAGGTCAAAAGTTGACTTTTTTCTCAAGGTACAAACTGGACTTTTCTTGAGGACCGTTACGTTGGTTTCAAAATTGTGATTCTATAGACAGGTTGACAGGAACCGTCCCAACTGGACGTCAAAAACCGTGCCCGGTCCTGCTCCCGTCTGACAAGTCAACTAAAGGTCCGAAACTCCCCTTCAGTGCTTGCCAGACAAGGGATGTTCGCGCGGATTTCTGCTGCTGTCACTGCCTCACGATCAGTCCCGAGCGTCGTACCACGGCCTGGAGGGTCACAAAACAGAAAAGGTGTGAGTGGACAAAAATGACCTCTTATAAAAACATATTTCAAAATACAATCTTACCCTCCAGTTTTCACAATCTTGCATGCATAACGTAAAACATGAGTGACCGATAAAATCAAAACATATTTTCCCATGGTCCATAAAACTCATGTTCACCAAATCAGTTTATGTTATAAAACATCAAATCCCGGCTCTCAGGCCAAAACATGTGAAAACATAATCACCTGGCCACAAGGACCAAAAACCCGTACTCAATACCAGTACATCATCATAATCAATACCAATCAGCATTACTTACCAGTGCACAATAAATATATCAATCCAATCAATCCGCATTACTCACGAGTGCATAAAATATCACCAATCACATCTGCACCACTCACCAGTGCACAATCAATCAAACTGTACTACTCACAAGTGCTGCACTACGCGTAGGCCAATATCCAGTCACTCTCTCGGGAATAAACACCTCTGGGCTCAACCTCCTCGGGCTCAGTCACCTCTGGGCGAACACATCCCCAGGATCAGACACCTCCGAGTGGTACATCCAGGCTCAGTATCATCCGAGAAGCTGACTATCATAGGATCAACTCCCGATCCTACAATCACATCCCCCAAGCTCCGGTCGTCTGGGTAATCCCCCCAAGCACCGACCGTCTGGGAATATCACAATCACAATGAACACCATCCCGGGAATTACATCCCAAAACATTTCAATCAAATCTTGACTTCATACCAAGTCAAGGTCATTCTCAACTGGGTCTCAAGCCCAAAATACCTTTTATACATAAACCGTTAAAATCACATTTAAATCAATAGAATAATCCGGAAATCATCATTGACTCACCAACCAAGTCAAAACATCAGTTTAGAAATCATTTAGACTCCGGGCCTAGCCCAAAACATCATTTGCACGTACCTCGTAAAACGTGCCCGAAAGACTGATTAAAATAATCATAAAATCACAAAAATCATTAATTCCATCAAATTCACAAGTGACTCCAAAACCGAGTCAAAATCACTATTCACTTGGGTTATCATGCCCAAAATATCATTATCACGCAAATCCATGCGTTGCAACCTCCGTTGCCATTTTCACATAAATCCACGAAATTGACCCTCGACTCATTCCCGAGTCCCCACATCATCTTTCAATCCATGACTCAATAATCCGAGTCCAAACATTATTTTCAATCAATTTCAATCCCGGACTCATAAACCAAGTCCAAACATTATTTTTACCAAATTTCGTAATTTCTCGAAAATCGCCCAAAATAATAATATAATAATCATAAAACCGAGAAATTACCGGATTGAAACACAAATCATGCCCAAGCATATAAAATCATATAATAAGGCATAAAAATCATATATGCATGCATCACGGTTAGAAAACAAAGTCCACTCACACACACCGTCCAAAACGGTCCGTTTCCGAGCTGCACGTTTTTCCGTAAAATCTGGAAATCACAACTCCTGTCCAAAATCATTATAGAGGGTTACTAACATCTCAAAATACAACATATAATTTTCCCCAATTTTTCCGGGATTTAAATACGTATTTTTAACGTAATACAAAACTTCGGATACGCGGAACATTATCGAAACAATATCCGATTTCACCGAAATCAACGTCAAAATGTTCGTTACACTGAGAGGATCAAAAGTCATGTTGACCTCACCTTGAGACTAGGCCGGACGCGCCCCCACGCGCCGCCGTGAGTGGCTGCGCGTGAAATCCACGCGCCTGCTACAGTGTCACCGTCCCAACCCGTTTGTCTGTAAAACGGGCCATTTAGCCCGCGAGGCGACCCGGTTCGTTTTCTGTCAATTCGACATTGATTCCACCAATTGAACATTCAGTCAGTTTCGATTCAAGTCTAATTAGTGTTCTGTGGACTTAATTACAAGAAACATTACCTCTAACCTCACGATCACAGATGATCAATCGAAGGACATCCGGCCACTGTTCATCCTTCGAAAACCGTCAAACCTTCTTGATTTCGTTCAATTGATTCACCAGTAAGCTTCAATGGACTCAGGTAAGTATTTTCCCCAACTCAATTGCATCAATTCGTGGTTCAAACGCCACGACTCAAACTCGATTCTTCGTCACTGTGCAACCATGGAGTTCAGTCAATCTCCAGCGTTTTCCTTCAATTGATGGATCCAGAAGCATCGTGGGATCCTCAGGAACACAATCCCCACATCAATTACACCGTTTGATCGCTCCAAGATCACGACACAGCCTCGATTTCTCTCACTGTTACCAAACCCGTTCAGAGCCAAATGAGCCTCAATTCAACTCGTTTTTGATTTGAAACAACTCGTCTCAACCTCAGGAAGCTGAATGTGAGCTTCAATTTGATCCTCACGACCCCTCACTCGACATTTGAATTTCCCCCCAATTTTCTAAATTTTCGATTTTGATTTCATCCTCCCTCACTCTGTCCCGTGTGTTTCTCTCAATTAATACAATCTTCAAGTCTCACAATTCCCTCAATTCTGCCACAAGAAGGCAGCCAAGTCCCCCAGCTCACACACTCAATTGATGTAGTTCACAGTATAAGGAAATATGGAGGAAAAGGAAGAGAAAATGGAGGACAAGGATGATTAGGGATGATGATGATGTTGTAATGATGGTGTTGGGAGGGAAACATGGATCAGATTTCAGGGGATGGGTGACACTTGTCACTCATCCGGATGTGCACAGTCACCGGGTACTGTTCATATTAAAATATTATTTTAATCCCGGTTCGTTCGGTTAACCGAGCCCGATTCCGTGACCATAACTTCGTCGTCGAATCTCCGATTTCGGCATGCCGCCTGTCGTTGGATTCGTATCGACGAGACCTACGTAACGGTCCTTGGCCCTCGTCCATCGGACCTCCCGATCAAAAAGTCAACATTTGGCCCCTACTATGCCAAATTACCAAAATACCCCTCATCAACCGATCATCATAACTTTCACTACGAATGTCGGAATCGAACGTGTCACCTGTCTATGAACTCGTGACGTCCCGAACTACGTCACAGTCATCGGTCAAAGTCCGTTTGACCGCCCGAACTAAAAGTCAACATTTTGCCCACGCTAGGGGCAAAACGGTCATTTTGCACGTTTCGTTCGATTTCACTCAACTAATCCCCGATTAGTCATTCTAAATCATAATTAATTAATATTCAATCCCGATATTCGGGACGGGTCCTTACACAGGTTGCATGCAAAAGTAGAGACCGTATGAAAGAGTTACGGGCCTAAACATCCCAGGGTATTTTGGTAATTTAAGAACTATGGGCATTTTAGCCATTTGATTAGGTTGATGAGTTATTACCTGATGACTCAGACATTTTGAGGAGTAAAGTGTCACCCTAGGAATCCTAAGTGTGTCCATCACTGTTGAGTTTGATTGTTAAAAGAGAAAGAGACAAGACGCGTGGGAGGGAGGGGAACAGACTGGGTTTTTCGATGGGGGAGGACCGAATTGCAAGAAAACCACCCTGCCCAACGAACGACGAGGAGGAGGCTGTAGGATTGTTAAGAGATGGTTTTCCTTCGTTCACTGAATGAGTCACAGGTTTCTCGAATATTGTCGACGACAGTTGGTGCAAGATTTGGGGAAATTGGTTCATGGAACGTTCCTGCCCGGGAAAGAGGAAGGACCTAGAGATCGATTCGATGAAAACTAAGGCTCGAGAAATGTTTATCTTAACCCTCCAAGTTGAATTATGCCAACCTTGAAAGAAGAGATGCATGGCAATAGGTTGGTTAGAGTTCAGCTGCAGAGCTGAGAGTTCTATGGTCTCAATCTTATTGAACTAAGTAATTAATCTGGAAATTGAATGTATCATTGAGTTCCTGGCATTCTTTACCTACAATTTGATATAAGCATCACAAGATTTGTTCAAGAATTGGAACGGATATGGAAGCTAGGTTGCAAGAATTGGGTTGGATACACCACCTGGCTGGAGGTAGCAGGCAAATACGCCTGCTACTCTGATGACAGGCACATGATGCCCATGAGCAGAGACACTTCGATGGCACATGAAGGCGCATGGGGCGTCCCCTCGAGTTACGGTCAACATGAAAAGTCTCCATTTTTTATTTATATATCTAATGGCATAATGTTTTAGATGACTAGCTATGTTTTCGAGATAGTTTTATACGTTAAGTGTAATAAGGTTGTTAGTTTCGATATACATGGACCTCCCATATTTCCACCATATTGGTTATAAATTCTTGATGTGATGAGAATTTTATAACAAGACTCGAGTTGAATCAAAATATTGGCATAAGGCTTAGAAGGAGCTAAAATGACAGATTCTACTTCTTGAAGGGGTCAGTAGGTTGGATGTGGGCAGTGACCTCGTGAGGACGAATTCTGTTTAGCTCACATACTGAGATATTAATTCTGATAGAATCAATTTATATCCCTTATCTAACAGGTTTTCTATTTGTGTCTAAGAGTACTCAGGGTATTTCAAGTACATTTATTATTATGTCAGACAAGAGTAAAGACTAGACACAATTATCAAAGCGTTTTTGGGCAGGTTCTCTTAATTTGGTATCAGAGAAAACCAGGTAACAGGTCGAACGCACGGTGAGTGGACATTTGTTTTTTAAACTGTGATGCATACATACTTAAATGTTTTGAATATTTTATTACATTATTTGAGTTGCAATGATTTGAATAATGATTTGAGATGATTATCTGATGATTTTCCGAATTTAGAATATTTATTCAAATGGATTTTATTGGTTTCTGGACATGGACTTTACGGTTGTTGCATGGAAATAGTGTTTTAGGCTCAGGCCCCATTTGGAAATGTTTTGACTTGGACTTGGAGTGAGATTTATGGTAAAGAAAGTTTTCTTGGTTTTATTTTTGTTTTCCACGGTTAACTATCCTTGTGTGCTATGATACGCCAGATGAAAGTTTAAAGACTCGTTCCCAAGAAAGACACCATGACCTTGAGGTGAGTTTAAAGACTCGAGCTTGAGGAGGCCTGACATGACTCAGAGGTGAGTTTAAAGACTCGAGTCCGGGGAGGCCTGACATGACCCAAATGTGAGTTCAAAGACTCAAGCTCGGGGAGGCCTGATATGACCTAGATGGGTGTTTAAAGACTCGAGCCTCGGAAGGCCTAACATAACCCGGATGGGAGTTTAAAGAATCATGCCTGAGGAGGCCTGCCCTAATATTCCAAACGTGAGTTTCACGACTCGATTTCAAGGAGACCATGATATGTTATGTTAGGACATGGGAGCCTGCCAAAAAAAAGGGCTTCAACCTACATGTGTAAATTTTGAGGGCGAAATTTCCACAAAGAAATAAGATTGTAACGACTCATCCCAGAAATTGGGGTATTTTTGTAAATTAAATTGGGAATTGACGATTTAGCCTCAAATGTCAAAAGTTGACTTTTTCTCTCAGGATAAAAACTGGAATTTTTGTGAGAACTGTTACATAGGTCTCGAACTCTTGAGTCTGTTGACAAGTGTCATGCAAAAAACGAAGACCATACAAAAGAGTTACAGGTCTAAACATCCATGGGGCATTTTGATCATTTAAGCACCAGAGCCATTTTAGTCATTTGATTAGATTGATGAGTCATTATCTTATCACTCAGCTATTCCCAAGAGTGACAAGTGTCACCCTAGGAATGCGGAGGGTATCCATTACTAATGAGTTTGATTGTTAAAAAAGAAAGAGAGGAGACACACGAGAGGAAGAGGAACATAATGGGTTTTTGGGCGGGGGAGGACTGAATTGCAGGAAAACCACCATCCTTATCGTACAACGACAAGGATGATTTAGGACTGTTATGAGATGTTATCCCTCCATTCACCGAATGAGTCCCAGACATCTCCAATATCATCGACAACTATGGGCACAGGATTTGGGGAAATTGGTTCATGGAATGTTTCTTCCTTGGAAAGGGGAAGGACCTAGAGATCGATTCGATGAAAACTGAGGCTCGGGAAGTATTTATATCAACCATGCGAGTTGAATTATGCCAACCTTGAGAGAAGCGATACATGGTAGCATGTTGATTAGGGTACTTCCATGGTCGCAATCCTATTGAACCATGTAATTAATCTGGAAATGGAATATATCATTAAGTTCCTAGCGTTCTTTACCTGTAATTTGATATAAGAATTATAAGATTTGGTCAAGAATTGGCACGGATATGGAAGTCGGGTTATGGTATCTATTACAGGGAATCAGGTCGGATGCACGATCCAACTGGAGGTAGCATGCGAGTAAGCCTGTGACTTTGATGATAGGCGCGTGACGCCCACATGCAGAGACACTTCGCAGCTGCGTGATGGCACGTGTAGCTTCCTCTCGAGTTACAGTCAACATGAAATGTCTCACTTTTTAATTTGTGAATCTAATGGCATAATTTTTAAGGTGATTGTTTATGTTTTCGAGACAGTTTTATTCGTTCAAAGTAACAAAGTTGTTAGTTTCGATATACATAGACCTCTCGTTTTTTCGGGAACTTGGTTATAGATTCTTGATGTGATGAGAATTTTAGAACGAGACTCGAATTGAATCAAAATATTGGCATACGGCTCGGAAGGTGCTGAAATGACATATTCTACTGCTTGAGGGGTCAGTGAGTTGGATGCGGGTAGTGACCTCGCGAGGACGAATTCTGTTTAGTTCACATATCGAGATATTAATTTTGATAGAATCAGTGTATATCCCTTATTTGACAGGTTTTCTATTTTGTGTATAAAAGTACTCGAATTATTTCAGGTGTATTGATTATGATGTCAAACGGGAGCAGGATTAGACACGATTATCAGAGTGTTTTTGGTCGGGTCCTATCATTATAAGAGTGGAACATGTCCTTTACAGAGTTGAACACAAGACTTCCTATTACGTTGTAGAGATACATACTATTAGAAAGTAGTATTAGTAGCATTGAACAAACATATTTGAATCACATAATGGTTCAACTATAACAAATCTACACAAACAATAATATGGCCATCAAGGTAAAGTCGATGCAAAGTTAAAATGGCTTTATCTACCTCTTCTTACTTAGGGAAAATTGTTCCTAATGTCCCAAAACTTTACACTGATTTTAGCTATATTCATGAAAGTTATTAGTAGTAGTATACATCCTAAAAAACTATGTCTAAACATGTATGTATAGTTATTTCGTTAAATTTTCTCTCAATGATTATTCATGAATAATAATTAGAATTTGTGTAAAATTTAGAGACGGTGACAATCATTTTATTTATTGATTACTTTCACAACTAAATATCAATACAATACAAATATAAATTGTTTTTTGAATTTATACAAGTGGATATTTAACTAAAATACTAATACACTATAATTTAAACCATTTTTAACATAATGATTAATTAATTAAATAACCGTAAAAGTGAAGAGATCAATGACAGAACAGCCGACAGATGAATATAATTAAACATTTGGTTTTATGAAGCAAAAAAGAACAAGGGAATGAACATGCAAACTTAATAGTTGACTTCATGAGATCACAGCTCATATAGTTCATGATGAGGCATGGAGATTTCAAGCATCTTCTAATGGGGTCTTTAAACCTTTTTAAATATTCAATTTCCCAGCAGGATGTTCTGAATTCAGACATTGCTAAGGTCAAGGGAAGCTTCATAATACAAGAACAACTTGACAGACTATTCCAAAACTTTTTTTTTTTTTTTAAAGGTCAATATTATCATCATAATTATTATCTTATTCAAGATTAAACCTCTTTTGAAAGTTCAGAATGTGTTAAAAAAATTATTTATTTATTTAGGAAAATATTTGTCAATTTGGATCATTGTATGCCATGCAATACGTACTCTCCATAGAATATTTTACTTATCATCCCAAACTATTGTAAAGATTAATACAATTTATAGATATAACCAGTTGATCAAGATAGTGTATTCATTTTTTAATATGAGTTCGATTTTTATAAATCGGAGTAATCTAGAGTATTATTCGAATTAAAAATACATTTAATTAATTCATACCATATTCATGTGGTAGCGTACAACATTTGGGATGATATTTTTCGGTTCATTTCAATAATGTCATTGTTTCATTAGGGTCTGTTTCTTATGTTTTTTTCCAAATAGACAAACTGATACATAAGGGTGAAAAAACAATAGTCTTTAATGAACTCTTATTGCGAGAGCTCCTCTGATGCAATGAATTGAAATTATTCATTCAACTTGTCTTCATTCAGCTTTCAAAATACTTAATCAATCCACTAATCACACGACAGCTATGCTAATTGTCATTATTGTCATATTTATATCAAATAAATTTTCCTGTAATTGGAAATTACTTCTATCATTTTTACACCTTTGATGAGAGGATATATAAAATGACAAGAGAAAAATAATTAAGAGATGAATTTGAGAACTACAGAGGATGTGTGGCAGAGTAGTTTGCAGAATTTGGGTGATTTGCGTAGAAATTTCTTGGAAATATTTCATTCTCTTGCAATCAATTATGAAACTTTTCAAAGTAATCATGATTTGCAAAAATTACCCAAAAAGACATCTGAGGGGGAAAAAAAACAAAGGGGCGTCAATATAATACGAGAAGTATCTGACAACAAAAGTTGGTCAAAAAAGGAGTGTACCATTGGAAGTATATGTTGAGTATTTAAGGTCATCCAATTGTCTTTACTGTATAAATGTTGCAATTAGAATTATTCGTTTTTTATTTATTTTTAAAAATTATTTTACTAAAAAGGTAATTAAATTAGAGATTATTCAGTGTCACATATATGAATGTATTAATTACATAAATAATTTAATGTGAAATTATTAGTTATATATATTAATTATATAAGCGATTTAACGTGAAATTTTTAGTTATTGTTAATAAAACTATCAACTTATTCAATACATAGAAAATTAAACGATTTATGATTTGATTGATATATTTTGTGAAGATGATTTCAGAAGGTAAATAAAAAGATGGGAATTCAATCTATAAGAATCATGCGGTGAAAATTAGTTAATCATAGGAACTAGGTGGATAAGGAGAGGCACCAAGGGTGCAGGAATTCGGTATTGTTCCTGATTATAAAGTGTTTTTAGTGAGTTTCGAATTCTTATTAGTTAATCATAGGAACTAGGTGGATAAGGAGAGGCACCAAGGATGCAGGAATTCGGTATTGTTCCTGATTATAAAGTGTTTTTAGTGAGTTTCGAATTCTTATTAGTTAATTGAACATAAAAATAATTTTATCAATAGTTGTAGAAATATACTTTTTTTTTTTGAAAATTTATTTTTTGAATATTTCAAATTGACAGTTTAATAATATAATACAATTGATAGAATATTAGTACGTTTCAGAAAAGAATACATGTACAAATCTTCAGTTATCAAGAATTTATTACAAAACTTCTATATTGGCAAACAATACCAGTCATGGTGGTTTCTTTTCATCAGAAATTTTCCTTTTTCCAATTCACATGTCTGCTTTTGCGTTAAAAATCTTAGGCTAGAGTTTGATAAAATGAGGCATTACTTGAAACTCAATACAAACTCCAAAGCTGTCATTTTCCATTTTCACAAATCTAAAATCTTTCTAAGAACTGCCCCAGAAGTGAAGCCAACAGTACTTAAATTCCCAAACCATGAAGAGCAGAGACACATCAAAGTCAAATAATTGGAACTTCGTCTTCTATCATCCCATCCATCAACTAGGAACATGGAATTCAATTTGGACCGTTGGATGGTAATGGAGCCCTCCGGATGTTGGTCTAGAAGTTGACTTACATCCTACATTGTAAAGCAGAGGATCCAAACTCTGGAAAAAATATTTTATTAATTCATAACTACAATCTCCAATCAGCTTCATGAATGTGACTTCTCTCTTTGAGGCTCCTCCTATTAAATTGATTCCTTACCAGGCTGCCATTTCATTTTCTTAAGCTCCTTATCATCTCTGTCTTTCTCTTTCTATCTCTCTCTCTCTTTTCTTCCCACAACCTCCACCACTTCACTTCCTAGAAAGAATACACAACATATCCACACATATATATTATCGAAGGCCTTATTCCTTCTCTCTTTTTGCTAACAATTCATACATCTAATTAAACTCTGTGAGCCACTTTTTTCAAAGTCTTTGCCAGCATTGGACTCCACATGGGGAGGCACTCCTGTTGCTACAAGCAGAAGCTAAGGAAAGGCCTTTGGTCTCCAGAAGAGGATGAGAAGCTTCTCAATTACATCACCAAGCATGGCCATGGCTGCTGGAGCTCAGTCCCTAAGCTAGCAGGTAATCAATCACTTAATTCATTAATTTCTTAGGATTTCATTTTATTGAAGCGACTCTGGAGAGGAAGAACGCCTTTAATCACTTGAGCTACAAAATTTTGCGACGCAGGTCTACAGAGGTGCGGGAAGAGCTGCAGGCTAAGGTGGATAAATTACTTGAGGCCTGATTTGAAGAGAGGGCCATTCTCACAGCAGGAAGAGAATTTGATAATTGAACTTCATGCAGTTTTGGGCAACAGGTATTTTAAATTTAATTGATTTTAACTACTTTTTTTCTCCTCCTTATGAATGACTGAAAATGAAATTGTGGGTGGTGGTGCTACAACAGATGGTCTCAAATTGCAGCTCAGTTGCCAGGAAGAACCGACAATGAGATTAAAAATCTATGGAACTCCTGCATTAAGAAGAAGCTGAGACAGAGAGGCATTGACCCAAACACCCACAAACCACTCTCAGAGACAGTCGATAATAATCAAGACGACACCAAAGACATCATTGACAACAACAACAACAAAAGCAGCGACAACAAGGCCTCTGTTGAATCAAATGAGCTCAATCTTCCTGACCAGGCAAAGCCACCCACACTCGTCTCCGAAAATCGGTACCCAGTTGAAGTCTCCTCCACCTCCAAAATCATACGAAACAACAATGGCAACACCAGCAGCACAAATTTAAGTGGTCTTGTAAATGTAAATCCCTCCTCCACTCAAGAATTTTTCATAGACAGAGGAGCTTGTGAAGGCTCCACCAGTAGCTGCAGGCCTTCTGATTTTGTGGGGTACTTTTCTTTTCCTCCTCAACAGCAGCAGCAGTCGAGCTACGGGTCCGATATGGGGCTAGCTATCAATCCTAACTCCGTGGGCGCTTTCAGATACGGGTCTTCTCCGTCTGACATGGTGCCCGCCGAGTATAACATATCAACCATGTCATCCACCTCATCCATATTCGCAACTCCCACGCGCGTCAAGCCTTCCATTAGCCTCCCTTCCGATAACTCATCAACTTGGAGCAACACCACCACGCACAACAACAACAACGACAGCAATAGTCAAAGCTACTTTGACCAGACTGCAGCTTTCTCTTGGGGCCTCCCAGATCAGCCGGCGAAACCGGACGACACTGAAGAGATCAAATGGTCTGAGTATATGCACGCGCCGTTTCTTATGGGAACCCCTATCCAAAACCCGCAGCAGCATCAGAGTTATGCTGCCGCTGGTGAAGTTAAGCCTGAGACATCTCATTTTTTATCAAACGGTCCGGCTTGGCACCACCATCATCATCATCATCATCAGAACCAGCAGCATCAGCAGCCGCAAGCTTTACAGGCTTCAGAGATGTATACAAAGGATCTTCAGAGACTTGCTGTAGCTTTTGGACAGACCCTTTAATTTAGTTTGGACTATTCCAAAATCATCAGGTGAAAGACGACATGCCTGCTCTATATATCTAGCTAACTTTGAGAAACCCAAAAAAAAAAGAGGGAAAAATTTCAACATCTTCTTCAGAAGTTGTCAGATTGAAGAGAGGCCTTTGGAACGAAGGGAAGACTGCTTCTGGATTTTTTTTTTACAATTTATAGGTGTGTGCTATAGAAATTTCTTTTTTCGATTTTTTGTAAATGTGTCCCCATACCAAATTTCTTCAGCCTTTTTATTCTTAATTAATTGCCATATATTATCGTGATTTCTCCATCTGATCTTTATGTTCATCATTATCATCCGTACGGTAGAATTTTACAAAATAAGGAATTGTGAATTATATTGTTGCTCGATCTGTGGCTTATAGGATCCCGAGCTTCTATACATTTACCAGTTTTATTTATCATGTTCTTAAGTATTGTTCTTCGTTCAATTATTGCGTGGTAGAAGAAAATGAAATAGTGTCAAATTTTTTCACCTTTGTTTACAGCAATATCTTAGTCACACAGTTAAAAATAATATATAATATATAAATGAGGTTTCCATTTGTACAAGTTTCAAGTTTAATTTGAACCAGTTTCATTGCTTTCACCTTCACCTTTTCAAATCTCGAGTCCAAGTGTGATGGTGACTCCTTTTGCAAGATATATATACAAAACATTTGGTTTCCTGGGATCCATTTTTTTTTTTAAATTTAAAATTATTTGCATCTCACTATCTGCCTTCATCCTTTTCACATTCAAATATGTACAGAAAAATTCAATTTTCTAGTGCAAAAGTTCAAAGAGACCATTTTTTTTTTTCTGAAATGGGTTTGTCACTGTCTCTTAGAGATGGAGATGTTCTTCACTTTATAAGTTTTTAACAGTCTTTAAGTCACTTCCTCCCTCTCCAAGAGGACATGAAATTATGTTTGTCTAGCCTCCTTTTAGATAATATTCTCTGGGTTACCAAGCAAAATGATCATGAAGTAGACTAAATAAAATTTAAATAAATGCCAATGTTATGAAATATTCAGATTATTTTAATTAAATTAAAATAGAATATTGTTTATATTAAATAAAATAAAAATAATATGGGAGGCAAGAGTCCAACATCATATTTCTTATAAAAACCCACCTGCTAGCTACTACTAGTGAAGAAAATATATGAGAAATGACTTGCAGTCCAATATAGGCCTTAAATTCTTGTCTGATTGTCTACTTGGGTGGCAAGAGCCTATGAGCTTAGAACATTATCCTTTAAGACATGCTAGCTCAATAGGCAAGAAAAAAAAACGGAGAAAACTTCCAACTCAGTACGACGTAGAAAATGTAGATATATTTCCGATAATCTAAATTACAAAGAGGGGGCATTCGAATTCAAATACAGAAATTTTTTGTCCTAATCAATACAATTAGGCGCACAGGTTTACGGAAAAAGTGTGGATATTATTTTAATCGGTGAGGTGACATATTATGTATGACAAAGCTAGGCAATTCGTACTACATGTATATCACAAGAGCATACCGTGTGCGTTGTCCCTAGAGTGGGCCTAAACTTTTACTACTTCTGCTGCGAGGAACAGAGGATTGGGGCCCTCCAAGATGCTGAAACTTCAAGAAAAGAGAGAGAGGGGAAGAGAGTTTGAGTGGTAGAAGATGATAGAATTTACTGAGCTATTAATTAGCAGAATTGCAGAAGCAGCAGCAGGCACCTCATTGAGTCATTGAGAGGAAAGTTCATAAGTGTACGGTGGAGGGCCCTCTTCCTTCACAATCATGGAGGACAATTGCTCACAAGCATCTTTCCCTTATGATGCAAGACATGGGTAAAATCTTGCTCTTAAGGAATGTAATCATATCAGGTATACATATATGTGTATATATATATATATATATCCATCCATCAACATATATATATATATATATATATATATATATTTGACTTCAATTTCTTGAACAAACCCAACGGTTTATTGAAGAATTCAAGTTAGTTATTGGACTTACTAGTTTTTTGGTATAAGATTGTTTTTTTATTCAAATTAGAAATATGATGTTAAATTGATACCGTGTCAATAAAAATGTATCAATTGCTATTAACATACAGAATGAAATTAAATTTTTATTTATTACAAGTTAGATATTTGATACTGATAATCTATCAATAAACTACATATATACGAACATGTTATTGCGGCAAAAGAAAATTTTAATAAAGAATAGACGTCATGTTTTAAGACGTTATCAATTTGTATGTTACTATTAACTATAGTAAGATTAAGTCGAACTAGCATAATCTGATTTACAATTTTTGCTACCAAAACTATAAGTCGCACGATAATATATATCGTTGCCCGAGCCTTATGCTTTAGTGAGTAAGAACCAACAAGGTATACAATGAGGAGCAGTTGGCTTAATAATGAAGACCTACCTAATAAAAATAAAAAATTTAGTTCAAAGTGGCAGCAAATTAATACATTGATCGTTCACAATTATCGATACGAAATTCATCCTCTAACAAAGGTTAAAATATGTATGTACGTTATGCATTGACAATCTTGATCTGTGCAACTAATTACAATAATGCATATGTGTGTCTAATTATGTGATAAACATAAAAATTTGAGCTGGGAAAAACCACACCAATTGTGGAAAAAGAGATGAAGATGATAATAGGGCATGGGTATATGTTTGAAGGAAATTATGCCTATTCAAGTAAAAAGGCCATGCCTTTTCTCCTCTGAAGATACACGACAGGCACCATTTTGTTTGGTCCATAGTCACACACATCATTGTAAGGTTTCCCTCGTATAATATGTCCAAGTCTTTGTTCTTTTTATTATTACATTTTCAGCCCAGCTAATATATATTAAAGATTGTTGATTTTATATGTATCATGCATGTGAACCCAATTATTGGGCCTCCCTGTTGGGGTCCTACAATTAAAGGGCAGTGTTGGTAAAGAACAAAAAGCATTGCGTATTACTTCTCAAAAAAAAAAAAAACCCATCGCGTATTGACTAGTCTCAGAAAGAGAGGAGGAAGATAAGATTACAGCAATGCTGTTGCCAAATTTGATTAATTTGTATTTAAAATTTAATCGTCGCGATTTATCACCTGTATTAAAATTTAATGATAATTTTTTCATTATATAAATAAGAAATTTCATATTTCACAATCCATATAAATAGCATAAATAATTTATATTTGTTGTATTTGATACTAGTTACAATCATGATCAGAACCGGAAATCGGAGAGAGAGAGAGAGAGAGAGAGAGAGAGAGAGAGAGAGAGAGAGGAGTATGGTAATACAGTAATGCAGTTGCCAAATTTGATATCTTTTGTATTTAAAAACTGTCGTGCCTTTGAGAGCCTAATTTTTTTAATTTAATTATTAATTGGAATCTTTACTTCTTTTATATACTCCGTCCAATATATTAGGGAATTAATTCTTTAATAATGAAGGTGATTATAATGATTAACCCAATGATGAGGACTGTTAGGACGATGATGATGATGATCCGTGAAGAAGACGGTGATGATGATCGATCAGGTTTCAGAAGTAAAATATTATTAGTCAGAAGATTTTGTTGGGTGGAAAATATACAAGACATCGATCGATGATGAAGAATTTAAACACAAGTCAGAACTCAGAAGTTAATGGAAAAATGACCTGCAGTTTGATAAATTACAAGTTGACAAAAACAATTACCTTTTCGCCAGCCACGTTTAGAGCGAGTTGAAATAAAAAAATGTTAATGTTTTTAAATTACAATAAATTTTCATGGAATGTCCTTCACCCTAAACGTACAGTTTGAGGTTCAGAAGTAGAGAAGAGATTAAAAATAAATAAAAAAATAGAACTGTTTTGTTGTTCTTTGTTGGCAGAGATTCCGATGCAAGAATCTTCAGCTCACAAAAAACCAGCATCTTGTCTCTCATTTTGACAATATGCATATGTTCATGCATGGCCGCCATGCACAATTGCTTGCCATAGGGGCTTTCTTTTTTACTTTCGCTTTCCAAGTTAGTTTAAGTGACGATGCAAATATTTATCTTAATCAAGATTAAATTATGTTAAGAATTCGATTCTTTCTATACGTTGATGTACAAAATGTGCTAATTTAAAAAGTGAATGTTGCTCGGTTACGTGCCTTCAAAGAGACCTGAAAGAGAATTTGTTGGTCGGTCAGAGTATAGGCACCGGTGTGATAGTAGCCCAAAGGTATTCCGACGCTTAAGTCAGTAGTCGGTCTGTGTGGTAATGAGTGATAATAAGTGTACAGTCAAAATAGTTGTCAATAGTAAATACTTAGTTAGCTTTATGTAACAAATTGACCCCTTTCGTATGAGTGTGGTGAGTATAATAATTACATTCTCCCGATGTGGGACAAATGTCAGCTGTTGTGGGGCCAACACATGGACGTAGGAGATGTCCACGTGTCGGTGATGGCCAGACCCTACTAGGGTTTGCTTGTCTGAGTAGGTCTGGGCTCCTTGGGCTTGTGTTGGGCAGAGGTACTGGGCCCTCAGGTCGGTTTGTGCCTGACATACCGACCGACGGAGGGTGGTCCTTAAGAGTCTGCCTGTGGCACGGTGCTAGCAGAGGGCTGAACTTATGAGTCGGTCTGGGTCGACGTGCCGACCAACGGAGGGCCAAACCTCTGGAGTCGGTCTGGGTTGATGTATTTGGTAGCGGACTGGGCCTCCTGGTCGGCCTGGGCCCCTTGGTCGGTCTAGGCCGATATGTTATGAACAGGAGTCCCCCAAGTTCGTGACCGAGGTGAAATTTCTCGGTTGATGACACGACCCATCCCAATCCCCCCGGGATTACCATGGGATGTGCCATGCTCCCGTCTGACACGAAGTGTCAGACAAGGGATAAACTAAAGTCACTGCCCCATCAGGACTTCCAGAGTGCACAAGGATCGATGGAGGAGGCATGCAATGTCCTCGTCTCTGCTGCAGTCGCATCCGTGATCAACCTGAAGGGCATTAAAAACAATAAAGGCTGTGAGTGGACGAAAATAAATAAGTTCATAAAACACATTTCACAAAGATATTTATGCCCTTCATTAAAACGTATGCATGCATCGAAAACCAGTAAGTAAACTATTTACTAAAAACAATCGTTAGGGCCTTAGCCCAGAAACCATGACTCAAAATCAAATGTGGGAACTCAGCCCAAAACCGTAAAACCAAATTCCAATTCCAAGTGGACTACCGCCCAAAACCATAACCATAAATACCATTCAAGAAAACATGTTTAAACCATCCTGGGCATCCTAGATGCCTAGCGTCACAGACGCCATATCTCACGGTAACAAGCAACGCGTGCTACCCGAGGTCTCACCGGGTCAATATCTCTGACATCCCAGATGTCTGACGTCCTAGACGTCCAATCATAGCATTCCTGCTCCTGAGCCATCATACCGTCCGGTAGCTCCGTATGATGACCCATCGCAGGCAATGCACCGTGACTTCCCCAGTGTCCTAGACACCTGGAGGAGATCATCACATATCCTCGTATCAAGATGGTTTATGGAAAACAGTTTATCAATCATTTCAAAACATCTCAAGGGCCCTGCCCGGAATTTCCATAAAACCATCACAAGTCCAAACATCTGATTTATCCAATCCAAAACCATTTATTCTAATCCATTTAGGGTCCACGACGCTAAATCACATTTATGACCAACTGGGCCTCATGCCCGATTTCGTAAACTAACTGGACCCACGGCCAGATTTTGTAAATCAACTGGGCCCCTAGCCCGATTATATAACTTAAATGGGTCTCAAACCGATTTCGTAAACAGCTAGGTCCCTGGCCCGATTTCATAAGGCAATTGGGCCCCCAGCTCGATACGTAACTCAAATGGACTCCAAGTCCGAGGTTTCCATAACAATTGGGTCTCATGCCCGAGTTCATCCTTCCAATTTCAAAACCATTTCATTCAACTATTTCCAAAACCATAAGCACGGAAAATCAGAGTAAAATCGGAAACCTCGATTTACGTGCAAGCACGTAAATCGCCTCGAAATGCGTGAAACCATATAATTCACCAATCTTCAAATCAACATCATATAATCACAATCATAATCCATATAAAACATTTATGCATGCATAAGATTTATAAAACCAAAGTCCACTCACAGACCGTCCAACGATGCGCCTCGATACGCGTGTCATAGGCCTTCCCGGGCCTCACCACTATCACTGGGACTTCCAAACCTGTCCAAATCAATTTAGAGGGTTACTAACTACCTTACTAACCTCTCATTGAAGCCCCGTAATTTTCCCGAATTTTTAACTATTTTAAATCCCGATCCGAAACCTTCCGATGCCCCGAACATTATCGAGACGGTGTCTGATCGACACGAAACCAGTCACAAAATGTTCGTTACATCGAATAGAAGATTTCACGTGTTGAACACTTCCCTATTGGACCTACCATGCACCCCCACACACCCAATGAAGGTACTGCGCTTGAAGCCCACGCATGGTACACTATTCATCTTCTCCAACACGTGAACCGGTTCTCTGGTTCTTGGACCGGCCAAACCGATCTGGACCGGTTCAAGGCCCAATCCGTCCATTTTTCAACCCATTTTGTTCCTTTTTCATTCCTAAATGTTCCTAATCCCATTATCCATCTTTTTAGACATTAAAATCGTAAGGAAAACCGTCAAATCTGTACCTTCCAAGCTTGATAATGGCGGTGTGATTCCCTCCGTCCTTCACGGCCGTTCCAGGCCATCCAAGCCTTCGAAAACGATCCTAATAGCTTCATTAGACCCCCAGAAACATAACCTGAATGTAAGTTTTGATTAAAACCCAATAAAACCGAATGTTGAATTTTTGAATATTTTACCTCACGGTCGAGCTCCCCGTCGTGCCCACCGCCGTGGGCCACCGTCATTCCCATCATCTCACACTCTCTCACGGTCACACTCAGCTCACATTAGGAATGGTAGTATGTAAGGTGGTATGTGAGTTTATGTTTAAGAGTGAAAATGGAGAAGTGTGAGATATGGGGTTTTCGGGTTTGGGGTTTTCGGGTTTGGAGATGAAGAAGAATGAAAATGTTGATCTGATGAGAGAAGTGAGATAGATGAGATGAGTAGTGAGGATTTGATTGAGAGATGGAATGGATGGCTAGGATTAGAGATGAGATCAATGGAAATTATAAAATAATAAGGATATTATTATTTAATTACCTTGATCCACAAATTAGGGTGATTGGCCAATGGGATGAGTGACACTTATCACTAATCCATAGGCTCCATTTAAAATATCTGCCCAATCAGAATAAGCCACCTCATAATTGCCTCGAAATACGTGCATAGTGAAATCAAACTTCCGTGATCCATAACTTTCCCGTTCGAAGTCCGATTTCAGCGTGCCGCCTATCTATGGATTCATATCATACCGATCTACGTAACGGTCCTCAGCCCTTGGCCATCGGACTTCCCAGTCAAAAAGTCAACATTTCACCCCTTTTAACCAAAATTACCAAACTGCCCCTAAACTTCCGAATGTCATAACTTTTTCCTCAAACGTCGGAATCGAACGTGCCACCTGTCTATGAATTCGTGAAGACCCAAGCTACGTCACGGTCATTGGTCAAAGTCCGTTTGACCACCCGAATGAAAAGTCAATGGTTTACCCACGACTAGGGGCAAAACGGTCATTTTGCATCGTTCGTCCGATTTCGCCCAACTAATCACCAATTACCCTCACTAAACATGATTAGTTACCAATCTAATCCCGGAATTCGGGATGGGTCGTTACAACCTTCCCTCCTTCATTAATTTCGTCATCGAAATTCCAACTGATCTAATCTCAACCGTTCTTCCCTCCTTAATTAGTTTCGTTCTCGAAATTCCAACTATCCTGATTCCACAATCACCCCCTGGAAAGTACAATCGATCTCGCAACACATGTACACTCGTACACCAACTAATCAGAACAAAACTTGTCTGCACCCAGACGTACCACTAGTACTCACGTCGTATCGACTACATTCGACCCCATCGAATGACAGAAACCGCACGTTTGGAATTGACACCACTTGTCAAATCTACCATTTCGTTGACGCGACAACTCGACGGTTCCTCTCTCAATCACCAATCTATCCTGGTATCTACTCCCACTGGGAGTCACCAACTCACTCATCGATCCATGATGATACATCCGACAAACCGTCACCATTTGATAGTTGCCAGTCGAAAACTAACACTTACCCACTTGTGGTCACACTAACCACCAATTTACTGAACCTGGGTATACACTTACCAACACTTCACTCGACCTGTGTGTAATTAGACCCCTCAGAAGCACCATGACCTAGTGCACAGTATCCCATGTCCAGTCCACGACCTCGACTAATCCAATGGTATCGGAACCAATCCGACTACTAACACGTTCACCAACGTACTACTGGTATATCCTATATACCGTCACCAGGCATCACAAGTCTTCCCGGTATCGTACCTCGAACAACGTACAAGGTACGTACATCCATTACCAGCCAGCCTACAACCAACTAGGTCGTAGCCAAACACGTTTCAATTCTGGAGTCCATCTGTCCAATCCAGTACTAGACAAATCGAAACTCCAACCCATTATCCATTTCCAAATCCGAATCCGAAATCATTATTCCGTAAGCTAGCATTTGGAATAATCATTCCGCACCCGAATCCAGAAATCCACTTTCAAGTTCCAAAATCGAATCCTGAATCGTCACCCAGAAATTCGATTCCAAAACCCGAAATCTCGTTCACGTCTACCAAGACACACCAAAACTGAACCTATCGGTTACCTGCTCAATACATTCGATTGACCTCATAGGGAAGCCAATCCCAACATCCACACGTCTAAGGTTGACAAAATCCGACCATGTCGGATACCTACTCACCCGAGTAATATACCATACGGGATTTACTTCGAAAAGAAGTTCAGTCCCGTCATTTACGACTCACACATCCTAGTAAGAGTGATAAACTCTCCACCTATCTGGATCATCAAGATCACGGTCCATATTCATCACTACGTCACCTGATCGTAAACGTCATGACATCCCACGTCCTCAATATCACCATCTTGATCCACCTAGGATACACACAGTTAACTACCAGATTCCAAACCATAGGGTCTTACACCCTCAACGAATCTGTATACTCTCACATCGTTCGTCAACCAACTCCCACATCTAAACAGATCAGTCAACGATGAGACACGCCGAGACTGTGGGTTCTCACTAATTACCTCGTATCGATCCTTACCATTCCACCTAGGAAAAACCAAGGATGATCCAAAACGATGACCTCAACACTCGTCCCATGTGAATGCAAACAATACTCATTGCACTCACCACGTTATGTTACCTGGGATCGTCTGCCACCAAGCAGAAAATGAGGACTCTCAGTCACCTAACTTCGATATACTCAACTCCACCTGATGACCCAAAAACAAATCCTGGATCCATCAACCAATACACGATCAATGTACTGGTGATACACCCATCATCTGCCCTAGCAGAACCTGAGAAGTCACCCAAAATGACTTCAATATACCTATTACCAATGCGGAAAACCACATTCCTCGTGTCACCTCAAACACCGTATCTCTCGATTTCGAAGTCACAACAATATAGGGACCACGCCTAACAGTTTCTATTCCTGGGCTAGAAATCCTTCTCCGACCTTTTTGTCTAACAACGACTGTCACTAACTACTATAATGACCCATTTCATTTCTCACAATCCGATTTCTCCACAACAAGTCTATCCTAAACTCAGGAGATATGGTCAACCGCAGTCAACCATAACCAATCTGGAATGGATTCTCAAGTCCTTAGCTCATCCGGACATCATCCATGTGTCAGTAAACAATCAACTCATCTATCTGGTTACGACTGTATATGTACATCCAAAATCATGTCAATTCATCCTAATTTGATGTACCGCTCGACTGGAGAGTCACAACAGACCTCTGCTGTGATCTGCAGTCAATCTCTGCATACCACCATAACTGACCAACTCTGGCCAACATTGACCAACTGGTTACTAATCCCTTATGACAGTACTCGATCCTCACGTCTCAACTACCGTTGGATCCTATCCAGTTCATCACTTCCGTGATCTACTCCCAAACCACAAATACTGAACATACGCCTATCTCGACGGAGTCACATCCCGACTTATGACTAATACCGAACAATCACCGGTACTAGTACCAGCACTAGTACTAGTACCATCATTATCACCTGTCAGCATCAGCACGAAGTGTACGAATCAGACAACCTTAGATCTCCGCTCATACCGAGCGACGATCCTATACCTCTGCTCAAGTTGGAGAAACTCTGTCTCCCTCGTACCCAACCACTCTGGGTACCACCACTCTGCCAAACCACAGCAAGGTACTGAACGCTCCCTGAACGTTCTCCAATCCTCAATTAACACAACTACATCAATCACCCTCGATAGCCAGCCATCTCTACACGATTGTCGACCAACAGTCATCGCTATCGAGATCCGCATCCACCTATCACACTATTATTCAGTCCAACTCAGGATTCCATATCTTATCTCATAGCCGTACCCATAGATCGAATCCCACCAATTCACTTCACATCTGACAACCAATCTCTATAGTTCTGGCTAGACTCACTAGAGTCATCCACATGGCCCTCCACGACCTCAGCCGATCGTCGCAGTACAAGTTCCAATCCACTAGTCATAATCTGGGGTTCGCCTCGACAGACCATCTCGACTTTGAAAAATCATCCAATCCTCAGCAACTACGGACTCACAATACTAGTTCATCTATCACAACTAAGGTTCACCTTCCCAAACCGTCATCAACTAGGGTTCCACAATTACACCCTAGGGTTCCTCTGAACCCCACTGTCCCCTGTCGTGTAGACTACAACCTAGCCAACCCCGCGATCCTGACATCGTATAGACGTCAAATCCAATCCTACCAACAACTCAACGTGGGTTCCATCACTAAGGTCATCGCCTAACTTCAATGTACCAACATTCCTTACACTAGTAATCACCACTAGGGTTCACATTTAGACCATTACCCAACTGAGGTTCACATTCCCAAGTCACTACTCAAATGGGATTCCACGAACCCAGCTGCACCCAGCAGCACAACAATCTACTATCATATGACCGAACCGACGGTCCCACATCACCAGTTCAACACATACAACCCCACTTGGGTCAAATCACACTAACGCACGACGTATCGGGCCAATCGTACTCTATCCACTATTCATGATTCATTCCCACTAACTATCCATCCGACCCCCTAACTATCAGGTTGATAATGAAATGCAGCCCACTGAGACATCACATCCTCGACTTGTGCGCACACGAAGAGCAAACCCGCTCTGATACCACTTGACACGACCCATCCCAATCCCCCCGGGATTACCGTGGGATGTGCCATGCTTCCGTCTTACACGAAGTGTCAGACAAGGGATAACCTAAAGCCACTGCCCAATCGGGGCTTCCAGAGTGCGCAAGGATCGATGGATGAGGCATGCAATGTCCTAGTCTCTGCTGCAGTCGCATCCGTGATCAACCTGAAGGGCATTAAAAACAACAAAGGCTGTGAGTGGACGAAAATAAATAAGTTCATAAAACACATTTCACAAAGATATTTATGCCCTTCATTAAAACGTATGCATGCATCGAAAACCAGTAGGTAAACTATTTACTAAAAACAACCGTTAGGGCCTTAGCCCAGAAACCATGACTCAAAACCAAGTGTGGGAACTCGGCCCAAAACCGTAAAACCAAATTCCAATTCCAAGTGGGCTACCGCCCAAAACCATAACCATAAATACCATTCAAGAAAACATGTTTAAACCATCCTGGGCATCCTAGATGCCTAGCGTCCCAGACGCCATATCTCATGGTATCAAGCAACGCGTGCTACCCGGGGTCTCTCCGGGTCAATATCTCTGACATCCCAGATGTTTGACATCCCAGACGTCCAATCATAGCATTCCTGCTCCTGAGCCATCATACGGTCCGGTAGCTCCGTATGATGACCCCTCGCATGCAATGCATCGTGACTTCCCCAGTGTCCCAGACACCTGGAGGAGACCATCACATATCCTCGTATCAAGATGGTTTTATGGAAATTTCGGGTAGGGCCCTTGAGATCTTGATGAGGACACATGGCCATACGGGATTTACCTCGAAAAGAAGTTCAGTCCCATAATCCTCAACTCAAATACCCAAGTAATAGTGATAACTCTCCACCTATCTAGATCATCAAGATCACGATCCAGATCCATCACTAAGTCACCCGACCATAAACGTCACGATCGAGATTCATCACTGCGTCACCCGACCATAAAGGTCATGACGCCCAAAGTCCTCAACATCACAATCTCGATCCATATCGTGGTCCTAAATCGTCACAATACCCTATATCCTCAACACCACGATCCTGATCCATAACACGATCCTAGGTGGATCCACACAATCTCACTCAGTTAACAATCCACCTGATATCCGATCATAGGGTATTACACCCTCCTGAATCCTTCGTCAATCACATCACTCCTTAGCCAATTCCCGCATCTAAATAGATCGGTCAACGACAAGACACGCCGAGATTGTGGGTTCTCACTTATTGCCTCGTATCGATCCTTATCATTCCACCTAGGAAAAACCAAGGATGATCCAACACGATAACATAAAACTCATCCTACGTGAATGCAACCAAAACTCGTTGCACTCACCACGCCACGTAATCCAACATCGTCTGCCACCAAGCAGAAAATGAGAAATCTCAGTTACCTAACTTCGAAATACTCAATTCCTCATGATGACCCAAGATAAATCCCAGGTTCACCAACCAATACACGACCAATGTACTGGTGATACAACCACCATCTACATCACCTACCATGGTAGAACCTGAGAAGTCACCCAAAAGGACTTCAAAATACCCATTACCGATGCGGAAAACCCGCATTCCTCGTGTCACCTCAATCACAACTCGCACGATTCCGAAGTTCAACCATGTCGGAACCAATATACTCGGACATCATCCACGTGTCCTTAAACAATCAACTCACATATCCGGTTACAACCGTATATGTACATCCAAAAGGATGTCGAGTCATCCTATCCTGACGTATCACTTGACTGAAGAGTCACAACAGACTCCTGCTATGATCTGCGGTCAAACCTCTACATACCACCATATTTGACCAACTCTGGCCAACACTAGCCAACACTAGCCAACTGGTCGCTAATCCCCCATGACAGATCGATTCTCACGTCTCAACTACCGTTGGATCCTATCCAGTCCATTACTATCCGTGATCCACTCCCGAACCACAGATATCGAACATACGCCCATCTTGACGGAGTCACATCCCAGCTCGTAACTCACCGTCACCACAATCACCGGCACCAGCACCAGTGCTAGTACCAGCACCAACACCAGCGCTAGTACCAGCACCAACGTACTAACATCAACACTAGTATCAGTATCACCACTGGCACACAAGGTGCAAATCTGACAACCCTGGATCTCAGCTCATACCGAACGATGATCCCATACCTCTACTCAAATTGGAGAAACTTCACCCTCGTCGTACCTAACAACTCTGGGTACAGTCACCCTGACAACTCATACGAGTAAAGGAAACGTCCCCAATTCCCAATAATCATAACTATGACCACTCTCCGTAGTAGCGCCTACCATCGACTCGTGCAGACCTAACTACCAGGCATCACTATCGAGATTTGCATCCAACGAAATCAATCGACCGTACTAAATATTTTGTATCCCACTCCGGGATTCCATCGACAAGTACCAACCCTGGTAACCTGTCCAACCAAATTCTAACTAGTCGTACCTCAACTCAACCAATGTGGTCTACCAGGTCACCCATGACCTTAGTTGCACCAACTATCCAACACAACTAAAGTAGTACGACAACCAACTAGGTTTAACCGATAAGTAAAACCTCGACTGCAGAGTGCAGTCCCAACACAAGCTGACATGACTAGACCAGACATGGCCGATAGTCGATCTTGACTATGAAAGGTCGTCAAAGTCAAACCACTCGCCAACTCACATCTCCGAACCATACAACCCAATGTAGGGTTACATAATACGCCCTAGGGTCGATCTGAACCCAACTGTTAACTACCACTGCTATCTGCGGTATAGTCCACAATCTGACTGACCCCGCGGTCTTGACGTCGTAAAGACGTCAATCCAATCCTACCGTCAATCCAACTAGGATTCCTCGAATCTGACTGCTAACTGCCATAAGTTCAACTAGAGTTCCACGAACTCGACTGCTAACTACCAATTGCAGTACACTGCACGAATCTGGCTGCTCCCAGCAATAAATCCATTTAACTAAACAATATCCGACCATCAATGGTCACAACACCAAACTGTCGTCGGAATCGATCCTATGACATCGTGAAGACGATCCCAACTAACCGTCACACGATCAAAACTTGAAAGTACTATTACGTTCACCCTTCCGTAGGGTCCCACACTGTCAACCATGACAGAACTATGGCAACCTCGGCATCCAATGCCGAACCAAGAAATTCCACGATCCAATCCTACTAACTATCGTATCGGCATCCCAACTATCAGGTTGATAACGAACTGTAGCCTATTGAGATATCACATCCTCGACATACGTATACCGTAAGAGCAAACCGTGCTCTGATAAGAAATCCTATGAGCAATCCTATGCTTTGATATGAGCTAACTGAGCTCCGATATGAGCCAGCCTCGCTCTGATACCACGCTGACAGGACCCATCCCAATCCCCCCGGGATTAACGCGGGATGACCCTGCTCCCGTCTGACACGGAGTGTCAGACAAGGGATATTTCTGACCTTTGCCCTCCCGGGCTATCAGAGTACGCCAAGATCCGGAGGAGGCATGTGATATCTCGGGCTCTGCTACAGTTCACACTGTATCCAACCTGAAGGGTATTAAAAATAGAAAGACTGTGAGTGGATAAAAATAAAGAGTTTATAAAACAAATTTCATAAAAGACCTTTATACCCTTCACTAAAAAACATGCATGCATAGTTTTAGTGAAGGGTATAAAGGTCTTTTATGAATATGTCCAAGTCACACGGGCTCCTGCCCAAAACCATTTACAGAAAACCATAACATAGTAAACTTATGTGGGATCTCAGCCCAAATCCATTATCATCACAAAACACAATTTCCCAAACCAATAGAAATCATGTTTATCCATTATATTTCATATCCAAGAACCTGTCACGGTAAAATAGAGCTACGTGCGTGCTAACCGGGGTCTCAAACCCAAGTCTCTCCAAGGTCCACCCAGGTCAATGTCCGTAGATCAATGACCCTCCCTGGAGGTAACGAACCATGCCCATCCTGAGAGTAAGGAACCCAACTAGGGGGTAACTCCACTCAGTCAGTGCTCCGTGACTACTCCAGGGTCCACCCAGGCCAATGACCCTCCCCGGAGGAGACAATCATATATAAAGGATGACATATGAAAAACCTTTTGAAATCATTCCTTTAAACCTTTCCAGGATTCATGCACGGCCCTCACTAGCTGTCATGAATCATAAATCCTTTCAAGGGTTCATGTTGGTCCCCATAAACCGTCATGACCCATAAAATCCTTTCAAGGGTTCATGTCGGTTCCCATAAACCGTCATGACCCGTAAAAACCATTTGTAACACATAGCTGGGGCCTAGGCCCGAATCCACACCCAAACTGGACCTCTGGTCCGAATCATAAACCAATTGGGCCTCGTGCCCGATTTCATAAATCAAATGGGTCTCATGCCCAATTCCATATTTCCAAAACCATTTGTAACACATAGCTGGGCCCTAGGCCCGAATCCACATCCAAACTGGACCTCTGGTCCGAATCATAAACCAATTGGGCCTCGTGCCCGATTTCGTAAATCAAATGGGTCTCATGCCCAATCAAATAGGTCTCGAAACCGAGTTTACCTTTTCAATTCCAAAACCATTTCATGAAATCATATCCAAAACCATAAGTACGGAAAATCAGTGTAAAATCGGAAACCTCGATTTACGTGCAAATACGTAAATCGCCTCGTAAAGCATGAAATCATATAATTCACAATCATCCAAATCAACATCATAGAATCACATTCATTGTCCATATAAAACATTTATGCATGCATCACAGTTTAGAAATCAAGGTCCACTCACAGACCGTCCTATGCCGACGCCTCGGTTTGCGTGTCGTAAGCCTCACCGGGCAAATCGTCTTCACTGTAACTCTCAAACCTGTCCAAATCGTAATAGAATGTTACTAACTACCTTATTAACCTCCCACTAAAGCCCCGTAATTTTTCGGTATTTTTAACTATTTTTAAACTCGATCTGAAACCTTCCGATGCCCCCGAACATTATCGAGACGGTATTCGATCGACACAAAATCAGTACCAAAATGTTCGTTACATCGAATAGAAGATTTCGTATGTTGGAATTACCCTCAAAATCCTAACCACGCGCTCACACACGCCCCTAGAACCTCACGCGCGGGCATTGTAGCTTCATTTTCAACCCGCAGAGAATCGGGTTCCTTCAACCTGAACTGGTCTGGACCGGCATGACCGGTCCGGCGGTTTTTCCTCCCCTAATTCAGTCCGATTCAACCCCAAATTAATTCTATAATCTCCCTTGCATCTTTACGAATCTAAACATATAAATTAGAGCCTTAAAAACCCCCCACAAAACCCAAGGTTCGATGCCTTGCCCGAGGTCCAGTTTTTCCATTTTATCCCAGGGTGGCTCAGCCGTTCCCCAGCCATCAACCACCCATCCTAGGCGTCCACAAGGCTCAAATGATCACCCCACAATCACCCTCTAACATCCCAAACACTTACCTCAAATTTTTGAACCATAAAAACCGAGAAACGGTTTCGGGTTTACCTGGTTGGCGTGCCACTGCCGTCCAAGACGGCGAGTTATTCTGCAGCCGCCCTAAACTCCTCCTCTCTCTGTCCTCATAGGCTTGATCAAATGGGGTTTGGATTGGATTGGTTTGGCTCACACATGAGATCGGGTTGGGTTTTGTTTGAATGAAGAAAATGGAATGGTCGATGCATGTATCCATTTGGGTGGCCTGTGGATGGGTGACAAGTGTCACTCATCCATTGGGCCTCCATAAAATACTTGGGCCTTACTAGAGTCCAAAAGTTAGGTCGTTTCGTAAAACGTGCAATAGTTCTTTCGTACTTCCTTGAACCGTAACTTCGTCGTCGAACGTCCGAATTCGACGTGCCACCTGCCTACGGATTCGTATCGTCCCGGCCTAAGTAACGGTCCTTGGCCCTCGGCCATCGGACATCCCAGTCCAAAAATCAACTATTTGCCCCTTTTAACCAAAATTACCAAAATGCCCTTAAACTTCCGAACGTCATAAATTCTTCCTCGAATGTCGGAATTGAACGTACCACTTGTCTATGAACTCGTGACGTTACGAACTACGTCACAGTCATCGGTCAAAGTCCATTTGACCGCCCGAATGAAAAGTTAATGTTTTCCCATGCTTAGGGGCAAAACGGTCATTTCACATCGTTGGTCTGATTTCGCCCAACTAATCACCGATTAAACTCACTAATCGTGATTAGTCATTAATCTAATCTAGAAATTTGGGACGGATCGTTACACTAATGGGATTAAGCCGAATGAAAAATATGGAGAAAATGGACAAAACCACTTGCGTCGGTTCGAACCGGTCTGAACCGAGTTGGGGAGAAGTAGGGGATGATGAACAGTAAAGCGCGTGGCTCTCACGCACAGCTCCTTTGGACGGCATGTGAGGGCGCATGGGGCCCCTTTTGGGGAAATGTCTAACACGACTTTTAAAGTATTCGATGTAACGAACATTTTAAGACTGGTTTCGAGTCGATCGGACATCGTCTCGACATGTTTCGGGATGTCCGAAGGTTTTAGGGCTCGATTAAAAATAGTAAAAAATTCGGGAAAATTATGGGGCTTAAGTATGATCATTTTGAAGTAGTTAGTAGCGTTATTATGGGATTTGGACAGGTTCGGGGAAGCCGGTGAGAGTGGATTGGCCGAGAACGGCATATGTGCACGCGTATCGAGGCGACGATGCTATGGTCTGTGAGTGGACTTTGTTTTCTAACTCTTGATGCATGCATATATGTTTTTATATGTTTTCTATACGTGATTCTATGATTTGATTTATGATCTTGATAGTTTACGATTTTGCACGATTTTCGAGGTATTTACGATTTTGCACGTTTTACGAGATTCCGAATAATGTTGTGTTTTGAACCTGGTTTTAATGCTTTGATATCGGGATTTGAAATATAATTTAATATCAATGATTTAAAAATGGATTTTGGAAAAGTGATTTCGGGCTTGAAGCCCAGTTCAGAAAATGGTTTTGATTAACGAGATTTCGGGTTTTAGAATCGGATTTCCGGATGACGATTCGGGATTCGGTTTGGAACTTGTGAATGGATTTCCGGATTGGTAAGTAGAAATCTACCGCATAAGCTGCCTCTTTATATGTTGTCATTTTGTTGTTTTTGTACGACATTTGGTGTTTGTTGCAAGTCGTTCTTAAAGACGCCAAGAGAAGGATAGACCGAGCGGCATAGGAAGCTAGGGCAGAGCAAAAAATGACCGGGTCAGATGAGCAAAGGAAAATGACCGGGTCGGTCAGTGACAACCCCAAGGAAAAGGTCGGGGAGAAGAGGAAACAGGTCTCGGGTGCTGGCTCTGGATCTCAGAGGTCACCCAACTTCGACCTGCGAGCTTCTGAGTGGTTGGGTCGGTTGGTCGGGATGGACAAGCAGAGGAAGAAAAGTAGGAAAACCTCTGCGGGATCCAAATCCGTGTCGGTGGCCAACCTTGTCGCTCCGACCGCACCCGCTCTGTGCACCGAGCTGGCGCCGATTGCTCCAGGATCGACTTGGAGGAAGGTGGGGAGGTTCCCAAGTCGATGGTTCAGCTTGAGATCCTGGTCAGTATCGAAGTCACCGAGAATGAGGCTAAGCGAGAAAGGCAAGTCTGGAACACGCTGGCCAAGACGGTCGAGGATGTAAGGGTCCAGGCTAGAATCCCCCAGTCGATCGAGATGTCATTCCCTGAGCCGCCATTCACCTTTCAGGGGGTGTCATTGTCATCGCCTACGTCGCTGACCGGGCCCTTCCTCCGAGACCCATCCCTTCAGCAAGAGGCGGCCTCGAGGATCTTTGAGCCCGCTCGGTCCGTTCCGCAACCAACCACTCGGTCTCGATTTGCTCCCCTGCCGCGGTCATCTTCCCAATAACAACAAGGTCAGGGCGGACCTGCTAATAGGGGCCCTTGGTGGGAGGATGCCCCAGTCTCGGTGCGAGAGCGGATGCTGCCGGTCGTGGACGGCATGGCGGAGGGCGCCTCCAAGGAGCTGCTCGGTCTGGGTGCCTGTTCTGAGGGCTCGATTTTCGAGCAGATGTCAAGGTCCCTTGTGGCCGCCTCACACGTAAGTTAGTGTATTTTTACATTGTTTGGTACTAACCATTTGTCTGTCAGTGCAGTCCCTCAGTCGGATGTTCGCTAGTTATTCCGAGGCCGTGAGCCGGGCGGTGGCTGCAGATAAGGAAAAGGAGGAGCCGATTGGAAGTGTCTGATTTTTGAAGTACTTGGCGTAGCGGCCGGTTGGTCAAGACAATGATGACATGCGCTTGGAAATACGGTCGGAGTTTCCTATAAGAAATTATCAGAAAACAAGTTTTTCTAGGTCAGTATATTTGTTTTCGGTATCTTGCAGTGCTCGACTGACGTAGTAGACCGGGTGCTCTACCTCCTCAGTATTTTGGATGAGGACAGAGCTGACAGTAGAGACCGACAAGTAAACAGTGAGGGGTTCTCCGGTTTCAGGTCTAGAGAGTAAGGGTGCTGGGCTCATGTAGTCCTTCAGGTCGGTGAAGGCTTTGTCGCACTCCTCAGTCTAGGTAATGTATTTGGACTGAGTCTTGAGGGCTTTGAAGAAAGGGACCCACCGGTCGGTGGCATTGGAAATGAACCGAGTTAGAGTTGTTATTCGGCTGATAATGCTCTACACTTCCTTTTGTGTCTGGGGGGCCTTCTATCCAGAAGCGCCTGAATCTTGTCGGGGTTGGCCTCGATGCCATGCTGGCGGATCATGAAGTTGAGGAACTTGTTTGAACCGGCCCCAAAAACACACTTGGCTGGATTCAAACGCATCCTGAACCTTTTGAGGACTGCGAACATCCGAGTGAGATTGGCAATGTGCTGGTCAGCCGTCTTACTTTTGACCAGCATATCGTCCACGTAGACCTCCATGTTTTTGCCAATCTGGTCGGCGAACATGTGGTTAACTAGTCGCTGGTAGGTCGCCTTAGCATTTTTCAAACCGAAGGGCATTATATTGTAGCAAAACAGACCCTGGTCGGTACGGAAGGTGGTGTGTATCTAGTCGGCTGGGTTCATGAAGATCTAATTGTATCCTGAATAAGCATATATGAAGCTAAGGAGCTCATGCCCGGCGGTGGCGTCGACCAGTTGGTCGATTTTGGGCAGAGGGGAAACTGTCCTTAGGGCATGCCTTATTCAAGTCAGTGAAGTCAATGCACATGCACCATGCACCGGAGGGTTTCTTCACCAAAGCAACACTGGGCACCCAGACTCCGTATACGGCCTTGCAGACAAAGTGGATAGTGTTGCGCTTTACAATTTCGGCCTTCATGGCCTCGGTCCACTCGACGTCATAGATACGCCTCTTTTGCTCCACCGATTTGAAGCTCGGGCTGATGCTGAGTCGGTGACAAATGATGTCCGTCGAGATACCAGGCATGTCAGTGTAAGACCACGCGAAGACCTCTGCATTGTCGTGCAGGAACTTGATCAGGTTGGCTCGGAGATCCGGGCTCAGGTTAGTCCCGATCTTGACCTTTATGTCGGCGAAGTCGTGTGAGATGATGACCTCCTCTACCTCCTCGATCGGCTGAGGGTGCGACATTGTAGAGTGATCACGGGGATCTTCGATCGGTTCGTCCCATAAATGCTGGGTGATAGGACGTTAAATAAGCATTATTTTATATTATTTTATACCCTTTATACTTGAATTTTAATATTAAAATATTAAATAAATTGATAAAATAAATTATTTTGTGATTTTATGTTTAGATAAATAAAGTTTGTAATTTGGAGCATTTTGGCGAAAGAATCGTCCCGATCGGAATTATAACGAACAAATTATGGACGAAATTCAGTGGGAATTATTAATTTAGTTATTAATTAATTAATTAATTATGTGCAGCCCGGCCCAGTGGATCAGTGCAGCCCAGCGAAAAGAAAAGAAAAAAAGAGGCCCGCCAGCCCAGCGAAGAAGTCCAGCAGCCGATTTCTGTTCGGCCCAGCCCGCATAGCAGCGGCCCAAACTGGCGCAGCCCGCACCCTCAAGCCTTTCCCAGCCGCGGCAGTCCTGTACCGAACGCGCAGACAAACATCCGGCGCGCGCCTGCCGAATCGCAGGTCCTCTCTTCAGCGACCGCCTGCCGAGCGCCAGCTTCCCATTTCAGCAGCCAGCCACCGAAAATTCCTGCCCTATTTTCCAGCAGATTCCACTCAATTTCCAGCCACCTTCCAACAACTTTCCAACCCAATTTTACAACTTTACAACTCAAACCACCTCTAAACATCATCACAAATCTTTATTACTCATCATTCCATTATTCCATTTTTTTTTATTGTATTTTTATATTATTTTTGGTAGCTTTCTCCACCTATAAATAGGAGTTGATTTCACTTGTTGAAATCACTTCCAAGTAGCACAAAATTGAGCTTCTTTTAGGAGAAATCTTGGCAAAATAGTTCCAATACAATTTTGAGAGTTCAAGTCCAAATTTCCTTGTTTAATCTTCTTCCATCTTCATAAGGTTCCAGCCGCTGTTCGGTGTTCCTTGTGAAAAACAATCCATTGTTCTCATCCAATCTGAAAAGTGTAACATTTGCTCTCCATTCTCTTAAACTTTCTTATTTGTTATTGGTTCTAATTATAATGCAATATATGTATTGGTTTCTCCTTCCTATCTTTTGTGAAAATTGAGTATAATCTCCATGTGTTTTACTTTCTAAAAATCATTTACTTCTTACATTTTAGAGCTTAAACTTCATTTCGAAACTAAATGTTGATCCGCTGTTCGGGGCATTTAGAGTAGATTTGGAGAGATTTAATGTATGACCGCTGTTCGGCGCATTAAATCACAAACTTAAGGTAATTATATTATAAGTAAAAATCCGCTGTTCGGTGCATTTATAATATGATTAATGTATGAGGAAATATGAGTTTGTGAAGGTATAATTTCGTGATTAATTCAAATATTTGCAATTGTAGTATGTTGTTGAAGTTTGTGTTTACGGGAAGTCTACTTTGTGCATAAGTTAGAATAGAAATAGAATGAGTTTATCTATGCTTTTACTTATTTACATAATTACAAACCTCTTCAAAACCCCCCTTGTTTATTCTTTATTCTTTTATTCTTTATTCTTTTATTCTTTGATGCCTTTATTCTTTCATTCCTTTATTATTTAATTTATTGATTCTTTGATTAATTAATTCCTTTATTCTTTGATTAACTAAGTCCTTTATTCTTCTATTATTTCATTCTTTAATTCGTTAACTTATTAATTCTTTGTAATTCATTAATTTATTATTATCTTGTTCATCTATTCTTTAATTTATTAATTCTTTGATTGTTTAATTCTTTTATTATTTAATTCTCTAATTCATTATTCTTTTATTCATAATCCACTAACATATTATTAATGTTCCCTAATTTCCCCGGTTAAGAACGATCCCTATTTATCAATACTACATCTACACAAAAAGGGTTTAAATTGCATAACACTCGAATTACATGTTTAAATTAATGCGTAGTTTGGGCGTAGTCAATTTTTGGCGCCGTTGCCGGGGAAATTGAAAATCATTTTAATTTGTTAGTGTATGTATATAAATTGTGCATATTATACTTGTTTATAAATTTTATTTTTGTTAATATTATATTTGTTTATAACATTTACTTACTTGTTTATATTTTATTTATCCATCTTATTATTGTTCTTATTATGTTTGTTTATAATGCTCATACTTTACTTTTTCTTAATTTCTAATTTATACTTGTTCATAAATGTTCATAACTTTTTTTTTATATATATTTGTTCATAATAAATTTGATACTTGTTCATAAATGCATATTTTATATGTTCACTTTTCTTTACTTTTATTTTATATGTTCATATATGCATATTTTATATATTCACACTTTTTCTTTATTCCCTTAACTTTAATCATATTACATCAACTTTATTCCATTAACTTTCTTTTAATTTTATTACATAACCTTTATGTTCCACTAACTTTATGTTTACACTTATTTTATTTTTATGTAATCAATTATTTGTTTATGTCTTGTTAAACTTTAAATCTGAAATGAAAAAAAGAAAATTCGGAATAAATAAAAAAAAAATTTAAAAAAAAATTTTAAAAAAAAAAAATTTAAAAAAAAAATTAAAAAAAAAAAAAAAAAAAAATTTCCTATTAATTGTTTTAGAGTTGCATGAATCTCTTAGTCCCTTTTTCTTCAAAATCTTACTTTCGGGAACAGGTAGTGCCCCTCTTATTTACTTTCTCCTTAACCCTTCATGATGTGTGGATTTCATCACCACATACCATAGACTCGAATCTATGGACATGAGGTTGGGGCGGAGTTTGTAAACACTAGGGTTTGGTAATTCTCTACGTCATCATTTGGATTAATTATGGTGTCTAGGAGAGTTATGACTGGTGACAAGTTTTGGATTAAGAAAGGGAACACCAATGGAGTATATGCCAAGCTAGCCTCGGGGTGCTCTTAAAATTATCCTTGCTTCTCGCGTTACATCTATCTCAACTGGCCATGATTAATGTTGAATGGTGGAATGGTGGTTATCAGTACGCGCAGGCCGTACGCCCAGGAAAGTACTATGAGAAGCGGAAGGGGAAAGTTATTCATGACACTCTAAAACTCTACTTATTGCATTATTAGTTTGCATTTGAAACTTGTGTATTTTCTTTCCAGTAACGTAACTTTTTGGTAATTCTGGTTTCTATTTATGTGCTATTTTATGCAAATCTCTACTATCTTACACTTATTATCTTTTCTTGTGTATACTTGCCTTCTAACTTAGAGTTTTGTTTTCATAGAGGTACGAACTTATGAATGCGTGCTCATCAATCTAAGCTTGATCGGCTGAGAAGACAACTTGACATCTCACCAAGCAACGCCACATTCAGAGACGCACTTAAGCAAACCAGTTCGTTCGAACCTCCATCCCCAATATTCGGTGAGTCCAAAAGCGAGAAGAGTAATTCAGAAGAAGAACAGATTTTCGGAACACCGATAACCATGGCACGAAACCTGAGTATCCGGGAGCAGACATGTGCAAACACAAATGGCACTACAGACTTCTGCATCCAGTATCCCGAGCCTCGAACCAACAAGAAAGATATTGAGCTTAAGAGTGGAGTTCTTCATCAACTACCCAAGTTCCGTGGAATCAGAAATGAAGATCCACACAAACACTTAACAGAGTTCCAATTCATCATTAGTAGTATGTGTCCGGATGATGCGGACTTGGAAATCATGAAGCTGAAAGCTTTCCCATTGTCCTTGGAAGAAAGAGCACGGGTATGGCTTTTAAGTCTCCCACCCAATCATATTGACTCTTGGGAGAAGTTGGTTCAGGAGTTTCTTACCAAGTACTTCCCTGCCTCAAAGATTACGGTCTTAAGAAAAGAGATCACTGGAATCAAGCAGAAAGAACATGATGAGAATTTCAGCCAGTACTATGAGAGGTTTAAGGAACTTTGTGCTTCATGCCCTACTCACGGGATCACAGAAGGCTATCTTTTAACCTACTTTTATGAAGGACTCAAAGGTTGGGATAGAGGACTGCTCGATGCTGCAGCTAATGGAAGTTTCTTAGCTCGGAGCCTAGTAGATGGTCGTGCACTACTTGAAAGCCGTGCACTCAATGATGCACAATACGAAGGTGCCGATCCCATTTCTAGAAAGGTACATGAGGTAAGTTCCCATGCTATAAATGATTCAAAGTTAGATAAAATCACCTCTATGCTTTCGAATATGCTTGAGCTAAAGAAACAGGTAGCTCCAGTTTGTTCCATATGCTCTCAAGGCCATCTTGAGGAACAATGTCCCTACACTGCAAGGGAGGAAGACTCCGGAACTGAAATGGCACACGCCATTGGAGGCTATCAAGGAGGGCCAAGGACCCAAGGTTACAGTTGGAGAGATCCGAACAATGTCCTAAACCCTCAGCACATGTCGACCGGGCCAAACCGTGTCCCAGACCAGTTCCCAAGGCCCACATGGCAACCAAGGCCCACATGGCAACCAAGGCCCCCAGTCCCATTTTCTAACTTTTCTCATAATCATGCAAATAATCATACTTCCTCATCTTCTAATCCTGATTATGATAAAATGCTGGCTGCTCTTTCCCAAGGGCAGCAAACACTAATGGCTTCAACTCAGGCTCTTGTCACAGGTCAGCAAAATCAACAAAAAGACATCGCTGATCTCAAGGACCAAATGGGCAAAGTCGTGGACTTCATGGGTAAGATCCAAGCTAGCGGGGTGCTTCCACCTCAACCTACGCCCAACCCAAATGTAAGACCTGAAGCCAATGCAATCACCACTCGAAGTGGTAAAGTGCTCGGAGAAATAGAACCAGATCCAGCCGTTTCTGAGGCTGAAAAGCACAAGGTGGCAACTAAGACCACCACGACACAACCGCCAGTTCAACCTACCCACACACAAGGTAATAACCCAATCCCTTCAAGTTCGGTTGTTACTAATTCCCCGTTTGTGCATGCACCATTTCCAAGTAGGCTTGCCAAATCTAAGAAGAATGAATCCGATGAGGAAATCTTGGAGATCTTCAAAAGGGTGCAAATCAACATGCCCTTGATCGAGTGCATCAAACAAGTGCCGAAATACGCAAAATTTCTGAAAGAGTTATGCACTCCAAGGCGCCAGACGAGGGAGAAGGAGGTTGTGATGGTGAGTGAAACAGTTTCTGCTGTAATCCAGCGTCGGCTACCCCCAAAGTTGAAGGATCCAGGGAGTTTTTCTGTTCCCTGCGTGATTGGTAACAAGTCATTTGATAAAGTCATGCTAGACTTAGGCGCATCCATTAATGTTATGCCATATTCACTATATGTTGCCCTAGGTCTAGGTAAATTACAGCATGACGATGTTATCATTCAGTTAGCCGATCGCTCTAATGTGTATCCTAAGGGATACATAGAAGATGTTCTTGTGCAGGTTAACCAGCTCATCTTCCCAGCTGACTTTTATGTCCTAGACATGGAGGATTCCCCTACGAATCAAACTCCACTAATGCTGTTGGGAAGACCATTCATGAGAACTGCCAAGACAAAGATTGATGTGTTCAATGGAACATTAACTATGGAAGTAGACGGAGAGGAGATTGGCTTCAACATTTTTGATGCCATGAGGTACCCTAGTTCCGCAACTCATACTACTTTTTCTGTTGACGTGTGCACTTCTCTCGCAGAGAAACATTTTGATTCAATTCGAGAAGACACACTCAACATGATAATCCAGAAAGGAGTTGGCCTAACGCAATCAGGGGACGCCTTGGTTGAGGATACGGATTACGAACTAGAACCTCGAATTTGGGATGAAGTCATGACCCTAAATGAGACCCCCAGAATGATGAATCATCAGGTACCCTCGTCATTTCCAATCAGTACTAATGCCACTCCCCCTTCAGTGATTCAGGCCCCAGTTCTCGAGCTCAAAGTTTTGCCTGACCACCTGAAGTATGCCTATCTTGGCTCGGACGACACTCTGCCCGTCATAGTGTCTTCTGCACTAACCGAGTCACAGGAAGATAGACTGGTACAGGTCTTGACAAAGTACAAGACAGCCATTGGATGGACTCTGTCAGATATCAAGGGAATCAGCCCTACAACTTGTGTGCATCGAATCTTACTGGAAGATGATGCAAAACCCTCTCGCGAAGCCCAACGTCGCCTCCATCCTCCGATGATGGAAGTTGTGAAACAAGAGGTCATCAAACTCTTGGACTGTGGTGTCATCTACCCAATTTCAGACAGCAAATGGGTCTCACCAGTCCAAGTAGTCCCAAAGAAAAGTGGAGTCACAGTTGTTGCGAACAGTGAAGGAGAGCTAGTGCCCCAGCGAACAGTGACCGGATACAGAGTCTGCATCGACTATCGACGCCTGAACAAAGCAACTAGGAAGGATCACTTCCCTTTGCCCTTCATTGATCAAATGCTTGAAAGGTTAGCAGGTCACTCCTATTATTGCTTTCTTGATGGTTATTCCGGGTACAATCAAATCTGTATCGCTCAAAATGACCAAGATAAAACGACTTTCACTTGTCCTTTTGGCACTTTTGCCTACCGAAGAATGCCTTTCGGTTTATGTAACGCCCCAGGTACTTTCCAAAGATGCATGCTTTCTATTTTCTCTGAATACGTCGAAAAAATAATTGAAGTATTTATGGACGATTTTAGTGTCTTTGGGGATAGTTTTGATGCATGCTTAGAACACTTAGCACTTATCTTACAAAGGTGTGTCGAAACTAATCTGGTACTTAACTGGGAGAAATGTCATTTCATGGTTAGACAAGGGATAGTCTTGGGCCATATTGTCTCTGAAAGAGGAATTGAAGTCGATAAATCTAAAGTTGATACTGTGCGCCACTTACCCTCTCCCACTTCGGTGAGAGGAATCCGTTCATTTCTTGGTCACGCAGGATTTTACAGAAGATTTATCCAAGACTTCTCCCACATTGCAAGGCCCTTGTGCCGACTGCTTCAGAAGGAGACACCCTTCGTCTTTGATGCAGACTGTCAGGAAGCTTTTGAAAAGCTTAAAAATCTCTTAACTACTGCCCCCATTCTTTGTGCCCCTGATTGGTCCTTACCCTTTGAACTAATGTGCGATGCCTCTGATTATGCAGTTGGAGCCGTACTCGGACAAAGGCGGGATAAGAAGCCCTGCGCCATCTACTATGCATCCAGAACCTTAAATGATGCCCAGATGAACTACACCACTACAGAAAAGGAGTTGCTTGCTGTTGTATTTGCTTTAGATAAATTTCGTTCTTATCTACTTCGAACTAAAGTCATTATTTACACTGATCATGCAGCACTGAAGTATCTCCTAGCCAAGAAGGAAGCGAAACCAAGACTGATCCGATGGATTCTTCTTCTTCAAGAGTTTGACATCGAGATTAAAGATAAGAAAGGCGTAGAGAACGTGGTGGCGGATCATTTGAGTCGCATTGCACATGAGCGAGATCCTGTGGCGATTCAAGAGATGTTTCCAGACGAACAACTCTTCAGAATCGAGGGAGGTACTCCTTGGTATGCTGATATTGTCAATTATTTAGTCACCAAGCAGTTGCCCACCACCCTCTCCCGTGCACAAAAAGATAAACTTAAGAAGCATGCTAGGCACTATATTTGGGATGAACCTTATTTGTGGAAACACTGTGCAGATTTATTGATTAGGAGATGTGTCCCTGATATTGAACATAGGTCAGTCCTAGAGTTCTGCCATAGCCATGCTTGTGGAGGCCACTTTGGATCTAGAAAAACTGCACTCAAAATCTTAGAATCTGGACTATATTGGCCCACACTTTTTAAAGATGCACATTCATTTTGCTTAGCCTGTGATAAATGTCAGAGATCAGGAAACTTAGGACGCAGGGATGAAATGCCACAACATTATGTTCTTACTGTTGAAATATTTGATGTTTGGGGTATCGATTTTATGGGTCCGTTTCCTCAATCTAATGGCTATCTCTATATCTTACTTGCCGTTGATTATGTATCAAAATGGGTGGAAGCTAAGGCCACCAGGACTAATGACTCTAAAACTGTTGCAGATTTCCTCAGAACTAACATTCTTTCCAGGTTTGGGATCCCGCGGGTCCTAATAAGTGATGGAGGAAGTCATTTCTGCAACAAGACCATTGAAGCTTTACTGAAACGGTATGGTGTCACTCATCGAGTATCTACACCTTACCATCCTCAAACGAGTGGAATGGCGGAAGTCAGTAATAGAGAGATCAAGAAGATACTAGAGCGAACTGTGGGTCCTAATCGAAAGGATTGGAGCCAACGGTTGGATGATGCACTTTGGGCATACAGGACGGCCTACAAAACACCTATAGGAATGTCTCCCTATAGGTTGGTGTACGGAAAAGCATGTCACCTTCCGGTGGAACTAGAGCATAAAGCATGGTGGGCCGTCAAAACGTTCAACATCAAGCTAGATGACGCCGGTCTGCATCGGAAGCTCCAGCTGAGTGAGCTTGAGGAAATAAGAAATGATGCATTTGAAAGCACTCTGATCTACAAGGAAAAGGCAAAGGCATTTCATGACAAACAGATCAGGAGTAAAGCATTTGGCATTGGCCAGAAAGTTTTGCTTTTCAACTCTCGGCTCAGACTCTTTCCTGGTAAGTTATGTTCTAGATGGGTAGGACCTTTTGTTATCACTAATATTTTTGCCCATGGAGCCATACAGATAAAACACGTTGGAACTGGAAAAGAGTTCAAGGTCAATGGCCATAGATTGAAGCCTTATATCGAGGCAATTGGCGAGCACGATGTGGAGTCAGAAAGAGTGCTACGACGTCCCATCAGATAAACTAAATTTGGTCTAGGCTGGATGGACGTTAAACTTCAAGCGCTTGTTGGGAGGCAACCCAATGTGTTCGCGAGTGTGAAGGAGTCATCAACACAGATTTGCTTTCTTTCAACCCTTCACTCTCTTTTATGTTTTTCTTTCTTATTTCATTTTCTTAAATCATCTTCCTTACTTTGATTCTATGTTTAAATTACTTCGTATTTTCCTACATTGAGGACAATGTAGAATTTAAGTGTGGGGGAATGGTTTACAAATTTATTTGTGTTAATTTTCAATTGTTTATTTCTTATTTGTGTTAATTTTCAATTGTTTTATTTCTTTCTCCTAAAAAAAAAAAAAAAAAAAAAAAAAAAAAAAAAAAAAAAAAAAAAAATTTGAGTCTTTTTGTTTTAACGTAGCGTTTTTACGAGTCATCAAGTTGCCCTTTAACTTGTCAATGATATAAGTGAATGGAAATGATTATGTTATGGCCATAAAGATAATCACTACAACTTGAATTTGTTTGTTAATATTTTGTAATTAAGTGTTATAACTTAAAGATAATGCATGTAAATTGGTACATAAATAAGCATGATATGATAAGTATGAATCATTTGAACCTTATGTGAGCTTTAGAACTTATATACATCTTTGATGAGTGATTCATAAGTTCTTTGTTTAAATTGATATACATATGCCTCATAACTGCTTGCCATAGCTTTTAATGAACTCTAGAGCACTAGAACTTATTCTATGTGATTTTCAAAGCTTTTAAGTCAATAAATTCTCTGATTTTGGAAATGATTAAGGCATTAGGGTTAACACCACAACTTCAAAACATCCATGTTCCCTATTTTGTGCGCACAAGTTGCGACCCCCTTAGTTTTACCCCTTTTGAGCCCACATTAAGCCTTTCTTTCCTCACCATGATTATCTAAACACTTGAGCTTAGTATAGACATCTTTTACCTTTGTTCCAAGGACTCGGTTGAAGACATAATGATTATGTAAAGAGAAAATGATGATTTTGAAAGACTTTTATGTGTATTTTGTGGATTTACTTACTCAAACATTGTTGTATTTTTGACACATGTTATTACCTTGATATATGAGGAAAAAAAAAATGAAAAAAAAAAAAAAAAAAAAAATCGAAAAAAAAAAGAGAAGAAAAAAAAAAGAAAGAAAGATATATTTATCAAGGTAATAAGGTTTGATTATGAATGTTCGAGTTAAGTCCTTTACATTTGTAAATCCGGCACAAAGAATGAATTCGAGGCCCAACAAGATGAAATTAGGCCTATGTTCGAAGGGATGGATTACTGACATCATTGCACTAAGGTTGGGAAGTTATGATACGTTTTGGGAGTCTATTGAGTCTTGGAACGAATTGAGCACCACTTGTCCTATATTCTCCTTGCCTCTAAACTTAGCCCCATTACAACCTTTATAAAGACCTTATGATCCTTAAGATGGTAAATTTTGATTAGTTGAGTCAATCACTTGAGTAAGCTTATGGTTTTGGTTCATTTGTGCAAGTATGTTTTGTTTTTATCTTGAGGTGTTTGTTTGAAATTTTGCAAAAGTACTTCATTTCGATTATGTGAGTATTTCTCACATACTTTGAGTGCAAACACAAACCCTCACAAATTGAGTGAATTTATGAGTGCATATCCTTGTGAGTTGATTCATACTTGTCTTATTCGTGCAGAACTCCATTTCACCATATTTACTCATTATCTTACTTGTTGAACATTTTGTTACCATATATTAACTTTTGAATTCCATTTGCTTAAATGTTTTAAGTGAAAATCTTTTATACCATGATTATAACAATGAAATTTGAGACAAATGGTTAAGGGTCTACTTGTTTTGAATTCGTAGTTTGATTTTAGTTTTTGCTAGGGACTAGCAAAGTTTAAGTGTGGGGGTATTTGATAGGACGTTAAATAAGCATTATTTTATATTATTTTATACCCTTTATACTTGAATTTTAATATTAAAATATTAAATAAATTGATAAAATAAATTATTTTGTGATTTTATGTTTAGATAAATAAAGTTTGTAATTTGGAGCATTTTGGCGAAAGAATCGTCCCGATCGGAATTATAACGAACAAATTATGGACGAAATTCAGTGGGAATTATTAATTTAGTTATTAATTAATTAATTAATTATGTGCAGCCCGGCCCAGTGGATCAGTGCAGCCCAGCGAAAAGAAAAGAAAAAAAGAGGCCCGCCAGCCCAGCGAAGAAGTCCAGCAGCCGATTTCTGTTCGGCCCAGCCCGCATAGCAGCGGCCCAAACTGGCGCAGCCCGCACCCTCAAGCCTTTCCCAGCCGCGGCAGTCCTGTACCGAACGCGCAGACAAACATCCGGCGCGCGCCTGCCGAATCGCAGGTCCTCTCTTCAGCGACCGCCTGCCGAGCGCCAGCTTCCCATTTCAGCAGCCAGCCACCGAAAATTCCTGCCCTATTTTCCAGCAGATTCCACTCAATTTCCAGCCACCTTCCAACAACTTTCCAACCCAATTTTACAACTTTACAACTCAAACCACCTCTAAACATCATCACAAATCTTTATTACTCATCATTCCATTATTCCATTTTTTTTTATTGTATTTTTATATTATTTTTGGTAGCTTTCTCCACCTATAAATAGGAGTTGATTTCACTTGTTGAAATCACTTCCAAGTAGCACAAAATTGAGCTTCTTTTAGGAGAAATCTTGGCAAAATAGTTCCAATACAATTTTGAGAGTTCAAGTCCAAATTTCCTTGTTTAATCTTCTTCCATCTTCATAAGGTTCCAGCCGCTGTTCGGTGTTCCTTGTGAAAAACAATCCATTGTTCTCATCCAATCTGAAAAGTGTAACATTTGCTCTCCATTCTCTTAAACTTTCTTATTTGTTATTGGTTCTAATTATAATGCAATATATGTATTGGTTTCTCCTTCCTATCTTTTGTGAAAATTGAGTATAATCTCCATGTGTTTTACTTTCTAAAAATCATTTACTTCTTACATTTTAGAGCTTAAACTTCATTTCGAAACTAAATGTTGATCCGCTGTTCGGGGCATTTAGAGTAGATTTGGAGAGATTTAATGTATGACCGCTGTTCGGCGCATTAAATCACAAACTTAAGGTAATTATATTATAAGTAAAAATCCGCTGTTCGGTGCATTTATAATATGATTAATGTATGAGGAAATATGAGTTTGTGAAGGTATAATTTCGTGATTAATTCAAATATTTGCAATTGTAGTATGTTGTTGAAGTTTGTGTTTACGGGAAGTCTACTTTGTGCATAAGTTAGAATAGAAATAGAATGAGTTTATCTATGCTTTTACTTATTTACATAATTACAAACCTCTTCAAAACCCCCCTTGTTTATTCTTTATTCTTTTATTCTTTATTCTTTTATTCTTTGATGCCTTTATTCTTTCATTCCTTTATTATTTAATTTATTGATTCTTTGATTAATTAATTCCTTTATTCTTTGATTAACTAAGTCCTTTATTCTTCTATTATTTCATTCTTTAATTCGTTAACTTATTAATTCTTTGTAATTCATTAATTTATTATTATCTTGTTCATCTATTCTTTAATTTATTAATTCTTTGATTGTTTAATTCTTTTATTATTTAATTCTCTAATTCATTATTCTTTTATTCATAATCCACTAACATATTATTAATGTTCCCTAATTTCCCCGGTTAAGAACGATCCCTATTTATCAATACTACATCTACACAAAAAGGGTTTAAATTGCATAACACTCGAATTACATGTTTAAATTAATGCGTAGTTTGGGCGTAGTCACTGGGCAAAAGAGGCTTCCATTGGGTGGGCCCCATAGGTGGACTCGACAACAGCGAGGGTTTCCGAGGGCTAGGTGATGGCCTTTGCCGCAAGAGTGACAGAGTTGCAGATCCGAGCTGCCATCTGATCCCTTCAGACCTGCCCGATGCCCATGGGGGTCAAAAATTTCATGAGCAGTAAGTGGGTGGAGATGACTGCTCGGAGTTGGTTGTTCATACCGCAACCCAGGATGACATTATAGGCACTCAGGTAGTCGACCACAAGGAAGGGGACTAGGACGATGGCGTGCTTCGGGTTTTCACCTACCGTGAGGGGAAGGTTGACCGTGCCTACCGGGACAATGGAGTCCCCTATGAACCCGAACAGTGGTGAAGGTGATCGATCTAGCTCGGTCTCCTTGAGTTGAAGTTGCTTGTAGACCTCCATCAAAATGACGTTCACCGAGCAGCTTGTGTCGACCATGATCCGACTGACATCGAAGTTACTGATAATGGCTCGGATGACGAGCGGGTCGTCCTATGGGTAGTTGTTGCCCATTGTAGCACTGCCCTTGCTAGTCAGTAGCTCGGCCTTGGCGTGAATAGCTACCTATTGCATCAACTCATTGTAAGTAAACCAACCTTGGGTATGTGCGGCGTACCTGAATTGGGATTCGCGTAGACCGCCCCTGAACACGGTAAAGGCTGTCTTGTCATCTGACTCGGTGCACCGAAAGTACTCCAAGCTGAAGTGGGCGGCGTACTCACACAGCGTCTCGGTCTCTCCTTGATTCAAGAGAAAAAAGTCTTCGGCCGAAAAGAGTCTGTCAGTCTTAATTTTGAACTGGTTCAAGAAGATCTTTGTGAGCTAGGAAAAAGAGTCTATGGAGACGGATTCCATTCGGTAGAACCAGTTGATTGCGGCCTCCATGAGGGTGGAACTGAAAACTAGGCAACGGGCCTCATCGGTCAAGCTCGAGAAGGCAACCGCAGACCAGAAGTTGTTCAGGTGGTTGATTGGATATGTCTGTCCCGTGTAGAGGGGGATCTTGAGCAGTTTGATCGTGTGACCATGTTGGAAGAAAGTGATCTGGTCTGTGAAGGGGCTCGTGCTGGGTCCACCCCAAGTATGTGTCTAGGGGGTTCCCTTCTCGGCCTCGAGGCACCTTACCCGGTCAAGAAGGTGTTGGATGATTGGGTCAGTAGTGGGAGCTTTGCTCGGGCAAGGGTAATCATTGACCTGCGAAGGTCTCGGTGCGTCTCGATGGGGTGAATTCCCCCAGTTTCCCCTGGATCTGTTACTGCGTGGGGGGCGATCGGATCATCGCAAACGGAGGATCTCTTGGGAGGAGTCTGCTCCTTGCGTAACTGAGATGTGGGTGTTGTTCTTGCCGAGAAAGTGTTGTCGTGGGCTAGTTTCAAGTTGTATCCGGTCGGTTTGTTTCAACGTTTGCAGACCCTTTTCCCAAGGGAACTCGAGTCGGATCAGACTGAGCTGTCTGTGCTCCAGTCTGGAGGTTCCGCTTAGAGTTTCCCAAGCATCACGGTAGATCCTGGTCCCCTAAGCACCCTTTTGGGTATGACTAGGAGTCTGGACCTTTTCGGCCGATGCGGTCGCGATGGCAGCTTTACCCTTATCGGCTGTCCGGCGGACACTTTCGGCTCGCTCGGTGCAGTTGGCCACGACCTGGTCAGCCCAGCGGATCTCGTCCTGGGCGCGATGGGCGTTCAGCTGGGCCTATACGGCCTATAACTGGGTGTCAACCTCGGTGTACTGCCCGCTAAACTCGGTATAGCGCACCTCGGCCTGGGAGTCGTTGGCCCTGATTTCGGTCATGTCGCGTTATAACTTTTTCAATGCCCGGAGCACCTCGGGGTAGGTGTCCCTTGGCCCTCGGCCGGATGCGGGTGTAACTTCGCCATCTACGTTGTCCTGCAAGTCTAGAGGATGGGAGGGTAATGTTATCCTTGGCTCGGTAGAGTGGAGGGCAAACTTAGTCAGTTTCCCACAGACGGCGCCAAACTGTTGATGCACAAAATGTGCCAATTTAGGGAGCGAATGCTAATCTGCCACGTGCCTTCAAAGAGACCTGAAAGAGAATTTGTTGGTCAGTTAGAGAATAGATACCGGTGTGGTACCAGCCCAAAGGTACTCCGACGCCTAAGTCAGTAGTCGATCTGAGTGGTAAGGAGTGGTAATAAGTGTACTGTCAAAGTAGTTGTCAATAGTAAATACTTAGTTACCTTTATGTGACAAATAGATCCCTTTTGTATTGGTGTGGTGAGTATAATAATTACATTCTCTCGATGTGGGACAAATGTCAGCTGCTGTGGGGCCGACACATGGACGTATGAGATGTACACGTGTCGGTGCTGGCCAGGCTCTACTAGGGTTTGCTTGTCTGAGTGGCCTGGACCCCTTGGGCTTGTGTTGGGCAGAGGTACTGGGCCCTCAGGTCGGTCTCGGCTTGACATACCGACCAAGGGCTAGACCTATGGGTCAGTCTGGGCCGACGTGCCGACCGACGGAGGGCCGAGCCTCTAGAGTCGGTATGGGCTGATGTATTTGGTAGCGGACTGAGCCTCCTGGTTGGTCTGGGCCAATATGGTATGAACACTATATATTATAACAAAATTTATATAATGTATTGAATTTTTCATAACAGAACGAATTTTGATTTATAAAACCCAGTTAGTTTAAGTGACGATGAAAATATGTATCTTAATCAAGATTAAATTATGTTAAGGATTCGATTCTTTTTATATATTATAAAAAAAATTATATAATGTATTGAATTTTTCATAACGGAACGAATTTTGATTTATAAAACCTAATTAGTGGTATGTTGATTTGGGTTCCTTGAAATGTTGATTCACTGGAACTATGAGCTGATATAGAACTAGAAGAAATCTCATATATAGCAGGGCACATGGGTGAATTATATTATATGCTACCTTACATGACTATTAGAGACTGACCTTAATTAGAATTAGTTTAATATTACAATCGGATGAAGTCATGTTAAATATGAATTAGGGTTAAGTTAAATCGAAAGTTCGATTTCTTGCCATCATAAATTGAAAAAGTCCGTTAACTGGCAGACGTTAGGTGTCATGTATTAAGCCTACTTTGCTTGCTATATATGTATATATATATATATATTGTATAAAACAGCACCGTTAATTTCAATGCATAGATAATTTGATATGGATTGGAAAAAGAAGAAAACACCAAAAAAATTTGGCCCCGGGAAGCAATACAATAAGGATTAGATTACATTATTTTTTCATGTGTGCAGACAATCAAAGGATTAATGATAAGGAATCTTACACTTAAATCATTCAAAATAATTCGAGAAAATTAAAAGTTTCAAATATCTTGCCCACAATGATTGATGATTTGTTAATTTCAACTCTCCAAAATGTGAACAAAGGCAATTTGATTCCTACACAACACAAACACCGTCTCCATTAAAATATGCTGCAAATTATGCAGAGTAACATGGCATTAGGCTCATCTATGCAACACTAACACAAATTAAAATCAACTCTTTTTGTCCGATTTCTAAACTTGGAGCATAATTTAATCAGCAGAGAAGCTGCATGTTAAAGCACAAAGGCAAATAACAAAGAGAAGACTTGTGTGCAGAGAGAATAAAAAGATAGATACAAAGAGAAGTCTCTCAATATGTATACTTACTCTTTTCTTGGATCAACGGAGAATAAAATCTGTCATGTAATCCGTTATACCTCTATAATTGATGTTTTTGATTAAATATTAATCACACGGATTTGTACGCTCAGTTTGCAGTAATTTTGTTAAATGTAACTTTGAACAGTTCATCTTTCACTTATAATTTTATATATAGTGTGTGATCCATTTTACCATAGTAACTCTCAGATACTCAGATGGTTATGGCAGCCGCGGTTGGTTTGGCAGATGCAAATCTATACTGTAAATAATCCCATTATATGTCCCTCTCAAAATAAAAAAAAAAATTATCCCACTACATGTTCAGCTACAGCCTAAAGGGTTTGACACATAACATTGGGCTTTGGCATGTTGACTCTCTGGAGAAGCCCATGGCCCAGAGGGGCGAAGCTCTTCTTGATGATGCTATAACGAGGCATCTATGGCGAAGGGACAAATTTAGGGAATGACCTAATACGTGATAAAAAGAAAAATTCTGCCAAACGTTAAATTTATTCAATTGCTTAGCATTATGATCTAACGATATTTTCTCTATAAATTTTATGGGAGGTCGCAAACTCGATTCTCATAATTGGCATGATCTTAATTCCTCATAATAACGTTGTATAAATTAACTTTTTTTTAATACAAGAATATTGGGGATACTTCCCCACAATTGGGGATACCGCTGTAAATAATATGACATAAGTGTCTATTTATGTAAAGGGTAATAGGAATGGTTTAGTCATTTGTACAATTGTTAATTACTTATTCTATAAAAAGAAAATATTGTTATTGTATACAATTATTTCAGAACATAATTCAGAATACATAATACACATTCATCTTTCTCTCTGTCTCTCCCAACCTATCCTTCTCTCAAGACTCAAGTTCCACAAATCCTTCAAAACACATTATCAGTACGATCAACTATGAATCAAGGATTGCAAAAGTGAATGACCAATTCAATCAAGTAGGTTTTTCGTTTTTTCAAAATTCAGTTTCAACATATTTGATTTTATTATTTTATTGTTGATCCATTGGAAGCATGAACCCTAGGATTGATTTGGATTTCATTTGATTAACTGATTAATTGATTATGTGATATATGTTTGATCGTATTTTATTTTCCCTTCCATTTGATGATAATAATTGTAATTGTTGAAATATGATGTGTTGAATCAAAAGTAAAATTGGATTGAAGTTGGAACCTTGTTGCCTCAAAATTAATTATTAATGTGTGTGTGTGTGTGTGTGTGTGTGTGTTACGCCTTCATGATTACATAGTTTTGAAATTGTTAAACTCCACTGCATTTTTGCATGGCTTCATGATTGCATGAATACACGGATTCACAATGAAGAAACCAATACACGGTGTTGAGAAATAAAAGCTTTTGCAGTTTGGGAAAAAAGGCATCCAAAAGATGCACGGTTTTGCAGAAAACCTTTTTCTGAATAAGCCCGAAAAAAATGGAGAGCCAATCTCCTCCTGTAGATTGCCTTCATTTTTGCTAGTTAGGATATTAGGGCTTTATTTGCCATAAGCCCGACAAAAGAAACAAGAACCCAGAGAGCCCAAGAAAAGAAAAAGGGAAATAGGCCAGAAGGCCTAGTAAATAAAGGCCCAGGAAAAAATGCCATTTACAACCCAGCAGGCCTAAAAAAAGAAAAACAAGCCTTGAATGCTGTTTCACAAAGCCCGAAAAAGAAAAATAATAAAAGTTAGCCAAGAAAGGGGGTTGTGCAGTCCGCCCAAATTAATCATTAGTTTTCTCCAATACTAGAGTTTCCTACGAAACAGCCCAGAAGACTAACAGGCAGCACGAATATGAATATGATTTAATTCAATACGAACACTTATCCCCATTCATGTGATCCATTAAATTAAATCTATAAATATGCATGTTTTGTGGGGAAGTTTATTATTTGGGTGATAGTGATATCACACACTCCGAGGGATATGAAAAAAGAACGTTGTCGAATGGTACTAAATTACCATCAATGTGATCTTTTATTCTCCAAGTTCTAGAAGAACATTGTCCCGATTTATGGATATTCGAGCCAATAGTTAACACGTTGAAACCACTAACCAAAAGGAAGTGAGATGAAATGCCCCGTCTCGGATTTCGGGATTAGATTAGTGATTAATGAGGATTAGTGGGACTAATTGGTGCTTAGTCAAGTGATTTCGGACGGACTATGCGAAATGATCGTTTTGCCCTTAGGAATGGGCGAAACGTTGACTTTTGATTCGAGCGGTCAAATGGACTTTGATTTGAGATGGACTTGGAGTGTTGATCGGCTTAGTATTGGATTGGATCGATGAACTCCAAAATTGAAGTGTGATTGGCTACAAGCCATGTTGTAGCCATGTTGTGGTTCTGTTGTATTTAGTGTCAGTACTAGCTATGTTGTGATCAATATAGATTCAAGGATATTGTGTGTGCCGGGGATGCACCGTGGTGTTCCAGCGGATGTGCTAGTAATCGGCTTAGTTCTGATATTCTTGGGGTATGCACTCGTGCGTGTTGTTGGTTGTGTGGTAATTGGAATGGTTCCGATGTGATTGAGCGATTGCAGACATGGACTGGGCAATGGATTATGTACTAGCCCAAAGTGATCTAGTTGTAAGGTTCAGCGATTGTGTATGAGCTTGATGCGCAGAGCCATGGTTGGCTAGTGAGACCCTAGAGCTATGATATGTGGTTACTATTGGGCAGGTATGCGATGAGATCCAATTGCCACAGGCAGAGTAAGACGTGGATGGTGTTTCCACAAGTGGATGTGTTAGGGTTATACTCCCCATTTGTGGGCGAATTATCGAGTTTCTTCGTGTGAATGACTACACTATGACTCCGGTGACGTCAGTACGGATCGCTGGCAGCGTCAGTGTGGATTGTTGAGAGAGTGGATTGGTATGAGTACCAAGGCAGGTAAATGCCGCCATTTTGAGGTTGGCCTTGATAGGCGAGATGTGTTACGCTACATTGAGGGAGTTGGTACGTGATACGCTTGGTATGACTCTAGCGTGAGTCGAGATTGATGTGGTGACTCAACTAGTGACCGTGGATCCGTGAGTGTCGGTTGAGTGTGACGCTAGAGGTACCTGGGGTATGAGTTGGTGATGTGTAACCCTTAGTGAGAGTGAGATGGTCGCCAAATTGACCAAAAGTTTGAATGTCTGGAAAGACAAGTGTGTCAGTTTGCTTGCGAAAGATGAGGTAGTGTCAACACAATAGCAATGTTGTCAGGTGATATACGATGAACAAGCGTCCTGAATTTCGAGATTAGGTTAGTGATTAATGAGGATTAGTGGGACTAATTGGTGCTTAGTCGAGTGATTTCGGACGGACGGTGTAAAATGACCGTTTTCCCCTGAGAATGGGCGAAACGTTGACTTTTGATTCGGGCTGTCAAACGGATTTTCACCGATCATCGTGACGTAGGTCGGAACCTCACAAGTCCATAGACAGACGACACGTTCGATTTCGACATCCGACGGAAAAGTTATTAAGCTCGAAATTGTAGGGGCATTTTGGTAATTTGGTGCAAATGGCAATTTGGTTATTTTGCTTTGCATTGGAAATTCTCCCCAATTAGATAGGGACATTTTTCCTTTTCTCGAAGGCTGTGGAAGCCTGTGTCACCGCCTCACATTTGTTCAAAAGGATGCACGGTTTGGGAAGAAAAACAAAGTGATCGTGTGTGTAAGTGAGGACCCGTGAACCCAACCCAAGTACCTTCAAACCTCACCTATTGCTTGTGATTTGTAAACAAAAGATGGAAAGGAAGTTTAGACGAGGCTAGTTGTGGCCACGGTGGTGCTCGCGACGGCGAAGTGAGTGAGAATTCCCAAATGTCCTGTTTTTGGCTTGAAAATGGTAAAGCTTGATTTAATGGTTGTTGATCGATTCTATTAATTGGAACATGTTTTGGAAGTTGCAAGGAAACTATTAAGCTTGGAATCAAGGCTAACGGTGGCCGGAATTGCGGATATTCGACGGAGGAAAATCGGACCTTTGTTCTTCGAATTGGAGGGTAAAATTGAAGCCTGAATTTCATGTTTTGATCACGAAGATCGACTTGGAATTGTTAGACGAAGCTATAGGAATTGAAAGGGCTGAAAAAGATGGAGAAATGAGAGAGAACTGGTCTCGCCGGTCTAGTCGAACTGGAATTACAGTGAACCGGTCTGAACCGAGTTCGACTAGAGAACAGGGACGACTGTACAGGCGCGTGGGTTTCACGCGCAAAGACTCAGGGCGGCGCGTGAAGGCACATGGGCCCTAGTTTCGAGGCACGGTCAGCATGTTATTTTATCCTTTCGATGTAACGAACATTTTGGGAATGGTTTCGAGTCGTTCAGACACCGTTTCAGGGTAGTTCGGGGTGTCCGAAGGTTTGTGATCTATGTTAAATACGTTTAAAAATCCTGGAAAATTAGGGGGCTTTAGTGAGAGGTTATTGGAAGTTTTTGTGACCTTCAAGTGTGAATGGACAGGCCCGGAAGTTCCGGTGATGGTGGATTAGTCAGAAGGACGTGTGGCGCGCGTATCGAGATGACAGCTAGGACGGTCTGTGAATGGACTTTGCTTTCTAAATTCTAATGCATGCATAACTGTTTTATATGCTTTTTATATATGTTTCCTATGCTTATGATTATGGTACTTACGATTTACATATTTACACGTATTTCGATGTCATTTACGTATTTGCACGTATTTCGAGAATATGCTTTTATATGGTGATGAAATATTTGATGTTTTGATAATGGTTTTGATGGATTAGTTTATACTGTTTATACGTACTGTGTTTCGGTAATTATTCTGATGAGATGATTTTGGATTTTGAAAAGTGAATTCGGGCATGAGTCCCATTTTGATAAAATGTGATTCAGATTCTGGTTTTGAAATGATTTCTGATTTGGATTCTTGTTTCGAAATGGTGATTTCGGATTCAGATTTGAAAATGATAAATGGATTTATGGATTTGATTTTGGTAAAGGTTTTGAATTGGATTTAATGAATCTGGATTTGGGTTTAAAGACCCGGTGATTGATTGAAGGAGGCGGGCTCAGTTATGTTATTTGAGTTTAAACACTCGTGATTTTAAAGACTCGGTTATTGATTTCCCCCGGAGGCCTATTATTGAGTTTAAAGACTCGCGAGTTTAAAGACTCGGAAAGGCCTGTTGAATTTAAAGACTCGGATATGTTTAGTTTAAAGACTCGTTGATATGTGATCCAGTAGGTTCGATTGATTAATATGTGTTTCGGATTTCTGTGATATTATGATGATGGGTTTCATATGGCTTTCAGATATTTTGGGCGGTGACCCATGCGATTTGACTTACGGTTTTACACTTGGTTTGATTTATGGTTTTGGGCTGAGGCCCAGTGATTTGAGAAAAGAAATGCTTTTGAGTTTTATAAACGTGCTTAATTATATTGGAAATGAAACTATTTTTGAATGCATGCATTGTTTTTACGTGAAGGACAAAATTTTTTGATAGCGGATGTGCGCTGCTGACGAGACCGAGACATCACACATTCCACTACTGTTTCTGCGCACTCTAGAAGCCAGTTGGACAGTTAGCCTAGGTATCCCTGGTCTAGTTTACGTGTTACATGGAGGTTAGATGGGTGTTTGGCCTTCGTGTCATACATGGGTTAGATGAGAGCATGTCTCATCCTTGTATTCCCGGGGGGATTGGGATGGGGCGTGTCATGAGATACCTTTGCATAACCTCCAATGTGTATATCTAGAAGCATACATTAGAGAAGCAAGCTAGGAGCTAACTAATACGAGTAATGGCTTATTATGGCATGACCGGTCGGAAAATCTAGGTCAATATAATGATGCACCGTACTCTCAATACGTCACATGGGCATCCCCTCACTTGTAAACACCTTGTGTTTATTGAAACACTATGATAAGCGTGCTCGCTATTAGACCATCATATGCAAATATGAGTAAATACTCCACCCTTACTTGTACAGAATATAAAGGGAAGTTTGTGGATTTTTCCAACCACCATGCAGACCATTTGAAAAAAATTCATGGTTCTTGTTAAGATACCAACAAAGTGGTCATATGCTACCTTATTGTCCATACGCATACTGCATTTACTAAACTCTTAGTCCAATTCATTAAATTGAGGGCCTCACCACCCGGATTCTCTTATATAGTCTATAAGACTCGATTATACCGAAGATTTTACATCAAAATAATTTGATGACTATTGCATGCCCCTTGAGATTGACGATGAACATTTGGTTCCCTATGTTCACACCCATGATCGTCTCGTAGAAACACTAATTAATCTTAGTAATGGTCACCAAGCTTCTCATTTCTGCGTGGGGACGATGCAATTTTGCTTTCAGTAATGTTGGTCGGGTTAAGGTCCACTCCCATCTAACCATATTCTACGTTACAGCTGGTGACTAGATACAAACTAGAAGTTTCGTACTTACACAAATGGGACCTCAAAGAAGGAGGGGCATATATGACAGTTAAGAATCCCCCTCCATTATACGCTATTTAGAGCTCTTGACAGGTAATCCCTTTACTGCTATATTTGCAGATAATCACTTTGATGAGATAGTCTTCCCGTTGTTAGGGGAAGATAAGAACATCAACTTTCCAAAAGAATGACGGAGAATTCTAGATTTACATATTGTAGCTAATAATACGTCATACACTTCCTCTAATCTAGCAAAAGTGACGAGATAACATATACTTGCTGCAAATGTGCCTGCAAGGATAGATGTCCCAGACGGACGAGGTATGGCCATGGTGGCTAACCAGCCATATGTCATTTCCCAGAAGCGAGGTAGACTAATAGGTTCGAAGGATTCTCATCCTCGAAAAGAGGATAAATTTGGCACAATCAAACCTTATAAATATTAATTGATCTATCGATCTCATGAGATAATTCCGGATTATGGGCTTGTGATAGCGTTGGGGGAATCTCCAACGTCTGAACCCACTCCCGAGAATAAAGAGATCGCGTTAAATCATGCATGCTTATGTGAGATATGGAATCCGAATGATATTATCATCAATGATTTAAATGTATTCGAGGTTGCAACTGAAATAACAACTAGTAATGAAATCGAACCTTACTCCATTGATGAATAAATGCCAACACAAAAGAGATTGGTCAAAATGAAAAAAAAACCAATCTAGGTCGAATTAAATACCTTGACAAAAAGGAAGCTGTTTGGACTTGTAGTTCCCACACATCACCATGTTAAATCTATAGCATTTAAATAGGTAGTCATAAGGAAGCGTAACGAGAAAGATGAGATTATGAGATGTGCAACTCATTTAAATGGTGCACAGTTTTCTCAATGCCCTAAGATTGATTACGAGGAGACGTATTCTCCCGTAATGAACGTCATAACGTTCCCCTACCTTATCCGTTTGGTAGTTTCAGAAAACTGAATACGTAGTGTAACGACCCATCCTGAGTTTACGGGATTAATTAAGGACTAATTGAGGATTATCAATACTCATCGGGGATTAGTCAAGGATTTTTAGATGAACAGTGCAAGATGACTATTTGTGACACGACCCACCCCAATCCCCCAGGGATTACCGTGGGATGTGCCATGCTCCCGTCTAACACGAAGTGTCAGACAAGGGATAACCTAAAGCCACTGCCCAAACGGGGCTTCCAGAGTGCGCAAGGATTGATGGAGGAGGCATGCAATGTCCCGGTCTCTGCTGCAGTCGCATCCGTGATCAACTTGAAGGGCATTAAAAACAACAAAGGGTGTGAGTGGACGAAAATAAATAAGTTCATAAAACACATTTCACAAAGATATTTATGCCCTTTATTTAAACGTATGTATGCATCGAAAACCAGTAATCAAAACATTTACTCAAACAAGCCATTAGGGCCGTAGCCCAGAAACCATAACTCAAAACCAAATGTGGGAACTTAGCCCAAAACCGTAAAACCAAATTCCAATTCCAAGTGGGCCACCGCCCAAAAAAATAACCATAAATATCATTCAATAAAAACATGTTTAAACCATCCTGGACATCCTAGAAGCCTAGCATCCCAGATGCTCGACGTCCCAGACGTCATATCTCACGGTATAAGCAACGCGTGCTACCCGGGATCTCACCGGGCCCATATCTCTGACATCCCAGATGTCTGTCGTCCCAGACGTCACCGTGACTTCTCCAGTGTCCCAGACACCCGAAGGAGACCATCCACATATCCTCGTATCAAGATGGTTTATGGAAAACAGTTTATCAATCATTTCAAAACATCTCAAGGGCCCTGCCCGGAATTTCCATAAAACCATCACCAGTCCAAACATCTGATTTCTCAAATCCAAAACCATTTATTCAAATCCATTTAGGGTCCCCGACCCGAAATCACATTTAGAAATGAATTGTACCACATGCCCGATTTCGTAAACCAACTGGGCCCGCGGCCCAATTTCGTAAATCAACTAGACCCCTGGCCCGATTTCATAAAGCAATTAGGCCCCCAGCCCGATTAGGTAACTCAAATGGACTCCAAGTCCGAGGTTTCCAAAACAGTTGGGCTTCATGCCCGAGTTCATCTTCCAATTTCAAAACCATTTCATTCAACTATTTCCAAAACCATAAGTACGGAAAATCAGAGTAAAATAAAAAACCTCGATTTACGTGCAAGCACGTAAATCATCTCGAAATGCGTGAAACCATATAAATCACCAATATCCAAATCAACATCATATAATCACAATCAGTATCCATATAAAACAGTTATGCATGCATAAGATTTATAAAACCAAAGTCCAGACCATCCTAAGTTGCCGCCTCGGTTTGCATGCAGTAAGCCTCACCGGGCAAATCGTCATCACCGGGACTCCCAAACCTGTCTAAATCAATCTAGAGGGTTACTAACTACCTTATTAACCTCTCATTGAAGCCCTGTAATTTTCCCAAATTTTTAACTATTTTAAATCTCGAACCTAAACCTTCCGATGCCCCGAACATTATCGAGACGGTGTCCGATCGACACGAAACCAGTCCCAAAATGTTCGTTACATCAAATAGAAGATTTCCCTTGTTAAATACATCCCCAGAAGGTTGGACATGCGCCCCCACGCACCCAGGGAAGGTGATGCACATGTGCCCACGCGCCGTACTGTTCATCGTCACTAACCTCCAGCCGAACTGGGTTCGACTGGTTTTGGACCGCCCCGGACCGGCTCGATCGGTTCATCGTTCAAACCGTCCATTTTTAATTCCATTTCGTTCCATTTTCAATCCTAAAGTTTCCTACGTTCACTTCCTATCATTTTAATTATTAAAACCGGAAAGGAAACCGTAAAACCCGTACCTTCCACGTTCAACAATGGTGACAGCGGCTGCAACCTCCCTCCGCCGTGCTTCCCGGCCATCCAAGCACTAAAAAAAAATTCAGAAGTCCTCCTTAGCTCACCCTAAATTCAACCCGTACGTTGGAATCGATCCAAAACCTTTAAATCCAAAAACCAGAATTTGAACCCAACCTATCTCGCGGGTTCACCGTTCCTCCACCGTGGACCGCCGTCGTGGCCCGCCGTTCCTTGCCACACTCAGCCCCTCACACTCCCTCAGTCACACTCAAGGTAACACACACACACAAGATGGACGACGGAGGTGGGGGATATGTGTGTTTGTATGGGGGGAAGAAAATGGGGTTTCGGGTTGTGATATAACACAGAGATGATGGAGTTTGATCAGATGGGGAGAGATGAGATGAACGATGATGATTGATTGAGGGATGGAATGGATGGCTAGGATTAGAGATGAGATAAATAGAGATTATAAAATAATAAGGATATTATTATTTAATTAACTAGATCCACAAATTAGGGGAATTGGCCAATGGGATGAGTGAAACTTGTCACTTGTCACTCATCCATAGGTCCCACTAAAATATCTGCCCAATCAGATACTGCAAATCATCATCGCCTCGAGGTACGTGCATAGTGAAATCGTACTTCCGTGACCTATAACTTTTCCGTTCGAAATCCAATTTTGAAATACCGTCTATCTATGAATTCGTATCGTCCCGATCTACGTAACGATCTTCGGTGCTCGGCCATCAGGCCTCCCGGTCAAAAAGCCAACATTTTGTCCCTTTTCACCAAAATTACCAAAATGCCCTTAAACTACCGAACGTCATAACTTCTTCCTTGAATGTCGGAATTGAACGTGCCACCTGTCTATGAACTCGTGACGTCCTGAACTACGTCACGGTCATCGGCCAATGTCCATTTGACCGCCGAATGAAAAGTCAACATTTTACCCACGCCTATGGGCAAAACGGTCATTTTGCATCGTTCGTCCGATTTCGCTCAACTAATCATCGATTAACCTCACTAATCCTGATTAGTCACTAATCTAATTTTGGAATTCGGGACTGGTCGTTACAATTTAGCCCTTGGAAATGAGCAAAAAGTTAACTTTTGAGCCGGGTGGTCAAATGCACAAGGACTGAGAACTATTACGTAGATCGGGATGTTACGAGTCCGTAGAGAGGTGGCACATCAAAATTGGACGTCGGACGGGGAAGTTGTGGTCATGGGATTGGAATCGGTTATTGTACGCCTCGGGATTTGAATTAATTAATACTTAAATCTGATTGGTTGATTAATTGATGTGGGCCCTTGGATGAGTGACAAGTGTCACTCATCCCATTGGTGGGTTTCCTTAAAAAGTGGATCTATATCTATTGGGTGAAGGATATTATTTAAAACATTTTCACTCATCTTTCTCTGTCTCTCGTTGTATCATCATCTTCATTTGCTTCCTAAAAACTAAACACCCAAATACAACTACATAAACACCATAACCATGCCACCTTACCTTCATCATTTTTTGTGTTCATCTGAGAGTGAGGGATTGAGGTTGACAGAGAGGCTGAGTGGACGGCAGCCACGACGGGAACCACGGCAGAGGTAAGAGGAAACCTGAAACCCATAACCCGTTTTTAGTTCAAAATTTGGAAAATTGATTTTGTTGCTTGTTGAATGTTTTGGTTGATTGAACGAGGTACTTGGAGTCTATATGAGTCGATTGGGATCGAAATCAAAGGCGGAGGATGGCTGAACACGCTCAGGAAAGATCTAGAAATCGACAATCACTATTCATAGGTTCAACATGTATGATCTGGGCTTGATTTCTTAGTTTTGAATCCATAGATCGATTAGAAATGGTTGGAATATGGTATAGGAAGAAACAGGGATAGATTTGGTTGAGAAATGGGGAAATGGTGGCCAGACCTGCGACCCGAATTACAGGACCCAGACGGATGTTGAAGACGAGGTGACGTTAGCAATGATATCATCTGATGACATCATCATGTCAGTCTGATAGCTGTCAGAGGTGAACCAATCGTGAGGCAACACGTGTCACATGTCAGTGCAGAGTCAGCACTGACATCTTAGTGATGTGGCCCAATCATGGGTTACCACGTGTCTCTGACATGTGAGTGACATGGACTAGTACGCAGGTGAGACATGGCATTATCAGATCTGACAACTGTCAGAATTTGTTAGATTGTCAGACGTGATGTCAGCGATGACATCATCGTTCACCTGACCATTGACCAATATTAACTTCGCGTTGACCACACACGTGAGGGCGAATTTTGAGGTCGGACCAGTGTCATTCTAAAGTTTTTGACGATCTGGATCCAATAGTGGTGGTTTTGAGTCGATCAGGATTCATTAGGTTGGTCAACTTGAGGTTTTTAGCCTCGAGAAACGTGTTCAAGATGCGTTCCTGGGCTAGGATTGTTCATGAGTTTTAGGTATGACCTTATAGAGTTCGTTAATGATATTTGGTGTGATTTCGACAGGTTCAAAAGTTCTGCAGATAGTGATTTAGCCCAGGGAGGCTTATGCATGTGTATCAAGGCGCAGTTAGGATGGTCTGTCAGTGGACAATTGTTTTCTTAATTGATGCATGCATAAATACTTTATATGTTTTATATATGTGACTTGTGACGAATATGATTGTGGTATTTAGTAATTACATATTTTCACGTATTTCAAGGTTTATGATGTTATGGGCTTGAGATCCGTCTGGATATTGTGTTGATTAGTTGTAGATTCAAACATGGTTTTAAATGAAAAAATTTTGGATTTCAAAATATTACTCCGGGCTTGAGTCCCTGTTGATTTATATGGTATCGAGCCTAAGGCCTAATTGGCTTATGATTTTGGGCCTAAGGCCCTATTGGTTATAAAATCGGGCTTGAGGCCCAGTTATAGTTTATGGAAATTATACTTCGGGTTGGGAGCCTATTGAAATGGATTTGTTTTTGGTTTCAAAAATACCATCCTTATGATATGATATCCCCCATATGAAGGGTTAGGGATTTGGGTGGACCCTGGGGGAGACTCGGCTGAGACCGAGGGGCAACGTAGCTCTAGACATAACATCTGGGATGTCAGGTATTGCCTGTGAAGGATCGCCTTACGGAGAGACCGGACCGTAGAGAGGCTCAGGAGCATGATTGGTATTATGAGATATGACGTCTGGGACAGAATGCCAATGATTGGTATAACTATGTTTTATTGGATTTATGGATTCACTGGATTTATGGATTCACTGGATTTATGGATTGGGATTTCTGTGTTGATTAATGGATTTCGGCAGTGACCCATATGATTGGTTTTATGATTTTGGGCTAAGGCACTAATGATTGGAAAAACGAAATGGTTTCATTATATCTGAGATAACTGGTTTTCGAATGCATGCATGTTTTGAATGAAGGGTATAATTGTGTTTTATTAAATTATTTATATTCATCCACTCACAGCTTTTCATGGTTTTTAATACCCTTCAGGTTGATCGTGGATGTGGGCTGTAACTTTGACCGAGACATCACACTCCACCACTGATTCTGGCATACTCTGGATAACCCCAACTGGGTTAAGGTGAGGTTTATCCCTTCTCTGGCACTTTGGGTCACACATGTGTCAGACGGGAGCATGGCACATCCCAAGTTAATCCTGGGGGGATTGGGATGGGTCGCGTCACGCAGGTATGGATGTGGTTACTATTTATCTCTCTGGAGATTTGAATACAGAGATATATTTGAAAGTTCTTGAAGGACTTAAAATATCAGATACAAATAGTTTCAGACCACGGAACACGCTCTCTACTCGTTTGAGGTGTTCACTTTATGGATTGAAACAATCCGGACAGATGTGGTATAACCATCTATGTACATATTTTATCAGAGTGGGATAATGAAGAATACACATGCGTGTTCATTAAGAAAATAAGTTTCATATTTGCTATTGATTGGTATTCCAGAAGAAACCAAAAAAACTACTAAGGACCTAAAGTTGGGAGAATGAAGTTCTGCCTCAACCTAATGCTCGAGTACTGTTGTAATGACCCATCTCGAATATTGGGATTAAATATTAATTAATTATGGATTTAGTATGACTAATCGGGGATTAGTTGAGAGAATTCGAACGGACGATGTAAAATGGACATTTTGCCCCTAAAATTGGGTAAAATGTTAACTTTTGACCCGAAGAGTCAAACATACGAGGACCGATGACCGTGACGTAGATCGGGACGTCATGAGTCCGTAGACAGGCGGCACGTCGAATAGGGAAGTTATGATCACGGGATCGAATTAAAAATTAATTAAATATAAATGGATGATTAATTAGTGTGGGGCCCTTGGATGAGTGACAAGTGTCACTCATCCCATTGGTGGCTTTCCATAAAATATGGATATATGTCCATTGGGTGATATTTTTATTTAAAATATTTTATTTTCCCTCACTTCTTTCTCATCCCTCCCGTGCACCCGTTCTTCATCTTCTTCATTTTCTGCTAAACCGTGAACCCCAACCCCATATTAGCCCCTTCAATCCTCATCTGTCGTGCTTAGTGTGTGAATGAAAAAGAGAGAGTGATGTGAGACGAGAGTGACGGTGCTAACGGTATGGACGGCGGTGTACGGTGGCTGGCAACACGACACGGTGGGGGGTTTTTGGTGGTTTTAGGGTGACACGACCCATCCCAATCCCCCCGGGATTACCATGGAATGTGACGTGCTCCCGTCTGACAAGAGGCGTCAGACAAGGGATAACCGATTGCCATTGCCCAAACGGGCTTCCAGAGTGCGTAAGGATCGATGGAGGAGGTGTGCGATGCTCAAGTCTCTGCTGCAGTCGTATCCGGAATCAACCTGAAGGGCATTGAAAACAAAAGCTGTGAGTGGACGAAAATAAACAAGTCTGTTTAAAACATTTATAAGACATTTATGCCCCTCAGTAAAATCATATGCATGCACCAAAACCAATAATCCCATATTTATTTAGAAATAACCATTAGGGCCTTAGCCCGGAAACCCAAGCCTAGTTTCAATTTCCAAAAGTAAATCCAAGAGTTATTTCATAAATCCAGTAATATGAACCATAAGGCATATAATATAAACCATAACCATTATTTTAGCCACTGCACTATACACTCCAATCCGACATCCCTGATGTCTGACGTCCCTGACGTCAATAAGGTCACAATCACAAGGCTACGCGTGCCACTCGGGTCTCAATTTCCGAGTTCATTCCCCGAACCCCGTTCGGGTACAGCATCCCGATGCTTAGCGTCATAGACGCTGGACGTACTAGACGTCCGTGGCCTCTCCGGGGTACCTCGCCGGAGGAGACAATATAATATGGAAGGATCTATACAGTGCAGTACTAAATACATTTTATCGATATCCACATGCAAAACATATAGGTATACATAGGTAAAATCCGAACCGATCGTTACATTTCATCAAACGGGTCTCATGCCCAAAACCGTAAAACGTGCCATGACCGAAACATCATCAAAACCATTTATAGATTCCAGCATGTGAACATATATAAAATGTAAACCAGGAAACATTTATTCAATTCCATTTTAGGGTCCCCGACCCGCAATCACATGTAGAAATCAACTGGGCCCCTGGCCCGATTTCACAAGTTAACTGGGCCCTTGGCCCGATCCACATGTTAACTGGGCCCCTGGCCCGATTTCATAGTTCAACTGGGCCCCCGGCCCGATTTTACTTTATTCAAGTTCGTAACCGTTTCATGAAATCATATTCAACCACATTTATGGAAATCGGTGAAAATCCAGAAAATCTCGGTTTTCGTGCAAATACGTAATTTACCTCGAAATACGTGAAATCATTTAAAATTCACCGATATCCAAAGTAAATCATTTAATCATAATTATAACAATCATAAAACAGTTATGCATGCATCGAATTTATGAAACCAATGTCCACTCACAGACCGTTTAACCGAGCGCCTCGATATGCGTGCCATAGGCCCTCCCGAGCCAATCGCTATCACCGGGACTCCCAAACCTGTCCAATTTTTAATAGAAGGTTACTAACTACTTAATTAACCTCCTACCAAAGCCCCGTAATTTTCCCGAACTTTTAACTATTTTTAAACCGACCCTAAACCTTCCGACACCCCGAAAACTATCGAAACGATGTCTGATTGACACGAGACCAGTCCCAAAATCTTCGTTACATCGAATAGAAGATTTCATATGTTGAACACTTTCTCAAATTACTGTTCACGCGCCCTCACGCGCCCCAAGAAGGCTCAGATTACTGTTCATCGTCACCAATTCCAGCTGAACCAGTTACTATTCACAGTTACTGTTCACCGTCGGGTTTTCTCCGTTTTTGGACTAGTTCAAGGTCCATTTTAGGTCCATTTCATCCCATTTTAATCCCAATATGTTCCTAATCTCATTTCTAATCTTTCTAGTTAATTAAAATGGAACAAAATGTCCAAAACCATACCTTCATCCGTCATCAATGGCGGTCGGAGTTTCCGTCGCCGTTCACGGCCATTTCCGGCCATTCCAACCTTCAAAAACAATCCTATTAGGCTCCTAGAGTGCCCAGAAATATTTCCCAATTCATAGAATTAGCTAAAAACCTACAAAACCGAAACTTGGATTTTTTGGATATTTTCTTACCTCACGGGTCGACTCCCCCGTCGTCAACCACCATCACGCCGTCGTCCTCCCGTAACCGTCCCGCTCTCATCATCATACACGGTTACACCCCGCTCACACTCATTGATGATTATGGTGGTGATATGTGAGTTTGGGTTATGGAGAAAAGATGAAGAAATGAAGAAAATGGTGCATGGGTGGTTTCGGGTTGTAGAAGAACAAAGATGAATGTAGTTTGATGAATGTTATCTGATGAGAGAAGGGAGATAGATTAGATGAGATGAGTGGTGAGGATTTAAAGATTAAATGGAATGGATGGCTAGGATTTAAAGTTGGAATAAAATCATAATTAATTATTTAGTGGAACATGATCCAATCTAGCCAATGGATGAGTGACACTTGTCACTCATCCAAGTGTCCTCCAACCACCAATTCAGAATAAAATAATCGACACGGTTACCGAGACGTATATTTCCCCGATTCCACGTTTCTGACCATAATTTCCTCGTACGAAGTCCGATTTCGGCGTGCCGCCTGTCTATGAATTCGTATCGACGAAACCTCCGTAACGGTCCTTGGCCCTCAGCCATCGGACATCCCGGTCAAAAAGTCAACATTTCCCCTTCATTTGTCCAAATTACGAAAATGCCCTTGAACTTCCGTACATCATAACTTTCACCACGAACGTCGGAATCGAACGTGCCACTTGTCAATGAACTCGTGACGTCCCGAACTACATCACGGTCATCGGTCAAAGTCCATTTGACCATCCGAAATAAAAGTCAACATTTTGCCCACGCCTAGGGGCAAAACGGTCATTTTGCACAATTCGTCCGAAATCACACAACTAATCCCAGATTAGTAAATCACCATTAAATATTATTAAATCTCGATATTCGGGACGGGTCGTTACAACCTTCCCTCCTTAAAGAATTTCGTCCTCGAAATTACCAATCTCTTTATTCAACAACCACCTTGTGGAAAACAATTCGCTCACACATCTGTGTACACTTGTACACCCACATACTAGGACAACACCTGCCTCGTCTGTACCCAGACATCCCATCACAGTCATACGTCATAATAGCAACAACACTCGACCACCTCGAGTGGAAATGATCACCTGATCCGCGATAAAATCGCCTAACCATTTAGCTGACTTCTTCAGCTAGACGGTTCCCTTCCTTTACCAATATATCCTTACCTTTGCTCCCATTGGGAGTCGCCAAATCTCATTTGTCAGTCCATGCTGACTCCATCAGTCAAACTGTCATCACTAAGCTTTACCACCCTGATAAAGCCCAAACCATCGATTAATCAATGACAACACCATGTACTACATCACCCTCAATGTAGCGTAAGATCAATCACATGATCCCAATTCGCAGGGCAAGCCCAATCCTGCGACACAAAATAATCTCAATGTTCATAATCGCCGACTCCCACAGAGAACCAAGACGCTGGGAAATCACGGTGTGATCAAGTCACACAAGGCTACTCGTGGTTACTCTGACCACCAATTCACTCATCCTGAGTGTACGTATACCGTCAAAATCAAGTGGTGTAACTGGAACACATTGAATACCAGCCCAGCAGTGATCACACATCTCAATACTAGGGTTCCACTAGCCAACCATTGCTAAGAGCACCTGCTCATACAATCACTGAACCCGACAAAATCACTCTGCACAGCGCACTGTATCCAATGTCCAGTTCACGATCACAACCAAACAAATGATACTGGAACCAAGCCGATTACCAACACGTTTAGTTACACACCACTGGTACATCCCATGTACCGCCATTAGGCACCACTCAGCCTAACTGGTCTCAATCCTCGTACAACGTACCCTGTACGTACCTCAATCCATCAATCTGACTATAGCCACCCAAGTCATAGCCAAACACGTTCTAGTAATGGAGTACATTTGCCCAAACCAACATGAGACAAAACGAACTCCACCCGTCATCTAGTTCCAATTCCGAATCCGAATTCGCAATTTCGTAAGAAATCCCGAATCCGAACCCAGACATCATGTTTTTAATCCATGTCCAAATCCGAATCCGAAATCATTATTCCGTAAGCTAGCATTGGAATAATCATTCCGCACCCAAATCCAGTAATCCATTTTTGAGCTTCGCAATCGAATCCTGAATCGTCACCCAGAAATTCGATTCCAAAACCCAAAATCTCGTTTACGTCCATCAAGACGTAACATAACCGAATCTATCGGTTGCCTGTACAAAACACTCGATTGACTTCATAGGGAAGCCAATCCCAATATTCACACGTCAAAGTTTGACAAAATCCGACCACTTCGGAAACCTACTCAACCGAGTAATAAACCATATGGACTCACTCCGAAAAGAAGTTCAGTCCCGTCATTTACGACTCATACCAAGGTAAGAGTGATAAACTCACGTCCAATCTGGATCATCACGATCACAATCCATATCCATTGCTACGTCACCCGACAAGTAACATCACGATCCTAGATCGTCACATCGACCAAAGTCGACAACATCACAAATCAGATCCACCTAGGATCCACACATGCTCACATAGCTAACAATCCATCTGGAAGCTGATCGTAGGGTCTTACACCCTCAATTGAATCCTTCGCCAAATTTCCCTTGGTGGAAAGATGACCTCGCATTTCACCACCAAATCCAAATTCATACTCAACTTCTTGTGTCCAATGACCCCAAGCCAAACATGGGTCCACCAACCAATACACACTCAACGTACTGGTAGCAACAATCATCATCTGCCACGGCAGGAAATAAGAAGTCAACCCCAAAGACTTCGGAATACCAATCACCGGTGTGGAAACGAGCACTCCTCTCGTCTCCCAATCACAACTCTCCCCGACACGGGAGTTCCAACCATGTTGGGAACAGACATGCTCCCAATGAGATGTCAAGTCCAACCGCTGGACTACCCACGTCCATACCTCACTTGGACCACCACGTGTCCAAAATCAATTCATTACTCGGACCTCACGTCCGTCAATAATCATGTATGCACACACCCCGATTCCGAACGGGATATCCACAACTCTGCCTGGATGTGCATACCCAACTGCCTTCGTCTCACATCACAACCTAAACAGGTTCAATCCTCAGGTTCCAAGTGATCCACAATCACAAAATCACACATCAATACCACGAATGGTTTTCCCCGACTTTTTCCAATTTCAATAATTTCCTTGTACTCTCTGGGGATATAAGAAATAAACAATCTTACCAATCTCGGAGTTGACAACAACACCCCAAATCCACCAATTCTTATGACATAGGGAACATCGTCCCTAGATTCCTCAAGTTTCAATCATACCATTTTATCCGTTCATCACTCGTCATCATAAATCTGTTGGGACTTATCCCAACCCGACAAAACCTCCACTGGATCCCATCCAGTCCAAGACTCAACCACCACTGAGTCGCAGATACCAATCATCTGTCCATCATGACAGAGTCACACCCCAACTGGTGGCTCATCGTCATCACAATCACTGACACCAGCACTAGCGTACAATCATCAACACTAGTATCAGCACACGGGCATCCATACTAGTATTGGCATAAAAGTACCAACATACCAACATCCATACATAGCACACGAATATCCACACTAGCACACGAACGTCCATGCTAGCATACTGTGTGCAAAGTTGTTACCCTGGATCTCCGTTCATTCCGAACGACGATCCCGTAACACCACTCGTACCCCACGACTATGGGTACCTCCAATTTGACCACTGGCACATCAGGATAATGGACGTTCCCTGAACATCCCCTGATCCCCAAGTGTCAAAACCACACTAAATACCCTCGATAGCCAGTTATCTCGACACAACTGTCGACCAACAGTCATCGTTGTCAAGATCCGTATCCACACATCACACTAATATTCGATCCAACACGGGATTCCATATTTTCTCATAACCGTATCCGTAGATCGAAACCCATAAGACTCACTAGAGTCATCCACATGGTCATCCATGACCTCAGCCGCTCGTCGCAGCACAAGTTCTCATTTAAAGTTCACTCTTCCGGTCCATCGATTAGGGTTCCAAATTCACACCCTAGGGTTCCACCGAACCCAACTGCCTTCTGCAGTAAAATCCACAACCTGACCGACCCCGCGATCCTGACATCGTATAGACGTCCAATCCAATCCAATCGTCAACTCAACGTGGGTTCCACCACGAAGGTCATCGGCTAACTCCGATGCACCAACACCCCGTACACTAGCCAACACTACCAGGGTCCATAATTTAGACCATTACTCAACTGAGTCTCGTATTTCCAATACATTATTCAAATGGGGTTCCCTGAACCTAGCTGTGCCCAGTGGCACAACAATCCATCATCACATGACCGAACCGACGGTCCCACATTACCAGTTAATCGTATACAACCCCACCTGGGTTGAATCACATCAATGCACGGCGTATCGGGCCAAACACACCCAATTCACCATACAAACCCAAAACTATCTATCAGGTTGACAACGGAACAGCAGCCCAAAGAGACATCACACCCTCGTCCTTCGCGCACAAAAGAGCAAAACCTGCTCTGATACCACTTGACACGACCCATCCCAATCCCCCCGGGATTACCATGGAATGTGACGTGCTCCCGTCTGACAAGAGGCGTCAGACAAGGGATAACCGATTGCCATTGCCCAAACGGGCTTCCAGAGTGCGTAAGGATCGATGGAGGAGGTGTGCGATGCTCAAGTCTCTGCTGCAGTCGTATCCGGAATCAACCTGAAGGGCATTGAAAACAAAAGCTGTGAGTGGACGAAAATAAACAAGTCTGTTTAAAACATTTATAAGACATTTATGCCCCTCAGTAAAATCATATGCATGCACCAAAACCAATAATCCCATATTTATTTAGAAATAACCATTAGGGCCTTAGCCCGGAAACCCAAGCCTAGTTTCAATTTCCAAAAGTAAATCCAAGAGTTATTTCATAAATCCAGTAATATGAACCATAAGGCATATAATATAAACCATAACCATTATTTTAGCCACTGCACTATACACTCCAATCCGACATCCCTGATGTCTGACGTCCCTGACGTCAATAAGGTCACAATCACAAGGCTACGCGTGCCACTCGGGTCTCAATTTCCGAGTTCATTCCCCGAACCCCGTTCGGGTACAGCATCCCGATGCTTAGCGTCATAGACGCTGGACGTACTAGACGTCCGTGGCCTCTCCGGGGTACCTCGCCGGAGGAGACAATATAATATGGAAGGATCTATACAGTGCAGTACTAAATACATTTTATCGATATCCACATGCAAAACATATAGGTATACATAGGTAAAATCCGAACCGATCGTTACATTTCATCAAACGGGTCTCATGCCCAAAACCGTAAAACGTGCCATGACCGAAACATCATCAAAACCATTTATAGATTCCAGCATGTGAACATATATAAAATGTAAACCAGGAAACATTTATTCAATTCCATTTTAGGGTCCCCGACCCGCAATCACATGTAGAAATCAACTGGGCCCCTGGCCCGATTTCACAAGTTAACTGGGCCCTTGGCCCGATCCACATGTTAACTGGGCCCCTGGCCCGATTTCATAGTTCAACTGGGCCCCCGGCCCGATTTTACTTTATTCAAGTTCGTAACCGTTTCATGAAATCATATTCAACCACATTTATGGAAATCGGTGAAAATCCAGAAAATCTCGGTTTTCGTGCAAATACGTAATTTACCTCGAAATACGTGAAATCATTTAAAATTCACCGATATCCAAAGTAAATCATTTAATCATAATTATAACAATCATAAAACAGTTATGCATGCATCGAATTTATGAAACCAATGTCCACTCACAGACCGTTTAACCGAGCGCCTCGATATGCGTGCCATAGGCCCTCCCGAGCCAATCGCTATCACCGGGACTCCCAAACCTGTCCAATTTTTAATAGAAGGTTACTAACTACTTAATTAACCTCCTACCAAAGCCCCGTAATTTTCCCGAACTTTTAACTATTTTTAAACCGACCCTAAACCTTCCGACACCCCGAAAACTATCGAAACGATGTCTGATTGACACGAGACCAGTCCCAAAATCTTCGTTACATCGAATAGAAGATTTCATATGTTGAACACTTTCTCAAATTACTGTTCACGCGCCCTCACGCGCCCCAAGAAGGCTCAGATTACTGTTCATCGTCACCAATTCCAGCTGAACCAGTTACTATTCACAGTTACTGTTCACCGTCGGGTTTTCTCCGTTTTTGGACTAGTTCAAGGTCCATTTTAGGTCCATTTCATCCCATTTTAATCCCAATATGTTCCTAATCTCATTTCTAATCTTTCTAGTTAATTAAAATGGAACAAAATGTCCAAAACCATACCTTCATCCGTCATCAATGGCGGTCGGAGTTTCCGTCGCCGTTCACGGCCATTTCCGGCCATTCCAACCTTCAAAAACAATCCTATTAGGCTCCTAGAGTGCCCAGAAATATTTCCCAATTCATAGAATTAGCTAAAAACCTACAAAACCGAAACTTGGATTTTTTGGATATTTTCTTACCTCACGGGTCGACTCCCCCGTCGTCAACCACCATCACGCCGTCGTCCTCCCGTAACCGTCCCGCTCTCATCATCATACACGGTTACACCCCGCTCACACTCATTGATGATTATGGTGGTGATATGTGAGTTTGGGTTATGGAGAAAAGATGAAGAAATGAAGAAAATGGTGCATGGGTGGTTTCGGGTTGTAGAAGAACAAAGATGAATGTAGTTTGATGAATGTTATCTGATGAGAGAAGGGAGATAGATTAGATGAGATGAGTGGTGAGGATTTAAAGATTAAATGGAATGGATGGCTAGGATTTAAAGTTGGAATAAAATCATAATTAATTATTTAGTGGAACATGATCCAATCTAGCCAATGGATGAGTGACACTTGTCACTCATCCAAGTGTCCTCCAACCACCAATTCAGAATAAAATAATCGACACGGTTACCGAGACGTATATTTCCCCGATTCCACGTTTCTGACCATAATTTCCTCGTACGAAGTCCGATTTCGGCGTGCCGCCTGTCTATGAATTCGTATCGACGAAACCTCCGTAACGGTCCTTGGCCCTCAGCCATCGGACATCCCGGTCAAAAAGTCAACATTTCCCCTTCATTTGTCCAAATTACGAAAATGCCCTTGAACTTCCGTACATCATAACTTTCACCACGAACGTCGGAATCGAACGTGCCACTTGTCAATGAACTCGTGACGTCCCGAACTACATCACGGTCATCGGTCAAAGTCCATTTGACCATCCGAAATAAAAGTCAACATTTTGCCCACGCCTAGGGGCAAAACGGTCATTTTGCACAATTCGTCCGAAATCACACAACTAATCCCAGATTAGTAAATCACCATTAAATATTATTAAATCTCGATATTCGGGACGGGTCGTTACAACCTTCCCTCCTTAAAGAATTTCGTCCTCGAAATTACCAATCTCTTTATTCAACAACCACCTTGTGGAAAACAATTCGCTCACACATCTGTGTACACTTGTACACCCACATACTAGGACAACACCTGCCTCGTCTGTACCCAGACATCCCATCACAGTCATACGTCATAATAGCAACAACACTCGACCACCTCGAGTGGAAATGATCACCTGATCCGCGATAAAATCGCCTAACCATTTAGCTGACTTCTTCAGCTAGACGGTTCCCTTCCTTTACCAATATATCCTTACCTTTGCTCCCATTGGGAGTCGCCAAATCTCATTTGTCAGTCCATGCTGACTCCATCAGTCAAACTGTCATCACTAAGCTTTACCACCCTGATAAAGCCCAAACCATCGATTAATCAATGACAACACCATGTACTACATCACCCTCAATGTAGCGTAAGATCAATCACATGATCCCAATTCGCAGGGCAAGCCCAATCCTGCGACACAAAATAATCTCAATGTTCATAATCGCCGACTCCCACAGAGAACCAAGACGCTGGGAAATCACGGTGTGATCAAGTCACACAAGGCTACTCGTGGTTACTCTGACCACCAATTCACTCATCCTGAGTGTACGTATACCGTCAAAATCAAGTGGTGTAACTGGAACACATTGAATACCAGCCCAGCAGTGATCACACATCTCAATACTAGGGTTCCACTAGCCAACCATTGCTAAGAGCACCTGCTCATACAATCACTGAACCCGACAAAATCACTCTGCACAGCGCACTGTATCCAATGTCCAGTTCACGATCACAACCAAACAAATGATACTGGAACCAAGCCGATTACCAACACGTTTAGTTACACACCACTGGTACATCCCATGTACCGCCATTAGGCACCACTCAGCCTAACTGGTCTCAATCCTCGTACAACGTACCCTGTACGTACCTCAATCCATCAATCTGACTATAGCCACCCAAGTCATAGCCAAACACGTTCTAGTAATGGAGTACATTTGCCCAAACCAACATGAGACAAAACGAACTCCACCCGTCATCTAGTTCCAATTCCGAATCCGAATTCGCAATTTCGTAAGAAATCCCGAATCCGAACCCAGACATCATGTTTTTAATCCATGTCCAAATCCGAATCCGAAATCATTATTCCGTAAGCTAGCATTGGAATAATCATTCCGCACCCAAATCCAGTAATCCATTTTTGAGCTTCGCAATCGAATCCTGAATCGTCACCCAGAAATTCGATTCCAAAACCCAAAATCTCGTTTACGTCCATCAAGACGTAACATAACCGAATCTATCGGTTGCCTGTACAAAACACTCGATTGACTTCATAGGGAAGCCAATCCCAATATTCACACGTCAAAGTTTGACAAAATCCGACCACTTCGGAAACCTACTCAACCGAGTAATAAACCATATGGACTCACTCCGAAAAGAAGTTCAGTCCCGTCATTTACGACTCATACCAAGGTAAGAGTGATAAACTCACGTCCAATCTGGATCATCACGATCACAATCCATATCCATTGCTACGTCACCCGACAAGTAACATCACGATCCTAGATCGTCACATCGACCAAAGTCGACAACATCACAAATCAGATCCACCTAGGATCCACACATGCTCACATAGCTAACAATCCATCTGGAAGCTGATCGTAGGGTCTTACACCCTCAATTGAATCCTTCGCCAAATTTCCCTTGGTGGAAAGATGACCTCGCATTTCACCACCAAATCCAAATTCATACTCAACTTCTTGTGTCCAATGACCCCAAGCCAAACATGGGTCCACCAACCAATACACACTCAACGTACTGGTAGCAACAATCATCATCTGCCACGGCAGGAAATAAGAAGTCAACCCCAAAGACTTCGGAATACCAATCACCGGTGTGGAAACGAGCACTCCTCTCGTCTCCCAATCACAACTCTCCCCGACACGGGAGTTCCAACCATGTTGGGAACAGACATGCTCCCAATGAGATGTCAAGTCCAACCGCTGGACTACCCACGTCCATACCTCACTTGGACCACCACGTGTCCAAAATCAATTCATTACTCGGACCTCACGTCCGTCAATAATCATGTATGCACACACCCCGATTCCGAACGGGATATCCACAACTCTGCCTGGATGTGCATACCCAACTGCCTTCGTCTCACATCACAACCTAAACAGGTTCAATCCTCAGGTTCCAAGTGATCCACAATCACAAAATCACACATCAATACCACGAATGGTTTTCCCCGACTTTTTCCAATTTCAATAATTTCCTTGTACTCTCTGGGGATATAAGAAATAAACAATCTTACCAATCTCGGAGTTGACAACAACACCCCAAATCCACCAATTCTTATGACATAGGGAACATCGTCCCTAGATTCCTCAAGTTTCAATCATACCATTTTATCCGTTCATCACTCGTCATCATAAATCTGTTGGGACTTATCCCAACCCGACAAAACCTCCACTGGATCCCATCCAGTCCAAGACTCAACCACCACTGAGTCGCAGATACCAATCATCTGTCCATCATGACAGAGTCACACCCCAACTGGTGGCTCATCGTCATCACAATCACTGACACCAGCACTAGCGTACAATCATCAACACTAGTATCAGCACACGGGCATCCATACTAGTATTGGCATAAAAGTACCAACATACCAACATCCATACATAGCACACGAATATCCACACTAGCACACGAACGTCCATGCTAGCATACTGTGTGCAAAGTTGTTACCCTGGATCTCCGTTCATTCCGAACGACGATCCCGTAACACCACTCGTACCCCACGACTATGGGTACCTCCAATTTGACCACTGGCACATCAGGATAATGGACGTTCCCTGAACATCCCCTGATCCCCAAGTGTCAAAACCACACTAAATACCCTCGATAGCCAGTTATCTCGACACAACTGTCGACCAACAGTCATCGTTGTCAAGATCCGTATCCACACATCACACTAATATTCGATCCAACACGGGATTCCATATTTTCTCATAACCGTATCCGTAGATCGAAACCCATAAGACTCACTAGAGTCATCCACATGGTCATCCATGACCTCAGCCGCTCGTCGCAGCACAAGTTCTCATTTAAAGTTCACTCTTCCGGTCCATCGATTAGGGTTCCAAATTCACACCCTAGGGTTCCACCGAACCCAACTGCCTTCTGCAGTAAAATCCACAACCTGACCGACCCCGCGATCCTGACATCGTATAGACGTCCAATCCAATCCAATCGTCAACTCAACGTGGGTTCCACCACGAAGGTCATCGGCTAACTCCGATGCACCAACACCCCGTACACTAGCCAACACTACCAGGGTCCATAATTTAGACCATTACTCAACTGAGTCTCGTATTTCCAATACATTATTCAAATGGGGTTCCCTGAACCTAGCTGTGCCCAGTGGCACAACAATCCATCATCACATGACCGAACCGACGGTCCCACATTACCAGTTAATCGTATACAACCCCACCTGGGTTGAATCACATCAATGCACGGCGTATCGGGCCAAACACACCCAATTCACCATACAAACCCAAAACTATCTATCAGGTTGACAACGGAACAGCAGCCCAAAGAGACATCACACCCTCGTCCTTCGCGCACAAAAGAGCAAAACCTGCTCTGATACCACTTGACACGACCCATCCCAATCCCCCCGGGATTACCATGGAATGTGACGTGCTCCCGTCTGACAAGAGGCGTCAGACAAGGGATAACCGATTGCCATTGCCCAAACGGGCTTCCAGAGTGCGTAAGGATCGATGGAGGAGGTGTGCGATGCTCAAGTCTCTGCTGCAGTCGTATCCGGAATCAACCTGAAGGGCATTGAAAACAAAAGCTGTGAGTGGACGAAAATAAACAAGTCTGTTTAAAACATTTATAAGACATTTATGCCCCTCAGTAAAATCATATGCATGCACCAAAACCAATAATCCCATATTTATTTAGAAATAACCATTAGGGCCTTAGCCCGGAAACCCAAGCCTAGTTTCAATTTCCAAAAGTAAATCCAAGAGTTATTTCATAAATCCAGTAATATGAACCATAAGGCATATAATATAAACCATAACCATTATTTTAGCCACTGCACTATACACTCCAATCCGACATCCCTGATGTCTGACGTCCCTGACGTCAATAAGGTCACAATCACAAGGCTACGCGTGCCACTCGGGTCTCAATTTCCGAGTTCATTCCCCGAACCCCGTTCGGGTACAGCATCCCGATGCTTAGCGTCATAGACGCTGGACGTACTAGACGTCCGTGGCCTCTCCGGGGTACCTCGCCGGAGGAGACAATATAATATGGAAGGATCTATACAGTGCAGTACTAAATACATTTTATCGATATCCACATGCAAAACATATAGGTATACATAGGTAAAATCCGAACCGATCGTTACATTTCATCAAACGGGTCTCATGCCCAAAACCGTAAAACGTGCCATGACCGAAACATCATCAAAACCATTTATAGATTCCAGCATGTGAACATATATAAAATGTAAACCAGGAAACATTTATTCAATTCCATTTTAGGGTCCCCGACCCGCAATCACATGTAGAAATCAACTGGGCCCCTGGCCCGATTTCACAAGTTAACTGGGCCCTTGGCCCGATCCACATGTTAACTGGGCCCCTGGCCCGATTTCATAGTTCAACTGGGCCCCCGGCCCGATTTTACTTTATTCAAGTTCGTAACCGTTTCATGAAATCATATTCAACCACATTTATGGAAATCGGTGAAAATCCAGAAAATCTCGGTTTTCGTGCAAATACGTAATTTACCTCGAAATACGTGAAATCATTTAAAATTCACCGATATCCAAAGTAAATCATTTAATCATAATTATAACAATCATAAAACAGTTATGCATGCATCGAATTTATGAAACCAATGTCCACTCACAGACCGTTTAACCGAGCGCCTCGATATGCGTGCCATAGGCCCTCCCGAGCCAATCGCTATCACCGGGACTCCCAAACCTGTCCAATTTTTAATAGAAGGTTACTAACTACTTAATTAACCTCCTACCAAAGCCCCGTAATTTTCCCGAACTTTTAACTATTTTTAAACCGACCCTAAACCTTCCGACACCCCGAAAACTATCGAAACGATGTCTGATTGACACGAGACCAGTCCCAAAATCTTCGTTACATCGAATAGAAGATTTCATATGTTGAACACTTTCTCAAATTACTGTTCACGCGCCCTCACGCGCCCAAGAAGGCTCAGATTACTGTTCATCGTCACCAATTCCAGCTGAACCAGTTACTATTCACAGTTACTGTTCACCGTCGGGTTTTCTCCGTTTTTGGACTAGTTCAAGGTCCATTTTAGGTCCATTTCATCCCATTTTAATCCCAATATGTTCCTAATCTCATTTCTAATCTTTCTAGTTAATTAAAATGGAACAAAATGTCCAAAACCATACCTTCATCCGTCATCAATGGCGGTCGGAGTTTCCGTCGCCGTTCACGGCCATTTCCGGCCATTCCAACCTTCAAAAACAATCCTATTAGGCTCCTAGAGTGCCCAGAAATATTTCCCAATTCATAGAATTAGCTAAAAACCTACAAAACCGAAACTTGGATTTTTTGGATATTTTCTTACCTCACGGGTCGACTCCCCCGTCGTCAACCACCATCACGCCGTCGTCCTCCCGTAACCGTCCCGCTCTCATCATCATACACGGTTACACCCCGCTCACACTCATTGATGATTATGGTGGTGATATGTGAGTTTGGGTTATGGAGAAAAGATGGAGAAATGAAGAAAATGGTGCATGGGTGGTTTCGGGTTGTAGAAGAACAAAGATGAATGTAGTTTGATGAATGTTATCTGATGAGAGAAGGGAGATAGATTAGATGAGATGAGTGGTGAGGATTTAAAGATTAAATGGAATGGATGGCTAGGATTTAAAGTTGGAATAAAATCATAATTAATTATTTAGTGGAACATGATCCAATCTAGCCAATGGATGAGTGACACTTGTCACTCATCCAAGTGTCCTCCAACCACCAATTCAGAATAAAATAATCGACACGGTTACCGAGACGTATATTTCCCCGATTCCACGTTTCTGACCATAACTTCCTCGTACGAAGTCCGATTTCGGCGTGCCGCCTGTCTATGAATTCGTATCGACGAAACCTCCGTAACGGTCCTTGGCCCTCGGCCATCGGACATCCCGGTCAAAAAGTCAACATTTCCCCTTCATTTGTCCAAATTACGAAAATGCCCTTGAACTTCCGTACATCATAACTTTCACCACGAACGTCGGAATCGAACGTGCCACTTGTCAATGAACTCGTGACGTCCCGAACTACATCACGGTCATCGGTCAAAGTCCATTTGACCTTCCGAAATAAAAGTCAACATTTTGCCCACGCCTAGGGGCAAAACGGTCATTTTGCACAATTCGTCCGAAATCACACAACTAATCCCAGATTAGTAAATCACCATTAAATATTATTAAATCCCGATATTCGGGACGGGTCGTTACATAGGGTTTATTGATCAATTTGGTGGACAGGGTCGTGTTCCTAGGACTCAGACAAATCGATTGGGACCGGTTTCAAGGACTATGGTGGCCCGAATCGAAGGGGAGGAGCAGTTGCAGGTGTCTGGATGCTGTTCCTCCATGAATAGATATGATGTCAATCAAATTTCACGATTTTGAACCCACAGATAGATCAAGGACAAGCAAACGAAGCTATAGGAAGAAACCTCATCGAGAATGGTGGCCAGAGTTGTGTGAACCAGCCGGGCTGGTTCCCTAGTTCGGTCGAACTAAAAAATCAGGTGGATCGAGTTCGACAGAGGTTAGGGGTGACAGTGTTCTCGGCGCGTGGCTTTCACGCGCAATGCCTTTGGGCGGCGCGTGAGGGCGTGTGTGTTCGATTTTTGAGGAGTGGTCAACATGTGTTTTCATCCTTTCGTTGTAACGAACATTGTGGGACAGGTTTCGAGTCGATCGAACACTATTTCGGGGTAATTTTGGATGTCTGAAGGTTTAGGGTTTATTTTAAATACATTTAAAAATCCTGAAAAATTGGGGGACTTCATGTTAGGTGATTTGAAGTAGTTAGTGACCTTTGAGTGTGATTTGGACAGGTCCGGGAGTTCCAGTGATGGTCCTTTAACCCGAGGAGGCTTATGACATGCATATCGAGGTGGCAGCTAGGACGGTCTGTGAGTGGACTTTGTTTTCTAAACTATTATGCATGCATAACTATTTTATATGCTTTATATATGTGATTTCTATGATGATGATTGTGGTATTGGAGATTTACATATTTGCACGTATTTCGAGATTTACGATTTTACACTGTATTTCTACGTGATAATGATCTTAATAATGGCTCAATGGTATGATTTTGGATTTGGAAATATGGAACTGGGCATGAGACCCATTTGATTTGGAAAATATCGGAGTTCGAGTCCATTCGAGTTAATGAGATATCGGGCTGGAGGCCCATTTGGCTTACATGATCGGGCTTGAGGCCCAGATGAGTATGATATCAGACATGAGTCTCATTTGTGAGTTATGAATGTGATTTCGGGTTCGGAGACCATAAACGGATTTGGATTTGAGTACTTGGATTTCTGGAATTATGATGGTTTTTATGGAAATCCTGGGAATAGGCCCATTTGGAAGGTTTTAAAAAGATTTATGAAATGTTTTCCATATACCATCCTTATATCTATGGATTATCTCCTCCAGTCGTCTGGGACGTTGGAGTGGTCACGACGCATTGCCTACGAGGGGTCACTGCACGAAGCGACCAGACCGTATAGTGGCTCAAGAGCAGGATTGCTAGACGTCTGGGACGTTAGATATCTGGGATGCCAGAGATTGACTCGGGTTGAGACCCCGGGTAGAACGCGTAGCTTGGACCGTGACATGACGTCTAGGACGTATGGCATCCGGGACGCCAGCCATCTAGGATGTCGAGGAATGGTATATATAACGGTGTTTGATTGGATTGTGATTTATGGATTTACTGGATTATGTATTTGGATTTCAGAATTATTGGATTTATGAAATGGTATTTTAGTGTTGGTGGTTTTGGGCAGTGGCCCACATGATTGGATTTACGGTTTTGGGCTAAGGCCTTAATGATGTAATTAAAGTAAATGGTTTGATTATTGGTTTTCGAATGCATGCATGTTTTTTAGTGAAGGGCATAAATGTCTTCTTATGAAATGTGTTTTTATTAAACTAGTTATTTTCGTCCACTCACAGCTTTTAATGGTTTTTAATGCCCTTTAAGCTGATCGCGGATGCAGGCTGTAGCAGAGACCGAGACATCACACTCCTCCACCGATCCTGGTGCACTCTAGAAGCCCCGAATGGACTGAGGTCTCTAGTTATCCCTTGTTTGACACTTCATGTTAAACGAGAGCATGGCACATCCCGCGTTAATCTTGGGGGGATGATTGGGATGGGTCATGTCAGCTTGGTATCAGAGCACAGTTTGCTCTTGTGGTACGTGCATGTCGAGGATGTGATGTCTCTACGTGGTCATCCCGTTATCAACCTGGTCGTTGGGTAATAGTATGAGAGTTAGTGGAATTGAATCGTGGATAGTTTTGGTTCGGCATTTGTTGACTGAGTATGCCATACTTGTGTCGTGGTTCGGCAGTGTGGGACCCTACTGATAGGACGTTAAATAAGCATTATTTTATATTATTCTATACCCTTTATACTTGACTTTTAGTATTAAAATATTAAATAAATTGATAAAATAAATTATTTTGTGATTTTTAAGTTTAGATAAATAAAGTTTGTAATTTGGATGTATTTTGGCGAAAGAATCGTCTCGATCGGAATTATAACAAATAAAATATGGACGAAATTCGGTGGATTAATTAATTTAGTTAATTAATTGATTAAATCTGTGCAGCCCAGCCCATTTCTGAAAAAACCAATTGTCCGGCCCGCATCTGCGCAGCCCAGGCATCCCAGCCCAATCCGTGCGGCCCGCGTCAGCACAGCCCAGACATCCCGGCCCAATCGTTCAGCCCTGCGAATCCGTCGACAAGCGCTGGCCGAGCTGCCTCTCTCACGTTCGGAGCGCGCCTACCGACGACAGCTTCTCCTTTCCAGCTCACGCCTGCCGACCAGCCGCCACCTTTCCAGCACAGCTTTGCCGACCAGCCGCCTCCTTTCCAGCTTGCAGCCACCGAAAATTCTTTCAGCAGCAATTTAGTGAATTTTCTTGCTGTTTTTCAAGCTTTTTCCTTTGTTTTGTTTAATTTCCCTTCCCCAAAAACCACCCATACTCATCATTTCACTTTTGAATATTTTTATTATAATTTTTGTTTAGTTTTTATTTATTTTTTAGGGTTTAATTTGTGTTTCTCCACCTATAAATAGGAGTTGATTTCACTTGTTGAAATCACTTCCAAGTAGCACAAAATTGAGCTTCTTTTAGGAGAAATCTTGGCAAAATAGTTCCAATACAATTTTGAGAGTTCAAGTCCGAATTTCCTTGTTTAATCTTCTTCCATCTTCATAAGGTTCCAGCCGCTGTTCGGTGTTCCTTGTGAAAAACAATCCATTGTTCTCATCCAATCTGAAAAGTGTAACATTTGCTCTCCATTCTCTTAAACTCTCTTATTTGTTATTGGTTCTAATTATAATGCAATATATGTATTGGTTTCTCCTTCCTATTTTTTGTGAAAATTGAGTATAATCTCCATGTGTTTTACTTTCTAAAAATCATTTACTTCTTACATTTTAGAGCTTAAACTTCATTTCGAAACTAAATGTTGATCCGCTGTTCGGGGCATTTAGAGTAGATTTGGAGAGATTTAATGTATGACCGCTGTTCGGCGCATTAAATCACAAACTTAAGGTAATTATATTATAAGTAAAAATCCGCTGTTCGGTGCATTTATAATATGAATAATGTATGAAGAAATATGAGTTTGTGAAGGTATAATTTCGTGATTAATTCAAATATTTGCAATTGTAGTATGTTGTTGAAGTTTGTGTTTACGGGAAGTCTACTTTGTGCATAAGTTAGAATAGAAATAGAATGAGTTTATCTATGCTTTTACTTATTTACATAATTACAAACCTCTTCAAAACCCCCCTTGTTTATTCTTTATTCTTTTATTGTTTATTCTTTTATTCTTTCATTCCTTTATTATTTAATTTATTGATTCTTTGATTAATTAATTCCTTTATTCTTTGATTAACTAAGTCCTTTATTCTTCTATTATTTCATTCTTTAATTCGTTAATTTATTAATTCTTTGTAATTCATTAATTTATTATTATCTTGTTCATCTATTCTTTAATTTATTAATTCTTTGATTGTTTAATTCTTTTATTATTTAATTCTCTAATTCATTATTCTTTTATTCATAATCCACTAACATATTATTAATGTTCCCTAATTTCCCCGGTTAAGAACGATCCCTATTTATCAATACTACATCTACACAAAAAGGGTTTAAATTGCACAATACTCGAATTGCGTGTTTAATTTAATGCGTAGTTTGGGCTTAGTCAATTTTTGGCGCCGTTGCCGGGGAAATTGAAAATCATTTTTAATTTGTTAGTGTATGTATATAAATTGTGCATATTATACTTGTTTATAAATTTTATTTTTGTTAATATTATATTTGTTTATAACATTTACTTACTTGTTTATATTTTATTTATCCATCTTATTATTGTTCTTATTATGTTTGTTTATAATGCTCATACTTTACTTTTTCTTAATTTCTAATTTATACTTGTTCATAAATGTCCATAATTTTTTTTTATATATATATTTGTTCATAATAAATTTGATACTTGTTCATAAATGCATATTTTATATGTTCACTTTTCTTTACTTTTACTTTTATTTATTCCATTATACTTTATTCCATTAACTTAATATTCACACTTTTTCTTTATTCCCTTAACTTAATATTCACACTTTTTCTTTATTCCCTTAACTTTAATTATATTACATTAACTTTATTCCATTAACTTTCTTTTAATTTTATTACATAACTTTTATGTTCCACTAACTTTATGTTTACACTTATTTTATTTTTATGTAATCAATTATTTGTTTATGTCTTGTTAAACTTTAAATCTGAAATGAAAAAAAAGAAAATTCGGAATAAATAAAAAAAAAATTAAAAAAAAATTTAAAAAAAAAATTTTAAAAAAAATTAAAAAAAAAATTTTTAATTTTTTTTTTTATGAAACTTTATTCATCTTTGAATTTCCTAAAGTGTAAGTATTGTTTCCTATTAATTGTTTTAGAGTTGCATGAATCTCTTAGTCCCTTTTTCTTCAAAATCTTACTTTCGGGAACAGGTAGTGCCCCTCTTATTTACTTTCTCCTTAACCCTTCATGATGTGTGGATTTCATCACCACATACCATAGACTCGAATCTATGGACATGAGGTTGGGGCGGAGTTTGTAAACACTAGGGTTTGGTAATTCTCTACGTCATCATTTGGATTAATTATGGTGTCTAGGAGAGTTATGACTGGTGACAAGTTTTGGATTAAGAAAGGGAACACCAATGGAGTATATGCCAAGCTAGCCTCGGGGTGCTCTTAAAATTATCCTTGCTTCTCGCGTTACATCTATCTCAACTGGCCATGATTAATGTTGAATGGTGGAATGGTGGTTATCAGTACGCGCAGGCCGTACGCCCAGGAAAGTACTATGAGAAGCGGAAGGGGAAAGTTATTCATGACACTCTAAAACTCTACTTATTGCATTATTAGTTTGCATTTGAAACTTGTGTATTTTCTTTCCATTAACGTAACTTTTTGGTAATTCTGGTTTCTATTTATGTGCTATTTTATGCAAATCTCTACTATCTTACACTTATTATCTTTTCTTGTGTATACTTGCCTTCTAACTTAGAGTTTTGTTTTCATAGAGGTACGAACTTATGAATGCGTGCTCATCAATCTAAGCTTGATCGGCTGAGAAGACAACTTGACATCTCACCAAGCAACGCCACATTCAGAGACGCACTTAAGCAAACCAGTTCGTTCGAACCTCCATCCCCAATATTCGGTGAGTCCAAAAGCGAGAAGAGTAATTCAGAAGAAGAACAGATTTTCGGAACACCGATAACCATGGCACGAAACCTGAGTATCCGGGAGCAGACATGTGCAAACACAAATGGCACTACAGACTTCTGCATCCAGTATCCCGAGCCTCGAACCAACAAGAAAGATATTGAGCTTAAGAGTGGAGTTCTTCATCAACTACCCAAGTTCCGTGGAATCAGAAATGAAGATCCACACAAACACTTAACGGAGTTCCAATTCATCATTAGTAGTATGTGTCCGGATGATGCGGACTTGGAAATCATGAAGCTGAAAGCTTTCCCATTGTCCTTGGAAGAAAGAGCACGTGTATGTCTTTTAAGTCTCCCACCCAATCATATTGACTCTTGGGAGAAGTTGGTTCAGGAGTTTCTTACCAAGTACTTCCCTGCCTCAAAGATTACGGTCTTAAGAAAGGAGATCACTGGAATCAAGCAGAAAGAACATGATGAGAATTTCAGCCAGTACTATGAGAGGTTTAAGGAACTTTGTGCTTCATGCCCTACTCACGGGATCACAGAAGGCTATCTTTTAACCTACTTTTATGAAGGACTCAAAGGTTGGGATAGAGGACTGCTCGATGCTGCAGCTAATGGAAGCTTCTTAGCTCGGAGCCTAGTAGATGGTCGTGCACTACTTGAAAGCCGTGCACTCAATGATGCACAATATGAAGGTGCCGATCCCATTTCTAGAAAGGTACATGAGGTAAGTTCCCATGCTATAAATGATTCAAAGTTAGATAAAATCACCTCTATGCTTTCGAATATGCTTGAGCTAAAGAAACAGGTAGCTCCAGTTTGTTCCATATGCTCTCAAGGCCATCTTGAGGAACAATGTCCCTACACTGCAAGGGAAGAAGACTCCGGAACTGAAATGGCACACGCCATTGGAGGCTATCAAGGAGGGCCAAGGACCCAAGGTTACAGTTGGAGAGATCCGAACAATGTCCTAAACCCTCAGCACATGTCGACTGGGCCAAACCGTGTCCCAGACCAGTTCCCAAGGCCCACATGGCAACCAAGGCCCACATGGCAACCAAGGCCCCCGGTCCCATTTTCTAACTTTTCTCATAATCATGCAAATAATCATACTTCTTCATCTTCTAATCCTGATTATGATAAAATGCTGGCTGCTCTTTCCCAAGGGCAGCAAACACTAATGGCGTCAACTCAGGCTCTTGTCACAGGTCAGCAAAATCAACAAAAAGACATCGCTGATCTCAAGGACCAAATGGGTAAGGTCGTGGACTTCATGGGTAAGATCCAAGCTAGCGGGGTGCTTCCACCTCAACCTACGCCCAACCCAAATGTAAGACCTGAAGCCAATGCAATCACCACTCGAAGTGGTAAAGTGCTCGGAGAAATAGAACCAGATCCAGCCGTTTCTGAGGCTGAAAAGCACAAGGTGGCAACTAAGACCACCATGACACAACCGCCAGTTCAACCTACCCACACACAGGGTAATAACCCAATCCCTTCAAGTTCGGTTGTTACTAATTCCCCGTTTGTGCATGCACCATTTCCAAGTAGGCTTGCCAAATCTAAGAAGAATGAATCCGATGAGGAAATCTTGGAGATCTTCAAAAGGGTGCAAATCAACATGCCCTTGATCGAGTGCATCAAACAAGTGCCGAAATACGCAAAATTTCTGAAAGAGTTATGCACTCCAAGGCGCCAGACGAGGGAGAAGGAGGTTGTGATGGTGAGTGAAACAGTTTCTGCTGTAATCCAGCGTCGGCTACCCCCAAAGTTGAAGGATCCAGGGAGTTTTTCTGTTCCCTGCGTGATTGGTAACAAGTCATTTGATAAAGTCATGCTAGACTTAGGAGCATCCATTAATGTTATGCCATATTCACTATATGTTGCCCTAGGTCTAGGTAAATTACAGCATGACGATATTATCATTCAGTTAGCCGATCGCTCTAATGTGTATCCTAAGGGATACGTAGAAGATGTTCTTGTGCAGGTTAACCAGCTCATCTTCCCAGCTGACTTTTATGTCCTAGACATGGAGGATTCCCCTACGAATCAAGCTCCACTAATGCTGTTGGGAAGACCATTCATGAGAACTGCCAAGACAAAGATTGATGTGTTTAATGGAACATTAACTATGGAAGTAGACGGAGAGGAGATTGGCTTCAACATTTTTGATGCCATGAGGTACCCTAGTTCCGCAACTCATACTACTTTTTCTGTTGACGTGTGCACTTCTCTCGCAGAGAAACATTTTGATTCAATTCGAGAAGACACACTCAACATGATAATCCAGAAAGGAGTTGGCCTAACGCAATCAGGGGACGCCTTGGTTGAGGATACGGATTACGAACTAGAACCTCGAATTTGGGATGAAGTCATGACCCTAAATGAGATCCCCGGCAACGGCGCCAAAAATTGACTACGCTCAAACTACGCATTAAATTGAACATGTAATTCGAGTGTTATGCAATTTAAACCCTTTTTGTGTAGATGTAGTATTGATAAATAGGGATCGTTCTTAACCGGGGAAATTAGGGAACATTAATAATATGTTAGTGGATTATGAATAAAAGAATAATGAATTAGAGAATTAAATAATAAAAGAATTAAACAATTAAAGAATAGATGAACAAGATAATAATAAATTAATGAATTACAAAGAATTAATAAATTAACGAATTAAAGAATGAAATAATAGAAGAATAAAGGACTTAGTTAATCAAAGAATAAAGGAATTAATTAATCAAAGAATCAATAAATTAAATAATAAAGGAATGAAAGAATAAAAGCATCAAAGAATAAAAGAATAAAGAATAAAAGAATAAAGAATAAACAAGGGGGGTTTTGAAGAGGTTTGTAATTATGTAAATAAGTAAAAGCATAGATAAACTCATTCTATTTCTATTCTAACTTATGCACAAAGTAGACTTCCAAGTAGCACAAAATTGAGCTTCTTTTAGGAGAAATCTTGGCAAAATAGTTCCAATACAATTTTGAGAGTTCAAGTCCGAATTTCCTTGTTTAATCTTCTTCCATCTTCATAAGGTTCCAGCCGCTGTTCGGTGTTCCTTGTGAAAAACAATCCATTGTTCTCATCCAATCTGAAAAGTGTAACATTTGCTCTCCATTCTCTTAAACTCTTTTATTTGTTATTGGTTCTAATTATAATGCAATATATGTATTGGTTTCTCCTTCCTATCTTTTGTGAAAATTGAGTATAACCTCCATGTGTTTTACTTTCTAAAAATCATTTACTTCTTACATTTTAGAGCTTAAACTTCATTTCGAAACTAAATGTTGATCCGCTGTTCGGGGCATTTAGAGTAGATTTGGAGAGATTTAATGTATGACCGCTGTTCGGCGCATTAAATCACAAACTAAAGGTAATTATATTATAAGTAAAAATCCGCTGTTCGGTGCATTTATAATATGAATAATGTATGAAGAAATATGAGTTTGTGAAGGTATAATTTCGTGATTAATTCAAATATTTGCAATTGTAGTATGTTGTTGAAGTTTGTGTTTACGGGAAGTCTACTTTGTGCATAAGTTAGAATAGAAATAGAATGAGTTTATCTATGCTTTTACTTATTTACATAATTACAAACCTCTTCAAAACCCCCCTTGTTTATTCTTTATTCTTTTATTCTTTATTCTTTTATTCTTTGATGCTTTTATTCTTTCATTCCTTTATTATTTAATTTATTGATTCTTTGATTAATTAATTCCTTTATTCTTTGATTAACTAAGTCCTTTATTCTTCTATTATTTCATTCTTTAATTCGTTAATTTATTAATTCTTTGTAATTCATTAATTTATTATTATCTTGTTCATCTATTCTTTAATTGTTTAATTCTTTTATTATTTAATTCTCTAATTCATTATTCTTTTATTCATAATCCACTAACATATTATTAATGTTCCCTAATTTCCCCGGTTAAGAACGATCCCTATTTATCAATACTACATCTACACAAAAAGGGTTTAAATTGCATAACACTCGAATTACATGTTCAATTTAATGCGTAGTTTGAGCGTAGTCACCTACTGAGGGATGAACATAACAGTGTTTTAGAGTTTTAAACATAGGGACGATTACGACGGGATCGTCTTTCGCGATATTGTAGGATTGGATATGACGATAGTGTGGAGTTGTGACCATTAGATGGTCAGGTCATGTTGAGTTGAGAATTGTGTTGTTGAGAGCATCCAGGTTCGAGAAACCCTAGTGTGCGATGTATGGTTTGGAAATGTGAATCGGCAAGTGGTTTGACTTTGGTAACTTTTTGAAGTCGAGACCTTTGGACCGGTTAGATTGGATGTTGTATAGTTCTCTACAACTAAGGTTATGGATGACCTAGTGGACGACTCTGGTTGAGTCTAGTTGAGTCTAGTTGAGACTACGGAGATTGATTGGTCTGACACTAAGTGAAATGATGGAATCCGATCCATGAGTACCATTTTGAGATGATATTTAGGGCCTCGGGGTAGACCGATTAGTAGTGTTGACGCTTGGATGCGGAGTCTCAATAGCGATGACTGGTGGTTGGGCCTGCTCAAGATTGTCGCAGGCACTACCATCGATGGTGGATGTAGTTGTGGTTGTTGAGAATCGAGGGACGTTCAGGGAACATTCATTTTCTTGTATGAATTGTCAGGGTGATTGTACCCAGAGTTGGTGAGTTGAGGGAGGCAGAGTTCCTCCAACCTGAGCAAAGATTATAGATTCTAGCTCCGTATGAGCTGAGAATTAGTTTGGGTTTGATTCGCATGATGTGTGCCAATGATTGCGATGACGATAGGAGACAGTGAACCACGAGTTGAGGATGTGACTCAGTTGTGATGTGCTTGTGTTTGGTGTTGATCTAATGATGGTGATTCGCCAGCCAGTGTTGAGTCTTGGGAATTATGTCGAAATGACAGGTAGGTGAGAGATGGACTGGATGGGATCCAGCAGTGGATGAGATGTGTTGGGATTCTAACCCAACCATGATTGAGATAACTGATGTGATTGAGATGACTAAGTGGTGATTGGATGAAACGGTATAAATGGATAGGCGAGTTGGGGTACTAAGTTAGCTTGGTACAGACATGTGGATGATGTCCGAGTGAGTTGGGGACTTGGAAGCATACCCGAGTTGGTCCCAACATGGTTGGAACTTCAGAATCAAGAGAAGTTGTAATTGAGACGATTCTATATTGGTGATGGATATTCTGAAGTCACTGAAGGTGACTTCCCATTTCCTGCTCTTTAGCAGATGGTGCTTGGTGGCACCAGATGGGGTGACTGTAGTGGATTTGTGGTTGCATTCACGTAGGATGAATTTTGGTGTCATTGTCATGGATCATCCTTGATTTTCCCTAGGTGGGATGACGAGGATCGATATGAGGTACTTGAAGAGGACCCACAGTCTAAACGGGTTCCGTCTTCGACTAAGTGATTAGATGTGGAGATTTGACGAGAGCGGTGTAATAGTATAAGGATTTAAGAGGGTGTAAGACCCTATGACCTGAAACCTGGTAGTTAGCTGAGAGTGAGCATGTGTGGATCCTAGGTGGATCTAGATCGTGATGTTGATGATCGGGTGATGTTGTGGATCAGGATGGCGTGGATTGTGATGTTGTGCCCGTGCTAGCAGACTTCGCCTTGCTGATTATGCTAAGCTTGGAGCAGAGGAGAATCGTATTGTGTGACAGTTGAAAAATATTTGGAATAGTTGGTGAGATGACAAGACAGAGGTGGGATATGTGAAGAGAGTATACGATCTGTCTTGAATATGTGGATGAGTATGGATCTTGGATCTACTCATTCAGACTGGAAGTGTCAGTAACTGTCGGGCGGAGGCTATCTCCGTAAGTGGGGCGTATTACTGGGATTGGTTTCCTTTCGAAGTCAATCTGGTACGATATGGTAATCGAACGAGCAGGTATCCGGTAGGATCGGAGTTGGTACGTCTCGGTAGACGTGGGTGAGATTGGATACTCATTAGGCATGAAGGGGTACGTCTTGGTGGATGTGATTGGATTGGTACGTATTTGATGACGTGGTTGGAAGTAGATGTTTTGATGCTGGTCGAGTGACCAGGGGACTCCGAATGGACACAGAGTTGGAGTGTTTGGTCTGACTCATGCGGGATTAGACAGATAGACTCCAGAATTGAAGTGCGATTAGCTACGAGCTATGTAGTGGGTTGGTTGGTGGATGGATGTACGTACTAGGTACGTTGTGCGAGGATCGATACTGGACACGCCTGAGTGATGCCTGGTGATGGTATATGGGACATACCAGTGGTGTGTTGATGAACGTGTTGGTAATCGGCTTAGTTTAGATATCATTGGATTGGTTTAGACGTAAACTGGACATTGGATATTGTGCGATAGACTAGAGTGATTCTGATGGGTTCAGTATTTGTAGGAGCAGGTGCTCAGAGCCGTGGATGGCTAATGGAACCCTAGAGCAGAGATGTGTTATCACTACTAGGCAAGTATTTGATGGGGTCTAGTTACACACAGGTCGAATGAGATGTTGCTATATGTATACTCAGGTTGAGTGAATTGGTGGTTAGTGTAACCACAAGTTACTTTGCATGAAGTGACTGCTCCGTAACTCTCACCAGCGTAATGAACACCGAGACCGAATAAATGTCGCAGGTTTGAGCTTCCCCTACGAGGTAAGATCCTGTCGTTGATCTTACGCTACATTGAGGGAGTTCTAGTACGAGATACCTTAGTACGACTCTAGAATGAGTCAGGGTTGTGTTGGTGACTCGAATGGAGACCATGTAGTCGTGAGTGTCAGCTAAGTGCGACATTAGGAAATGAATTTAAATTTTGAGAACGAAATTTGTTAAGGGGGAAGGTTGTAACGACTCATCCCGAATATCGGGATTAAATATTAATTAATTGTGGATTTAGTATAACTAATAGGGAATTAGTTGAGAGAAATCGGACGAACGGTGTAAAATGACCGTTTTGCCCCTAGAATTGGGCAAATTGTTGACTTTTGACCCAAAGAATCAAACATACGAGGACTGATGACCGTGACGTAGATCGGAACGTCACGAGCCGTAGACAGGCGGCACGTCGAAAACGGACGTCGAACGGGGAAGTTATGGTCACGGGATCGAAATCGGGTTAATTAACGTCTCCAGATTCGAATTAAATATTAATGAAATATAATTGGATGATTAATTAGTGTGGGGCCCTTGGATGAGTGACAAGTGTCATTCATCCCATTGGTGGCTTTCCATAAAATATGGATCTATGTCCATTGGGTGATATTTTTATTTAAAATATTTTATTTTCCATCACTTCTCTCTCTTCCCTCTCGTGCACCCGTTCTTCATCTTCTTCATTTTCTGCTAAACCATGAACCCCAACCCCATATTAGCCCTTTCAATCCTCATCTTTCGTGCTTAGTGTGTGAATGAAAAAGAGACAGTGATATGAGACGAGGGTGACGGTGCTAACGGGATGGACGGCAGTGTACGGTGGCTGGTAACCCGACACAGTGGCATTTTTGGTTCAAAAATTGAAAGCTGGGTTTTAAGGTTTATTGAACGATTTGGTGGACAATGTCGTTTTCCTAGGACTCAGACGAGTCGATTGGGACCGGTTTCAAGGACTATGGTGGCCGGAATCAACGGGGAGGGGCAGTTGTAGGTAGTCGGTTGCTGTTCCTCCATGAACTGGTATGATCTCGATCAACTTTCTCGATTTTGAACCCATGGGTCGATCTAGGACAAGAAAACCAAGCTATAGGAAGAAACCTCGTCGAGAATGGTAGTTGGAGTTGGGCGAACCAACTGGGTCGGTTCGCCAGTTCGGTCAAACCGGAAAACCAGGTGGACTAGGTTCGACAGAAGTTAGGGGTGACACTGTTCCCAGCGCGTGGCTTTCACGCGCGGCGCCTTTGGGTGGCACGTGAGGGCGCATAGGCTTGCTTTTTGAGGCATGGTCAACATGTGTTTTCATCCCTTCGATGTAACGAACATTTTGGGTCAAGTTTAGCGTTTATTTTAAATACGTTTAAAATCTTGGAAAATTGGGGGACTTCATGTTAGGTGATTTGAAGTAGTTAGTGACCTTCGGATGTGATTTGGACAGGTTCGGGAGTTCTGGTGATAGTGATTTTAACAGGACCCATCCCAATCCCCCTAGGATTAATACGGGATAACCCTGCTCCCGTCTGACACGGAGTGTCAGACAAGGTATATTTCCGACCTTTGCTCGCCTGGGCTATCAGAGTACGCTAGGATCCGGAGGAGGTATGTGATATCTCGATCTCTGCTACAATCCACTTCCGCTGTCAACCTGAAGGGCAGTCAAAACATTAAAAGCTGTGAGTGGACAAAACAAGAGTTTGTAAAAACATTTCCATAAAGACATTTGTACCCTTCACTAAAAAGTATGCATGCATTCGAAAACCATTTAACCAGATGGAACCATCTATGGGGACTAAGCCCAAAACCATAATCGAAATAACCATAAAGATTCAACCATACGGGCCACTGCCCAAAACCATGTGGGACTCAGCCCAAACCATAATAAAACCACATACACGGGCCACTGCCCAAAACCTGTGCATATCACATATCATATACATCATATATACATATAATTCACACAACCAATCCTGTCACGGTTTCCAAAGCTACGCGCGTGCTACCCGGGGTCTCAAACCCAAGTCTCTCCAGGGTCCACCCAGGTCAATGTCCGTAGATCAATGACCCTCCCTGGAGGTAACGAACCATGCCCATCCTGAGAGTAAGGAACCCAAGTGGGGGGCGACTCCACTCAATTAGTGCTCCGTGACTACTCTGGGGTCCACCCAGGCCAACGGCCCTCCCCGGAGGAGACAATCATATATAAAGGTTGGCATACGAAAAACTGTTTGAAATCATTAAACCTTTCAAGGATTCATGCCTAGCCCCCATAAGCCGCCATGATCCATAAAATCCTTTCCAAGGGTTCATGCCGGTTTCCATAAATCGTCATGACCCGTAAATCCAATTCAAGGGTTCATACCGGTTCCCATAAACCGTCATGAACCATAAAAACCATTTGTAACACATAGCTGGGCCCTAGGCCCAAATCCACATACAAACTGGACCTCTGGTCCAAATCGTAAACAAACTGGGCCTTGTGCCCGATTTCCTAAATCAAATGGGTCTCATGCCCAATTCCATATTTCCAAATCCGAAATCAATTTAAGAACTAATTGGGCCTCCGGCCCGAGAATGTAACTAAGAGGGACATCGAGTCCGAGGGTTTCCGAAACAAAGGGGTCTCGAACCCGAGTTTACCTTTTCAAATCCAAAACCATTTCATGAAATCATATCCAAAACCATAAGTACGGAAAATCAGTGTAAAACTGGAAAACCTCGATTTACGTGCAAGCACGTAAATCACCTCGTAAAGCGTGAAACCATATAAATCACAATCATCCAATTCAACATCATAGAATCATATTCATAATCCATATAAAACATTCATGCATGCATCACAGTTTAGAAATCAAGGTCCAGTCACAGACCGTCCTAGCTGCCGCCTCGATTTACGTGCCATATGGCTCTCCTGAGCCAATCACCATCACCGAGACTCCCGAACCTGTCCAAATCATAGTAGAAGGTTACTAACTACTTAATTAACCTCCTACTAAAGCCCCGTAATTTGTCGGTATTTTTAACTATTTTTAAACTCGATCCAAAACCTTCTGATGCCCCGAACATTATCGAGACATCAAATAGAAGATTTCACGTGTTGAAAAATTCCCCAAAATATGAGGCACGCGCCCCCACGCACCATAGGAGTGGCCTGCGAGTGGGCTCCAAGCACTGGTTACTGTAGACCGTCCCTAACCTTCAGCCGACTGGTCCGATCGGTCCGGCCCAGTTTTTCCTGCAAATTCGATCCGCCTGGACCGGCATGACCGGTGCAAGCCCATACAATCCTCATTTTTCGTCCGTTTTGTCCCTAATCAATCCCTAAATTCCTATTTTCATGTTTCCTATCCAACCCAATCCCTAAACCTAATCAAAACCATTGAACCGATTATCCTCCTCACGGTTCCAAAAATCCAGTTTATCCCTCAGGCTTCCCCAGCCTCAAACCATCCTCAAAATCATCTTAATAGTTTCCTAATAACCCCCTAAGCTCATTCTAATCATCTAGAATCAACCTTAACGTGCGCAATCAAAATAAAAAGGAAATTGGTGAAACCGAGTACCTCTCGAGTTTCTCCTCCTCTCGTCGTCGTGGACGGTGGTTCGGGCTTCCAGCACCCTCCTCAGTCCTCAGTCATCTTCTGTCCAAGGATGAAAATATCGATATCGACGGATATATCGCTAGTCGAATTTACGGATATCTCGCCCCAAATATCGGTATCGATATCGATATCGTTTACGGTCAACAAAAATAACGGAAATTCGGTCCAAAAATTGGAAATTTGGAATGAAATTTTGGGAAAAACTTAAGTACCCAATAATGGTTATATAGGACTAATAAAAACTATAAAATGATTTTGATATAATAAATATATGATAAATCATATGATAGATTATAGGTATGCCGATAACTAATAGTATAAAATCTTAAAGATAGACTTAAATTAAACATGTAATCTAAATTACACATATGTTCTAAATTAAAATATATATTCTAAAATAAAACATAAATTACTAAAATATATTTTACTTATTATTTGAAATTGTGAAAAAAGGTTAAATAGGATTACTAAAATATATTTTACTAAACATGTATTCTAAATTAATAATGTGTTCTGAAAAGGTTAAAAATGGCCAATTTTAGATTAAACATATGTTCTAAATTAAAATATATATTCTAAAATAAAACATAAATTACCAAAATATATTTTACTTATTATTTGAAATTTTGAAAAAAAAGGTTAAATAGGATTACTAAAATATATTTTACTAAACATGTATTCTAAATTAAAAATGTATTTTGAAAAGGTTAAAAATGGCCAATTTTAGATTAAACATATGTTCTAAATTAAAATATATATTCTAAAATAAAACATAAATTACCAAAATATATTTTACTTATTATTTGAAATTGTGAAAAAAGGTTAAATAGGATTACTAAAATATATTTTACTAAACATGTATTCTAAATAAAAAAATGTATTCTAAAAAAGGTTTAAAATGGCCAATTTTAGATTAAACGTGTATTCTAAATTAAAATATATGTGCTAAATTGAAACATATATTCTAAATTAAAACATATATTCTAAATATGTGAGTTAAGCCATATTTTCACATTAAACATGTATTCTAAATTAAACATATGTTCTAAATTAAAATATATATTCTAAAATAAAACATAAATTACTAAAACATATTTTACTTATTATTTGAAATTGTGAATTAAGATTAAATAGGATTATTAAAATATATTTTACTTATTATTTGAAATTAGGAAAAATGGTTAAATAGCAAAATAAGTATTTGACCCAAAAAAAAAATTTGTTAAAATAAAAACGCAGCGTTTCAATTAACCCACTTGCATAGTTGCATCTCTTAAAAACGACGGGTTTGGGTGGGGTTTGAGAGATCAATCGATCGATCTCTTTCTCTTCTTTGTGTGGAACAGTGGAAGCCGGCAGAGCTTTCTCATGTGCTCTGTCTGGTAGCGATGGTGAGAGGCGGCCGTAAGGAGGCGGAGATCCTGGAAGAGCAAAGATGACTAGCAGGGTGCAGCCATCATCGTCGAGGGTAAAGGAGGAGCCGCTGAGAAAGGCGGAGGGGTCGAAGTGTGCTGTCGGTCGAGGGTCAAGGAGAAGCCGCTGTCGAGGAGTGCTGTGCTTCGAGGTTCAACCGTCGACAACAAATTCGCGGAGAAGGAGTGCAGCTATGCTTCAAGGCCGGTCGAGGGAGGTTTGTCCCAAATTTTGTTTGCCCTCCAATTCTCTTATCTTCTCTGTTCTCTCTCAATTCTTGCAATTTGTAATCTGTTAGTGTTGACTGTTGAGTGAAGTGAGTGTTTGAGGTTGAGTTTGCGTTTGATTTTTGGTTTGATCTTGTGTTTGATTTTCGATGCCTATCTACCGTTTGAGGGAAAATCGACGATATCGGCAAAAATTGGAGATATTCTCCGATTTGCTCCGATATCGTCGATTTTTCGGTACGATTTTCCTTGCCCCCCCCCCCTTCCCTTTATGGATCGCTCCTCCGAAAAAGCGATATGTCGCCGATATATCGACCCTATCGGTCGATATTTCAAACACTGCTCCTGTCTCAGCCTCAGTTTGGATTAAATGGAAAGGGAATGGTTTGGGTTGCACAGAGATGGAGAATGGTGTGTGAGATCGGGTTTAGTTTGAAATGGAGAAGGAAATGGTCGATGCATGTATGTTAAGGGGTGGCCTGTGGATGGGTCACACTTGTCACTCATCCATTGGGCCTCCTTAAAATATCTGGGCCCACTAGCTGCCAAATGGCATCCGTCTCGTAATTCGTGCAATAGTACATTCGTACTTCCGTGAACCGTAACATCGTCGTCGAACGTCCGAATTCGACGTGCTGTCTGTCAACGGATTCGTATCGTCCCGATCTAAGTAATGGTCTTGGCCATCGGACCTCCCGGTCAAAAAGTCAACTATTTGCCCCTTTTAACCAAAATTACCAAAATGCCCCTTAACTTCCGAACGTCATAACTTCCTCCTCGAACGTCGGAATTGAACGTGCCACCTGTCTATGAACTCGTGACGTCACAAAATACGTCATGGTCATCGATCAAAGTCCATTTGACCGCCCGAATGAAAAGTCAACGTTTTACCCATTCTAGGGGCAAAACGGTCATTTTGCATCGTTCATCCGATTTCGCCCTACTAATTGCGGATTAATCTCACTAATCGTGATTATTCACTAATGTAATCCTAGAATTCGGGACAGGTCGTTACAGATTTAGTCCGGGGAGGCTTATGACACGTATATCGAGACGGCAGTTAGGATGATCTGTGAGTGGACTTTGTTTTCTAAACTATTATGCATGCATAACTGTTTTATATGCTTTATATATGTGATTTCTATGATGATGATTGTGGTATTGGTGATTTACATATTTGCACGTATTTGGAAGTGATTTATGTATTTGCATGTATTTCGAGGTTTATGGTTTTACACTGTATTTCTACGTGATAGTGATTTTAATAATGGCTCAATGGTATGATTTTGGATTTGGAAATATGGAACCGAGCATGATACCCATTTGATTTGGAAACTATCGGACTTGGAGTCCATTCGAGTTAATGAGATATCGGGCTGGAAGCCCATTTGACTTACATGATCAGGCTTGAGGCCCAGATGAGTATGATATCGGGCATGAGTCCCATTTGTGGTTTATGAATGTGATTTTGGGTCCGGAGACCCTAAACGGATTTGGATTTGTGTACTTGGATTTCTGGAATTTTGATGGTTTTTATGGAAATCCCGGGCATAGGCCCATTTGGATGGTTTTAAAAGGATTTATGAAATGTTTTCCATATACCATCCGTATATCTATGGATTGTCTCCTCCAGTCGTCTGCGACGCTGGAATGGTCATGGCGCATTGCCTGCGAGGGGTCACTACACAGAGCGACCGGACTGTATAGTGACTCAGGAGCAGGATTATTAGACGTCTGGGACGTCAGACATCTGGGATGTCAGAGATTGACTCGGTTTGAGACCCCGGGTAGCACGTGTAGCTTGGACCTTGACATGACGTCTAAGACGTGAGGCATCTGGGACGCCAGGAATCTGGGATGTCAGATGCCAAGGAATGGTATATATAACGGTGTTTGATTGGATTGTGATTTATGGATTTACTGGATTATGTATTTGGATTTCAGAATTATTGGATTTTATAAATGGTATTTTAGTGTTGGTGGTTTTGAGCAGTGGCCCACATGATTAGATTTACAGTTTTTGGCTGAGTTCCCACATACTTGAATTTATGGTTTTGAGCTAAGGCCCTAATTATTTAATTAAAGTAAATGGTTTGATTATTGGTTTTCGAATGCATGCATGCTTTTTAGTGAAGGGCATAAATGTCTTCTTATGAAATGTGTTTTTATTAAACTAGTTATTTTTGTCCACTCACAGCTTTTAATGGTTTTTAATGCCCTTCCGGTTGATCGCGGATACGGGCTATAGCAGAGACCGAGACATCAAACTCCTCCACCGATCCTGGCGCACTCTAGAAGCCCCGAATGGGCTGAGGTCTCCAGTTATCCCTTGTCTGACACTTCGTTTCAAATGGGAGCATGGCACATCCCACATTAATCCCATGGGGATTGGGATGGGTCATGTCAACTGTGTAGATGAGGTTTTAGTCTATTTATTGAATCACATCTAGAAGATGTTTATACTACATCCAGAAGATGTTGTTACTACATTTAAAAGATTTTGAGATGCTTTCTTGAGGATAAAGATAAACCTTCAAGTACGACTATGATCATTCATAGTCTAGATCCTAAAAGGACCAGTTTTGTCTAGCAGATGATAACGAAGAGATCGTGAGACCAGAGGTTTCATTTCTAAGTGCAATAAGCGCATTATTGTACTTGATTCAAATGCACTAGACTAGAAATTTCATTCGTTGTGAACTTGATAGCTACATTTAGTTCTACGCCAATATCCCGCCACTGGAATATAAGAGACATTTTCTAATACCTCAATGGTATGTGAGATATGGGCTTATTTTATCCCTATGCCCCGAGAAATGATCAAACTTCTTTGGTTCTCGGAATGATGCACGCCTTGTTAGGTATGTTGATGTAGGTTACCAACTAGACCCACACAATGCGCGTTCCTAATCTAGTTATATCTTTACCATTGGGAACACAACAATATCTTGGAGGTCTATGAAACTGTAACAGCCTGAATCCCGAGTAAACGCAATTCGAGAAAAATTAGAGTCAAAATACGATTTTGCCCTTGAAAAAGTCAAAGAGTTAACTTTCTTTGACCAAAGTAAAAAATGTTGAATTTTTCTATGGACCTCCTTTGAAAATGTCGGGAAGACCGTACAAAGGTCTCGAGATGCTAAGTTTATAGACAAGCAGCATGTCAAAATCGGAGGCCGTTTGCGGTTGTTTCAGGTCAAGAACCCTTAAGGGTATTTTGGTAATTTTGCCACCAAGGAAATTTTGGTCATTTTATGCAAGGACTAATAAGAGGCTGCCACGTGTCATATTCTGGAAAGGCATGATAATTTGGACTCTCCACCAACCTATCTCTCTGCCTATAAACATGTGGGTGTGTTCTAGATATTGGTTTCGGTGGACCATGGCCAAAGCCATAGTTGATGATGAAACGAGAGGAAGAATGAAGAAGATGAGGGGAGAAGAGCATGAAAATGAATGAGTGATTGATGGGAGGAGATCCTGAGGGAGAGACGAGAGTCATGGTGTAAGAGGCTGGGAAATCCCCAAAACCCATGAGCCCAAAATTCCTTCGACGAGTTCAAAATCTCAAATTTTTATTTGAGGTCTGGTGGGTGGTAACCCAATATTCCAACATCCTTCTGGGAGCCATGGGACCAAGCTGGACTTGAAAATGAAGGAGTTGGATGCAAAACACCCTTTGGGATGAAGTTCAAAATTAGACCAAGAAAAAGAGATCTTGGCCCTTGATCATTAATAATTCTTTCTTTGTTTTGAGATTACATAACTAATCTTGAGAGGGATTAGATGATAATGGTCAAAATAGAAGTTAAAAGAGTGAGAAACCACTGAGATAGAACCGGGTCAAGTCGTGGGTCATATGACCAAGTTTTCAGGGAAATCGAGTGAGGAAGAAACAGTATAGCGTCTACTGTAGATGGCACGTGGCTCCCACGCGCAGCCACTTTGGGTGGCGAGTGGGGGTGCGTGAGGGAAGTTTTCGCGGGTACCTCAACACGAAAGTTATAGTATTTGATGTTACGGATCCAACAGTATAATTTTCGATACGATCAGACATCATCTCAGGGCAGTTTTGACTGTCCGAAAGTTTAAGGTCTATTTTAATTCATTTAAAAATCTCAAAAAATTAAGGGATTAAATAGTAAGTTAATTGAGGTGATTAGTGACCCTTAGAAATTACTTTTGACAGGAGATGACATTTTTGAATTTTACGGAAAAACGTGTAGCTCCGTTTGGTCGAGTAAAAAGTACGTGTGAGTGGACTTCGTTTTCCCTAAACTCTAGGAATGCATTTTTATATGATTTTACTTGATTTATTATGTGAATTTTTTTTATGATTATTTATGTACGATTTTTATGGATTTTGTGGTGATTTTAAGGTAATTACTTATTATACGTTTTATGAGGAATTGTCTATACTGTGTTTCGGTTTGATATTGACTTGTGAGAATCAATTTTATACCTGTAATGAACTACTCATGTGATTTTGGTGGTATTTGCTTAATGAAAATTTATACGAATTTTATGGATGTTTTATGACAATACTGGAATTTGCAACTTAGCACGTTTTGAAAGGAAATTGGGTATTTTGTATTCTGAATTATTACTGAGTTTGGGAGTATGGGTTTATATTCGATATATAATTTTTCTATGACTTTGATGATGTTTGGTGAATTGGGATTTTACATGATTTTAGGAATATTTTAATAGCTCATTTTACGAGATATTTGGACGTATTTGTGATATGGGCTTAGTCCCAAGTTTTGAGTTGGATTTTGGTTTCTGAACCTAGTTTTGGATATGGAATGAGTATGTGTTATATAGTATGTGACTACGAAGTTGATGTGTGATATGACCCGAGCATATGTATGATTGTGGATTCTAGATATATGTGTGATTATGATGTGGTTTGATGACCCTCTTTGAGATGCCAGATTGGTTGGACGGTCTCGGACGTTGAGGTAATGCTCTGTAGCTCCTGTGACTGATATTCTGATGGATAGTCTCGAACGTCGATTTAAAGCTTTGTAGTTTCCGAGGCTTGTGAGCAGTCTCAGACGTCGAGGTAATGCTCCGTAGTTCTTGAGATTGGGACCGTGACTCAAACGTCGAGGTAATACTTCGTAATTCCTGAGCCGGTCCACACTCAGTCATCGAGATAATGCTCTGTAATTCCAGAGTGATATTAGTCTACCGGTAGTACACATTGATATGATGATTCAGTTTGCAGACTTCGAGGATGGGTCGGTGGATATGATTGGTTGATTCGGTATGTTGATGAATTCAGTATGGCTTGTTTGGTGTGATTGGTATGCTTATACATCAGTGTGGTCATGTCTGTGTTGGTTTTTGAAGTTACTGATTTTTGGTTACTACACGTATTTCGAGATTGATGTTTATTTGTAAACTTGGTGCATGCATAGTTTTATAAAACGGAGGGAGATCAGTATATTTTCGAACTATGTTTTTATAAACCTTTATTTTCATCCACTCACACTTTTTCTTGGTTTTGAAACCCTCCGGGGCCGCTGCATGGAAGTCGAGGCTGTTTACGCAACGGGGGCATGAGCTTACGAATGTACGAGTATCTTTTGTCTAACAGGATTTCGAGGGTACATTTGGTACTTTAGGTTACTTTTCAGACAGGGGCAGGACCCGGGTACGTTATATATAGTGTTTTCCAAGTTGGGTCTTGTCAGAAATAGACCCTTATTGCTACATCTTCGAATCATGAAGATATTATAACTCTTCACGAAGCAGTTCATGAATGCATATGGCTAAGATCCATTACGGGGTATATTCGAAGTACTTGTAAACTGGATTCCACTCATAATGAACTGAAGGTTATCTATATAGATAATGCTGCAGGACATTCCAGAAAACAATAACAAGTCATCACCTAATGCAGCATTCCAGAAGTATGCTCATGGTATTGACCTATGTAGACTGGCTGATCTACCAAGTTGTTAATTTTCAACGGGGGTCAATATCAGGGGAGTATCCCAAAGCATACCAAGTATCCTGAAGTATACTATGTATCTCGAATTATACTCACAAGACCATCGTGTACTGTTTTGTCCTATGACTAGGATTTTTTTGTCCCATTGGGTTTTATTACCTGGCTAGGTTTTAACGAGGCACAGTTTTGGCATGATCCCCCTATTATTAATGTATCCTAAAGATGCCATGATCTGAATTATATGCATTTAAATTTGCTCATCTTTTCCCTTCGGCCACGGGTTTTTCCCACTAGGTTTACTAGGTAAGGTTTTAATGTAGCAACCCTAATGCATTCTATTTTAAAGACGTACCATCTACCAATGTTCTAGAAGAGACGCATTCAACCACCTCCGGAGATCCCGATGCAATCACGATCCACGCACGGTGAACTCTTTTTCCTTCAGCTAGGATTATTTTTGTCCCACAGGGTTTTTGTTAACTGGAAAGGTTTTAACAAGGCAACACACAAGCGCGTAGCCAAGAAACATTGTTACATGAAATATCCAAGGGAGAATGATGTAAATAATATGACATATGAGTCTATTTATGTAAAGGGTACTATAGTAGTTTAGTCATTTGTACCATTGTTAATTCCATATTCTATATAAAGGGAATATTGTTACTATATACAATTATGTCATAACATAATTCAGAATACAAAGTACATGTTCATTTTTTCTCTTTATCTATATCAACCTATCCTTCTCTCAAGACTCAAGTTCTTCAAATCCTTCACCACAGATACAAAAATATTAGGGATGTTTCCCCAAAATAACGTTGTATAACAAAATTATTTTTTGTTTGTTTTTTTATACAAGAATATTGGGAAGGAGGGCTACATTATATATACTTTAGGTATCGACCTCGCATAACAAGTCAGATTTGAGACTTCCCACATAATATGTGCAGAGGAATATCATTAGATCATAACACTAATTAAGTGACAAAAAATTTTGATTAAATCAAGTTGAAATTAACTTTAGTCATTCTCCACTAATATTATTGTAGGAAAGAAATTATGGTTAAATCAAGTTGAAATTAACTTTAGTCCATCCCCACTCTCAAAAACATCTTGATGAGTGAAAGAAGAATGGTGAAGGCAAACCAACTATCATCGTCAGGGTTGTAGTGGACGTCGTTGGATCATTGTTGAGGAGGTATATAATGGAAGTGTTGTGGAAAGTCATGATTAGTCAAAGGAGAAAGGAGAAAGGAAACCAACATCATATTCAGGGTTGTCGTGGACACCATTGGTGAGGAGGTAAACTGGAAGTGCTGTCGAGAGTGGGAATTAATTGAAGTAAATTTTAAACCCGTTTTCATCACAAAGTCAAGATTCAATATGTATAGCTAAATCAATCTTAAGTTTCCACTTGGAATAATCCCGCATTATAGTATCTCTCGGTTACAAGGGTTTAACGTAACTGGGCTTTTTCATTTTAGGAATGGATTCCTTCTGCACCAAAATCTTAAATTGTATTGAAAACACCCGTATCAATGCCAATAGTAATAAAATTTAGTGATATTTCTCTCCACTAGTTAGTAAGAAGTCTCATACTCGACTCCCACATATACAAAGGATACGTTGTGTGGATAGTTCACTAGACTAGCTGACAGGTCCCATCCCTAATCCCTCAGGATTAACGTGGGATGAGCTGCTCCTGTCTGACACCACGTGTCAGAATAGAGATACTACCGTGACCCACTCGGGGTTTCCAGAGTACGCAGATTCATGTGATGCCTTAGTCTCTACTACAACCACGTCCGTAATCAACCTGGAGGGTACCAAACCAATAAAAAGTGTGAGTGGAAAAAAATAAACAGTTGAAAAACTATTTTCCGAAATCATTAATTTACCCTCCATTTATGAAGCATGCATGCATAGTCAGTTATACCATTTCTTTCAACTAAAAACAATATATATGAAAAAAAAAATACTTTCATTGCCAAAACCAACACATGTGAAAATATCTGGACACAAAGCAATAAATCAGCAAAAATTACCAAATCAAAAAGGTTTTCATTTCCTCGTGAAAATCATTTCTGCCCAAGTTATCTTACCATGAAAGGAAATAAAAGGTACATTAAAATATGGGTTCTTAAAGGATCTAATTAAAGGCTTAAACTTGCTTCCAGAAATCGCCCACTCTTCTTTTGGCCTGCAAGTTAGTCTCTAAGTCTGTTACAAGGTGTTGAGAGTTAAGAGAATAATGCCATTTTCGAAAAGAAAGCCTTGCATTAGTTTTAGGGTGGACTCTCACATTCTATTAAAGGACCAGCAGTCGTGAGTCATCACCAATGGATATATGTCATTCAAAAATTTCTTTCAAACTTTTCCAAAAAGAAAAAAAAATCTCACTTAAAAGTGTTTATTTTATCTAATTATATGTTGTAAATAACTCTAACATAGGTGTCTATTTATGTAAAGGGGTACGAGGGGTAGATACATAATTTGTACATATATTAATCCATTGTATTATATAGGGGATATACATTTGATTTAATAATTATTCAGTACATATCATTCAATACAAAGAATATAACATTTCTCTCTGCCTCCCTATCTCAATCTTCTCCTCTGCAATCTCTTCTTCTAAATAATTTGTAACATGTTATCAGTACGATCATTTCAGATTGTGTATTACTCAAGTTGAAGATTTTTGCTCTTAAATAAAGTAGGTTTTCTAAATCCAATTTAAATTCCATGTATATTTTTTTATTGAATAAAACCTAGAAACATGATTTTTCGATTATTGATACTTGATGAATATTTGAATTTAATTACTCAAGGCATGTTCGAAATTTGGAATTTAGAATCATATTTTGCAAGTATGCTTCCACATGTTTGATAGGAGTCATTTGAAATATTTTCCATGATTTTCCTATTTGATATTTGATGTTAATTGTTGATTCTTGATGAACCCTAGAATTAATTCTCCTAATTTGATAATTGTTGATAATCGATTGAAACTTGATGATTATTTGATGATGACAATTGTTCCTTTGTTGTTGATGTTTCAGGAGCCTTAGAAAAAATTATAGCTTATGTGTTGATTCCATTCTCGGATGCACGGTTCTGCAAAAAAATGAAAGAAAAAAATTATCCAGAAGATGCACGGTTTTCTGCAAAACTGTTTGTGAATAAGCCTGAAAAAACTGGAGAGCTAATCCTCTCCTTGTGGATTGCCCGTTTGGGAATAAACCCGAAAAAGCATCCAATTTTTATGTCCTTCATTTTTTGTTAGTTAGGATATTATGGTTCCTTTTGCCATAAGCCTGAAAAAAGAAGAAAAAAAAAAGGGGCCACAACCCTTGCCAGAAGGCCCAACAGGCCGAATAAAGAAAAAAAAAAGGCGTGACCTAGAAGACCCGGAAAAAAAAAACAGAAGGCCTAATAAGTAAAAGGCCTGAAAAGGGAGAGCCAAAAAGGCCCACGACCCATGTTTTTTTACTCGACCCGCCAACCCTGAAACCCAGAGGGTTGTGACTTAGGCTCAGCTTGGCTAGGCTGGCCTAGCTCGGCTACACTTGGCCAACCCAATTTGGTTTGGCTTGCTGACTCGGCTGGGTCGGCGCCGCTCGCCGGTAGTGGCTTGGCTCCAGTAGCGACTCGGCTCCAATAAAAAAAACAAAAACAAAAGAAAAAAAAATCAGTAGCATTTATTTCTACCATCCATGCATGTTATATTGTATATTTTTAGTTGTTTATATGTTTATTTCATAGTTTAAATATTATTTAGGAAATGTGATAGATTAATTGCAAACAAAAGGAACTAAAGTTTCCTTCATAGATTGACGATTACACACTTATTCCGAATTAATCATACCATGTTGTAAAACCTGAATTAATCATACTAAAGTTTTCTCAAAGCACTAATATTATTATTTGCTCCTTGTAGATAATGGCACATCTAAATAAGCTCGAATTCGATGCCCTAGAAGTTTCTAGCAGAAATTACTACCAGTGGACTGAAGACGTAAAACTTCATCTCACTGCAAAGAGAATTCGCTCAACCATCCAAGAAGACAACATGTGTCACAACCCGACTCTCCTAACACGATATTGTCCGTTTTGGAACATACCTTCACGGTTTTGTTTCTAAGAACTCGGGCGCAACTTCCTAGTAAGTCATTCATCATGGGATTGCTCCAACCCAAATATTCTTATACACAAATCCTTAGTTAAAACCCCTTCCTCATTCCATAAAACATCATAACATAGCAACGCCATCTCCTCACATATATCACTATACTCGAAAATTTTAGCCAACTTCAAGCTTCTTGTTCCAAACTTTCCCATGTCCAAACCTTTAATATTTCTGAGTCAAATCCATCCCAAATGCTCAACTGTAACGACTAGTCCTGAATATCAGAATTAAATATTAATTAATTATGAACTTAGTATGATTAATCGAGAAAAATCGGACGGACGGTGTAAAATGACCATTTTACCCCTAGACTTGGGCAAAATTTTGACTTTTGACTCAGGAGTCAAACGTACGAGGACCAATGACCGTGATGTAGATCGGGACATCACGAATCCGTAGACAGGTGGCACGTTGAAATCGGATGTCGAACGGGAAAGTTATGGTCACGAGATCGAAATCGCGAACTTACGTCTCGGGATTCAAATAAAATATAAATTAAATCTAGTTGGCAGATATTTTAGTGTGGGGCCCTTGGATGAGTAACAAGTTTCACTCATCCCATTGGCCATCTCCCCCAAATTGTGGATCTCAATTGTGATTGGATGGTTTTTACATTAAAATATAATTCTATTATTATTTTATAGTTTTCCCTCTCATCTCTCTCTCTCTTCTTCCCCGTGCACGACATCTTCATCTTCTTCTTTATTGTCTTCTTCAAACCGTGAAACCCCCTCTTCATCAATAACATTTAAGCCATGAATGAGAGTGAAAGATGGGATTGAGTCGTGGATATTGAGGCTGTCGAGGTGGACGGACAGTGGTGGTGGAGGCTTAGACGACAGTGGTGGTGGCCACGGCGGGGCAACGACGGCGAAATTAGGTGTGAAACCGTGAGCTCTGTTTTGGGCCAAAATTGGTAACTTGGGTTTTAGCTAGTACTCATCATTTTGGTGGCTTGTACGAGGTTCCTTATCATCACACGAACTCGAGGAGGTTGGGAGCACAGCCAACGGTGGCCAGAATCAGGGATGCACGGTGAAGGAAAATGGGTCGTTTGATCGATGTTCGGGAAGGTCCGGGAGTTCCGCTGATAGTGATTTAGCCCGAGGAGGCTTATGGCATGCATATCGAGGCGGCAGCATAGGACGATCTGTGATTGGACATTGTTTTCTAAATTGGGATGCATGTATAACTGTTTTATATGTTTTACATATGTGATTTCTATGATGATGATTGTGGTATTGGTGATTTACATATTTGCACGTATTTCAAGATGTTTTTGGTGTTTACACATATATCGAGGTTTATGGTTTTAATAATGGTTCAATGGTATGATTTTTGGATTTATAAATATGGAATTGGGCTTGAGACCCATTTGGTTTACGAGCTATCGGACTTGGAATCCATTTGATTGAATGAGGCATCGGGCCAGGTGTAACGACCCGTCCCGAATTTCAGGATTAGATTAGTGACTAATCACGATTAGTGAGGATAATCGGTGATTAGTTAGGCGAAATCGGACGAACGATGCAAAATGACTGTTTTGCCCCTAGCCGTGGCAAAATGTTGACTTTTTATTCTGGTGGTCAAATGGACTTTGACCGATGACCGTGACGTAGTTTAGGACGTCACGAGTTCATAGACAGGTGGCACGTTCAATTCCGACATTCGAGGAGGAAGTTATGACGTTCGGAAGTTTAGGGGCATTTTGGTAATTATGGTTAAAAAGGGACAAATGTTGACTTTTTGACCAGGAGGTCCGATGGCCGAGGGCTAAGGACCATTACGTAGATTGGGACGATACGAATCCATAGACAAGCGGCACGTCGAATTCGGACGTTCGACGCCGAAGTTACGGTTCACGGAAGTTTAAGTGCACTATTGCAAGAATTACAAAACGAGTTAACTTTTGGACTTTAGTGGGGCCCAGATATTTTATGGAAGCCCAATGGATGAGTGACACTTGTCACCCATCCACAAGCCACCCAAATTGTATTCATGCATCGACCATCCCATTTTCTTCATTCAAACACAAACCTAATACCCGATCTCATTCCCTTTGAACCCAAAACCAATCCAACCCTTCCCATTCGACCATGACTGAGGACAGAGTGAAGTAAGGATGCTAAGGATGTTGCTGGGCGGCCAGAACCGCCGTGGACGGCGGCAGGGAGGAGAAACCAGAGAGGATTTCACGGTTAGGCCATTTTCTCCCTTTACTTCGATCTTGGCATTATGGTTTGTTTTTTATGGTTTTAATGAATTAAATGGGTTCTTTGGATTGTGTTAGGATGATTTTAGGAAGTTTAGGACGGCTGTGAAGCCGTGGGAGGAAGTTAGGAAAATTGAACCGTTTGGTTCAAAATCAAACCATGGGATTTAGACGTTTTTGGTTGAGTTTACGGATTGGAATTGATAGAAAACATGAAAATAGGAAGAAAGGAATCAAAAAGGAAGATGTAGGATGAAAAATGGGGAGTCTAGTGCCGTGAACCTGTCACGCCGGTTCAACTGGACCGGACAAACCAGGTGAACCGGTCGGCTGAAGCTCAGTGGTGCAGGAATAGTACCCGACGCGTGGGCTCACGCGCAGGGACTTCAGAGGGCGCGTGGGGACGTGTGCCTCACCTTTTGGGGAATTTTCCAACATGTTATTTTATCTATTCGATGTAACGAACATTTTGGGACTGGTTTCGTGTCAATCGGACATTGTTTCGATAGGTTTCAGGGTGTCCGAAGGTTTAGGATCGGTTTTAAAAATAGTTAAAAATACCGAAAACTTACGGCGCTTTAGTGGGAGGTTAATTAAATAGTTAGTAACCTTCTATTACAATTTGGATAGGTTTGGGAGTCCCGGTGACGGTGATTGGCTCGGGAGAGCCGTATGGCATGCAAATCGAGGCGGCAGCTCGGACGGTCTGTGAGTGGACCTTGGTTTTCTAAATTGGTGCATGCATAAATATTTATTATATGTTTTATTACATGTTTGATGATGCCATGGGTGCATTTGTATGTGGTTATGTATAAGCACGTATTTCGAGGTTTCGGCCTTATACGGTGCTTATACTGGTCTGTATTTCCTTATTGGTTTTAATGAGTTGGATTTGGATTTCAAAAGGATAAACTCGGGTATGAGACCCATTTGGTTTTGTCTCGGGCATATGATCTCAAATATCGGGCACGGTGCCTAGCTGATGTCATATGTTCGGGCACGAGACCCAGGTTACCTTACGGTTTTGATTTCAGGTCAAGGAACCTTAAATGGATTTCCAGGTTCATGACGGTTTATGGAAACCGGCATGAACCCTTGTTATGGTATCGTGGTTCATTACGGGTTATGGGAACCGGCATGAACCCCGGCTATGTTATTATGGTACATGACGGTTTATGGGAACCGGCATGAACCCTGGTTATGTTATTATGGTACATGACGGTTTATGGGAACCGGGCTTGGAGGATGTTTTATATATATATATATATGAATGGAATGGATATTATGGATCATGACGGTTCAGGGGAACCGGGCATGAATATTTGTATTATGTATATATATGTTCATATACCTTCCTTTACTTCTATTATCTCCTCCGAGGAGGGTCGTTGGCCTGGGTGGACCCCGGAGTAGTCACGGAGCTCTGATTGAGTGGGAGTCACCCCAGTTGGGTTCCTTACTCTTAGGAAGGCTATGGTTACTATAACCTCAGGTAGGGTCAGTGGTATGCGGACATTGACTTTGACTTTGAGAAGACTTGGGTTTGAGACTTCGGGTAGCACGCACGTAGCTTTGGAAACCGTGACAGGATTGGTTGTGTTAATTATATGTGTATATGATATAGATATGATATATGATATGTGATATGTGGTTACACAGGATTTGAGCGGTGGCTCGTGTACTTGATTTATTTCTGGTTTGGGCTGAGTCCCTTATGGATTTGGGCAGTGGCCCGTATGGTCGTTTTCATTATGGTTTTGGGCTTAGTTCCCACATATGGTTTCTTTGGATAAATGGTTTTCGAATGCATGCATGCTTTTTAGTGAAGGGTACAAATGTCTTCGTTAAAATATTTTTATAAACTCTTGTTTTGTCCACTCACAGCTTTTAATGTTTTGACTGCCCTTCAGGTTGACAGAGGATGTGGACTGTAGCAGAGACCGAGATCTCACATACCTCTTCCGGATCCTAGCGAACTCTGATAGCCCGAGAGGGCAAAGGTCAAAAATATCCCTTGTCTGACACTTCGTGTCAGACGGGAGCAGGGTTATCCCGCGTTAATCACGGGGGGATTGGGATGGGTCCTGTCACCAGGGGCCCAGTTGGTTTACGAAATCGGGCATGAGGTCCAGTTGTGTTTTATGAATGTAATTTCGGGTCGGGGACCCATAAATGGATTTGGATAAATGGTTTCGAATTTGAGAAATCGGATTTGTGGATTACAATGGTTTTATGGAAATATCGGGTGTAGGATCATTTGAACGATTTGAGATGATTTATGAAATGGTTTTCCATATACCATCCTTATATCGATAGATTATCTCCTCCTGTCGTCTGGGACGATGGAGTAGTGACGGCGCATTGCCTGCGAATGGTCACTACACGGAGCTACCAGACCGTATGGTGACCCAGGAGCAGGATTGCTAGACGTCGAGGACGTCAGACATCTGGGATGTCAGAGATCGACTCAGGTTGAGACCCCGGGTAGTATGCGTAGCTTGGACCGTGACATGACGTGTGGGACGTCAAGCGTCTGAGACGCTAGGCATCTGGGACGCTAGGCATCTGGGATACCGAGGATTGGTACATAACGGTGTTTGATGGAATTGTGATTTATGGACTTACTGGACTATGTATTTGGATTTCGGATTTATTGGATTTATGATTTGGTTTTCAGTGTTAATAGATTTGGGCAGGGACCCACATGGTTTGGATTTATAGTTTTGGGCTGAGTTCCCACTTACTTGGATTTATGGTTTTGGGCTAAGGCCCTAATGATTTAATTAAGTTAAATGGTTTGATTATTGGTTTTCGAATGCATGCATACTTTTTAGTGAAGGGCATAAATGTCTTCTCATGAAATGTGTTTTTATTAAACTATTGATTTTCGTCCACTCACAGCTTTTAATGGTTTTAATGCCCTTCAGGTTAATCACGGATGCGGACTGTAGCAGAGACCGAGACATCGTACTCCTCCACTGATCCTAGCGCACTCTGGAAGCCTCAATCGGGCTGAGGTTTTTAGTTATCCCTTATCTAACACTTCGTGTCAGACGAGAGCATGGCACATCCCGCGATAATCCAGGGGGGATTGGGATGGCTCGTGTCATCAACTAAGAGCTTGGAAACCTTAGGTTCAAGTTTGGAAACTTCAAGTGATTCAAGAGATCGAATTATGATTTTTTCGATTTTTGATTTTTCTTCTCCCTCTCTCTCGGCTTCTATCCTCTGTTTTCTAGTCCTTCTTCTATCTTTCTTTCTTCTTCTCTCTATTTTCCTCTCTTTTCTTATTTCTTTCTCTTTGGTTTCTCATTTCCTCTTCCCTCTCACAGTTTTGGCTCACGGGTTGGGTTTTGGATTGGATTTCTAAGCCAACCACCATACACACATACATATATGCACACACACTATGTTGGTGCACAAGAGATAAAGGTGGAGGTAAGTCATAAGGATGCCACATGTCACCATCACAAAATATCCCACTTGTGAAATGACCAAAATGCTCATAATGGTAAAATTAGTTGAATCCACTACTTGTTGGGGTGAGTCGACGTTTATTTTTATTAAAATATTATGTATACATATTTACAAATTTTAAATGTTTTCCTAGGTGTTTTTGGTGATATTTGATTGATTTTAATTTTTATATGATTTTTGACGATTTTACGGAGATTATTTTATTGCACATTTCATGAGATTTTCTTTAGATTATGTTTCTAGATTTTGCCTAACTTGTGGGTTTAGGTTGAATGGTTTAAGTGTGTTTCTTAATAATTTTATTGGAATTATTTGTGATATTGGATTTTTTATAATGATTTATGGCATAAAGTGTTTTGGGCGTAGGCCCGAGTTACTAAAACATGGGTTGAATATGGGCGGTAAGCCCACAAAGATGGATTTAATTTGGTTAATCTGGTGTGATATGAACATAAGTGAAATTGATATTATCCCTTATTTGAAAAAAATTTCAGACAGGAGTAGTACCGATCCGATTTTTACGAAATTTAGGGACTAGTCTTGTCAACGTGACTTCTGAGCATCAAACGGCAGATACTATGGTCATCATCTAGAGGCATATGGATTGCACACTGCAGTGTGAATACCTAGACCAAGGGGACTCGAAAGCATTGTGGGTTTTGTTGGCTGATCGTTTTGATCACCAGAAAGATATATTCTTACCTGAAGCAAGATATGACTAGCATAACCTTCGTTTTCAAAATTTCAAATCCGTAAAAAAATACAATTCTTAGGTATGCCGTATTTGATCTCTCCTCAAGTAATGTAGGGAGGAGTTCACTGAAACTGACCTCTTCTAGAAGACTTTCTCCATATTTCATGCTTCATGTATTGTTCTGCAGTAACAATACAGAGAGAGAAAATTCACCAAGTTCACGAAATTGATCACTACCATGTTGCTTGTTGAAAAGAACAACAGTCTGTTAATGAAGAATGACAATCCCAACCTGTAGAATGACAATCCCAACCTGTAGGTACTAGTGCAACACCTTTTCTTGAAGCAAACGTTGTTGCACCTCGCAATTCAAACCGTGAATGGAGAAACTAGGACCATGGTAGAGGCACAAGATGTAACCGTCCTAGACGTGGTGGACACCCCTATGACCGACATCATGGTTACCATTAGGCCTCGTCATTGGGCTGGATCGGGCAAGCCTGGCCCAAAATTTTTGGGCTTGGGCCGGGCCGGGCTGTGCCTATTTCATAATTTAAAAAATACCTGGCCGAGTTGGGCGGGCTTGATCATAAATATGAAAACCCATGCCCTTTGTCGGGCCAGGTTTGGGCTGGGCTTTTATCGGACTTTACGAGTCGGGCCTACTAAGCCCACTTGGGCCGGACCTACTAAACCCATTTGTACCTACCTAATTGTAAAAAAAAAAAAATGAGTTGAGCTTAAATATTATTATCGAATATTGAAATAAGCTAAGAAGGGGTGCTATTGGATTTGGAGAATTGACTTAACTTTTCGACCATAAAGCCGAGATAGGATAAAGAGGTAGCTAAGAGAGTTAGAGACCTAGTGAGTGTTTTTGAATTTAGGGTTAAGGTTTGGTTTGAGCATTGGGCTTTTAAATGACACTAGGTTGAGATTTGGTTGGAGTTTTGGATTTTGGCTATGATAGTAGTAACAAGATTGGACTAGGTATCAATTCTTAATTTATAATTATTTTATATTTTCGGGCTTATGGGTCGGGTTTACCTGGGCGGGTCGGGCTGGGTTTACCGGGCTTTATTGGGCTCTGGCCTATCGGGCGTAGCGAGCTTGAATACCCTAAACCCAAGTACAGCCCGTCAACATGCGGGCCATGTCAGGACCCACCCCCAATCCCCCGGGATTAAGGGCTAAGTTCTGCTCCCGTCTAATTTACGGACGACACATAGGCTAAACCATCGTTCAACCTTCGTGTGACACGTAAGTCGGGCAAAGGATTCTCGATCCAACCGTCTTAAAAGTGCCCAGACTTCCCAGAGTCCGTACGCATCCAACTAACCATCGATTATCTTCGCTAATTCTTCATTAACAACTAATCTAATCCCGATTTTCGGGACGGGTCGTTACAGGTCGGGCCAACCCACAGTCCATATCAGGTCGGGTCGGGCTTTTTGTCATCGGGCCTACCAGGTACCCATAAGCCCGTGGGATTCTGGACCAAATGATAAGGGCTAGTTACCATGACCCGCATAGAAGAGGTAATTGTGATCGTGGTCAACGTGGTGGGAACCATCTTCAATCAACCCTGAGAGCTCGATATGAGAGTCCGGCATATAGTCACTAGAATCAGAGCCAGCAAAACCTATGCTATAAATGCGGAGGACGCGAACACTGGTCCCGCACTTATCGTGCGTCAGCTCAAGTTATTGCAGAGTATCACGCCGGACCTGGTACGCGAGAGACTAACTTTGCCACTATTGCCATTGTTAACTTTCAGACTGTGGTTGGACATAATGTGGATTGAGATTTTTCATAAACATGGATATGATCGGCGCTTGTGCCGTTTATTTTATGGATATTTTTTTTATTATTTAATTATGGATAATGTTTGGTGATTTTTATATACTTTGAACTTATTTTTGTTTTCTGCTCAACCAAGGTTATTTTTGTCGTTGTACCTCTACGCACATTACACTCTTTTTCCTTTGACCAAGGTTGTTTTTGTCCCACAGGGTTTTTATTACCTGGCAAGATTTTAATGAAGCAACACCTAAGTGATAACCAAGCAGCACCATTACATGAAATATCCAAAAATGAGTGTTATAAATAACTCTAACATAGATGTCTATTTATGTAAAGGAGTACAAGGGGTAGATAGGCAATTTGTATATATATTAATCTCTTGTATTATATAAGGGGATATACATTTGATTTAATTATTATTTAGTATGTATCATCCAATACACAGAACATAATGTTTTCTCTTTGCCTTCACTCAATCTTTTCCTTTGCAATCCCATCTTCTAACTCCTTTGCAACATTATTTTTATTTCTATAGAAATTTGAGGCAAAAACGAACTTAAAAAAGATATAATGAAATTCTTTTATTGGCTCTTTCTGAAAAATAATCACACAATAGGACACTAGTGCCACGTTTGGTACGCCGTATTGTACTGATTATTTCAGTCAGATAGACTAATCTGTCCATCGGATAGACTGACTATTTAGTCAGACATTTGATACTCGACCGAATTAAAGTACTAACTATATTGTACTGGACGAATTATATTATAATAGTTGAGAAAAATATTTATATATAAATATTAATTATGTATATTATTATTTATTATTATTATATATTTTTTATTTTAATTAATTATTGATATATTATTATTTATATTTATTAAAATTTTATTTATTATGAGTATGATATTATTATTATTATATTTTTCAAGATTATTAAACATCCGACTATTTAATACGGAGAATTTGGAGGGTATTATTTTAGCATGTCTGGATCGTATAAAGATACTCAATTATATTAATTTATATGGTGACTAATTAATATGAATAATATCAAACACTAATTTTGTATTATATTATCATATCCAATTCGCTATACGTCGTACTAAACGTAGCCTAGGAGTTTGCTGTTTAGCCCTCACTACAGAGTTGTTTGACAGCGGAAGGGGTCAAAACCGTGACCTCCCCTGTGGCACCAGCCCCTTGGATTATTAGTCAACCCAAGATTTTTAGTCACTCAACTTATTTTGTCAACATTGTGCTGGACTCTTGCCACTTGTACAACATTTGAAGATAATGTCTTGGCACTGAGCATTTCAAAATAAATCTCGGATTCAATAAGCCAGAAAATGAAGAATTGACATCAGAATCTTCGTCTGGGGACATCCGCTAAGATTGTAACAATACAGAATCATAATTTTGATATAAACCAATCCACACAACTCTTACGAGTGGAGGAAAATTACATTCAATGTGACTTTTCCTACTTCAACAACTAATTTTCCAAATACAATAAAGAGTTTAGTGAAACAAAATACATAAATTCCAAATGCCTGCTGCTGCTGATGACAATTTGCACTTCTCAGCAGCTTTCAATATTTAATGTCTTCTGTTTTGATTTGAATAGAACTATAAGCTATTTCATGTAACGAAAACGAAACTAAGTTGAATCAAATCGCTGACCATGTAATGCGGCTACTGATTAAGCTCTTTGGAAAACCAGATTGTGGCATGAATTGTCACAAGGGTAGGGACAATCTATGGCCTTCACGCTTGTTCTTTCAAAATACCAATCTCCGACAGCTATAGCGATTGCCTGCATAATATCAAATCACATATGAGATTAGAATTTGAAACTCTTGTTTCATAAGAAAACTTCATATTGCATGACCAGACTCACCTTCTTTCCAACAACTGGAGAATCATCAGCAAACCATGTGTCCTGCCTCTCGGTTTGGCAGTGAGCAAAACATGAATTTATAAACAACCCATTTTTCCTAGACATAGAGAACTGTCTTACTGTATTCAGCATTTGGTTCCTGAATCCTGTTTTGAAGGAAAACAAAAGTGTCAGAAACCGGTACAAGCTTAGTTATTTGTTTCCAAAGCTGCTGTAAAAAGAGTTGGAAGAGTTGCTCAATTGGGGGATTACTTTGCAGAAAATTGATCTGTGATGGAGTACATGTTGCATGGTTTAATCTGCAATTGTGCCAGAAGCCGGCAGGATCTGCTGATGGTGGAGCTAAACTGGACTGGATCTGATTTCAAGTAAGAAAATATTACATAATTTTAGACCCTATAAAAATGAAGATTAGGCCGACAAATTTTAGACATTATAAAAATGAAAATTTACCTGCCATGAATCGTATGCTGCATTGAGTATAAACAGTGGGGTTCTAACGCTCGAGATCAAGTTCTGGGGAAAGAAGCACTGCAACGAAGGACAAAATAAAACGGGGTGTGTCAGTTTTAAGAGCAAGTGGCAGGGGACATAACTTTTCGATGTAGCACCAATCTTCAAATCATTAACTGGAAGAAAAGCGATTATTACCGAAGTAGGATCAAGGTGGCTGGTGCAATACTGGGGCAGATTATGTTGCACTCCCTGAGATAATCATAATAATATCATAAATACATCAAAAGCATATATTTCCATGAAAATGATGTTTCTTCCATGGAAAGAATAAAAAAGAACAAAAATGGACTGGGACTTGGGACTTGGGACTTGGGAGTGGTTACAAATCTATAAGGTCAAGTCAATACCTGCAAGCCAACAACACCACTATATAAATTCCTGAGTGTTCTTCCTCCAGAAACGTCAGCCCTACAGTTCCATACAGGATCACCATTTGAAATCTTAGTGTCAATAAGCTAGAGAATGTCAGGAATGGCATGAAGAATAGTGGTACTTACGCGTCAAGAAACAATCCAGCATCACTCAGGCACTTCACTTTCGTACTTCCTGGAAATAAGCCCCTGAACTCATCACAGTGCAAAATAGCTGCCAGACCGCCAGCAGAGCAACCTGAAAGAAGTGTCTGAAATAAAATTGGTAAATAACATGTTTCTGCAACAAGGGCCATAAAATGGGAATGGGAATGAAAGTCAAGGTAGCAAGAAGTATTATTATACCTGCTTGGCATGCCGCATGCCCTTTGCCTTCAAATCTTCCATTGCAGCTAACCATATTCGCTGTCCTCTAAATTGCAGGCCTTTAGCCTAAAACCACAATCACCATATATGTTTAGCATCTCGATTAGTTAACCGCCAAATTGTGCTTGGTGGGAAAATGTAAAAAGTGAGGACATCCTACAAACCTTATGTTCACTGTCCCCAGTAAAAGAAGCACCATCACAATACCGAAGCTTTACTCGGTTCCAGTTGAAAAAATCTGCAATCCCATATGGAATGACATCAGGGTCAATAGAGAATAAGAGACAAAACCAGATGCAAGTGTAGTGAATGTCAACTTTGCATTAGGTTCGAGGAAAAAACCAGGATTTTCTTGAGCCTTGTTGCTTAGTATTCCAGTAAATGGAATAACTTTTTCCATGAATTTTGATGATCCCCGCCTGGTTGTTTTGCGGTAAACACAATTTCTAAGGCTGTTACACCATCCTCCTCCCTGGCACAAGAAGTTTAGTCAAGTCAAGTCAAGCACTTCAAATTAAGAAAATTGTCAAAATATCTGAGGGCTTGAGAGGCTTGTTTGCAGTCAATCAACCAAAAGGTAACTCAATAAAAAAACAAACATGATTTTCTTTCTACAATCAACAACCTGCCTTTATTTTCCGAAACCATCTTTAACATCTTGTTATCATATGCAAGAAACTAATGTATTAACTTAGCTTCCAATCACAAACCTCCAATTGAATGAGCCAACTATTTGCTCCTGAGCCGTATCCACGATCCAAATGATACCCCGGTAAGGTTCCATCCAAGCAGACTGCAAAAGCCAAAATCAGGCTAAATTTTTTTAAAAGGAAAATGAAAATTAGGTAAATTAGGCCAAAATAAAAATGAGACAGATCGAAAAAATATAGAAATTTCATGAATAAGGCAGTACTTACAAATGAAATTATGAACAGGCAATGACAAATAAAATTTAGAAACACCATAAGACATGCCATTGCAAAAGAAAAAATAGATTTAACATATCTAACAACAATTACATCAGCTTCAAGAGAACAGAATGACGAGTAATACAAAAGAAAGCATTTTTTAAAGGAAACCTGAAATACAAGCTACGGTAAATAAATAAATAAATGGAGGGAAAACGAATCTAGAAAAAGCTTTCTACCAACAAAATTCAATTTTCAGTAGCAAATCTGTTTGCTCAACTTCCAAAGCAAAAAAAAAAAAAAAAAAAGGACAGACGAACACAGAAAGAGTTGCCAACTTTATCAAATGAAATCGAGCAATAGGCAAAAAGCATCTCTTCAACTATGAAAAACAGAGAAAAAAGAACATCCAGTTGGCTATAAAGTCGTGAAAGTGTAGAGGGTACCTGCTCCTTTGGCTCCAGCTCCATGAATGAGGGTTAGCCCCACCATGAAAGCGTTAGCTCTAGCACCAGCCTTGGATTCTTGAAAGGCATCCAGAAAAGACATCTCTGTTTCGTTGAAGTTGTATTCCTCAAACCCATTGGCCCATTTGGTGATGCAAGCAAGTGAAATAACAATGCCAACCCAGAAAAGCTTCATCCTTTGCTGCTGGGTTTTTCTCTGCTTCAATCCCTCAGTCACTCAAGTCTTGCAAAAATAATAAAATTTATATTTGGGAAAAAAATAGCAAAAAGAGGCAAGCCTAGATTTGCCTCTATATTTCTATGAATTTAGGTTAATGAGCAGTGACGGGTTTTAAGCAACAGAAATTACATTTATAAAATCTTCAGTTTTGGAGCTAAAAATGGAAGGAAATAAACAAACTTCAAATTAATTCTGAAAATGAGAGGGACAACAGTGAATGGGGGGATTTATAGGGTTTTATTACACCAGAGGCACGTTTGGAATCTCAATTACGTAAGATTAGCAGGGAAGGATAAACTAACCAAACGCTAAACGAGAAGGAAAGTCACAGACCATCTCAACCGTTGATTTGAAAGGATAGGGAACGATGGAGCTAGGCGGTGATTTTGGGTGAGGAAAGTGGGGTCCACTAGGGAGGGAGGGAAGAGCGGTGGTTGGTTGTGTGGACTGGAGTCTGGAGAGCAGGGTAGTAATAGTGAAAGACTGAAATACATAGTTTTATTGAGGGGTGGTTTAATGTAATTCTTTTGATTAACTGGAACCCGTCCTTGTCTGCTTCATATGCATACAGCTGTTTCGGTGTTTCTTCAACTAAACAATCAAATTATAAAAAGGAAAATTATAAAAAGGAACTATTGAAATCGAATAGAATCCAAAAAAGAAGAGAAAATCTATTTCAGATGGAGTAGTGAATTTGCAAAACCTCGTATAGAATATTCTTTATTTTGATTTCCTTTTGATACAATTACATAAAACAGAAATTCAAATTAAATTACATAAAGTCAACTAAAAATTTTCACTTACGATATGTTTAGACGAAAAAAAATAATAAGTGATTTAATAAAAAGTTAAAATTTTGAAATTCATACACATCAATTATATTGTTTGGATTCATACAAAATGAAATTTAGAAATTCAAAAACAAATTTGGATGCCCCAAATTTGTATTTTAAATTTCATAGAAATAGGTGCAGTTTTTCAAATTTTATCTATATAACTATATTTTAGTTGTAAATATTAAATATTTAATTTTTATATTATCAGAACAAAAAATTTTACAAATTTTAAAAAATTAATTCTCATCAATTTAAAATTTATTATTTTATAAATTCTTAATCATTTTAAATATTTTATTTAACAATATACCATTAAAACATATCCAAAATAATTTTAAAATGCCACTAAAAGATATTATTCGATCACTATTATTATTAGAATGCTACTAGGGTGCATGGAGCAAGTGTGATCATTAATGTAGTTGATCATAGCTTGTGATTGTAGCTTTTGGAGTTCAGATCCTGTGCAGCGTGTTGCGCTGAAAATATGTCCAGTGGATTAATGGAAAGTGGAAACAGGACAAGATATACGAATTTATAATTCTGGGAACCTTTGGCAAAAAAATAATGATAATAATAATTGTGGGAACCAACTACATTCCAATATTACCCCTTCATTATTTTTTTATAAAAAATACTTTCTTTTTTCTTTTTTTGCGAAAAAGAAAACAAAATATTTGTTTGCTCAAATACATTAAAATAATTAGTTTTTAATTGGTTATTCAACGAACACAGAGCAGAGGGAAAAGAGAGACTACTTGTTTTGGTTTTTGGGAGTTAGCTCAAACTCAAAATGAGGCTGCCGACAATTATGGGCAAAATGAATGGCTTTGGTTTCACAAACAATAATCATATATATGTACGTAGCTCCTTCACGATTTCGCCCAATCCCTCCACACTCTATAACATGTAAAATATCTTGGAATGTTCGAAAATGCACAAATACATGAACACCTAGAGTTTGAGCCTCTTCCCAATCCACATCCACTATAAACATTAGTTTGAGCCCCATACTAACTATAATATTTTAATTTATTCAATTTGTCGATTCCACAATATTTGATTGTAACGAGCTAAGTTTACAAACTTATAATAGAGAAATAGTTACTTAAAAAAAATCAAATCAAATCGTGGGTGTCACCCGCATTTGCCAAATAATTTATCATCAAATATATTTCATCGTAACAAATTTTGATTGTCATCCAACAGTGAATAGAAACAGTCAATTCTCAAGTGTTTATGACGGATAAGTGATGGACCACAACCAGGTCATACAAGCGGCCATATGTAGGACCATGGTTGTGAAATCCTTAAATTTTCTATAGCTTATTATGTTGATTTTTATTAAATAATTTAGGAAAATTTGAGATAATTTTGGGATTAATGAATGAGTTAAGGAGGTGCTTTGATGAAAACTTTTAAGATTATTAAGAACTTATCAAATGATGGAATTTAAATTATCAGAAAATAGTTTTCTAGAATTTATAGAGTTTTATGTTTGGATATATAAAAGTAGAATGAAATATAAACATGTAATTTAATGTTCATATATAAATAGTAGTTATAAAAATGCAATTTTTAAAATGACACATTTTTATGTGCAATTTTTAATTGGGATTTGTGGCATTCAAATTCCATTTTTTTTATTCTCTTACAATCTTAAATTCTTATATGTATGCATCCAAATAAGAGAATTGGTACATTGGAAACTTGAAATTCTATTTTTTTTTTAGCAAATCCCATGTTTTTTTCCCTCATCCAAACACACCCTAAGTTCTTAAAATAAACTTTAATGTCAATATAAATTCATAACATTTTTCAAGTTGGTTTCCAAAAAAAATTCTAATAGTGGTGTAATTAAATAAATAATAATAGTAAGAACAAATAAAAAAAAAATAGCACAGGGAAGAATTTACAGAAAAATAATATTACAACTTAAACATCAAACATCAATTTTATTGTCAATTATGTCATTGTCAAATGTGTCAGATTCAGTAATTATATAAGCTAATTTGAATGATGAAAAATAAATGTATTTTTAATTTTATGGATATTGAATACTCATAAATAAATTTTTACCCTATCTATTAAATGATGGATAAAATTTTTACTCACCTAAATTTCTATCCATTTTAATAATACTCATGGATACTTTTGTCCGTAAGTATTTATACCCATACCCATCCCTATGTATAGATACATAACGTTTTGAAAACGCTTGGGAGATTGATTGGGAGATGAACAATTCAAGTTCAAACTTCAAAGTTGGTACCCTTGGTTTGAATGGCTCCAAATTAACAAATGGACACAATTTAGTGTATGGTTGATGATGAAATCGATGGGTCTAGGCTTCGTATAAGTCGTCAAAAATAAAGGTTAACCATTCTTTGCGTTTACGCAAGTGAGCCATTAATAATTTAATACATAAGAGATTATTGTGGCTGTAGGAGGTGACTAGGTGTAGACTATAATATTAAGACGTGGCCATGCACGTAAAAAGCACGCACACATTCATACTTTGCGTAAGCTAACGACTTCTCTTTTGACTCCTGTTTTCTTGGATTACATTAATTAAACAAGTTTAAATGGTTAATTAATTAATTACTTGCTTAATTAGGATCATTTTCATGGAAGAATGGAAGGGTATAACTGTACGCGTAGCTACTCGATCACGCAATGTTAAAGGTGGTTAATATGACCCAAAAATTCATTATAGTTATCGCCTTCATCTTAATTCTTACTCTTTTGTGTGTATAAATTCTTTCTATGCCTTTTCCATTGGGCATTTCGTTTATTTCACTCGTAAGAGCAGGCACGGACCCAGAAGTTTTTTGGGTGGGCTCCAGCTCACCTCAAATGTGAAAAAATATGGAAAATTTAAAGGATTTTTTTACTAAATTTTTAGGAAATGCTATTTTACTAAGTTAATTAGCTATAAATCAGTCATCTTCTATTATTAATTATAGATTCAGTCCACCTCTATTTTTAATACTGGGTCCGTGCCTGCATAAGAGTAGGTGTTGGTTTTGGAGCAAAGTTAGTAGGACCATTGATGATGATTTAGCACCATAATTTTAATTGAATGAAAGTAACATATAGGATTAAACAAGGTCCAAGTGAGCATTTTGATTCTGCTGGCATGCTAGCTAGTGTTTAAAATAGCTAGTGAGATTCAGACCTCGTTCAATTTCCCATTGTATATCCCTTCATTTGTTTTATTCCCCTTTTTTTAACTATTTTTTAATTGTCCAATTAGAACTAGTCAATAATTTTATAGCTTATATATATATTATTATTTCATAAAATATAAGAAATTTATTGATAAATTAGACTAATAACTTGACGACACTGATAAAATTAGACTAAATAAAGATCAATCAATTAAGAAAAAAAAAAATTGGAGGAAGATTTTTTGTGGAGGGAAGCTAGGGTTTTGGAGAGCTAAATTCTGACGATTTTTTTTAATTATATTTCTTTTTGGGTAAAATTTTATATATAAGAAAAATTTAGGTTGGAATTCACAATGGCAAAATGATAAAAAAAAAAAAAAAAACTATATATATATATATATATTATATATATAAATAAAGTGCTCGCGATATGTATGAATTGACACATGGTATGACATATTTCTAGTCCTTCCAGCATTAATTGGAAAATAAAGAATATGTTGTAGCTTATATGAAATCTGATATCAAACGAAGAATTTGTTGTAGATTATTGTAACATCCTTCTCGAAAATGGATGAAAATCAACGAGAAAAATTATATAAAAATACAAATTTCGATTGAGCAAGATAAACTGATAATAATATCTGTAATTAATTTGCAGGACCGATTAGGACACCGAGGTGAATCACAGTGACAATTGAAGCCTAAATAAAAATGAATCGCATGTTTAGAATGAGATCCCACGATTCATGTTTGTAATGCTAGTAATTTACAATATTGGAAACAAAAGGAAATGGCAAAATCATATATGCAACTTATTCAGATCCCATGATCCATGCAAAAAATATCTAACATCGTTCCTTTTCATTTTTCAATCATTAAGAGATCGAATTCACATCATGGATCTAGATAATCTGCCTTTTATATTTAGGAATTATCCTATTATGCCTTCCTTAGTATATTTAGCTCAGTATCATATTATATATATATATTTTATAATAATAGTGGGAAATATGGATTACATTATATATATATATTGGATATGGATTTCATTTATAAAAATTAAATTCGAAATATCTCATCTAATGTATAAAGAGAAATACCACTAAATCGATCATTATATAAGCATACACAGTGAGTGTGTATTGGTTAGTAATTTGTATTGTTGGGAAATTAGAGAGCATATAATGAAGTGGTGTGTTGCAATTGCAATCACGTGTGAGAGACACCATAATTTATGATGTATGAATCCATTTCATGTTTAAGTTCATAATTTCATATAGAAAAGAAAAGCAGCACCCTATATTAAAGAAAAGAGAAGGTGCCATGTGAGCAGTGAGGTATTTGTCCCATCGATCACATGCATCTTTTGAACCTTCGATGATGATGAGTTGATGCCACACCCACCACACCCAGTTCTGTTACGCACTAAACTATATACGCTCTCCTCCACCACCAAATCTGGGTCTGCTCGATCAGGCACACTTACTTATACAACTCCTATTTTAATTTCTTATCGATTACCAAACTTAACCACACAATGTGGGGTTTTAATTTCGGTGTTGGATTCTTCCATCCCTCCAAACAAGAGGAGTGATGGTAGGCATGTTCAAAAAATAGAAGCTAGCCGACGATTGAACCCTATAATATCCGACACATTTCGACTTATAAAGTTTACATGGACATCGAATTCAAGGTATGCTATGCCGAGAGCTGAAAAGTGCGTCCGGGTGACGAATGCCAAAAGTTGAAAAACGGTGTGTTTGATTATCAAATAGTGCATTATACGATGTACTTTCATTATTGCGGTGAATTATTTATTAGTTTTTTCTAATTATTTTTTACACGACCTCCTGCAGCGTACCATTAGCCAGAGACGGTTCCTGAACCCAAATTTTGGATGGGCTAACTTGCATGTTAAATGTAGAAGAAAGTAGACGGTACAAATAAATTTTATTAATAAATATAAAAAGAAACATCTAGTCAAATGGACGTCATGAGCCGTACCACTAAAATAAATCTATATACATAAATAAAATTTGTTTCAATAAAACAATTGCAACAAAAAAATCATAATTAAACTTACAAGTGCAAATTATCACTTTTTAATTTTAAATTGTACCCTTTGAAGCTTAAGAGTATCAAGATCATCTATTATCTTTTCGTTACAAATAGTATAAGTAAAGTCATTTTCAATTTAGATGGTCATACAATCAAGAAATACATCACTTATTTTTTTTTAAGTCAATTCTTTATAATTCATGTTTGATCCTGAAATGACCAACACGATGAGACCCGCTGGGGGTTCTGGGACCAGCCGCGTGGTGTTTCGGGTCCGCTGGGGCGTGGCCGTTCGGCGAGTATCCTGCAAGGACTAGACACCGGTGTGGTGCCGGCCGAAGGGGCTCCGATGCCTAAGTTAGTATCTGAGTGCCGAGAGGCAAATAAATACAGTGCTCTGGATCGGTTCTTAGTGTCTTACCTTTGTGAAGGGTTTCGGGGTATTTATAGTAGCCATAACTGCGGTAGGTGGGCTACTGTTACGGGAGCAGGTGGTGCTTGATGGCTGGGAGCCGCCTGACAAGCCCTGGATATCCGGAGGAGGCGCCAGCTGGAGTCCCAACCTGCCTCCGTCAGGGAGTTGGTGTGACAGAGTTGGTTAGGTGACTGTCGCAGCCAGCTGTCGTCTGTTCACTGTCAGGTGCCGAATGGCGGGTCTGCAGTGCGGTGCCGGTCGGCGGGCCGTGGGCCGTGAGGGTGCCGATCAGGCGATCGGTCGGCGGCCTTCCTGTCCTGGTGGGACCTGTGCTAGGGTGGTCGGTCGATATGGTATCAACATAAGTCCCCTAAGTCTTTGACTGAGGTGGGGTTCCTCGGTCGAGGACTTGATATGACGGCCGGTATCTGTCGACCGACCTGGGCGGTGCACCCTGTATCCCTAGTAGCCCCCCAAGTCATGGAGCGAGGAAGTGCACCGTATGTCCGATTAGCAAAGGAGCCCCGTTGCCGAGTTCCGGAAGCGGCCCACCATAAAGACCGAAAGATCGTGGAGAGGCGGCCGTGGGGAATGGCGGGGAGACGTCGGTAGCAGTGTGCTTGCCGACGAGGAGGGGAGGCGTGCCGTCGGGAAAGAGGCCGAGAGGCTCCGGTCGGCAGGCGGTATGAATGCATACCGGTGAGCGACGTACGTATGTACGTATGTAGTTGAAAATGTACGATACCGATGGGTATAGAGTACAAGGTATTCGTAGCCGAAAGGTGGCCGTATCGGCCTGGTGACCGTCAGATCGGAAGCGCGCATCTCGAGGCGGGTCAGGGGCCTATAAAAGGGGCGAAAGCTTTCTGTCTTTTTCACTTTTTGACTCAGAGCATCAGTAGAATAATTGCGAGTGCCGACTGAATTGGAGACTGCCGATCAAGAAGAGGACGCACGTGGAATCAATTCGACCGAGCAAAACGTTGAAAGGTATACTTCCTGCCGTTCGGCATCTATGCTCAGCATGTGTTCCGTAGCGTAGGTGCTTAGTTGTAGCTTCTTTTCTTTTGGTAATTGTAGATGTCAGAGTCAGAGTCAAACAGTGGATCTGGGGTTAGGTCCCCTCAAGCTTTTGGCGGGGAAACACCGTCCAGTTCGGCAACCGACGGGCCGAGCGGGCGCAGTGGGTCAACGTCCACTAGTGGGTCCACTAGCGGCACGTCGTCGTCCAGCAGTGGTGACAGCCTGGATGAGGCTCTCAGGTTGCCGCGGAAGGAGGTGAGGCAGCAGGGCGGGTGCAGCACGTCGGGTGCCGATCGGCCAAGTGAGAGGAGGACGTCTCCCCGTACGCCCCCCGTCGCCACCGTCGATTCCGAGGCGGAAGGGAGCGGTACGGAGACGAGCTCGCCGATGGAACTAGATGCCGATGGCGTGGTGAAGGTGGAGTATGCCGTGGACTACGAGATGAACACCATTCGGCAGTCCGACCTGGACCGGTTCCGGGAGCTGTACAACGTGCCGGCGGAGATTAAGATGACGGTACCCCCGCACAGCAAGAAGCCGAGCAGTCCGCCGGAAGGGTCGACATTATTTTACGTCGATTGCTTTGAACACGGCGTGAGGCTGCCCCTGCACCCGTGGCTTCAGGACATGATGGCGAGGGCAAACCTGGCCTTGGGGCAGCTGAACGCCAACGGCTGGATCATCCTGATCAGCCTGTACACGGCATTCCGATTGGCGGGACTGCCGGAGCTGACCTGGGGGCAACTGTGCGCCCTGTACCGCTTCAAGCGGCAGACCTACGGGTCGGGGTGGTACCAGATGGAGTGCCTGCACAAGAGTGCGCGGGGGGCGTTCATTACTGATGTGCCGACGTCGCAGAAGAGCTGGAGGCATCGGTTCTGCTGGGTAGCGGGGCCGTGGGAAGGGGACATCAGTGGGGTCCGCGCGAGGATTCCCAGTTACTTCCAGTCCGGAGGTTGTTGGTCTACCGTTCGGCTAGTAGGCGTAAGGCGTCAATTGTGGCTACCGAGGCGGAGACTGATGGAGTTGTTGTGTGTGCAGGTCCGTCCAAGGCAACGGTAACAGCAGAGGATTGGGAGGCGTGTAACCTGGTGCGGGAGAAGCTGTCCGACCTGGAACGCAGCCGGTGCGTCCTGAAGCTGCCGTAGAACCTGGTTGCCGTGGGTCTCATCTCGCCACCTGGTAAGCAAGTAGTGCTGAAGTTATAGTGTGTAGGCATGCCGGGGCACTAACAGTTTAGTTTTGCAGTGCACTCGCAAGTTGAACAAGCCGCTCAGAAGAAGATGAGTGAGGCGGCGGCGAAGCATGGCTCGGCTGCCGAGGGAAAGGGCAAGGAGCCGGAGGCAACCCCCCCACAGCCGCGGAGGCAAAAGACCGTGGCGTTGAAGCCCAGGGGTGCTGGCCGAGAGGAGCCCCCGTCGGGGTCCAGTATGGGTGTTCGGCCAAATGGGCCGCCGAAGCCGACGAGGCCCGATCCGCGACAAGGTGCCGAGCAGGCGAAGAGTCCCGTCCTGGGACTGAAGCGGCCCCTCATCGGCGGACTGGACCAAGCCCGGGAGCGCCAGAGGAAGCTGAAGGCGGCGCGGCTTAGGCAGTCTCCTCCGGCGGCAGGGGTGTCGGAGGGGGAGGGCTCCGACCGTCGACGCAAGAGGGAGGCGGCCCTCAAGGCTCCCGAGGCGCCGATGGAGAAAACCAAGGAGGGCAGGGTGGAGGTGCCGCCGCCGGCCAAGGAAAGGGTGCCGAACAGCGTACCCGGCATTGCGGCCGTCTTCATGGATCCCGTGGAGACGGGGGAGGTTGTGAGGTCGGCAAGGCCCGGGGAGGCGTGGGTGCCGGTCACACAGCAGGTGCACAGGTCATTGGCGCCGGTTGTCAATGCTTTTGTGCTCGGCTCCCAGGTGACGCCGGCAGAGATGGAGCAGATCGGTACCGGCTCCCACCCGGGTCGGTTCGCGGCCCTGCTCGCCGAGCAAGCCCATGTAAGTAGTTGTGTGAGTTGGGTTTGGTTTTGGTTTGTATTGATTGGATATATGTTTGCTGACAAGTGTGCATGGTTCGGCAGTGCTTTGGGCAGACCTACGTGGCCCTGCAGAGGGCCTCCCGGCACATGCAGAGGATGGAGGCGGAGTTGGACGTCGCGCGGCAGAGGGAGGAGAGGCTACGTGCCCGGGAGAAAGAGGGTCACGCTGCGCGGAGGCGGGTTGCGGAGCTGGAGAAGGAACTCCAGCGGGAGAAGGCCCGGGCAGAGGCGGCCGAGAGGGGAATTGCGGACCGGGAGGAAACGGTGCACGCCTTCTCCCAGCAGCTGAACGAGCAGGAGAAAGCCATGGGGGAGCTGCAGGGGGAAGTGGAGCGGCTGCGCGTCCTGCTATCTACCGATCGGCAGAAGACCCTGGAGGACTTCATGGCGGACCCGGTGTATGCGAATCATCTCGACCTGGCGCTTGCCGAGGTGGAAGATGATTGCGTACAGCGGGTGTTGTACTTCAATCCAGGGGTCCCTCTCAACTTCCCGTGGCTGGATGAGCCCCCCGTCTTGACCAAGACTTTCTCGCTGGACGGGCAACCGTCGAATGCCGAGGACGAGCGGCCGGCCGGCGCGGAGAAAGCGGCAGAGGCGTCCACTGCCGACCAGGCTGAGGCGGCAGACGAGGAGGTGGTGGTGGTGGTGTGAGGCCGAGGGCCGCGTAGATAGTTTTTGTATGGTTTTTTTTGTAATCCGGGGGATGCCCCGTGTAGCATGTAGTTCGGATGTTTAAAGAGTAATAAAATTGTTCTTGGCAAAGTTGATATGTAGCACACTGGGCATTTTCTCTTTTTTTTTTTTTTGAAATGAGAACTGCCGATAGGCGAGTACTTGGCATTTTTGGCATATGTGTAGGCATGCCGATCCACGGTCATGACCATAAACCCAGACCGTACTGGGCGTAACCACCGAATAAAATTGTAATGAATGTTTTGCGGCGGTATGCAAAGTAGGTGCCGCGTTGGTCACCGGGAGTGCCGATCGGCACTGGTGAATAGGCCACGTTGTAGTTGAGTATGAGGCTAACACTTGGATTTATAAAAGAACATTGTGCCGGAAAGGCAAGTTCGACTGGAGATAGCCAAGTCGAATTACAGTAAAGCATAACGTAACGTACATGGGGTGTGTTCTAATTATGAAATAACTTGAGATGATCCGCGTGCCACGGGTGTGTAAGCAGACGTCCATCTGCAGTCTGAAGCTCATAGGTGCCTGGTCGACAAATTCGGGTCACGAGGTAGGGGCCCTCCCATGTGGGCCCGAGTGTCCCGTCAGCACGCTCCTTAGTGGCCAAGCTGACCTTGCGAAGGACCCAGTCACCGACCTGGAAACTGCGTTCGCGAACGCGAGAGTTGTAGTAGCGAGCAACTCGCTGTTTGTGTGCCAGGTTGCGGAGGGTGGCTTGGTCGCGGCTTTCCTCAATAAAGTTGAGATTTTGTGTGAGGAGCTCCGCATTCTCCTGTGGATCATAGGATAGGACTCGATAAGAGGTCTCTCCGATTTCCACGGGGACGACGGCTTCCGTCCCGAAAGTCAAGGCGAAGGGTGTCTCCTGTGTCGATGTCCTGTAGGATGTCCGGTAGGACCAGAGAACATCGGATAGGAGGTCGGACCATTGGCCTTTCGGGGTGTCGTGGAGTCGAGCCTTGAGGTTGTGTTTGATGAGCTTGTTTACGGCTTCCACCTGTCCGTTAGCCTGTGGATGTGCCACCGAGGCGAAGCAGAGCTGGATGCCATAGGTGTCGCAAAAGTGTCGGAAACGGGCAGAGTCGAACTGAGTGTCGTTGTCCGTGACGATCGTGTGGGGGATACCAAAGCGACAGATGATGTTCTGGTAAACAAAGCTCTCGACCTGGGCGGCCGTGATTGTTTTGAGGGGCTTTGCCTCGGCCCATTTAGTGAAATAATCCACTGCAACGATTGCGTGTTCGACGCCGCCCTTTCCTCGCGGCATGGGGCCGATGAGATCCAGACCCCATTGAGAGAAAGGCCAGGGGCTGAGCATGGGAGTAAGGCGCTCAGCGGGAGAATGAGGTACAGGGGCGCACCGTTGGCATGGGACGCACCGTTGGGTGATGGCTATAGAGTCGGCGCGCATTGTGGGCCAATAGTATCCCTGCCGGAATGCTTTATGTGCGAGGGACCTGGGTCCGGAGTGGTTACCGCAGATTCCCTGGTGAATTTCTCGGAGCACCGCAATGCCCTGGTCCGTAAGGAGGCACTTGAGGAGGGGGGTGTCGAATCCCCGTCGGTATAGGTGGCCATGCGCCATGGTGTATCGTGCGGACTGGCGTTGGATGCGTCGGGCCTCGTTGCGGTTGGGCGGGAGTTCGGCCATGGTGAGGTACCGGACAATGGGGTCCATCCAAGAGGCTTCCTGTGTTGCGGCCAGGACTGGTTGCTCGTTTGTGCTTGGGGATGCCAAAAATTCGACGGGAACACGGCGGCCTATCTTGTCGTCGATGGAGGAGGCCAGGCGGGCCAGGGCATCGGCGTGGCTGTTTTCCGACCGCGGTACCTGGATGATCTCGTAGCCGCGGAAGTGGCGGAGTAGGGACCGCACTTTTGCCAAGTATCGGGTCATGGAGGCGTCTTTGGCATCATAGAGGCTGTTGATCTGTCGGACAACGAGCTGGGAGTCGCTGTAAATCTGCAGCTGTTGTGCTTGGAGGTCGGTGGCCAAACGGAGGCCAGCAAGGAGGGCTTCGTACTCAGCTTCGTTGTTGGAGGCCTGGAACCCAAAACGCAACGCGTACTCCAGCCGTCCGTGGGTAGGCGTGCTGAGGACGAGGCCGGCGCCGGAGCCGGTATGGCAGGAGGACCCGTCCACGTAGAGAGTCCATATCGGTTTGGCGGGGTCCAAAGTGGACGGGGTTGACGACTTGCGGATAGGAGCGGCGGGTGCCGCGATGTTGGGGTCCGAAGTGTCAGGCATGTGCTGCGTTGTGTTGTAAGTGAACTCGGAAAGGAAGTCGGCGATGACCTGTCCTTTGACAGCCGGTCGCGGGGCGAAAGTGATATCGAACTCACTAAGCTCTACCGCCCACCTGATGAGCCGCCCCGAAGTGTCTGGCTTTTGGAGCACCTGGCGAAGGGGTTTGTTGGTGAGGACTAACATGGGATGTGCTTGAAAGTATGGGCGGAGGCGCCGGGCCGTCACAATGAGGGCAAAGGTCAACTTCTCCAGGTCGTTGTACCGGGTTTCTGCGTCCTGGAACGCCTTGCTAACATAGTACACTGGGAACTCCGCGCCGTCCCGACTGGTGACGAGGACGGAGCTGACAGCGGATGTGGAGACAAAAAGATAGACGGTGAGCCGTTCCCCGGTGGTAGGTCGGGTAAGTAGGGGCGCGGTGCTCATGTAAGTTTTGAGAGCCTCGAAGGCAGCGTCGCACGTCGCGTCCCAGTTGATGTGCCGGCCCTGGGTCTTCATGACCTTGAAGAATGGTAGACACTTGTCTGTCGCACGAGAGATGAACCGGGTGAGAGCGGCGATCCGGCCGGTAAGGGTTTGGACTTCCTTGAGTGTGCGCGGGGGCTTCATGTCCAGGATGGCCTTGATTTTTTCGGGGTTAGCCTCGATTCCCCGCTGGCTGATCATGTAGCCGAGGAATTTGCCAGAGCGGACACCGAAGACGCACTTGGCGGGGTTGAGCCGCATCTTGTATTGCTTCAGGACCTGGAACATCCTGTGGAGGTTAGGTACGTGCTGGTCGGCTGTCCGGCTCTTGACGAGCATATCGTCTACGTACACCTCCATGGTTTTGCCAATCTGATCCGCGAACATGAAGTTGACAAGCCGTTGGTAGGTGGCGCCGGCGTTCTTGAGCCCGAAGGGCATAACATTGTAGCAGTAGACTCCTAGATTGGTGCGGAAACTGGTGTGGATCTGGTCGTCGGGGTGCATCCGGATTTGGTTGTAGCCAGAGTACGCGTCCATGAAGCTGAGAAGTTCATGGCCAGCTGTGGCGTCGACCAAAAGATCGATCTTAGGAAGCGGGAAGCTATCCTTCGGGCAGGCTTTGTTGAGATCCGTGAAGTCGATGCACATCCGCCAGGCTCCGGAGGGTTTCTTGACGAGTACGACGTTTGCGACCCACGTGGCGTAAATGGCCTTGCGCACGAAGTGAATGGTGCTGAGCCGAACGATTTCTTCTTGCATGGCCAGCTGTCGTTCTGCGTCATAAGTCCGCTGCTTCTGGGTGACTGGTTTGAAGGAGGGGCTGATGTTAAGCCTGTGGCAGATGACGTCCGTGGAGATGCCAGGCATGTCGGCGTAGGACCAAGCAAAGACCTCGCTGTTGTCCCGGAGGAATTGGGTGAGTTGTGACCTGATTTCGGGAGCGAGGGTGCTTCCAATCTTCACTTGCCGCTCGGGGTTATGCGGGCAAAGGGTGACCAGCTCCGTATCCTCCACGGGGTGCGGCTGCGAGACAGTGGAGAGGTCGCGCGGGTCCTCGGGGGGACCTGCCCGCATTTGTTCAAGGAGCTCGGAGTCGACAGGGTCGACCTCGTAAGCAGCCTCGGCGACGGTCATGGTCTCCCGCTTGTTGTATGGGTTGAGCTTTGTCAGGGCGGTCTGATAGCAGGAGCGGGCGGATTGTTGGTTACCGCGGACTTGGCCAGTGCCCATGACAGTTGGAAACTTCATGAGAAGGGCCCGGGTGGAGATGACGGCACTGAGCTGGTTGAGGAGTCCCCTTCCCAAAATGACGTTATAAGCAGTGGGGCAGTCGACTACCAGGAAGGTGGTGATGGCGGTTGCGATCTTGGGCGCGCTCCCCAGGGAGATAGGCAGGGAGATGGTGCCAAGGGGCATGACAGAATCGCCCGAGAAGCCGAGTAGCGGGGAACCAGCATGGGTGAGGTCCGTGGAGTTTATGCCCAACTGGTTGAAAGTGTCCATGAAGAGGACGTTCACAGAGCTACCCGTGTCCACCAGGATCCGCCCAACATCGAAATTGGCGATCTGAGCGCGGATGATCAATGGGTCATCGTGGGGAAAGATAACTCCCCGCTCTTCTTCCTCGGAGAAAGCGATGGACGTCCATCCTGCCCGGGCGATCTTGTCCGCGCGTCCATCCGTGATGTTGAATATTTGGTGGTTGGATGTCGTGGCGCGCAAGAAGTTCTTCTTAGCCCGATTGGAGGTGCAGGAGGAAGAGATGGTAGGGCCCCCGCTGATCGTGTTGATCTGTGGCAGTCCCGGTCCGGGGCGTGCGTGTTGGAGGAACTGGTTGATCTTCCCCTCCCTTACGAGTGCTTCCACAATGTCGCGGAAAGCCAAGCACTCGTCGATGGTATGGCCATTGAACTTGTGGTACTGGCAGTACAAGTTGGATTGGACGCCCGGGCGGGGGCCGGGTGGTCGTGCCCGTGGCTTGGGGATGGTGTCCTCGATGCTCATCAAGACGTTCTCGAGGGAGGTGTTCAGGATTGAATAGGTTTCGTACTTTGAGGCTGGCCCCGTGTAGGGTTTGCCTGCTTGGTGGTGGCCTGATCCCTGCCCCTTGTTGTGGTACTTGTCCCTCCCACGATGGTCATTGTTGTACGTCCCTTTCCGCTTAACGGAGTGTGAGTCAGATCGGTGATCTGTATGTGCGTTATTGGTCGGCGGAGGCGACCGTGCCTGCCGGTTACTGGGAAGTGGAGGGCGCGAGCCATTTACGTCAGGCCGGGATGCGACCTGGGGAGAGTTGAAGTGCTCCGCTTTGGCGTGTATTGCTGCCTGTCGCATGAGTTCGTGGTAATCATCCCAGCCCTGGGTGAAGGCATGGTACTTGAAGGTGGACTCCCGCAGCCCGTTGCGGAAAGCGCGGTAGGCGGCCTTGTCGTCCGTCTCATGGCATTTGGAGTATTCCAGGCTGAAACGTGCGGCGTATTGGCGCAGGGGCTCGCTATCTCCCTGCCGGAGGGTTCCCAAGTCTTCGGTTGTAAGCAGTCGATCCGTCTGGATCATGAACTGGTTCAGGAATACCGTGTGTAGGCGGTCGAACGAGTCGATAGACTGTGGTTCCAGGCGATAGAACCAATTGAGTGCGGCCCCAGTGAGGGTAGAGCTAAAAATCAAGCACTGCGCCTCGTCAGAGAGATTCCTGAAGGCGAGCGCTGAGTTGTAATTGTTGATATGGGTGTCTGGGTCGCCTTGTCCATTATATGGAGCAATTTTCAGGGGCTTGACCTCCGTCTCATGGCGGTACCGCATGATGCGGTCCGTGAAGGGACCAATGTTGGGCCGGGGTCTGGGCAGTGTCCCAACCTTGGGTCTGGCGGCCTCCAATTCCCGCACGCGCTGGAGGAGTTCCCGAATCACCTCGTTTGATTGGTCGGGTCGATCTGCCCCAATCGGGTGGTCGCCAATTGGATGATTTGCGCTGCCGCCTCTGGGCTTCTCGGGTTGTACCGGTCGCCGCCCGGACGAGGCCGTGGTTGAGCTGGCGTTGTCCTCCGGCTGGTGCCTGCCGATCGGCGAGGAGGGATCACCCTGGGGCTGAGGGGAGAGCGGCGGGGGCTGTGTGGGTCGGCGTGCCGATCCAGATCGCGACCGGGCACCCTGGGATAGCACGGGAAGGGGCGGTTGCGCCTGGATGCGGGGGTCGTGAGTCGGGTAAGTCAGGCGATTAGCCGGGGCCTGTGTCTGTCTCTTGTCGAGCAGTTCGCGAGCGTCACGGTAGATCTGCGTTCCCGAGGGGCCAGGTAGGTCGGTCTGGTGGAAGAGCAAGCGCCCGGAGGCCTCTGGCCGGCAGGTGTCACTGATCTCGACCCGGCAGGCGTCGAAACCCCGCCGACGCGACGCAGCGGCCAAGGCCCGTTTGGTTGCCTCCCGCTGTTCCTCCAATTCCTCGCGTGTAGATTGCAGGATGGCCAGGGTGCTTCCGTGCTGCTCCCCCCACACGTGGTTCCTGCTCTCGATGGCAGCATTGCTCTTCCTGAGTTCGGCAACCTCCGACCGGAGGGTTCTCAGCATCTCGAGCATGTCATCGGAAGGTAGGCCGGCCCGGGTTCGGTTGCGATCTCCCTGGGGTGTGTTGTTGAGCTCACCGTCATCCCGTTCGGCAGACATTGTTCGTCGGCAGCAGGTTGAGCAACGGTATGTGAGTGAGTGGGTGTTTACAATTCCTTCCCACAGACGGCGCCAATGTTTGATCCTGAAATGACCAACACGATGAGACCCGCTGGGGGTTCTGGGACCAGCCGCGTGGTGTTTCGGGTCCGCTGGGGCGTGGCCGTTCGGCGAGTATCCTGCAAGGACTAGACACCGGTGTGGTGCCGGCCGAAGGGGCTCCGATGCCTAAGTTAGTATCTGAGTGCCGAGAGGCAAATAAATACAGTGCTCTGGATCGGTTCTTAGTGTCTTACCTTTGTGAAGGGTTTCGGGGTATTTATAGTAGCCATAACTGCGGTAGGTGGGCTACTGTTACGGGAGCAGGTGGTGCTTGATGGCTGGGAGCCGCCTGACAAGCCCTGGATATCCGGAGGAGGCGCCAGCTGGAGTCCCAACCTGCCTCCGTCAGGGAGTTGGTGTGACAGAGTTGGTTAGGTGACTGTCGCAGCCAGCTGTCGTCTGTTCACTGTCAGGTGCCGAATGGCGGGTCTGCAGTGCGGTGCCGGTCGGCGGGCCGTGGGCCGTGAGGGTGCCGATCAGGCGATCGGTCGGCGGCCTTCCTGTCCTGGTGGGACCTGTGCTAGGGTGGTCGGTCGATATGGTATCAACAATTCACATAGATGAAAAAGCATGTTATCTTATTGCTATTGAAACAGGAAAAGTCAATACATGTCGAATGAGCCTATAAATTAAACAATAGTTATCTATCAAAGTTGTTTTCATCAATATTTGACACAACTTAAGAAAAGTAGAGATTTTTACTCAATCAAATCAAACATTCAATATCAACAACTAGCAAAACATTTACTAAGTTTACTTCCCACAATAACAACTAGCATGTGAAAGCAAACATCATAGTCATAGTCTTATATCTCAATTACTCACACTACACCCCCAATTTCAAATTGCCAAGACTAAAAAGAAAAAGAAAAAAAGAAAAAGAAAAAAAGAAAAAAATCAAATCTCTAATACTTAAATTTTGAAAGCCAAAACTCTTAATTCAATTTCTATTTAAAACTAATAATATAAAATAATACTTTATGCTTCAAAGATTTGATAATAGATAAACATAATAAAATTTTGAAGAAAATAAAAGAGAAAAAATTGTGAGATGAATTTGAAAAAGAAAAAAAATGCTAAAATGGGGTGCGTAGTTTTCTGATGCCTACTTTTCACTTTGGAATTGATCCTTTGAGGTTGATATGATATTATTTAAGTATGCATTGTTAGTTTTTTTTTTTTTTCTAAAACTTAAGTTAATTGGACTAATATTTATTATTGAATGGGCTAACCCAATTATTACCAATGGAGGCATTTTGGGTAGGAACGACTATAACCCTTCTAGAGCAAAGCACCCCCCCTCCCTGGTCCCTGCTTTTGGCTTTTGTCATTTGGATTTCACCGTTCAGCTAATAGCTAGTATACCTCAAATTTGGTGATTATGAAGATTTTTCTCGCCGGAGTGTGTTAGATAATATGGAGATTACTCATTTAATTATACGCCATAGACATTATCAACGTATGCTTTATTAATAAAAGGATATCAATCTTTTGTCAAAATAAGCTTTTATCAATAGTCTAATGCCAAATGGATTAAATCATACTATTAGGACTTGTTTGGTGGACTACTCAACTTTAAGTATTGACCCAAACTAGCTAGTTGACATATGACTGAGCTTTACATTTTGTCTATTTGTGATATTTTTCGTTTAAGATACATATTTGAAAATGCATTTAAACTATGGGTGGGCACTGTTTGATTCGATATGGATATTAACAATATCCAAATCCAAACCGTTAAAAACTTAACGGTTCGATTTGAACCCTATAATATCCAACACACTTCGACCTAGAAAGTTTACATGGACATCGAATTCAAGGTATACTGCGCCGAAAGCTGAAATGTGACATCCAGAGGAAGGATGCCAAAAGTTGGAATACAGAGTGTTTAATTATCAAGTAGTGCATTATACGATGTACTTTTATTGTTGTGGTGAATTGTTTGTTAGTTTTTTCCAATTCTTTTTCACAATACCTCATGCAACACACCATTTTCTAACTTTTGGCTTTTGTCATCTGGACTTCACCGTTTAGCTGTTAGCCAGTATACCTCAAATTTGGTGTTTATGTGGATTTTTTGAGTCAGGGTATGTCAGATAATAGAGAGATTTACTCACTTAATTATACGTTATAGTCATTATCATCGTATGCTTTAGTCCATTATTAATAAAACAAAATCACTCTTTTGTCAAAACAAGCTTCATCAATAGTCCAATGCCAAATAGATTAAATCATACTATTAGGACTAGTTTGGTTGTAACGACCCGAACTTTCATAAATAATATTTTATTACAAATTGACCATTTTGCCCCTGAGGAGGGAAAAAGTTGACTTTTGACTTGAGAAATATTTAGAACTTTGACCAATGACCGTGACGTAGATCAGGACGTCATGAGTCCGTAGACAGGTGGCACGTCGAAAACGGACGTTTGCCAGAAAAGTTATGGTCAAGGGAGCAAAATTGATTAAACTTACGAACCGAGAACGTAATTAAAATAATGTTAAATTAATGACATCTGATTTAGCTTTTAATTAAACCTGGACCCTTGGATGAGTGACAAGTGTCACTCATTCCACGATTGCTTTTTCCCTAAATCATAGATCTTGCCCCCATTGGTGAATTTAAATATATTTTATTTCCATCATCACTCCCCAGCCGTCCATCTCCCCCTCATCTATCCATCTGCACCCTTCATTTTTCTTCATCTAATCAATATCATCAAAACACATCCATTCTTTCTCCCATTCATCTCCCATGAGCTAAGAACCCTTCCCCACTTCGTACAAACCCCATCGTCCATCTACATCATCTCTAGCAACCAGATCGACATCATCTTCCCCATCAGACATCATCTTCATCATCTGTTCATCACCATCATCTTCTTCTATGTGCTGCAACCTCGTGAACCACCCAGACACGAAGAACAAACCATACCTGAAACTCAAAATCGTCCAACCCACGCGACCACACTTCGAACCAACACCAGGCTAGGACCGTTAGGGAGTCTGGACGCCTGAGGAGCTGACGGAGGACCCACGATGGCGACACGGCGGAGGTAGGCTGGAAAACCGTCTATTTCTTCGTTTTCAAAACCCTTAGTTTTGACGTGTATGGATCGTTTCTTTGTGTTGAGTCGTGTTCTAGGGATAGTGACGAGCTAGAGGTGACTGGTTTTGAAGTAGGACGTGGACTAAGGCGACAGGGAAGACGACCGGAAAATTGGGTTGCGGGTTTCGAGTTAAAGGTATAGATCTTGCCCTTTCTTCTAGTTTTTGAGTTCAGAGACTTGTAGAGTGGACTTAGATAAACCGATAGGAATGAATCCCATCGAAAATGGTGGTTGGAGATGGAAGTTCTGGTCGAGTCAGGTCGTGGGTCACGGCGACCCGGTTGCAGGATATCGGACGGACCCAGCAGAATGTCAGGGATGATGACATCATCATGGTGTCGTCATCATGTCAGACATGTTAGACTAGCAACCAACCAAGGAGTGACACGTGTCATCTGACACCTGTCAGTGATGACGCGAGCATGACGTCATCATCACTGTAGTAGCGTTGACTAGGCGCGTAGGGCGTGTGTGAATAGTACTTGAGGTGGGACCACCACCATCTTTTAGGTTTCGACGATACGGTTGCAATGGAGATGGTTTCGTGTCAATCGGAGATCATTAGGTTGATCAAAATAAGGTTTAACGCCTCGGGAAGCTTGTTCAGACGGCTTTCTTGTGCCGGTTTCATTCTAGAGTTTCATTATTGAGATGTAGGAACTTATAGTGACCTTTATGTGTATTTTGGACATGACAGGGATTGTACGTTAGCACCCGGACAGGTTTATACGTTTTGTTTAGCGGCGGGACCGGACTGTGAGTGGGCCTTTGATTTTGTTTAAACCCTTGCATGCATAACTGTTTTAATTCCGATATCTATATGATTGAATCAAAGTATTTGAACTCCATGAGTCATTATTCTTGCACGTATTATGAAGTTTTGTGTCAGGACCTGACCCTCCTCGGTCAAGATCCGACTCATCTAGCACCATATTGCCCGCTTTGGGACTCGCCCTCACGGTTTTGTTTTCGGGAGCTCATGGTGCAACTTCCCAGGGGGTCACCCATCGACAGGACCCATCCCAATCCCCCCGGGATTACCATGGAATGTGCCCTGCTCCCGTCCAAAAAGGGGTGTCAGACAAGGGATGACCAAGAGCCACTGCCCAAACGGGGCATCCAGAGTGCGCAAGGATCGATGGAGGAGGTGTGCAATGTCCCAGTCTCTGCTGCAATCGCATCTGTGATCAACCTGAAGGACATTAAAACCAAAAGCTGTGAGTGGACAAAACCAATAAGTTTATTAAACACATTTATAAGACATTTATGCCCTCCAATAAAAACGTATGCATGCCACAAAAACCAGTAACCAAAACGTTTGCTCAACCGAGCCATTAGGGCCTTAGCCCAAAAACCGTTAACCAAAAACCAAGTGTGGGAACTCAGCCCAAAACTGTGAAATACCACAACTATACGTAAACAACCATGTGGGTCACCACCCAAAACCATAAATGAACATCAATCCATTAAAATCATATAATCACAAATCCACCCGGAAAGCCATTTCATTAATTCGTATTTTACCATTACCATCACCAGCATCCTTGATGCTAGACGTCCCTGACGTCATATCTCACGGTTTTATAAGCTACGCGTGCTGCCCGGGGTCTCTCCGGGTCCATATATTTGACATCCCTGATATCTGACGTCCCAGACGTCAATCATAGCAATCCTGCTCCTGAGTCATCATACGGTCCGGCTGCTCCGTATGGTGACCCTTCGCAGGCAATGCACCGTGACTTCCCCAGTGTCCTAGACATCTGGAGGAGACCATCATATATCCTTGTATCAAGATGGTATATGGAAAACAGTTTTTATTAATTCATTTCACAACATCACAATGGGCCCTGCACGAATTTTCCATAAAACAACACATTTCCATTTAGGGTCCCTGACCCGAAACCACATTTATTAAATATAGGGCCCTGACCCGAAATCATCATTTTAATCCAACTGGGCCTCATGCCCGACTTTATGAACCACTGGGCCCACGGCCCGATTTATAAACCAACTGGGTCCGCAACCCGACTTATAAACCAACTGAGCCCGCAGCCCGATTACGTACTCAAATGGACTCCAAGTCCGAGATTTCCAAAACAAGTGGGCCTCAAGCCCGAGTTCGTTTTTCCAATATAAAAACTGTTTTATCATATTATTTATTTAACCACAAGCACGCAAAACCACAAATAAACTGTTAATCCCGATACACGTGAAATACGGAAAACACCTCGAAATACGTGCAACATACCCGAAATCAATACTCACAAATACCATCATAGAAATCATGTATATAAACCATATATCACATTTAAGCATGCATAGGATTTATAAAACCAAAGTCCACTCACAGACCGTTTTAACGGTATGTCTCGATACGCGTGCCACCGGCCCTGCCGGGCCACACCACTATCACCGGGACTCCCAATCCTGTCCAAATCACATTAGAAGGTTACTAACCTCATCATTAACATCCTATCAAAGTCCCGTAATTTTCCCGAATTTTTACTTATTTTTAAACTTAATTTAAAACCTTCGGACATCCCGAACAATATCGAGACGGTGTCCGATCGACACGAAACCAATCCCAAAATGTCTGTTACATCGAATAGATTAAAAGTCATGTTGACCTCACCTCGAGATTCGTGCCCACGCGCCGTCACGCGCCGCCGTGAGTGGCTGCGCGTGAAATCCACGCGCCTGCTACAATGCATCGTCCTAACCCGTATCTCTGGTAAACGGGTCCAAATTGCCCGCGACACGACCCGGTTCAATGTCCATCAATTCGATCCTAATTCCTTCAATTGATCATTTAGTTAGTTTCGTTTTAAGTCTAATTTAAGTTCTGTAAACTCAATTACACGAACACTTACCCAGATTCCATCGATTCCACGATGAACACGAAGAACACTCCGGTCACTGTTCAATCATGGGATTCCTTCAATTCCGATCGATTTCAATAAATTGATTCAACTAGAAGCATCAGTGAACTCCGTTAAGCATTTCCCCCAACTCAATTGCTTCAATACAGTGCCCAATCGTCACGACTCAAGCTCGATAGCTGTCCACTGTGCAACCATGGAGCTTCATCAACCACAACCGTTTTCTTTCAATTGATGAACCCAGAAGCATCGTGGGATCATGAGAAGTAGTTTCCCCACCTCAATTATGTCGTCTAAACACTCCACGATCACGACTCAACCTCGAAATTTCAGAGACCTCCTTCCTTCTGTTCTTCCTCAATTCGACCCCAATTACCTTCGTTCTTGTTTCAGATCGGTTCGTATTGATCCCAGAAAGCTGAAGGTAATCTCCAATTCGATCCTCACGGCCTAATTCTTCCATTTCGAATTTTCCCCCCAATTTTCCCGAAACCCAAAATCCCAAATTCAGTACTCTCACAAACCCTCGTGTTTCCCCGTTAATTCAATCATCTTAGTCTCTCATTTTTCTCTCAGGAACGGCAGAGGAAGGGAGCCAATTCTCCCAGTTCATCCTCTCCCCAAATTGTGCACGGTTTGAAAGAAAAACAAAGGAAAAGGAAGGAAAATGATGGATAAGGAATGATGATGTTGTAATGATAGTGTTGGGAGGGAAACATGGAGCTGGAAACAAGGGATGGGTGACACTTGTCACTCATCCGGATGTGCACAGTCAACGGTCACTATTCAATATTATATTATTATTTTAATCCGAGCCTCGGTTCGTTAGTTCGTTTCCTTGACCATAACGTCGTCGTCGAATCTCCGATTTCAGCATGTCGCCTGTCATTGGATTCGTATCGACGATACCTACGTAACGGTCCTTGGCCCTCGTCCATCGGACCTCTCGGTCAAAAAGTCAACATTTGGCCCCTATTACTCGAAATTACCAAAATACCCCTCAACTTCCGAACCTCATAACTTTCTCTAAGAATGTCGGAATCGAACGTGCCACCTGTCTATGAACTCGTGATGTCCCGAACTACGTCACGGTCATCGGTCAAAGTCCGTTTGACTGCCCGATCGAAAAGTCAACATTTTGCCCACGACCAAGGGAAAAACGGTCATTTTGCACATTTTGTCCGATTCCGCCCTACTAAGCACCGTTCAACCTCACTAAACGAGATTAGTCACTAATCAAATCCCGGAATTCCGGACGGGTCGTTAGAATCTTCCCTCCTTAATAAATTTCGTCCTCGACATTTCAACCGCTCTAAACTCAAACGTACTTCCCTCCTTAATTAGTTTCGCTCTCGAAACTCGACTATCCTGATTCCACAAACACCCCGTGGAAAGTGGAATCGACCCTGTAACACGTGTACACCCGTACACCAACTAATCAGACAAAACTTGTCTGCACTCAAACGTACCACTAGTACTTATACGCAACAACTACATTCGACCCCGTCGAATGACTGAAACTACTTGTTTCGAATTTGACACCACTTGTCAAATCAACCCTCTCGGTGACGCAACAACTCGACGGTTCCTTTCCCACTCCCACTAGGAGTCAGCTGACCCCACTCAACAATCTATGTTGACACATCCTGACAAACTGTCACCACACAGTTGTTGTCAGTCGAAAACTGACACTAGAATCACTCGTGGCTACACATGCCACCAACGTACTCGACTCACAAATACACTTACCGACATTTTCACACGACCTGTGTGTAATTAAACACATCGGAATTACTATGACCCATTGCATAGTAATGTCCGGTCCACAACCAATCCCATGGTATCGGAACCAATCCGACAACCAACACGTTCACCGACACACCTCGGGTATATCCCGTATACCGTAACTAGACATCACAAGTCTACAAGGTATTGTACCTCGAGCCATGTACGAAGTACACACATCTACCTAATAACCAGACTACAACCACCTAGGTCATAGCCGAACGCGTTCCAATAATGGAGTACGTTTGCCCAATCCAGCATGAGACAAATCGAAACTCCACCCAACATCTAGTTCCAATTCCGAATCTGAATCCGCAATTTCGTAAGAAATCTCGGATCCAAGCCCAGACATCACATTTTAATTCATATCCAAATCCGAATCCGAAATCATTATTCCGTAAGCTAGCATTTGGAATAATCATTCCGTACCCAAATCCAGAAATATACTTTCAAGTTCCAAAATCGAATCCTGAATCGTCACCCAGAAATTCGATTCCAAATCCCGAAATCTCATTCACATTTACCAAGACACATCAAAACCGAACCTATCGGTTACCTGCTCAATACACTTGATTGACTTCATAGGGAAGCCAATCCAACCCCCACACGTCTAAGGTTGACAAAATTCAACTACCTTGAAAACCTACTCACCCGAGTAGAATACCATACGGGCCCCACTTCGAAAAGAAGTTCAACCCCGTCATTTACGACTCACACACCCAAGTTCGTATCAATCCTTGTCATTCCACCTAGGAAAAACCAAGGATGATCCAAAATGATGGCACCAAAACTCATCCTACGTGGATGCAACAAAACTCACTGCACTCACCACGCCATGTAATCCAACATTGTCTGCCACCAAGCAGAAAATGAAAAATCTCGTTTACCTAATTTCGAATACGTAGCTCCTCCTAATGACCCAAAAACACACATGGGCCCACCAACCAATACACGCTCAACGTACTGGTAACTATACTCAACGTCTGCCAGGGCAGAAAACAAGAAGTCAACCCCAATGACTTTGGAATACCAATCACCAAAAGCGAGCACCACTCTCGTTCCCCAATTACAACTCTCCTCGACACTAAGGTTCCAACCATGTTGGAAGCAGACCTACTCCCAACGAGATGTCAAGTCCAACCACTGGACTCCCTACGTCCCCAACTCACTTGGACAACCACGTGTCCACAATCGATCCGTTACTGTCCCGTTCGCACATCCCAACCTTTACAGGTTCAACACTCGGTTTTCCAAGTTCTCAATTATACCCTTTTAATCCACTCCTTACTGGTTATCTCACTACCATTGGGACTTATCCCAACACATCACAATCTTAACTGGATCCCATCCAGTCCATCACTCAACCACTACCGAATCTCAAAGACCGAACATATGTTCATCATAACGGAGTCACACCCCAACTGGTGGCTCATCGTCAACACCATTACTGACACTAGCACCAGCACTAGTACCAGCACTACCACACTACCAACAACACTAGTATCAGTACACATGCATCCATACTAGTATCGACGCAAAAGCACCAACACACAACATCCATACTTGCACACCGTGTGTAAATACGACAACCCTGGATCTCCGTTCATACCGAACGACGATCCCGTACCTCACGACTATGGGTACGACCACTCTGACAATCTACATCAGGAAAATGAACGTTCCCTGAACGTCCCCTGATCCCCAAGTATTATAACCACACTAATTACCCTCGATAGCTAGTCATCTCCATATGACTACCGACTAACTGTCATTGCTATCGAGATCCGCATCCATACCTCACACTAATACCCGATCCAACACGGGATTCCATAATTTATCTCAGAACCGTATCCGTAAATCGGATCCCATAGTTCTGACGAGACTCACCAGAGCCATCCATATGGTCATCCATGACCTCAGCCACTTTTCGCAGCACAAGTTCTCATCCACTAGTCACAATTAAGGTTTACCTTTTTAATACTAGGGTTCCACAATTACACCCTATGGTTCAACCGAACCCAACCACTTTCCGTAATATAAAACTCACAACCTGACCGACCCCACAGTCTAGACATCGTATAGACGTCAAATCCAATCCTACCATCCCATCAACGTGGGTTCCACCACTAAGGTCATCGGCCAACCCCGATGAACCAACATCCCTCACACTAGAAACCACCATAAGGGTTCACATTTTTAAACCATTACTCAATAAGGTTCCCCGAAACTGGCTGCACCTAGCAGCACCAAAATCAAATATTACATGGTCGAACCGACGGTCCCACAATACCAGTTCATCACAATCAATCCCACCTGGGTCGAATCACATTAACGCACGGCGTATCGGGCCAAACACATTCAATCCGCGATTAAAACCCAAAACTATCTATCAGGTTGATAACGAATTGCAGCCCAATGAGACATCACACCCTCGATCTGCGTGCACAAAAAGAGCAACCCTGCTCTGATACCAAGTTGACAGGACCCATCCCAATCCCCCCGGGATTACCAATGAATGTGCCTTGCTCCCGTCCAACAAGGGGTGTCAGACGAAGGATGACCAAGTGCCACTGCCCAAACGGGGCATCCAGAGTGCGCAAGGATCGATGGAGGAGGTGTGCAATGTCCCAGTCTCTGCTGCAATCGCATCCGTGATCAACCTGAAGGACATTAAAACCAAAATCTGTGAGTGGACAAAACCAATAAGTTTATTAAACACATTTATAGACATTTATGCCCTCCAATAAAAACGTATGCATGCCACAAAAACCAGTAACCAAAACGTTTGCTCAACCGAGCCATTAGGGCCTTAGCCCAAAAACCGTTAACCAAAAACCAAGTGTGGGAACTCAGCCCAAAACTGTGAAATACCACAACTATACGTAAACAACCATGTGGGTCACCACCCAAAACCATAAATGAACATCAATCCATTAAAATCATATAATCACAAATCCACCCGGAAAGCCATTTCATTAATTCGTATTTTACCATTACCATCACCAGCATCCCTGATGCTAGACGTCCCTGACGTCATATCTCACGGTTTTATAAGCTACGCGTGCTGCCCGGGGTCTCTCCGGGTCCATATATCTGACATCCCTGATATCTGACGTCCCAGACGTCAATCATAGCAATCCTGCTCCTGAGTCATCATACGGTCCGGCTGCTCCGTATGGTGACCCTTCGCAGGCAATGCACCGTGACTTCCCCAGTGTCCTAGACATCTGGAGGAGACCATCATATATCCTTGTATCAAGATGGTATATGGAAAACAGTTTTTATTAATTCATTTCACAACATCACAATGGGCCCTGCCCGAATTTTCCATAAAACAACACATTTCCATTTAGGGTCCCTGACCCGAAACCACATTTATTAAATATAGGGCCCTGACCCGAAATCATCATTTTAATCCAACTGGGCCTCATGCCCGACTTTATGAACCACTGGGCCCACGGCCCGATTTATAAACCAACTGGGTCCGCAACCCGACTTATAAACCAACTGGACCCGCAGCCCGATTACGTACTCAAATGGACTCCAAGTCCGATATTTCCAAAACAAGTGGGCCTCAAGCCCGAGTTCGTCTTTCCAATATAAAAACCATTTTATCATATTATTTATTTAACCACAAGCACGCAAAACCACAAATAAACCGTTAATCCCGATACACGTGAAATACGGAAAATACCTCGAAATACGTGCAACATACCCGAAATCAATACTCACAAATACCATCATAGAAATCATGTATATAAACCATATATCACATTTAAGAATGCATAGGATTTATAAAACCAAAGTCCACTCACAGACCGTTTTAACGGTATGCCTCGATACGCATGCCACCGGCCCTGCCGGGCCACACCACTATCACCGGGACTCCCAATCCTGTCCAAATCACATTAGAAGGTTACTAACCTCATCATTAACATCCTATCAAAGTCCCGTAATTTTCCCGAATTTTTACTTATTTTTAAACTTAATTTAAAACCTTCGGACATCCCGAACAATATCGAGACGGTGTCCGATCGACACGAAACCAATCCCAAAATGTCCGTTACATCGAATAGATTAAAAGTCATGTTGACCTCACCTCGAGATTCGTGCCCACGCGCCGTCACGCGCCGCCGTGAGTGGCTGCGCGTGAAATCCACTCGCCTGCTACAGTGCATCGTCCTAACCCGTATCTCTGGTAAACGGGTCCAAATTGCCCGCGACACGACCCGGTTCAATGTCCATCAATTCGATCCTAATTCCTTCAATTGATCATTTAGTTAGTTTCGTTTTAAGTCTAATTTAAGTTCTGTAAACTCAATTACAAGAACACTTACCCAGATTCCATCGATTCCACGATGAACACGAAGAACACTTCGGTCACTGTTCAATCATGGGATTCCTTCAATTCCGATCGATTTCAATAAATTGATTCAACTAGAAGCATCAGTGAACTCCGTTAAGCATTTCCCCCAACTCAATTGCTTCAATACAGTGCCCAATCGTCACGACTCAAGCTCGATAGCCGTCCACTGTGCAACCATGGAGCTTCATCAACCACAACCATTTTCTTTCAATTGATGAACCCAGAAGCATCGTGGGATCATGAGAAGTAGTTTCCCCACCTCAATTCTGTCGTCTAAACACTCCACGATCACGGCTCAACCTCGAAATTTCAGAGACCTCCTTCCTTCTGTTCTTCCTCAATTCGACCCCAATTACCTTCGTTCTTGTTTCAGATCGGTTCGTATTGATCCCAGAAAGCTGAAGGTAATCTCCAATTCGATCCTCGCGGCCTAATTCTACCATTTCAAATTTTCCCCCCAATTTTCCCGAAATCCAAAATCCCAAATTCAGTACTCTCACAACCCCTCGTGTTTCCCCGTTAATTCAATCATCTTAGTCTCTCATTTTTCTCTCAGGAACGACAGAGGAAGGGAGCCAATTCTCCCAGTTCATCCTCTCCCCAAATTGTGCACGGTTTGAAAGAAAAACAAAGGAAAAGGAAGGAAAATGATGGATAAGGAATGATGATGTTGTAATGATAGTGTTGGGAGGGAAACATGGAGCTGGAAACAAGGGATGGGTGACACTTGTCACTCATCCAGATGTGCACAGTCAACGGTCACTATTCAATATTATATTATTATTTTAATCCGAGCCTCGGTTCGTTAGTTCGTTTCCTTGACCATAACGTCGTCGTCGAATCTCCAATTTCAGCATGCCGCCTGTCATTGGATTCGTATCGACGATACCTACGTAACGGTCCTTGGCCCTCGTCCATCGGACCTCTCGGTCAAAAAGTCAACATTTGGCCCCTATTACTCGAAATTACCAAAATACCCCTCAACTTCCGAACCTCATAACTTTCTCTACGAATGTCGGAATCGAACGTGCCACCTGTCTATGAACTCGTGACGTTCCGAACTACGTCACGGTCATCGGTCAAAGTCCGTTTGACTGCCCGATCGAAAAGTCAACATTTTGCCCACGACCAAGGGCAAAACGGTCATTTTGCACATTTTGTCCGATTCCGCCCTACTAAGCACCGTTCAACCTCACTAAACGAGATTAGTCACTAATCAAATCCCGGAATTCGGGACGGGTCGTTACAATGGAATTGCACCAGCCTCAACTCGCTTAACTTCGGGGTTCCAATCCCCCCAAAGCCACTTGAGCTCCCAAAAGGCCTAGTGCTAGATAGGTGTGTGCCTACACCTTTAAGGCACACCTCCAACCTCTCCCAGACCATTCCCCCTCGCAGGAATGTGGGATTGTTCACCGTTCCCTTCAGGACACGGGTCTTACAATCCACCCCCCTTAGGGCCCAGCGTCCTCGTTGGCACACTTCCCGGTCGGGGTCTGGCTCTGATACCAAATTGTCAGGACCTGACCCTCCTCGGTCAAGATCCGACTCATCTAGCACCATATTATCCGCTTTGGGCCTCGCCCTCACGGTTTTGTTTTCGGGAGCTCATGGTGCAACTTCCCAAGGGGTCACCCATCATGGAATTGCACCAGTCTCAACTCGCTTAACTTTGGGGTTCCAATCCCCCCCAAAGCCACTTGAGCTCCCAAAAGGCCTAGTGCTAGATAGGTGTGTGCCTACACCTTTAAGGCACACCACCAACCTCTCCCAGACCATTCCCCCTCGCAGGAATGTGGGATTGTTCACCGTTCCCTTCAGGACATGGGTCTTACATTTTGGGCATGAGACCCGTCTGGTTAGTTATGCACTATTTTGAGTTATAAATATGGATTTCGATGATTCTCTTAGTTCTGCACTGTATAGACCTACCCTAGTGATACTGTCTCCTCCGAATGTTGGTACCCCGGAGTGGTCCCGACGCATTGCCTGCGAGGGGTCATTCTATGGAGGGACCGAACCTTAGAGTGACTCAGAAGCAGGATTGTTATGATTGGATGTCTGGGAAGTCAGGCATCTGGGATTTCATACCGGACTGGGTTCGGGATTTTGATTCGGGATTGAGACCTCGGATGGCATGCGTAGCCTTGGGACTGTGACCTTATTAGGCGTCTGGGACGTCAGACATCTGGGATGTTTAGGTTGGGATGTATAGTGCAGCAGCTGATGTTATGATTATGATTATATTATCCTGTTTATGCTTATATGATATATTATTATGGATTTAGATTCCGATCCATGCATGATTTGGAAAATGGAGGGGTAAAACCATATGTTTACTTTATGCTTAAACTATTTTATAAACTTTATATTTCTGGCCCACTCACCCTTATTTGTTTTACTAACCCCTCCAGGTTGTTCTACTGAGGTGGACGAGGATCCTGAAACTGAGGCATAGATTGACGTTGCGCACCTGAACCCCACTTTTGAGTAGGATGGCACGTGGGAAGTCCTTAGGAGTTGTGCTCAATAATTTCATTTAAAATTATCCTTTTTCTGACACTATTTGATTTCAAATTATTTGTATGAATTATTTATGGATATTTATGAATTTGGATCTTTTAAGGGTAAATTTGGTATTCTAAGGTTGTGTGTTAGAAGGGAGCAGGGCATGTCCCCGGGTGGTCCCAGGGGGATCGAGACGGGTCCTGTCAACTTAGAATCAGAGCACTAGGTTAATGGTCAGCATGCTAGGTTAGCGGTCAGTACTTGGTACAATTGACGTTTAAAAATGTTGTTTATCTAATCTATGCCTCTTAATAGTTGGTTATGCCTCCAAGACGAAACCCTCAAGCACGGACTAAAGAAGAAGTAGCGAGGGAAATGAAATGTGCTAGTATCGAACGAGCTCAACGATTGGGAGCCACACCATTCAGTGGGGGATCTAGCCCTAAGGAAGCTCATGAGTGGGTAGCTAAATGGGAAAGGATTTTCACTATGATGCACTGCCCGCCGGGGGAGCGAGTGACTTTGGATACCTTCCTACTGGAAGGCAGGGCCTACAAGTGGTGGTACGACCTGGAGATGCCTGGATAGTCTGTTCACACTACTACTTAGGAGGTATTCTGAGCGAGATTTCTGGATCAATATTACCAGCGATCTTTTTGCACTGCTCGTGAGGCAGAGTTCCTACTACTCGAGTAGGGGAGTATGACAGTGACGAAGTATGAGCAGACATTCATGAGGTTATCCTGATTTGCTGCAGCCTTTGTGAGCACAGAGGAGGACAAGTGTCAATGTTTTGAGCTGGCACTCAAGGGTGATATCCGGGCGATTGTGACACACCGAATTCGGAACCATTATTCAGTAAGCTAGCATCCTAAATAATCATTCCGAACCCAAACCGGAAATCCACTTTCAAGTTTCCGAAATCCGAAATCTTGTTCATCAAAAGCATTGTTATGAACTGGGCATCAAGCCCGAAATCACCTTTTTCCAAATTCTGTTTCTCATCTTTGAAATCATATTATCTTTTAAATCCCAAATTCAAATCATCAAAACCATGGTCAAATCATAACATACTCGAAATCTCGTAAAACGTGCAAATCCGTAATAATCTCGAAATACATGCCAAAATCGTAAATCATATTCACAAACATAATCAAAACATCATCAAAACATGATACACACAAATCATATAAAATCATCCATTAAACCATCATCAAAGCATAGGAGAAACCACAGTCTCGAAATACGTACAATTACGTATTGCATATCGAAATACGTGTAAATATGGAAATCGTAATCACCATAAGCATAAGCATAGAAATCATAAATATAAAGCATAGAAAACGATTATCATGCATTGAACTTTAGAAAACAAAGTCCACTCACACACCGTCCAAACAGCTCGCTTCCGAACTACACGTTTTTCCGTAAATTCCGAAAATCGTAATTCCTATCCAAAATTAATATCGAGGGTCACTAACACTCCAATATACATCATATAATTTTCCCCAATTTTCTGGGATTTAAATGAGTATTTTAAATGTATACAAAAACTTCGGATACACTGAACACTATCAAAACGATATCCTACTTCCTCGAAACTAGTGCCAAAATGTTCGTTACATTAAAAGAAGCAAGTTTCATGTTGGACTCACCTCGAAACTTGAGCCCAAGCACCCTCACTCGTCGCCGTAAGTGGCTGCGCGAGAAGCTCACGCGCTGCTACAGTAAACACACTGTTCATCGTTCTCACCCGGTCGTCTGCTAAATGGGTCATTTAACCCGCGTAGTGACCCGGTCCAATCCTTGCCAATTTCAACTCGTTTTCTCTAATTCGAATGTCCAATAGCATCGTTAACACATGAATTTAAGGTCTGTCATCTCAATTTCAATTATAATTACTTCTAACCATCTAACTCAATTCAAATTGTCGAAGCCTGATCATCATTCAATCCCTTCAGTATTCATCGATTTCTTTAAATTGATCAGTTAAGAAGCATCACTGACTCATTAGAATCATGAATTCAATCTCAATTTGACTTGAACATACCTGTAAATGATCGAACTCAATCAAAGTAGTTTCAAACCGTCGCGGGTCCAGTCTTAGCCAATACCTCCTTGATTACTTCCGTTTTTGATCGTGTTTGACTACTCAAGGTCCCAGAAGTCTTAATCAAACCTTAATTTGGCTTGGGCTGTCCTACAACTCAAATTCGGCTTTAAATTTATCCAAGAACGGTTTCGGGTTTCTCTTCGGGTTTTCTCTCTATCCCTCTTATTTCTTCTTCATTTTAGTCTCTTAATCCTCTGTTTTCCTTATCTGAATTCTTCTTTTCTCTCAACAGTTTGCTGGGGAGATCAATCAAATTCAATGGTGGTCTTCTTGTCTCTGTTTTTGTTTGAATAACTTCACCACCGCCACAACAATGTTTCACGATCACACACTAATCTGAATTTTAAGGTGACAGATGTCACCAATTTCTCTAAATGAATCATCAATATTAGCAAAAGGACAAATTTGCCCCCTTAAAGCACAATTGACCAAAATGCCCTTAGCATTCCGAGGTTCATAACTTTTCCATCCAAACCCCGATTAACGCATGCCACCTGTATACGAATTCAGCGTCTTGAGACCTACCCAACGGTCTTCGAATTACGTGAACAGTCCATGTCGTTTGAAAAGTCAACAAAGTGCCCCATTAACCAAATTACCGAAGTACCCTTGAACTTCCGAACATCATAACTTTCTCCTCGAATGTCGGAATCGGATGTGGTACCTGTCTATGAACTCGCGACGTTCCAAACTACGTCACAGTCATCGGTCAAAGTCCGTTTGACCGTTCGAACTAAAAGTTAACTATTAGCCCAATTCCAGGGGCAAAATCGTCATTTTCATCAATTTTTTCAAACTTTCCTTTTTCGAATGTCCGGGTCGCCACAACCTACCCCCTTAAGGAATTTCGTCCTCGAAATTCCAATCAGTAGGTGCCACGATATTTTTCCCGGGGAAACATGTCTCAGATAAATCTGAAACATAATTAAGCTCAACCGGATATAAGTCACATCCAACTCATAGAAATCATACAGCCAGTCTTAACCTCTTTGTAAATCTCTGCCCCATGGGCAGTCATACCACATACTGGCTCGGAATACGTAGTCTAGCTCACGTTCGAGTCCACACAATCCAGGAAACACAAGAATCAGTCATATCTCATCACATGTCATCCACTCGTGGCATGGTACAATGGCAAACCCTCACACATATGTCATCAGGCCACCAGGCCAATAAGCTCATAAGGTCCAATAACTCGGGAACTCATTCCTCTAGCTAGGTCAATCACACCATACCCCTTCATAGGGTCACCATGTATTGCTCCAATCCTATGGAGTTCCATCAATAACAGGATCTCACCAATCCGTAAGTGATCAAACATGACAATCCTCTTCCCAAATGATACCTGATCCAAAAATACGGTCGTAATCTCAACGTATCCCGACCATCACCTTGTCACACATTAAACCTTTCTTTTTATCAATCATTACCAATCCTGATGGTCGATACGATGCTCGTACATTCCTTCTCAAGGTATATGACCTCAGCATACTCAACCCCGTGGGTCAATCTCAACTCATGCAAGGAAAGTCAAACTTCTGAGGGTTCAGCTAGCATTAACACATAACTCACCAAATCCTGAATCCTATAGTGACATCTCATTATACACATAGAAAGGGTCAATATCGAATCCAAGTCACTGTTTCTCCATTTGTAACCATTCTATCTCCGTTCTCTTTTCCAATAACTCTGGCTTCCTTCCAGGTCACTCACTATAACTGGAAAAACATTGTAGAGAATCCCTTTACAATCCTCTGCGGTATCCATCAAATCTCAAAACAACTCATGTTCCCTGTGACAGTCTTTGATTGTTTTCCATTAGCCAATACATCTGTTTCTCCTGGGATCACACTAATCCCGACCCTTATTAGTATCTGTTTCACTATCCTACCCTGGTCGATCTAACACTTATTCAACCACATATTTTTCTCCCTGGGGTATTTACTACATCTGTCCAGTATATCACATGCCCATCATCAATCAAGGTACCATACACCATCCACGTGGGGTCAAGATACCTGATTCATCATCCCACAAACCTAATCGGTCCATTTGGCCATCCAAGGGTATCAACTAACCTTAGTTATATCAAATCCGGACATTATCTTTTCTCTCTTTTACTCATAACCAGTATTCATTACCATGTTGGCCTCTCTCGATAGACTTAATAATCACAACCTCCCAATAGAACCACAATTCGTGATATGGGATACTTATCCCACATCGTTACCTTATTCAGTTGTCCATAATCAACATGTAAGCTCCAACTATCATCCCTTTTTCCTCTTCCCATATAAGGAATACTGGGTTTTCCTTGACAACCCTAAGCCAATAAACCCGTACCTACCAAGTCATGTACTTGCACCTTCAGTCCTTATGACTCCATAGGTGCCACATACCAGAAACAACTCATATGCTCGACATTATCTCCATCATCAACTCAACCTTTCATCCTGGAAAAATTGCAAGAAACATTTTGCCAACTCCGTACGTCTTCGGCCATCACTAGGCATTTCATACACTAATCACATATGCCACACATATGACCAACCAACTTTAATTACCTCTTACTAAAAATCCATCAGTTGTGAGGATCAAAATCATTCTAGAGGGTAACATCCTCGAGTTTCCCTGAAATACAACCTCTGGAAATCCTAAACTCTACATATCACTTTCGAATCAACATACTCGATAGAGGTATCATGAGTCATCAGTCAATCCATCCTAAGGATTACGTCCAAACTTAGAAATACCCTAGATCAACCACTAGGCGAATAACACCAGTTATCCTGGGTAGTCTTACATCTATAGGTCTACCCCCCCCCCCCCCCCCTCCCCCCTTATGTCTCACCAATTTTACCACATAATTATCATCAGATTTATCACACAAGTAACTCCAGTCGTTCACCGACTTCCATACTATAACCACTCACAACATCTCCATATCCGTCCAATGTACAATCTCAAAATATGAAAGAGTTGATAGCCCGGGACCTACCAACTACATACGTTCTGGTTAAACTTACTTCATGACCACAAGTAATAGGTATCCAGACCCAGGGGCTACTCAAACTTCCTGCTAGTAACTGCAATCTTCATGCAAGTGGTCCCAATACGATCAAACCCTTACGGTCCACCACGGGCCCTACCAATTCTTCCCACACCTGCCACATCAACAACCAATGCAAGAACCAATCCTCACTCTATGACACCCCAACAGTGCTATCTCACTTTATCAGTCTATATTACCTTTTCTTTATGACGTGACCAAACTACTCACAATCACAACTATTACTAGATAATTAACCTTATTACTTTACCTCCCGGTGGACCCAACTGGCGTCCCACTGAACTGGACTATCTCCTAAGTCCCAATCCCTATATATATCGGGTCTCCGCCCGAACCTCAGTTACTAAGGGAACTGACGCTCCCCATAATCCCAATAAACAAAATTAAACAAAACCAATCCATAATTTCCTAACTCATCAGTATCTGACCTTGTACCAGTCCTTGGCATCCTAAGTGCCAAACACTCCTCAATCAACCTTTCTGGCTCCTCTCGAGCCCTGATACATTACCATGAATCATCTTAAGTCCTAACCAATATCCTGACTCATTTCAAGTCCCATATCCATATCTCGACTCCTCTTGAGTCCAATCTCATACCAATCAGCCATGCCATCAGTGACATACCCAGTCATCGAGTAAATACCGATGGTCAACCACATCTTATACGACCTATAAATCCTAAGAAATATCCTATCACATTCTAGATTCTTTAGACACACATTCACACATTCAACTTAAGGATTCCACTGATAATAATCTCATCACGAGTGTAACTTGCCCAAATGTGCAACCTTTCTAGACACTGGGCTCATTCGTCCCTGTGACCCACACAATTCTATGTCTAACAAACAGTATACACTGATTTACATCTAACCCTCAATTCAGGGTCAATCTCGTCCGAGATCTATGACGAGGTCTCATACATCCTCGTCTAATCATCTCACTACCAGGTCGCGCACGAGGCTTACGTTTCGGAGGCATGATGTGGCAACAGAATCAGCAACCTAGTGCTCTGATACCAAGTTGACAGGACTGTCCCCTGAGGAACATTGATAATCGTGCCCGGTCCTGCTCCCGTCTGACAAGTCAAATGAAGTTCCCAAATTACCCTCAGCATTTGCCAAACAAGGGATAGCCACACACGTGCTCACTCATGCCTCCACCTCTCGATCAGCCTCGATTATCATTTTATAAAACATGTTTACAGAAAAGACATTTCTACCCTCTACGTAAAACCAATGCATGCATTCAAAAACCATTTCACAATTCATTTCATTTCTAGTGTCAGAAAACCGTGTATGAAATCAAAATCATTTTCCTTTCCTCAAACCTCGGGCCTTAGCCCGGAAATATAAACACGGGGCCTCAGCCCAAAAGCATGAATCAAAATCCAAGTACAAGAACATAGCCCAAAAATCCATCAAGTCATATAAACCGGGCCACCGCCCAACACATCTGAAAACATCATAAATCAACAGTAAATCACACGTCAATCAATCTGCTGGATCTCAAGTGCGCCTGAGTCTTTAAACTCAAAACCATGCGCATAATCAGGCTTTCCCGTGATATCAACGAGTCTTTAAACTCAGAACATAATCAATAGGCCTCGGGGGATATCACAATAACCGAGTCTTTATACTTAAAACATGTCAATCAAGGGCCCTCCCCCGTCAATCAACCGAGACTTTAAACTCAAAATCAGATCCAGTGGTTTTTTTTTCTTTTTACGGGTCTTTAAACCCAAAACCATTTTTCAATCATAACAAATCCAGAATCCATCATAGTCTAAATTCCAAATCATATCCATCATCCATTTAAAAATCTGAATTCGAAACCATTATTCAGTAAGCTAGCATCCGAAATAATCATTCCGAACCCAAATCCGGAAATCCACTTTCAAGTTTCCGAAATCCGAAATCTTGTTCATCAAAACCATTGTTATGAACTGGGCATCAAGCCCGAAATCACCTTTTTCCAAATTCCGTTTCAAATCTTTGAAATCAAATCATCTTTTAAATCTCAAATTCAAATCATCAAAACCATGGTCAAATCATAACATACTCGAAATCTCGTAAAACGTGCAAATCCGTAATAATCTCGAAATACGTGCCAAAATCGTAAATCAAATTCACAATCATAATCAAAACATCATCAAAACATGATACGCACAAATCATATAAAATCATCCATTAAACCATCATCAAAGCATAGGAGAAACCACAGTCTCGAAATACTTACAATTACGTATTGCACATCGAAATACGTGTAAATATGGAAATCGTAATCACCATAAGCATAAGCATATAAATCATAAATATAAAGCATAGAAAACGATTATCACGCGTTGAACTTTAGAAAACAAAGTCCACTCACACACCGTCCAAACGGCTCGCTTCCGAGCTGCACGTTTTTCCGTAAATTCCGAAAAATTATAATTCCTATCCAAAATTAATATCGAGGGTCACTAACGCTCCAATATACATCATATAATTCTCCCCAATTTTTTTCGGGATTTAAATACGTATTTTAAAAGTATGTGGAAACTTCGGATACACTGAACACCATTGAAACGATATCCGATTTCCTCGAAACTAGTGCCAAAATGTTCGTTACATTAAGAGAAGCAAGTTTCATGTTGGACTCGCCTAGAAACTCGAGCCCATGCGCCCTCACGCGCCGCCGTGAGTGGCTGCGCGTGAAGCTCACACGCTGCTACAGTAAACGCATTGTTCATCGTTCTCACCCGGCCGTCTGCTAAACGGGTCATTTAACCCGCGTAGTGACCCGGTCCAATCCTTGCCAATTTCAACTCGTTTTCTGTAATTCGAATGTCCAATAGCATCGTTAACACATGAATTTAAGGTCTGTCATCTCAATTTCAATTATAATTACTTCTAACCATCCAACTCAATTCAAATTGTCGAAGCCTGTTCATCATTCAACCCCTTCAGTATTCATCGATTTCTTTAAATTGATCAGTTAGGAAGCATCAGAGACTCATTAGAATCATGAATTCAAGCTCAATTTGACTTGAACATACCTGTAAATGATCGAACTCAATCAAAGTAGTTCCAAACAGTCACGAGTCTAGTCTTGGCCAATAGCTCCTTGATTACTTTCGTTTTTTATCGTGTTCGACTACTCAAGGTCCCAGAAGTCTTAATCAAACCTTAATTTGGCTTGGGCTATCCTACAACTCAAATTCGGCTTTAAATTTATCCAAGAACGGTTTCGGGTTTCTCTTCGGGTTTTCTCTCTATCCCTCGTATTTCTTCTTCATTTTAGTCTCTTAATCCTCTGTTTTCCTTCTCTGAATTCTTCTTTTCACTCAACAGTTTGATGGGGAGATCGATCAAATTCAATGGTGGTCTTCTTGTCTCTGTTTTCGTTTGAATAACTTCACCACCGCCACAACAATGTTTCACGATCACACACTAATCTGAATTTTAAGGTGACAGATGCCACCAATTTCTCTAAATGAATCACCTAGTAAATAAATCATCAATATTAGCAAAAGGACAAATTTAGCCCTTTAAAACACAATTGATCAAAATGCCCTTCCATGGCTAATTACCAAAATGCCCTTCCATGGCTAATTACCAAAATGCCCTTGGCATTCTGAGGTTCGTAACTTTTCCATCTGAATCCCGATTGACTCATGCCCCCTGTCTACGGATTCAGCGTTTTGAGACCTACCCAACGATCTTCGAATTACGTGAACAGTCCATGTCGTTTGAAAAGTCAACAAAGTGCCCCTTTAACCAAATTATCGAATTACTTCCGAACATCATAACTTTCTCCTCGAATGTCGGAATCGGATCTACCACCTGCCTATGAACTCGTGACGTTCCAAACTACGTCACAGTCATCGGTCAAAGTCCGTTTGACCGCTTGAACTAAAAGTCAACTATTCGCCCAATTCCAGCGGTAAAATCGTCATTTTCATCAAATTTTCCAAATTTTCCTTTTTCGAATGTCTGGGTCGTCACAGTTCGAGTAAATTTTGAGGTCAAAATTTTTGTAAGGTGGGTAGGTTGTAATGACCCGAACTTTCATAAATAATATTTTCTTGCAAATGGACCGTTTTACTTCTGATGGGGAAAAGTTGACTTTTGACCCGGGAAATATTTAGGACTTTAATGACCGTGTCGTAGATCAGGACGTCGCGAGTCCGTAAACAGGAGACACGTCAAAAACGGACGTTCGACGAAAAAGTTATGGCCACCGGAGCGAAATTGATTAAACTTAAGAACTGAGAACGTAATTAAAATAATGTTAAATTAATGAAATCTAATTTAGCTTTTAATTAAATCTAGACCCTTGGATGAGTGACAAGTGTCACTCATCCCATAGCTGTTTTTTCCCTAAATCTTGGATCTTGCCCCCATTGGTGGATTTAAATATATTTTATTTCCCTCATCACTCCCCAGCCGTTTATCTCTCTCTCATCTATCCATCTGCACCCTTCATTTTTCTTCATCAGATCAATATCATCAGAACACATCCATTCCTTCTCTTATTCATCTCTCGTGAGCTAAGAACCCTTCCCCACTTCGTACAAACTCCACCGTCCATCCACTTCATCTCCAACAACCAGATCGACATCATGTTCCCCATCAGACATCATCTTCATCATTTGTTCATCACCATCATCTTCTTCTATGTGCTGCAACCCCGTGAACCACCTAGACCCGGGAAGAAAAAATCATACCCGAAACTCAAAATTGTCCAACCCACGCGACCACACTTCGAACCAACATCGGGCTAAGACCATTAGGAAGTCTGAACGCCTGAGGACCTGACGGGAGGACCCAGGATGGCGACATGACGGAGGTAGGCCAGAAAACCCGGAACCCCCTCTGTTTCTTCATTTTTGAAACCCTTAGTTTTGACGTGTATGGATTGTTTCTTTGTGTTGAGTTGTGTTCTAGGGATATTGACGAGCTAGAGGAGACTGGTTTCAAAGCAGGATGTGGACTAAGGCGATAGGGAAGAAGACCAGAAAATTGGGTTGCGAGTTTTGAGTTAAAGGTATAGATCTTGCCCTTTCTTCTGATTTTTGAGTTCTGAGACTTGTATATTGGACTTAGACGAACCCATAGGAATGAATCACGTCACAAAAGGTGGTCGTAGATGGAAGTTCTGGTCGGGTCACGGTGACCCGGTTGCAGGACTTCGGATGGACCCAGCCGAATGCCAGGGATGATGACATCATCATGCTAACGTCATGCTGATGCCATGATGACGTCATCATACCAGACATGTCAGACCAGCAACCAACCAGGGAGTGACACGTGTCATCTGACACCTGTCAGTGATGATGTCAGCATGACGTCATCATCATTGTAGCAATGTTGACTAGAGGGTTGACCAGGTGCATATGAATAGTACTCGAGGTGGGACCACCACCATCTTTTAGGTTTTGAGGATACAGATCTAATGGCGGTGATTTTGTGTCGATCGGAGATCGTTAGGTTGGTCAAAATAGGGTTTAATGCCTCAGGAAGCGTGTTCGAACGACTTTCCCGGACCTGTTTCATTCTAGGATTTCATGATTGAGATGTATGGACTTATAGTGACCTTAATGTGTACTTTGGACATGACAAGGATTGTACGTTAGTACCGGGACAGGTTTATACATTATGTTTAGCGGTGGGACTGGACTGTGAGTGGGCCTTTGATTTCGTTTAAACCTTTACATGCATAACTGTTTTAATTACTATATCTATATGATTGAATCAAAGTATTTGAATGCCATGAGTCATTATTCTTGCACGTATTATGAGGTTTTGGGCATAAGACCCGTCTGGTTAGTTATGCACTATTTTGAGTTATAAATATGGATTTCGATGATTCTCTTAGTTCTGCACTGTATAGACCTACCCTAGTGATACTGTCTCCTTCGGATGTTGGTACCTCGGAGTGGTCACGACGCATTGCCTGTGAGGGGTCATTCTATGGAGGGACCGGACCGTAGAGTGACTCAGGAGCAGGATTACTATGATTGGATGTCTGGGACGTCAGGCATCTTGGATGTCACACTGGACTGGGTTCGGGATTTGGACTCGGGATTGAGACCCCGGGTGGCACGCGTAGCCTTGGAACTGTGACCTTATTAGGCGTCTGGGACGTCAGACATCTGGGATGTCTGGGTTGGGATGTGTAGTACAGCAGCTGATGTTATGATTATGATTATATTATCCTGTTTATGCTTATAAGATATATTATTATGGATTTTGATTCTAATGCATGCATGATTTGGAAAACAGAGGTGTAAAACCATATGTTTACTTTATGCTTAAACTGTTTTATAAACTTTATGTTTCTGGCCCACTCACCCTTATTTGTTATACTAACGCCTCCAAGTTGTGCTACTGAGGTGGACGAGGATCCTAAGACTGAGGCATAGATTGACGTTACGCACCTGAACCCTACTTTTGGGTAGGTTGGCACGTGGGAAGTCCTTAGGAGTCGTGCTCAATAATTTCATTTAAAATTATCCTTTGTCTGACACTATTTGATTTCGGATTATTTGTATGACTTATTTATGGATATTTATGCATTTGGATATCTTAAGGGTAAATTTGGTATTCTAAGGTTGTGTGTCAGACGGGAGCAGGGCACGTCCCCAGGTGGTCCCAGGGGGATCGGGACGGGTCCTGTCATTGGTGGACTACTCAACTTTAAGTATTGACCCAAGCTAGCTGGTTGACACATGATTGAGCTTTACATTTTGTTTATTTGTGATATTTTTCGTTTATGATACTTATCTTATTTTACAATGCATTTAAAATTAGGGGTGAGTACGATGTGATTCGCTATGAATATTGGCAATATCCAAATCCAAAGCGTTAAAAGTTTAACAGTTCGATATAGGGTTTGAATCCTATAATATCCAACACACTTGACACGACCCATCCCAAATCCCCTTGAGATTAACGCGGGATGTGCCGTACTCCCGTCTGACACGAAGTGTCAGACAAGGGATAATTCGAAACCTCAGCCCATTTAGGGCTTCCAGAGCGTGCCAGGATCGTTGGAGGAGTGTGATGTCTCAGTCCCTGCTACAGCATGCATCCGCGATCAACCTGAAGGGCATTAAAACCATTAAAATTTGTGAGTGGACGAAAAATCAATAGTTTAATAAAACTCATTTCATAAAAAGACATGTATGCCCTTCACTAAAAACATGCATACATTCGAAAACCACTAGTCAAACCATTTTCTTAAATAAATCATTAGGGCCTTAACCTAAAACCATAAATCCAACGTATGTGGGAACTCAGCCCAAAACCGTAAATCCAAGTCATGTGGGCCACTACCCAAATCCATAAATACATAAATACCATTTCATAAATCCAATAAATTTGAAATCCAACACATAACCCAGTAAATCCATAAATTCAATTCCAATCAAACACCATTATATACACCAATCCTCGACATCCCATATGCCTGGCATCCTAGACACCTGACGTCCCAAACGACATGTCACGGTCCAAGCTACGCATGGTGTCCGGGGTCTCAACCCGAGTCAATCTCTGACATCCCAGATGTCTGACATCCTAGACGTCTAGCAATCCTTCTCCTGAGTCACTATACTGTTCGGTCGCTCCATGGAGTGACCCCTCGCAGGAAATGCGTCGTGACTACTCCAGCGTCCCAAACGACTGGAGGAGACAATCCATAGATATAAGGATGGTATATGGAAAACATTTCATAAATCCTTTTAAAACCTTCCAAATGGGCCTATGCCCGGGATTTCCATAAAACCGTCATAATTCACAATTGGGTCTCGTGCCCGAAGTATAACTTCATAAAACGTTTCCACAAATCCAATTTCCAAATTCAAGGGACTCAGTCCGAAATTCTATTTCACAAACCAACTGGGCCTCAAGCCCTATCATGTAAGTCAACTGGGCCTCCAGCCCGATGCCTCATTAAATCAAATGGACTCCAAGTCCGATAGTTCGTAAATCAAATGGGTCTCAAGCCCGGTTCCATATTTCCAAATCCAAAACCATTCCATTAAGTCATCATTCAAAACCCAAGCACGTATAAACACAGTATAAAATCGTAAATCTCGAAATACATACAAATATGTAAATCACCAATACCACAATCATCATCATAGAAATCACATATGTAAAACATATAAAACAATTACGCATGCATCATAGCTTAGAAAACAAAGTCCACTCACAGACCGTCCTAACTGTCGCCTCGATACGTGTGCCATAAGTCTTCCTAGCTAGATCATCATCTCCGGAACATCCGGATCTGTCCAAATCACACCCAAAGGTCACTAATTACTTCAAATAGGCTAACATTGAATCCCACAATTTTTCGGGATTCTTAAACGTATTTAAAATAAACCCTAAACCTTAGGACACTCAAAACTACCCTGAAACAGTGTCTGATCGACTCGAAACTTGTGTCAAAATGTTTGTTACATCGAAAGGATGAAAACAAGTGTTGACCATGTCTCGAGAATAGGGCCCACACACCCTCATGCGCCGCCCAAAGGTGTTGCGCGTGAACCTCACACGCTGATGAACAATGTCATCGTCTACCTCGAGTGAACCCGGTTCACTGGTATTTCCGGTTCGACTGAACCAGCAAACCGCCGCGACCGGTTTTCAGCCATTTCTCAACTAAAATCAACGGGGTTTGCTCCTATAGTTTCGTCATTCCATTTCCTATCGATCTATGGTTTAAAAACTGTAAAACCAAGCCTCAACCTTACCTTCCTGATCGATGAACAAATCGGCTAACTTCCTCCGTCACGTTCTCGTGATCCCGGCCACCGTTGGCCTTGATTCCAAGCTCATTCAACTCCTTCCCACCTCCGGAAGCTCACCTAATTAACCAATTCGATCAAAAACTACCAAAACATGGTTTACCATTTTGAATCAAAATAGGGCATTCTCGGGTTTCTCACTTACCACGCCATCGCGAGCACCGTCGTGGCCACCATCACGGTCGTCTCTACCCTAGGAACATCATCTAAACCTCCAAAACGTTCAACAGCCGTCAGAACCAAGTTTCTAATTTCAAACACAAACACAGGTTGTCCCTGTTCTCCGGCCACTGTCCACGACGGTCGACACCGTTACCACCATCCTCATCGTCTCACTCCACTCTCTCTTTTTCATTCACAGTCACAAGCATCAGGTGAGGTTTGACGGGTGTTTTTGAGGGATTGGGTTCACGGTTTAATGGTTTCTTAGGGGTTTTAGGAGGAAACATAGAAGATGATCGATGATGAAGAAAATGATGATTGATGAACGGTGAGAGATGTGAGATGTGGGAATTAAACAATAAAAAAAACAACCAATCAAACCAAGATCCACATTTTGGGGACAAGTCACCAATGAGATGAGTGACAGTCACTCATCCAAGGGCCCACATCAAATATGGGATACGTTAAATTCCCGATTTCGATCCCGTGACCAAAACTTCCCCGTTCGACATCCAATTTTGACGGGTCGCCTGTCTACGGACTCGTAACATCCCGACCTACGTAACAGTCCTTGGTTCTTGTGCATCAGACCTACAGGGTCAAAAGTCAACATTTTGCCCAATTTTAGGGGCAAAACAGTCATTTTACACCGTCCGTCTGAATTCTCTCAACTAATCCCCGATTAGTCCTACTAAATCCATAATTAATTAATATTTAATCCTGATATTCGAGACGGGTCGTTACACACTTCTACCTAGAAATTTTGCATGGACACTGTGTAACGCCCCGAAAAATCCAAAAATTGTAAAATATTAAAATAATGCAAAAATGACGTTTTTACCCCTAGAAGGATATGGCTAAAAGTTGAATTTTTGGTTGGTATACTGTTTGTATATTTTTCTTGTGCCATTGTGTAGGTCTCGGAACGCTGAATCCGTAGACAGGTGGCACGTCGAAAACGGAGTTCGGATGAAGAAGTTACGGGGTTGTGAAGTGTAGGGGTAAAATGGTAATTGTGCTTAAGAAGGGTAAAATGGTAATTTTGTGTGGAGTATACTTGAACGGTGGAAGGATCATTACAACATCATTTGCCTTGCTGATTCATCTAGTTAATGGCTGATTCATTTCCTTTATGGACACATGGCATGCTAAGAAACCAATTAGTGGCATTAGTTAGATTAATTAGTAATTGAAGATTGTTAATTGAGGAACAATAACCGTACACGACCAAAAACCTTCAAACACCAAAACATCTTCACCTTGATCGATTGCAGCAGAGTTAAGTATAATTGAGTAAGGAATTAGAGACAAATTGGAGAGAAAAACTGAGAAGAAACCGAACAAAACCCAGAGGCAACCCGTACTGCACATACCCGAAAATCATCCAAAAACCTTGATTTCGATTTTCATTTTAGAGACAGTTTGGTGTGAAATTAAGGTGAGATTTAGCTTCCTGGGAACTCAACGACTCAAACCCAATCAATTGGAATGAGAATTGAAGGTGAAACTGTGACGATTAGACGCTGCAACTGTTTGGAAAAATCGAGCTTGAGTCGAGTTACTTAGAGGTACAATTTCATGAAATTGATCTTGATTTCGTGTTTCTTATAATTCTATGATGCTTCTGGTGTGAATAATTGAAGCAAACAGGTCGATTTGAGGTCAAACCCGGATAAGGATCCGATAAGTGTTCGTCGTGAGTCGAGATGTTTTATGGTTTAATTGGTTCAATTGAAGGCACAGAACTATCAGTTAGATTGAATATGTATTAATGAGTGAAAGAACGAGATGAATTGAGTTAGAATCAAGGGAAAACGAGTCGGGTCTGATCGCGGGTCTACAACCCGAATACCAGAGAAACGGGCGAGAGAGAAACACTGTACAGTCACTGTTCACGGCGCGTGGCTGTCACGCGCAGCCGCTTGCGGCGGCGCGTGAGGGCGCGTGACCGGGAATCTGAGGAAGGGTCCAACATACTTTTTAATGTTCTCGATTATACGGACCTATTGGCGTTCGTTTCGGGTCAATCGGAGATAAATTGAGGATAGTTTTAAGTATCCGAAGCTTATAGGTTATGTTTAAATAATATTATTTTATTCCGACGATTCGGAACTTCGTACCTAAGATTATTAGTAACCCTATATTACATGTTTGACAGACCAAAATATTCTCGGGACACCGGACGAGAACGAACAACTCGAATCCGAGCAATCTGGACGGTGTGTGAGTGGGCTTTTGTTTTCTACCCTAAATGCATGCATATATGTTTTAACTGCTTTTAAATGCTTATAATATGATTTAAATTGATTTGCCATGATTAATGATGTGATATGATAATTTCTGGATTTTGGGAATATTATATTATTATATTATTATATTGTTTTGAGCTCAAATTTCGAGAAAATCATAAAAGTGTGATTTTGGGCGATGACTTGAGATTTGAAATGATTTTTGACTTTGAAATTAAATTACATGATTTAATTGAAGAAATTGAATTATAAATTATCTGTTAGACATGAAATTATGGAATTTACTTGTGCTGTGGAAATGCTATAATTCGGGCAGAGACCCTGTTGAACTATTGATTTGATTTTGAGATTTAAATAGTTTTGAAATGAGATTCTTGATTTGTGGTATCATCCTCGGTGATTTGATGGTCTCCTCCAGACGTCGTAGATCCTGGAGTAGTCACGATCCACTGTCTGGAGATGAGTAGCTCCGAGGGGAGGCTCAATCTCAGGAGTGTGAGTTTATATTGATATCCTCCAGACGTCGTTGATCCTGGAGATGATATCACCCCAGACGTCGTTGATCCTGGGGAGGTACTCGGACTTGAGACACCTGAGTTTGCACGCGTTGCATTGATATCGTGACGGGTTCTTGGATATTGAGATTGGATGTTGAGGATGGTGGTATCATGATTGATTTTGAATTATATTAACTGTTTTCTTTTCCCTTTGATTTATATATAACTCCTGTTTTATATGTGATATGCATGCATGTTTGTGAAAACTGGAGGGTAAGACGATTTTAATAAATGTATTTCTAAAACTTTATTTTTGTCCACTCACACCTTTACTATTTTTGTACCCTCCAGGCCCGTGCACAGGTACCGAGGCTCGTATTGAGGCAGAAGAATAAGCAAACCGCTGCATACTCGAGTTCTGACCGCGTAGGACTTTAATCCTTGTTTGTAAATATTTCTTATGCTCTGTAAACCGGTTGACGACTAAGATAGTCAACGGTCCTAAAGATATACCTATCCGTGGTCTGACTATGTGGGTTGTTGGTTATGTTATATTATGTACTTATATATATTTGGACTACTTTTGGTATTTTAAAATCATAGTCAGACGGGAGCAGGATCATTCACGATTATCGAGGAATAATCGGGATGGGTCCTGTCACACTGAATTCGAGGTATGCTGTGCCAAAAGGTGAAAGGTGACGTTCAGATGACAAATGCCAAAAGTTGGAAAACGATGCGTTTGATTAACAAGTAGTGCATTATACGATGTACTTTCAATGTTGCGGTGAATTGTTTGTTAATTTTTTCAAATTATTTTTCACACAACCTCCTGCAACACGCCATTTTCTATTTTTTGGCAACACACCATATCTAAACCATTAAAAGTTTAACGGTTCAATACAGTTTGGATTTTCCAAAATTAGAAATGAAACCGTTTCGATCCAAACAATTACTAACGGTTCGGTATGTGAATGTTAAAAGCAATTATATTAAAAAATAAAAAGTAAGGATACAAAAAAACAACAAAATAATGAATACAAAATTTTGTATATTAAACTTGTGGAGGATTGAATTGCAAACATTACCACTATATTAAGATTTATCAAATAAACATTACCGCTTATTAATCTTTTATTATACTTTTATCTGAATATACATATATTTATCTGGATATATCTCAATAATTTTTTTTAATTATTTTTACTTTGTATTAATAATAGATTTAAAAATTAATATATTTTTTAACAGTCTAGTTTGGATTTAACGAATTTCCAAAATAAAAATGAAAAAATCCAAACTGTTACCAACAGAGCATTTTGAGTTTTTAAACCGTCTAATTTTTATCCGGTCAAATATAAACCGTTAGATAAATAACGGTTTGAAACGAATCAATTAGCGATTTTAACAAATTTATATTCATCCCTATTTAAAACCATTGAAACACGGGCAAACTCTTTTTCCAATTGAATTGGAATTGGTCTATCCAAACCGATTCAGAAAATGTGTTATAGATAAACTTGGCAAGGACGGAAGGCTTGCAAATTATGTTTTAGTGTGTGTTTTCATATTCTCATGTCCTAGTCCTAGTATTTCAGTGTGAGAAGCTAAAGCTACAACATATGTATGGCACGCAAAGGTGAAAGGCCCTACAAAGACTGAGTAGCAAAAGCTTGAAAGCTCCACACGCCACTAGTGTACTTCTAAATCGGGACCTCATAATTTCGCTTTCCATATCCGTCTTTTTCATATTCACGCCCATTTGACAAAATTAGGCATAAATATGGATTTCTTAATTTGAAGTTTCGTTGTGTATCACCTTTCGGTGAAATCAAAATTTATTAAGTTGTTAGCGAATAAACAAAGTTTATAACGAGCCAAAGATAAATGTGACATTAATAGTATAAGTTGGTGCTTCTCATAAAAATTCAAACAATATTTCAAAGATATATAATCTATTTCAAGTTTTAAGAGCTATTGGTATAAATATTAGGTCCGACTTAAAAAAAAATGCGCAACTTAAATGTATGTATATCCAATTCGTTTTTTGATCTAATGGGGTGAATTGAATTTAAAATAAAATTCGTTTGAACAAGAATTAACCTCAACTTGATTGTTTATCGAGTTGAAATCAATTAACGTCTTCTCCGTGTATACCCAACCCAATGACCAATCCAATTCGATTTCAAGACTGAATTAATTCCAACACTACAAAATATGTAGAGCACAATTTATCTAGCCCACTGCATATAGTCATATACATATTGTACCTTTAATATACATTCAATATAGGGACCTCTTCAATATATTTTGGCCCAAACCATCTATTTGGAAGGTAATTAACTTTTCAGTTAAGCTTATGGGTTTTGGGTTGATCCCGGGCTAACCCTAGTGAACCAGAATAAACGTGAATATTAATCCGAATTCAAATTGTGAAGTTGAGTTAGGATTAAATTAACCTTCGCTTGAATTGTGCCTCTATAATAAGGCGAGGTTTGATGTATGGACCCTCTGTCAGATCACAGGAATGTTGCAGATTGGGATCCAACGAAAGATAAAGCCTCAGTTAATCTTGGGCTTTATGATGAAGATACCTTTTGTTTTTGGTCAAACATGATGAAGATTTTAAATCTTCACAATAGTCAGGCATTTGTATTAAAAACATTGCAATCCTATATTCACAAGTAAAAGTTAATGGTGAAAATAAATTAACTTGTAAAATTTAAATATTAGTGAAAAAACAGCTAGTAACTTTTGTTTATGAGAATAAATATATATAGTAGAAACTTATTAAAACAAGAGAGAAAAAAAAACATTCGGAAAAAAAAAAAAACTCAATGCTTCTTTATCCTATGGAGGACGATGGATCATTGGATCACATACCGCACACATTTCAGTCCCAACTCCAAAACTATCTTACAATTACAAATTAACACAAAAAACAAGATATAACACACAAAAATAAGATATAAAACAGAGACTGAAAACAAACAAAAAAAACCCATTAATTATCTGTAACTCCACCTTTCAAATTGACCTTAATTTCGTCCCTCTCCATCCCCTGGTTAAAATCTGCATATAGTGTTTACGCCCTGCGTCACAAAGCAGCTTCCTTTTCTTTAACGTCACCATCACCGTTGATCAGAGGGATCTGATTGATAGGCGTCAGCCGCTCCTTCAGCTCAGGCTCCTCTGCTTTGTACTTGTACCATTTAGCCCAATAAAGATAGTTAACAAAGTTAATGCAGCTGAGAATCGCCAATAAATAGTAAAAATTCTGCAAATTGTTTGCATTTAGGTCCTTCCCGTGAAGCCACCCAAGTTTGCTCGGAGCAACACGCTCCGTAACAGCGTTAATGATGTCAACGAAAATCGAGCTCAAAAAGAACCCAAAAGAAAGCGACATAAACGTGAATGACGTGGACAGAGATTTCATCCCTGTTGGCGCTTCCTTGTAGAAGAATTCAAGTAGGCCCACCAGAGTGAACATGTCAGCAATCCCGAAAATTGCGTATTGGAACGAGAGCCAGAAGAGGCTTAGGGGCTGTGTTGAGTCCTTGTGGGCCTGGTTCTTTCTTTTGACTTCTACAGCACCGGCCACCGCCATGGAAATGGAGGAAAGGACGAGGCCGACGCCCACGCGCTGCAGCTGCGTGATGCCGGAGGGGTGTTTGGTGATTTTTCGGGCGAATGGGACGAAGAAGAACTCGTAGAGGGGGATGAGGATGGACATGAAAAGTAGAGGAATGACAGGGATTGAGGGCGCCGGGACTTCCATTTTGCCTAAATGGAGGTCCATGATGGCACCTTGTTGGACTGAGAATGTCTGGAGTTGGGCTAAACATGTGTTCATTATGATTGTGCTGAATAAAATGGGGAGCATTCTTGTGAGCACCTTCACTTCTTCAATTTGTGTCACTGTGCATACTGTCCATTGTTGGGGCTTTGTGTCTTTCCCTAGTAATGCAGCTTTGTCTAGAAACCTGGTAAATGAAACGATACGCAGTTATTAGTCACGACTCACGTAGCAATACATGATTAGACGAACATAACTAATCCTGGTCGTTCTAGTGTCAGATTTTCTGAATTATGGGTAGATATGTGTTGGGTTGAATCGGTTTGTGCACAAATTGCCAATTAATCACTTGATTTTGTAGATCAATTAAGCAAGTTGGATTCGTTATGGTTCAAGGAGTCGTAAACTAAACCTCTTTAATTGGTTTGATTTGATTCTTTACGCGACCCAAAAAAAAAAAAGTAAACAAATCAAAATCAATCCAACCGATTTGATTTTATTTCTTTTGCTCTCAGCCTCTCACTTGCCTAACCCTACTCCAAACCAAACACACTCATTCCATCCGAAGAAACGATGATTAAAAGCTTCCAAAAACCTCACAACCTTTCACCCGTCCAATCAACAGACAGATAATCATGTTCCAACAAGTTCCCATCGGTCAAAAAGCAAAGCCCTCCAAATTTTGATGTAAAACTGTTCATTGTATAATTATCAAGTAGTTTCTTAATGATACGATTGATTCTAGTGCGTTTGTTTGTCAAATTAAAAAGAATCTTTGTCATGCCAAGACACACCACACGTTTGGTGAATCTTGGTTTCTTATATTTGAAATGCATGAAAATTAATGATTGAATGAACGCAATGTCACCTGAACTGTTCGGTGTGTGCAATTTTCTCCTCCCTATAATTTGATTCTTTTTCACTGGTCTCGTACAGTTCCTGAGGGTTCACCGGCAACTTCAAACGTCTGTTTTTTATGGCCACAACAATAACCTGTCAAATCTTACCCCAATTAGTACTCGATTACTTGTAAATGTGTGTAAGTTTGAGAGAATTTGATTGGACCTGAGCCACCCTGACGAGAGGGCTGTGGCCGGGGACTTGGAGGCGGTAGAGGGGCTTACCGAGAGCAAGAACACCAAACCCGAGAAACGTTGCGACTGTGGATATGAAGAAACCCCAATACCAACCTTTGTTCATGTTCACATACACAATGCCGGTGACACCAATAGTTGCTCCAATTGTGGTACTAAGCATAAGCCAATTGAAAAATGTTGCAAGTGACTTTGCTTCCTCTTTCCGGTTAAACTGGTCCGCCCCCAGCGACGGGAGAGCTCCCCTCACGCCACCCGTGCCCAATGCCAATAAACACAAGGATCCATAGAGCATCAGTGCAATACGGCCCTCCACACAATCTTTCTGGCAAAGCTTGTTTGGCTGCATATGCTTTGAATAAGCTTGGATGGTCATCATCCCCAGAGCCTGGAGAGGTAACCGATTTGGGTCAAAATTGTTGTCACTTGAACTAAAAATGGGGATCAAATTTTGTGACATTTTTTTGGTTTGTTTTTTCTCACCACTATTTCAACTGCGCCGAAGATCATACAGGTAGTGAATCTGCTCAAATATGTGTCGGAAATGAAGCCTCCGACGTGGGAAAGCAGGAAAGTTGATCCCATGAAGTTTGTAAGAGTGTTGGCAGAGTGCGCCAGATCCAAATGCATCACATACAAAAAGTAGAGGACCATGCTGACCATGTTCGCGACGAATCCCATGTTGTCCAATCCCAGTAGAACTACATAAACCACAACAAAAAATGAAGATATTAACCGTGTCAATCTAAATCTCCAGAAGAAATAACACGACAATGCGAAAGGATATATTAAGGTTACCGAAAATGAAGCTGGAGGCAGTGAAGCCGCCCTTCTTTGTGTCCATCGGGGCGAGGGTGCTGTTTGTCTTGGCATCCTCGTCTCCCTGTTGCGAAAACCATTATGAACAGTTGAACATAAAAGGGAATCGAAAAAATGAAAGAGCAGAGGAGGCGGATGAAGATTGTAGAGGGGCTTACTTACCATGCTTGACATTATTCGAAATTCGAAAGTCGAGAATGACGTTGAGGAGAATATGTTTTGGGCAGAAGAGGGCTTGAAGATATAGCCTACAGAGAGGACCTAGTATTTAACGTTCATTGGCATCAGATTGAACGCCAGAATGTTCACAATTTTGTTGTATGAGATTATGTCCCTGTCTCTCACTCTGTTTTCTCTCTGTTTTTCCTTTGTCATTGTGTGTGTCCCTCAAGGCTCAAAGGGAGGAAAGCAACTTGGACTTAATTCTAACCTTTTTTGTGTGCGTGTGTGTGTGAATTTCTTGTCCTTTTTCATTGTAGGAACGTGGCATGTTTCGGCTGGAGTGTTTTAATGTATAAAATTACGGTGATTTATTATCGGTATATGAGAAATTAGCAGTGAGATTTTTATTTTATGCTGAGTTACTGCTGGGTCAAATACTATTTTAGATGAGCATTTCGTTTGTAGGATCTCGCTCTACGTATTTATCTTATCAACCACATTTAAATAATGCAAACAAAGTATAAGGAGTTGGCTCAAATCGTGATGGAGGGTAGAGTATGGGTTCAGTTTATAGATTATACTATTACATTACCGCTAGTTCCTTACGTGTTTTAGAATCAATAATCAATTGATAAATGGGTAATTAGTAAAGATTGAAAGTCGTAATCTTTGGCACCAAATGCACCATTATGTTAGCAAAAGTACAAAACCCCTTAGCATGCCTTGCCTTATGTGGTAATTTAAAGTTCCATCACTGAAATGAAATATCTATAATATTTATTGATTATATTCTAAAATATAAACTTGTGCTATAATGATTTCATCTTTTGCCCATCCTTACATTATATTTAACAGATTAGCTAGGGCATCCCCTAAGGGCTGGGAGTGTGGGACCAAGCTTGAAGTAGCATTTCCCCAGTTGCAAACCTAAAGGGGAAAGGAGCACATGAAATGAGCCCTCATCTCATTTTTATCCAAAATACCTTTCGAGAGTCGGACAATTACAGCTCAAAAGGATATTTCATTATGTTTTCTAGATTCTAATTCAGAGTTGGCAACGTTAGTGTTATGATATAATGATAATTCTTTTCATTTGATATGTAGGAAATCTCAGACTCGGCTCATGCTAGAGAGATTGATACTTAATGTGTGTATATATAATCTCTCATCCAAAATCCTTGTATAAAAAATAATAATTAGACATATATTCAAAATTAGATTTTGTCATATTTCATTATCATGCACAAAAATCTCAATGTAAAAAAATTTAACAAAGATAATTACGAATGATTTCACTATTAATACAACAAATATATTAAAAATAAAACTCTATATTTACGAAGTGATGTTGAAAACAATATTAATATTGTTGGTAATAAAACATTAGAACGTAATCAGCTTGATAATAACTAGGCATCATTCATCATTATATCATTTCATTTTAAAAGGCCAAAATCAGAAATCATTATCCTACAACAGTCTCAACTCTGGCATATGCATACTTCGGTGATTTCATACTATCTGCGGCGGCTTAAGCAAGATTCAGATTGGTATCATCGATCCATACTTCTTTTTCAATTAAGTTTCTTTGTGACCAGTTGCTAATTAAGGTAAGAGCTGTTTTCTCAGTACATAAAAAAATATATATATATGATTTATTACTTGTCAGGAAAGAGAGAGAGATATCCACCAGCAATTCTCAGTTAAACTTAGCCGACTTGGTTTTGACGCTAAAAAAACTCCCAACACTATTTCTTAATTAAAAATATGAGAAGGAAAATTTTCGTAAAATAATTTTTTTTTTTCATAAATATTATACAGTGTCACTGCATCTAAAAAAGTTAACCTAATCTCTACTTGAAATGCGACTTCCCCATGCCAACAATTGAACAAAGTCTAATGAATTCTTTAGAATGTTTATGAGGATTCATTTATTAAAACATTCTTCACCTAATTAGTAATTAGCCTTGGGTCATGTAGTTGATGCTCCCATACTCCCCACCTCTTTATTGAGTTTGAACTTTGAAGGGATGGGTGCGAAATGGGCCTTGACGCACGTGTAGAAGTGGGACTCAATTTGACCAAAACCTTATTTAGGCCTTTAGGTCACGGGTCCATACCCTATATTAATTTATCCAAAAAAAATCTACTTTCACATTCTTTATCCAATAATTCTTAATAAGTTGCTGCCAATCAAGATGAAAATGCCATTTCATAATTCTATTGGGTGGTGCTATTACTATCTACGTTTAGGGTAAAAAAAATCTTGATCGAATAATGTTCATGTGAGATTTCACCCCGTACTTAGGCTGGATCTAAGTCCAATACGAAGCTCATAATACAATAGAAACTTTAGCATTTGCCTCCCCTCATTTGTAAGGACAAGCTCACAACTCCACCAGATCAGTTGGAGACATCCTCTCCATATCTCCTTTTAACGTAGTCCGATTTGGATGAATCACATATGTGCATTGTGTCTTAATATGCATGCGTAGTTTTTTCAGCCTCGTTGGTTCTATTTTTGGCATTAACAAGTAAAATAATTCAAAGGGAAGAAAAAAAACATCTTGCATTGTGATTTCAACTAATTCCAGATTGATGGTCTCTTTGTTGAGTTAATGCCTTCTTAGTGGATTATTAATGCATTGAATTTGATTATGTATTGGGAATAAATACATGGTGTTGTTCATTTAACCTTGTGGGAAAAGATTGATGTGGAAGCTTCATGAAGAAGAGCATTAATTGAAGAAGGTGCATGAATGGACTTCAATGAAGGATGTTGAAATATGAAGAAATTGTCCCACATTGGAAAAGCACAAATACAACTTGTGCCTTAAGCACTATATAAGGTGGAGAGCTTGGTCACATTTCAACATCAAGGAGAACACCTCACAAGTGAGTGAGTGCTTCAAGAGTGTGTATAGCTCTTGGGCTAGAGTGATCTTCTTGAGCACTTCAAGAGTGTGTATAGCTCTTGGAGTAGAGTGATCTTCTCGGTTAAGAGAAGGTGAAAGAGTGTGTATAGCTCTTTGGGGTAGAGTGATTTTCTCGGGTTGAGAGAGGGTGTACAAGGGGTATCCTATTGGATACAAGGGCTCGAGTTGGGTATAAACTTGAGTAGTGTAATCTTGTATTTTGTATTCTCTCATAGTGAAGGAGAAAACTCTCTGAGGATGTAGGCAAGTTAATTGGCCGAACCTCGTTAAATCTTTTGAGTTCTTGGTTTCTTTATTTCTTTTTTTTTCATCTTTATTGTTAGCACTTGCGTGGTGGAGGATTAATTTCCTAACAAGTGGTATCAGAGCTTCGGTTTATCGATCGTGAGCGGTTTGCCATGGCAAGTTCTAGCGGTTCACATTTCAAGGTGGAGCAGTTTGATGGAAAAAGAAATTTCACTCTATGGCAAAGGAGGGTGAAGGACATCCTAGTTCAACAAGGCCTTGCAAGACCGTTGAAGGGGAAGGATGCGAAGCCAGAGAAGATGTTAGATGAAGATTGGGACGAGTTGGAGTCCAGGTGTGTCAGCACTATTAGGCTTTATATTGCTGACAATATTATAAATAATGTTAATGATGTAGATTCTGCACCTGAGCTTTGGGAGAAAATGGAGAAGCTTTATCTTGGGAAAGGCTTGCAAACGAAGCTGAATTTAAAGCGGGATCTCTACAAGCTCAAGATGGGAGAAGGTGTGAATCTCATGGAGCACATGAATGTGTTCAAGGGATTGATAAATCAACTATCAAGAGTTGAGGTTAAAATTGAGGAAGAAGATCAAGCCCTTTTACTTCTTACCTCGCTTCCCGATTCATATGAGAATATTGTTACTACAATTGTGTATGGTAAGGATACACTGAAGATGGAGGATGTAGAATCGACTCTCTTATCACATGAAAAGAGAAGAAAAGCCGATGATTCTCAAGGTTCTGTCTTCATTGCTCGTGAACAGAATCGTAAGGGAAGGTCAACTGCGAGGGGATTTAGTGAGCATAACAGGTCTAAATCCAGAGGCAGAGGAAAGGGCAAGCAATGCTACAAGTGCAAGGAGTGGGGACACATAAAGCCGGATTGTCCATTGATGAAAGAGAAGGACGATAAGGGCTCAGATTGCTCCTTGGCTGGTGTAGCGGAGATGTCTAGAGATTTTGGAGAACTTCTCACAGTCTCCAAAGGTAATTACATTTTTTCTCAAGATTATTGGATATTAGATAGTGGTTGTTCTCATCACCTTTGCTCTAGGAGAGAATATTTTGATACGTTCCAGGAAGTCCAAGGATTTGTGACTTGGGGTGATGGCACAAGACGTCGTGTCATGGGTACGGGAACGGTGAAGATCAAAATGTTCGATGGAGCAGTTCGAACATTGGGTGATGTGGTGTATGTCCCAAAGTTCCGGAGAAATCTAATATCCTTGAGCCAACTAGACTCCAAGGGCTGCAAGGTTTCGTCAGCAGGGGGAGTTATGAAAGTGTCACGTGGCTGCATGGTCCTAATGAAGGGAGAAAAATGTAAAAGTATGTTCCGTCTGATAGGAAAAACTCAGACCTCAAAGGTTGTTGGGAAACAGGGTGCACAGGAGAACAGGTACCTGAAGCGGGTCTCATTTGCGGGCACAGCAGAGACGCTATCTACATGTTTCCAAGTTTCAGACGATGGTGAGAAGGATAATCCCTCTAAGGAAGAGGCAAAGTCGAGGTCCCTCTTCGGAGCCAACTGGTAATTGTTGACTCGGAGCAGCTGCACATAGCATTGGCCATTTTGAATCAGGGGGAGCTAGGATCGTATGCAACTGATTCGGGGTATGTGTAGTTGGTACAAGAATAAGGCCAATGGAATGCTTGTGGGTATATCAAGCGGTATCTCAATTTGAGATGAACTTCAGGGATTGAAGTGGTGATGCAACATTATCCACCTAAGTCGGCAGGGGGAGATTGTTGAGTTAATGCCTTCTTAGTGGATTATTAATGCATTGAATTTGATTATGTATTGGGAATAAATACATGGTGTTGTTCATTTAACCTTGTGGGAAAAGATTGATGTGGAAGCTTCATGAAGAAGAGCATTAATTGAAGAAGGTGCATGAATGGACTTCAATGAAGGATGTTGAAATATGAAGAAATTGTCCCACATTGGAAAAGCACAAATACAACTTGTGCCTTAAGCACTATATAAGGTGGAGAGCTTGGTCACATTTCAACATCAAGGAGAACACCTCACAAGTGAGTGAGTGCTTCAAGAGTGTGTATAGCTCTTGGGCTAGAGTGATCTTCTTGAGCACTTCAAGAGTGTGTATAGCTCTTGGAGTAGAGTGATCTTCTCGGTTAAGAGAAGGTGAAAGAGTGTGTATAGCTCTTTGGGGTAGAGTGATTTTCTCGGGTTGAGAGAGGGTGTACAAGGGGTATCCTATTGGATACAAGGGCTCGAGTTGGGTATAAACTTGAGTAGTGTAATCTTGTATTTTGTATTCTCTCATAGTGAAGGAGAAAACTCTCTGAGGATGTAGGCAAGTTAATTGGCCGAACCTCGTTAAATCTTTTGAGTTCTTGGTTTCTTTATTTCTTTTTTTTTCATCTTTATTGTTAGCACTTGCGTGGTGGAGGATTAATTTCCTAACACTCTTCCCTACAAGTCTTCCCCGTTTTGTGCGAGGGTATTCCGACTCTTGTTGGTCGATTGTCAACTTTGAACTTAGAAACTTACAAGTAGATTCCCCTCAAGCATTGAAATTGAAAAGGAATTAATCGATGTTGCAGGAGTATTGAGAGACAGTAATGGAGATTAGGTAACCGGGTTCGCTGCGTAAATTGGTTGTGGCGAAGTTTTGCTTGCTGAGCTTTGGGGGATATTTCATGAATTGCGCATTGCTTGGAAGATGAGTTCAGAGATGTTTATCTGGAATCAGACCCAGAGGTTGTTGATGTGCATTTGTTGAATGCTCCGGTCCTCGACACTCATCCGATGGCCACCCTCATTTGTGGCAGCGATGTTACAAGGTTGATGAGCAAGGTAATGGCAATGGCATGGTGGTTTTTGACCTTCCTCCTGCTAGAGCGGTTCCCCTGGTGGATGATGATCGTTTGGGTATTGGATAGCCTCATACTGTGGGTTTTTTATTATTTATTTATTTATTTTGCTGTTTTGTGATTTGGGTTTCGCTTTTTGGTAAAAAAAAAGAAAAAGAAAAAAGGCATTTGAAATCATATAGTTTCTAGATAATTGCCACTTTTTTTTTATGGTTGAAATGTGAAAAAAAAAAGAGAAAGGATTGAGAAAGGATATGGTGGAAAACAGATACAAAATAAAAACTAACAACCAAAATCTACTTTTTGTGGGTTTCACTTTTTATTTTTCTTTTGTTTCATTAACTTTTTATTCTTTATTTCTTTCTCTTTATATCTCTGTTTTCCTTTATTTTTTTTATAACTATTGTATAATTTTTACATATTTCAGACATAAAAAATAAAAATAAAAAATAAAAAACTAAATAATTATGAACAGACTTCAAAGTTTTTCCTTCGTTCTTTCTATTCAATCAAAAGGCAGCATGACTGAGGTCTGAGGTGAAGTTCAATCAATTCAGTTAGGACCAACAATGGGTTCAATTATTTGAGGTCACTTTCAACTTCAATGGGAGCAAAGATTGATTATTAGGCTCCGAACACACTTTATTTGGTGGGCACCTCCAGGCTTGAGGCTTGAGGCTTGAGGCTTGAGGCTTGAGGCTTGAACTTGCGGTAAGCCCTCCTCTCAAGAGTTGGACCAAGCTCCAAACAAATTTGGGCTAACAAAAGGCAGTCACAAAAATTGATGATGCTTCCCTATCATAAGAACTATATGCCTTCTTTATTTTATATTCTTCTCCATAATTAAAGCTAAAACTTGCCCCACCTCCCATTCTATTTCCATTTTCTCTCCATTTCTATTTGCCTTTCTGAAAAGTTGTTGCATGATCCTCCACCATCCCCTATGCTTTCTTCTTTTCTTTTACATGATGAAGTTGGACATTTACCTTCTTCACCTGCTGCCTGTGTGCTTGCAGCTTTTGGTCAATGCACATTCCTCATAGGTTATTCTTTGTCAAATGGGATCATGGACAAGGAGAAGTACACAATTTGTCAGATTGAACCTCTCAAGGCTGAATAGGTTTATGATGGCTTTTCAGTTTTCAATAATGGTTGTGTAATGTGTCCTTTGTATGATATATAAAACATACATACATATATAACAATAAATAACTAATAACTACATTAGTGTATGTTAAATTTATAGTGAAAACAGTATAAAAAGGATTCAAATTGAGAAATTTATTTAATATAACTATTAAATTTATTTAATAGCTTATATCAATAAATATAGATAATTTATAATCTAAGTGTTTTAAAATTTGTAAGGCATGGTGAGAGCCGCCTTGAGGTGAGGTGGAAGTATTTTGCTTGAGGTTCAGTTATGTTTTGTGATTTTCATTACTTGCGTATGCATTGAATAGAAGGAGGTTCTAGGCGACACTCTGACTAAACGCTGTGAAGCGCAAGATAAATAAGAAGACCTAGTTTTGTTATCAAATGATTTATCCACACGGCGCCGTTTTCCTTTCTTATGTATAGAGGTTTTTATTCAGATCACATTCTTCTTTCTTTTTACTAGCCTTTTCCATTATTGAGAATTTGAGATGGTGGGTTGGACTTGGCTTCGCGGTATAAGATTTGCTCTTTCTTTTTATTGGAAAAAAAAAGTGTGGAAAGGGATGACCTTAGATGGATATCCCCTTATGAGTGACCATAGAGGCTCCCATACGCATGAGAAATGTTCACATTGAGCCATAACTACTCGTCATAATAAGACGTGTTCGTCATCTTTGCCCCACAATATGAATGTCCGCATTTTCCCTTTCAATTGTTCCTTTGACAACACTGTACGTTTGTTGAAATAAGCCGACTCCACCCCCTTTGCTCTTCTCCCTCCAACCATTTGAGAGTTATATATATATATATATATATATATATTATAAAGTCAAGATACTCGAAAAACTTCACCAAATATTTTAACGAAAGTATTCTTTAAATTATTTAATCGTTAAGGATATAATAATAAAATTAAATATTAAATATATAATTAAAAATATTTAGTTAATAGAAAGAATGAGAAAAAAAAGGCGGTGACTTAGTTAGTTAATACTCTTATTTTATTTAAAAAATTAAAATTAATTTATTTACATTTTTTTAATAAAAATAAAAAACATAAATTAGCACTCGCGCTAGTGGGTGTAAAAAATCTAGTGTATATATAAAACAATTAAACATAAAATATTTCAATAATTTTTTCGCTAATATTTTTGAAAAAGTTTTTTTTTATGCAACAAATATTATATTTAAATTATAATTTAGGGGGACCAAAGATTTTTCACACACATAATATCGTATGAGTTCGAATTCAAACATGAACATGAACCACTAGCTTGCAGGCTAAAAATCTTATCATAAAACATCTTTGGCAATATTTTTCAAGAAGTTGAACACATGAAAGAAATTTAAATGTTAATTATTCTGCTTCAACACTTATTAATACGTTTTTGTAAACAATAATAATTCCGTACATGAAAAGCTTATGCCTTAAACTTACCGCCTTTGATGTTTACTCCAATGTTTGGCTCATACGCCTCATTTTTCAAAACAATGCAATATATTGATAAAATAAAAAGGAATCTTATCATAAATGTGTCGATATATATCGGTAAAATACAGATAAGTCAAAATATGATCACTATACATTAATGAGTATAAACAAATTATCATAAAAGTGTCGATTTATTGAAATAGAACAAACAACTTATAAAAAATGTTGATATATATATATATATATCATCAAAGTATATAAATCTTATAAAGAAAATGTCGATCACAAATTATCAAAGTGCCCATACATATATATATATATATATAATACATCGAATTTATAATAAATGTATATATATATATCGACATAATATAGACAACTTATTATAAATGTGTCAAAATATATAAACAAAGTATAGAAAACTCTACATAAACTTGTTAATATATATCGACAAATTATATACAACTTATCAAAAAATAAAGATATATTGACATTGTATAAACAACTTACAAAAGTGTTGACAAAAGTGTTGACATATATATCAACAACATATATACATACAACTTATGGATCAAGGAACTCAAATTGAATGAGTTAAATGTAAAATATCTAGGCCCAAATTTCAAATATATCTACAAAATGTTGTTTGAAGCATTAATGAAGTAAGTGGTTGTAGGTAAGTGGGATCCAAAATGTAGTAGGTGGTTGTAGGTAAGTGGGATCCAAAATGTAGTAGGTGATTGTAGGTAAGTGGGATCCAAAATGAAGTAAGTGGGTGGGTGAAGTATTAATGAAAGCATTTAGATGGTTCCTCCTTGGCCTATATAAGGAGATGTCATTTGCTCATTCCATCAATCTCATCCAAGAGAAACATCTTCCTCCAAGTAGAGAGTGAAGAGTGTCCACTCCAAGTTGAGAGTGTTGAGTGTTGTAGTGTTGGTAGCAAAACAAGTGTGAGAGAGAGAGAGTTTCCTTCAAGTAGTGTTCTTGAAGTTGTGCATCTCTTTGTACCCCTAATTTCATTAGTGGAGGTTCTTGTTGTTGTTGCCCCGTGGACGTAGGCATATTGCCGAACCACGTTATATCTGGTGTTCTCTATTCTTTGCTCTTTTATTTCCTTGCATATTTATCCTTTTTTTGTGGGTTGAGTTATTATTTCCATTCTACTATTTTCCGCAACAGTGGTATCAGAGCTCTAGGTTCGTTGAGAGTTAAAATGGAAGGCTCAAGGAGTACCATGGTTCGACTCAACCACTCCAATTGGATTACATGGAAGCCGAGAATGGAGGACATTCTCTATTGCAAGGATCTGCATGAGCCCATAGAAGGAGAGGATGGCAAGCCTGAGAATATGGGAGATGCTGAATGGAAGAAGTTGAATCGCAAGGCTATTGGCCATATTCGTGAATGGGTGGATGATAGTGTGTTCCACCATGTGTCCAACGAGACTAACGCCCATGCTCTTTGGTTGAAGTTGGAGTCATTGTTCGAACAAAAGACCGCATCGAAGAAAGCGTTTCTCATTAAGGAGCTTGTCAACATGAAGTATAAGGAGGGCGTAAGGGTGACTGAGCACCTCAACAACTTCCAAAGAACTGTCAATCAATTGGCCACGATGGACATGAAGATCGCGGATGAGCTTCAAGCGTTATTACTTCTTGGATCTTTGCCCGATAGCTGGGAGACCTTTGTCATTACTGTAAGTAACTCTGCTCCCAATGGTGTGTTATCTATGGATAATGTTAAAGACAACATGTTCAATGAAGAGACTAGGAGGAAGTCCTCTAGTTCCGATAATAGCCAAGTCTTTGTGGCGGAGAATAGAGGAAGGAGCAAGAGTAAAGGTCCCAGTCGAGATCGTGGAAGAAGTGCAAGCCGTTCGAGGACAGGATTCAATGGAAGGTGTCATAATTGCAATCTCTATGGCCACATGATGAAGAATTGCAACAAACTAAAGAATAACAAGAAGGATGGGAAAGATGGCTCAACCTACCAAAAGAAGGAGGACACAACCAATACTGCAGCTACCGCTACTGTGTCCAGTCAAGCATGTGAGTTGTTGTCTCTTAACAGTGATTGCCTACATGCTGGTGAAGATAAAAACATTTCTTGGGTAGTTGATTCTGGAGCATATTTCCATGCCACGGCGCACTCGGAGTTCTTCACCACATACAAAGCCGGAGACTTTGGGGAAGTGAAGATGGGCAATGATAGCTATTCCAAGATATCAGGAATAGGTGATGTTTTGTTCGAGACTGATTTGGGCAACAAGCTGCTATTGAAAGATGTGAGACATGTTCCTGGTTTACGTCTCAATCTAATGTCAACCGGTGTGCTTGATCAACAAGGGTTCCATCATCATGGGGGAGATCAAAAGTGGAGGCTTACCAAGGGATCGCTAGTCATCGCTAGAGGGAAGTTGTGTTGCACCCTTTACAAGACATATGGGAAGGTTTGCAAAGGAGAGTTGAATGTCGCGGACGATTCTTCTCCAAATCTATGGCACAAGAGATTAGGCCACATGAGTGAGAAGGGATTGCATGTTTTGGCAAAGAAGTCTCTCATTCCCTTTGCCAAAGGTACCTCACTCGACTCTTGTGATTATTGTTTATATGGCAAACAAAATCAAGTCAGTTTTTCTGGTACCTTCACAAGAAAAGAAAAAATATTAGACCTAGTACATTCTGATGTTTGTGGCCCTATGGAAGTTGAATCACTAGGTGGTAATAGATATTTTGTTACCTTTATTGATGATGTTTCACGAAAGGTTTGGGTATATTTGTTGAAATCAAAAGGTCAGGTATTCCAAACCTTCAAGCAGTTTCATGTCATGGTGGAGAGGGAGACTGGGAGAGCCCTCAAATGTATCCGCAGCGACAATGGAGGAGAGTACACTTCGAACGAGTTCAGAGATTACTGTTCGAAGTATGGAATTAGGCATGAAAAGACAATTCCTGGCACCCCACAACATAATGGTGTAGCTGAAAGGATGAATCACACCATTCTGGAGAAGGTCAGGTGCATGCTGAAGACAACCAATCTATCAAAGCGTTTTTGGGCCGAAGCTGTGTCAGCCGCTTGTTACCTTATCAACCGATCACCAAGTGTACCATTGAACTTTGAGACTCCAGAATGCGTATGGACCGGTAGAAGCGTTTCATATTCACACTTGAAAGTGTTTGGGTGCAAAGCATTTGCACGTGTATCTGACGAGAAAAGATTGAAGATAGATGACAAAGGCACACCGTGCATCTTTCTCGGGTACGGCAATGAAGAAATGGGCTACCGCATGTGGGATCCAAAGACCAACAAGCTATTCAGAAGCAGAAATGTACACTTTTTTGAAGATCAGACCGTGGCAGATCTTGATAAGGAGACAGTTAAAAATGCAGGCCAACTCACCTATGATTCATCACCACTGCAACAAGAACCCAGTGGCAGAGCTCAAGAGGTTATACATGAAGACGTTCCTGACATGGCTGAAGCAGAAGATGCTGAGATAGTGTCTGAACCTGAAGACGATGATCAGGACGATCAAATTCAGGGGGAGCCAAGCCAGGAGGAGCAACCGGAGATTTCCCAAGTACCAGTTCGTAAATCAAACAGAGTGCCGAAGCCGAATACTAAGTATCCTTCTTCACAGTATATTCTCACGACCAGTGATGGGGATGACCCGCATTCCAGATACATTTTGTTGACTGGTGATGGAGAGCCTGAAAATTTTGAGGAGGCAAAGACTCATGCAGACAATGACAAATGGATGTTGGCAATGAAGTCTGAGATGGAGTCATTATTGAAGAATGACACCTATGAGTTGGTGGAGCTTCCTAAAGGCAGAAAAGCACTCAAAAATAAGTGGGTGTTCAAGTTGAAGAGGGACGAGAATGAGCAGTTGACAAAGTTCAAGGCTCGCTTGGTTGTCAAGGGTTTTGGGCAGAAGGAAGGAGTCGATTTCGACGAGATATTCTCACCAGTGGTTAAGATGACTTCTATCCGAGTTATTTTGGGCATGGCAGCTAGCATGGATCTTGAGGTGGAGCAGTTGGATGTGAAGACAGCATTTCTGCATGGTGATTTGGAAGAGGAAATTTACATGGAGCAACCAGAAGGTTTTGAAGTTGAGAGAAAAGGACACATGGTTTGTAAGTTGAAGAAAAGCTTGTATGGGCTAAAGCAGGCACCGAGGCAATGGTACAAGAAGTTTGACTCATTCATGTTGGGTCATGGGTACAAGAGAACAGATGCTGATCCATGTGTGTATATCCAGCAGTTCACCGGAGGTAACTTCATCATTTTATTGCTCTATGTTGATGATATGTTGATTGTGGGGCACGATGTTGCTATGATTCACAAGTTGAAGTCAGATTTGTCAAAATCATTTGATATGAAAGACTTAGGTCCAGTTAAGCAGATTTTGGGCATGGAGATCACTCGTGACAGGAAGGCGAAGAAGCTATGGTTGTCACAGGAAAGGTACGTTGAACGAGTGCTTGAGAGGTTCAACATGAAAGAAGCTAAGCCAGTGAACTCACCTCTAGGTAATCAATTCAAGTTAAGCAGAAGTTTATGCCCAACTACGCAAGAGGATATGGACAAGATGGCAGGTATTCCCTACTCATCAGCTGTTGGTAGTCTTATGTATGCTATGGTTTGTACTCGACCAGATATAGCACATGCAGTTGGTGTTGTTAGTAGGTATCTCTCTAACCCTGGCAGAGAGCATTGGGAATCAGTCAAGTGGATACTCAGATATTTGAGAGGCACTTCAACGTTGTGCTTGTGCTTAGGTGGATCAAAACCGATGTTAGAAGGTTTCACGGATGCATACTTGGCAGGAGACCTTGATGCTAGAAAATCCACTTCTGGATACTTATTCACCTTTTCAGGGGGGGCTGTTTCATGGTAGTCTAAGTTACAAAAATGTGTTGCCTTATCGACCACTGAAGCTGAGTATATTGCTGCAAATGAAGCAGGCAAGGAGATGATTTGGCTGCAGAGGTTCATTCAAGAATTGGGTGTGAAGCAAGAAAGTTATGTGGTGCATTATGATAGTCAGAGTGCTATTCATTTAAGTAAAAATTCAGTGTACCATCCTCGCACGAAGCACATTGATCTTCGTTATCATTGGATTCGAGATGCAGTATCAAAGAAGCTTTTCCAGTTGAGGAAAATTCACACCAACAAGAACACTTCAGATATGTTGACAAAAGTTGTTACACAACAGAAGTTGGAGTATTGCAGCAAATCCGCTGGAGTGGACTTCAAGTAGAAGTCACGTCGTTTTGACCTAGTTGGCCTAGAGGGGGAGATTGTAAAATATCTAGGCCCAAATTTCAAATATATCTACAAAATGTTGTTTGAAGCATTAATGAAGTAAGTGGTTGTAGGTAAGTGGGATCCAAAATGTAGTAAGTGGTTGTAGGTAAGTGGGATCCAAAATGTAGTAGGTGGTTGTAGGTAAGTGGGATCCAAAATGAAGTAAGTGGGTGGGTGAAGTATTAATGAAAGCATTTAGATGGTTCCTCCTTGGCCTATATAAGGAGATGTCATTTGCTCATTCCATCAATCTCATCTAAGAGAAACATCTTCCTCCAAGTAGAGAGTGAAGAGTGTCCACTCCAAGTTGAGAGTGTTGAGTGTTGTAGTGTTGGTAGCAAAACAAGTGTGAGAGAGAGAGTTTCCTTCAAGTAGTGTTCTTGAAGTTATGCATCTCTTTGTACCCCTAATTTCATTAGTGGAGGTTCTTGTTGTTGTTGCCCCGTGGACGTAGGCATATTGCCGAACCACGTTATATCTGGTGTTCTCTATTCTTTGCTCTTTTATTTCCTTGCATATTTATCCTTTTTTTGTGGGTTGAGTTATTATTTCCATTCTACTATTTTCCGCAACATTAAATTCATGAAATTTTTACAAAAAAGTTGAAGGGTAAATTATTCACATCAACTTTATTCAACATTTGAATTTTTTTTTATATAAAATAAGGCCAATTTTATTTAAAAAAATGGAAGAAAATGATAAAATAAGGCCATATTTTATTCAAAGTTTGGAACAAAAATAATAACGAGGCCACATTTATTAAAAAATTGAAAGAAAATTAATAAAATAGGGCCAAAAAATGGTAAAATATGGCCAAGAAAATGATAAAATATGATTTATTACATATAATTTAGCCATCAATAACAATAGGGTTCGAACTCGAAGCTATGTTCCAGGCAAAGACAACAAGTCAAAAAGCCAACTGGGTTAAGCAAATCCATCCCTGCAACTTATAAAAGAAAGTGTTACTATTTGATACTTGATACATATCAACAAATACACATAATTTATTAAAAAAATGTCAATACAATTTGAAAAAGTATGCCCAACTTATTTAAAAAAAATTGAGAATATATATGGACAAAATACAAATAACTTATTAAAAAATATCTGTATATATATATATCAATCAAATACAAGCAATTTATTATAAATATCGATATATATCAGCGAAATTCACATAACATATAAAAAAATATTGATGCATATAAACAAAGTAAAAACAACTTATTAAAAAAGCGTCGACAGATATGAATACATATTATAGCATATCTCACATGTTATACCATTCGTTAGCATACGTACAAGTAGAGTTGTGCATTACTCGGTATGGAAAGATATTTAGTAATACCAAAATCGTACCATTTAATTTTAACTGATTCAGTACGGTTCGGTATTCCACAATTTGAAATTGATACCGGATCGTACTATACCGATTAAGTTGGTATGATTTTGGTACGGTTTCGATTTTGAACCAAAATTTTATGGATTTAGGGTTTAGGTGGCTGCTAATTAGGAATTATGGTTTCTAGTGTAATATATACATGGTTATCTAGCTCTTTATTTATTGCTACTACTAATGATGAATTATGGTGTCAACTCCTTAGGTGACTACTAGTGCTGTTAGTATTTAGGTTTAAAAAAATGGTTTCTAATGTGGTCCAACAAGAGTATGTTCAAATATTTGCTAGTCAAGATAATTTTAATTAAATAAATTTATTATAATTAGGCCATAGATAACTCATAATAGTTTTTAGTATATGATTGTTATATCAATCAATAAAAAAATAGTTTTAGTTATTGTTATATCAATCAATAAGAAAATAGTTTTAGTTATTAAAAAAAAATGCTAATTCGGTTCGGTATCGGTACGGGATGGTTTTTCAAAATCTCGAAACCGAAACCATACCGACTTGAATCGGTATCGATTTGATACCGTACCAATCATCACATCAATTTTACTATTCAGTATTCTTTCAATTTGGTCTAACCTACAACAATATAATTTCGGTTTTCCAATTCTATATATTCATCAACTGAAGGTTTTTCCAAGGAATGGATAAAGCACAAGCCTATGGTCGTACTTCCAATGTCTGACGGGTACCCAAAACAGAAGAGTAAGCGCACCTTTTCATGACCCAAAATGCAAGGATAAGCCACCTTCATGACCCAAAATGAATGGATAAGCCCACCTTCATGATCTAAAATGCCAGGATAAGCCCACCTTTATAAGCCCAATATGCAAAGGTGAGCAAACCTCCATTGTACACGTGCACACAGTCGTATACTCGTATTGTATGACAGACACATCAATTGGGATTCTGCTCTTTGGGAGTAGGCGGGAAGCATTTTCGTCTTCACCTCTAGCCAGAAAGCCATTTCTTTGCTCTCCGCATTTTACTCTTTTCTCTCTCTTCTTTCTCGTGTGATGGGTATAAAGGTAGACTCTTTTTCATCACTCTCTTGCTTAATTGATTATGGAATTTTTTAGCTGTTGGTTCTCATGTTTGTGGATGGTGATGTTAGGGTTTAACGAAGCTGTTGGCGGACAATGCCCCAAAGGCTATGAAAGAGCAAAAATTCGAGAGTTACTTTGGACGAAAGATTGCCATCGATGCCAGCATGAGCATCTACCAGTTTCTTGTAAGCATTCCCGTTTCATTATACTTTGATGTCTATCTGTATGGCTTTTGTTTCAAGAATCTTAATTTGATGTGGGTTTGTTTGAACTTGTATAGATTGTTGTTGGAAGAACTGGGACTGAGATGCTCACCAATGAGGCTGGTGAAGTTACCAGGTACCCTTTATTGAAGTTTTTCTCTGTGTGACAAAATACAATTTTAGTGGGATTGAGTTCAAATTGAGTCTAATTATAGTTTTGTAACAATTTATTTGTGGATACTGACATTGACTTTGTTGATCTGGGTTCATTGTAGTCATTTGCAAGGCATGTTTTTGCGGACAATTAGGCTGTTAGAAGCTGGAATCAAGCCACTGTAATTTTTTTTAACCCTTCACTATTGTTTTGCTAGTCTTGTGTCTCTTGACATTTTCCTTTATGCTGAACTATCCAACCCAAACGCTGGAACAACAAGTGCCTTTTTTCAAATTGTTTCAGCTATGTTTTCGATGGGGAGCCTCCAGAGTTGAAAAAGCAAGAGCTTGCAAAGCGGTAACTTTCTTATTTTCCTAATTTCTTAACCATGGTTAATAATCAGTGCAGTTGCCCAATACTGCTTGTTTTACTGAACTTGTTTTGCAGTTACACAAAGAGGGCAGATGCTACTGACGACTTGGCAGCGGCCGTGGAGGTACATGTATATTATGTTGACATTTCAATTGGTAATTTAACAAACCATAAAGCGCATATCACAGCTGCTTTTTTGTGTCATTGACTCTTTGCAGGTTGGAAATAAAGAAGACATTGAGAAGTACAGTAAACGCACAGTAAAGGTAGGTTCATTGCCTGTATTTCTCTTCTACTATATGCAATCAACATTACCAATAAAGTACTTAATATCTTTTACATGAAAAATAGAAGGTTTGAGGTTGTGTGCTTCTTGTCTCGACAGGTGACTAAGCAGCACAATGATGACTGCAAAAAACTTTTAAGGCTTATGGGTGTGCCTGTAGTTGAGGTGGGTCATTTATGTATTTTAAGAAAGCTGTTGCATATGGTTTTATAGTGTGTAAAAAGATATGAATGTATGTAGCAATTAATATTTTGATTTTCACAGGCTCCCTCAGAAGCAGAGGCACAGTGTGCTGTACTTTGCAAATCAGGAAAGGCAAGTATCAGCTTGTTAAAAGTTAAGAATTTTACAAGAATACAGTTCACATTAGATTTGGTTTCTTATATTTCTACCGCATTTTCTTTATCCAATTGTTTCAAAAAGGCTTCATTCCAAGGGGCATATATGCCACCAAATCATCTTATACTAATTGGTATCATTTCTTTACAAGGCCTGAACATGTTTTATATCGGTATGCATGAATAATTAAAATTTTATGTATTAAAGGTTTATGCTGTGGCCTCTGAAGACATGGATTCCCTAACATTTGGAGCTCCTAGGTTTCTTCGTCATCTGATGGATCCTAGCTCAAGAAAAATCCCAGTCATGGAATTTGATGTTGCCAAGGTTCATACAACTCTTCAGAATGCCCCGATATCCTATTATTGATTCACTGTTCTAAGGATGATGATCTTGTTTCAGGTTTTAGAGGAGCTAAATCTAACTATGGATCAATTCATTGACTTGTGCATTCTCTCTGGATGCGATTATTGTGACAGCATTCGAGGTATATAGGATTTTGAATTCAGTTTGTGACCTCATCATCTGTGTTATGTGATACTCGTTTTTGTAGTTGGCTTCATATTGTAGTTATGGATCTAGTATTTGGTGCTTATAGATTTGTATGCAGGGATTGGAGGACAGACAGCTTTGAAACTCATCCGTCAACATGGCTCCATAGAGAACATACTGGAGAACATAAACAAAGAGAGGTTTCTCTTCTTTCTAAGCTTGAATTGAATGATTTTTTTATGGTTAGCTTGTGTTTCGCACGTGAAAGGTAGAATGATTTAAATAGACTCAGTTCATTAATATGGTTCTGCACAATTAGGAACTTTCTGAAAGTTTAATCTATGGCTGAATAATGATTACTATAATTAATTTTTTTTATACTCAAGTTTGGTGAAAATATGTTAGGTACTGCTTATTTTATGCATTCATAGTTGATCCAGATGGTAATGGTTGTTTGCTTAGCTACTCGCTTTTGTATCATTTGAACTTCCATTATTTTCTAAATTGTTTTTGCAATGTTTGTATCATGGGTTTATACATCAAGTTATCCTATTTTACTCTACCTGATCGTTTGGATGCTCTATCTCTGGGATTTTCAATGCAGTCCTTAACAATTCTTATCACATTGATGTTATCTTACTAGTCTTTATTATCACCAGTGCTCATCAAGGTTCCGTAGTTTATGAAAGATGAATATGTGTTGTTGCAGGTGTGCTGCTTTGTCAATAATAAAGTTCTGTTTATTTTTTCTTTCTTCAGGTACCAAATACCAGATGTTTGGCCATACCAAGAGGCTCGAAGGCTCTTTAAGGAACCACTTGCTTTAACTGATGAAGAGCAAGTTGAGATTAAATGGAGTGCTCCAGATGAAGAAGTAATTTAATTCCCCTTTGAAACTTTGTATGATGATGTATCATCTTGTTTTCAGTCTTGCATGGCAAAGTACTTAAGTTGTCTTCTCAATGTACAGGGACTGATTTCCTTTCTAGTGAATGAAAATGGATTCAACAGTGACAGAGTGACAAAGGTGTGTTCTCTGAGATGATGTTGCTTCTTTTGAAGGAGCATGTAAAATTACTTTAACTTGATTTCTTTGTTGATTAGGCAATAGAAAAAATAAAAGCAGCCAAGAACAAGTCGTCGCAGGGAAGGTAAGGGATTCTAGGATGAATGTATTCATGGATTGCCTCCTTTATTGGGCTCTAATGACTTGTTCATTTTATCATTTACAGACTAGAATCATTTTTCAAGCCAACTGCTAACCCATCGGTACCCATTAAACGAAAGGTATGTATTCTGAGAAAATGGGACTGGGATTGTTTGTGTTTCAGCAATGAACTGCATCACAATTCTGCAGAATTGTTAACTTTTTTTTTTTTTTATCGTATCTTTGCCTGCTTTATTTGGTTATATCATTCATCAAAATTGCATATTTCTTTCTGTTTGTTTTATTCGATCCTTAAGGTTATGTTTGGCTAAGGAACTTCAAAGTTCCAAGGAATTATACCATATTACTAAGATATGCATTATCAACAATTGAGTAGAATTTTTGTAACTACTCTGAAATGACTAACTAGTAAGGGTGCACATGCACCACATGAGTATAGCAAAAGCACTAAACAAGGGATTTTTCAAACACCTATCAAAGTGTTACTTACAAATCCCATCTAAATGTCTTTCATCTAATCATTGGAAATCCCTTTTGAAGTCCCTCATTTTAACTAATTTAGCCTAAAACTCAGGAACTTTGAATTTCCTCATCCAAATATAGGCTAAGATATCTATTTTGGTCTTACTCGTCATAATTACGAACTTGCAAGTGATCTCTCACACATTACAAGTTCCCTAAAATGTTGATGCCTATTTCTGTCGGAATTGCCTTTTCCTCCCCAAGTCATGAAAAAAAACTAAAAAGATCCAACTGGTTGTCATAATTTCTTGCTACATTTAATGACAGGGAAGCAAATGTGTACTTAAATCTCCCAAACCAGCAATCAAGAATAAGATGTCCTCCCTGCAAGATTGTAATTCGTTCAGGCCCATGACTGTCAATGGCAGTATGAGTCTGCCAATTCTTGGTTTAGGCTCAAAGCATTCCACGCCATTAGCCAGAAGTGTCTGTTTTGGCACATGAAGCTGAAAATTTTGGTGAAGCTTCAGAGACAATCTGTCTTTGTCCTGTCTCATTTAGTTCATTTCATTATTAGTAACATAGAAAAAAGGAATTATTGCTATCATGTTTTGCCACAACTAGATATGCGAAGCTGCATGAAAACAAAACTTGTATTCCAGATCGCCCAATTCTAAGCTTTCGTGAGTTCAAGCTGTGGAAATTTGCATAAAACTTGTTGTGAAAGCCTTTTACATACAATATGCCTTAACTGGTTCTTCTGTAACAAATGCAATTGATATGTCCATCAAAATGCCCTTTTACTCTCTCATAGTTTTGTTTTTCTAATGTTTCTTCTTCCTTATTGCAGGAAACACCACAGTCAACTGCTAAAGTAACTGCAAACAAAAAGGTAAAGGGGGGTGGTGGTGGTAGAAAGAAGAAATAGTTGCATTACTTCGAATCTGACGGGTTAAGCAAAGTGTGTTGTGATCGATTAAACTGAGTCGCCATGGTTTAGCTCAGTTCTGTTTTTCTTGTATTAGGATCATGAGGTTTTAGGTTTCTTTTTGGAGTATGCTTGATGTAGAGCTTTGGACATGAAAGGAAACTTTGTGCCTCGGTTTTCTCTATGTACTAGAAGTCTTGTTCTATGACCTAGCTTCCTGGATAACAAGCGAATCATACAAGTGCCTATAAGTTCAAAACCACCACCTTAATGATGCTTAAAGGCTCGCCCTTTATGACCTACAAGCGTTTCTAAATTTTCGGTTAAATTGTTTTCAGAAGCGCTTTTAATTCTATCAAACTCACTGAGACAACATTATGAGACGATAATTGCCAATAATAATTGCCCATTTTCCCGCCCTTATTACAAGAAGGCTCTGCACCTGCGAATCTGGGATATTTGAGTCACTAGACAATGTGCCATGCCATGCTGCTACCATGGGGGCCATTAACAAACAATGTTTTCCAAGCTTCAAAAACCAAAGCCATTCTAGGCCTCTTGCAAGGATGCAATAGTCCTGCGAGGCTCAAAAAAATCCATGGTCACGTCATCATCAATGGTCTTCAACACCCACCTGCCATTTCAAACAAGCTGCTCAATTTCTGTGCTGTCTCAGTCTCAGGCTGCTTGGCCTACGCTCAGCTTCTCTTCCATAATCACCTCCAAAACCCACAAACCCAAGACTGGAATTCCATGATCAGAGGCTTTTCCCGAAGCGCATCTCCTCTTCAAGCCATTTTTTACTACAATCGCATGCTTTCCTCTGTTTCTGATATTTCTTGTCCTGACACCTTCACTTTATCCTTCGTGCTCAAGGCTTGCGAGAAAGTTAAGGCCCAGACCAAGTGCACAGAGATTCAAGGGGCAATAATCAGGCACGGTTATGAGAACGACGTCATTGTTTGCACCCATCTCATCAGATCATATGCTGCTACTGGTTCGATTGACACTGCGCAGAAGGTGTTCGATAATATGCCCGAAAGAGATTTGATCTCTTGGAATTCTATGATTTCATGCTACTCTCAAAAGGGTTTTCACCACGAGGCGTTGAAGACGTATAATCTTATGAGTGGGTCTTGATGGGTTCACTCTTGTTGGCATGCTTTCGTCTTGTGCTCACTTGGGTGCGTTGAATACCGGAGTCGAAATGCATAGAATAGCTCGTGAGAAGGGACTTGTGGGAAATGTTTATGTTGGCAATGCGTTTATAGACATGTATGCCAAATGTGGCAACTTAGACAGTGCTCTTTGTGTCTTTGAGAGGATGAGAAAGAGGGACATTTTCACATGGAACTCCATGATTGTTGGGTATGGAGTACACGGCCGTGGGGACGAAGCAGTCTCATTTTTCAGGCGGGTGTTGGTGGCTGGAGTCCCGCCAAACTCCATCACATTTCTTGGGTTGTTATGTGGATGCAGTCACCAAGGCTTGGTAGATAAAGGTGTTGAGTACTTCAATGCGATGAGCTCCAACATCAGTTCGACCGGTCTGAACTGGTCTGCAAATTCGGTCCGGTTCTGAACCCGCGTTCACTGTTCTGTCCAGTTTTTTTTTTATCCTTTTTAAATCCTAATTAGCCCATTAATTTCGTCCATCCCTTTCCTATGCATTTACATGATCAAAACAAGAACTTGAGTTGAATTGGTTACCTTCCAAATCGAGAAACACAAGTCCAAATCGTCCTTCTATGTTCTTGCGATTGCGACCACCATTTTCCCTCCTTTCGAGCTTATTCAAATCCTTACGTTATCCAGACCCTCATCCAATTAATAAATATGAGTAAGAACGTGTAAAACTGAAAGTGCCATATTTTGGGTTCTTAAGAAATCCACGACAATTTACCTTAAAATCCATCTTAGGCGTCGATTGTCGAGCCCATTGAGTCTGTCTCAATCTCCTTTCCACTTTTTGTTCATAGGACTCATTTGATTGCTGAAAATTCGAAGAGATAGGATCACTGTCCCCTGTTCCTTGTGAGTCGAAGACAGCCGTCCACGACGGTCCCTGGGCTGTGTCCCCTCCACACTCATTTCTCTGTCTTTGTTTCTCACCCTCATAACATAAATTGAACTCTGTTTCTTCACTTCCCTGGATAGGGTGGCCATCACACTCCCCTGTTTTCTCTCTATTCTTCACCCGTGCACACACACAAACTGTTTAAACGGGTTCAAGGCGGTGGACGATGCTTCTAAGCCCATCCAGAGAGGGCCACGCGTCAAAAATCATGTGGCCACCTTCTCCAACAGCTGCCAAGTGTACATTACCCATTGCACACAATTCCCTAGGCTGGAAATGACCAATTTACCCTAAATTGTACAAATTACCATTTTACCCTTCGTATTTTTAGACTCATAACTCCGTCATCCGAACTCCAATTGACACGTGCCGCCTGTCGTTATACTCAGGACATCGAGACCTATCTAACGGTTCTCGGTTTGCGTGAAGAAAACTTGTTATGCAAAAAGTCAACAAATTCCCCCATTTTTAACCAATTTACAAAAATGCCCTCGACCTTCCGAACATCATAACTTCCTCCTCGAATGTTGGAATCGGATGTGCCACCTGTCTACGGACTCGTGACGTCCCGAACTACGTCACGATCATCGGTCAATACCCACTTGACCGTCCAAACTAAAAGTCAACATTTGGCCCATTCCAAGGGCAAAATCGTCTTTCTGCGCCATCTGTCCAAAAGTGTCCAACTAATCGCCGATTCTCTTCGTTCATCCGTCATTAATGACTAATCTAATCCCGACTTTCGGGACGGGTCGTTACAAATAAAAACTATAAAATGACTTTGATATAATAAATATACGATGAATAATATGATAGAATATAAGTCTGGCGATAACTAACCGTAGAAAATCTTAAAGATAAACGTAAAATAAAACATATTTTTAATCGTGTTATGCCTCCACTCTGGAACTGATGTTGAAAAAATGAACATATGACACTGTTTTTATGTCCAGGAATTGCAATGACACATTTCCATGCTGGGTCAATTCGTCCATGTCTTGGGCGGCTTTCACTTGCACTTTCACTAGCCATATTACGAAGTCTAATTTACATGAAAAATAATTAGACTTTGATAATGACAAATAATAATAATAATAATAATAAATTATAATCGCGTTATTTTACCAAATATGTGAGTTAAGCCATTTTTTACATTAAACATGTATTCTAAATTAAAACATATGCAGTAAATTAAAACATATATTCTAAATTAAAACATATATCCTAAATTAAAACATGTATTACCAAATATGTGAGTTGTTAAGCCATTTTTTACATTAAATATGTATTCTAAATTAAAACATATGTTCTAAATTAAAATATATATTCTAAAATAAAACATATATTCTAAACTCAAACATATATTACCAAATATGTGAGGTAATCCATATTTTATATTAAAATATATATTACTAACATATATTTTACCAAATAATCAATTTGGAATTTTGAAATAAAAAAGGTTAAAAAGGAAAAAAGGTTAAAGGAAAAACAAAACATTATTTGACCAAAAAAAAATTTAAGAGCAAATTGAATTTAAAACGTAGCCGTTTCATTCAGCACTTGCATTTAAGTTAAAACAAACAGGGGTTTGTTTGAGAGAGATCGATCGTCGTCGGGTTGAAGAGTGCTGTGCAGCCGAGGTTCTCTGGCGAGGAGGTTCGGCCGTCGCTGTGCTTCGAGGTCGAGGGAGGTTTGCCCCAATTTTCTTTTTCCCCAAATTCTACTATCTTCTCACTCAATTTCTTATTGTTGCAATTTGTAGATTGGTTGAGTGAAGTAAGTGTTTGAATAATTGTAATTTGTAGGCTTGAATAATTGTCCCCCTTTTCTGTTAATCCAAGGATGATTTAGATTTTGAATTTTGAGTTTGGGAGTCTGCGACTATCGTCCGAATGGGTGAAAAACGCTGATATCGACCAAAATCAGCGATACTCGCCGATTTCCTCCGCCGATATCATCGATTTTCCGGGAAGATGTTACCCCCCTCTTAGGTGTCACTACCCCCAAATAATGATATATCAGCGATTTATCGACTATATCATCCGATATTTCAATCCCTGGCTGTAAGCCACTCAGGGCTATACTGAACTCTCCGAGTCGTCTAGGTTTGTCCAAAACATACTTAAAGGTCACTACTAACCTCGAAAAGTCCTAATAAAAAAAAATCCTCAAAACTCCCGAAAAAGTCAACGTGCCTTGGACACGCATCCCTAGGCTAAATACCTCAATTTGACCAACCTAACGATCTCCGATCGACCTGAAACCACCACCATTGAATTCAGATCGTCGAAACCTTTAGAATAGAATTGGTCTTACCTCGAAATTCTTGCCCACGAGCCCCCACGCCCTGGTCAAAGTTCCCGATCAATTCTGGTCAAAGTCAACGTTGACGTCACGATCAACGGTCAAAGTCAATGGCTGACGTCAGCCTGACAGTATGACACCTGTAAGGTTTGACACGTGTCAACATCTGATTGGTCTACATGTCTGACACCTGTTAGTGCTGATTGGACCTAAAAACTGCCGCGTGGTAGCACCCCATTGGCCACGTGGCCTGACACCTCTGACAGACGATGACATCACCTGCTGACGTCATTTTCGTCTTCCTCGCGATGGGTCGACCCGAACCTCTGCAACTGGGTCAATCAGACCAGCGACATGACTCGGCCGGTTTTCACTCCTCCAACCACCATTTCCCACCATTTTTGATCCCCTAGATCGTCTACCACCCAGAAATCGATCCATGGACTCAAAATTAGAAGAAAAAGTCTCGAAATTACCTGTCCAAGCTCGACATCTCGCACTTATCTTCAACCTCGAACCCAGAGCCATCCCGTGGTCCTTTCCTGTCGATTCTGATACCTACCAGCTCGTGTGAGCTCAGGAAACACCCTTAGATCATCAGAAGCAATCCTAAATGCCCACAACCCAAATTCGAATTTTCAAAAAAAGAACGGTTTCGAGTTTACCTTTATTCGCGGTTTTCCTCCGTCGTCCACGGCGATCTTGCCGCGTTCTGCGTCGTCTCCCCGTCTCTCATTTCCCCTCAGTCTCCCTTCTCTCTGATCTTAACTGAAGAGGATGAAAATTGATGTTTTGGGGTGGGTTTGTATGGGTTACGGGTGTGGAGGAACAAAGAAGATGAAAATAATAGATCTTAAAATATTTGGGGTAATGGGCTAATTTGATGGGTGACATTTGTCACTCATTAATTGGTCTTCCAAAATATTTGAACCAATCCAATTAAGCCACATTTTCATATTATAAATGCATCGAATATTAGATTTTTACTTATAATACGATTTTCCTTAAGTTTGTGATTTAATTCGCCGAACATCGGTCATACATTAAATCTCTTCAAACTCTACTCTAAATGCCCCGAACAACGGATCAACATTTAGTTTCGAAATGAAGATTAAGCTCTAAAATGTAAGAAGTAAATGATTTTTAGAAAGTAAAATATATGGAGATTGTATTCAATTTTACAAAAGACAAGAAGGAAAAACTAACACATATATAACATTATAAATAGAGCCAATAACACATAAAAGAGTTTAAGAGGATGGAGAGCAAATGTTACACTTTCAGAATGGATGAGAACAATGGATTGTTTTTCACAAGGATCACCGAACAGCAGCAGGAACCTTGTGAACATGGAAATGATAAAATAAGGGAAATTCGGACTTGAACTCTTAAAATTTATATTGGACATATTTTGTCATAGTTTCTCCTAAGAAAGGCTCAAAGTGTGGTCTCAAAACAAACTCCCCTAAACAAGGAAAATGAACCCCTATTTATAGGGAGAAAAAGCTAAAAAAACTCTAAAAATAAAATAAAATAAATAAAAATTACAATAAAATTTTTAATGGAGAAATGATGACTTAGGGACTGATTAGGGTGGAAATCATTGTGAAAACCTGCGCAAAAAGGGGCAGGTTTGATGCAGAAAATTAGATTATAGAGGAGTCATTTCACATCGACAGAGATCAGCTGGAAAAAAGCTGGGAAATTCGGCAGCCGCAGGCGAGTCAGAGTGAGGAAAAATCGACGCCTGACACGCTGACGGGGCAGGGGCTAGAGGTTAAGCGCACGCGTGCTGAGCTGGAGAACTGGACTTCAGCAGGCGCGCGTCGAACATACATAGAAGCTTCAGCAGGTTCAGCAGCCGCCTATCGACAAATCGATTGGGCTGGGCGAGCAGGATGGGCTCGCGAGCTTTGGGCTTCGTTCAGATGGGCTGGGAATTTTGGGCCTGCGACTGTGCTGGAGAGCTTGCTTCTGGGCCACGAGTTCTGGGCTCGCACAATGGACTGCTGGGCTGATCAAATCTTGGACTGGGTTTGAATGATGGATTTGGGCTTGCAAATGAATTTCTCAATTAAAAATTAATTAATATAATTTCACCGAATTTCGTCCATATTTTATTCGTTATAATTTTGATCAGGATGATTCTTTCGCCAAAATGCTCCAAATTCCAAACCTTATTTATTTCTGCAAAAATCCAACAAAATATATTATTTTCTCCAATTGTTTATTATTTTAATATTAAAAGTAAAGTATAAATGATATAAATAATATAAAATAATACTTAATTAAAGACCTATCAGTTCATCAAAGGTTGAAACCTTCAGTCCCTGCACTTCTTCTACAGTTGTGGTTCTGTTGATTTTTTGTTCATGCATAAGCAAAGAACTCTGCAGTTTGTCTATGGACATGTTTTCGACTATGTTGGACTCCTCAATTGAGCACACTATATGGTCGAACCTAGGAGTCATGTATCTCATAATTTTTTCAATCACAATTCCATCCTTGATTCGTTCACCATGGGGACGCATCTTATTTGCAACTCCCATTACTTTCCCAAAGTAGTCAGTTATCGTTTCTCCATTCTTCATCTAGAGAGTCTCAAAGTCTCTCATGAGGGTTTGAGGTTGTGCTCGTTTTACTCTGTTGGAACCTTGATACTTTTTAATCCCAAATGTCTTTGGCAGTGTCCTTCTTGAGAATGGTCTCCAAGATGGGTCTGTCAATGGCTTGAACCAGGTAGTTCTTTACCTTCAAGTCCTTCAACTTTAGCCCATTGATTATCTGCTTTTGTGAGTAATGGTTTCTGAACTTTCTTTATCAAGTTCACCGATCCCAATTTCTATAAGATCCCAGAATTCCTTGGATCTTAAGAAGTTCTCCATAAGCAAAATGGTCGTAGTGACCATCAAATTGTGGAATTTTTGGTTGAACGAAGCTTTCAATTTTTTAAGCCATTCTTAGTGCTGCAAGGCTATGGCGTGAGCTTTTTCTTTTTACGATTCAGGCCCATAGACACTAGTTGTTGGTAAGTTTTTGTCTCTTAAAAACTTAATTGTTTGATTTAGGAACTCACACAATTGTAGAAGTTGAAGGACTCCTTTTTTGTTGAAATAATTGAACCATCAAGAAACAAGCTTTATAGTAATAGGAGTCTAACAACCTACTAATTAAACTTAGGTAACTAGGTGGCTTTTCACGGGACACCAACTACAAACCCTCTTCAGTTTTCAGTGAGTGGTTAACATGCTCGCCCGGCCAACTCCTAAAACATAGGGACACTTCTTGACTGAGTCTCATCGACTCATCAATTTATTTCTTGAACCGAAAGTAAATCCTAAACCCTGGACAGTAGCAACGGCTACTTTCAACATCATGTATATACCATTATGCACTTGGAAAATTCCAAATATACCATATAACATTCATTACATCGCTCACATAAAAGTGAACCCAGCTAAATATTTCTAAACTGGAAAATGAAATTCTTACGCAATATTACGAATTTAAGTATTATAATATGAATAAACGATATGATTGATATATCATGAATTTACAATATAATATTAAGAAGGAAATACACATGTAAGTTGGTTGGTAACAGTATACGATGATGTGAGGATTGAACCGAAGAATTTGGTCCTTGGAAAGAATTTGATGAATGATGAAGGTGGAGACGGAGACCCTCCAACCAAGGGAGCTGAGAACTCTGATATTGCAAACAGTGGAACAGATGACAGAAAAGCCATTTGTGGGAAGCAACCGCCAGAAGAGACAAATAGTGGGAAGAAAAAACAGTGACTAAGAAATAGAGTATAATTAAAGGAGTTTATGAGACCCCCAGTGGGGAGAGTTGGTAAACTGGGTTCAAGGATGGAGTCACTCCTAATTAGCCTTGGCATAACTTTCTAACAACTCTAAATTGGCAACATGCAATGGCTACCTTCCACATGCCTGGAGTTAATTGGTTGGAGTCTTGGATCTATTGCATTTTATGTATTTTAAATCTTAAGAGAGTAGAAACAAATTCTTTTTCTTAGCACATTATCACACCACCACATTAAAAATAACGATACATGTTTGTATTTGTTTGAAATACATTCATTATTAAGAGCACAAGGGTTGTCCTATATTGTTGGTGAATTTATCCACATTCTTGATTCCCCCTATGCATGTTAATAAGTTTATTTTTTATTTCATGACTGTTTTTCAAAGTTTTCTATTGCTATGATCGAGTTTTCAATTGTAACAAATTATAATGATAAAAGACTTATTAGGTTAAATGCACACATAATAAGTTAGCTATTTTTAAAATGTATTTATTTGAACAAATGCTGACTTATTCTAGGTGTATTTAGATTAAAAAATTATGTTAAAATTATATAAAATATATGAGTTTTTTTTTTATATTTCAAATTACAAATATGACATGTAAATTAAATGTGATTTGTATAATATTATGTGTTATATCACTTTCATAATTATATATATATATATATATATATTTTGAAAATGAAAGAAGTTGATGAACGTAAGAAGGATGCATATGACAAATCAGCATTAACAATTATATATGTGTGTCTATATATATATGATCCAAATCATATATATGAATAATAAACAAGGAACTTCATACTAATTTTAGCTATTGTACATGAACTTTATTATTAGTAGCGGGCATTTATGAAATATGTCTAAACGTATAAGGATAATCTTTCCATTAAATGTCTCAATGATTTCTGTTAAAAAATCACACCTAATAAGACAATTTTACTCTTATTCTTAATAAAAATCGATGAAAAATTTAATGGAAAGAATGTTCTTGTACGTTTAGATATAATTCATAGACATAATATACTAATAATAAAATTTAGAGATAATAACTAAAAATAATATGAAGTTCATGGACGTTAGAAATAGTTTTTCATAATAAATATATTTTAAAATTACAAATATGACATGTAAATGTGATTTGTATAGTATTTTTATGTTTTATCACTTTTCACACTTGTTTGAAAATGTAACTATAAAGCATATTACAAATCGAGTTATTTACACAAACACTTTTTGAATTTTTTTTTTTGTGTTTTTAAAAACGCTTTTTCAGATTTAAGACCTTACACAAACATATCCTTAAGTTCTAAAAGCATTACCCATAAGCTCATATGTTAAGTGATTATCAATTAAACGTTAATTTCAATCAACTTAGAAATTGACAAAATTAACCTTGTACAATAATATTTTTAGAATTGAATGATAATATATCAAAACAACCTTAAAACCATTTTTCGTGCTTATAGAACTTATAATGCATTTAATTATAAATTTTTCATATTTTATGGATTATGTGTAATGTTTTTAGAATCTAAGAAGATGTTTGTATACGGTCTAAAATTTGAGGGAGTATATGTGAAATCGCAAAATCCCTCATAAAGTGTTTGTATAAATAACTCAATACAAATCATCATTATATATCTAATCATATATATGAAAAGAGAAATGGTAATTGAACTATTTTAATTTGCCACATCATTTTAACTATTTGATGTGTCGATTACTAAATATTGTTATTTTAATAAATTAAATTATATTGTATTTATATTTTGTGATAAATAGATTATCACATCAAGTTAAATCAACTAATATAATCAATTAAGATAATTCATATAGCAACGCGCTTAATAAAATGGTCAATTATATAAAGAGGTAGCTCGTGGCCTTCTATGTGGTTACTTAGTCAAATCCTCTCATTTTCCATGTATCCAAAATTCTTTACTTATCAATCAAAATATAACAAAACACAAGGACTTGTCAATGGAATTGGAATTGGAAGGTATGAAACAGAGACTTACAATTATAGCTTGCAATTTAGAACACGTATTTAGAAAGCTTGAAATTTATTTATATGTTATCAAAAAAATATAGTTGTTAGTGAAGTTTGGAATAGGGCTGTGTGAAAGTGTGACACGTCTCATGGGGTCCAATCGGACATAGAAAATATAATGCATAGATAGTGCCATAGAATTGGACAATCGCATTGGGAAGAATCGTACCTTGCATTTCATTTCTAGTTTATAACTAAGCAAAAAAATAAGAACAACAATAAACAAATTGAGTCCAACTAATTAAAAAAAATTCAGGTGGGTCACAATAAATTATAGAATAATTATACAAAATAATCGATTTATATATTTTGATATAAAATTAAATGTCGTATTTGAAAATTTAATAAATTTTTGAGCATATAATATAAATAAATAGTTGTTTATAATAACAATTGAACTAGCCATTACACTAGTTATTTACATAAATACGCATGAGATTTTTTTTGTGTGTGTGTTTTGATAAACACCCTCTTAAGTTTTAAACTTTGCACAAAGACCCCCTTATATTCTAAAAACATTACACATAACTCATAAAATTTGAATTTTTATTAATTAAATGTAATATAAATCATGTAAATATTAAAATGCCCTTATAGTTATTCGAAAAATATATGCCCATTTTAATTATGAAAATATTATTTTAGAAGATCAATTTTGTCTATTCATAAGTCAATGTTAATTTTTAATTGATAATCACTTAATAAATGAGATTATTGGAACTTAAAAAGTGCGTAAGATCCAAAACTTAAAAGGATGTTTGTAAAAAGTCAAAAAAACAACACAAAAAAAAAACTTAAGAATTGTTTGTGTAAATAACTCTTACTACATGTATCAAAATACTGTAAAATTCTATAGTGAAGCGGTAAGTCCTCAGATCCGCCCGACGCGCAAAGGGCGGAAATGGGGTCAACGCCCAACAGAGAGATTGTCAAGGAGTCGAGGTACTGTGATGACTTTGCTTTTGGTCTAAGAACTTCAGAAGGCATGCCTCATGCTTTGCATTCACTCACAAAATATTACCAGCAAAATATAGAAACAACAACATTTTACCATCCAATTTACTTCCGACATTCAACCACTCTTTGCTATAAATATTCACCCAACCCATCATTCTCTACTCATTCAAACACATTTTCCTCTTCTCTCTCTCTCTCTCTCTCTCTCTCTCTCTCTCCTTTTTGTCGTCCCTCTTGAGCTTGACCACTTTCTCTCTTTCCCAACTCTAATAATGGCGGCTCTCCTGGCACTCTTTGTGGTGGCTTTCGCCGCCGTTTTGGGAAACTCCGCCGCTGACCCCGACATGCTTCAAGACATCTGTGTCGCCGACCTCAAAGCCGGTACATTCCTTCATTTCCGCTTTACTACAAGTTGATTAAGCTGTTTTTGTACTTTCCTTTGGTGATTTATGGGAAAATTGTGTGATACGAAATAAAAATTTGTGGCTTTCTATATATTAGGTACAAATTGTAGTAAATTTTTTGTTCTTTTTAATCGAAATTCAATTGTAATGAACAAACAGCGCCGAAAGTGAATGGGTTTATCTGCAAGAACCCGGCAAATGCAACGGCGGAGGACTTCTTCACCGCCGGCCTAGCCAAGCCGGGGCTCACCAACAACACCTTTGGCTCACTTGTGACTGCAGCCAATGTGCTTAAAGTCCCCGGCCTCAACACCCTCGGCGTGTCACTGGCCCGAATCGACTACGCCCCCGGCGGCATCAACCCACCCCACACTCACCCCAGAGCCACTGAAATTGTCTTTGTTCTTGAAGGAGAATTGGAAGTTGGGTTCATCACCACCGACAACAAACTCATCACCAAGATCATCAAGAAAGGTGAAGTCTTTGTGTTCCCAAAGGGGTTGGTTCACTTCCAGAACAACAATGGGAAAATGCCTGCTTCTGTGATTGCTGGCTTCAACTCTCAGCTGCAGGGCACCGCAAACATTGCTCTCACATTGTTCGCCGCCTCACCGGAGGTGCCCGATAACGTGCTCACCAAGACATTCCAGGTGGGTGACAAGCTGGTTAAGAAAATCAAGTCAAGGCTTGCTCCCAAGGCCTAGAGAGGGTTCTAGTTTCTATGTATAATTTATTTTGTCTTACAATTTGATTGTGAATGTGTTGTTGTTGTTGTTGTGGAACCAGGTGGGTACCAAGGAGGTAAAGAAAATCAAGTCAAAGCTTGCACCCAAGGCCTAGAGAGAGAGAGGCATTCACTCTCTCGATCTGTCTCTGTGATTTTATAATTTGATGGGGCATTGTAATTTCTATCTTTGTTAATCCAAATATGTTTACATGTTGTTATTGATTTTTTGTTCTTCTGGTGCTTCTTTATAATACACTTTTGAACATTTCAAGTTTTCATAGAGCTGCCTAACTACCTAATTTGGTTCATTTGTCCACGTTCTAACCAGAATTTTTTTCTTTTTCGGTAAACGTTCTAACCAGATATTCACCAAACCGTTTTTCATTTTTCAAAAATTATAATGTTAAATTCTTTTGCTAACATTCGAGATTTTTTAGGATAATAGGTGATATATCAATCTCTCTTTTTAATCACCTGATTGCCACCTCTCTGTCCCTCGCCCAAAGCTTCTATCCTATATACCTTTCAATCGTATGTGCATTCAAGCTATTCACCTTTTGTTTTGAGACTTATAATATCCCTCCATAATTCTTGGATGCCCATACCATTAAATTGTAATGACGCATTGAAGCCTTATTCCTCTCTCTCTCTTTCTTGAGATAGCAACCGGAAAAATGGCAGATCGTAATTACCATGTCTCTATTACTTAAGATAACAATTGGTTGGATGACAAATCGTGACTTGATCATGCCTCTCTTAAGAATAAATAGTAGTTAAATGATAGATTTTCCTACTACGAAAAAAACGAGAGAAAGATCTGAAAGAAATGAAAAACCCATGCCGTTCAACTATTGTATGCATTGAACTACCGGTATAGAAGCAATAATGGAGAGAATTGTAGAGAGACTTGGGAGAGATTAGGTGGACAAAATGTTGTTTAAAGCAAAAAGACAATCACAAAGAGGGGCCACTTCTCAATTCCCAATAAGAGCCAGACGATTCAAATATGTTACGGGCTTTGGATATGATAAACTAATATTAATCTATGTTAAATTCATGATTAGCTGTTCCTAATGACACTAATTATTGTTTAATCTCCCAAAATAGTAAATACAAATATCGACACATGCTCAGTGTTAGAAAGAGATCGAAGTTCGAATCCCCCTCCTCATTAGCATTGATGAAAATATCGACACTATCAACGATATATCAGTTTTTTGGGGCGGCAGCAGGGTGGGGGGAAGAAATTGAGAGAAAAATCGATATTTTTCCTTATTTTAACTCTATCGATCTCCTTATTTCATTAAAACGATCGAGATATGGCCAAATTACATGAAAATCGAACGTAACACCTTTGAGTTCCAGTCGGGTCATGCTGTCAAGTTAAAAAACCCGAATCGCAGACCCTCACGCGAGGTAGAAGATGATTGTTAAAGTTAGTATGTATACTACTTTATATATTATTTGGTTGCTTATGTTTTCAATTTGGCTTGCGCCGAGTTGGTTGTGCTGTTGTGCCTTTGGCTTTAAAATGTGAAGGTCTTGGGTTCGACCCCAAGTGCACGCAGTTGTGTTTTTTTTTCCTCGTTTTTTTCCAAATTTGCAACCATATTTGTCTTTTTTTCCAATTTTAAATATATAAATTCTTTCCAATTTTTGAACAAATATTGACTCCATTACCTATCATTTTTTTCCCAATTTTAAATATATTTACTCATTTTATCATTTTTCTTGCATTGAAATTTATTTATGCTTATTGTTATGTTTTTAATTATATTAACATTCAATTATAGTAATTCACTTCAATTTATGTTTATGTTTAAAATTTTATATTATTAGTCATCGATAGAATTCTATTGTATCATATTATTCATCATATATTTATTATAACAAAGTCATTTTATAGTTTTTATTAGTCCTATATAACCATCATTGGATACGCATGGATGTAAATGTCGCCGGAATCGACGATATATCGGTCGATATATCATGATTTCCGACCGGCGGCACATAAGAGTGGGGGGAAGATATTTCACAAAATTTCGATCTTTTTTCTTGTTTTAAGGAGATAGATCTAATTATTTACTTAAAACGATCGAGATAGGCCTAAATTGGGTGAAAATCAGACGTAAAAGGAGTTTAAACCAGTCGGGTCATGACGCCGGGTTAAAAAAAACCTGAATCGCAGACCAGTGAGAGGTAAGGGATGGCTGCTTTTAAGTTAATATTTTTACTTTATATATCAGTCAGTTGCTTATATTTACAATATGGCTTGTTAGTTGAGTTAGTTGGTATTTGATTTAAGTTTCAAGCCACCTAGGTTCGACCCGAGGCAGGCTCTTTTAAATGTTTTTTTTTTATTTTCTGCTTGCTATTTTTTTTTCTGCTTGCTTATTTTTTTTTGCTAGCTAATGTTTTTTTCCGGCTTTCTAATGTTTTTTTTTTCCTTCATTTTTTGCTTTATTTTCAACTATATTTATCATTTTTTCCAATTTTAAATACATCAATACTTTCCAATTTTTGAACAAAGATTGACTCTATTTTTTTATTTTTTTTTCAATTTTAAATATATTTACTCATTTTATAATTTTTCTTCCATTCAATTTTTTTATGCTTATTGTTATTTTTTTTAATTATATTAACATTCAATTATACTAATTCACTTCAATTTATATTTATATTTAAATTTTTATATTACTAGTCATCGGCAGAACTCTATTGTATCATATTATTCATCATATATTTATTATATCAAGTTCATTTTATAGTTTTTATTAGTCATATATAACCATCATTGGGTATTTAAGTTTTTTCCAAAGTTTCATTTCAAATTTCCAACTTTTAGATCGAATTTCCGTCATTTTTGTTGACCGTAAACGATATCGATATCGATATTTGGAACGAGATATCCGTAAATTTGACTAGTGATATATCCGTCGATATCGATATTTTCATCCTTGTGGATACGTAAGTTTTTTCTAAAATTTTATTAAAAATTTCCAATTTTTAGACCGAATTTTCTTCATTTTTGTTAACCGTAAACGATATTGATATCGATATTTGAGACAAAATATCCGTAAATTTGACTAAGAATCTATCCGTCAATATCGATATTTTCATCATTGGCTATTAGTTAAAAAATAAAACAATAAAGAAGACATATCAAAATGTATCCGTCACTCATTTTTCCCCCTTATATACTCTTTTTTTTTTTTTAAAAGTCGAGCAAATCAAAACATATCTACAAACCAAAACAAACTCTAGAAAGCAAAACGAAGAATGAAAATCACTTCTGAAGACCATGACTTCTTATTAACCCAACGTTTCAGCCACTTGGAAGAACGAAATAAACTATCTTGATCCTGTTTAGCCTGAATTAACGGTTAAATAACGGCAATGTATTAAACCAATATTTAGAAGATTAAAAGTAAAGGGTTGAGTGGAAGAAAATCAAATCATTACAAACGTGACTGCCAATTCAAACATAACATATAAACAAAGGTTTGTATTCCGTCAAATATAAAAACTATTGAACCAAAATGACCAACAATCCTTAACGCAGTTAGACATGTCTTAAACAACAAAATGAAGACAGTAAACATGAAAGGTTTTACTTGAACCCAGTCTGCTGCCTGCCATCGGGGATGGAAAATAGAACGATTGGCTTTGAAGGCCTGATGAACGGGACATCACATCTGAAATATCCTTTCCGCTCAAGCTGCAATACATCACCACGTTTCAGCATTCGCATGTTGGAATCTCCAAGAGCAGCAGTCTCCTTTTCCGTACATGGGTTAACCACACTAACGAAATCCTCTCCTTCTTCAAGCTGCAATCACAAGTTCAATAAAAAAACAGTAACTTAGACTGCACAACTTATATACCACTCTTAACAACAGTATCACCTCACCATAGATAAACAATAAACAACTACCACATTTGCATGTCCAAACTATTAGGCGCCCAAAGGAATTCAACTTAAATTATAGAAACTTCGATAGTGCACAAATGATGCCTATTATCTAGACGATAAACCTTGACATGCTCCATACATTACAATTACAGGTCCACATATGAAGCATCCGTTGTCTATTTTTGAAGTAGACAATGTGAAACTATGAAACCCATGCCTCTGTCAACAAATCATAAGCAAAATCACTGAATCAAGGTCCAAAAATGTTAAGTGATGTTTTCCTACCCTAACCCCAAGTTCCTTTTCCATTCTCTTATAAAATGAAAATGCAAGGTGATTAATCACTTCAAACAAGTGTCAGTTTCATATATTAATAAACAATAAGAGATGCTAAGAAGTCAAAAGTTGGCACATACCTTCTTCTTTGTTATCAGATAATCAAACTCCATCAATGAGAGTTTAATTAGTTCATCTGTTTCTGGTAGCCAGGTAAGCTTCAGCTTTGTGGTCTTGACAGAACCCTCAAGGTGCAACACACCTGCGAGTTTGAGATTTCCGTCTTGGTCTTTCTCAATTCCCTCAATTATGGCATTCCCCCAATCCATCAAGGTTACTTCCTCATCTACTTTGATGGACTCTGCATCAGCATGGTCTAGCCATATGTTCCTTGTGAATGTTGTTGCCTTCACCCCAGCACCGTCGTACTTCTTATGCTTAGGAATGATGCGGACAAATGGTTTCTCAGGACCATTAGTCAAAGTCAACAACACACGACGCTCTTCAATGACCGCAGTATGCCTTGGACATACAGGATCAATTATCTTCTTGTTAATTGTCCAAAGTTTGTCCCATTCCATGAGATTCAGATTTCTTGAAGCACCCTAAAACATAATAGTATAAAAATCAGTTATTAACATAAAGCATGCAAAGGAAAAACAATTGCTAATTGGTGTAAAACCAAATAAGTAAGAAGCATTGGGCAGGCATTATATGTTATATGCAATAAGCTCATAAATGCTTTTGAGCATCGCTCTACAATAGAATACTGTCTTACCTGTTCAATAATGAACTGTATCAATGCTTCAACTTTCAGACCTCTGCGAACAATTCCTTGAACAGTTGGAAAACGAGGATCATCCCACCCATTAACTTTATTATTTTGAACGAACCATAAAAGCTTGCGCTTACTGAGAAGTGTATAAACCATGTTCAACCTACTAAATTCATAAATATGCACTTTCCGTAGTTCCATATCTTCTTGAATTCGGTAGTACTGGGCATTGCGATCATGATACTCACTAGATCGAAGTGCATGAGTAATACCTTCAATAGAATCAACAAATGGACATGCAAAATCATAAGTTGGATATAACTTGTACTTAGACCCAATCCGATGATGGGGCGTTGGATTGCAACGGTAATAAACTGGATCCCGAACAGATTTGTTTGGATCCTGCATATCAAGCTTCCCACGGACACAGCACTGCTGACCCCTCTCAGAACCAGCAATCATTTCCTTCCATAATTTTAGATTCTCCTCAACACTGTTGTTTCTACATTTCGATTCAATGCCATCCATTCTTTCTTCCTTCATCTTCTCACGTGGTGTATCATCAACATATGCTTTACCCTGACGAATCAAATTCTCAGCCATTTCCATCAACTGAGGGAAGTAATCCGAAGTATAGGTAACTGTTTCGTACTTGATACCCAATGTCTCAATATCAATGAGCAGATTTTCCACAAACTCATTGCTTTCTTTATCAGGATTTGTATCATCAAATCGTATAATAACCACTCCCTCATACCGTTGAGCAAAATACTGATTCAACAAAGCTGCTTTTGAGTGCCCAATGTGAAGAAAGCCACTGGGCTCTGGCGCAAATCTCAGTTTCACCTTTCCAACCTCAGCTTCTGGGAGCTCTACTTCAACTGTTGGTTTGCTTCCTGCTTTCCCTTTCTCAGATACATCTCGATTTACACCCTTTGACTCCTTGTTGGCTTGAGTGCCTTTTAATTTAGTTTCTGTTGGATTTCCCAAGGCTTTCTTGCCAACAAAGGTAGCTGTGACTTCATTCAGAGCATCACCATATTCAGCTAATAGTGAACCAAACCACCGAGAAAGGTTTTGGTACTTCTTTGACTTCCTCAAACTCTCCCATCTTTTCCCAGTTCCTGCTTATCTTAGATTGTTAATTACGAATCCCAAAAAGAACTTCCATTTATGCTACAGAAATGTTTATATAAGAAATTCCAGTTTCCCCTTAGTTTGAGACCTTATCCATCAATTTTTAGTTCTTCACATAACCATGAAAAATTAACATAAGATAAAAACTAAAGAGGTAAAAAGACTGGGAGGAGCGACGCTATACCTGCAAGACCTGACCAGATTGCTATATCGGCAATGGAAAGAGAATCACCAACGAAAAAAGTACGGGTTCCCAAATATGCATCCAAATGTTTACATGCATTCTCAAACGCAGAACCCAGTGAAAGCACAGGCACATAATCAAGCCACTCATCAATCCGGGCAGCGTGTAATGCATTCTCACCATACAAGTTTGCAATTCGACCAATATACCGAAGAAGCACAAAAATTCCTTGCAATTTCAGCCTAGAATGAAAGATAAGGAAATGCATTCAACCACTTGAAAGCAAGTGCAACAGAGACTGATGTAAACAATTAATAGCATAATAGATATAGAGATGAGGGATTTACCCATTGGAGAATTGCAAAAGCAGAGGGGGCCCAGGAGACTGAGAGGCATCGGTGCGTAGAGAAATTCCGGAGAGCTTGGCCGCCACCAGCACCGAGAGAGGAGGGTTCTCGGCGGCGAAGGAAAGAGCCTTAATCTCCATCAAAATCGAAAGCTTCAGACTTTGCTCTGTGAAGTCGTTTCTTTGCTGATTTTTTTCGTTGAATCGGTCGAATTTCAAGGGTAAAATGAGATGAAAAGGGAAACGAGGGTGTTGTTCCGTGATTCCAAGCGTAAGCTGCTTCACGGCAGTAGAGACTTAATATATGGTGATGTCGGAGTTAAAGCCTAAACCAGCCTAGAAGGTAGTATTTAGGAAGATGAAGCCTAACCCTAAAGTCATACACAAAATACAGGACTTATTAGTCAAATTGTTTTTTAACTGGACATTCACTATTACTTAACTCTCCAAAATAGATTTCATTTCAACATGTTGTTAGAACTGCAATTATTTATAAGCAAGTTAATATCAACATTACTATTATTTATATGTCAGTCACTGTTTAATTATTTATAAAAAAATTATTAAAATTAATACCAAAAAAGGAAGAAAATTATGAATAGTGAATTCGGTTTGGGTTCATCATCTTCTTCCTTCATCATCTTCTTTACCATATCCCGCGTAAAAGGCAGGCCCTCCAATTTCAAACATTCCACCACCATTACTATTAAACCCACCAATCACAAGCATCCATTACTATCAAGTCCACCAGTCACAAGTTGTTACTGACTCTGATTCAAATTCCTATTTCCCTTCAAATTTCCATCTCCCATTATAAAAACGGCATGAATCAAATAGAAAGGAAAGAGTAACAATAATTTTTCCAAAAGCAATTTAATTATCACTACAACAAGAACAACATGTTAAAACAACGAAATTAAACAGGAAAAAATAGAAACACTCCTCTAGAGTAGAGAACTTGAAGAAATAGAAACCATTATCATTGAGGACTTCAACAAGTCCCCGATGTTCCCAAATTTTCTGAGAGAGGATGTTGACCACAGAGAATGGCAAATGCTTCTCAACAAGATAACCCACACCCACAAGACACGTATTCCAAACTTTGGCCTCCTCCACTGTCGCTAGTCGAGGTGGACACCACCTTGCGATTGCCAATAACGGTAGGTTTACAAAATTGAAAGCGTTGTGATTTCACATGAGTGGAATTCAAACCTTTGACGACGTCACAAAAGTTGATGGCAGATGAAACCTTGGAAGCCAGCCCAACCTCCGACGCCAAGGGTTCGCGAAGGGAAAACCCGACAATCCTTGGAATAACACCAAAATCCGCATGAATGAAGCCTCCAAAATCAGGACCCAACAATAGGTTCTGATCGGCCCAACCCATCAATATGACAAGGGGATCCACCAACAACACCACCAACAATGAAAAACAACAAATCAAGGACTGACACATACGTACTAGTGATGTTGTTAACATAAGTAATAGTGATGTTGTTACTAACTTGGCTAATGAAATAAAGCAATGGAAGTAACAAAAGTGCAGTTCATTGGAACTAAATTCATTTTGGAGAACAAAGTGATAATTAATGTCTCATTAAAGGAGCATTTTGAGTAATAAGTTAATAATACTATGAGCTCTCACATTGTCACCATTTGATGAGCCCATAATAAACTTAGTAAGATATTCTTATCACCCTCTCTCTGTTCTTTTTTTGGCCAAAAGCCTTCTGTTCTTTTTCTTTCCTTGTTGCTTTTTTTTTTTTTTGGTTTTTTTAGTTTTTTTGTTTGTTTGTAAATGTGTAATGCACACATTTGTCAGTGTACACCAAGTAAGTGAAGAACAACTAAGTAACCCGCTAATTTTGGCTTACTAATTTAAATAACCTATATTTATCAAAGTAAATGACCTATAAAGGTAAATTTAGGGATCTTTTGGGTCTTAAGTGTTTGAGATAATTGAGATATGAAATTGAACCTATTGGTTTGATGTAATTTTAATCTGTTTATTATAGAAGAATTAGATAGAATTGAAAAATGAAATTGAACCTATTGGTTTGATGTAATTTTAATCTGTTTATTATAGAAGAATTAGATAGAATTAGTGATTACACACTAAGAGAGACTTGCCTTTTTTTTAATTCTACTTTATTAAGTGGATTTTCTTTATTGGAAAAAAAGTATGGAAGAAGGTGTCTTAGATGGATATCCCCTTGAACGTAACCACATAGACAACCTTTTCGATCACAGAACGTACACTCACCAAACCTCATGGGAATAAACCCTTGCCATTAGACCCTCACCCTCGGTGGTTAAAGTGGATTGAATTGAATAATTTTTTTTTTCTCCTACTCACTTTAATCCCATTATCCTGAAAGTTCATCTATTTTTTTACATTCAAATTATATTAAATTTGATGAATAATCCTATATAATCTAATCTCAATCTCCAAAATAAGTATCACTAGTATCATAACCTAGTGAGCTAGTGGTATTTCTTTTGCGAAATGGTGGGTTTTTTTTTTTTGTTAATTGAAATGGTGGGTTTCAAGTTTCGGATTCGACAAAGTTGACACCTCCTTTCTCACTGATAACAATGACTTCGTAAAACAATGTGAACTTTGATGGCTAGCTCATTATGTGGGCTAGCGGTATTTCCCTCTATCTTCAACTAGAATTATGCAACTAGGTGTAAGCAAAAACCTTGTTCTGTCTATTCCAATTTCTTCCTAACAACCATTGCATGATTAAGGTTTACTGATTGACAAGGGCAAAACTCAATATAATTACATTACAAAATCTTCCACACATGCAAACTTGAAAGTTGCAAACTTTGCTTCAAATTTCTCGTTTTAATTTTCTGCTCCAGAGTTGTGCAAAATCCAACAAGTCAGACCATTGCAAGAACGAGGAGAAACAAACATGCATATTTACAGGTTAATTAAAAGCAATACAACGTGCTTCCAAAGAATTTGAAATTACAAGGCATATGGAGATGCAACCTTCCAACTCCCACTCTTCATTATCGGCTGTACACTTGAGAATCTTTGTTGTTTCCCGTCCAAAATTGTCTTAACTAGGATCTCAACTTGTGTGCAGCAGCTAGTTCCACAGATACGATGAAGCTTGCCTTCCCTGCTTCCCTCAGATACTGAACTTCGCCGTTCATGAGCTTCACCAGTTTGCTGCTTATAAGCAGGCCAATGCCCTCCTCAGATATGTCTTTTCCGTTTCCAAACATCTGGTTCAGCAATCCTTCTGGAATCCCACCACCCGCATGCGTTATCCTGATGTTATGAACAAATTCAATTGTTTGTTTATCATACAATACAAGTTACATGACAAGACAAAGTTATGATTTCAAATTGAAGTGTCAAGCCTTACCTGAGTTCTAAATGCACGAGATGAACAGACTGTCCTAACTGATCCTTAGTCAAATTAGCTGAAATACTAAGCTGGCCTCCGGTTGGCATATAATGAACTGACACGGCTAAGAAATCAGCCAAGATTTGTTGAAGCCTGAGACTATCGCCGTATAAGGTCTCCTTCGTGATCTCTTCTGCTGCATCATGGACAATACGGATACTCTTGGCATTGCTCTTGATCGTGACTTGACTCACAGAGGCAAGCAGTACTTCATGCAATGTGAACTCCACCATTTCCAGGTCCAAGTAGCTGTCAAGGAATCAAAATTAACAAATAAACACAGAAATCTTCCTCTCTCTTTTGCCCTATCTCTGTTTCATTTGATTCTTATCACTATGATAATAAAGTATCACTAAGTAAATTGATAGTTATGCTAAAATATGTGAGAGATCTTTCAGTGTCAAAATCAATAGCCTAGGAAGAAAAAGGACGAGGGAAGATTCAATCTACCAGAAAAAAAATTTAACCTACCAGGGAAAAAAAATTGATTTAATCATAAACTATTATTTCTTTTTGTGTGGCTTAGGACTGAAAAAGATGCAAAGCATCTAACTTCAGAAGGAAACTGAAAATTTTAAGAGGTATTTGTCTAAATGCGAGGTAAAAAGATTCAATATTTAACGACTGGACTTTAGCATACCCGTCTATGATGGTATCAAGATCTGAGTCATCCAGTATTTTGTTGAGCTGGTGCTGGCAATGGGCACTAGTATGCAGAATCTGTTTTTGTTCTGCTCCCAACTCAGTACCCTCGATCATTTTCCGAGAAAATATTATACCAGCTAAAGGGTTGCGAATCTGCCTTTTAATATAAGCCAGTTCTTTCAATCTCTTCACAGCAGTTTGTTCTGATAAGTGCTGGACATGAAGTGCTTGTTGCAGCTCTTGGCTAGCAAGCTGCAGGAAGCAAAAGACCCCAGTGATAGAGCCTTCACTGTCTAGTTTCTTACTCACACATAACAGGCATTCTATGTGCTTTCCATTGCGAGCACTGAAATCAAAAGGAACCTTCTCGGACACCTGACCTGTCATGCAATGGTTAAGTACAATACCAAGATTTATGAAAGCTTCTTGATTCTTCAGAGGACAACATGCCATGTTGAACCCAAAAACTTCCCCCAACAGCATTTTGTCCATTACCTCCTCGCGTTTCCACCCAGTTAACTTCGTCATTGCTGGATTCCACTCAGAGCACCAGCCAAATTCATCAGTACCGAATATTGGAGGGATCAGAGGGTTTGGGTTCTGCACAATTGCTTTGTAATCACCTTCAATCCGGGTGAACTTGTCCATCACAGTCTTCTCGCCAGTGATATCCTGAGCCACAAAACAAACCCCTACAACATTAGCACGAATGTCTCTGCTCGCACAAGCATTCACAACTAAGCTGATGGGACCAAGGTCAATCCTGGAACCATGTGTTTTTATCTCAAATTGGATGTTTTGTTCCTCTTTTCCTGATCAAAGAAAACGAAAAAAGACGAACTTAATACAAATAGAACAATAAAGTTTAAAATCTCAAACTTGACAATCTAAAAATGCCTAAAATATCACGTAGGATTAGGAATAAGACATACCATGCAAAGCCGAGTCCAACATCTTTTTCACTATGATAGTTGAAGAATCTTCAACAAGTGTGAGAAAATGCTTTCCAATTGCTTTCTCAACAGGAAGACCTGTTAACTCGGAAATTTTTGAATTCCACCCATTAACCAGCCCACCAACATCAACCGCCAAAATTGGAACTGTCGCTGTTTCAATCAAACGCACCATCTCACTGGTCACTGCTTCCAGTTCTTGCATCCCTTCAATTTTTAGGTCACTAAGCTTTACATTGATTGCGTTGGGGTTTACATTCAAGTTTCCAACATCTTTGAATGCGTTCCTCAGAATAAGCTGCAAAGAATGAATTGCATCCATTTCATAGTCCTTCCAAGGCAAGCTCCTTGTCTTAACAACTTTAAGGAAAGCCTTGAATGATGATCTAGGGTGCATCTTGCATCCATCATCCTTCTCACCAGCTTCATGTTTTGCACCACCCCATCGAATTTCTGCTGCTGTGTGGGAGCGAAACCAAAAAAGCATGTCCTTGGCAGTTATCCTGACAGCTGCCATTCCGCATACTACATCACCAAGAGCAAGAGCCCCAGGGAACCCTGCGTCATACAAGCTATCTGTACTTAAACCTGTGGAATCCGTATGGTACTCAGAGAGCCAAGCGGCTATATCATGAAGCTGGAAGTCACTTGGAGCCATTCCAAGTCTCCATATCTTGTTCTTGTATAATAAGGCAGCTCCATCACATTTCACCAGATCCATAATGTTAGGGCTCTGTGACATAATACCCAAAGGTGCATCACGTAACAGCATATCGCATAACAGCGTTTGGGTGCGCAGAATGTTCTTCTCAACCATCTGATTTTCCAACTCTAATTCCTTATTAACATGGATAGCAAATACCTGAGCTAGAAACTCACAGGCGTACCTAAGAGGGAAAGGAACAAACCTTGGACTTGTATTATGACATACCACTAAACCCCAAAGTCTCTTTCTTTTTTGAGGTGAAACAGAATCAGGACTGACAACCTCGTCATCCCCCTCATTAACCACAACTGCCATAACAAGAGATGCAATCGAATTCATGTTCTTCATATACTGCAAATGGCAACTGTGTGGGGCTCTTAGGGTTGAACCGCACAATGTGAGATCCAATGGAAGCTTCTCATCTTGAAGCACCTTCACATGTTTTGCACAACAATCAACAATCATTCGGACCTTATTTTTCATAAATAGGAACCGCGAAGCCTGAGGTATATCTGTGGATGGATAGTGCAAACCTAGATATGGCACCAGGCCAGGCTTCGTAAGCTCAGAGACCACTTCCCCATGATCATCATCATGAAATTTATAGGCCATCACCCTGTCATAACCAGTGAGCTCAAAAACCTCTTGGACCATTGTATCACAAAGCCTCTCCATGCTCCCACTGGGCAAAGCCTGCAAGCGAGCAATTGCTTTGGCTGCAAGCTTGTATGATTGCAAGGCCCCAGCAGCAGTCATAGGGACTTCATAAGGCTTCACTGGCTCAAAGTCAATGATCAAACTTCCTGTTACTCGATGAGTCATTGCATAGAAAGGCTTGCCAGAGGTCTTGCAATGGACTAAGATGGGATTTAAGAGAGAAACCTCCCCAAATCCAAGGGCCTTGTGCAATGCAGAGGCGCTAGGGGCAGTGAAAACTGTTTTTAAATCTGTTCCTATGCCAAGAATAGGGTATTCCCCAACGCTTGGCACTGCATGATTGACCATAGTCAGCATTTCAGGGGCATTCTCACTGTATGCAATGACCTTGAAAGTTTTCTCATCTAAGGCAAGCAAGCAACCAAATGGTTGGATCAGCTTGCCTTTCTGTATGTGATGGAGATAAGCAGTGGTCACTTTGTCAGACCTGGGTGATTGATCTCCACCACCTGAACCGGTAACACGCACTGAGCTGGAGTAATCAAAGGAACTGCCTGACTCCTCAAAATCTGCATGGAGCTTTGCATCAACAGTTGTCTGAGTAATGACTCTAGCACTGTGTCTAGACTGCGCCGAATTGCTGGCTGAGTTGTTGGGTCTTGAAGTAGACATTCTCACATAAACTGAAAATGGAAGAAAAACTACTTAGAAACAAACACACAAGAGGCTTAACATTATGAAACCCCTATTTCCCAAGATATTCCCAGAATTGATTCATAAAATAGTAAAGCTGATTCTACTTGTGATTGATTTTATTTCATCACAGCCATCAGCATGAAAAAAAAATATTGTCAAGTCCAAGGTGCTTTAATTTCTTGGTCAGACAATCAGGAACCAACTAAACTAGTTCATTAAAGGAAACTCAGGATAATAAAAGACCTAAACAACTAGTGATTGAACAAGGCAAAATAACTACAACAAGATCAGGAGCCGACATCAGTAAATGGCATAGAAAGGAAATCAACCGAGCTCTTAAACACAATCAGGGCAACATAGTTGCCAGGAATTTATTAAACTAAAATGAAAAAAAGGTAGGCAGGCAAAGAAATGAAAACAGCCTAACCTTTTTCAGCTGCAGTAAAGCTGAGCTCAGTGAAGTCTCAGATGCAGACTCAGCCAAGTTTACCCAACTTATACACGAATCCAAATTGCCAAACAAAAACTTGGGCTTAGCACAAAATGTAAAAAGATAAATTCCTCCCACTGCTAATCTCGATCAAAGCCTCTACTCTGACTGTGGAGTGTTCGCATACCCAGTAGCCAAACCCAAGAGTTCTTCAAAAAAGGAACCGCCCTTAATAAAATAACAATATAATTAAAGAGACGTACAAATTTAGAAAGCAAAATTCTCAAATGGGTCCACTCTTATAAACTCAAAAAATGGATCCAAGAGAGAGTGGTACTGTTGTAGCTGGAAAGCTAACAATTTCTATTGAGAGAGATGGGCTGAACTTGGGTAATTGGGTTGCCTTTCCAAATTGGCAAAAAGAGTTAATTAGTGACAGCCACTAATAGCAGCATGATCATCTCGCACATGGCATTCTGAAAATCTGGGGGTTCCCGACTCAAAATTGCATTCTGAAAATCTGGGGGTTCCCGACTCAAAATTGGGAAGAGGAAGCAATCCATTGGGCAGAATATAAAGAATAAGATGAGAGTGGCACGGTTAAGACTGATGAATAAACTAATGAGGAAATTAGGCTGCAATGGCCAATGGGTCACAGCAGAGAAGGTGGACACACACACACACAGAATTGGGGATTGCGATAACCAAAAAGGCCACGCCTACCTTTTTAGTTTTTTCAATCGAATAGCACCAAGAGAAAGGGTAAGGGATTATGGGCGTCACGTGCACAACCCAATCCTGTTTGCTGCCTCGCTGTGCATCTCTCAGAGATTGTATAAATTAATGGGACTTGGATACGCATCCATGTTGAATAATTGTTGCTGCTCAGTTGTTTATTGGCCAGTCCCTTTGCTCGAGGATCGATCTCCTAGTAGCAGCATTGGGATTAACTTTGTACTGTTTTGCAAGTGTTACCGACGTTCTCGGGTGAACAAAGTGGGAATAATATGGTTAATATTTTTTCAACTAATGAATGGCATAATTTAAAAATAAACTTAATATGATCTTTCGAGATGTAGCCATGCTTTGGTGGTATAGGGTCCATGCCCTTTACCAGCTATCTTATCCTCGTGTGTATTATAATATTATTTGGACTTCTTGGCAGATTCTACGCGAGAGTGTGAGATGGCGATGGGTTGGGCATGGATTTGATCACATTGAAGCCCATCTTTGTTGAAGTCTCAAGGATATAGCTCCCTCTCACTCTCAGTAGGAACCTTTTCACCGTCCAGAAAAAGGACATAAAGTGCCAAACTCGTCAGTTAGCCGTTCTATCTAAACATTTGAACAATGACAAATTGTAGTGTTCCCCTTGTTTCCCTTTTATATGCAAAGATGTCAATGTAAAAGTAAGAATCATTTTACCTTCATTCAAGTTTGCTAATCAATAAACGAATTTGTATCATTTTTTTATGAAATTCTGCCGCTTAGAAAATCTTGGTTATCGATTTGGTGAATGCAGGAGGATTTGAGTAAAACAGCAGTTGGGATTCTCATCCGCACATGAATCCCAGAATAGCTCGCTTACAAGTAGCTTGCTTACCGCCTGGTCAGTGTTAACATTTCCAATGTAATCAGAGGCGACACCATGTGTGGGGGCAAAAGGGTGATTACAAAATAGCTTGCTTACAAGTTAGAAGAGAGCAATTTTTTCTTCATGCTGCACATGTTACATGTTCTGAGCTCCTTTTTGCTCTCTAGTCAAGTGGTATAGCTTACTGCCCAATAATATGATATGTCCGAATATCAAAGAGTCTCGAGAAATTACAGGCTCTAACACCGACTTCTAACTTCTATTCAAATATAGCACTATTAATATGTTAATCAAAAGTAGCATTTTTCATGTATTTCTCAATTAGTTGACACCAACTTAGTTCCCGAATAGCAGAAACTTAGTTGCCAAATAGACGACATAGAGCGACTGAGTGCATTCCCCTGAAAAGAAGATTGAGGAGTAGCGAAATAAATAGTTAACAAATAGTTATTAGAGGGGAACTAATTGATGCGGAGGAAGAGAATAAGAAACTATAATTTAAGAAAGGTCAACCGGGGCAAGCACTTGGGAATGAAATGTAAACTAAGGGGAAATTAATTGAATATTAGAGGGGAAAGACTGACAAGGTAAAGGTGGAACTAATTGGAACAAAAACGTGTTGATTACTTGGGAACTAATTGTTCACTATTTCGAAACTAATTCTCAACTATTTTGGAACTAATTGTAAACAATATGTGAACTGTGTCATCTCTTTCGCAGCTAAGTGTCAATTATATAAGAACTAGGTAAATAAAAGTTAGGAATTAGTGCCCAAAAAAAAAATCGAAAAGCCTATAATTTTTCAAAAATCTTCGCTACGGCAATCGGCCTCATTATAATTATAAAACCCCCCCTCATTCCACTCGTCTCTCACAGAATACACGAGCCTCTGTCTTTTAATTCACCTGGCTCCCAATTGGTTCCATCAAGGTGAGTGGTGCCACACGAGTAGTGGCGCACCAAAAGAATCTCTAGTTTGAGCACATTGCTCAGTATTCTGAACCTGTTTTTGCATCAAACTCAGTAGATATGCTTATCCATCAGAAGAGAAGAGAAGGCAAGCTAACGGCTTCTCCTGTTGACCAACAACCAACAACACATGCCTGTGAACTATGACCTGACTTCGAGACGAACATCATTCAGTCTAACATCTGAAGGCTTGAAAATCTAGTGATGCATCAAACAACCTGTATCCATATGCAGCAGCTGCCAGAGAAGCAAATACATCTCCAAATTCACTCTAGCTTGCCTAAATTTATGTCACAAAGGGTTCAATTCAGATCCACGTCCCATTCAACTCCTCGTATAATGGTCTTTATCGCCAAAAGAACCCTAACTGTGACAAGGATTCGTAATAAAAGGTATGCCTTTAACCATATGGAACCCTTCTCTTCTGACAGCAACCTCCAAAATATCTTGGACTTAAAGTGGTCCTACTACTGTCATCTAAGCTCAAATGTGCATGAAGATGACATTTTCATGAAACTTGAAAAATTATAGAAACCAAAATCCTTCCCGGATGAAATCCTTGCCAGAGCAAACTTGCAAGTTGCAATTCTGTCCGTTAACAAGGAATTATTACCATGAGACCAAAAGAAAAAAAAGGAGTCATTACCCAAAATCAAGAGCCCATATAGTCCCATGATCAACTGGATTATAGATTATATACATAAACATTTTAACTTTTTGGTCAATTAATAAAGGGGTACAAGGGAGACTATATGGGCCCGTTTGGCAGGTAGTAACGGACTAGATAATTCATAGAAGTCAAGGTATTTTAAAGGTATCACTGTAGACAGAGAAGGAAACTTACCTCTTCTATGTATAATCCTCTCTAAGCCCCTAGAGTGCCTAGTCATTGACTTTTACCTTCAAAATATGATGAGCCATCCAAACTAATCTTCCCCACCAAATGAGGCCTAATGGTTTTATGCCCTAACAATTAATCTACTACAAATGGCGAACCTTCTGGCATCCAATTTTAGGCTGAAAAACCCTCTAGGTATTTGATAAGCTTATAGAAAAATGATGTACCATTATACTGTAAAAGAAATTCTCGAAACAGAATCCATGAAGTCAACTGAAAAGACCAAAGTCCACTGAAAACAGAATAAAGGTAGAAAGAGACATACCGTAGGTGCTTAATTAAGACGACCGCAATATCTTAACCTCGAAGCCTGTCAATGAGGCACCCCCTAATTCAGTTATTGGATTGAAAAAGTATGAAACTTTACAGTCTACAGAAAATCAGAAAACAAAACAAAACAAAACAAGATGTATGAATGAATTTACAAACTGATAGAATTCAATAGTTTCAACCTCTTGCCCTCTCCGACAGTTGATCAAAGCACTCTCCGTCTCTCATTTGTAAACTCCGATTACATTATGCAGCACCTACTTGCACCCAGAATTAGTATCAAAGGTAACAACAATAGGGCATGAAACATAAAACTCCAATTACTTTGCAACTCATACCAAAGCTGCAAAACAACAAGAATATATTCTTGAAAATGAATGAAGCCAGGTTTCTCCATCCGCTGGCTAAAAGCTATCCTAAAGCATATATTCTTGATACTAATATGCACTATGCCATTGAAAATCTATTACCACATTGACACATTCTTGCCAGAAATCAAACTCCCAAACTAATGCAAATCCGTGTATGATCCATTCATTCACAACCACAATGCACTCCTAATATCATGAAAGAGAGAACAATAAAGCGTTTAATTTCAAAATCCAATCAGCCTTGTCATGAACATCAAAATTCCCCAGACTCTTCAACTCATTTTGACATAATTCTCAAAAATCAAATCCACACAAACAACGCCTCCATGAAAAGTGCAGGAATTGGCAAGGAAATCCTTCAAAATTCCCTAGAATGTGAGGGAACATCAATGTCTAGGTGGGGATTGCATTCCTTAGAGTAGAAGTCATTTTTCTCCAGGAAAGCTCTCAACATCCCAGAAGTAAAATTTGGGTGTTCTGGGTCGCTGGTCTGGGAACCAATTGGTGAACCCAGAGTTGTTGGTTGCATGAAACAAAAGTAACAACCTTTATTACCACCGCCATTAGAGCCACCTCCAAACCTCTTACCTGAAGAAAATGCACAATAAGACGACCTAGAAGAAGTCCTCGTCTTGTATTTTATAGGGAATTGCTTCCTGGATTTTGCGAAGGGATAGAGGACCACCTGCTTGGCCTTTCCAAAATTCCTAAAAAACCCACTACCACTAAACCCTCTCTGCCTTTTTGTACGCTCATCGCTTCCACTGCATCTGCATCTACAGTGCTGCCCATCACTACCACCTTCCTCGTTTTCATCCTCGTAGCCATCATCGCCCACACAGCTTCCACCGCTTTCATCAACGCTCGCAATCTCCTTATTATCAACCAAAGACATCAATTTTATATACAAATATCAAAACTTTCACCAAAAGCAAACTCCAAAAAGCACCAACAATAGCATATGGATCATCAAAAGTACGAAGTTGATTAAATGCGTTGGACCAAAAAGAGGAAATGAACTCGACCCAAATGGGAATCCTCGTTGAATTTCGGTGTTTTCGTGAAAATACGGAGAGAAATTTGATAATCCAGATGAGGGGAAGCCCGATTTCTACGCCAATGTTGTAGGGCGTAGGAGGCTGCTCTGCTGGGTAATAAAGTTTCGGTTCTTTAGTCCCAATCCAAGAACTAAACGTAGTGATTAAACTTTTTCAAACTCACCTTATGTATCTAGTCTACGATTCCAGATTTGACCATATAAAACAGGACACGTGCTTGTTTTTTTTTTTAATACAAAATAAAAATGCTTTAGACGTTTTTGTTTAGTTTAAGCTGGTATTTGTGATCATTGGAGTTAGGCTTGGCTTTGGATTAGTGCTTCTTAAGTCTTCTAAAGCTTCGATTAATAAAATATATTTGTCTTATAAAAGCTTGAGAACTGTATTTATCTTCTATATTCTCTTTCGTTTATCCTTTCATAGAGGTACAGGAGCAAGTATAAGTACACATTAATTAGATCGAAAGTATTATATTTTATTTGTTTAAAGAATAAAATACATATGAGAGATAAATATACGCATTTGTTAAAATAAGTTTCTTATGCATGTGATTTATATATATTAGAGATGTGCACGGTTTGCATTGATACACATGCTACCCAAATTTATATTTAAATAATTAAAATCTTAATAACTCGATACAGTTTAAATTTTCAAAAATTGGATTGAGGAGTTAGAGAGTTGCTCCTGCAAAACATAATTTTTTTTCTTCCAAAATTCCATCATCGTTATTGGGATTTCATTTATTTACATCCAAATTTTATTCATTCATACGAAGATTTCATTCATGCACATCAACAAATTAAAAATTTCAACATTTTACTATACTTCAAATATGGCTAGTTATATTTAAATATAATTTAAAATTGAAAGTAACACAAAATGAGTAAGGATTATGTGAGGTAGGATAGTGATGAATACTTACATTAACATATTATAGGGTGAAAATTATTAACTAATAAATAAAAAAAAACCATGGGTTTGGTTTGGATTTCAACGGTTCCTAAAAATAAAAATTTAAAACCAAACTATTACTAAATGAACAAATTAGATTTTCAAACTATTTGACTTTTATTTAGTCAAATCCAAATCAAAGTGCCATAACTATTTGAAGTGAACTAACTGATTTATGATTTTAATTAATTTATGTCCACCTCTAACGCTCAACCGTGAGATACCAAGAAAGATACATTGATTAAAATAATATTCAAAACGGCGCTAGGCTAGGCGCCTAGGCGGTTGTTTTTTTAGGGCAAGATTTCATAAATTAATAATATATGAATACTAACAGATATAATATATAAATACTAACAAATAAGTATTGTTGATACCATATCGACCGACCACCTAAGCACCGGGCCCGCCAGGACAGGAAGGACACCCATCGATTCTCTGATCGGCACCCCACACCGTGGCCCGCCGACCGGCACTGACCTGCAGGCCTGTCGTTCGGAATCTGACATGGTACAGACGCCAGCTGGCTGCGACAGTCACCTAACCAACTCTGCCATACCAACTCCCTGACGGAGGCAGGTTGGGACTCCAGCTGGCGCCTCCTTCGGATGTTCAAGGCTTGTCAGGCAACTCTCAGCCACAAAGCACAACCTGCTCCCGCAACAGTAGCCCACCTACCACAGTTATGGCTACTATAAATACCTCAAAACCCTTCACAAAGGTAAGAGGCTGATACCCGATCCAGAGCACTGTATTTACTTGCCCCTCGGCACTCAGATACTAACTTAGGCATCAGAGCCCCTTTGGCCGGCACCACACCGGTGTCAAGACTTTGCAGGATCCCTGCCGAACAGCAACGCCCCCAGCGGGCCCAAGACACCACACAGCTGGTCCTAGAACCCCCAGCGGGTCTCATCGAGTTGGTCATTTCAGGATCAAACAATTGGCGCCGTCTGTGGGAACAAGTATACATCCCACTTACTCACATACCTTCGCTCAACACCCTGCCGACGCACCATGTCTGCTGAACGGGATGACGGTGAGCTCAACAACACCCCCCAAGTTGACCGCAGCCGAGCCCGAGCCAGCCTACCTTCCGAGGACATCCTCGAAATGCTAAGAACCCTCCTGTCGGAAGTTGCTGAACTCAGGAAAAGTAACGCTGCCATCGAGAACAGGAACCACGTGTGGGGGGAGCAACATGGAAGCACCCTGGCCATCTTGCAATCCACACGCGAGGAACTAGAGGAGCAGCGGGAGGCAACCAAACGGGCCTTAGCCGCTGCATCTCGTCGGCAGGAGTTCGATGCCTGTCGAGTCGAGATTGGTGACACTTGCTGACCAGAAGCGTCCGGTCACCTGCTCTTCCACCAGACCGACCTGCCTGGTCCCTCGGGAACGCAGATCTACCGTGACGCCCGCGAACTACTCAACAGGAGACAGACGCAGGCCCCGGCCAACCGTCTGACTTACCCCACTCACGGCCCCCGCATCCAGGCACAACCGCCTCTGCCCGTACTATCTCAGGGCGCCCGGTCTGGATCGGTATGCCGACCCACACAGCATCCGCGGCCCTCCGTCCAGCCTCCAGGCAGTCCCTCCTCGCCGGTCGGCAGGCACCAGCCAGAGGACAATGCCAGCTCGACCACGGCCTCGTCCGAGCGGCGACCGACACAACCTGGGAAGCCCAGGGGCGGCAGCACAAGTCATCCAATCGGCGACCAACCGATTGGGGAAGATCGGCCCGACCGATCAAACGAGGTGGTCCAGGAACTCCTTCAGCGCGTGCGGGAGTTAGAGGCCGCCAGACCCAAGGCTGGGACACTGCCCAGACCTCGGACCAACATCGGTCCCTTTACGGACCGCATCATGCGGTACCGCCATGAAACAGAGGTCAAACCCCTGAAGATTGCCCTATATGATGGACAAGGAGACCCAGACACCCACATCAATAACTAAAACTCCACGCTCGCCTTCAGAAATCTCTCCGACGAAGCACAGTGCCTGATTTTCAGCTCCACCCTCATTGGGGCCGCACTCAACTGGTTCTATCGTCTGGAACCACAGTCTATCGACTCGTTCGACTGCCTACACACGGTCTTCCTGAACCAGTTCATGATCCAGACAGATCGATTTCTCACAACCGAGGACTTGGGAACCCTCCAACAGGGAGATAGCGAGCCCTTACGCCAATACGCCGCTCGATTCAGCTTGGAATACTCCAAATGCCATGAGACGGATGACAAGGCCGCCTACCGAGCTTTCCGCAACGGGCTGCGGGAGTCCACCTTCAAGTACCATGCCTTCACCCAGGGTTGGGGGGATTACAATGAACTCATGCGGCAAGCGGCAACACACGCCAATGTGGAGCACTTCAAATCCCCCCAGGTGGTGCCCCGACCTGACGTGAATAGCACGCGCCCTCCACCTCCCAACAACTGGCAGGCACAGTCACCTCCACCAATCAATAACGCGCATACGGATCACCGATCTGACTCACACTCTGGTAAGCGTAAGGGGACGTACAACAATGATCATCGTGGGAGGGACAAGTACCACAAAAAGGGGCAGGGATCGAGCCACCACCAGTCAGGAAAACCCCACACGGGGCCCACCTCAACGTACGAAACTTATTCCATCCTGAATGCCTCCCTCGAGAATCTCTTGATGAGCATCGAAGGCACAATCCCCAAGCCACGGGCGCGACCGCCTGGCCCCCGCCCGTGCATCCAATCCAACCTGTATTGCCAATACCACAAGTTCAACGGCCATACCATCAACGAGTGCGTGGCCTTCCGGAACATCGTGGAGGCGCTCGTAAGAGAAGGGAAGATCAACCAGTTCCTCCAGCACGCGAGCCCCACGCAGGGTCTGCCACAAATCAACACGATCAGTGGAGGCCCTACCATCTCTTCCTCCTACACCTCCAACCGGGCCAAGAAAAACTTCCTGCGAACCACGACATCCAACCACCAAATCTTCAACATCGAGGATGGACTCGCCGCCAAGGTCGCACAGGCGGGATGTACGCCCATCACCTTCTCCGAGGAAGAAGAACAGGGGGTCATTTTTCCCCACGATGATCCATTGATCATTCGCGCTCAGATAGCCAATTTCGATGTTGGGCGGATCTTGGTGGATACTGGCAGCTCTGTGAACGTCATCTTCATGGAAACTTTCCACCAGTTGGGCATCAACTCCACAAGTCTCACCCACGCTGGTTCTCCGCTACTCAGCTTCTCGGGCGATTCTGCTATGCCCCTCGGCACTATCTCCCTGCCTATCTCCCTGGGAAGTGCGCCCAAGATCGCAACATCCATCACCACTTTCCTTGTGGTCGATTGCCCCACCGCCTATAACGTCATTTTGGGAAGGGGACTCCTCAACCAGCTCAGCGCCGTTATCTCCACTCGGGCCCTTCTATTAAGTTTTCGACCATCATGGGCACGGGTCAAGTCCGCCTAAATCAACAATCCGCCCGCTCCTGCTATCAGACCGCCTTGACAAAGCTTAACCCATGCGACAAGCGAGAAACCATGGCCGTCGCCGAGGCTGCTTACGAGGCCGACCTCGTCGACTCTGAGCTCCTTGAGCGAATACGGGCGGGTCCCCCCGAGGACCCGCGCGACCTCTCCGCCGTCTCACAGCCGCAACCCATGGAGGATACGGAGCTGATCACCCTTTGCCGGCGTAACCCTGAGCGGCAAGTGAAAATTGGGAGTACACTCACCCCAGAAATCAGGGCACAACTCATCCAGTTTCTCCAGGACAACAGCGAGGTCTTTGCTTGGTCCTACGCCGACATGCCCGACATATCCACGGATGTCATCTGCCACAGGTTTAACATCAACCCCTCCTTCAAACCAGTCACCCAGAAGCAGCGGACTTACGATGCTGAGCGACAGCTCGCCATGCAGGAGGAGATCATCCAGCTCAGCACCATCCACTTTGTGCGCAAGGCCATTTACGCCACCTAGGTTGCAAACATCGTACTAGTCAAAAAACCTTCCGGATCCTGGCGGATGTGCATCGACTTCACAGACCTGAACAAGGCCTGTCCGAAGGATAGCTTCCCCCTTCCAAAGATCGATCTTTTGGTCGATGCCACAGCTGGCCATGAACTCCTCAGCTTCATGGATGCGTACTCTGGCTACAACCAAATCAGGATGCACCCCGATGACCAAATCCACACCAGTTTCCGCACTAATTTGGGGGTCTACTGCTACAATGTTATGCCCTTCGGGCTCAAGAATGCCGGTGCCACCTACCAACGGCTCGTCAACTTCATGTTCGCTGATCAGATTGGCAAGACCATGAAGGTGTACGTGGATGATATGCTTGTCAAAAGTAGGACGGCCAACGAACACGTGCCTAATCTCCACAAGATGTTCTAGGTCCTGAAGCAGTACAAAATGCCGCTCAACCCTTCCAAATGTGTTTTCGGCATCCGTTCCGGAAAATTCCTCGGTTACATGATCAGCCAACGGGGAATCGAGGCTAACCCCGAGAAAATTAAGGCCATCCTGGACATGAAGCCCCCGCGCACACTCAAGGAAGTCCAAACCCTTACTAGCCGGATCGCCGCCCTCACCCGGTTCATCTCTCGGGCGACGGACAAGTGTTTACCATTATTTAAGGTCATGAAAATCCAGTCCAAGCACATCAACTGGGATGAAACGTGCGACGTCGCCTTTGAAGCCCTCAAAACTTACATGAGCATCGCACCCCTATTTACCCGACCTACCACCGATGATCGGCTCACCGTCTACCTTTCTGTCTCCACCTCCGCTGTCAGTTTTGTCGTCGTCACTAGCCGGGACGGCGTGGAGTTCCCTGTGTACTATGTCAGCAAAGCATTCCAGGACGCGGAGACCCGGTATAACGACCTGGAGAAGTTGGCCTTTGCCCTCATTGTGACGGCCCGGCGCCTCCGCCCATACTTCCAGGCACATCCCATGTTAGTCCTTACTAATAAACCCCTTCGCCAGGTGCTCCAAAAATCGGACGCTTCGGGGCGACTCATCAAGTGGGCAGTGGAGCTTAGTGAATTCGAGATCACATTCGCCCCTCGACCAGCGGTCAAAGGGCAGGTCGTCGCTGACTTCCTCTCCAAATTCACTTACAACACAACGCAGCACATGCCCGACACTCTTGATCCCAACACTGCGGCACCCGCCGCTCCTATCTGCAAGACGTCAACCCCGTCCACCTTGGACCCTGCCCAACCAATTTGGACTTTTTACGTGGATGGGTCTTCCTGTCATACTGGCTCTGGCGCTGGCCTCGTACTCAGCACACCTACCTAACAATGAAGCCGAGTACGAAGCCCTCCTTGCTGGCCTCTGGTTCGCCACCGACCTCCAAGCGCAGCAGCTGCAGGTTTACAGCGACTCTCAACTGATCGTGCGCCAGATCAATAGCCTCTATGATGCTAAAGACGCCTCCATGACCCGATACATGGACAAAGCCCGATCCCTGCTTCGCCACTCTCACGACTACGACATCACTTAGATACTGCGGTTGGAAAATAGCCACGCAGATGCCCAGCACTCCACTGTCACCGTTGCCTTGGACGGACCTGCACATACACAACAAACACCATCAGTCCCCGCCTCGGTAGCCCAAATTACCACACTATGGCCACTGGCCGAACGTCAGATCGATAACCTCCAGACTGGAAGTGGTTGGGAATCCTCGATCGGACCCTGCTGAAATCCCCCTCCCACGGCCCGGACACCCAACAGAAACGGTGCCTCTAGCTCTTCTGCGATGTCGGCACGTCGGTAATAAACGCACCCTGGGCACTCTTGTGCAGGCACTCCATCTGGTACCATCCCGACCCGTAGGTCTGCCTCTTGAAAAGGTACAGGGCGCACAGCTGCCCCCAGGTCGGTTCCGGTAATCCTGCCAGTCGAAAGGCCGTGTATAGGCTGATCAGGATGATCTAGCCGTTCGCATTCAACTGCCCCATGGCTAAGTTCGCCCTCGCCATCATGTCCTGGAGCCACGGGTGCAGAGGCAGCCTCACTCCGTGCTCAAATTAGTCGACATAGAACAACGTCGACCCCTTTGGCGGATCACTCGACTTCTTGCTCTGCTGCGGTACGCTCATCTTGATCTCCGCTAGCACATTATACAGCTCCTGGAACCTGTCCAGGTCGGACTGCCGAATGGTGTTCACCTCATAGTCCAAGGCGTACTCCACCTTCACCAGGCCATCGGTATCTAGCTCCATCGGCGAGCTCGTCTCCGTCCCGCTATCTTCAGCGTCGGAGTCGACGACGACGACTGGAGGAGGTGCGAGATGACGTCCCTCCTTCGCCAGGCCGGTCGGCAGCAGATGTGATGCATTCCCCCTGTTGCCGCACCTCCTTCCTCGGCAACCTGAGTGCCCCATCTAGGCTGTCACCGCTGCTGGACGACGACGACGTATCGCATGTGGACCCACTAGTGGACATTGAACCACTACGCTCGATCGGCACGTCGCTTGCCGAACGAGACGGTGCTTCCCCGCCAAAAGCTTGAGGGGACCTAACCCCAGATCCACTGTTTGACTCTGACTCTGACATCTACAAATTACCAAAACAAAGAAGCTACAACTAAGCACCTACGCTACGGAACACATGCTGAGCAGAGATGCCGTTCGGCAGAAATTATACCTGTAATATTGTCTTGGCCGAATTGGTCTCACGTGTGTCTCATTTCCTCTCGGCAGGCTTCAATTCAGTAGGCACTTGAAATTACTCCACAGATGCACTGAGTAAAAAGTGAAAAAGTCAAAAAGCTTCCACCCCTTTTTATAGGCCCCTGTCCCGCCTCGAGATACTCACTTCCGATCTGACGGCCACCTTCCGGATACGGATACGACCTTTTACTATATGCCCATCAATATCGTACACTCCCACCTACGTACATACGTACGTACATTCCTACCAGTGTACATCACTACAGCATGCCGATCGGAGCCTCTCGGCATCTCCCTCGACGGCATGCTTTATCTCTCCGACGACAAGCGCTAGGCAACCGACGGCAAGCACTAGGTAACCGACGGGTCCCCGCAATCCCCCTCGGCCGCCTCTCCACGATCTTCTGGTCATCACGGTGGGCAGCTTACGGGCCTCGGCACCGGGGACTCCTTTCACTTCGGACATACGGTGCACCTCCTCGATCCATGACTTGGGGGGGGGGGGGGCTACTAGGAGACAGGGCGCACCGCCCAGGTTGATCGATAGGCACTGGCCGTCATCACAAGTCCTCGACCGAGGAAATCCCCCTCAGTCAAAGACTTAGGGGACTTATGTTGATACCATATCGGCAGACCACCTAAGCACCGGGCCCGCCAGGACAGGAAGGATACCCACCGATTCTCTGATCGGCACCCCACACCGTGGCCCGCTGACCGGCACCCCACACCGTGGCCCGCCGACCGGCACCCCACACCGTGGCCCACCAACCGGCACTGACCTGCAGGCCTATCGTTCGGCACCTGACATGGTACAGACGCCAGCTGGCTGCGACAGTCACCTAACCAACTCTGCCATACCAACTCCCTGACGGAGGCAGGTTGGGACTCCAGCTGGCGCCTCCTCCGGATGTCCAGGGCTTGTCAGGAAACTCTCAACCACAAAGCACAACCTGCTCCTGCAATAGTAGCCCACCTACCACAGTTATGGCTACTATAAAGACCTCGAAACTCTTCACAAAGGTAAGAGGTTGATACCCGATCCAGAGCACTGTATTTACTTGCCCCTCGGCACTCAGATACTAACTTAGGCATCAGAGCCTCTTTGGCCGGCACCCCACTGGTGTCAAGACTTTGCAGGATCCCTGCCGAACAGCAACGCCCCCAGCGGGCCCAAGACAACACACGACTGGTCCTAGAACCCCCAACGGGACTCATCGAGTTGGTCATTTCAGGATCAAACAAGTATTTAATTAAAATTCACTACAAAGACAAATAAATTGAGATCAAGAATCATAAATATTCAAAAACGAAATTTTATAAAGAACGTAAGCATAAACATAAGCTTACGAAATAGAAAAATGTCTATAAGTTTAAGCTAACTTGGGCCTCTAACTTATTTTCTTTCTATATTTTCTTCTAATAATATTCTTCATATATAAGATGTTCAATTAATTAATTAATTATAGTGAAATTAATTACTTTAATTAATTATAGAGTTGGTGGCTTGGTGCTAGGTGGGCGCGTGTGGGTTAATTTGGAGTGCCCGCTCGGATTAAATTTTTTGATTTTTGACTTTGACTCCATATCATCACTTTGGTCTTCTAGCCTTCATTATTAATTTATTATTCGTTTATCTGATTATTTCACATTTACAGATTTACTTTTTAGTTTTGAGTCTTTACTCTCGACCAAGGATTGAAATATCGATATCGACGGATATATCGCTCGTCGAATTTACGGATATCTCGCCCCAAATATCGATATTGTTTACGGTCAACAAAAATGAAGGAAATTGGGTCCAAATGACGGAAATTTGGAATGAAACTTTGGGAAAAATTTAAGTACCCAATAATGGTTATATAAGACTAATAAAAACTATAAAATGATTTTGATATAATAAATATATGATGAATCATATGATAGAATATAGATCTGCCAACCACTAACAGTATAAAATCTTAAAGATAAACTTAAATTAAAACATAATTCTATTGATAATATTGCATTAAAAATATTGTACACATTGAACTTGATCAAAAAAAAGTATAGTGTCGACCAGCTTGAAAATTAGATTGGTCTTGATCTACCAAGACACAAAATTTTTGCCAACTGATGCTATTTGACCAAAAGGAAATGTATTGTTGGACATAGTATTCGTATATCTCCTTTGAATGACCTACTTTTCCTCCATAGATAGGGTAGTTCGGATTTACCCAACTAACTTCTCCATAATTTTCATTGAGATGAGGATCTTCATAGCCTTCATAACCATATGGCATTTGAGGGAGATGGATGTCTAACATGGGGTGACGATATGGACCATAAGCATATGGATCATTTGAGTTGTTACTAGGATCAGTGCTTAAACTCATTTACTGACAGGGCCCATCCCAATCCCCCCGGGATTAGTGAGGGATGACCCTGCTCCCGTCTGACACGAAGTGTCAGACAAGGGATATTTCCGACCTTTGCCCTCCCGGGCTATCAGAGTACGCCAGGATCCGGAGGAGGTATGTGATATCTCGGTCTCTGCTACAGTCCACAATCTGATGTCAACCTGAAGGGCAGTCAAAACATTAAAAGCTGTGAGTGGACAAAACAAGAGTTTATAAAAACATTTTAACGAGAAGACATTTGTACCCTTCACTAAAAAGCATGCATGCATTCGAAAACCATTTATCCAGAAAACCATAATGAAATCAAGTACACGGGCCACTGCCCAACTCCATAAGGGGCTCAGCCCAAATCATAAGAAACTAACCATACGGGTCACTGCCCAAACCTGTGTAAACGCACATCATACATCATATCATATATAGCATACATCACATATACATATAATTCACACAACCAATCCTGTCACGGTTTCCAAAGCTACGCGCGTGCTACCCAGGTCTCAATCCGAGTCTTCTCAAAGTCAAGATCAATGTCCGCAGACCACTGACTCTACCCGAGGTAATAGTAATCATAGCCTTCCTGAGAGTAAGGAACCCAACTGGGGGGTGACTCCACTCAGTCGGTGCTCCGTGACTACTCTGGGGTCCACCCAGGCCAACGACCCTCCCCGGAGGAGATAGAATAAGTAAAGGAAGGTATATGAACATATATATACATAACATAAACATTCATGCCCGGTTCCCCTGAACCGTCATGATTCATAATAACATAACCAGGGTTCATGCCGGTTCTCATAAGCCGTCATGTACCACGATGACTTGACAAAGTTCATGCCGGTTCCCATAAACCGTCATGAACCATAATGACCTTTCCAGAGTTCATGCCGGTTCCCATAAACCATCATGAACTTGGAAATCCATCTAGGGTCCCTAACCCGAAATCATAAACCGTAAAATAACTAGGTCTCGTGCCCGAACATATGACATCAGCTGGGCACCGTGCCCGATATCTAAGGTCATATGCCCGAGACAAAACCAAATGGGTCTCATACCCGAGTTTATCCTTTTGAAATCCAAATCCAGTTCATTTAGACCGATAAAGAAATACAGACCCGTATAAGCACCGTATAAGGTCGAAACCTCGAAATACGTGCTTATACGTAACCACATACAAATGCACCCATGGCATCATCAAACATGTAATAAAACATATAATAAACATTTATGCATGCACCAATTTAGAAAACAAGGTCCACTCACAGACCGTTCGAGCTGCCACCTCGATTTGCGTGCCATTCGGCTCCCCGAGCCGATCACCATTACCGGGACTCCCAAACCTGTCCAAATTTTAATAGAAGGTTAATAACTACTTAATTAACCTCCCATCAAATCCCCGTAATTTTCTCGAACTTTTAACTATTTTTAAACCTACCCTAAACCTTCCGATGCCTCGAAACATATCGAGACGGTGTCCGATCGACACGAAACCAGTCCCAAAATGTTCATTACATCGAATAGAAGATTTCCCGTGTTGAACACTTTCCCAAATTATGGCCCACGCGTCCTCACGAGCCCCTAGAAGGTCGAAAATACTGTTCATGTCTCTACCTCCAACTGAACCAGTTTTACTGTTCATGGCACTGTTCCCAATGGAGGTTCCCAATGGGTTACTGTTCCCAATGGAGGTTCCCAATGCTATCAATGATGGATCTTGGTTTTCAGGGTTGTTACTGTTCATGGCACTGTTCACCGTCACTGTTCATCTCGGTTTTCTCCGGATTTTGGACCGATTTTAGGTCCATTTCATCTCCTTTTAATCCTAATATGTTCCTAATCTCATTTCCTACCTTTTAGACTTAAAAAACCGAAGGAAAAACACCAAAACCGTGCCCATTCAATACGGCCATGGCGGAGGTATTTTCCGCTGCCGTCCACGGTTGTTCCCGGCCGTTCTAGGCCTCGAAACCAATCCTAAAAGAACCCTAGAGTCCCCAGAAACCTTACCCAATCCTTAGAATCGAATAAAAATCAACAAAACCGAATTTGAATTTTTTGAATATTTTCTTACCTCACGGTCGTCCTCCTCCCGCCGTGAACCGCCGCGTCCTCCGCCGTCCTCAGTCTCACAGTCCTTCATTACTCTCTCATGGTCACACACGACATATGGGTTCATGGTGGGGAGGTATGGTGGTGTGGTTTCGGGTTTTTGAAGGAATAAGAAGAAAATGAAATGAAAATGGTGTTGGTGTCGTGGAAGAGAAGAAAGAAGAAGGTGATGAGATCAGATGAGAAATGAGAGATGGATGGTGATGATTGAATGATTAAAATAAAATGGATGGCCAAGATTTAGTATTGGGTGAGATTAATTATAAAAGTAATTAAATAATATTATTTAATTAAATAGATCCACAATTTAGGGGATTGTCCAATAGGATGAGTGACACTTGTCACTCATCCATAGGTCCATCTAAAATATCTTCCCAATCAGAATTTGCCAAATCATCCCCGTCTCGAAGTACGTGCATAGTGAAATCGAACTTTCGTGACCTATAACTTCCCCGTTCGAAGTCCGATTTCAGCGTGCCGCCTGCCTATGGATTCGTATCATCCCGATTTACGTAATGGTCCTCGGCCTTCGGCCATTGGACATCCCGGTCAAAAAGTCAACATTTGACCCCTTTAAACCATAATTACCAAAATGTCCCTAAACTTCCGAATGTCATAACTTCCTCCTCGAACGTCGGAATTGAACGTGCCACCTGTCTATGAACTTGTGACGTCACGAACTACGTCACGGTCATCGGTCAAAGTCCATTTGACCGCCCGAACGAAAAGTCAACGTTTTACCCACGCTAGGGGCAAAACGGTCATTTCGCATCGTTCGTCCGATTTCGCCCAACTAACCACGGATTAGCCTCACTAATCGTGATTAGTCACTAATCTAATCTAGGAATTTGGGACGGGTCGTTACATTTACTCAAAACTAATTGCCATGGAATCCTTAGAAGATGGGTTTCCATAACCTTCATATATGTTGTGTGTCCGAGTGTAATCTTTTCCAACACCACCGATTCCTACTCCTCATTCTCTACACCCATGATCATAATCTTGGGTGACATGAGTGAAATTCGCCTCTCTAGTAAATGGGCTCAAGGGTGCATATGTTTCGATTACATGTTCATTTCCCTCGTCATCATCCCCTCCATCATCCTTGTCTTCATCGTTTGTCTCAACATCATCTCCTCCATCATCATCATCATCATCATCATCATCATCATCATCATCATCATCATCATCATCATCATCATCATCATCATCATCATCATCATCATCATCATCATCATCATCAACATCATCATCATCATCTGGAGATTTATTTTGATGAAGTCCCTTACTAGTAGCATCAGCTCGTAAGTCACGTCTAATGGTAGAACCATGCATTGATCTCTCCCATGAAGACATCTCTCGCTCACTTCCTACGTCCTCACTCCCCACTTCTTCAGATAGCACTCTATCGAAATTAACACCGTGTTCACTAGCAAGACGTGCTACTCGAGGGCCAGACCTTCCACTATCATCATCCAAGTGAGCTAGCATAATCCATGCTTGAAGTGGATCAGCCTCATTACCTTCCACATGTTGACCTGCAATTTCTAACAGGTCAACGTAGTCTTTTTCCACAACTTTACCGGCTTCAGTTTCTTCATCTCTTAACTTGAGTTTCATGTTGTAATAACAGAAACAAGTTGTTCTACCTTAGAATATGTGAGACGATTTCTTTGCTTTGTATGAATTAAAGCAAATGTACTCCAATTTCTCTCACATGCCGAAGATGATGCCGTTTGTGATAATATACGAACTGGAATTTGTTGCAAGCTGGGAGAAACTTGGCCATATAGTTCCCACCACTCAGCTGTCAATATCAAGTTTAATGTAAGAGGCATTATAAAGTGCTAAATCATACAATATCAAGTTAAATGCAAGTAATATACCTGGGGGCATTTTCTTTCGTAATTGCACAACCATAGGTGAACGAAATGTTTTCCAACCATCTCTAAAGTTGATCAACTACATTAAAGCTGATGTTAATATAATGCCATAGATGTACAGATTCAAAAATATCAAGGTTTATATATGATAGTGAACTTACGTCTACTCCAAAATTTTGTAAACCCACTTGCCCATTTGGATTTAGTTTGAGGAATACTTGTTGAACTGATTGGACGAGGTAGGAGTCATGCCCAACACCTGCTTGATATTGATATAGGGGATTCAAGTAATAAGCTGTAAATCATGAATGAACTTTGCTTAGTAAACAATAATAAAATAAAATATTAACAAGTTCAATAAGATAGAAATATACTAACAGCATGTAAGGGATGCACTAATGTTTTTTCCCATCACTCCTGTATGATTTTAAGGACCCACTTCTTCCCTTTAAGACAGGTTATCTTTTCTTTCATTCGATTGAACATATCATACAGGATTGGCATGGTTGGGACTACTTATGTATCAACAATTCGAAGGATGCAATATAATGGTTCATATATTGATTGCATCATCTCCAAGGACTCCCAGAATCTTTGGTCGAGGATATGAGCCTCAACCCTCTTGCCTTCCACTTTTCTACTTAATGGGCTACCATGTCATTGATCACTGGTAAACAATCTTCTAAGGCTAACTTTATGCTTAACTATACTGTTTATACAAATATAGTTGGTTGCAAACCGAGTTGCACCAGGACGAACCAAGTCTCCTTGACAGAATTCATGCATCTGAGCTAGTAACCATAGATGATTATAAATGTAGTTAGTTACATGCCTAGCATTTTTTATGATGAGTGCCATTGTCTCATTCTTCCCAATATCTTCAAATATTAGGTCGATACAATTGGCTGCACAAGGAGTCCAATAGATCGGATACGTCTTCATTAGTTCTTTTCCAGCCTTTTTGAAGTTCGACCCATTATTAGTAACGATCTGTACAACATTTTGTACTCCAACCTCCTGAACAACTTCCTTCAACAAATTTCCTATGTACACATAGTCTTTATGGAATTTGGAAGAATCAACTAACTTGAGAAATATAGTTGAACCCTTACTATATACCAAGAAGTTAATTATGGATAACTTCGTTGGACCGATCCAACCATCACACATTATGATACATCCATAAGTTTCCCAGTGTCGCTTTTGTTGCTCCACATACGCCGTCATTTCTTCATACTCCATAGGAAGATATTTATTTTTCACTTCATATGGAGAAGGAGTGGACACACCTTCACCCGCAAACCAAAACATAAGTTAGCATTTAATACTATTTCATAAGCTAAATAAAAATGTATCATAAATAAATTTATTAAATACCTGCTCGTTGGGCTTCAATAATCATATTCTTAAAATGATAAGAGTTGGCTTTATTTGGAGCCACACATTCATATATAAAAAATTTGCTTATGTATCGACCTAACTTCTCTTTCTTCCCTTTCCACATCGATTTTACAGTCTTCTGTTGACTTCGTACGGTTTTGTAGAGTTTTGGTTCTGGAGGAATTGAAAATGGATTACGCAAACTTTGTGATCGACGCATCTGTTGCGGTGGTTGACGACTGCTACTGCCTCCTTGAGCACCACACATGGCACCAACTCCATAATTGTCGACACTTCGCCGTGCCTCATCTCTCGATGCATTTACAGCAAAGCGATATGTTGCTCTCTCAGATCTATGCACATCTAGTGGATAAGCGAATCCATAATCATCCTCTTCATCATCGCTATCATTAATTTGAATGCTCTGTTGAGTGTCCAGTGGATCTCCTCTCAAGCTAGCTCGTATGTTCTCCCCAATCATATTCTTAGTCTGTTTAACGGTATCTTTACTTTTGATTCATGCTCTGACCTCATCCCTAATAGCCTTAGGCACATCTTTACATTTTTGAACATTTTTTTTTTCCGGATCAAAACCTACTAGATGAAATTTTAATCGCGTTATACCTCCACTTTGGAACTGATGTTGACAAAACGAACATATGACACCATTTTTATTTCCAGGAATCGTAATGGCATATTTCCATGCTAGGTCAATTCGTCCAGGTTTTGGGCAGCTTTCACTTGCACTTGCACTAGCCATATTTTACCGTCTAATTTAAATGAAAAATAATTAGACTTTAATAATGACAAATAATCATAATCATAAAAATACGACTAATAGTAAAATAATATTAATAATTCTAAATTATAATCACGTTATTTAAATTATTTGAATTAAAACATATATTCCTACATTGAAATATATATTCTAAATTATAACATATTTTACCCTCTAATTTAAATGAAAAATAATTAGACTTTGATAATGACAAATAATCATAATAATAAAAATACAACTAATAATAAAATAATATTAATAATTCTAAATTATAATCACGTTATTTAAATTATTTGAATTAAAACATATATTCCTACATTAAAACATATATTCTAAATTATAACATATTTTACCGTCTAATTTAAATGAAAAATAATTAGACTTTGATAATGACAAATAATCATAATAATAAAAATAAAACTAATAATAAAATAATATTAATAATTCTAAATTATAATCACATTATTTAAATTATTTTAATTAAATCATATATTCCTACATTAAAACATATATTCTAAATTATAACATATTTTACCGTCTAATTTAAATGAAAAATAAATAGACTTTGATAATAAAAAATAATCATAATAATAAAAATACGACTAATATTAAAATAATATTAATAATTCTAAATTATAATCACGTTATTTAAATTATTTGAATTAAAACATATATTCCTACATTAAAACATATATGCTAAATTATAACATATTTTACCGTCTAAATATTAATAATTCTAAATTATAATCAAGTTATTTAATTTTTTTGAATTAAAACATATATTCCTACATTAAAATATATATTCTAAATTATAACATATTTTACCGTCTAATTTAAATGAAAAATAATTAGACTTTGATAATAACAAATAATCATAATAATAAAAATACGACTAATAATAAAATAATATTAATAATTCTAAATTATAATCACGTTATTTAAATTTTTTGAATTATAACATATATTCCTACATTAAAACATATATTCTAAATTATAACATATTTTACCGTCTAATTTAAATGAAAAATAATCAGACTTTGATAATAACAAATAATCATAATAATAAAAATACGACTAATAATAAAATAATATTAATAATTCTAAATTATAATCACGTTATTTAAATTTTTTGAATTAAAACATATATTCCTCTATTAAAACATATATTCTAAATTATAACATATTTTACCGTCTAATTTAAATGAAAAATAATTAGACTTTGATAATAACAAATAATCATAATAATAAAAATACGACTAATAATAAAATAATATTAATAATTCTAAATTATAATCACGTTATTTAATTTTTTTAATTAAAACATATATTCCTACATTAAAGTAATATAATATTATTTCAATATTCTAAATTATAACATATAAAAAAAAGGAGTTAAGGATAAAAGTAATATATCAAAATTAATAATCTATGTTTAAATTTTTAAATATATAAAAAAAGGTTTAAAAAAAACAAAACACAAATGAAATGGGGCGTTTCATTTAGTTGTTGCCCCGTTTCATTTAGTTGTTGCCAACAACTGAAACAGGGCGTTTCATTTGGAGAGGACGGGGCGTATATCACTATGTGTACAGTTCTGTAAAATGTAAATTGGTACTCTGATTTGTTAGGACTTTGGAGAGGACGACTGAGGCGATCCGTGAGGGCGAGAGGCGGAGAGGGCGAGGCGGCGAGTCGGCGGAGAAGTGAGACCGTGAGGGCGAGAGGCGGCCCGAGCCACAGAGAGGACGACCGATCAATTTTGAAAATTGGAGAAAATCAGACGGGGTGAGGGCGACCGTGAGGATTGAGGTGGCGACTGGGTGATTTTCTTCACCGTCGACAGAAAGCGAATGGTGGTGAAGACTGAAGAGTGGTCTGGACGTCTGGTGAAGACTACAAAGGTTGTTCGAGACTTCGAATGGGCTGTCCTTCACCGTCGACAGAAGAGGAGTTGGGGTCGTTTTCTTCTTATGCTGCCCCCAATTTATGGTATTCCAGAAAGCGAAGGGGTGGTGATGACTGGTGAGTCCGTGATTTCTTGCTTCCCTAATTTTGTTCGGCCGTGAGGCCGTGAGGCCCATGACCCATTGAATGATTGTCTTTTGGAAATTTGTTAAAGTTTGTACAATTACTGCACTAATGTTTGATTGAATTGAATCAATGGCTTTTTTCAATTTTGATTTTTTGTTTCCGTCCCAAGAACTGTTCGTCCGCGTTTCGATCTTTTTCCATTTTTGTTTTCTGTGAATTCGGTTCCTGGCTACCGAATTAGACACGGAGGTTCAGTGGGTTGGCTCTTGCCTTCCAAAATCGTCAATTTCACTGAATATCGGGGATTATCGCCGATATCCGTCGATTTCCTCCGATATCATCCGATTTCGACGATTTTGCTGGAAACCTCCCTTCCATCCCCCCCCCCCCCCGGCCTTACGTGCCGGTGGACGGAAACCGATATATCGTCGATTCCAGAGGACTCAACACAACGGTGAAGAGAAGAAAATTTTCTCATGAAGGAGGCACTCTTCGTGAAGGATTTAATATTCGAGAAAACAGAGTGATTGAGCTGAGATGAAGGCATCTGTCACATGAAGGAGGTGGGTAGAGGAAGGCGAGTGCGACAGGGGTGACTAGTGAGGCCGAGTGCGATAGGGGTGACTAGTGAGGCGAGTCAATTTGAGACTGGATAAGAGATGGCAGCACGCGAAGGTGATGTCATGATGAAGAAGACGACCCCGGCTGGTGCGATGATGCGAGTTCTTTGAGCTTTAATTTCAATTTGGGTTAGTTTAGTTCTAAATTTTTTATTTGGGTTCAATTTGGGTGTAATGTTGAGTGAAGTTTAGGTGTTATTTGGATGAAATTTAGGTGTAATTTATGTCTAATTTAATTTTGGGCGTCAGTTTTGGAATTCTTGAGACAAATTTTTTTTCATATACATTCTACCTGCCTAGTCGCGGCGCCGCCCAGTCGCTCAGGAGCGCCGAGGGACCATCGAGCCCGCATATGCATCGAGTAATCTGAAGCCACCTTTTGCTGCCGCATAACCCATATTCGGGGCGGCTCACCTCTGCCTAGGCACCGCGTAGGAGGCCGCCTAGCCCGCTGTTTAGAATATTGGATTAAAATGAATATATTATCTTCTAGCATCCGAGCATTCAAGTTCACAATATATTTTCCTTCACTAAAATAGTTTACAATAGAATGGGTAACACTATCATTTATAATATTCATATATCCTTATAAATGAGCGATCTCAATTTTACTTTCTATAAATATCGAACATATATCAATGTGGAATTTGATACCAACTAATCACCTTGTTTATTACTCCAAGATACTCTATTATATGACTCAATCACAATCTTCCATCTTTTACGTACCAAAAGAAAAAATTAATAGGATAGGATAAAAAAAAAAGAATAAAGTAATAGGATAGGATAAAAAAAGAATTAACTATAAATTAGTCCAATTTTAAACCTAACTTACAGATTAGTCTACTTAACATTTAAAATAGTATATTTGCTCTCTTTTTTTTTTTTAAATTTTTACTGTGTTCTTTTTATGGTTTTGTTTTTTTAAGTTTTTAAATATCATTTATACCTCTTTTTCATATGGATGAGAAACCTTCAAATTTTAAATATTATTATTTTATATTTATTTTTCAAAATTATTTAAATTAAGATAATTCTAACTAAATTTTAGAAGATTTATTTTATCTGATAATACCTGATACTTTTGAAGAGTTAAAAAGTTACATGTACGTTATTTCTCTTATTATTTTCGTAGGTAAATTAATGAGAATCTGTTTATTTTATTTTCTTTTGAGTGAAGTATATTGAAAAAAAAATATACCTATTATGATACAATTATAATTTTCATATATAGATATCTTATTTACACGAGAGCGTTAAGTATGTAATATTATTTAATTTACTTGTTAAGTCTAGAATCAAATTTTGCTAGGTACATAGAAGATTTTATTACATGTATGATGAAACTATAATATGTGACATCGAATACGCATATAGCTGGAAGTAAGATTAACTATATAGATGACCAACTAAATGAATCACGAGATCATTCATATAGATGGTGAACAAATTGAATCTAATAAATCCACTCTAACAAAAAAATTTAACAAAAGTGCAAAACAACATTATGCAAGATCCCAAATTGATTAAAAAAAAAATATAATATGTAATGAAACACCTATAATTGTTTAAAAAATAACGGACTAAAAAAAATGATGTAATTTGACAAACACTAAAAAAACGTTATTTATATTTTACTGTCTATATTTACCATAATGGATTAACTTATAAGTTGAATCCAAAAATGTCAAGACCCGACCCTACTCAATCAGGACCTGACTCTAGCACGATATTGTCCGTTTTGGACCTCTTCGCCCTCACGGTTTTATTTGGGGGCTCACGGTGCAACTTCTCAGGGGGTCACCCATCATGAAATTGCACCAACCCCAACTCGCTTAACTTTGGAGTTCCAACCGAACCCAAAGCCACTAAGCTCCCAAAAGGTCTCGTGCTAGATAGGTGTGTGCTTACACCTTTAAGGCACACCACCAATCCCCTCCCAGACCATTCCCCTCGCAGGAATGTGAGATCGTTCACCGTTCCCTCTAGGACACGGGTCTCGATTAGGATCCGACTTTAGCACGATATTGTCTGCTTTGGGCCTCCTCGCCCTCATGATTTTGTTTTCGGAAGCTCATAGTGCAACTTTCCATGGGGGTCACCCATAATGGAATTGCACCAATCTCAATTCGCTTAAATTTGGAATTCCAACCGAACCCAAAGTCATTGAGCTCCCAAAAGGTCTCGTTCTAGATAAGTGTGTGCCCACACCTTTAAGGCACACCACCAATCCCCTCCCAGACCATTCGCCTCGCAGGAATGTGGGATCGTTCACCGTTCCCTAGAGGACACGGGTCTTACAAAAAATAGGACCTATTTATAATTATTCCTAAAAAAATATGGCTTGATCGTGTAGCTACTTCTCAAGTTTTATTAACTTACTTGGCAACCAATTCTATTTATTAATAATATTAATTATTTTTGTGAAAGCCAAATTATGAGATGAACATATCCAAGGAATATACACCAGGACCATAATTACAGGTTTACAGGGATTTTTTGAAGATTTTTCGGGGATTTTACATAATTTTTTTAGTAAGTTGGACCATTTTGCCCTTGGGTTTATCTTTGGCTTTCTAAATTGGGAAGGGCAGTTTTATAAGGAAGGAAAATGTGGATATTTTTGGGTGAGTGGATAAGATGGGATCATTATCCATTTTCTCTCTCTCACTGTCTCTCATTTCCCGTGCAAAAAAACACACAAAACACGCATACAACCCATAATTCCTACCTTGTTTTTGGGAGTTTTTTTTTGTCACGACCTGACCTTCTCCAACATGATATTGTCCGCTTTGAGCCCAGCACTCACGGTTTTCTTCTTAGGAGCTCACGTGAAACTTCCTAGTTGGTCACCCATCTTGAGATTCCACCAGCCTCAACTCGCTTAACTTTGGAGTTCTTAAGGAATTCAAAGCCAGTGAGCTCCCAAAAGGCCTTCTGTTGGATAGATGCGTGCCCACACCTATAAGGCGCATCCCCCAGATCCCTCAAGTGATGTGGGATTGCTAACCATGCTCCCAAGGCATGGGTCCTCACATATTTGGACTCAACTAAGGCTTGGATCATGTTCTAGGAGCTCTCACAATCAGGATTAGCTAAGATTTGAAGGTAGAGGATGTTGGAAACGCACGATGTGAGAGGAGGAAGGAGACCCGAAACTTTTAAGGCTTATATCTTGGAATCCAAGTAACTTTTCTAAATTATGGGTTTGGATTTGGATTCCTAAGGTTGAGTAGATAGATTTTAATATAAAATTTGTCAAATTTGGTTGAGAAATGAAGGTGATATGGGGGTTTGAAGTTTAAGCCTTTAATGGTGGATTCTGGCTGGCCGACATCAGTAACCACAACAGAGCAACCTTCTTCTCTAGTGAAGGGTGATGTCAGCATGATGTTAAGATGATGTCACCAGATGACATCATGATGACATCAACAAGATAAGTGGCGGATGCCACGTGGCAGGCAACAAGTGGCTAACGTAATAGGTGCCACGTTAGCTAGGGTTGACGTTAGCGGCTAACGTAAGTAGGTGACGTCAGCAGCTGACGTCACGTGAGTGATGGCGAATGAGGGAGGCCGTCAGACTTCCTCTGGAGCATGAGGGCGTGTGCGCATGAATCTCGAGGTAAGACTGGGCTCATTCAAAAGGTTTTGACGAGCTGAATCTAATAGTAGTGATTTCAATCTAATCAGAGTTCGTTTGTAGTTTTGGATGTTTTTAGCCTCATGATGCGTGTTCGGGATGTGTTCACAATTCCGGGGTTCAGTGGGGGCTTACATATGAGCTTTTTGTGGATTGTTGGTGACCTCTGAGTGTTACTTTGATAAGTCAGGATGCTTTGGAGACTTCTCTATGGCATACGACTCAGGATTGAGTGATCAATTGTACTATGAGTGGACATTTTCTTTTATAACTGTGATGCATGCACATATACATATTTATGAGGTTTTATGGCATGATTTGGATGATTATGATTCAAATATATGATTCTAAATATTTTATGAATAAATGTCTAGTTTTAGAATACATATTCGGTTGTGATTTTCTGGACATAGGTTTTATGGTGGTTTTTGAGAAAAAATAGGATTTTGGGTAGGTGCTCGGGTGGTAAATGTTTTAGGCTTTTGTTAGTAATTCAAAAACTGGTTAAAAGGTATTTTTAGTGGATTGTTTTCTGTTTTGGTCATCCTCATGCGATTGGATCGCTAATTCGAAGTTAGACTCCAATGATTTTTAGGGACTGACTTAGATGTGGTCAGAGTAGGACTTGATATGTACCGATGACGTTGGACTCTGTATGATACATGGTTGTCTATGCGTAGTATAGAGGCGATGCTAGTTGGACCAGTGAGACAAGGTTTGACTCTTATTGCTTGTTGTGTCTAGAGGTTTTCAAAATGATTTCTAGCTAGATTTTTCAAGGAAATATGGGCTAGGGGCATTTATGTATTTCATATGTTTATGCATGTATGTTCTTATAAAATAGAGGATAAAAAATGATTATTTCAAAAAATGGTTTTTCAAAGACTTTATTTTTGTCCACGTACAGTTCTCTTTGGTTTTGGTACCCTCCACACTGATATTAGGACGAGAGCTGAATTGAGACTGAGGCATTTACTTGGGACTACGTGCTCTTGTTAACCAGAGTAGGTTCTGGTGTCATTTACCTTCGTGTCTAGTGCTCTATGTATTTATTATATTCTGGGTTTCGTTTACGTTTGACACGTGAGGTTTATCCCTTATCTGACACTATGGTTGTATTTATTCGAACTAAGGGTACTTTGGAAATTTTAGAGTATTTTTTCATACGAGAGCAAGCCCTTTCACGAGAATTGAGGAGAATTTCTAGGAGGGTCCTGTCGTATACACTTTGAATTTGAAGTTTATCGTTATTTTATAAAGGCTTTTTAGTTACGATGCACCTTGAACTACCAATTTTCCAATTTTGTCTCAAAATGCATCTTGAACTTGTTTTCACGTTAGAATGCACCCCAAACCCCTATTTTTGTTTCAATCACATATTTTTCATCTAAGGGTGTTAAATTGAAGGCTAAATTGGCTTATTTGAACACCTCAACTTTTGAAATTTGAATGAAGATGATAAGTCTTGAATTAAACATTATTTTATACCCTTTCTGCTTATCTTTTAATACTTAAATACCAAACAATTGGAGAAAATAAAATCTTTTGTGAGAAATGTACAAAATTGGATTAAGCTTGGATTTATGAGAATTTAGGTGAAAGAATCATCTCAATCAGGGTTATATTGAAGAAGTTATGATTGAATGAAAGGAGGCCACCAAAAAGTTTGAAAGAATTCGGTAGGAACGTATCGAATTCACAAAGAAAGCTCAGAAATAGGTTCGGTGCGCGCCTCCTGAATCCGGAAGCCTTATTCGGCGTGCGCCTACCGAACGTCCTTCCAAGGCTTCAGTGCGCGCTTACCAAAGTGCCTTCCCCTCTCCTTCTACCCTTTGATTGCAGTTGACCATTGATTTCCCTTGCCATTTTTGGTGGCCCTCCAGCGAAATTCATCATGAAGCTTTAAATCCGAGTTTTAGGCATATTTGAGGGTAATTTCAAATTGTTTTCACACCTATTCTCCATATTTTATTAGGATTTCAATTATATTTCCTTTTGTTTTATTATTTTCACCCCTTTTACTTGTAGGAAAGGTTTTTAATTAGTTTTCTTATATATTTAGGACACCTTTTCCTTTTAGAATTAAATTGTAAACTCCTATTTATTTGGGGATTAATTTTTTCCTATAAATAGATAGGTTTAGGTTATTTGTAAATAGTCGCCCATTTTTGTACAAAAGCTCTGCTTAACCAAATTTCCCTCTTCAATAATTCGAAATTTTCTTAGCAAAATCCAACACACCATATTCCATCATAAACACCTTCATCCGCGACATATAGGGCAGTTCTCGAGTGTCTCACCAAGTAGTGTCGACCACTTAGCATCCATAGGGCAGTTCCCGAAGAGAAAAAGTGTAACACGACCACTTTACCCCGTGATTGACATTTTTTATTGAATGATCGTGTTGTTAGATTGATCTTTAATATAATTACGATTTTATATCTTATATGAATTTCAATAATCTTCCATGTGTTTCAATATCTTGGTTTTTGTTATACTGGTATATTGTGCTTAATGCTTGATTAAATATAGGGCAGTTCCCGAGTCTAGATCATTGAAAGTGTATAGGGCAGTTTCCGAGCATGTACTTGAGATAATATGCTTGTATTTCGTAGAACTAAGGTTATGAAATTTCATAGATTTTGGAATTGGCATAATTTATGAATGAGTTAGGTTTAAAGGTGAGTTGACCATGTAAATAATTGATTAGGTTATTTTAGATTAGTTAATCACGTAGGACTTTACCAATACTACATTTATAAAAAAAAAAGGTTTTTAAATTGCATGCATTTTCAATAAATGTTAATTTAATGCTTAATTTTTTCGCATCAGAAGATAGGGTGGTAGCTAAGTTTGGCGACACATCAACTGATGAGTTGGCAAATATACCACAAATAATATATCCTAATATGTAAGACTGTCATCAACCTTCAGATGTGGTCGAGCTTGGTCGTGGTCGAGGGCAATTTTTGTCGTGGGCTGGGTTTCGTCGTTGGCGTTGCAGGCATCATTCACGTGAGAAGGAAAGAAGCGTAGAAGCAGCCCCTTCGAGAAGCATAGAAGTAGCCCCTGCGAGAAGTTTTGCCTTACATCAAATTCATGCAAAAGCTTTGCCTCTGGTTTAAAAACCCAGGAATTCACTTTCATATGCAGAAAAGCATTATGGTGTATGAAGAAAGATAAGAGTATAATCACGCTATATAGTATTAGCAATGTTGAGATCTATGGTCAGGGAAAGAAACCAGACCATTTTTTGGAACATAAGGGGTATGCCTGGAGAGCTTTTGGAGGTAGTCCAATTTTAGGCATAAGTTTGCAGTTTTCACAAAGCTGAAGAATCTTTCATTGTTTTCCATTTATGCAGATTAGAAAATATGTATATTAACTCTTAGTTCGAGTGTTTGTGGTGGTAAGGAAAATTTTTTTCTTTGTATTTCTTATATGTACAAATTTCGAGAAATCATGAATTTTGGGTACTTTATACAAAGATTCTTCATTTTTCGTTCCACTACCATACCATGCCTACTCTTGATTCTATGCAAAACAAAGCAATTAGACAATTCTAAAATAAGCTTTGATTGTATTATAACGTTGAACAAAGAAACTTTATGTTAGGTGATGATACCCATAAGTACATAATCCATAGGCCCCCAAACCTAAAGGGGGCAAAAGAAGAAACAAAAACTTTACAATAAGAAGTTGGCAAAGGAAGGTGCTACTAATTTGTCTAATCAAAATCATCTACAGAAAGCCATTCATTAGAATCCTTGCCTTTTGAATCTTTCTAGTTTGACTGACTAGCCTTTTTTGAGCTGCCTTCAATCCCAGTACCTATGTTCAGTTGAATCCAGTTTGATCCGTTAGGTGAACATGCCCTAACGTCCCGTCCTTGCCTCTTTAGACCAATGATCAATGCTCTATTCATCTCCAATCTTTAACCTTCCCGTTGTATTTACTATATTAGTCAAAGCCTCCTTTTCTCGAGATGAGATTTGCTCCCCTTGGGTCTGCCCAACCTAGATGTCCTGATTAGGCGAATAGCATTGACTTCTCAGATGTATCCTCATCCAACTGTGTGTTTCTTTTGTTTTAATGTTTGTGTAAAATCATATCTCTTGCTTCATCAATCTGCAAAGAAGGTTCTATTTTCAAATTAACGCATTGGTTACAAGTATTGTTGGAAGCTGCAACTTGAAACTGAAAAAAATTCTATGTTCTTGGAGAATCTAAAGTGTCACTAAATCTACTCTCACATGGATTCACTAAAAAAACAAAGATATGTGAACATTATGAAACTGAAAATTAAACAAAGTGAATCAAGCATTCCACTTCCTTTCTAAAGGAACCGATCAATCAAACTCCAATTCTTTTCCTTTTCCCTTGTATGTCTTTCACTAAACCCATATAACAGAAATCAATGCATCTGTGATTTACATGACAAGATAGGAAATGGTGAATCTTTCCCATTTACTATTTCTTTAAACCAGATGCTACTATCTCTTTATTTGCATATGCTAATGTAAAGGAAGTGCAGTGAAGAAAACTGCTCAACGATATGCAACAGAGAGAGGAGAGCGGAGAAACTACAACCAAAATAGTTGCACAAGAGCAGTTGGTGACATGTTATGCATAACATGCCCATTGCTTGAGATCTATCTTAAGCAAGTTGTAGTAAGAACTACTACCCTAGAACCTTGAAAATAATATCTCAACCATGGTTAAGGCAACAATAAAGACATATAATTTTGAATAAATTCCATTTGGAATGTTTCTTTCAAAGAAAATGTAATAAAGATTTTATTTTATGCATGAAAATATTTTTAAGAAGAATGCAAACAAGTGAAAGACAAACTTCTTGCCATGGGGGATGCTATGATCTCAAAATCATGTTCATTTATCCTCAAAAGCAACAATAAGAAATAGATCAGCCAAATTGTTCCTCACTCATGGAACTGCAAACCCCGACTCTGAGATCTACAAAGCATGGAACCAATTCGTCAACAGTTTAGGCATGATCTTTCTGAGCATCAAACATGATGAAGTTTACAATAAAACAAGTTCAATTCAGTTATATTTGTATTGCGAGAAAAAAGAATCAGATGTCTCTAAAATCCCACGTATATTATTCCAAGTACAAGTACTAAAGCGAACAAAAAGTCTAATTAACACAGTCAATGCTTTTTGTAGGATTCATTTGGTAGTAAATAGAGAACAATTTTAATCTATGTAAGTTGAGAATCCACAACTTCATGAGCAAACAAAAGCAACACAATCAAACAAATACAAATATGCAAAACCAACATTGCATTCATTGAAGTAAAAGCTGTTGAAGTTCTGCACTGTGATCATCACGCACAAAACGCAGCGGACGGTTTGCTTCCCGATCAAGTAAGTGTTCTTACTTAACCTCCTAGCTGAGAATGGATTGTGTATCAGGAGTAGCCTGTGACTATTTGTGATTGGTAGTGATTAGATGATTAGTGTTTTAGAAGAAAACTGGAAATCGGTGATGAGTTGAATAGGAGAATTTCTCACCGTTTGGATATGTACACCAACTGTTCGATGAAATGCTTATGTAAAGGAATCAATCACAGTCTTTACTTATTCACACTGAGATTTCATCATTCTCATTCAATCAATTGATTAATTCATCACATTCACTCTGTTATATTACAAGTCGATATATGGGAGTGCAAGCATTTCACACACTTCACACACACTCTCTCACACGGGTTACAGCACACACAAAATTCATGACACCATGAGAACCAATAGAACAGTGCCACCTCATTTACTTAGATTCTCAGAACCTTCACGGCTCAATCACACACTCCTGCACAATCTCATTCTGTTATCCAGCCTAGCACCTCTTTACACCTCAGCACACTTTTCCACCTCAGCACACACGTTTCACTTAGAATGCACTGAATATGAGACCAGCAATCAGCTTACACTTCAACAGCCCCTCCTAAGCTGGAGGCTGGTTTGATCCCTAGAAGTGTTCTTAGCCTCACTAGAGTGTCCTTAGAAACTGCTTTAGTGAAGATGTCTGCAAGTTGCATTTCTGTCTTGCAATACAGAAGTGTAATCTTGTCTTCCTGTAGAGCTTCTCTAATGAAGTGGTACCCTCGATTGATATGCTTGGTTTTATGATGAAACACAGGATTCCTTGCAATGGCAATGACTGACATATTATCACAGAATAGGGTAGTTGCCTCACATTGTTCCTCCCCAAAATCCTTAAGCACAAACCTCAGCCATATTGCCTCAGTTGTGGCATCTGTTGCACTCACATATTCAGCTTCTGCAGTGGACAAAGCCACAATGCTTTGTTTAAGTAAGTGTTCTTACTTAACCTCCTAGCTGAGAATGGATTGTGTATCAGGAGTAGTCTGTGACTATTTGTGATTGGTAGTGATTAGATGATTAGTGTTTTAGAAGAAAACTGGAAATCGGTGATGAGTTGAATAGGAGAATTTCTCACAGTTTGGATATGTACACCAACTGTTCGATGAAATGCTTATGTAAAGGAATCAATCACAGTCTTTACTTATTCACATTGAGATTTCATCATTCTCATTCAATCAATTGATTAATTCATCACATTCACTCTGTTATATTACAAGTCGATATATGGGAGTGCAAGCATTTCACACACTTCACACACACTCTCTCACACGGGTTACATCACACACAAAATTCATGACACCATGAGAACCAATAGAACAGTGCCACCTCATTTACTTAGATTCTCAGAACCTTCACGGCTCAATCACACACTCCTGCACAATCTCATTCTGTTATCCAGCCTATCACCTCTTTACACCTCAGCACACTTTTCCACCTCAGCACACACGTTTCACTTAGAATGCACTGAATATGAGACCAGCAATCAGCTTACACTTCAACAGCCCCTCCTAAGCTGGAGGCTGGTTTGATCCCTAGAAGTGTTCTTAGCCTCACTAGAGTGTCCTTAGAAACTGCTTTAGTGAAGATGTCTGCAAGTTGCATTTCTGTCTTGCAATACAGAAGTGTAATCTTGTCTTCCTGTAGAGCTTCTCTAATGAAGTGGTACCTTCGATTGATATGCTTGGTTTTATGATGAAACACAAGATTCCTTGCAATGGCAATGACTGACATATTATCACAGAATAGGGTAGTTGCCTCACATTGTTCCTCCCCAAAATCCTTAAGCACAAACCTCAGCCATATTGCCTCAGTTGTGGCATCTGTTGCACTCATATATTCAGCTTCTGCAGTGGACAAAGCCACAATGCTTTGTTTAACAGAGGCCCAGGAGAAAACTCCACTTCCCAAAGGAAATGCATACCCAGATGTGCTCCTCATATCATCCTCTGAGCCACCCCAGTCACTGTCACAGAATCCTATCAAATTAGAGCACTTTCCCTTTTCATACTCTATTCCATAGGATAGAGTTCCCTGGATGTACCTCAACACTCTTCTAGCAGTTCCTAGGTGTTTAGCTGTAGGTCCATGCATAAATCTTGATAATAGGCTAGCAACAAACATTATATCTGGTCTAGTTGCTGTAAGATATAATAAACTGCCCACCATCTTCCTGTATAAGGATTCATCAGCAGGTTCACTTCCATCCACTCTCCTTAGCTTATCTCCTGGAACTAGGGGAGTGCTAACAGCTTTGCAATCTCTTAGTCCAAACTTGTCAAGTAGAGTAGAGGCATACTTTCTTTGATGTATGAACACATATTGATCTGTCTGAATCACCCCCATTCCTAGGAAATGATGCAACAGACCAAGATCAGACATTTCATATTTGTTCATCATCTCTGACTTGAACTGCCTCATCAGATTCTCACTAGAACTAGTGTAGATGATGTCATCTACATACAGAGAGACAATTAGAATGCCTCCATCTTCTGCTGTCTTGACATACAAAGTGGCTTCACTATCACCCTTCTTGTACCCACTTTGAGATAGGAAAGTGTCGATTTCCCCATACCATGCTCTGGGGGCCTGCTTTAGACCATACAGAGCCTTCTTAAGTCTGTACACCTTGTCATCTTGACCTCCCACAGTGTACCCCTCTGGTTGCTCAATGTAGACTTCCTCCTCCAAAGTCCCATTCAGAAAGGCAGACTTAACATCTAGCTGATACAACTTCCATCTCTTCTGTGCAGCCAGGGCAATTAGTGTCCTGATGGTGTCCAATCTAGCTACTGGGGCAAATGTCTCATTATAGTCAATCCCTGGGTTTTGTGCATAGCCCTTTGCCACCAACCGTGCTTTATGTTTCTGGATGGAACCATCTAGGTTCAACTTGGTTTTGAAAACCCATTTTACTCCTATCACCGGTTTCCCTTCAGGTCTATCCACCAACTCCCAAGTCTCATTTTTCTGGATCATGTCAAGTTCAGCTTCCATGGCTGATTTCCACAGGTGATCTTTAGCTGCTTCAGTGTAAGTCTCAGGTTCCATCATGCACATATGACACCGTGCATAAATATCATCTATACTCATGTATCTCACTGGAGTACTGCTGGAAGTTTCAGGCTCAGAAACTTGAGTTTCAGGTTGAGCTGCAGGAGCATTGATCTGATCCTGTGGCTCAGGTGCCATTTCTCTATACTCTACACCATACCCTAGAGACACAGACCTTCCTTCATGCTCCCTGCTCTTAGTCCAATCCCACTGAGCACCCTCATCAAAAATCACATTTCTTGCAATCACTATCTTCCCTGTTTGCAAGTTCAGCAATCTGTACCCCTTTTCACATCCACCATATCGAATAAACACACACTTGATACTCTTCTCATCAAGCTTCTGTCTAAGCTGATCAGGGATATGTGAATAACAGATTGAACCAAACACGCTTAGATGTTTGACTCATGGCCTCCTCCCTGTAAATTGCTCAAAATGTGTCTTACCCTTTATAGCATTTGTAGGACATCTATTGAGGAGATATACTGCAGCGTACACAGCTTCACCCCAGTACTTATAGGGAACCCCTTTGTCATGCATCATAGCTTTTGCCATTTCTACCACTGTCCTGTTCTTCCTCTCAGCAACTCCATTTTGCTGTGGAGAGTAAGAAACAGTTAATTGCCTCAGAATCCCATGATCTTCACAGAATCTCTCAAACTCATTGGACAAATACTCCCTTCCTCTATCACTTCTCAAATGTTTAATCTTGAATCCAGACTGTAATTCAACCATGGTTTTGAACTTTTGAAACACATTAAACACACCTGATTTGCTGGACAAGAAATAGATCTAACACATCCCAGTGAAATCATCAATAAAAGTGAGGAAATATCGATTTCCTCCAGCAGTTGATTCCTGCATTGGACCACAGACATCTGTGTGTATCAATTCCAGTGGAGTAGCTGCCCTCCAGGCCTTTTCTTTGTCAAAGGGTTCTACATGTTGCTTCCCTGTCACACAAGCCTCACACACACCATTCTTTTGATCTGTGAGACTTGGCAACTCCCAACCATGTCTTTTTTCTTCAGAAGCTTTAAGCTAGTGAAGTTTAAATGTCCATACCTCCTGTGCCATAGCTCAGAATCTTCCACAACAGATGTCCTAAGAGTAATAGGATTCACAAACTCTAGAGTCATAGGAAAACATCTGTTTCCTGTCATAGGAACCTTGGAAACTCTATCTTGCAGATCTTTATCTTCAAAGATGTCAACTGTGTTATTACCAAAAACCAGGTAGTAACCATGCTCAATCATTTGACCTACACTTAGAAGATTTTCTTCCAAGCCAGGTAATAGCATCACATCTTTAATATACCTCTGCCCCTGCTTGGTTTGAATTGCAAGAGTACCCTTTCCCATAGCCTGCACAAGCTCACCATTCCTCATCTTAACCTTCACTCTGATGCTTCTGTCAATGTCCACTAGCATGGATTCTTGGGCAATCATGTGGTTGCTACAAGCACTATCTACATACCATACACGACTATCCTTTGCACTCGTGACACTGTTATATGACAAGAACAGATTACTAAAAGTTTCAGTAACCTCTTTTGCTAAGTTCACAGTGGCCTTGTCTCCACCTTCACCATTACCAGCTTTGGTAGGACAGGTTCTTGCAAAGTGTCCAAATCTTTGACACTTATAGCATTTAACTTTAGCAACCGACCAATAATCTCCATAGTGCACCTTCTTGCATTTCTTACAAAACTCCTTAGTCTGGTAGCCTGAATCCTTCCCTGCTGTAGATCCCTAACTAGAACTGGTATTCTGGTACTGTGAGCCCGTCCCCCAGTGCTTGTTTCCCTTGTAGCCTCCCTTATGCTTAGAGTAAGCACTGTCCTGTCTTGATTCAACAGACATACTTGAGAATGCTTTCTCAACAGAGTTTTCAGAATGCAAACCAATCCTCTGATCATAAGCCCTAATTGATGCAATCACATCTTCAACATTGATAGCATCTAAATCCATTGTTTCTTCAATTATGGACACTATGGGATCAAAGGGTTTTGTCAAACTAATCAGTATTTTTTGTGCTAATCTTTTCTCTTCAACTTCTTCACCATAAGTTCTCATCTGATTCACTACACTATACAACCTAGAAATATAAGTTGCAAGTGCTTCATTGTCATTCATCCTAGTATACTCAAAATCACGTCTAAGTGATTGAAGTTTGACTGATCTCACCTTTGCATCTCCTCTGTACTCCCGAGTGAGCAAATCCTAGACTCCTTTGGAGGTTTCTTCATTCTGGATTCTTGGGAAAATGTCATCTGCTACTGCATTTTGCAGTATGCTTAAGGCTTTTGCATCTCGAATCTGATCTTGATGAGAGGACTGCATCTCAACTTCTTCAGATCCTTCACGCCTCACTGCCTTCTTAGGAACACCATCTGATACTAAATTCCACAGATCATATGCCTTTAGAATCGTCTTCATCTTCACACACCAAAAATCATAGTTAGTTCCTGTGAACACAGGAGCTCTCACCTCACCACCCAATCCTGCCATCTCAGCAAGGATATCTCTTCTTCTTCTCTTTCACAGACTTCTCACCTTCAAACGCCCCAGATCACAATGATCGTGAGAGCTCTGATACCATGTTGAAGTTCTTCACTGTGATCATCACGCACAAAACGCAGCGGACGGTTTGCTTCCCGATCAAGTAAGTGTTCTTACTTAACCTCCTAGATGAGAATGGATTGTGTATCAGGAGTAGCCTGTGACTATTTGTGATTGGTATTGATTAGATGATTAGTGTTTTAGAAGAAAACTGGAAATAGGTGATGAGTTGAATAGGAGAATTTCTCACAGTTTGGATATGCACACCAACTGTTCGATGAAATGCTTATGTAAAGGAATCAATCACAGTCTCTCCTTATTCACACTGAGATTTCATCATTCTCATTCAATCAATTGATTAATTCATCACATTCACTCTGTTCTATTACAAGTCGATATATGGGAGTGCAAGCATTTCACACACTTCACACACACTCTCTCACACGGGTTACAACACACACAAAATTCATGACACCATGAGAACCAATAGAACAGTGCCACCTCATTTACTTAGATTCTCAGAACCTTCACGGCTCAATCACACACTCCTGCACAATCTCATTCTGTTATCCAGCCTATCACCTCTTTACACCTCAGCACACTTTTCCACCTCAGCACACACGTTTCACTTAGAATGCACTGACTATGAGACCAGCAATCAGCTTACACTTCAACAAAAGCACGCAAGCGCATAAATTTAGAAGTGAAATTTAGGAACGTCACTTTGATCGAGTGGTGGAGAATTGGATGAGAGAACGGTGTCATCGGTAAATGGTGGTGGAGTGAGGAAGTTGACGACGCCACAAAGTTGGCGGCCAAGTGTTCGACCGAGAAACTACAGGTTGTTTTGTACGCTAGAACTGGAAGGAGTCTACGGTGGCTTGGCTTCATCACATAGATCATCTTTTGGTTGCATAAAGCTAAAGAGCCAAGACATTGTTTGTAGTTTTGGTGTTATTTTGAGATCATCAAAAGCAATAACAATAAAAAATTTATCACCCTTGGATTTGGACAAACTTAGAACCTCCTCTATAGATTTTTTTCGATCCATGAAGTAAGAATCTTACTGGCCTTCCCACAATAGCAACAATTGAGTTGATTCAACGTTTCTTTCTCCATTTTTCGGTCCATGACCATCTGAAGAGAAGAACACACCCAAAAATAGGAAATTAGGACAAGTTTGGTGAAGATTAAGAGAAGGAATTTAAGGAGACTAAAGTGAAAGAAAATGGGGCACCAGATGATGAAAACCCTTGTCGTTGATGCACTTGCCTTTTGTCGATGAATACCCTTGCTGTCGTTGTCTTCTCTGCTTCTCGCGGGGACCACCTGTTTCTTCACTTTCTCTCTTATGCAAGTATTGGCTCTCTCTAACGTTTTACATATTATTTATGGGTTAGTTTACCAACTCTTCAGCTGATGTGTCACCAACTCAGCTGCCACCTCATCTTCATTCTAATTTCAAAAGATGGGATGTTGAAATAGACCAATTTAGCTCTCAATTTAACACTCACAAAAAAGATGTGAATTGGAACAAAAAATGGGGCTTTGGGGTGCACTCTGACATAAAAACCAATTTGGGGCACATTTTGAGACAAAATTGGTAATTCATGGTGCATTCTCACTAAAAAGCTTTTTATTAAAGGAAAAATTAGAAATAAGATCTCAGACTATAGGGCTCACTACAAACTCATATCCTAATTATCAAAATTTTCAAATAACTACCCAAACTTTATGACCACCTACATTTAGCTACCTTTATTAGGTTTTTCATCTATCTAACCATCAAAATACCACGTATCAAAATTTTTGCTCAGTCAGCGACTGATATGGAAAAAAAAAGAAGGGCATTTTCAGGATTTCAAAAATAAAATTAATACCCAATTTGAACCTTGCCTAGAAACCCTAAAATTGAAAATGACATCACTTTCTCTCCCCCCTCACAATTCGAATTCCCAGTCCCCAAATCGAATACCTAGCCCCAAATGAAACCCTAAATCCGAAATCGAAAGATTTGTCATCGTTCCCACCCAGTCGCGCATGCTGTTGTGAAATCCAAACTCCCAATTTGTTCAACTCGTTTTCCTCTGAAGAAGCTTAGACTTTCAGTAGGACCTAGTACCAATTTGGTTAGAAGCCCATCACTTGCGATCGAAGTTGAAGGAGCATTCGAAGTCTCAAAATTTGAATTGCAATGAAGGAGTTGTGTTTGAGGAAGTGTGGACAATGGGCGCCTAGATATGGTAAGATTCTGCCCATTTTCCTTATAATTGAATGCCCCAATTGTTTGTCTTTTTGTATTTGAAATAGGATTTTTTTTTGTATAAAAAGGTAAATTTATTTGCAATTTTTAGGTGTTAGCGTTTATTGTTTAGTGTTTTGGCAAATCGAGGTGTGCTTTGTCTGTAGTGTAGTAGGACCTTTATCTGTAGTAGGACCATGTGTGTTGTCTGTAAATTTTTGGTGGATGCTTTATTGTGTCGTGGACGCTTTATCGTTGGGGACCATGTGTTGTAGCTATAGGATAGAATGTTAGGTCATATATTGTTGCCTTTCAGTTGTTTTTGGGGTAGTAGGGGATAAATGTGTTGGCTGCTGAAGTGGATAAATGTGTTTGCTGTTGTAAGGAATAAATATGTTTGCTGCTCTAGTGTGATCATAAAAATGTATTTTTTTTATTCAATTGTAGGGAATTCGGGTTATTTTACAATTAAGATGTTCCATGGTGGAACTTGGGATGTCGATAGGTATAAAGATGGAGATGTTGACTATATTGATTATTGTGAGAAGAGCATGATGGTAAAGTTAATAGGCTATAAAGATGGGATCATTGTAACGACCCGTCCTGGAAACCGAGATTAGATTAGTGGTTAATGACAGATTAATGAGATTAATTGGTGATTAGTTGGATGAATTCAGACGGACGGTGCGAAATGGCTATTTTGCCCCTAGAATGGGCAAAAATGTTGACTTTCTGTTTGGGTGGTCAAATGGACTTTGACCGGTGACCGTGATGTAGTTTAGGACGTCACGAGTTCATAGACAGGTGGTACGTCCGATTCCGACATTCGAGGAGAAAGTTATGATGTTCGGAAGTTCGAGGGCATTTTCGTAATTAAGATAAAAGAGGGATTTTGTTGACTTTTCACACGACAACTACTTTTCACGTAATTCGAGGACCATTAGTAAGGTCTCGATGTTCTGAGTACAACGACAGGCGGCACGCTGTCATCGGACGTCGGACGATTTAGTTATGGGTCAAAATCTATGAGGGGTAAAATGGTAATTAGGGCATAAAAGGGAAAAATGGTCTTTTGGCTTCTTGATTTATGTGGGCAATCAGATAAGGACACTTGGGCTTGGAGGATTGGATATTTATGGCTTGAAAACACAGAGATGAGGACACCTGTCCACTCTCCAGTGGCTTCTAGCCAAGTCTCACACACGGTGGACAATTTTAAATAAGGCTGATCGATCAGATGAGAGAAAAACAGAGACTTTGAACAAACGTCCATCTTCTGTGTGTGTGAGCCGTGTGAGACCAAGTTGTATTCGTAAATGAGTGATCAGAGTAGTGTTTGTGATCTGTGTGATTGTGATCTGTGTTTGTGATCTGAGAGGTAAGAAAAACCCAGAAAGCATAGATCGTGAATGAACTGTGATTATTAACAGCAAACCTTCAATTTTTAGGAATCGGTTATTGGTACTAGGCAATGAGCTAGAAGGAGGCCAGGATGATGAGAGGACAACGGTGGAGGCCGCGACGAAGGATTGAAGACAGGTAAGCCGTCGCGACATCTCTGTTTCTCGGTTTTGTTCAAGATGGAAAATATGAGTTTTGGTGAGACAATGAATATCTGTGGTGCTACTTTCAGTCTCTAAAGGTTGATTTTGAGCTTGTAACGTGAACCCGTGGCCGAAGGACATTGTAGTGGCCGGGAACAGAGATCTGATTTTTCTGCAATTTGTCCTTCGAATTGGGAGGTAAGTTCCAAGGGTTAGATTCCTGTGTTTAGGTATTAAATCAGTTGTAGATTAAGAGAAAAACACGTAGGATTTATAAAGGAGGGAAATCGGGTTGGAAAACGTTGAAAATAGCCCTGAACCGCCTGCGCCGATTCGGTCGAACCGTACCGATTTGAATCGGTTCAGACCGGGTCTATCCTAAGGTTGAAGATGAATAGTAGCCGCGAGTGAGTCCCACATGCAGCCCCTTTGGACAGCGCGTGTGGGCGCGTGGCATGGATTTCGAGGAAGGTTCCAACATGAATTTTAAAGAATTCGATGTAACAAACATTTTGGCACTGGTTTCGAGTCAATCAGACATCATCTTGATATGTTTCGGGATGTTCGAAAGTTTTAGGACTCGTTTAAAAATAGTTGAAAATTCTAGAAAATTACGGGGTTTTAGTATGAGCATTGTGAAGTAGTTAGTAACATTATTATGGGATTTGGACAGGTTCAGGAAAGCCGATGATAATGGATTGGCTGGGAACGGCATAAGTGGACGCGTATTGAGGCAGCGGCGAAATGGTCTGTGAGTCGACTTTGCTTTCTAACTCTTGATGCATGCATATATGTTTTTTTTATATATTTTCTATACGTGAGTTTATGATTTGATTTATGATCTTGATGGTTTACGATTTTGCACGTTTTTTGAGGTATTTACGGAATTATACGTTTTACGGGAAAATGATGGATGTTGTGATTTGAACTTGGTTTTAATGATTTGATTTCGGGATTTGAAATATGATTTGATATCAAAGATTTAAAAATGGATTTCGAAAAAGTGATTTCGGGCTTGAAGCCCAGTTTAGAAAAGAGGTTTTAAAGAACGTGATTTCGGGTTTTTGAATTGGATTTCAGAATGACGATTTTGGATTCGATTTTTGAAACTTGAAAGTGGATTTTCGGGTTTGGGTTCAGAATGGTTATTCCGGATGCCGGCTTACGGAATGATGGTTCCAGATTCAGATTTGGAAACCAGTATGAATATGAGTTCTGGGTTTGGATCCGGGATCCTGATGAGATTGCGGATTCAGATTCAGATATGGATAGTGGTCATGGAATGGATTTGCTGGATCTGGATATTAGGTTTAAAGACCCGGATATGATATGACGGGGGCATGCCCAGATTGGGTTTAAAAACCCGGATTGAGTTTAAAGACTCGGGAGTTTAAAGACTCGGATATTGATATTTCCCCCGTAGGCCGATTGAGTTTAAAGACTTGGGAGTTTAAAGACTCAGATTATATTGAGGCCTGGATTGAGTTTAAAGACTCGAGAGTTTAAAGACTCGGATAGATCCAACATGTTCGATGGATGAAATATGGTTCTAAATGTGTTTTGGATTTCACTGAGATTTGATGATGATAGTTTTTCATAATGGTTTTCCGATGTTTTGGGCTATGCCCGGATGATGTGGATTTTGATGGTTTTGGGGCTGCGGCCCGGGGTTTGAGAAAAGAAATAAGTTCGGTTTTCGTAATTGAATATGAAATGGTTTTTCTGACATGAGTTGATTATGCATGCACTGTTTTTTTTAAACGGAGGGTATAATTGTAAATTGTCTTTTCTGATAACTTTTTTTGAACTATACTTTATTTTTGTCCACTCACAGTCTTTTCATGTTTTCGATACCCTCTAGGTTGAAGCGGTGCGGGCTGTTGGTCGAGAGAGACGGAGACATCACACACGAGATCCACAGTAGATTTCCGTGCACTCTGGGAAGGCCGAAAGTTTTTGGACGATCGGACCGAGTTTCCCTTGTCCGACTTACGTGTCACATGGAGGTTGGATGTAAGTTTAGCCTTCGTGTCATGCGTAAGTTAGATGGGAGCAGGATTTAGCCCTCAATCCAGGGGGATTGGGGGCGGGTCCTGTCAATCATCCTATACATATACGAGATTGAAGAAGGAGTGGGTGATAAACTCTTAGAAGAAGCTGATGTGCTTAAGATGTGTGAGGCTGCGCCAAGTGTGGTTGAGGTAGAATTTTTCTTAACACATATTAACATGGAGAACCCGAGGGCATTCTTAAAAGATGTTAGAAGAAGGGAGAAAAAGATAGCATAACAACTGTTAGGGACCACAAAGTCAACAGTTGTGATTGAGAAGTTAGAAGACCAGCTTAAAGAAACAGCTAAGAAGATTGAAAAAGAAAATGGTGAACAGATAAACAAAGGCAAGAAGGAAAGATATCATCACAAGTACTGGGGACTACAAAGCCAACTATTGTGATTGAGAAGTTAGAAGGTCTGCTTGAAGAAACGATTAAAAAGATAGAAAAAACAAAGGGTAAACATATAAAAAAATGAAAGGGACAACTGCAACGAAATATATGGATATTAGTGGTGAGGATAGGTTGATGGATGAGTATAAGGACTCTGAGCATCTGAAGGTTCTGGATTTGAGGTTAGTGAGGATAAAGGTATTCAAACACAGGAGAAGTTAGTAAATAGGAAAATTCTTAAGGGATTGCTTGAAGAAGCAGATCAATTATAAAACTTCTTCACTGATTTTGGAGAAGAAGCAGGTGTCCTAGATATGGTTGGATGCCCTGTAGAGGATGCTGGAAATGGTGAAGTTGGAAACTCAGGAGCTGCTACTCAGCCTTTAGTAACAGCTCAGCCTTGTACTCAGGCTTTTAAGCACCTTTATGACCAGCAGTCTCTAGAATCACCTTATGTTTAGCCTTCAGTTGAACCTTGTGCCTAACCTTCTAATTAGCCTTTATCAGGTGCTCATGCATCCCATAAATCACCATATGTTCAGCCTTCAATTGAGCCTTGTGCCCAAATTTTTGCTCAGCCTTCATCAGGTGCTTAGTCGCCTGCTCAACTATCCACTCAGCTTTTCGGTCAACTTTTGTCGGCTACTGAACCTTTATCAACTACTGAAGCAACATGGAGGTCCAGATTCACACGAGGCATTTCAGATTTTTTTTGTTGAGGATATGGATGATGAGAAGCTTAAATAGGATGATCAAACACAAGAAGAAGAATTAAGACCAGTTGTGGAGGATCATAAATGTGAGGTGAATGTTCAGAAAAGGCCATGTGGGAAGAAGTTTATAGAGTATAACCTGAAAACTGACATAGTCAGCCTTACTTTGATATCAGGTTATTATTCAGTGATTTTAGAGTATTTAGGCATGCTATTACAGACTATTGCCTGTACACGGGTATGGATGTGGGGTACGAGAAAAATGAAAAAATCAAGCTCAAGTGTGAAGGTAGATCAATAAGTTGTAGTTGGGAAATTTATGCTACCAGCGTAAGCCCAAGTGACAATACATTGGTTGTGAAATACTATAGCCCTATACACACATGAACAAGGCTTCGTAACAATAAACAAGACATAACTTCTTGGGTCTCTCAAACATTCATGCCAAGAATTTAGGTAAACCCAAAGATTCCCATTTCTGCAATAGTGAAGGTTGTTTCTAGTGAATTTGCGATTGCGATAAGAAAGATGATGGCATATAGAGCTAAGCAGAAAGCAATTGAGTTGATAGATAGATCATTAACAAGACAATATGGAATGTTATGAGATCACTACCATAACTTGAAGTGTACGAATCTTTGTACAACCACGTCATTGCTATGTGATTTTGAAAATGGTAAACAACTATTCAAGAGGTTCTACATCTGTTTGGAGCCGTGCATGAAAGGTTTTGAAGAGTATATTGTGGCTAGTTGTTGACTAATTGGATTGGATGTCAATAATGAGACTTGGGTGATTGCTTTGGTCGTGGTAGGAGTGGACACCAAGGAGTCCTACACTTGGTTATTGGAACTATTGATGGTGAATTTGGGTATGGCAAGCTGCTATGGTTGGAGTTTCCTAAGTGACAAGCAAAAGAGGCTAGAAGCAACAATTGATGGCTTGATGCCTAAAGTTGAGCATAGATTTTGTTGTACGCACTTATGGGCTAAAATGAAAAGTGTTGAAGGATGCTCTATACGATTGTGCAAGAGCATCAATAGTTCAGGATTTTCCATAAGCCCAGAAACGAAACTAAGTTCGTTCCCTTTCGTCAAGTAGGTAAAGTAGGCATACAAACCACTTTTGCTTTGACTGCAACTCTATGAGGATAGGAAGAAGCTAAGATACTTAGATGAAGCTACTTAGAACTGGTTGAAGGAAAAACCAACAAAGCAGTTGTAACAACCCGTCCCGAGAATTGGGATTAGTAGAGTGATTAAGGTGTGATTATTGAGGTTAAGCAGTGGGTAGGTGGTCAATTGGGGATTTACCAGTGACCAGGACGTAGTTTAGGACGTCATGAACCCATAGACATGTGGTATGTTTGATTCCGATATCCGAGGAGGAAGTTGTGATGTTCGGAAGGTCGAGGGTATTATCGTAATTTTGATAACATAGGGGGAAAAGTTGACTTTTTGGATAATCGGGTTTTGGTAGGTTGACCTAGGATGGTTAGATAGTTCTTGTCGTCCTGAGTTCGATGACAGGCGGCACGTATTCATCGGACTTACGAGGCGAGAGTTACGGGTCTAGGAAGTTTCGGTAGAACCGTAAAAATGAGTAAAACAGGAGGGTATTTTGGTCATTGTGGCACCTTGGGATTTGTGCACAGAGGAAAGGAATGGACGGCTGGGATTAGGCCAGGTGGGAGTGTGTGGAGTGGATGGTGACACATGGCATGTGTGTAGAGGATTCTGGTGGAATCCTGTGCATTCACGGCCCAAATAATTGGGGTGCACCCGTGCTATGCATTCTGGTGCTTCGATACACAGAGAAACAGAGTGAGAGCTTGAAGGGAAATCGACCGATCTGGGTGCAAGGGTGAGTGACTGGTGAGTTGTGAGAGTGACAGTGAAGCAAGGAGGAGCTGCTGGTCGTGTTTTGGCAGTGCAATTGTGCACGGCGGCACGGCGGAGGTGAGGAGAAGAATTGGGGGAAACAGGGAGGCCGTGAACGTTTGGTGGTGGCTACGCCGTGAGGCGGTTCAAATCAAGACAAGGAGAGGCTGAGGAGGTTGCAGGGAGTCCAACGACCACCGTGGTAGGCGGCAGTGCGCACGGCGGAGCTGCAATCGAAGGGTAAGTCTTCCTGCTCTGTTTTCCCGTGGAATTTCATTTGGGAAGTCGTGACTCTGGGCTGAGAGTCGAGAGGATTGGAGGTTAGGGTAGTGATCAGGGAGGTCCTAGGTGTCGATTAGGGTGGTCGCCGTGACGGGGCCGTACACGGCGGAGCTCAGTCGAAGATGGGTCTCTTTTACCCTGTTTCGGTAGTGAACTTCGAACGGTAAGTCGTGACGATTGGGGTTGAGTCGAAGGTCTAGGAGAGTTGGTTTAGGTTCAGTGAGGTTCAGGGAAGAGTTTGGTGAAGCCACCGTGAAGGGTGGTGAGCTGGGTGGTCGGATCGTGAAACAGAGTTTTGGGGAGGTTTGATTTCGAGCTGGAGACGACGGGTAGGAGGCTGTGTCGAGGTGATTGGAGGATGGGGATGCTTAGAGTAAGGTTGGACGAAGCTATAGGAGAAGGAAGGAAGTGTTTTAGTGCAGGCACGGCGGAGAACCGTTGACGCCGGTTCAAGCTGTAGCCTACTGTGTTGAACCGGGTCGACGTGAGGTTGAAGGTGCACTGTAGCTGGCGCGTGGGGCCACGCGCAGCCACTTTGGGCGGCGCGTGGAGGCGCGTGCGGCGGTTCTGGGAGAAACGGTCAACATAGTTTTTGGTCTAGGAGTTGTTGTGAGTTCAATGGAGTTGGTTTCGAGTCAATCGGAAGTCGTTTGAGTGTAGTTCCGCGAGGGTGAATGTGTAGGGTCCCGGGGTTTTAAGTCTTCGGTTCGGGGATTTTTGAGGGAATTTAGGAGAGTGTTGGTAGATGTATTAGTGACGAAATTTGACGGTGATTGACAGGATCAGGATTTCCCGAGGAAGCCGAGGAACGGGCTGGACGTTCGGGACGCGAGTAGGGCTCAGTACTGTGAGTGGACCTCTTCTCTAAACTCGAGCATGCATAACTGTTTTCTATAATTATCTTATGGTTTTCAATCATGATTTTATGTTTATCGAATATGTTTGGTCGGTTTTGCATTATTACACGTTTTTCGAGGAAAGTGGTTTTTAGCACGTTTTACGAGGAATGGTTGGGTTTTGGAATATATGTTATGATTTTGGGATTTCAAATGATAAGTGGTTTTTAATGGTTATAAAGGAATTTTGGAACATGATTTCGATGCTCAAGGGTTTTCGGTTTTAAAGTCGGAATGTGGTTTTAAGTTAAAAAGTGGACTCCGGATTTAGGTTCGGAATGACGGTTCTGGATGCCGGGAGAGCATCGAACCAGTGATTTCGGATTCGGATTTGGATGAGGATTTGGTAAATGGTTTTCAAATGGTTTTGGGATTGGATTTGCTGGATCTGGATATTGGGTTTAAAGACCCGGATATATGTGACGGGGGACCGGCCGGATTGGGTTTAAAGACCCGGATTGAGTTTAAAGACTCGGGAGTTTAAAGACTCGGATATATTGTTATTTCCCCCGTAGGCCTGTTGAGTTTAAAGACTCGGGAGTTTAAAGACTCGGATATTATTGAGGCCTGGATTGAGTTTAAAGACTCGGGAGTTTAAAGACTCGGATAGATCCAGCAGGTTTGATCGAGAAAATGATGATTTGGTGGTTATGGTTTGATACAGTTTCTGATACTCATGTTATGGTTCTTATGGTATTTTATAGTGTTTCTGTTTCTTATGATGTTTAAGAATGATGCTTTATAAATGTGTTTATAACTGTTGGTTATGCATGTGGTTTCAAAACGGAGGGTTTAACTTGGTTTTCTTATAAAATGGTTTTTGGACTTTTGTACTTTCTGGTCCACTCACATTTTCTGTTTTAAATTGCCCTCCAGGTTGTGGAGCTAGCGCGGGGTCTTGACGTCGAGGCAGTGTCCGAGGCATAGAAGTGACGTGAGAGTTCCCAGAGTAGATTAAAGGCTTCCGTGTGCGTGTAGTTATCGGTTTTATTTTCTTTGTATGTTCGTACTATGTTCTGTAAATGCTACCTTCGGGACATTGTGTCTAATTACTCCTGCGTTTGACTGGGTTCGAGTAAGTGTTCCTTAGGTGTTGTGTCGGGGAGGTCAGACGGGAGCGGGATTTACCTCGGGTTTCGGGGTGAAACCGGGGTGGGTCCTGACAGCAGTGGTCTAGGTCCCATTTTCAAAAATGGTCTAGGACAGACATGCTCCAAAGTAACTATTGTGAGGACGTCAACATATCATAATGCTAGCTAGAGATAAACCAATCATCACTATGTTCGAGATGATGAGGGTTATCTTAATGAATATAATAGTATATAGAAGGGGATAAGATGACTACGTGACTTTAGAATGTTTGTCAAAATGTTTTCAACCAAGTTCAAAGGTGAAAGTAGAGCCAGGTCATTGCAGTGTTAGATGGCCTAGTGTGACATGACTTGTTCCTTATTCATTTTGATAGACACACTTGATCATGCTCCCGTCTAACAAGAAACTTAAAATACTGAAGTTTTTTGCTCATTTGTCAGATAAGGGATATTTTTTTTGGCTTTTTATCTATTATCACATCTTCATAGATTAACCGACAAAGTCCATCCCTTACGGGTAAATGCCCACATCCAGCCCAATATCCCCATTAAGCGGTGGAATTTGCTAACTTAATTATGTTTGAGTCTTAATTCTATTAACATTATTTACAGCGGAAAACACATACTAAGGTTATTAAAATAATAATAATAATAATAACTCCAAAAAATTAATTAATAGATTGTTCGCATATCTTGTTGATAATCAATTCCTTAGTTACACTTCCTTTATAATTTCCATAAAAATCCTTCATTCACCATAATTGTATTATAATTGATTAATATTCAAATTAGTCTTATAATTGAATTATCTAACCTTTCACGTTAAGACATTAATTATAAAATGTGTACAATAGATCGAACTATTCAAAACTACGTGTCCTTTTCTTAAATCTTGTGAATTTTCCTTTCATCATTATTCATAACCAAAATTGATCACCCAATTTAACCTTATTTAAATTCCTCAAATTTTTTCGAAATAAACTTTAAATTTAAAACATAATATAACAAAGATATGAAACTATACCCAAATGATATCCAATTAATTTGAAAATTGTATCATTAAACTCAGAATTTCAAGATGAAGATTTTTCATGGTGATCGTCCCCTGAAGGGTCGCCACACTTGGCCTCACGCATCGACAAAAGGTCCCTACGAGTGGTGTCCACGCACCTGTACAGTGACATGACCCATCCCTATCCCCTGGGGACCACCCTAGGATGTACCTTGCTCCCGTCTGAAAACGACCCCAAAGTACCAAAAATACCCTTTACGGGATTAACATTTAACAAACAAAACCAGTTCCAGTTCTACAATATCAAACTAGGGATGCACATTTTACACAAAACTGAGCACATATGTCAGTTTTCAAAATGGTGCTCAACCTACCCAAACGAGTGTACAGGTGCGCAACGACAATTATCTATGCCTCAGCCTTTCAGTCAGTCCTTGCCTCAGTGTCATGGCCTAGAGGATCAAGAATAACGTTTAAAGGTTGAGTTGATCAAAAAAATAATTAAGTGATAAAACTCATTTACAATCAATAATAATATTTCGACCCTCCGTTTTCCAAACATGCATGCATTCAAGTCAAATCATAAAGCGGAATAAAACAATGAAATACTAATAGTATTCATAATAATAATAATCATACTAATACACTATGTAACCAATCCCTAACATCCCAGATGTCCAATAATGTCACGGTCCTAAAACTACGTGTGCCACCCGGAGTCTTAATCCCGAGTACTCCCCTGGGTCCACCAGTGTCCAAGTATTCTCCGGATCACTGCCCGGGGTATGCCCAACTATAGCAATCCTGATCCTGAGCCTTTCCACAGTTTTTCACGTAGAGCGACCCCTCTCAGGCAATGCGCCGTGACTGCTCCAGGGTACCAGGTCATCTAGAGGAGACAATAATCCATAAGGGTGATATGTACAGTGTAATAGTAAAAACGAGTGAAATTCTATTAAAGCCAATTCTCAAAATCATTGTTTGATTCCCAAAATAAGTCAACATAATATCCAGACGAGTCTTAAGCCCAAAACATAGTATCAAGAAAATATCCCATAACTAACATTTACAATCCACAAAAATAATCCAGTTCATACCATATAATGAGCAGTTAAAACAATTATGCATGCATTCAATTTATAAACCAAAGGTCCACTCACACACAGTCCTCGCTGCGCTAAGGAACTGTGCTATAACTGTCTCGAAGCTAAACCACAATCTCTGGGCCTGTCCAAAACACATCCAAAAGTCACTAACGGACTCTACAAGTTCATACTCAAAACTCCCAAAAAGTTGGATACCGAGAATGTGTCCCGAAGCTTTAAACCCCTAAACGACTTATCAAACGGTCTCTGATCGACCTGAAACCACCGCCATTGGATCCGAATTGTCGAAACCTTTCAAATGGGACTTGTATCACCTTGAAATACGTGCCCATGTGCCCCCACACATGGGTCGAAGTCCCATTTAATGTTGGTCAAAAAGTCAACGCTAACGTCAGCAAAAGTCAATGCTAACGTCAATAAAAGTCAACGATGACATCATCAAAGTTAACGCTTACGTCAGCTTGACAGATCTGACACGTGTCGTATGTCACGCTCTGACTGGTCCACGTGTCTAACATGTCAGTGCTGACTGTGCCTGACAACTGCCACGTGGCAGCCTCCCATTAGCCACGTAGCCTGACACCTGATAGATGATGACGTTACCCTGCTGACATCATCGTCTTCAACCTCTCGATGGGTCACTGTAACAGGTTGCCTAGACCCTCGACCCAACTTGGTCCTAAATTCCTCATTTCTAACCTGTTTTTGATCCCATTTGATCCTACACGATTGTCTGGATTCCTAGAGAAGATCTATGGCTTCGAAATCACGAAAAACAAGCTAGAATGTACCTTCCAACAATGAACAGCAAACGTCAAACTTCCAGCTCTGTTTCCCGTCATCTCCGACCACCTCTGTCCTCGAAATTCACACCTACGAGTTTGTACTGAACCCATGAACGTGTTAGGGTCATCCAAATCGATCAACAAGCCTCAAAAAATGGTTTTACAATTTGGGTCCAAAAATTGGGTTTTTGGGCTTACCTTAGCCGTGTGCCCTCCGCAGTGCTCTGCCCGTCTCCGTCGTCCCTCTATCATCACATCTCTCTCACACTCTCAAAAGGTCAAAGAAGATGATGGTATAATGGTGTGGGTAGGTGGTGAGTGTTTGTGTGTTTGTAGCTTGGGGGGGGGGGGGGGTGTTTCAGGTTATAGAGAACAAGTGAGGGAGAGAGTGAGGGTGAATGAATCAAAACATATCCAAGTGCATGGGAGAATGGGTTAATGGGATGAGTGACACTTGTCACTCATCCATTGGTCCAATTAGATATTTTGGACCAATTATCAAGTGACAACTGTACACTCGCATCGTTTTACGTGAATAATTTCGATTTATTTCCGTGACCCATAACTTTTCCGTCGAACGTCCGATTTTGACGTACCGGCTGACACGACCCATCTCAATCTCTCTGGTGCGCCCTTTTTTAGTTTTGATTATAAAGAACGTGAGCATGATATATCCTGCGTTACAGATTATAATGAACGTAAGCAAAAGCATAAGCTTACAATTATAAAGAACGTAAGCAAAAACATAAGCTTACGAAATAGAAAAATGTCTATAAGGTTAAGCTAACTTGGGCCTCTAACTTTTTTTTCTATATTTTCTTCTAAAAATATTCTTCATACATAAGATGTCCAATTAATTAATTAATTATAGTGAAATTAATTACTTTAATTAATTATAGTGAAATTAATTACTTTAATTAATTATAGAGTTGGTGGCTTGGTGCCTGGTGGGCGCGTGTGGGTTAATTTGTAGTGCCCGCTCCAATTAAATTTTTTGAGTTTTGACTTACTCCATATCATCACTTTGGTCTTTTAGCCTTCATTTTTAATTTATTATCCATTTATCTGATTATTTCACATTTACAGATTTACTTTTTAGTCTCTACTCTTTACCCACAGGCCACAACCCCCTTTTTTCTTTACTCTTCATTATTCACTTTTCAAGAAGAGTCCAGAGGACTCAGCGCGACGGTGAAGAGAAGAAAATTTTCGCATGAAGGAGGCACTCTTTGTGTGAAGGATTTAATATTCGAACAAACAGAGTGACTGAGCTGAGATGAAGGCATCTGACGCATGAAGGAGGTGGGTAGAGGAAGGCGAGTACGACAGGGGCTACTAGTGAGGCGAGTCAATTTGAGACTGGGTAAGTGATGGCAGCACGCGAAGGTGATGTCATGATGAAGAAGACGACGCCGGCTGGTGCGATGATGCGAGTTCTTTGAGTTTTAATTTCAATTTGGGTAAGTTCAGTTCTAAATTTCTGATTTGGGTTCAATTTGGGTGTAATTTTGAGTGAAGTTTAGGTGTTATTTGGATGAAATTTAGGTGTAATCAAGGATTGAAATATCAATATCGACGGATATATCGCTCGTCAAATTTACAGATATCTCGCCTCAAATATCGGTATCGATATCGATATCGTTTACACTAAAAAAAAAATAACTGAAATTCGATCTAAAAGTTGGAATTTTTTAATGAAACTTTGGGAAAAACTTAAATACCCAATAATGGTTATATATGACTAATAAAAACTATAAAATGATTTTGATATAATAAATATATGATGAATAATATGATGTAATATGATTCTGACGATGAATAATAATATGAAATCTTAAATATAAACATAAATTGAAGTGAGTTACTATAATTAAATATTAATAATTAAAAACATAACAATAAACATTCAAAAATTCAATATAAGAAAAATGATAAAATAAGTTTAAATGTATTTAAAATTGGAAAAAAAAGATGAAAAAATAAGATCAGACTTTGTTTAAAAATTGGAAGTAATTGATATATTTAAAATTGGACAAAAAATGAAAAAGAAAAAAACCCAAACTTTGTTGAAAAGTGGAAAAAATAAATTCAAATGGATAAAAAAGGAAAGAAAAAAAAACAGTTGTAGCCTTGTGGGGGGTCGAACCCAAGACTCCCCAACTGACAAACAAAAACTCAACCAATTCTGCTAGCCAGCGAGTTTGTAAACTAACCAACGCCAATTATATAAATATGAAAAGTAGCAGTCATCCCCTACCTCCAGCCAGGTCTGCCACCCGGGTTTTCTGACCCGACGGCATGACCCGACTCAATCTTCCATGTTTTACATCCGATTTTCACGATTTAATAGTGCATCTTCATCGTTTTGATCCCAGAAAAGGATCTGTGGGTTCAAAACAAGAAATCATGTTGAAATTTCAGCCAATTTCTTCCCCCCTTCTTAGGTGTCGCCGGCTGGAAATCGCGATATATCGGTCGATATATCGACGATTCCGGCGATATTTACTTCCCTGAGTGTAATTTACTTTTTGGCGTTAGTTCTGGAAATATTGAGACAAATTTTTTTCATATACATTCTACCCGCCTAGCCGCGGCCCCGCCCATCTGCCCAGGAGCGCTGAGGGATTGTCGAGCTCGCATATGCGCCGAGTAATCTGAAGTCGCCTTTTGCTACCGCATAACCCATATTCGGGGCGGCTCACCTCCGCCTAGTGCCTAGGCACCACGTAGGCGGCCGCCTAGCCCGCCGTTTAGAACATTTCTTAAATCGTTAGGGCCTTAACCCAAAACCATAAATGTCAAGACCCGTCCTCAATCCCCCCCGGGATTAACAAGGAACGCTCCTAATCCCGTCTGACATGGAGTGTCAGACCAGGGAAAATTTAAAACCTTTAGCCCGAAGGCTTCTAGAGTACGCTAGGATCCAGAGGAGGTATGTGATATCCTGGTCTCTGCTACAGTCCGAACCGTATCCAACCTGAAGGGTATTGAAAACAGAAAGACTGTGAGTGGACAAAAAGTAATAGTTTGATAAAACACATTTCGTAAAGACCTTTATAACCTTCACTAAAAAGCATTCATGCATAGTAAAACCATTTATCCAATTACATATGTTTAAACAATCATAATCATATGGGCTCCTGCCCAAAACCATTTACAGAAAACCACAACATAGTAAACATATGCGGGATCTCAGCCCAAATCCATTTACAGGAATCTAGAACATAATAACCATATGTGGGATCTCAGCCCAAATCCATTTATCATCATAAAACAAAATTTCCCAAATCATTTGAAATTATGTTCATCCATATATTTCATATCACCAATCCTGTCACGGTAATCTAGAGCTACACGCGTGCTAACCGGGGTCTCAAACCCAAGTCTCTCCAGGGTCTACCTAGGTTAATGTCCGTAGATCAATGACCATCCCTGGAGGTTAGTAACCATAGCCTTTCTGAGAGCAAGGAACCCAACTGGGGGGCGACTCCACTCAGTCAGTGCTCCGTGACTACTCCGGGGTCCACCAGGCCAACGACCCTCCCCGGAGGAGACAGTAAAAATATAAAGGATGGCATACGAAAAATCTTTTGAAATCATTCTTTAAAACCTTTCCAGGGTTCATGCCGGCCCCCATAAGCCGTCGTGAACCATAAAACCTTTAAAGGGTTCATGTCGGTTCCCATAAACCGTCATGAGCCATAAAATCCTTTCAAGGGTTCATGCCGGTCCCCATAAACCGTCATGAACCATAAAAACCATTTATGAGTCCCTGACGCGAATAAAATCCTTAAGGGTTCATGCCGGTCCCCATAATCCTTTCAAGGGTTCATGCCGGTCCCCATAAAATCCTTAAAACGTAACTGGGCCTCCGACCCGAATCGTAAACCAACTGGGCCTCGTGCCCGATTTCGTAAACTAAATGGGTCTCGTGCTCAATATCGTAAACCAACTGGGCCTCGTGCCCGATTTCATAAACTAAATGGGTCTCGTGCCCGATATTGTAAATGAAATGGGCCTCCGGCCCGATGCCTCCGGCCCGATGCCTCGTTAAATCAAATGGACCTCAAGTCTGGGAGTTTGTACATCAAATGGGTCTCGTGCCCGATTCCATATTTTCAAATTCGAAATCGATTCAAGAACCAATTGGGCCTCTAGCCCGAGAACTTAACTAAAAGGGACTTCGAGTCCGAGGGTTTCCAAAACAAATGGGTCTCGAATCCGAGTTTACCTTATCAAATCCAAAACCATTTCATTAAACTATTTCCAAAACCATAAGTGCGGAAAATCAGAGTAAAATCGAAAACCTCGATTTACTTGCAAGCACATAAATCGCCTTGAAATGCGTGAAACCATATAAATCACAATTATCCAATTCCACATCATAGAATCATATTCTTAAACCATATAAAACATTTATGCATGCATCACAGTTTAGAAATCAAGGTCCACTCACAGACCGTCCGAAGCTGCCGCCTCGGTTTGCGTGACATAAGCCTCACCAGGCTAATCGTCGTCTCGGGACTTCCAAACCTGTCCAAATCAATCTAGAGGTTACTAACTACCTTATTAACCTCTAATTGAAGTCCCGTAATTTTTCCAAATTTTTAACTATTTTAAAACTCGAACCTAAACCTTCCAATGCCCCAAACATTATTGAGACGGTGTCCGATCGACACAAAACTAGTCCCAAAATGTTCGTTACATCGAATAAAGTGTTTCACGTGTTGAACACTTCCCCAGAAAGTGGGCCACGTGCCGGTCAAAGCCCCTACGCGTGAGAGCCACGCGCGCGGCCAAAGCCCATGCCCCTGCCTCTTTCCCCATTCAATTCTAAACTTTCCTAACATCCGACCTATTCTACTTAGCTATTAAAAACACTTGAAACCTTAATGAAAACTCACCTTCCATGGTTAAACCAAAAGCTTGATCTTCAAGCTCAATTCCAAAGCTCCCTAGCCCTCCTTTTGGATCCAACACAATCCTCCTCGAGTTACCTTGGTCCCTAGGTCATAATAGAACAAAAAGGAACTCAAAACTGTGGTTAGAACTTAACCTTCGATTTTTGAAAATGAAAAATGGCTCTCGGTTACTCACCTCCGCCGTCCACCACCGTGAGCCGCCGGCCATCCCATCACCATCCTACCCTCATCATCTCAGTTCCTTCCTATCTTGGTTACTCTCATGGTTGCACACACACAATAAAAATGGTGGGGTGATGTGGTTTGTGTGTTTGTATGGAGGGGGTGTTCGGGTTTTGGGAAAATGGATATAAAGAAGGAGATGATGGCTGGTATTCATGTGTGAGATAGGGAGTTTGGACGGCTAGGATGATGGGAGTGGGTGAGATGAAGGGTGTAGATTTGAGATGAGAAATAAATAAAATTATAAAATAAAGAAATAATAATATTTAAATGTATAGATCCACTTTTTAGGGAAATTGACCAATGGGATGAGTGACATTTGTCACTCATCCATGGGTCCCAACAAAATATCTGTCCAATCAGAATAAGCCACCTCATCAATGCCTCGTAATGCGTGCGTAATACAATCGAACTTCCGTGACCCATAACTCTCCCGTTCGAAGTCCGATTTCAACGTGTCGTCTGTCTATGGATTCGTATCGACCCGATCTACCTAACGGTCCTTGGCCCTCGGTCATCAGACCTCCCAGGTCAAAAGTCAACTATTTGCCTCATTTTAACCAAATTATCGAAATGCCCTTGAACTTCCAAACGTCACAACTTCTTCCTCGAATGTCGGAATCAAACGTGCCACCTGTCTATGAACTCGTGACGTCCCGAATTACGTCACAATCATCGGTCTAAGTCCATTTGACAGCCTAAATGAAAATTTAACGTTTTGCCCACGCCTAGGGGCAAAATGGTCATTTAGCATCGTTCGTTCGATTTCGCCCAACTAATTACTGATTAGCCTTACTAATCACGATTAGTCACTAATATAATCCTGGAATTCGGGATGGGTCGTTACAATAAAACCAAACCATGTGGGAACTCAGCCCAAAACCAGGTATGTGGGTCACATCCCAAATCCGTTAACATTAACCAACCAATCCATTGAAATACAGTTTACCAATCCTTGGCATCCCAGATGCTTGACATCCCAGATGTCATAATGTCACGGTCCTAAGCTACGTGTGCTACTCGGAAGTCTCAATCTGAGTCTCCCCAGGGTCCACCCAGGTCAATGGCCCTCCATGGGGGGAGGTTTTTAACCTCTGCAATCCTGCTCATGAGCCTCTCTACATGCGCCTCTATGCGGTCTCTCTGTAAGGCGAACCTTCGCACACAATGCGCCGTGACTACTCCATTGTTCCGAACATCTGAAGGAGACAATGTATATATAAGGATGGTATATGAAAAACATTTCATAAATCATCTCAAAACCTTTCAAAAGGGCTCACGCCAAGAATATAGTTTCATACATTTTGTTTCCATAAAACCATCGTAAATCCACAACTGGGTCTCATGCCCTAAGTATAACTTTCATAAACCATTTCTACAAATCAAATACATAAACCACAACTGGGACTCAAGCCCGATATCATAAACCAACTAGGCCTTAAGCTAGATAGTATAAACCAAATGGGCCTCCAACCTGATACCCCATTAAATCAAATGGACTTCATGTCCGATAGTTCATCAGTCAAATGGGTCTCAAGCCCGATTCCATATTTCCAAATCCAAAATCATTCCATTAATTCATTATTGAAAACACAAGCATGTATAAATCCATCATAAAACCATAAACCTCGGAATACGTGCAAATACGTAAGTACCAAATACGACATTCGTTTGCACTCAAGGCATTGAAAATCATCGATATAAAACATATAAAACAGTTATGCATGCTTCATATTTAGAAAGCAAATGTCCATTCACAGACCGTCGTTGATGCGCCTCGAAATCTACGTCGTAAGCCTCACCGGGGCTAAACCAACCTCTCCGGGTCATCCGGACTTATCCAAATCCCACTCAAAGGTCACTAACGGACTATAAGTTCATACATTAAACCCATGAATAGTATAAGCCTGAGAAAGCGTCCCGAACACGCTTCTTGAGGCTTTAAACCCCAATTTGACCAAGCTAATGATCTCTGATCGACACGAAACCACCCCCATTGGATTTGGATCGTTGAAACCTTTAAAATGGTACTAGTTCCACCTTGAGATTTTTTCCCCATGCGCCCCCACTCGCGGGTCAAAGATGCATTCAACTCCAGTCAAAAGTCAACTTTTTGCCCATTCCCAGGGGCAAAATCGTCATTTTACACCGAATGTCTGAAAATCCTTGACTAATTCCCGATTTGTCCTGATAATCCTCAATTGCTTCTGAATTAATCCCATTAACTTGGGACGGGTCGTTACACCGCCTGTCTACGGACTCGTAACGTCCCGATCTATATAACGGACATTGATCAAAGTCCAAAAAGTGTCTCGGGTCAAAAGTCAACATTTTACCCTTGACCAGGGGCCAAACGGTCATTTTACGTTAAATTTTCGAAATTACAAATTGATCAAGGTTCGGGTTGTTACATACAGGGTTACCTTTAAACTCTAGATGGGTAAACCCGTTTTCTTGGTTTCGGGTCGCCCGACGTGTGACGTTAACCCGATTCAAATTTGTCTATTTCTTGACCATTTCTTATGATTCAAACATCTTGATTTGTCAAAGGGATTCCAAAAAAGGATATATGAACTCAAAACCAAGGAAACTCACGTCGAGATAATGGTTCGAATTGTTGATCTTTCATTCGTTGTTCTAGGTCCGTTTCTGAGACTTTTCCACGTCCAACCTTTGTCCTTTGTAGCTTAAGATGACTCTGGTTACTCGAATAACCTCTCAAAACCTTGATTTGAACACTAAGAGACTTCAAACACCTTGATGACCCATGAACAAACCTTGAGCTTAACAAGTTACGGAGGTGTCCCTTTTTTCTACAATTTTTTCCTCATTTTCTTCTCCTATTTTTCTATTTCTTCTTCCTTTAGTCTCAGTTTTCCTTTCTTTCTTTTTTCTTTCTCATTTCCTTTCTTTTCGACCACCACCCACTGAGCACCTCCCCCCTTCCCCGCCCCCCCCCTACCACACACACACACACACACACACACACACACACCTATATATATATAATTGCTAAGTCGGCGGAATGGCTGAGATAAGGGAAAATAAAGAAGATTCTAGACTACCCTAGACCTCTCTTGGAAAATTACCAAAATACCCTTCATACGAAAATCACCAAAATGCCCCTAACTAATTAAGACCATATCCAACCCGTTCAGTCTCTAATTTCGACATACCGTCTGTCTATAGATTCCGGAGTCTGAAACCTTCGTAACGGTCTTCACTAAATGTCTAGAAAATGTCATGGAAAAAAAATTCAACCTTTGACCTTACAAGGGCAAAATCGTAATTTCCTTTTTAATTTTCCAAATTCACTTTTCTCGGATTTTTGGGTCGTTATATGGTGGGCCTAATTATGAGATTCATTGACGTAGAGGAGAGCAATATGTGGTGAATTTGGAGGCCCACACTTGTTCTTGTAGAAAATGGGACCTCACAGGAATCCGTTATGTGCATGGTATTGTAGTCATACATTAAAAAGGTGGAGTATCGGTGGAGAAATATGTTGACCCCATCTGTTCTAAGGATACCTATATGAAGTGTTACAACAATCTCATTGAGGCTATAAATGGCCCAAAAATATGGGAGAATACTGGCCAGCAACTAATTAAGCCGCTTGCAAATAAAAGGCAACTGGGAAGGCCTAGAAAGGTGAGAGCAAAGAAGCCACCATCGACAAAAGTGGGAAGAAGAGATTGGAAAAATAGGGCATTGCTATGAGGTGTAGTCTTTGTACGTCACAAACTCATAATGTATGAACCCAAAATCGACACTTACCTGGCAAGGAGAAAACAAAACCAAGTCACGAGGCAAGTTAGGGAAGTTAGGGAAGAATAAAGAAGCTACTTCTGCTTCCAAAAGAGCAGCCCATAAGAGACATGCATCAAATCCGGTATATAGAAGACACTTGTACTTATTATGTCTTTGTTGTCTTAATTAGTTTTTTCACCTTATTGTTCACACTTGTCTTATTATGTCTATACCTTCAATTGTAGGACCTAAGTCAAAACTCCATAATCGCTAGTGGTTGTGATACTCCTTTAAGACGAAGTAAAAGGATAAAACAAAATAGACCTAACTAGAAATGGTGAAAACCTGTTGAATTGAGTTCTTTATGTATGTTTTGGTTGGAGCTTAAATTTTGGTATTGAAATAGCTACTTTTTTGGACATGTTTAGTTTGGATATTTATTGAAACAAGCTTTGATAGGTTAACAAACTACTCTTAGTGCTTTCATGTTATTTTGAAAAAGTTCATGTTATCTTCAATATCTATTGAAACGATTGAAAATGAAATGAAAAACAGGTGGTTGCAAATTCTGGATTGATATTGGATTTGAATTGAATTGGTATGAGCAAAATGTCTAAAAATACGCTGTAATTAGATTTGATATTGACATGTTTTTAGGTACTCATATTCATGTTATCTTGCAAATTCCTAATTGATATTGGATTTGAATTAGATTTTCTATTGAACAATGTCTGAAATCAGGTCATAATGGGATATGAATTGGATTTCCAGGTTCCACAAAATCCACCATACTTTGGCACCATTCATACCATTCCATTCATAATGGGATTTGAATTGGATTTCCAGAGGTACTCAAAATCTTCCATTCTTTGACACAAATCATACTATTCCATTTATATTACAAACATTCATACCATTCCATTCATACATCACCATTCATATTACAAACATGATGTCCCAACTACATACTACAACTAAAACTCTAGGGCTAGGTTCACATTCTTATTTGACCCCATTTCAAGTCCCCCTCTTCCACCGATTATCATTCTGACCAACAAACAAACCAAAAACCATGAAATTAAAATAACAATGAACAAATGCCTCTGCCTTTTTTATCACATTCTTTAATCTGCTTCTTCAAATACAGGATTTCCTCATTCTTTTATCGCAATTTTGCCAATAAACTAGGAATAGGTCTAGGAGACTTCTGATTGAGCTTCGGGTCACATCATTCAAATAAATTGCACCCACCACCTCATTCCCTTCTGTGATTTCTCTACTACCTAGTTTCAAATCAAAATAGGAATAAAATTTCAAACTCTAAACAATCAATTCAAATCTAAAAATCAATCACCAACCACAATATTCTTACCCCATAACCAGAACATCCCCAAAATCTTCGCCCAGGATTTTCATTGGTGAAGGATGTCATCAATTTCGATTGTTTACAACAGTGAAAAATAAGGGCTTCTACATACATCTTCATCTTTTCCATCTCTACACTAACACTAAAGGGCGAAGTTTATATCGTCGCAGCTGGGATGAAGTCGTCGGAGCTGAAAGGGTGGAATAGTTCCTATCATCGTAGATGAGAGGGAGGAAGAGCTCCTTCTTCAAAGATGGAAGAAAAGGGTCGACAATCAAAGCATGGATTTGGGAGCTGCAAATTCGATTTGGATGTAGGGGTGCTGGGAATTCAAATTGGGGGTAAGGGGAGGTCATTTTTTATTTAGGGTAGGGGTGTAACGACCCAAATTGTTAATTTCAATTTTTATGAATTTTTCGGGGATTTTTCGGAAGTTTATGAAATTATTTTAGCATAATTTTGACCATTTTTCCCTTGGGTTTATTATTGGCTTTCCTTTTTGGGGAAGAGTGTTTTGGTCACAAGAAAAAATTTAGATATTTTGAGCGGGTTATTGTGAGCCACTCGTTCTTTTGGACCACATTCATCACCTTTCCTCTCTCCCATTCCCGCTCTCTTTCATGTGCAACCCAAACACAAAAACATACGCATACAACCCATTATTCCTACTTTGATTTTGAGGAGTTTTTGGAGTGAACCAAGGTAGGAAACACATTAATTAGACACCCATGGACAGGATTAGCCCAGGTTTGAAGGTGGAGGAGGTAGAACACGGATCGTGTGAGAGAAGGAAGAAATTCGTGACTTTGGAAGCTCGTAATTTGGAATACATGTATCTTTTATAAATTCTGGACTTGGATTTGGATTTCTAGGATCAAGTACATAGGTTTTAATACTAAGCTTGTCCAATTTGGTTGAGAAATGAGAGAGTTCTCGAAATTTTAAGTTTGGACCATTAATGGAATTTTCCAACCAGCCAAAGAAAGAACCTGCGTGTGGTGTCCATGCACCTGTACATGGTCACCTTCAACCTCTAGACGGGTCAACCCGTTTTTCTGGTTTCGGATTGCCTAACCTGCGATGTGGACCTGATTCAAACTTGTTTTTTCTTGACCATTTCTTATGATTCGAACGTCCTGATTCGTCAAAGGGATTCCAGAAGAGGACATATGAACTCAAAACCAAAGAAACTTACCTCGAGATCATGGTTCAAATTGTTGATCTTTTGGCCATTGTTCCAGGTCCATTTCTGAAACTTTTCCGCTTCCAAGCTTCTTCCTTTCTAGCTTAAGACGACTCTGCGGACTCGAATAACCTCCCAAAACCTTGATTTGAACGCTAAGCGACTTCAAACACTTTGATGACCCTCGAACAAACCTTGAGGTTCACAAGTTACGGAGGTATTCCTCTTTTCTCCAATTTTTTTCGCATTTTCTTCTCCTATTTTTTTTGTTTCTTCTTCCTTTATTCTCTATTTCCTTTCTTCCTCTTTTTCCTCTCATTTCTCTCTTCCTTTCTCATTTCCTTTTTTTTTCGGCCACACACACACACAGATATATAATTTCGAAGTTGGCAGAAAGGATAAGATAAGAGAGGAAAAATAAAGATTCTAGACTACCTTTGACCTCTCTTGGAAAATTACCAAAATACCCTTCACACGAAAATTACCAAAATGCCCCTAGCTAATTAAGACCATATCCAACCCGTTCAGTCTCTAATTTTGACATACCATCTGTCTATAGACTCCAGAGTCTGAGACCTTCGTAACGGTCTTCACTAAATGTCTAGAAAGTGTCGTGGACAAAAATTCAACCTTTGACCGTACAAGGGAAAACCCGTCATTTCCTTTTTAATTTTCCAAATTCACTTTTCTAGAATTTTTAGGTCGCTACATAGTGGACCTAATTACGAGATTCATGGATGTAGAACAGAGAAATTTGTGGTGAATTTGGAGGCCCACACTTGTTCTTCTAGAAAATGGGACCTCACAGGAATCCCTTATGTGCATGATATTGCAGTCATACATTACAAAGGTAGAGCATCGATGGAGAAATATGTTGACCCCATCTATTCTAAGGATACCTATATGAAGTGTTACAACAATCTCATTGAGGCTATAAATGGCCCAAAAATGTGGGAGAAGACTGGCCAACAACTAATTAAGCCGCTTGCAAATAAGAGGCAACCGGGAAGGCCTAGAAAGGTGAGAGCAAAAAAGCCACCATTGACAAAAATGGGAAGAAGGGAAAATAGGGCATTGCTATGAGGTGCAATCATTGTGCATCACAAACTCACAATGTACAAACCCACCATCGACACTTACCTGGCAAGGAGAAGACAACACCAAGGCACGAGGCAAGTTAGGGAAGAATAAAGAAGCTACTTCTGCTGCCAAGAGAGCAACTTGTAAGAGACATGCATCAAATCAGGTATATAGAAGACACTTGTGCTTATTATCTCTTTGTTGTCATAATTAGTTTTGTTATCTTATTGTTCACACTTGTGCTTATTATGTCTATACCTTCAATTGTAGGACCTAAGTCAAAACTCCATACTCGCTAGTGGTAGTGAGACTCCTTCATGATGAAGTAAAATAATAAAACAAAATAGACCTAGCTAGAAATGGCCAAAACATGTTGAACTGAGTTTTTTATGTATGTTTTGGTTGGAACTCAGATTTTGGTGTTGAAATAGGTACTTTTTTGGACATGTTTAGTATGGATAGCTATTGAAGCAAGCTTTGATAGGTTAACAAACTACTCTTAGTGACTTTGGAAGCTCATAATTTGGAATACATGTATCTTTTCTAAATTCTGGAATTGGATTTGGATTTCTGGGATCGAGTAGATAGGTTTTAATATAAAGCTTGTTCAATTTGGTTGAGAAATGAGAGAGTTGTCGAAATTTGAAGTTTGGACCGTTAATGGAGTTTTCTAGCCAGCCGACGATGGCGGTGCCACTTTCGTCTCCAGTGAGAGGGGTAACGTTAGCATGATGTCATAATGACATCATCATGCCACGTGGTAGGGTGCCACGTCAGTATGACACATGTCATGGTGATGTCAGCTATCAAGGACATGTGTCAGGCCATGTTAGCAAGTTTGGGTGAGTCAGCAGGTGCCATGTTAATTAGAGCTAATGCCAGTGGGTGGCATCATGTTTATAGACAGCACGTCAGGAAGGTCGCGAGCCTTCCACCGACTCGGGGCGGCGCATGGGAGAAAATCTTGAGAGGGGGGGGGGGGGTCTAGCTTGTTCAAATGGTTTTGATGAGCTAAATCTAACGGTGGTGGTTTCAAGCCGATCAAAGTTTCTTTATGGGTAATTTTGGGAATTTTTAGTCTCAAGTTGTATGCTCTGGACGCATTTACTGTTTCAAGATTTAGGAGGGTGTACATACGAGGTTATACGGATTGTTAGTTATGCCTGATTGTTACTTTGATAGGCCAGGATGTTTTGGGAACCTTTGAGAAATACACAGCTCGGGATTGAGCTATCAGTTGGACTGTGAGTGGACATTTTTTTTAGTACATGTGATGCATGCATATTTATATATGTATTTATATGGTTTTATCGCACGTTTTGGACTACTAAGTTTTGAATATATTATTCTAAATGTTTTCTGGATAAATGCATGGTTTTAGAATATATATTCGGGTGTGGTTTTCTGGACATAGGTTTTATAGTGGTTTTGGGAAAAACCGGATTTTGGGCTGGTGCCTAGGTTGTAAATGTTTGGGTTTTTGTGGGGTACTTCAAAAGTAAGTCAAAATGTATTTTTAGTAAACTGTTTTTCCAATATGGTCATCCTCATGTGATTGAATCGCTATTCCGGATTTGGACTCTGATGATTCCTAGGGACAGACTCAGATGTTTCCTAGGGACGGACTCAGATGTTGTTGGAGTTGGACTCCATACGTGCCGACAAGGTTGAACTCTGCAGGATCCATGATCGTCTATGCGTAGTACAGGGGGATTACTGATTGGACCAGCGTGACGAGATTTGACTATTATTGGTTGTTGCGCCTAGAGGTTTTCAGAATGGTTTATAATCGAGGATTTTAAGGAAATGTGAGTCAGGGGAACTTATGTGTTTTGATTTATAGTAGACCCATAGTTTATATATGTTACTAGTTTATCTGAAATTTACTGTTTATTTGACTATGCATGCATATTTTTATAAAACTAGAGGGAAAATGATTATTCTAGAAAATGGATTTCCAAAGACTTTATTTTTGTCCACTCACAGTTTTCATGGTTTTTTGGTATTCTCTAAACTGGTCTTATGACGAGGGCTGTATTGAGGTTAAGACATTTACTTCGGACTGCGCGGTCTCGTTAAGCAGGGTAGAGTTCTAGTCATTTATCTTCGTGTCTAGTTTTTTGTGTAATTATTTATATCTGGGTTTTCGTTTACACTTGACACGTGGGGCTTATCCTCGTTTGACACTATGTTTGTATTTATTCGGATTAAGGGTATTTTGGAAACTTTAAAGTATTTGTGTTAGACGGGAACAGGTTTTTTCACGAGTATCGAGGTGACTTTTGGGAGAGTTATGTCAATCAGCTTGGGTATTACTTGTATTTTTGAAATTCCGAAAATGCCCCTCTTTTTTACCACATCAGTTGCTAATTGTGCAAAAATTTTAACACGAGGTATTTTAACAGTGAGATAAATGGAAAACCTGACGGAGGTAATTAAATGTGAGTGATCATTTAATTTAAGTAATTATTTGAAAATTTTGATAGTTTGAATATAAATCTATAGTGAGTCTTATAATCGGTGATCTTATTTATAGTTTTTCCTCTATAAAATTAGAGAGCTATACAAGCCGTCACAAAAACTTTTATCCTCAATGAATTAATTGCGTCAGACACGCACAATAGGGCTTAGTTCGTTCTACTGATAAATTTCACAAATATCCCAAAAGGATTGCCATTTGCCAAATGATCCACGATTATTACTCTCGAATTTTATAATAAAATTTACAAATATTAAAAATAAAAATGTCACTTTATTAAGGGTTTCAATCTTTTCTTTTTAATCCGAAAAAGAATTAATTTTTTTTAAAATATCAAGAAATAAATTAAGATGACTTTAGATATGTGACAAAATACTAAACGAACGTAAATCACGAAGGACACTCATCTGTTTATGAGACCGTTTCTTAGATTAGTGTTTTTGACCAGAAATATATGTTTCACATTTTATGAAAATTAAGCATTTGACTTTAAAAATTGAGTGGATTTGTTTAAGACTGAATTAGTTTTTTTTTTAAAAAAAACTTATAAAATAACTCAAATCACGAAAGGTATTCTTACTTTTAAAATAATTTGAATTTATGAGTTTTTTAAAATTGAATACAATTTTTTTCTACCAAACGATCCCGATAGGTTTTCTGGTATGAGAGGGTTTGTTAGGTATGACAGTTAGACAAGTTGATATATATAATGCTTGATTTTCTTTGTCCTCAACAAAATGATGAATTCACAGGCTGGAAGATTGGCATCAAAATGTTATTGTGACAATCAATTAGGCACTCCTAAACCCTAATTACCAATTAGTCCCTGCCAAATATGAGTTGCTTCAAATAAAATACACGTAAAATGCACGCTCGCTATTTGCAAAGACTCGAAATCCTCCAAGTCCCTATCAATTATTATTTACAAAGGGCCATAATACAACATGTGAAGGCTGTAGCAGACATGTCTTTCCTTTTGTTCATCAAGACACGCATAAAGATTCAAAACTAAGATCGAATATTATAAGTATTTGGTAGGTTTACAACGTTTTTGAAACAAAAGCTGGTAATGATGATTAAACCACCGCCCCAAAGGTATTGGCTATTGGGTGCAGCCACCGCCCCATATGGCCCCCCCTCCTCCCATTTCCTAGCTTTCCAACTAATACACAACTCCAATAGCCCATCTACCTAAACCCTTCCACACATCGATCGCTCTCTTTAAATATACACAAGAGTCTAAAAATCATAACTCATAAGAGCATTGATAATGGCAGTTAATTTGTGTCAATGAGGAGGGCATATCGGAAAATGTGGCGGGCGGTGCCTTGCCTGAGCGGGAAGAGTTTGAGGACAAAGTCATGGAAAGACATGGAGGAAATACGAAAAAGCAAGCTAGCAACCATCAAGGAAGAGCCTGAGACATTGGAGGAAACTAGCCTTACACTGCCAAGGCAATGGAGCTTTTGGCCAAGAAGGAAGAGATCAATAAGATGGAATCAAAGGACATTTCAAGGCATTTTCTCATTCCAAATTTCAGCCTCAAGGGCTCTTACTTGCTGTTCATGGCTGGCTTTGCATCTAAATGGTCGTTTTGGTAGGCGAATTTGGTGATTCATTTCTTGTGCTTTAGGCTATCTCTCCATATGAACAAATTAAACTGATTGTGTGCTTCTAATAACTACATGAATCATGTGATCTCAAAAGGGGCCAATTGGTTTGCTCAACTTATTTTTATCTTAGCGTGTATAGTATTTTGCAGTCATAAACAATCCCAACTCTGGCTCTTCTCTTTACGTGTAATTGTCATATTGGCACTTGTTATTTTTTCCTAACTTCATTTGTTTAATCAAGAGCTACTATGTTTTTTACTTCAATATATTGTCTTCATCATAATCCTTGCAAATGGACCAACATAGATGTTGAAGCGTTAAATGTTCCAACTGTCGATTACTCGTTGCTCAATCACCAAATGACGCGTGTCCCTCTTGTGACCTGTCACTCAAACGGATAGTGGGTTTCCGTTAGTACGGGCACCGGTGTGGTGCCGGCCTAAGGCTCTCCAACGATCAAGTCAGTTACGTTGTTCGTAAGAGGAAATAGTAAATGGTAAGTTTGGCAGAGTAATTGTGAAATAGTCAATATTAGTTACCTTTATTGGGAAATGTGTACCCCTTATGTATGGGTAGATGGGATGTTCAATTCCAAAATTTCCGATGTGGGACAAATGCTTCTCGATTTACGTGCTGACACGTGTTACGTAAATCGAGGGTGGAGAGACCTCCACGTGGCATCCCGCATTGGGCCCGGGGTTAGAGCTTGTGTGAGTTCAGCGGTTTTGGGCCTTGAACGGAGTCTGGACTTCAAGTATACGGTCCAGTGGGTCTGGTCAGATATGGTGTCAACAGAAGTCCTCCAAGTCGTTGACTGAGGTGGAATTTCTCGGTCGGGGACTTGTTTCATTTTTCCCAGACCCCAGTGGGAAGTATACCTATAGTCCCCTGGTGGGAGAGTCCGCCGAGACAGTCTCGGTCAAGAATAGTGTAGACATAAGTTGGTCTGTAAGGAACTCCTCTCGGTGAACTGGAGCGTGGTCGATCACGGAAGAGCGTACCATAGCCGGGAAGGATGGACACCGAGGGGTGTGAATGGGTCGGTGTAGGCGCATGACATCCGTGGGGATGTAGGACACCGAGCGGTGTACCCGAGTCGGTCTAGGTGGTCAGTCGCAGGAGTGAACAGGGGACACCGTACCTGAGTCGGTCCAAGTGTACGGCATCCGCAGGTGTGAACGGGGGACACCGAGCGGTGTACCTGAGTCGGTCCAAGGGTACGGCATCCGTAGGAGTGAACGAGGGACACCGAGTGGTGTACCTGAGTCGGTCCACGTGGACGGCATCCGCAGGAGTGAGCGGGGGACACCGAGCGGTGTACCTGAGTCGGTGTCGAGGTGAGGAAAGACGGTTGGGCTGCCTTGGACGGATGAGGGACACGTGTTCTGTAGGTTTGATTGGTTGCAACACGTGTCTGCCACTGAGAAGGGTGACGCTTCGTAGTCTGTGTACAAAATGTCTATAAATATGGGGAGCTTTCAATGGTTTGCTCACTTGTGTTTTTGAGAAAAGTGGGAAAGCTCTATCGAACTAGAAAGGCGATTTCCGAGAAGCTTGTGACGGTGGTGCTTGCGGTGGGTGCGATTTCCGATCATCAATCAGCCGTGAAAAAACATAGTAAGTACGTCTTTAACTTGATTTTTTCGATTGAAGTGGGTGTTGGTGAGGAACTGGTCATGAACTTGTTGAAGTTTGTGGTCAGATCATCGTAGGTTCGAGGCAGTCCGCTAAGTTATGTTTGCTCTGTTTCTTTGCAGATGTCCGTGGATAGTGACTCGGTATCCGAGGGTAAGTGTTATGACTCACAGGATGGTGAGTCGGCGGATAGTAGTGTACAAATTCTCAGTCCCATCTCGGGGAGTGAGGACGAGGCCCACTCGGCCGAAACACGAAATAGGGCACAGTCCGCGCATAGTACGACCGAGTCATCCGGTAGGACAACAGAGACTTGTGCTGAGGCGGAGCCGACGGCTAGGTCGGGTAGTGGCAACCTCCTTGTGGACGCCGAGACAATAGTCAAGGTGGGGGTGCACCGGGCGTTGAAGTTGACCCACGGTCGAGACAAGGGGGTTGTGCGTCTAAAGAAGGGTGGATCGACTGGTGACGAGCCAATCCCGGAGGCCGTGCCGATCGAACGTGATGCCTTCACCATTGACGAAATGGTCAACAAGGAGACAGAGAAATGCCTGATGAAGATGAGGATCGAGTTTGGCGTGCCTACCTCGGTGATTACGTGGTTGTCGACAAGGGAAGAATGACCGAGTAATCCCCCGGCCGGTATGGCGTTGTTCTATACCGAGCTGATGCACCATGGGGTAAGGCTGCCCCTGCATCTCTGGTTGCGGAATATGGTGAAGAAGATGGGAGTGGCACTCGTTCAGCTCAATCCTAACGTGTGGATTGTGCTCTGCTCCCTCTACACGGCCTTCAGGTGGGTTGAGCAACCGGAGCCGTCCTACGCCCAACTCATGTATCTGTACGAGTTCGGGTTTCAACAGCAGAGTACCGGGTGGGTCTTCGTTCGTCATCGCAAGAAAAGAAAACGGGGGGAGTTCATCTTGGACATACCGACCTCGTAGAAATCATACAAGACAAAGTTTTTCCTGGTCGGTGGGAACTGGGAGGGGAACACCGAGGGACCCTCAATACCATCCAAATTCCAAAGTCAAGGTAGATAATTGTAGCATAGGCCGACCGTTTATGTAAATGTTGATATGTTGTATACTTTTAAGTATGATTATGTTGGCTGACAGAATCTCGGCGTGTAAGAGATCTCTCCAGAAGAGAAGATCGTTGTTCACCGAGTGAGGGAGATCTTGGACGACCTGAACCGGAACCGACGGATCCTTCGATTGCCTGGTTTCCAGTACAAGGTTGGCCTCATTGACACCGACGAGGGTAGGTGTGTTTGTTTTATTATGTTGTTTTTCTTGTTGTTTGTTTGTTTTTGTACTGACCCGTTTCTCGGTGTTGTAGTCCCCTATCGCCTCGGTAGCCGGATTTACAAAGATTGTGAGCAACTGAGGATGAAGGCCGAAAAAGGCTCTGGAGAATCCGTGTCCCTATCGAAGGCGGCCGAGCGCCTGGACCTGCTGCTCAAAAAGAAAAGAGAGCGAGCCGAGAGAAGGCAGCCCGAGCGGTCTGACCGTGCAAAGCAGGGCAGTCCTCACAGCCGAGACAACCAAGTCCTCTCGCTCGGTCTCCCAAAAGAAAACAGAGCGACGTGGAGGGAGACCGAGCCCTGTCTCCTGATCCCAGGCGGGCGAAGGCTAGAAGGGAGGCCGAGACGATCTTGTCGGCCCAGGAGCAGATAGGGGGCAAGAGGACAATGCCGGCCCCAGAGTTCATCCCTCCGCCGTCCCCCCCCCCCCCCCCCTCGGTTGGATGCGAGGATCCTGGAAATGCTCCAGAGGAGAGGGGATGTGAACCTCGGCATGTTCACCGACGGAGAGGCGATCGGCGAGGGGTCGAGTGCCGAAGAAACCCTCTGATGCCCGAGGAAAATGGTGCCGTTGCTGAACGGGGTCTGTCAGGGGGCCTCGACGCCCTTGGACGAGCTAGCTGAGGTGCAGTGCCGGTCGGCTGACTAGAGGATGGAGAAGGCCCTGCTGCTACTGAGCAATGTAAGTGCTTTTTACTTTCCAAGTGTAGTATGTTAGGCTGAGTGATTTGCTAATGGTTGTCATGTGCAGGCTCTCGATGAGGTGTACCTCCAGTTTGGGAACAGCCAGAGGAGGGTAGCTGCTGCTCGGCGGGAGAAAGACCGGCTGAGGAAGAAACAGGAAGAGCTCACCCCGAAGCTTCAGGAGGCCGAGAGGGCGATGAAAGAGGCGGCCGACCTCACTCGAAAGTTGGAAGCCGAGAGGTGGAAGACTCAGGAGGCCCTTGCCTCCAGGGATCAGGTGAAAGCCGACCTAGAGGCCAAGGAGAAAGACCGCCTGAAGCACTGGAAAGAGCTGTTCCGGGTGAAGTCTGCCAGGGAGGCCGACCTGGAAAAGGCAAAGGAGACCGCGGTAGCCGAGTTCAAGGTGTCAGAGGAGTTTGACAAACTCAAGAACGACTACGCCGCCGAGTGCGAGCAAGAGTTCTTCCGCAATCTCTTCCTGCACAACCCCGGCTTGACCGTGAAGACCCCCTGGCTCAGCCAGGACATAACTGCTGAGATGTTTGAAGATGAGTCGGGGGAGGAGGAAGAAGAGGGCGTCTTGCCGAGTTCCTAGCCAGAAGCTGACCGGGCAGAGCCTCAGAAGGAGCCGGAGCCAGAGGTGGAGGGAGTAGTGCAAGCCGAGCAGCAGATGGAGGAGTTAGTGTAGGACACTTGTAATTCTTCCTTTATTTTGGTTAGAAATAGTTGGGACGACCGAGAGGTTGAATTTTGTAAAGCTCTTGCAGGCCGAGCACAATGGATCTGCACCCTTGAATGGAATCAGATTTTTCTTGACCAAAAGTTGTAGACCGAGTAATTGTGCGAATTTTCAATCTTTGTCTGAGTGTTGGTGTAAGCCGAGTAAGGCTATACACCGACTCGAATGTTTGAGTCAAAATACTAAGTGTTGGGTGTAGGCCGAGTAAGACCGAATCCCGACTCGTGTGTGAGTCTAAGTGTTGGTGTAAGCCGAGTAAGGCTATTCACCGACTCGAATGTTTGAGTCAAAATATTAAGTGTTGGGGTGTAGGCCGAGTAAGACCGAACCCCGACTCGTTTGTGTGAGTCAAAATGTTAGTGCAAGCCGAGTAGGTCTGTACACCGACTCGATAGTTTGAGTCAAAAATAGCAAGTGTTGGGGTGTGGGCCGAGTAAGACCGAACCCCGACTCGTTTGTGTGAGTCAAAATGTTAGTGCAAGCCGAGTAGGAATGTACACCAACTCGATAGTTTGAGTCAAAAATAGCAAGTGCTGGGGTGTAGGCCGAGTAAGACCGAATCCCGACTCGTTTGTTTGAGTCAAAATGTTAGTGCAAGCCGAGTAGGACTGTACACCGACTCGAAGGTTTGAGTCAAAATAGAAAGTGTTGGGGTGTAGGCCGAGTAAGACCGAGCCCCGACTCGTTTGTTTGAGTCAAAATGTTAGTGCAAGCCGAGTAGGTCTGTACACCGACTTGATAGTTTGAGTCAAAAATAGCAAGTGTTGGGGTGTAGGCCGAGTAAGACCGAACCCCGACTCGTTTTTTTGAGTCAAAATGTTAGTGCAAGCCGAGTAGGACTGTACACCGACTCGATAGTTTGAGTCAAAATAGCAAGTGTTGGGGTGTAGGCCGAGTAAGACCGAACCCTGACTCGTTTGTTTGAGTCAAAAATGTTAGTGCAAGCCGAGTAGGACTGTACACCGACTCGATAGTTTGAGTCAACATAGCAAGTGTTGGGGTGTAGGCCGAGTAAGACCGAACCCCGACTCGTTTGTTTGAGTCAAAATGTTAAGTTACAAAAGCTAGATAAATGGAAGAGTGTATTAATAACGGGCGCAATAGCCGGCAGAGTACATTAAGTTATAAGATGAGGGAACAAATACAAGGTCCTAAATGAAGTATTTCTTCAAGTGGTCGGCATTCCATGGGTGGCCCAGTTTTCGCCAGTTTGAGTCTTCCAATTCGTAAGTGCCGGGTTGGCAAACTCTTATGACCCGATAAGGACCTTCCCAATTTGGGCCGAGGGTACCGGCAGAGCTGTCCTTGGTGGCGAGGCTGACCTTCCGAAGGACCCAATCCCCTTCTTGAAAACCACGGTGTTTGACTCTGGCATTATGGTAGTTGTAAAGCCGCTGTTTGCAGGCAATGTTTCTGAGGTTCCCTATGCTCCTCGATGAGGTCTAGACTGAGGGCAATCTGATGGTTGTTTTGTTCCGGTTCATAGGTCGATACCCGGTAAGAGGTTTCGTTCAGTTCAGCAGGGATGACGGCTTCTGTTCTGAAGGTCAGTGAGAAGGGGGTTTCATTTGTCGATGTGCGGTACGAAATCTGATATGACTAGAGTGCGTTGGGGAGGATTTCAAACCACCTGCCCTTGGTCTCATCCAGCTGCGTTTTCAGTGTGTGCTTGATGATCTTATTGATGGCCTCCACCTGTCCATTGGACTGAGGGTGAGCTGGCGAGGCGAAGCAGAGACGGATGTTGTGTCTGTCACAAAAGGAACGGAAGCGTGCGTTGTCGAATTGCTTCCCGTTATCCGTGACAATGGTATGGGGGAGACTGAAATGGAAGATGATGTTCTGGAAGACGAACGTTTCAATCTGGGCTGTGGTGATGGAAGCCAAGGCTTTTGCCTTTACCCACTTGGTGAAGTAGTCCACTGCTACTACTGCATATTCTGTCTTACATTTCCCCGCTGGCATTTTCCCGATCAAGTCAAGTCCCCACTGTGAGAAGGGCCAGGGGCTGATCATGGGTGTGAGGTTCTCTGGAGGCAAGCGAAGGAGGGGGGCGAACCGTTGACACTTGTCGCATCATTTGGTTAGCTCTGCCGCATCTCCGTGCATAGTAGGCCAGTAGAAACCTTCTCGGAAAGCTTTATGGGCCAGTGACCGAGGTCAGAGTGATTTCCGCAGATGCCACCATGTATATCTTCCAGAATGGCTCGGCCTGCCTCTGGGACGAGACACTTCAGGAGAGGTAGAGTAAAACCCCGCTTGTAGAGTTGGCTGTTCAGGAGTGTATACCGGGCTGCCTGCCTCCAGACCTTTTTGGCCTCGATCTTATCGGAAGGGAGAGTTCCATTTGTGAGGAATCAGAGCAGCGGGGTCATCCACGTGTCGTTAGTGTTGATTGGGCAAACTGCTGGGCCCTGTGTGCTGGGTTGATCAAGAATTTCGATCAGGACATTGCGACTCTGTTTTTCATCGAAGGAGGATGCAAGCCGGGCTAGAGCATCCGCATGGCTATTTTCGGAGCGTCGAATCCAAGTGATAGCATAATGGTGGAAACCGCTGAGAAGAGACTTTGCCAATGCTCTGTATGTTGCCATGGAAGAGTCTTTGGCCTCATACTCGTTGGTGATCTGGTTGACGATAAGCTGCGAATTGCTGAAGATTTGGATCTGTTTTACTTCCATGTTCTTGGCGAGGCGGAGTCCCGCGAGCAGGGCCTCATATTCTGCGGCATTGTTAGAGGCCTTGAACAGGAAACAAAGGGCATATTCCATTCGGATTTTGTTCGGTCTGGTGAGGACAAGTCCGGCGCCGGATCCAGTCTGGCAAGCTGATCCGTCGACATAGAGGAGCCACGTCGGCGGAGTAGGGTCAAGCTGGGGACTTTTCTCATCCAAGATATGTGTTATGGATGGGGGAACAGATGGTGCGACCTCATGTGCAGCCACTGCTGGGACGTAGGAAAATTCAGAAATGAAGTCCACGACGGCCTGCCCCTTCTCGGCGGTGCGGGGAGTGAAGGTGATGTCGAACTCGCTGAGTTCTATTGCCCACTTGAGTAAGCGGCCCGATGTTTCGGGCTTCTGAAGTACCTGCCGGAGTGATCTGTCAGTCATCACAGTTACGGAATGAGCTTGGAAGTATGGCCTGAGCTTTCTAGAAGACATAATGAGGGCGAAGGCGAGCTTCTCTAGGTCAGTGTATCTCGTCTCGGCGTCCTATAGAGCCTTGCTGACATAATACACCGGGTGCTCAGCGCCATCCTTGCCTTTGACTAGCACCGAACTAACGGCAGAGGCGGAGACAGATAGGTACATGTAAAGGGTTTTCCCGGTGTCTGGTCTCGCCAACAACGGCGCCCTGCCCATGTAATCTTTGAGCTCCGTGAAAACCTTAGTGCACTCATTCGTCCAGGTGATGTGTTTGGACTTGCCCTTCAAGGCTTTGAAAAAAGGCTCGCATTTGTCGGTGGCTTTGGAGATGAAGCGTGTTAGGGCTGCGACCCGGCCAGTTAGGCTTTGCACCTCCTTCTGGGTTCGCGGAGGCTCCATATCGACTAGGGCCTTGATTTTTTCCGGATTGACCTCAATACCTCTCTGACTAATCATGAAGCTCAGGAATTTCCCAGAACCGACTCCGAAGACGCATTTTGCCAGGTTCAATATCATCCCGTATTGTTTTAGGACATCGAACATCCACGACAGATTGGGGATATGCAAGTCAGCTGATTTACTCTTAACGAGCATGTCATCAACGTAAACCTCCATTGTTTGCCCAATTTGGTCTGCAAACATGAAGTTCACCAGGCGCTGGTAAGTGGCTCCGGCGTTCTTGAGTCCGAAAGGAAGGACATTGTAGCAATATAACCCTTGATCGGTCCTGAAGGTTGTGTGGATCTGATCTCCAGGATGCATAAAGATTTAGTTGTAGCCCGAGTACGCATCCATAAAACTCAGGAGCTCATGTCCTACCGTAGCGTCGACCAGTTGGTCTATCTTTGGCAAAGGAAACTGTCTTTGGGGCAAGCCTTGTTCAGGTCTGTAAAATCAATGCACATTCGCCACGCCCCAGAGGGTTTCTTGACGAGTACCACGTTAGCTACCCAGGCGGCGTAGACGGCCTTTCAGACAAAGTGAATGGTGCTGAGCTTGATGATTTCTGCCTTCATAGCTTTGGTCCTCTCCGCGTCGTAGAGGCGACGTTTCTGTTCGACAGGCTTGTAGGCGGGATCGATACGGAGTCGGTGACAGATAACGTCGGTGGAGATGCCAGGTATATCAGCGTAGGACCAGGCGAAGACCTCAGAGTTGTCCCTTAAGAAACGAATCAGCTGTGAGCGCAGGTCGGGCGAAAGAGTTGTCCCAATCTTTACCTTTCGGTCCGAAAAGTTATGGGAGAGTACTATCTGTAAGACCCGATCTTGGAAGCAAGAACGGTGAGCAAGACCCATGAGCTTGGAAAGGTAAGATCGGTGAACGATCCCACATCGCTCGGGGAGGGAAAGGTGAAGTACCTTATATGTGTGGGCACGTATCTATCTAAGACAAGGCCTTTTGGGAGCTCAGTGGCTTGGGGGGGGGGGGATTGGAACCCCAAAGTTAAGCGAGTTAAGGCTGGTGCAATCCCAAGATGGGTGACCTACTGGGAAGTTGCATGTGAGCTCCCGAAAACAAAACCGTGAAGGTTGGGCCCAAAACAAACAATATTGTGTTAGATGGGCCGGGTCGTGACAGAATGGTATCAGAGCCGGAACCTGATCGGAAGTGTGCCAGCGAGGACGCTGGGTGTAATGACCCGTCCCAAATTCCATGATTATATTAGTGACTAATCACGATTAATGAGGTTAATCAGTGATTAGTAGAGCAAAATCGGACGAACGATGCGAAATGACCGTTTTGCACCTAGTCGTGGCAAAATGTTGACTTTTCGTTCGATCGGTCAAATAGACAATGACCGATGACCGTGACGTAGTTCGTGACGTCACGAGTTCATAGACAGGTGGCACGTTCAATTCCGACATTCGAGGTGGAAGTTATGACGTTCGGAAGTGTAGGGGCATTTTGGTAATTTTGGATAAAAGGGGTCAAATGTTGACTTTTTGACCGGGAGGTCCAATGGCCAAAGGCCAAAGACCGTTACGTAGATAAGGACGATACGAATTCGTAGACTGGCGGCACGTCAAATTCGGACGTTCGACGACGAAGTTACGGTTCACGGAAGTTCCAAGTTACTATTCATGACGACGCGTTTTACGAGACAAAAAGTGCAGTTTTGTCTCTAGTGGGCCCAGCTTTTTAGATAGCCAATGGATGAGTGACAAGTGTCACCCATCCACTGGCCAATCTCACCCATACATGCATACCATCCGTTCATCGATCATTCTTCATTTTCAAACCCATTTTTCCCGATCTCATTCCTCTCATCTGTGCAACCCAAACATCCAACCCTCACCCTATGATCATGACAGAGAGACCAGAGGGGGAGAGGAGGACCGGTGAAGCGTGGTGGCCAGCCAGGACGAAGCCACCGTGCACGGTGGAGACCCAAACCCGAACGGGTACCCGGTTAGGCCCAAATCTCCCATTTTGTCGATTTTTACATTATGGATAGTTTTGGTTGATTAGGGAATGTTTGTTAGATTGTTTAGGGTGTATAGAGATGGTTTTGAACGGAGGTTGACGGCTGTGAAGCCTGGGGACGGAATCGGAAAACAGGGGCCGTGGGGGGTTAATTTTTAGGGATCGATTTAGAGGGTTTTAGGTTGTTTTGTTAATTGGGTTAGATAGGAAACGTAAAAATAGGAATTTAGGAATTGGAATGGAAGCAAACAGACCGAAAATGAGGGAGAAGGAGACCTGGACCGATTACGCCGGTCCAAGTTGCAGCGGACCGGACCAGTTCGGACTGGTCTGACCGAAGTAGGAGACGGGTATTGTAGTAGGCGCGTGAAGCCTACGCGCAGCCACTTCAGGCGGCGCGTGTGGGCACGTGGGGGAGAATTTTGGGATATGTTCAACATGTGAAATCTTCTATTCGATGTAACGAACATTTTGGGACTGGTTTCGTGTCGATCGGACACCGTCTCGATATGTTTCGGGGCATCGGAAGGTTTAGGTTTGGGATTAAAAATAGTAAAAAAAGGGGAAAATTACGGGGCTTTAGTGGGAGGTTAATTAAGTAGTTAGTAACCTTCTATTACAATTTGGACAGGTTTGGGAGTCCCGGTGACGGTGATCGGCTCGGGGAGCCGTATAGCACGCAAATCGAGGCGGCAGCTCGGACGGTCTGTGAGTGGGCCTTGTTTTATAGATTGGTGCATGCATAAATAGTTATTATATGTTTTTAATACTTGTTTGTGATGCCATGAGTGCATTTTGATGTGTGGTTATGTATAGGCACGTATTTCGAGGTTTCGGCCTTATACGGTGCTTATACGGGTCTGTATTTCTTTATTGGTTTTAATGAAAAGGTTTTGGATTTCTAAAAGGATAAACTCGGGTATGAGACCCATTTGGTTTTGTCTCGGGCATATGACGCTATTTATGACCTTCGGGTCTAAATCGTGGTCGCGACGGGTGCTATGTGCACATCGATCAACGATACAACGCTCGCCTCCGGATTGGGATGTGTTCCTTCCGGAGAGGTCACGATGCACGATTCGTGGTCGGTCAGCCTGGGGAGGCTCGACTTCGGAGTGCTGATGGTTCAGGATAGCGATCGGTGATGAGTGCACCATGATCTTGTGGTGGTCGCGTCGGTTGATTTGTTCACGGGGACATACCAGGATTGAGGGCGGTCCTGGATGGATGGTTGCACGCATCACTATGATCAGAGTCGTGACTGACCCTTAGATATCGGGCAGGATGCCCAGTTGAGTCATATGTTCGGGCACGAGACCCAGTTGTTTTACACTGATGATTTCGGGTCAGGGACCCTAGATGGATTTCCAAGTTCATGACGGTTTATGGGAACCGGCATGAACTCTGGAAAGGTCATTGTGGTTCATGACAGTTTATGGGAACCGGCATGAACCTTTGTCAGGTCATTCTGGTTCATGACGGTTTATGGGAACCGGCATGAACCTTGGTTAATGGATGTTATGGATCATGACGGTTCAAGGGAACCGGGCATGAATGTTTATGTTATGTATATATATGTATTCATATACCTTCCTTTACTTCTATTATCTCCTCCGGGGAGGGTCGTTGGCCTGGGTGGACCTCGGAGTAGTCACGGAGCACCGACTGAGTGTAGTCACCCCCCAGTTGGGTTCCTTACTCTCAGGAAGGCTATGGTTACTATTACCTCGAGTAGGATCAGTGGTCTGCGGACATTGACCCTGACTTTGAGAAGACTCGGATTGAGACCCGGGTAGCACGCGCGTAGCTTTGGAAACCGTGACAGGATTGGTTGTGTGAATTATATGTATATGTGATGTATGTTATATATGATGTATGATGTGCGTTTACACAGGTTCTGGCAGTGGCCCGTGTACTTGATTTCATTATGGTTTTCTGGATAAATGGTTTTCGAATGCATGCATGCTTTTTAGTGAAGGGTACAAATGTCTTCTCGTTAAAATGTTTTTATAAACTCTTGTTTTGTCCACTCACAGCTTTTAATGTTTTGACTGCCCTTCAGGTTGACATCAGATTGTGGACTGTAGCAGAGACCGAGATATCACATACCTCCTCCGGATCCTGGCGTACTCTGATAGCCCGGGAGGGCAAAGGTCGGAAATATCCCTTGTCTGGCACTTCGTGTCAGACGGGAGCAGGGTCATCCCGCACTAATCCCGAGGGGGATTGGGATGGGTCTTGTCAACGTGGTATCAGAGCATGGTTGCTCATGTTACTCTGAATTCCAGAGCGTATTTTGCGCGATACTCCGTACGCAGGTCGAGGATGTGATATCTCAATGGGCTATAGTTCATGGTCAACCTGATTATTGGGATGTCGGTACGATAGTTAGTAGGCTTGAATCGAGAAACGACTTGGTTCGGCATTTGATGTCGGGGTTGCCATAGTTCTGTCGTGGATGACAGTGTGGAACCCTACGAAGGGTGAACGTATTCGTACGTTAGCATTTGGATCGTGAGACGGTTAGTTGGGATCGTCTTTCACGATGTCGTAGGATCGGTTCCGACGACTGGTTAGGAATTGTGATCATCGGATGATCGGATTTGGTCGAGTTAGATGGATTTACTGCAGTCGGCAGTTAGCAATCAGATTCGGGGAATCCTAGTTGGATTTTTGGTAGGATTGGATTGACGTCTTTACGATGTCGGACCGCGGGGTCGGTCAGATTGTTGATTTTACTGCTTTTCGCAGTTGGGTTCCGAGGAACTCTAGTTGTGATCGTGGAATCCCAAGGTAGGATGTGTATGGTTCGGAAAGGTGAGTTGGCGAGTGGTGTGACTTTGACGACTATTCGGATTTGGGTTCGTTAGTCGGTTTAGTCATGTCAGCTGTGTTGGGACTGCACTCTGCAGTCGAGGTTATGGTAATCGATTAGACCGAGTTGGTTGTCGTACTACTTCTGTTGTGATCGACTGTTGGTGCAACTAAGGTCGTGGATGACTTGGTAGACGACAATGGTTTAGTCGAGTTACGACAGGTTAGAGATTGTTGGACAAGTTACCAGGGTTGGTACTGGTCGATGGAATCCCTGAGCGGGATACGGAGTGGTTGTAGTACGGTTGTTGGGAATCGGGGACGTTTTCCTTTTCTCGTATGAGTTATCAAGGTTACTGTACCCAGAGTTGTCGGGTACGAGGGAAGAAGAGTTTCTCCTATTCGAGCAGAGGTGCGGGGTCGTCGCTCGGTATGAGCAGAGATCCAGGGTGTCAGTTTTGCACACGGCGTGCTGATACTGACACTAGTGTTGGTGATAGTGCGTAGTGCGTGGTGCTGGTACTAGCGCTGGTGATCTTGATGACGGTGAGTTACGAGTCGGGATGTGACATCCGTCATGATGGGTATATGTTCGGTATCTGTAAATTGGTGTTGGATACGTGGTTGATGTCCGAGTGTGTTGGTTCCGATATGGTTGGAACTTCGAAATCGCGAGAGGTTGCGATTGAGGTGACGAGAGGAATGCGGGTTTTCCGCATTGGTATTGGGTATGTCGAAGTTATTTGGGTGACTTCTCAGGTTCTACCATGATTGATGATGGTAGATGATGTTATAGATGTTGCTGGTTGCCACTAGTACACTGATCGTGTATTGGTTAGTGGACCCGGGATTTGTCTTGGGTCATCAGGTGGAGTTGAGCATATCGAAGTTAGGTGACTGAGATTTCTCACTTTCTGCTTGGTGGCAGACGATGTGGGTTTAAGGGGCGTGGTGAATGCAGCGAGTTTTGTTTGCATTCACGTAGGATGAATTTTGTTGTCATTATCTTGGATCATTCTTGATTTTTCCTTGGTGGAATGATAAGGATTGATACGAGATAATTAGTGAGAACCCACAGTCTTGGCGTGTCTCGTCGTTGACTAATCTATTTAGATGTGGGAAATGGTTGAGGATTTTGGACGTCGTGACGATCGGGGATCGTGACGTCTATGGTCGGTTGACGTAGTGTTGGATCTGGATCGTGATCTCGATGACCCAGATAGGTGGAGAGTTTATCACTCTTATTGGGATGTTTGAGTGGAGCATGATGGGACTGAACTTCTTTTCGAGGTAAATCTCATATGGCTTGTTACTCGAGCGAGTAGGTGTCTGAAGAGGTCGGATTTTATCAGACCTAGTGTTGTGTTGATGTTGGGATTGGCTTCCCTATGAAGTCAATCGATTTTAATAGGGTAATCGATTGAGCAGTTAACCGAGAGGTTCAGTTTTGGTACGTCTCGGTAGATGTGAACGAGATTTCGAGTTTTGGAATCAGATTTCTGGATGACGATTCAGGATTTGATTTTGGAACTTGAAAGGGGATTTCTGGATTTGAGTTTTGGAATCAGATTCTGGGTGACGATTCAAGATTTGATTCTAGAGCTTGATTGTGGATTTCTTTTATGGATTTGGGTTAGGAATGGTTATTCCAAATGCTAGCTTACGGAATAATAATTTTGGATTTGAATTTGGACATGATTAGGGATATGATTTCTGGGTTTGGATTCGGGATTTCTTACGGAATTGCGGATTCAGATTCGGATTTGGAAATGGATAATAGGTCGGAGTTTTGATCTGTCTAATACTGGATTGGACAAATGGACTCCTTTATAGAAACGTGATTGGCTACAACCTAGATGGTTATAAGCTGATTGATGGGTAGATGTGTGTACCTTGTACGTTGTTCAAGGTACGATACTGGGTGTACTTGTCGTGCCTGGAGACGGTATATAGGTTATACCAGAGGTATGTTGGTGAGCGTGTTGGTAGGCGGATTGGTTCCGATACCACTCGATTAGTCGAAATCGTTAACTGGACATTGGATATTGTGCATGGGGTCATGGTATTTCTGATGGGTCTAGTTACACACAGGTCAGGTGATTTGTTGGTTAGTGTTTACTCAGGTTGAGTGAGTTGGTGGTTAGTGTAACCACGAGTGTATATTGTCAGTTTTCGGTTGACGACTGTCAAGTGGTGACAGTTTGTCGGAGGTGTCAACGTGGATCGTTGAGTGAGATTTGGTGACTTCCGGTGGGAGCAGATCGCATGATAGATTGAGATTGAGGAAGGAACCGTAGAGTTGTTATGTTAGCGAAAGGGTAGATTTGACAAGTGGGTCGATCATAGGATACTTGGGCTACTCTGATACTGACAGGTGGTGTCAGTTCGGAGCGTCCGACTTCTGCTATTCGACGTGGTCGAATGTAGTCGTACGACGAGAGCGTTAGTGGCACGTCTGGCTGCAGACGAGTAAGTATAATTTTGGTTAGTTGATGTACGAGTGTACGCGTGTTGCGAGGTAGATCGAATTATTTCCATGAGGTGGATGTGGAATCAGGATAGTTGGAGTTTCAAGAACGAAACTAATTAAGGAGGGAAGAACGGTTAGAATTAGGTCGGTTGGAATTCGAGGACGAAATTAATTAAGGAGGGAAGGTTGTAACGACCCGTCCCAAATTCCATGATTAGATTAGTGACTAATCACGATTAATGAGGTTAATCGGTGATTAATAGAGTGAAATCGGACGAACGATGCGAAATGATCGTTTTACCCCTAGTCGTGGCAAAACATTGACTTTTCGTTCGAGCGGTGAAATAGACTTTGATCGATGACCGTGACGTAGTTCGTGACGTCACGAGTTCATAGACAGGTGGCACGTTCAATTCCGACATTCGAGGAGGAAGTTATGATGTTCGGAAGTGTAGGGGCATTTTGGTAATTTTGGATAAAAGGGGTCAAATGTTGACTTTTTGACCGGGAGGTCCAATGGCCGAAGGCCAAAGACCGTTACGTAGATAAGGACGATACGAATTCGTAGACAGGCGGCACGTCAAATTCGGACGTTCGACGACGAAGTTACGTTTCACGGAAGTTCCAAGTTACTATTCACAACGACGCGTTTTACTAGACAAAAAGTGCAGTTTTGTCTCTAGTGGGCCCAGCTTTTTAGATAGCCAATGGATGAGTGACAAGTGTCACCCATCCACTGGCCAATCTCACCCATACATGCATACCATCCCTTCATCGATCATTCTTCATTTTCAAACCCATTTTTCCCGATCTCATTCCTCTCATCTGTGCAACCCAAACATCCAACCCTCACCCTATGATCATGACAGAGAGACCAGAGGGGGAGAGGAGGACCGGTGAAGCGTGGTGACCAGCCAGGACGAAGCCACCGTGCACGGTGGAGACCCAAACCCGAACGGGTACCTGGTTAGGCCCAAATCTCCCATTTTGTCGATTTTTACATTATGGATAGTTTTGGTTGATTAGGGAATGTTGGTTAGATTGTTTGAACGGGGGTTAACGGCTGTGAAGCCTGGGGACGGAATCGGAAAACAGGGGTCGCGGGGGGTTAATTTTTAGGGATCGATTTAGAGGGTTTTAGGTTGTTTTGTTAATTGGGTTAGATAGGAAACGTAAAAATAGGAATTTAGGAATTGGAATGGAAGCAAACAGACCGTAAATGAGGGAGAAGGAGACCTGGACCGGTTACGCCAGTCCAAGTTACAGGAAAAACCGGACCGGACCGGTTCGGACCGGTCTGACCGAAGTAGGAGACGGGTACTGTAGCAGGCGCGTGAAGCCCACGCGCAGCCACATCAGGCGGCGCGTGTGGGCGCATGGGGGAGAATTTGGGGATGTGTTCAACATGTGAAATATTCTATTCGATGTAACGAACATTTGGGACTGGTTTCGTGTCGATCGGACACCGTCTCGATATGTTTCGGGGCATCGGAAGGTTTAGGTTCGGGATTAAAAATAGTAAAAAAAAGGGGAAAATTACGGGGCTTTAGTGGGAGGTTAATTAAGTAGTTAGTAACCTTCTATTACAATTTGGACAGGTTTGGGAGTCCCGGTGACGGTGATCGGCTCGGGGAGCCGTATGGCACGCAAATCAAGGCGGCAGCTCGAACGGTCTGTTAGTGGACCTTGTTTTATAAATTGGTGCATGCATAAATGATTATTATATGTTTTTAATACTTGTTTGTGATGCCATGAGTGCATTTTGATGTGTGGTTACGTATAGGCACGTATTTTGAGGTTTCGGCCTTATACGGTGCTTATACGGGTCTGTATTTCTTTATTGGTTTTAATGAAAAGGTTTTGGATTTCTAAAAGGATAAACTCGGGTATGAGACCCATTTGGTTTTTTCTCGGGCATATGACGCTATTTACGACCTTCGGGTCTAAATCGTGGTCGCGACGGGTGCTATGTGCACGGCGATCAACGATACGACGCTCGCCTCCAGATTGGGATGTGTTCCTTCCGGAGAGGTCACAATGCACGATTCGTGGTCGGGCAGCCTGGGGAGGCTCGACTTCGGAGTGCTGACGGTTCAGGATAGCGATCGGTGATGAGTGCACCATGATCTTGTGGTGGTCGCGTCGGTTGATTTGTTCACGGCGACATACCAGGATTGAGGGCGGTCCTGGATGGATGGTTGCACGCATCACTATGATCGAAGTCGTGACTGACCCTTAGATATCGGGCAGGATGCCCAGTTGAGTCATATGTTCGGGCACGAGACCTAGTTGTTTTACACTGATGATTTCGGGTCAGGGACCCTAGATGGATTTCCAAGTTCTTGACGGTTTATGGGAACCGGCATGAACTCTGGAAAGGTCATTGTGGTTCATGACGGTTTATGGGAACCGACATGAACCTTTGTCAGGTCATTCTGGTTCATGACGGTTTATGGGAACCGGCATGAACCCTGGTTAATGGATGTTATGGATCATGACGGTTCAAGGGAACCGGGCATGAATTTTTATGTTATGTATATATATGTATTCATATACCTTCTTTTACTTCTATTATCTCCTCCGGGGAGGGTCGTTGGCCTGGGTGGACCCCGGAGTAGTCACGGAGCACCGACTGAGTGAAGTCACCCCCCAGTTGGGTTCCTTACTCTCAGGAAGGCTATGGTTAATATTACCTCGAGTAGGATCAGTGGTCTGCGGACATTGACCTTGACTTTGAGAAGACTCGGATTGAGACCCGGGTAGCACGCGCGTAGCTTTGGAAACCGTGACAGGATTGGTTGTGTGAATTATATGTATATGTGATGTATGTTATATATGATGTATGATGTGCGTTTACACAGGTTCTGGCAGTGGCCCGTGTACTTGATTTCATTATGGTTTTCTGGATAAATGGTTTTCGAATGCATGCATGCTTTTTAGTGAAGGGTACAAATGTCTTCTCGTTAAAATGTTTTTATAAACTCTTGTTTTGTCCACTCACAGCTTTTAATATTTTGACTGCCCTTCAGGTTGACATCAGATTGTGGACTGTAGCAGAGACCGAGATATCACATACCTCCTCAGGATCCTGGCGTACTCTGATAGCTAGGGAGGGCAAAGGTCGGAAATATCCCTTGTCTGACACTTCGTGTCAGACGGGAGCTCTGTCACTGGGCCCTAAGAGGGGTGGATTGTAAGACCCGGTCTTGGAAGCAAGAACGGTGAGCAAGACCCGTGAGCTTGAGATGCAAGAACGGTGAGCAAGACCCGTGAGCTTGAGAAGCAAGAACGGTGAGCAAGACTCGTGAGCTTGGAAAACAAAACCGTGAGGGCTGGGCCCAAAACGGACAATATTGTGTTAGATGGGTCGGGTCGTGACACTATCTTTTCGACGTCCTCGATAGGCTGCTGCTGTGGTGTTGTTGAATGGTCCCGAGGATCTTCAATCGACCCATCCTGTATCCTCCGCGCGTCCTGAGGGCTGACGGGGTCAGCCTCGAACGCGGACTCTGTTACTGTCATGGTTTCCTTTGGTGGTTGGATCGGGGTAACAGAGTTGCACGCTCTTGCAGCCATTTGGTCCCCTCTGACTTGGCCAATCCCCATAGGAGTTAGGAATTTTAACAGAAGCAGGTGGGTGGAGACGACCACCTTCATCTGGTTAAGTATTCCCCTTCCGAGAATGGCGTTGTAAGCCGCGGGGCAGTCTACTACCAAGAAGGGTGCTAGCACGGTTGCCCTCCGGGGATGTGTTCCGAGGGAGAGAGGGAGGGTGACTGTGCGGGACAATGGAGTCCCTAGTGAAACCGTAGAGAGGTGTAGGGGAGCGGTCCAGACTCGCTTCTGGGATGCCCAATTGCCTGAAAGCTTGCATAAAGATGACGTTGACCGAGCTTCCAGTGTCTACCATTACCCGTTGTACGTCGAAGTTGGATATTTCAGCCATAACGACAATGGGGTCGTCGTGAGGATAGATGATCCCGCGCTCTTCCTCTTTGAAAAACGTGATGGGTTCCCAACCGAGTCGGTTTGTTTTCTTGGCTTTTCCCTCTTCGATACTGAAGAGCTGCTGATTCTGTTTGGTGGCTCGTAGAAAGTTCTTCTTTGCCCGGTTGGAAGTGAGCGGGCAAGAAATTGATGGTCATCCGGAGATCGTGTTGATCTGTGGGTTGCGAGGTGGTGGTGGTGCGTGTTGGAGAAATTGGTTGATCTTCCCATCTCGGGCTAGAGCCTCCACCAGATCCCGGAATACGACACATTGGTCAATGCTATGGCCGTTGTATTTGTGGTATTGGCAATAAATTCCTGTGTCTTTGCCAAGCTTGCCCTTTGCCGGCGCGCAAGTGGACTTCGGGATCATATGTTCCACGTTCAAGAGAACGTTCTCGTAGGGGGTGTTGAGGATGCTATAGGTCTCATATTTGGAGCGAGGGACCCGTTTTTCCCCGTTGTTTGACCGCTCCCCCTGCTATATTTCCTGGTGATTCGGGTTCTTACCCTTCTTCCCAGGGCTGTACAGATTGTTGTTGTGGGGATAGTCTTTCCGTTTTCCCCCATAGCTCTGTTGGCCCTGCTCCTGTGGGCGATGCGCTGAACCCTGCTGTTCCGGGACGCTCTGTGTGTATGTTTTCACCGAGTCGGCCCGGGGAGGTTGATATGCATTAGCAGCGTTGGACTTTTGGCTCAGTGTTTCAGCCTTGGCATGGGCCGCCGCCTGTTTCATAATTTCATTATAAGTTGTCCATCCTTGGGTGTGAGCTGCGTACCGAAAGGGGGAGTCTCGGAGGCCACCCTTGAAGGCTGTGAAGGCTGCTCTGTCATCCGTCTCCGCGCACCATGAGTATTCGTGACTAAATCTTGCTGCGTACTGCTGCACTGGTTCATGTTCGCCCTGTTTGAGCTGGAAGAGATCTTCGGCCGAAGACAGGCGATCAGTCTGTATCATGAACTGGTTCATGAAGGTGGAGGTGAGCTGCTCAAAAGAGTCGATGGCCCCAGGCTCCAGCTTGTAAAACCAATTGATCGCCGCCTCAGTCAGTGTGGAACTGAAGATGAGGCATTGTTCCTCGTCCGCGAGGTTTTTGAGAGCAATGGCCGAGTAAAAGTTGTTCAGGTGATTCCATGGGTCGTCCTTCCCAGTGTAAAGGGGGATTTTTAGGGGTTTTATCTCGTGATTGACCCTGAATTGGTTGATTCGTTCTGTAAAGGGGCCTGGGCTGGTTTTCGACCAGGCTGGTCTTACTGTCCGGACCGTCCCGGCTTCGAGTGTCTGGACTCGGTCCATTAAGTGTTGTACGAGCGAATCGGTTCTAGATTGCTGTTTTTCCCCTCGGTCCATCTGCTCTGCCCGCCGATTATCTCTCGGTGCATGGTCGTGCTCGATTAGGAATGACCGGTCGGCATCCCTCCCACTTGGCGGGTGCTGATAGCTACTTGTATGGTGGCCGACTGGGCTTGACCGATCGGCATCCCTCCGGTCGGGTGGATTCCGGGGGCTGGTTCCCCTGTAACCGACCGGCCTTGACCACTCGGCGTCCCTCCGGCGGGGTGGTTCTTGGGATTTGATGTCCAGTCGGTCACCCTGCCCTGACTGCTCGGTGCTCCTCCGGCGGGTTGGTTCAGGTGGACGGTGAGCAAGGCCGAGTCGGGTAGACCGCTCGGTGTCATCGCGGGAGGTCCTTGATGTTTGCCTCTCTCGGTGTGATCGATCGGCCTTGTTACCAGGCTACCGAGCCGATTTGGCCGTACTCTTGGTCTCCTGGGATGAGTCGGTGACGGGGATTGGATAGCTTGTCGAGAAAGTTCTGCGGCTGTTGCCTGGGCGGGACCACTGAGCGGTGTTATTTCCTCGGTGGTCGTGCCTTGCTTTTTCTGTCGGCCGAGGGTTAGGTCGGTGAGACTGGTGGTCGTTGACCGACTGGTTCCGTCCTGCCCCCTCGCTGAGGGCGTCCCTTGCGTCTCGGTATATCCTGGTGTCGCCGAGCTAGTTGTCGGGGATGATCAACATCCGCGTGTGTTTCTTGCTTGGCTCAGCGTCCACCAGACGCGTGTTGGGTGGCTCGGCGACCGTGTGCTCCTTCTCTTTCAACGTAGCTCGGCGACTTCTTTCGGCGCACTCGGCAACAACCCTGTCGGCCTCATCCTTACCGAGGTGAGCTCGGTGAGAAGCGAGTTCCGCCTGCGCAAATCACAGCTGTTTTGCTACCTCGGTGTATCGATCGTCGAACATCTGACATCTCGACTCGCCCTGGGTACCTTTAGTTTTGACATCGGACATATCGCTCTAGAGTCGCTCAATTATTTGTAAAAAGTTAGGAGAGGGGTCTCTCATCGTTCTGGGGCCTTGCCCCAGTGTGATCTCACCGAGATCGTGCTCGCACTGCATGTTTAGTGTCGACGAGTTTTTTCTCGGTTCAATGGGTGGATGAGTCGTAACTCGGTCTGGTTGAGCGTGGGCAACCTTAGTCAGATTTCCCACAGAAGGCGCCAAACTGTTGAAGCGTTAAATGTTCCAACTGTCGATTACTCGTTGCCCAATCACCAAATGACGTGTGTCCCTCTTGTGACCTGTCACTCAAGCGGATCCCGGGTTTCCGTTAGTATGGGCACCGGAGTGGTGCCGACCTAAGGCTCTCCGACGATTAAGTCAGTTACGTTGTTCGTAAGAGGAAATAGTAAATGGTAAGTTTGACAGAGTAATTATGAAATAGTCAATATTAGTTACCTTTATTGGGAAATGTGTACCCCTTATGTATGGGTAGATGGGATGTTCAATACCCAAAGTTCCGATGTGGGACAAATACTTCTCGATTTACGTGCTGACACGTGTTACGTAAATCGAGGGTGGATAGACCTCTACGTGGCATCCTGCATTGGGCCCGGGGTTAGAGCTTGTGTGAGTTCAGCGGTTTTGGGCCTTGAACGGAGTCTGGGCTTCAAGTATTCGGTCCAGTGGGTCTGGTCAGATATGGTGTCAACAATATCAAAATACAAACTTTCCCTCGACGATCGAGTATATAGATCAAGCACTTCAGTACCATCCAATCTCAGGGCTAATTGATTTGGCAGGTAAGTTGTTAATTTCGCGCTCTTTATCGAATTTCGACTTTGATAGCCACTGTTATGATGTTTCAATCGAACAATGCTCTTTGTTGGGTCTAAATTAGCGCGTAGTTGTGCACCGTGACACCATGGACAATCCTTGGCATGTCATGGCAAGGCCTTGGTGAGCCATTGCACAACGTTGGTAGTATGTATACCACAAACACGTCATGACGCACTTTTGACACACGTACCTAATCACACAAGAAACTCAATCGAGCTCTAAGCTACATCCCACGGTTGTTTAGCACGACCAAATACCAGTACAATAGTTCTGAGAGCCTCGTATAGAAATCAAGAGATACCACAATAAGAGTGTATAGATTGTAAATAGACTAGTAAATGTAGCGTTTCGGTTTCTGGGACGACACTGACTAGCTTGTACGTTTTGATTGTGTTTGAGAATTTTTTATTAGTAGGGATATTCTCCTGAGGCATTGGTCTTTAGGACAACTATGAAAATTGTAAGGTGCTTCATCAAACTGTAAATTCTGCATACTTAATTTTGAGCATAAAAATGAATTTCAAGACCTAAAAACAATATGAAAATTAGCAATGAGGTAACACATATCGATGTTATTTGATACAGTTCCTAATTGGCACATTATTGGGACTGCAATATTTGGTGGTGCAGCCCCTAACAGATGCATGTGACAGAACTGGAAGCCCCCATTGTGTGGAAAAGATAATACGGGGACAAGCTCCATCAGTCTTCAACCGGTTTACGATCTCACTGCAAATCCTTGCAAGCCTGCTTGGCCAAACAACCACAGAAAAGATCTTCAATGTCAGCTTCCGCGACCGCGATAATCGAAGACCCTTTAGCCTTCCATTCATCTTCTTCACCCAACAGTGCCTTGATCCACTTCCAGGCCTTCCCACCTTGCTTAGCTTCTCATATTGACATCCCAACCTTCCCCCAAGAATATTGGCTTGATGAAGACCCATTTGCTCCACTTGACGACCAACAAGATAGAAAACAGATGTAGAGAAGGGTGAGAGATTATTGGACTTCCTAGTATTGCTATATATATATATATATAAAAAGAGGAGGAAAAAAAAGAAAATACTTAATTTCTGCGGTGAAATCACAGTTTGACATATATACATAAAATTTCTTGTTTGATTAAGATTTTCAATACCACATAGCTGGTTTCATATTTTAGCTCATTATACTCTGAATTGAGAAGAGAGATAGATATATTTGACATATACATTTGCCTTGTGTATATACAATTATAAATTTATATCTAACTTTTGAACACATGGCTACCACCAGATAAATAACCACCTCTCTCTGGGTTCCACCGCTCCCTTGAGTTTATATATTCAAATGCAATGGAGGAATTGTTATATGATGGAAGGAATATTAGAGGCATGTGCAAATGATTGATGTCCATGTTATGGTGCAAATCAAAGCCAATCATTTGGTAAAAAAGTGAAGTTTGCAGTAGTGATCTTTAGCTGAATCCTCTTTAGCTTTGTTTCTTTATTTAGATGGTACTAATGAGTCCATAATCAAGTCAAGATTATGATCTGTTGGTCTAATTTGTCCTCAATTGAACAAAATAGTAGTTGGCAATTGCCATTTGTTTAATTAAGGGAGTCATGTTGTATTGCTGTGCACCCTATTTCGTTTTCCTCCTAATTTAAGCTAAACTTTTTGCATGCGCCTTGCACCATGGTGCAAATTCAATATAAATATAGAAGTCGGTACAACTTGGATCAATACAATTTTATACAAATGTAAGTGAAAAAAAAAATATTAAATAATATTTTATAACTCCATAAAAATTAAACGTATTCAATCATCATATTGATGCAAAGTCATCTATTATTTTATCCAAAAAGTAAGTGTCAAGGTGGTCCTTAATAATAATTCATGCAAAAATTAATACGTAGGTACAAATTCAAGAGGAAAATTGGCACAACCACCAAACTCTAACATTTAAAAGCCTAAAGTTCGACTTTTTTCTCTCTGTTTTCTGTTATTATTTTATATAATTTTTTGTTGATGTGTTTTAACCATTCTCCTCATTAAAAAGAAATTTAAACACGATATACACTTTCTTTTAAGTACAAATAAATTAGACAAGCTAATCACCTCTAGACCAACCACATCCTAAAAAGACAAATTTACCATAGTTAACACTTAATATGCTATTATAGGGGACAAATGTGAAATGATGCTGAATACAGTAAACAAAAATCAAAGACATGGACGGTTTGATTTGGATTGTCAAAGTGTCAAACCATGAGAAATGGATTCGTACAAATGGACCCCCATAACTAGACCATAATCTGTTTTATTTTGTGGCTGGAAATGACTGGAATGATGATGAGTTACTGGCCCAGGTTTAATGGTGTAAATCTGATTAATCTCATGAGAGGCACGAAAAAAGACCTTTTTTTTGTTTTCTCGATGAACGAAGTAAACACGTGCAAGAAATTATGTTGCAAGTAATATTGATTAATGAAGGCCATGTTCATTTTATATTCATTTGTTTCGACTTTCGATCGACCTGCCATGTGTGATTCTCAATGAAGGCATGTCACTCATGCCTTGATTATATTTATGTCAAGGGGCAGATCGAGCTTGCTCCACCATGCCACTTTCTTAGGTTAATTCGTAAGATATAATAGATTATGATGTGCTAATAAGGATTAGATCTATTTTCTAACTATACAAACGCAATTCCCCAACGACGACTTTTTTCCTTTTTCACCTTCACTATCACCTTTGATTCAAACTTGATCTTTGAAGTTTGAACTGCTTGACTTTTTTGGGGTTTCCCCTCCCTCCCTTGAGAGTTCAAACTTCAAGCTTGATTGATTGAATTAAGCAAAAAAATTGTTCCCATTTGCCTCTTTAATTGCAAAAGCCAACTACAGCAGCTGCCTTCCAAAGCCAAAAATAAACCTCAAACTTTGTGTAATCCATAACACAAATTCACAAACCAAACCCTAATTAGATGGGGCTGTCCATTCCCTTCTATTTTGAGATTCTTAATCTCATCAACCTACTTCTAGTATTTTGGGATTCTCACAACAATTTGATAAAAAATTACTAAACAACTTAATTAATTTGTTAAAATCATATACAGAAATAATTTGTTAAGATTATATTTCAGTACAGATCAAATTTAATATATAGGTAAGAGAGAATAAATCCGAAGTATTTTTCAAGCAAGTTGTAACAAATACCATGATCAAATTAACAGAAATTATCTTAATGTATATATAGCTGGTTAAATTAACTGTTGGAAACCACACCAATTTGTGGGTTTGAAGCAAAAACCCCAGTCGTCGACTTCTAGTAAGTAGTAATACTCTGAAAGACCCGTGAGTTACCAAAAACAGTAGGAATTGTCGCAATGGAGCTTGTGGTGGTAGTTGTGGAGGAGGCGGCAGAGTCTTCTTCTCCGGTAAGAAATGCCATATCGGAGCCTAAAACAGACAGACTTCCTGAACTTCCGAGCGAAACGCAGCCGCAGCCATATGAGCCTTTTGGCCTTGTTAAAAGACCCTTTTATCCTCTCAGTCAGGGTCTTCTTCCTGCTGAATTGGTAGCTTCTAAGAAAAAGCTGCCTCTTCTCCATCATCATGTGATTGTTCTGCTCCATGTAGCTGTTGTAATAGTAGCACCCACTACTACTGCTGCTGCTCAATGAGCTGCTTCTGCTGATTGATAATGGGTTGGGACCCACTTGGTGAGAGCTCTGTTCCCCCAGGCCGGCCATGGTAATAGGTGAAGATCTTTAATTAGCCAGAGAGGAACAGAGAGGAAGAGACAGAGAGAGGGTGAGGGAGGGGGAGTTATTTGTCTGTTGTTTTAGTGGTAGATGAAGAATGTTGGTGAGGGTAAGGAGAAATAAATAGGGTGGGGTTGTAAATTTGTGAGAATGTGGGGAAGTGGTTAAATGCTATGAACCTGTAGGTGTTGTGTTGTTTGAGCCATGAGTTTGCGTAACTTGTGCTTGGTTGGCAAGCGAGCGAGTGGTGCGCCGTCGCAGGAGCAACCCAAGCCAGCGGACTATACTCATCAGTTGCTTTTAGTTTAGTAAAGGCAGCTGGATCTTATCGATCATCCACTACTAAGTTTCGGACAACATCAACGTTTATTCAAAATTACACTAATTATATTTGTCAAACTTTTCAATCTCACTAATCATATTTTTTGAAACTTTCCAATTCCAATTCCACTTATAATCTTCTTCTTTTTTCACTTATTCATTTTCATGAGTGATGTAAAGACAATCTAATTTAAAACTCGACAATTAAAAGTAATAATTATTAATTTAAGCTTTAAATTTAAAAAATCTTCATTAATCGTTATTAAAATATTAAGTTAATTGCTTATACTATAGGGTCCCAAGATCTAAGAAATATACACCAAGTCATAAACTCTTTTACCATCACCTCTACCCAAATACCTAAACAATAAACATTTCATTATTAGTTTCAAAGAACAAAAATCAATTGTTATACATAAGTTTAATAATATAAGTGTATACTATTTATTTGACTAAAAAAAAAAAACTACTTTGCATCAGGGACGTTCGGTTTGTATATATAACACTACAGACTAATGAATTTCAAGTTAGGTTAATGAGGAGTCAATAGAAACAATGGTTGTTGATTCAGTTAAGTTGCATCATCTAACTCTAATGATCATAAACAAGTTTATATAATTCCCTTAAAATTGTGTCCCAAGTAAGACTTTTGTCTCTGTCAGCATTTGGAAAAATTCAAGATTCTCCGGCCTTCCCAGTTCCCACCCAGCCAACCCATCAAGATGAGCACTATGGTTCAAAACTTAAAACCCCTTTTATCAGCCAATACATTTTCTTTTCTACAGAAATATTTTATTTTTAATCCAATTTAAAACATGAAAAAGAAATTTCAATTCCATAAAATAAGCACTTTGGGAAGAATCCCGGCCTTTCACACATCTGTCTGTCTGTGTCATATATGATACAGAAAAATGTAGATAATCAATGGGATTGATTATTTTATATTCATTTGCTCAGCCTATATCCGACTTTGATTTCCATATGGAGCCATGCCAATTGCCATGCCATGTCGCTCTGTTTTTAATATATAATGTGCTCAAAAGATACAGAAGATATTGGCTAATGCAGATTTAAAAAGACTAGGAGGAGTTTCCCTTATACAACACCTTGCGAGGGTTGACTCTTAAGTCATCCTCGTGTTATGCTACAGATGAAATTAGTGATGGGGTGAATTACATTATGCACATTAATTATTTTCTTAGTCATATAATGTGTTGATGTAAGAAATGGACCAACTTAAACTCCCCTCGCTGAGCACCTTCGACTGCTCCTCTCCGAATAGGAAGACCTACACAAAAAGAGGGTGAGAGCAAAGGGATATCGGCATGGTGGTGACCTAACAATCTCTGATGCTTAAGTGAGATTAAGTAGTAAAGGTACTGTGGTACTTTAGGCAGCGTGATGGTAAAATTATCATTACCTTTTAGAGGGGGATACCCTTGTATTTATAGTAGTATTGAATGTGTTTGTTGGTATTTGTCAATGTGGAATAAATGTCGTTGCCTTTAAGAACTGGCACGTGTCCTGAGATGATCTCGGGTAATATTCCTAACCTGTCAGTGAGCCTGGTCGACCAGAAGTGGTCGACCTATGGATGAGTCGGCCTCATGTTGATTGCTCGGAGAGCCGAGGGATAGGTCAGGCCGATCATACGGCTAGCCGATCAGCTATGGTCAGTTAGCCTTGACTGGTTTGGGTTTAGCACGTATGGCTACTAAGGCAAACCCTCTCAATCTTTGGTCAGGCCCGACTAGTTTAGGTACGAACAGAAGTCGTTGACTGAGGTGGATTTCCTCGGTCGAGGGCTTGTATTGTACCTGTCGGTCTGTGTAAATGTACATTATGTCAATCCCCAGTCCCCCAAGCCCTTGGCGGAGATGTGATGCCAATGGAGATGATGTTAGTCGGTCAGCATGAGCGAACCCTCGCACGATGATGTGGCCGATCGGCCTAAGAGATGTCCTCAGGCCGATCGAGAACCACTTGAGCCATGGTGAGTTTATGTCACCAAGGTCGGTCAGCTTGCGCGGACCCTCTCACGATGAGGTGGCCGATCGACTTTGGAGATATCCTCAGACCGACCCAGAGCCAATTGGGGCCAAAATGAGTGTATGTCACCCTGGTGGGTCAGCTTGCGCGGACCCTCGCACGATGAGGTGGCCGATTAGCCTGGGAGATATCCTCAGACCGACTGTGAGTCAACTGGGGCCAAGGTGAGTGTATGTCACCTTGATTGGTCAACTTGTGCGGACCCTCATATGATGAGGTGGCTGATCGTCTTAGGAGATGTTCTCAGACTGACTGAGAGCCGTAGATTGCATTTTTAATGTTGTCGTTAATGGATGTGACCTTTCTATTGACCAAGGTAATGCGTGTAGTTAATTGCGCGACTCTTGGGCTGGCCGAGTAAGTGACCAACAATTATTTTAACCATAGTTACTTTTGTGGAAAAAGTATAAAAGGGCTTGAGAAAAATTCACTTTTCACTTTTCATCTTGAGCATTCTGAGAGTGATTGAGAGTGACGAAAGGTGATTTCTGGCAACCGTAGAGGCGATTTCTAGCGTTGATCCATGGTGGTGTCCACGACCTACTTCTGATTTAAAACAAGGTATGTCGTCGTTTCTGCCTTGATTTTGGATTCAAGTAGGTTTTGGAAAGAACGTTGCATGAACATGCTTGAATGTTTATGCCTTGTTGTCTTGATTGCCTAGGTCGGTTAGGTGTTGTGTCTTACATGTTTCTCTTCTTTGGAGTCTTCCATTTTGTATTTGTAGATGTCGTCTGAAAATTCTCAAGGCATGGACAATCGGTCTGGCAATACCTTTGAGGATGAATCAACGGCCAGCTCGGCCGCTTCGGACACTTGATTACGGACAAGTGAGTTAGCTTCAATTTTAGGGACATCTTGACCAGAGGTGAATCCGAGGTCAAAGGCCGAGGAAGAGAGATGTTTGCAAGAAGAGCTTGATAAAGCCTTTGCGTAGATACTGGATAGGACTGTCTCAGCCAGTGGTGAGGCCAATCAGGTGATGGGGAACAATTAAAAGGAAAGGCCGATGAGGGGGCAACATCTACTGAGCACCACCAGTAGGGTCTAATCAAGAAATGAAACAACTTAGACTCGCCTTACTAAACACCTTCGACTGCTCCTCTTGGGGTAGGAAGACCTGCACAAGGAGAGGGTGAGAGCAAAGGGACACTGGTGTGGTGTTGACCTAACAGTCTCTGATGCTTAAGTGAGATTAAGTAGGAAGGGTACTGTGGTAATTTAGGAAATGTGAGAGCAAGATTGTCAGTACCTTTTGGAGGGGGATACCCTTGTATTTATAGTAGTATTGAATGTGTTTGTTGGTGTTTCTCAATGTTTGGATAAATTTTGTTTCCTTTAAGGGCTAACACGTGTCCTAAGGTGGTCCCGAGCAATATTCCTAACCTGTCAATGGGCCTGGCCGACTAGAAGTGGTCGGCCTGTGGATAACTCGGCCTCATGTTGATTGCTTGGAGGGCTGAGGGACGGATCAAGCTAATCATACAGCTAACCGATCAGCTATGGTCGGTTAGCCTTGACTGATTTGGGCTTGGCACGTATGGCTGCTAAGGCATGCCCTCTCGAGCCTTGGTCAAGTCGACCAGTTTAGGTACGAACATAATGTTTGCGAAAGAATCTTACTAAATCATAGTACTATATATCAGCCTGCTTAATAATTTAAATAGAATAAAATTATTATAAGTTTAGAGTTTCATTTTTTCCAATGTGGTAGCAATATAAAGATAACAAAGTGTAAATATAATAGGAAGAGTAAAAGCTAATGCTTTTGTGATCGATTTCTAACTAGGCTTTTTAGCTTGAATGCACCATGAATTCGCACGTTTATTACACTTTATACCATGTACTCGTCATTGTGTCACTTAACAGCATTAAACGGCCAAGTTGTGCTACTCAACTCTATTTCTGTCAAAGATATTAAGCAATTGTGAGATTTTTTACAAGCTGGCACATTTTTTCCATGTAAGACTCGACGTGGAATGAGATTGGGACCCACAAATGCCAAATCACGCTTTTCCTCTCCAGTTCTTGTTCGAAATTGGGGGGAAAATTTATAGGATTTTATTTCGATCGAAATTGGGTGAATCTCTAAGCATTTAATTGACGTCTGGCTATGAATTTAATCGACATGTATTGAGTAGGTGCTGAAAATAGAGAATATGATTTCTTGCGAGCCTGGAGCAGAGTAGTTTGTATACGGTTAGTTTTCCTCCATGCGTGAATATGCTATCTGGGTTTATATTTATTTGATTATCCATTGAATATATTATCTTGGTTTACAAAATTAGATTATTGAAAGAATAGTATGTTATGTTGATGTGTATGTCATGATTTTCTACTATCTTGATGTGTGTCATGATTTTCTGCTATCTTAGTTTCAATTGATGTGTTTGTTGAAATAGAATATTTAAGCTTAATTTGTGTCGTTGGTTTGGCATATCCATTGAAAGAGGATATATGGGATAACATGTTTGTATCGTTGGTATGTTGTGGTTTGTTATTGTTGTTGTTGAAAGAGATTGGCCATTTAGTGGATATGCACCATGAACTCGATATTGTGGCTATACTTTGCACCATGTACTGAATATATTTGTTACATTTTGCACCTTGTACTTGAATTATTGGTTACACTTTGGATTATGTTACACTTTGGATCAGGCGTTTCCCACGTTAATCCCAAGGGATTTGGGAACGGTCCAGACATATTTTGTTACACTTGGCACCCTAAACTCACTACTTAGCCACAGTGTATAGTTAGTTTCTTAGTTTCTATTTGGTATATGCATGCAGATGATAGAAAAATATTTAGTATGAAAGTTCACTATGGAGGTGATCTACTGATAGAAGATGATGACTGTTCGAATTAAATAAGGGGACAAGTCGTGTTCTATGACTTTATTACAGTTGATTGGATTTCTCTTTTGGAATTGAAGTACATAGGGAAAAATCTAGGCTATATACCTTCTGAATTTCCTATATATTCTAATGACGTAGATAGTGAAATCTTTGTCAAAGTAATCTTTGATGGTCAGTTATTCAGACTGTGTGCTAACTATGCAAAGAGTAGTGTATCTATCCTTATATATATATATATATATATATATATATGAATAAAAAAGGAGAAGAGATCAAACTTCCAGGGCATGCAGAGTCTGGAAGTGAGACTGTGGATACGAGAAAGGTGAGTGCACTGAGAAGTTGGCCAAAGAAACAGACTCAATCTTCTTCTACTAATTGTGATTCAAAGACTGTAAATGATGATGATGATTAAGATAGTGAAGATCTTGAGTGGGTTGCTAATGACTTTAAGCAAGAGGTGGTGACAGGACCCATCCCCAAAATTCTGTGAAAAATCAAATCGGTCCTGCTCCCATTTGACAACTCTTATCAGACAAGAGATATTACAAACTTTATTCATGTTCATATCTCATTAAATTATTCAATATTAAATCTACCCTTACGGAGTTACCGTCTACGTCCAACCCACTAACCCCGACAAGTAATAGCAATTACGAATCCAACCATGTTCGAGGTCATACTTTCATTTTTAGAAGTTATCACTATCCGTCGTTTCAATTATATAAACATATTCAAATTATAATAACATGCCCAATTTAATATTAATAGACCTTTCATCATTCACAGAAGCAATCCTCATAAACGATCTCTCTTCTTATCACTTTTATAAAATCTACCATTGGTCATGCTTATCATTATAACTTTACTAAAACTCAAATATAATTACTTACATCAAGCCTTTAACCATTTATATTTCCATAGTATTTACCATAATCACATCATCATCAACATAGAACATCGTCATCACATCGTCATTATTCATTGACTAAGTCCACGAATGTCCAAATTACTCTTAAACTTGTATCAACATATTGTGCACAAAATATAATTACATATTTAACACCATATATATTATTAGGTTACATATTTCCAACTTTATCTTATATTACTAAAATTAATTACCCAATTTAACCTTACTTAATTTCCTCAAAAATATTCAAGGGACTAGAACTTAAAACATATTATAAACATATCATAAACACTCATTCATCTTTCCAATATTCTTTGAACTCATACAATAATTCTCTCTAATTCTCGCATGAGCATAATTTAATTTAAGGGCTAATAATATCCCAGTTTACATGAAAAGATATACCCAACCTCTTATAAAAATCCTAGTTTAAAAATAAACATATTATACAAAAAAATCAGAAATAAATTCGAACGAAGTATAATTAATTTAAATTTTGTACCTTGAATTCAGAATTTAAAAATAGAATTTTTTTGTGTTGGTCGGATGGCGGATCGATCGACCGCCGCACGCACCGGCATGCGTCGATGAGACCTTCTGCTTGTGGGCCTCACGCGCTAGCTACAATATCTTCTCCTTCCTCTCCTAGGTCTGCAACTCGAGTTGTTCTACCTGGCGACTAGACCCGGCCATATATCCTTCGATTTTTGTCCTTTTTCTTCCCTTCCTCGTTTAAGATACTCTAAATACATTCAATAAAAACTCTACAATCTTAAAACAAACACAACTTACCTGGAATTTCACAATAGTTGAACAAAACTCACATCCAAACTCAAATTGGCTTTTGAGCCTGTTCCTACAAACAACCATCATCCTTTTTGTCCCAAAAGACTCATAAAAACTTCTACTGAACGCTAGTGGCATGTGGTACAAGCTAGAAGCTCTTAATAGCTCAACAACCAATTTTTGACTTTGCCCATTTTTTTTATTCTGTGTTTTCAACTCACAAATCTGGGTATTCTCCCATTTTCTTCTCATCTTCTTGTTTCCTTACTTTCTTCTTTCTCCTTTCTCCTTTCTCCCGTTCTCTCTTTCCTTCTGATTCACCTCCTCATGGGTGGGTGTTTGGTGGTTTTTTCACCATTCGGCCACCACCCGCCAAACACCAACTCACACACTCACATCTTATAGATAATTATGTAAGTTGGTGGAAAAGAATTTAGAAGAAAAATGAAGATTTTATAAAACACACTAGCCCCTTCATGAAAAATTACTAAAATACCACTGAGTCCAAAATTACCAAAATGCCCATAGTTATTCTTGACCCATAACATACTGATTCAACATATGTTTTTGGCATATTACCTGTTTATGGATTCAGAATTTCGAGACTTTCGTAACAGTCCTCACGACACGTAAATAAGGTATCCCGATCAAAAAGTCAACATTTGACCTTTAGGGGCAAAATCGTTAAGGGAAAAATCGTCATTTTCCTTTTCTTTTTTTTTGTAACAACCCGTCCCGAGAGCCGGGATTAGTAGTGTGATTAAGGTGGGATTAGTGAGGTTAATAGGTGGTTAGGTGGTCCCGATAGGTCCGTAAGTTTAGAATGGCGATTTTGCCCCTAGTTAGGCAAAAAGTTGACTTTTAGTTCGGATGGTTCAATGGACTTTGACCAGTGACCAGGACGTAGTTTAGGACGTTACGAATCCATAGGCAGGTGGCACGCCCGATTCCGACATCCGAGGAGGAAGTTGTGATGTTCGGAAGGTTGAGGGCATTATTGTAATTTTGGGTAACTTAGGGGGAATAGTTGACTTTTTGTGTAATCGGGGTTTGGTATGTTGACCTAGGATGGTTAGATAGCTCTTGTCGTCCTGAGTTCGATGACAGGCGGCACGTATTCATCGGACTTACGAAGTATGAGTTACGGGTCTAGGAAGTCAGTGGCATAACCGTAAATTCGAGTTAAAAGAAGGGTAATTTGGTCTTTTGGTTATCTGGGGATTTGTGCACAGAGAGGGCAAAGTGGATGGCTGAGATTAGGCCAGATGGTGAAGGTATGGGCAGATTGGTGACATGTGGCAAGTGTGTAGTGGGTTCTACACACTTGTACACGGGTCCAATTATTTGGGACCTAACTCGTGCCCGTGTGTGTGTGTTCTTCAACCAGAGTGAAACAGAGGGAGGAATTGAGAGAAATTGAGAAGGTAATCATGTAGGTTGGTGAGTCTGGTGAGTTGTGAGGGTGAAAGGAAGAAGAAAGGAGGTTGATGATCGAGTTTGGGACCGAGATCGTGCACGGAGACACGGTGGTTGGTGAGGCTGAGTTTTCTGGGAAAACAGAGAGACGGTGAGACAGAGAGACGGTGGTTGTGCCATGAGGTGGCTCAATTCAAATCAAGAGGAGGCTGGGACGAGTGCAGAGGACTGGTTGGACATCGTGGTACACGGCTGAGTTCACGACGGCGACCGGAGGACAGGTAAATCCTCACCCTCGTTTCTTTACTCTGTTTTGTCGTTTGGGTTTAGAAGCTGAGTCGTGGATCTAGGGCGAGAGCCGAGGGAATTGGAGGTTAGAGTGAGACTCATGGAGGTCCCAAGAGTCGACTGAGTGTGTAGCCGTGACGGAGGAGTACACGGCGGAGGTTAGCACGACGGGAGTATCTGTGTGCTCTGTTTTGCCGTGATGTTCAAACGGCTAGTCGTGACGTTTGGGCGAGAATCGACGGTCAAGGAGAGTCGGGTTAGGCTTAGAAGGGTCCTAGGAAGAGGTTGGTGTAGCCACCATGAAGGGGGAAGCCGTGGGTGGCCGGGAAGGAAAACAGGGGTTTTTGGGTTGTCTGGTTTCGAGCTTCAGTCGACGGGCTAGGGACAGTGTCGAGGTTAGAGGCATTGGGGAAAAGATAGCCTAGGACTAGACGATGAGAAGGGTGAAGAAAGGGAGGAAAATGGTGCAGGCACGGCGGTGAACCGCTGACGCCGGTTCGAGTTGCAGACACTGTTGTGAACCGGGTCTGCTCGAGGTTGACGGTGGTACTGTAGCTGGCGCGTGAGGGCCACGCGCAGCCACTTTGGGCGGCGCGTGGGGGCGCGTGCGGCGGCAATGGGGAAAACGGTCAACATGATTTTTGGTCCAGGAGTTGTGACGAGTCCATTGGAATTGGTTTCGGGTTAATCGGAAGTCGAATCGACGTAGTTTCACGAGGGTGAAGGTGTAGGGTCCCGGGTTCTTACGCTTTCGATTCGGGTATTTTTGAGAGAATTTAGGTGATTACTCGTAGACGGGTTAGTGACGTAATTTGGTGGTTGTTAACAGGATCGGGACTTCCCGAGGAAGCCGAGGAACGTGCAGGACGTTCGGGACGCGATTGAGGGCTCGGTACTGTGAGTGGACCCTTTCCTTAAACTCGAACATGCATAACTGCTTTTCTAGAATTGTTTTATATCTGTGATTTCATGCTTGATGGATTTATGATGTGGTTTTATATAATTGCACGGTTTTCGAGAAAATACGGTGTTTGACACGTTTTACGATAAAAGGTTGATTTCTAATTATAATGTTATCGTTTTGGGATTTCAAACGATAAATGGTTTTCAATGATTCTTACTGGATTTTGTGACTTGATTTGGTGAACAAGGAATTTGGTTTAAAGTTGAAAAGTGGATTTCCGGATTTGGGTTCGGAATGACGGTTCGGGATGCCGGAAGGGCATCAGACCAGTGATTTCGGATTCGGGTTTGGATGTGAATTCGGGAACGATTTTCAAATGGTTTTGATTGGATTTGCTGGATCTGGTTATTGGGTTTAAAGACCCGGATATTGATTAACGGGGGACGGGCCCGGATTGAGTTTAAAGACTCGGGAGTTTAAAGACTCGGATATATTGATTTTCCCCCGTAGGCCTTTGAGTTTAAAGACTCGGGAGTTTAAGGACTCGGATATGATTGAGGCCTGTTGAGTTTAAAGACTCGGGAGTTTAAAGACTCGGATAGGTCCAGCAGGTTTGATCGGAAAAATAATGATTGGATGTTCATGGTTTCTGGTACGGTTTTATGATTCATATGCTATAGTGTTTCTGTTTCTTATGATGTTTTATGATGATCGATTTCTAACTGTTTTGATAACTGGGTTATGCATGTGGTTTCAAAACGGAGGGTTAAACTCGGTTGTTCTGATAAATGGTTTTAGAACTTTTCTTTTATTATGGTCCACTCACATCTTCTGTTTTAAATTGTCCTCCAGGTTGTGGAGCTAGCGCGGGGTCTTGACGTCGAGGCAGTGTCCGAGGCATAGAAGGCACGTGAGGGATCCCGGAGTGTTTTTAATTTTTCTTACCGCGTGCGTGTAATTATTATCGGTTTTTAGTCATTGTATTCGTACTATGCTCTGTAAAACTCTAACTTCGGGATTTATTGAGTACTATCTCCTGCGTCTGACTGTTTTTGGGTCGGGGTGTCAGACGGGAGCAGGATTTACCTCGGGTTTCGGGGTGAAACCGGGGTGGGTCCTGACATTTTTCAATTTTAATTTTTTCGAGATTTAGGCCGTTACAACTGGATGTGTATGATGAGAACTTGTTCTCAGCCTATGTGGATGTTGAAGATGTTGAAGATGGTGGTGAGGCAACCTAAGAAGAAGATGAAGCACTTTGTTCACCAAGGCTCAATGTATTTGAGTCAGAAGCAGGTGGTAATGAGGACGATGAGCCTTCTAAAAAACTGTCAAGGAGGCGAAAATCTGTTTGTCCATTAAGAGATTTTAACACTCAGATTGATATGAAAATCTAAAGTTTGCTCTAGGGATGAAGTTCTCGAGTGCTGCAGTTTTCAGAGAAGTTGTGAGCATATATTTTGTTAATACTTAGAGGCAGATTATGTTCAAGGTGAATAAAGGAGACCAAATTAGGGTCAAGTGTATCGAAGTAGAAGGCTGTCTGTGTGTGATATATGCCTCTGAGGTAAACATGAGGGTAATGGCTTATATTTATGTGGAAAAAGTACTATCAATTATCAAGACAATACAAAGTGGATGAAGTTGAAGTACATGAGGCAGGTCACAAGCAAAAAGTGAGATGTTAGTGAATTTCAAGAGTTGGTAGTTCAAAAAAATGGATATAGGCCTGGTAGGACTCAATGTTATAGAGCAAGAAAGATGTCCTTTCATGACCGAATCCTCTCTGAAATCATTGTCGATTCTCGTGAAAGGGCATGTTCCCGCCTAACACGATCACTATAAAATTCCCAAAGTACCCTCAGTTCGAATATATTACAATCGTAGAGTTAGATAAGAGATAAACTCCACGTGTCAAGCGTAAACGAAACTCGAAAGCAAGTAATTATACAGAGCACTAGACACGAAAGTAAATGACTACCAAAACCTACTCTGATTATCAAGAACGCACAGACCCACGGAAATGCCACAACCTCAATGCAGCCCATATTCCGAGATCAACCTAAAAGGTAGCGAAACTAAGAAAACTGTGAGTGGATAAAAATAAAGCCTTTAGAAAACCATTTTCCGAAATACTATTTTTTCCCTCCAGTTTTATAAAAACTTGCATGTATAAACATATGAAATACATAAATTTCCTTGGCCTACATTTCCCTGGTTATAAACCATTATGCAAACCTCTGGACAAAATAAGCAATAAGAGTCAAACCTCGTCCCACTGGTGCAACCAGCATTCCCTCTCTACTACTGATAGACAACCAGGGATCCTGCGGAGTCCAACACCGTCAGCACGTGTCGAGTCCAACTTCAAAAACCTCCGAGTCCCTCATTGGGAATCATCATAGTCCAATTTTGGAAGAGCGATCCAATCTTCTGAGGTTGATAATACCATAACACAGTTTACCAAAAATACCATTTACTTGCTTATGAATCACCCAGGCACCAGCCCAAAATTCGATTTTCCAAAAACCACCTTAATCTTGTGTCTAGAAAACCACAACTGCATATATATTCCAAAACTAGCCATTTATCCAAAAAATATTTAGAATCATAAACCTGAATCATAAGCATCCAAACCATGCCATAAAACCATATAAAAATGTAAATATGCATGCATCATAGTTATGAAAGAAAGTGTTTATTCACAGTACAACTGATCGCTCAATACCCAGCTATAAGTTATTCAAAAGTCTCTGAGGCATCCTAACCTGTCAGAGTAACACCCGAGAGTCACCAAAAATCCATAAAAGCTCATACATAAACTCCCCCTAAACCTCGAAACAATACACGCGTCCCGAACACGCTTCTCGATGAGAAAGTGCCCAAAACTACCCTTAAACGAACTCTAATTTGCTTGAAACCACCATCATTAGATTCACCTCATCAAAACCTTTTGAATAATTCTAAAACCACCTCGAGAATCATGCCCACACGCCACCACACATCAGAGGAAGTTCGACGACCAACCCAATGCATCACCCACTCGGGTGATCTCAGCTGCTAATGTCACCTGATGATGTCAGCCCTAAATGATGTGGCACCTTCCACATGGGCCTGACAGTGACACACTTACCATGTGGCACACCCTAGCACGTGACATGTGGTACCACTAGCCACCTGCCATGTGGCACCCCTACCACATGGCACTACTAACCACCTACCACATGGCACCTAACAACCCTGACAACAAACATGGCACCCTGACACATGGCACCACCTGACATATGTCACATGACACCCCTACAATGTGGCACCCACCACGTGTCATGCTGATGTTACCCCTCGTTGGAGAAGACAGTTGTGCCGTCGTGGTCGCCACCGTAACCGGTCGAAAAATCTCTATTAACGACCTAAACTTCAAACCTCTATATCTCCCTTATTTCTCAACCAAATTTCACAAACTTTATATCAAAATTTATTTACTCAACCCTAGGAATCCAAAACCAAGCCCAAAATTTAGAAATAAAACCTTGATTCCAAGATACAAGCTCCCAAACTTTATATCTCCTCTTATCACACCGTCCACCACCACATCGATTTACCTTCAAACTTGAGCTCTATGTGATCGTGGGAGTTCCTAGGACACGATCCCAACCTTGGTTCACTCCAAAAACGTCTCAAAATCTAGGTGGGAATTATAGGTATATGTGTGTTTGTTTTGTGTGGGTTTGTATGGGTTCGAGGGGAGAGAAAGAGAAAATGAGAGTTTGGTGATAATGATGAAATCCTTATCCACTCACCAAAAATATCCACAATTTCCTCTATCCCCAAAATTTTCTTCCCCAAAATAGAAGGTCAAGCATAAATCCAAGGGAAAATGGTCAAACAAGCTAAAACTATTTTGACACGACCCACCTCCAATCCCCCGGGATTAAGGGTTAAGTCATGCTCCCATCTAACTCATGTGCGACACGAAGGTTAAACACCCGTTCAACCCCCGTGGAAAATGCAATCCCGACAAGGGATACCCAGGTCAACAGTCTGAAACTACCTTCCGGCGTCTCATAGGGTGCAGAAACCACTGTGGATTATGCGTGTGATGTCCCCGTCTCTCTCATAACATCCCACACCGCAACAACAACCTGGAGGGTAAGGAAAAACATAAAGGACTGTGAGTGGAAAAAAATAAATAATAAGTTCATAAAAAATTTCATAAGAAAAGACATTTAAACCCTCCATGTAAAACCAATGCATGCATTCGAAAACCATTTCATTTCTGAGATAATAAAAACCGTTTATGAAAACCGAAATCGTTTCCCTTTCTCAAATCTCGGGCCTCAACCCAAAACCATCAAAATCCATATCAATGTACGGGAACTCAGCCCAAAAATCTGTAAATTCATATCATCCGGGCCATAGCCCAAAACATCTTAAAATCATTTGAAAACCATCGATAGTGAAAACCATCACTATATCACAGAAATCCAAAATCCATTTAAAACACATCTCCATCAATCGAACCTGCTGGATCTATCCGAGTCTTTAAACTCAATATATATCTGAGTCTTTAAACTCAACAGGCCTCAATATCAATCCGAGTCTTTAAACTCCAGAGTTTTTAAACTCAATAGGCTTATCAGTGAAATCACAATATCCGAGTCTTTAAACTCTCGAGTCTTTAAACTCAATCCGGGTCTTTAAACCCAATACCAGATCCAGCGAATTCAATCCAAAACCATTTTATCAAATCCAAATCCATAAACCCATTTCCAAATCCAAAATCACCATTCTGAATCTCAATCCGAATCCAAAATCATCATTCCGAATCCAAATCCAGAAATCATGTTTATCGAAATCACTTTTCCAAATCCATTCATAAACCATTGAAATCAAATCATAATTCAAATCCCAAAATCATAGTATCAAAACCATTATCAAATCATAGCATAAAACCATAATCTTGTAAAACGTGCAGTTACGTAAATATCTCAAAATACGTGCAAAATCGTAAATCACAAATATCACAATCACAAACATAGAAATCGTGTATAGAAAACATATAAAAACATTTATGCATGCACCATAAGTTAGAAAGCAAAGTCCATTCACAGACCATTCCCGATGTCGTCTCAATACGCGTGCAATTACGCTTTCACGGCCAATCCACTAGAACCGGACTTCCCAAACCTGTCCAAATCGCATTCTAAGGTCACTAACTACTTCATAATGATTCTACTAAAGCCCTGTAATTTTTCCAAATTTTTAACTATTTTTAAACTATCCCTGAAACCTTCGAACATCCCAAAACATATCGTAACGATGTCCGATCGACTCGAAACCGGTCCCAAAATGTTCGTTACATCGATTACATTAAAATTCGTGTTGAAATCTTCCTCAAAAGACGTACCATGTGCCCCCACGTGCCTCCCAAAATGGCTGCGCGTGGGCCTCACGCGCCAGCACAAGTTGTCTTCAACCTCTCGCCGAACTAGGTCCAGACCGGTTCGGTTCAGCGTGGTCCAACCGAATTCGTGAGGGCGGTTTGCTATCCAAATTCAGTCTGTTTTCACTCCTTTTTCCACCATTAGGTTCGTCCAATCCTTTCCTACGAATCTATGTGATCAAAACACTAACTTAAGCACTATAATTTACCTTCCAAATCGAAGTACGATCAAACCAACTTCCAACGTCCAGTTTCTATGTTCCCAGCCATCGTTTCCCTTGCTTCCAAGCTCAATCATTCCCTTAAGACCTCTAGAACCTCATCCAAGAAATTAATTGGATTATTAACGTTTGAAACTAAGATTACCATTTTTGAATCCAATTGAAATTTCACGGAAAACTTACCCTACTACCGCCGTCGTGACTTGCCGTGGCCACCACCATCAACAACTCAACTCCCTCTCCATCTTCCCTTACAGGTGATTTGAATGAGTTGGTGGCTTGGTCAACTCAACTCCCTCTCCATCTTACAGGTGATTTGAATGAATTGGGTTCATAGCCCCTTGCCATACTCTATTTTCCATGGTTCCCGGGCCACCATCCACGGCGGCCGTCATGACCAAGCCACCACGACCTTCTCACCGTCTTCTCTCAGTCCCCTTCACCAACCACGGGTAATCATCAAGGTGGGAGGGGTTGTTTGTAACGACCCGTCCCTGAAGTCGGGATTAGATTAGTGGTTAATGATAGATTAACGAAGATAATCGGTGATTAGTTGGATACTTTTGGACGGACAGAGCAGAATGACGATTTTGCCCCTGAAATGGACAAAATGTTGAATTTTAGTTCAGGTTGTCAAATGGACTTTGACCGATGACTATGACGTAGTTCGGGACGTCACGAGTCCGTAGACAGGTGGCACGTCTGATTCCGACATCCGAGGAAGAAGTTATGGTGTTCGGAAGGTCGAGGGCATTTTCGTAAATTAGTTGAAAAGGGGGAAATTGTTGACTTTTTATGTGGAAAACATTGTTCACGCAATTCAAGGATCGTTAGGTAGGTCTCGATGTCCTGAGTACAACGACAGTCGGCACGCCATCATCGGATGTCGGACGGTCAAGTTATGGGTCTAGAAAGTGAAGGGTAAAATGGTAATTTGGACTTTCAGGGGCATATCAGTCTTTTAGCACCTTGGGATTTGTGCAACCAGATAAGGACACTTGGCCTGAGATAATTGGATATTTGTGAGAGTTGGACCACAGGTTGGAGGACACCTGGCCTAATTCTAGTGGACTCTAGCCAAGTCAGCCGTGCATTTTACATTTTAAATGTTTGGGTTATCGATTAACTGAGAAAACAGAGAGACAGAGTGAGCAATTGATCGTCCCTCTATGTGTGTGAGTCCTGTGAGTCCTTGTGATAGAGTGTGAGTGATCAGAGAAGTCTGGTGAGTGGTGCTTGGTGAAAGTTTGGGTGAGAAAAAGACTATGAGAAGGTGAGAATACCCAGTAAACAGAGAGGTTAAGGGTGAGCAGCCGTGGACTCAATTGATCAAACCTATCAAGACTGGTCTGTGGTGGTGATCAAAGGACTGAGGAGTGACTTGGGAAAGCGTAGGGCTGTGGTGGAGGTCACGGTGGTGAGCAGAGAAACAGGTAAGGTCTTTGGGTCCCCTGTTTTTCCAGATTTGTTCAAACCAAAAGTCGTGAGTTTTAGGGATTGGTTGAGTGATTTTGTTGACCCTGGCAGATGTAGGAAGTCACTGCCAAACCCAAGGACTCGAAACCGTGATTGGAAGGGTGACTAGAGGCCGGGAACAAAAGATAGAGAGTTCTGAGTTTTTGGTTCGATTTTGGGAGGTAAGAAATTAGACTTCATTTCGTGTTTTTATTAAGTGAATCAATCACAAATTCAAGGATGAAATTAAAGGTGTAGGAAGGATTGAAAATGGCTGGGAAACGGGTGAAAACCGGCCTCGCCGGGTCGTTGGACCGGACCGGTCTGAACCGGGTTGGCTGGAGGTTGACGATGACACTATAGCAGCGCGTGGCTCCCACACGCAGTCCCTTTGGGCGGCTCATGAGGGCGTGTGGGGCTTCTTTTGGGGAAGTTTCCAACACGATTTTCACTCTAATCGATGTAACGAACATTTTAGGACAAGTTTCGAGTCGATCGAACATCGTATCGGGGTAGTTTTGAGTGTTCGAAGGTTTAGGGGTTAGTTTAATTACGTTTAAAAATCCCAAAAAATTGGGGAAATTAGGGTAAGCTTAAATGAAGTGTTTGTGACCCGAAATGGTAACTTTTGACAGGTCGGGACATTCTTGAGACAGCTGAGGAGCGTACGGGACGCGATTGACGCATTCAGACCTAGTGAGTGGACTTTTTGTTTTCTAACCGAGCATGCATAACTGTTTTTACTTATTTATTTATGTTTCGATATATGATTTTATGCTTTCGATATATGATTTTATGCTTATGATTTCTATATTCTTGCTTTACTTGATTGCACGTTTTTCCATAGGAGTTATCGGATTTGCACGTACTTCGAGAATATGATTTCTATTATGCTTTTGAGTATGGTTTCGGATGGATGATTTATGTTTATACACATTCTGTTTTACTAAGATTTGCAGATGTGATTTGAGATTTAGAAGTGAAATTTGGGCGGAAGTCCCATTTCGATCAAACGTGATTTCAGTTTTCGAAGATTTCCAGTTTGGTTTTGGTTTTCGGATTTCGATGCATTTTCTTATGCTTGAATAATGGTTTTCGGTTTAAAGACCCGGAAAAAGAGAAAAACCCGCTGCATCTGGTTTTGAGTTTAAAGACTCGGATTGATTGACGAGGGGGAGGGCCCTGGATTGAGATGTTTTGACTTTAAAGACTCGGTATATGTTTTGAGTTTAAAGACTCAGTGATTGTGATACCCCCCCCCCCCCCCCCCCTCTCCCCCTTCCGAGGCCTGTGATTGTGTTTTGAGTTTAAAGACTCGTTGATATCCCGAGAAGGCCTGGTTATTGAGCATGGTTTTGAGTTTAAAGACTCGAGCGCACTTGAGATCCAGTAAACTTGTATGATTGATGTTTTCACTGGTTTTTCACTGGGTTTCAAATGTTTAGGGTTGTAACCCGAATAACTTGGTTCTTATGGATTTAGGGCCGAGTGCCTGAACTTTGGTTTTGATTCTGATGATTTCCGCACTCATTTTCATATCGTACATATGGTTGTTTTAAGATACGTGGTTATGCATGCATGTTTTCAAACGGAGGGTGAACCCTGGTTTATTTCACAAACGGTTTTATAACTCTTATTTTTAGTCCACTCACGCTTTTAATTTTTTTATCACCTTCCAGGTCGTGGTGCTAGCGCTGGGGCTAACGTTGAGGCAGAGGCAGAGGCATAGAGTTTTCCCGTTGAGCGTGTAGTCAGCTCTTAGTAGGATTTTTGTCTTATCCTGTACTGTTACTATGCTCTGTGCTACTGTTAACTAGTTGTATTATATAACTTCTCCCTGGTCTGGCAATGTATATTTCGTGGTTTTTTTGTGGTTATTTTGGTCTTTTAAGTTGGGTTGTCAGACGGGAGCAGGGTTCATCCCAGTTATCGGGGTGATAACCGGGGTGGGTCCTGTCATTATATGGGGTTGGGTTCTCACGATCACACACACACACACTCTATTTTTCTGTTTCTCTCAAACCCGTGCAACCATTTTGAACAAATTTGAGGCGGCTTATTGGGTTCTACAACCATCCAGAGATGGGACAAGTGTCCCCATCTGATTAGGCAACCATCTCAAGGCATCCAAGTGTCATCTGCTCACTAGCACAAATCCCCAGGCAACAAAAGGACCAAAATGCCCTTACATGGCAAATTATCAAAATGCCCCTCGACTTACGAACCTCATAACTTTTTCCTCGAACGTCGGAATTGGACGTGCCGCTTGTCTACAGACTCATGACATCCCGAACTACGTCACATGCATCAGCCAAAGTCCGTTTGACCGCCCGAACTAAAAGTCAATATTTTTGCCCATTCTAGGGGCAAAATCGTCATTTTGCACCGTCCGTCCGAAATCACCTAACTAATCACCGATTAACTTCACTAATCCATCATTAAATACTAATCTAATCTCGAACTTCGGGACGAGTCGTTACATATTTCGTTAAATCTCCAAAAAAATCCTCGAAATTCCCGTAATTAAGGTACGAGTCGTTACATTTCAGATTCTTGTGGGGACCTACTTGTCCTAATATGAGAGATTCAGAGAATATTTTGAGGAGCTTGTTAAAGTTAACAACAGAAGTATAGTGAAAATCAAGGCAGAAATGGAAGGTGATGGATAGTTTAGATTTCGAAGGGTATATGTCTGTTTGGGTGCTTCCAAGGACGGTTGGCTAAGAAGTTGTAGGCCTTTTATTGGACTGGATGTTGCTCACATAAAACTTCCCCACACTAGGAAAATATTGAGTGCTATCTCAGTTTATACAAATAATGGTATGCTCCATGTGGCTTATGTTATTATGGAGGTTGAGTCTTACTTTTCCTAGAAGTGGTTCCTTGAACTATTGGCATTGGATTTGAAAATTAAAAACAATGAAGGATACCTTTTCATCACTAATAAGCAGAAGGATTTACTTGAGGTTTTGGGATAGATGTTTTTAAGAGCATAACATAGGCATTGTACCAGACACATGTATGCAAACCTCAATGCCCATCACAAGGGGTTAGCCCTGAAGAAGCAGTTCGAAAAATCTCAAGATGCACCACTGTGGCCAGGTACCACTTTGAGATGAAGAAAATGGCTGCTTTGAGTCTTGGTGCCCATGATTAGTTAAGAAAGATGGATCCAAGATAGTGGAAAAAGTCCCATTTCAACTTAATTTTCAAGTGTGACATTCTTCTCAACAACCTCAATGAGGCATTCAACAAGTCAATACTACTAATTAGGGACAAGCCTATAATAACCTTACTTGAGAGAATCAGAACGTATTTGATGATGTTGTACTATACAAGGAAGCAGGCAGTTGTGATTTTTTTTTTTTTTTTTGGGTGGGCGGCGGCGGCGAGGGGAGGGGGGTCATCAAATAGGTCCAAGGATAAGGCAGATTTTGGAGAAGAAAAAGAAAGAGGGATAGTGGTATCTTACAAGGCATGTAAGGAATGAAGTATACGAAGTCACTCATCAAAGTGGGAGACAGTTTAGAGTGGAGTTGAAATAGAAGAAATATTCATGTAGAGAATGGGACCTATCTTGAATCTCTTGCCCCCTACTTATGCAGCAATATCCTTTCTGCATGGGAAACCAAAATCTTATCTACATGAATGCTATAAAAAAATAGGCTTACATGAGATGCTTTGACAAGATCATTGAGCCAATAACAAGTAAAGATCAATGGCAGTCCTCAATTTTACCTCCTTTGAAGCCCCTAACATACCACAGATAACCAATCAAACCAAGGAAAAGTAAGAAGAAGTCTACTAGTGAGGCAGACCTACCTCAAAATCCAACAAAGCTTGGCAGGTTCCACACTGAGATGAAATGCAACAATTGTGGTCAATTGGGTATAGGGTTAACGAATGCAAGGTATAAATCACTTTAGTTAAGAATGGTTATTTACCTCATTTGGATGCTTGTTTGTTATTTTTTATACAGAAGTCTATTACCGAAAAGGCCAAAAGCCTGAGAAGGAAAAAAATTGAAGCTAAAGAAATGAGGGCACAAGCCAAGGTAAGTGGAACAAGTGCAAGTCAGCAAGAAGGCTCCCAGTCCCTGCCCCAATCCTAGCCCCAATCCTAGCCCCAAACTCAAACAGAACCCCAACCTCAATATGAACCCAAACTCAATCAGAACCCCAAACCCAACCCCGACCCCAATCAGAACCCCAAACCCAACTAGAACCTAATCCAGAACCCCAACCTTAACTCCAGACCCAATCAAAATCACTTTAAATTATGCCAGACATTTCTCAGATCATTGGATTTCATTAACCACAAACACAGCCTACACCAAATTCTCCTCCATGGACTCAAGTCTCTTCTCCTAAGAAATTCAGGTTTAAATCTCCAGCAAGGAGGGAAAAATAGCATTGACAATGAGGCATACAGTTTTGTAGGCTGGCTTTTGTATTCTGTTAAGTTAGGATGTTAGGTGTAGGTTGGTGGGTGCATGCTGGTTAATGTATGTTTGTTTAGTGTACTCGCATTTCTATGTCACTTTACACCATGGACTACTGCTTTTGTGTTTAATTGCACCATGTAACAAAAAGAATGGCCTACTTATGCACTATTTGACAATGCTATTATATCTCATCTTCTTCAATTGTTATTTTTGTGTAATGAATTATGTTTTCACTTTCAAGTTCTTCTATTCCTTACATATTTCAGAATTATTTGAGTCATGTTTAATGCATCTGTATGTTGTACTACTATATTGGTGTGTCACTTTGCACCCTGAAATACTAAGGGTGTATCACTTTGCACCTTATACTACTAAGAGTATCACTTTGCACCTTGTACTACTAAGAGTGCATCACTTTGCACCCTGTACTACTAAATTGGTGTTTAAGTGCATCACTTCTATGTCACTTTGTCACTCTTTGCATCTTGTAACAGATTGATTGGCTGAATTTGACAGAATTATCCATAGATCACATTGCAGAAAGGCTTAAATAATCATCGTTCATTACATTACCAGAACAATTCATAGATTACATGCTAACTTATATTTCCATTACAAGTCATGTTCTTAGCATATATTACAAAATTGGATTGTTAGGAATTCCCTAAACCCTAAAATTCAGTTTTCTTAAAGATTGCCACAATACATGCTACAATTAGGGCAACCCATATCTTCCTTGTCCTAGCTCTGCTCTTCTTAAAATCCTCTTTCAATTTACCAGTTGTCCTCAACAATCCAGGTATGATTGTCGTGCGCTGATGTCACATTTCAGGATCAAATCATTCACAAACCCACAATTGCTTCCCTGCATCAAAACAAACCCAATTATCATAAACTTACACACAATCCCATCAATTGAATGGAAATTGAACATCTTTCACCTAATTTAAATTGCAGGTCTACCATATGAAGAAATTCTTGAGTATTCATCATAATTTCAACAAAGAATACAAATTTGTGATTTTTCATTATCCTAGAACATAAACACACTTGAAATCTTCTACTAAGATATTTGTTAGTTCACGCAGTCATGACTTTGCATTTCTTCCCACAGTAGTAACTTCTCACTTCAAGCTCATTCATCTCTTCTTCTTCGAAGGTCGCGTCGATTATTAGAGAATACAATGACTGGGTCGCGTCGACGAGGGAAGAATAAAAACTAGGTCGTGTCGATGAGGGAAGGACAGAAGGTGGGTCACACTGACGAGTAAAGGGACGACCTGGATCGCATCGAAACTTGGATCGCGAAAATGGAGATTTTCAATTTAGGATTTCTTAATTTGGGATTTCAAATTAAAGGCGTCAATTGACAATTGTGAAGTTCCATAATTGCCTTTTGCTAAATTATTGTATTTTAATCCACGTATGTGTCACATAGATTTTTTCACGCTAAAGAGAATGACAATGATGAAAATAGAGTTGAATGTCGCAATTCGACCGTTTGATGAGGTTAAATAAAGTAATATTGACTTTTATTTGCAAGCCTTTAAAGTAAAACACATGCAATGCCTCTACTGACTTTTTATTTGCTCAATATTCATTAAAACTTGTGCATCTTTGAACTTGATTGAACTCACAAATTCTGTCCCCAATTGCCTCTTTGCAAGAGCTGTCCAAAATAGACCTCAAACTCTGCACATCCCACAAGCCAAACCCTAAGATATATATATATATATATATATGTGGGGTTCTAATTAACTTCCATAATTTTGGGATTCTCGATATAATCTAAATTATAGGAACCAGAATTGGTAATTAAGTTTAAAATCAAAGCACATCCATTATAACCGATTGACGTACGCATAAGATAATTTATATGCCAGTTGAAATAGGAATCTCATTCTCATGTACATAACTTGTTAAACTCATAATGGCAATTTTCTAATACTTCAAGCACCAATTCTTTTTCCTGTATAAATTAAGAAGGAAAATAAAAAATAAAAAAGATTTAGAATTCAACATGAGCCTTCTTCCCAAAGCAGGAATAGTTATTACTCTCGCGGTTATGAAGGTAATTGGTGAGGAGACGGGAGATTCTTCTTCTCCGGCAGGAAATGCCATATCGGAGTTGGAAACAGACCGACTTCCTCAGCTTTTTAGCCGATCGCAGCCTCAGCCATATGACCCTCTTGACCTTGTTAAAAGACCCTTTTATCCTCTCGGTGAAGCTCTTCTTCCTGGTGAACTGATAGCTTCTGAGAAAAAGCTGCCTCTTCTCCATCATCACGTAATTGTTGATGCTCTCCTCCAGGTAGCTGTTGTAATACCCACCGCCGCTGCCGCTACAGCTGCTACCCAATGAGCTGCTTCTGCTGATTGATGATGGGTTGGGACCCAGTTGTTGAAAGCTCTGTCCCCACACGCCGGCCATGGAAGATCCTTAATTCCTTAGCCAGAGACACACACAGGAAAACAGAGATAGAAATACAGAGACAGAGAGAAAGGGCTTATTTGTCTTTTCTTTTGGGGTGTATGAGACTTGGTTACGAATTGAAGGGTATGGAGGTTTAAAGAGAACTAAAAACGGTATAATTTTGTTTAGTTTCCGAAGCTGTGTTGGTTAAGTCACGAGACTGTGTTTGCTGTGGTTGGCCGCAAGCGAGTGGTGCGCCGCCGTCGGAGGTAGCCAAGGCAGAGTAGACTTCCGCTGCCTCGTGGATTTTCTTTTCTTCTCTAATTTGTATCCTTCCTCTTCTTGTGTTATATAGTAGTCTTGCTTTAACACGTGGCGAGTCGGATAGGCTCGTGGGCTTTTAAGATGGACGGTCACGTGCCTTTTGTGTTTTCTTCTTGGACTTTTTTTCCTTTTTTCTTCCACTCTTAAAAAGTTCAAAATCGCATGAGAGCCGTGGGATGATGATGATGATGATGATGTCATCATCTTAACTTTGTTGTTCCTACCAACTTGATCACCTTATAAACCTTGTTTTAGTCTATACAATTTTATATCATTACATGTTATCTAGTAGCTACTAAATTTTTATATTCGGTTAGGGATATGATTGGCATTAGCTATACTTACATTATGATTCATTAACGACTAAAAATAAATTATTCTGTATATGTATCTATCTCTCTCATCACGTAATTATAATCAACTAATTATAACTAATATTTTATTTTAAGTAGCCACTTTCGAATAACCGGAAAGAAATTTAGTGAGATACGATGCAAGTTTCATAAAGATAATTACCCTATATTCTTGCAATTTGAGAATTGATCCCCATCTAACTCGAGTTCTTAACTAAAAGGGTCCTTAGATTAAGGTACAAGCGAAGTTGCAATACTTTAGACTCGATAGATTTTACTCAGTAAGTGAAAAGTTTTAAGTTCAGTTCAAATGAGTGATAAAATTAAAAGTATTTTGTAAATGATAAGATTGTAATTGAGTTGTTCAAAGAAGCGGCAACACAGTACATACAGATAGGCTAAGGGCTTACAGGTTTCTTGCTTAAGGTGAGAAGATTGTCCACCCATTCTTTTAAGGTCAAAACCAAATAGAGAAATGAGCAAGACGAAGATAGTCCAAACCAACCCAACACATTTGCATCTTCTACCTTACAAGTTTTGCAATTTATACATACATCATGCAATTTATAATCTACTATTTCAACTCCCTTGTTCATCACAACACCCCAAAGTTCAAATCAGATGCACTAAGAGTCGTACAGGACGACGTAGAGTCGAAGAGTTATTAAGAAATTTCTGCTCCAACTCAGCAAAGTGAATAAAATTCCAAGCTAATTCAGCAAATACAAAATCAAGTCATATGCATCCAGAAGCATATCGCTTTCGCTTAGCAAGAAAAACCCATATAGACTGCAGCATCCTTGTCTCATCAGATATAAGAATAAGTAGGCCCAATCATTCATTTCAATAACAAATGGATAATCAATGTAGGCACACTAAAAAAACCATCAACTGATTATAATATGAACATGTCTTTGAAAACTGTTAGTAAGTGGAACAAAACCTATTGAAAAATATTTCAATATCAAGTTCCACGAAATCAAATCGACGACAGAACTCTTCATTGAGCAACAAAAAAGTGGAAATAAAAAAAAAAACATAATCAATTTCATATTTTCAGTGTTCCTATTATGATCTAACAAGTATGACAATTAGATTTTTTGTATCTACAATGCACACTGAAGTCTGTACTAACAATCCATCGACAACAATCAGTGGGAAGGGCCAAGTTCGTACCAACAGTGCATCAAACAGAACAGAGGTGAAAAGGGAGTATACCGACGCCAATATCACCACACGACTAAGAATTTTTCATAACTGTCTACCCGAAGTCTGTTCTTGTCACCTAGCGCCACCTTGATTTGCTGGAGGAACCTTTGTGGGGTAACTGGTCAAATCCAAGTCAATAAGTGACATATCATAGGGCACTGCTGAAGAATTTGAGGTATCAACAAGCAGGGAAGACTTCGCTGCTTCTGTATTTGCAGGATCATGGATTGGGCCAGAGTTGTTGGGAGTACTTGAACTAGAGGATGAGAGACTGGAGAGCTGTATGTCATCTATCTTGTTCCCAAACATGTGCTTGTTTCTTCTGACGGCATCCATCTCTGGGCCAGTTGGCACAAAGGTGCGAGACCGATACTTTCTCTTTCCCTCATCACCCTCACTATGATTGTAGAGCACATAATCATGATAAGTAGGGGCAAACTGCACAGTTACACATACTTGTCAGAAAGGTAAGCAAAGCTAAAAGATAAAGAAAATCATCTATGCTAGGTCATGGCAGGAACAAGAAGTTGAAATGCTCACCTGGTGGACTGTATCATGGTAAAAGTCGTTCAACTTCAAGGCATGTGCTAGGCTTCCAGTCAGACCTCGAGGTTCGCCAATATTTGCACCAGCATACTCCTTGTAAGGAAATGCATATAGATGACCAAGAGCAGCAAGAAGCATCTCAACACATATTATGAAATTTTGATACTGAGCAGCATTCTCTGCATTCTTTATCAATCCAGATTTCGCAGCAAGGAAAACAAGCACACCCTAAAAGTTACATGATAATAGTCAGAAACGTATTGAATTAGTTTGCACCTTGGACTTCATTATCAACAATAGTGTAGGTCAAAGGTTCTCTCTCATTCTTCTGAAATAATAGGAACCCGGTTATTTCTTTGGTACATTTTTTCACATGGTTAGCAATTAATATCAACATCATGTGGTCTATCAATATTACATAGTCCAAAATTATATGCACCGTTATTTTTATCCATTCCGCTAACTATATGCATCACAAGGTTCTCAAACGTAAAGAAATAACTTCCATGTGGTGATAAAAGTGATTACGAAATGCTACACTGATGAAAATGCATCATAATCACAAATAGAAAACCCCATACCTGACTTGACTTGACTCAACTATCCTCAGAAACTATTTCAATTTGTGCTCCACTCCACTATTTTGTTATTTTTTTTTTTACCCTTTTCGCTCTGGTATTCTGCAATCTAATTACAGAAAACCCCCAAGATATTCGGATCTATCCTAACCTCCTATTGACTATATAGCAACAAAAATCCACATTTTCAGGGAGAATCTGGTGAACAAATGGAAGTTTAACGTATAACTTTGGCACTGCATAGCATAGCAATAATAACATATGGCACAATATCATTCTAATCCATACAAAAACACTGTTTCTAGACAAAACCATGCATCATCTTAAGATGCTAATGCATAGGGATGTGATCCACAACTAAGATGCAAATTCCTCACACAAGACACCAAACAAGTAGTAGTTAGTTCACATATTTCAAAGTTTTTGTCACTAATAAAGAAAGCAAAGCATTACCTGCCAATAAGTGAGGAAAACGACGGATTTGATTATAATAAACTTTGGAACTGGATTGAATGGCTGAAGCAGATCTTTGCAAGCCACATAAAACAATGCCAAAGCATAAAGAGCCATTGTGTATGAGATTGTATAGATAATAGTGAGATACAAGTATGACTGGCTTGGGCTGAAATTTCCATCTGCATATTTTCCTTTCACGTAAAGTATGAGTGTAATGGCAACTAATGGAGGCTTCAGTATCACAAACTGCAAACAACCTTGCTTGCACCTACGTATGAAACGCCTGTATTTACAGTTCCAAGTGTAGAATTCATCAAACAATCTCTCATAATATAATGTTATAATATATTTAGTTCTATAACAAAACAGGGCTCTTCCATATATCTCCTCGTTATGCAGGGTTCTGCATATTATATAGCGAAGACTGATTTTATGCATGTAAATTTTAACAAGGTACTCAAGTAACACAAATAAACGAACAGTGCTAATATTTCAAAATATATCACAGGTAAGCTAACTAGAGAAAAACAATTTCCAAGTACATAGATTTATGATTTTTCTCACACCAGACATTCATGGCCAGCAGAAAATTGGAAAATTAAGCGTAGAATGGGAACTCACCCATCAAGGGGTATGGGAGGGAGGCAACATGTCATCAGAAACCATGAAGGCTTTAGAACCCTACCAGTTAAACTTAGGACAACAGATCCTGGGCCACCAACCCATGCCAAGCACAGCGATAGAAAATTATAAATAACCCAAGCTTCATAACTGAAACAGAAAGGGAAAAGCATGAGAATAAAATGTACAGCTTGTATTTGCCTGCAATAATTCAGAGAAACAGATACTTAGCCCCAGCTAGTAATAAACAGGTTAGCAAGAGAGAGAAAGAAATGTATGGGAGGGGGAATCTTCCCTTGGGTTCAAAATAACTCTCCAAAAGAGGTAAACCTCATACCCAGATGTTAAAGAAAATTGGTGAAGTACTCCGCACTTAATTTTTTCTCTCCTTTTTATGTTCTTATTTAAACAAGGGAAGCAAGGGCGGCGAAGACCACAAAATGAATAGAAAATTACAAAGTAGATGTACAATGAGAGCTTCATAGGAAAAAACACACTTACACTTCTCTAATGGAATTAAAGTAGATAGAACTCGCAGGAAGAACAAGAGATAAGAAAGACATCAATGCATATACCTGTCAAGGAAAAAAAAGTTCAGGTTGATTAAGTAAAAGTTCAACAGAAACAAGTATTTCCAAAGTGTGACCTCTAAAATATCTCCAAAACCAAGGTTGAATGAGGGAAATAAAAATGAGGGCACAGAAAGGTAGATGATGGTTTTAAACATGAAATATTCATATAGAAAATAAATGAGAAGCAAATGCAAAGTTAATGCCCAGTCAAACACAAATAAGAAATATTTCTTCCTAATGGCAACTAAGGATACAAGAGTTCAACCCATTCTATTACCAGATCTCTTCTTCTAGCCACATTCTGTCTATTTTTAAACTGCTGGAAGAAAATAAAGGATTTTCCAGGAAAGAAGGCACACAGACGCAAACAATCAAATTGAACAAACTAACGGGCCAGATGGCACAAAGCACGTGAACCACATTTTAAGAATCATTATCATTAGGTTCTTATATAATTTCTTAGGCTAGCAGGGCATGAACTTAAAATGGTAGATTTGATCATCCAACTGCAATAAGGCTGTGGGCTGTGGATCCTTTCAACATCAGAAAAGTTAATCAAGGCATTCTTCCACCTTAAGAGTAGTATTACTACACTCATAACCAAAAAATGATCATCTCCTCACTTTCACTTTTTAAGGTGATAGAGTAGCCCAACCAATAGAAACCACAAGGTCTAATAGGCCCATAGCATCTATTTCAACACCCCAAATTTTGTTCATTTATCATTTCTATTGTCATTATTCTTTCAATATACAGGAAATGTTATTAAAAGGTGCATCCGTCAACAGTTTATAGATAGCATATGCTAAGCAACAAATCTCAAGGAAAATGAAAACGAAACTAGAAGATAGTCATCACAAAGCGATTATATTGGCACCCATCATAAACAAAGCAGAATTCTTTCAGTGAACTTGCCACTTCTCATACAAATGCCAAGGAAATTATGTAACTGCATTGTAATAGCATTTCAAAGAGGGTTATTCTTCAAATTAAAAACTCACTGGGACCATAAAGATGATGCGAACAATGTATCTTTGATAAGTAGGTTCTGTGTAATTCATGAGGTGCCTGTAGATGTGCAAAATTGCCAAAGCTATGGCTCCAGCAGAGCAGAAAAAAGCGATAATGCTCAGGTAGATTGGGACCGACTCCGCCATGTCGGATACCTCTAATCAAGCCAAGCCCCTTTTCCAATTTACAACAAAAATGAGTTACGCATAAGAAACCAATAGCATAAGCACACACAAACAAAGAACTATTGAACCATCAAAACCTGAGCAGCAGCCGACTCTATTCCTCTGGGCAATAGGTTTGCTTGCTAGAAGTTGACGAATTCCAAAAACGTGAGGGAAGGGAGGGAAATTCGAAAACCCTAACCCTAACCCTAACCCTCACACTCTATTTGAATTGCTTGAAATGCCTGCCACGTTGAAAATAATTCTCTTTTTTAAGAAAAAGAATGAAAATCGGAAATGGTAAACATCGAGATTCAATTGGCTACAAAAGAAATTTAAAAAGGATTTTGACTGAATTCAATTGGGAAGACAAATTGAAAGCGAAAGCTGGAAGCAAACTTTACCTTCGAAGCTCCTGAAGGCGTCAAGGTCAATTCAAAGATCCGCGAACCAGATGTGCACCGCAGTGTCTGATAAGATCGAAGGAAGAGGATAATTAAAATTTAAAAGAAGCAGAGGAGGTCTCAGAGGAAACGCCCTACTGGCTGGAACCTAATAATGGCGGCTTCCTTCCGGTTCCATCCAGTCCCGCTATACAACTAATCAACAAAATACACAATGAAATTGAGATTATGAATTCTTTTAAATTTTAATTTTAACGTTTCTTAATAATGTGTCCAAATAATTATTATTCGTCCGTTCAACGTCTTCCTTTATACAGTCACTATTATAGAGTAAGCGAGTTCCGAGTTGGTTGGCAATCCAACTCGAACTTACTGCGGATGGAATTAACGGCATGGATAAAATGAACGGGACACATATGCAATTGTTGGTCTAAATATAGCGGAAAGTTACTTAAAATTATGTCGAAGATAAACTTGGTAATGATGTAACACGTTCTGCAGTTATCAGAGAAGCAACAAATGTTGATCAATCAATCCTATCGATTAAAATTTTACCAGATTCTAATGGGGTTAAAACAACATCAGAAGGTTCTTTAAAACTATAAGTAATTGTATATCTTCTTGTATCAGAACGGACAAAGTCAGTAGGCATCTGCATTTTGCCTTATCCATATGTATGGCTTCAAGAGGCATATGGGATTGAGCAACGTTGTGTAGGTGCATTAGTTACAATAGATGTGAATTTCATGCGACACCAACAATATGTGATTCTCATTCTATTAATATTATAAAATACCCCAAAAACATTTTTCGTAACTATACTCAGCCTTACTCCCATCTCACAATCTAACTCCATGTTAAAGAATTACCCTTCGAACAAGACAGTCGAAGAACCTGTCAAATAAGGAATGCACATCGACCCTATCAGAATTATTGTTTCAATATTCAAATCAAACATATTTCTTCATCATGTGGTTACCGTCCATATAAACCCACTAACCACCAGGCGAATTGCATCACCTGTTATCTCAGGTCCACCCGAGCAACCCGACTCTCCTGGTTCCTTATGTGCCTCAATTAATATCCCAACTCTTCCCGAGTCCTATCTCCACACATATTTCAACTCGCCACACCATCACTGGAATTGGTACCCGATTGAATTTCCATCATTCCTCAACCAATCTTCATGTATTTTATAGCGAAATGTAACTAATCAGTGCCAAGAACCCCACCCCCCCCCCCCCCCCCCCCCCCCCCTCCCTCCCTCACCCTGCAAATGGCCTCAATCAACTCATAGGACTGAGAAGAACACTTTCCCAGCCCTGATATCCATCAAATTGACCCCTCTCACCTCCCCCTTTTTCCAGGAAGAAACTCTCTCACACACCAAACCCTAAAATCCTCATTTACGGTCATCAATGACGTATATGGTAACCAGGAATTCATTTAGGGGCCAAAATAAAAAAATCTTAGATGTTCCAACCGCTTACCCTGCCATCGAGTAGTGAAGGTGGTGGGTTAATGGAATTTTGGTTACTCCAACCGAAGAGCCAGTCAGGTTCCATCCTCCTTGTGTGTTTTCTCCCTTCTTTCTTCAACAAGCAAGCTAGGCGGTGAAAGACCACCCCCAGCGCTCTGAAAGTGACACTTGTCACTCAGGGAATTGGCTAAGTCATAAGTTAATGACTCATCAACCAACCAATTACCAAATTACCCTTGGTGTCCAAATTACCAAAATACCTTCAAACGTTCATGTCATAACTTATTTGCAATAGTCTTTGTTTTATGTGTGCCACTTGTCTATGAACTCGTGAGTTTGAGACTCCTACAATAGTCCAATCTAAACTTCTGAGAAGATTCTCGAACTCTAGTTGATTTTTTGGACCTTTAAAACTAAGTGTAAATACCTTCATGCCTAATTTAATTTACGAAACTGCCCTAAATTCCGGGACAGGTCATTAAAATTTTCTCTCCTTACAGAAATTTTATCCTTGAAATTTACTTATGAAGGTTGAGGCCTATTTTCAGCAAGTCCCCACGTTTGGGAATATCATATCAGTCTCCTGGACACGAGCCTTTTAACTCACCTCCGGGATATCATATTAAGCCTCCCTGAGCACGAGTCTTTAAACTCACCTCTAGGATAGCCTCAAGATCTTGCAGAGTAATATTCATGTCATTTGATCAACTTCGGAATCATGTAGCGCACATGCAATGTCCGAGTAACTTCAAGATTCTACAGCGTATCTACAACCTCCGAGTAGCCTTGAGATCCTACGGCGTACCTACAACATTCGTGTACCTTGCGGCCTGAAAAATGCCCCGAGTTTTCTGATGTCTGAGGAACACCTTGAGCATCAGCGGCCTGGGAACATTAACCAGGAGTAATTTGGTGCATGACAAACATGTTACGTCATAATTTATGCATGTTTTATCGATAATTTAATTATAACGACCCGTCCTGGGAATCAGGATTAGATTAGTGATTAGTGACGGATTAGTGACGGTAATTGGTGATTAGTTGGGGGATTTAGGACGGACGGTGCGAAATGACGATTTTGCCCCTAGAATGGGGCGAACGGTTGACTTTTCATTCGGGCGGTCAAATGGACTTTGACCGATGACTGTGACGTAGTTTGGGACGTCACGAGTTCATAGACAGGTGACACGTCTAATTCTGACATTTGAGGAAAAAGTTATGATGTTCGGAAGTTTGGGGTACTTTGGTAATTTGGTTGAAAATGGGCAAATTGTTGACTTTTTATACGACAAGTTATTTTCACGCATATCAAGGACCGTTAGGTAGGCCTCGATTCCCTGGGTACAACGACAGGTGGCATATTGTCATCGGACTTTGGATGGATTAGTTAATGGACTAAACGTGTGAGGGGCATTTTGGTAAATTTAGCCTCAAGGGCATTTTGGTCAATTGGCTTACATTGGGATTGGTGCCTAGTGATCAGGGGACACTTGGTTGCTCTTGGAAATCTTGCCCATAGAAATTGGACACCTGGCCCAATCTGGAGGCTTGTAGAACCCTCTCACTACCTCACAATGTCTCAGGTTTTAAACATTGGATGCACGATTATTGGAAAACAGAGAAATAGAGGACTAGTTAGTGTGTGTGTGTGTGTGTGTGACTGTGAACCCAGTTCCCTCCAATCCAAACCCTGACCCATGAAGAGTGACTAAGAAAATGAGAGGCTGAGGGCAGTGGTTGATGGTGGTGGCTTGATCACAGGGGTTGCAGTTGAGGGTGACCCTCACTGTGAAACAAACCGTGAGAAAACAGAGGATGATTGTGTTCTCAAAGCCATACCACCCTGAAATCTCAACACTTGTCGATGGTGTGTGAACGAAAGATGAAGGGGGCGATAAGACGATTCTAGTGGTGCCACTGCGGAGGGCCGTCGTTGACGGTGGCCGGCAAACCCGACGCGGTAAGTTCATGGTTCTAACTGTAACTACTTGTTTTTAGTATATAATGATGGATTCTAACGATTAAAACACGTTTATGGAGGTCATCTAAGTCAACTAGGATCGAATTCGACGCCTGAGAAGGACGGTAAGGTGTGTTGCCGTGAGCTTCGATTTTTCAATCAAAAATGGTAATTTATGCTGTAGCGTTTGTGGATTGATCTTAATGAGGGGTTGTTGTTCTGGAGGTTCAGGTGAGACGTTTAGAAGTGGAAGAAAGGCTCGAGGAGGTCGGAGTTGCAGAAACGCGACGGTGGAAGGTGGAGGTTTGTCCTTCGAATTGGGAGGTAAGTTCCAGGGTTCAGATTCATGTGTTTATGTTATAAATCAATTGTAAACAAAGAGACAAACGCGTAGGAATCAAAAGGAGGAAAATCGGATTGGAAAACGTTGAAAAATAGCCGTGAACCGCCTGCGCTGGTTAGGTTGGACCGGGCCGATTCGAACCGGTCTGAACCGGTCCAACGAGAGGTTGAATGAGATGAACAGTAAGGCGCGTGGCTCCCACGCGCAGCCCCTTTGGGCGGCTCTTGAGGGCGTGTGGTGCCTCTGATGGGGAAGTGTTCAACATGTGAAATGATGTAATCGATATAACAAACATTTTGGCACTATTTTCGAGTCGATCGGACATCGTCTCGATTTGTTTTGGGATATCCGAAGGTTTTAGGACTCGGTTAAAAATAGTTAAAAATTTGAAAAAATTACGGGGCTTTAGTATAACATTTATGAAGTAGTTAGTGACCTTATTATGGGATTTGGACAGGTTCGGGAAAGCCGGTGATAATCGATTAGCCGAGAAAGCGTAATTACACGCGTATCGAGTCGGCGACGCTAATGGTCTGTGAGTGGACTTTGCTTTCGAACTTATGATGCATGCATATATATTTTTATATTTTTTATATACGTGATTTCTATGTTTATACTATGATTTTTATGATTTACGGTTTGGCACATATTTCGAGATAATGATGTATATGCACGTTTTACGAGTTTCAGATTTATGTTGAGATTTGACCATGGCTATGATGATTTGATTTTGGGATTTGAAATATGATTTGATTTCAATGATTTATGATGGTTTTGGAAAAGTGATTTTGGGCTTGAAGCCCTATTCACGTGATTTCGATAAACAAGATTTCGGTTTTGGAATCGGATTTTGGAAAGATGATTCTTGATTCGGTTTTGAAACTTGAAAGAGAAATGCTGGATTTGGGTTCCGGTTCGGGTTTGGGATGATGGTTCCGGATACTAGCTTACGGAATCATTATTGCGAATTCCGATATGGACTTTCTATGGTTTTCACTCGATTTTGGGTTTAAAGACCCGTTGAAAAATGGTTTTGGGTTTAAAGACCCGAAAAATGGCTGGATCTGGTTTTAAGTTTAAAGACCCGGTTGATTGACGAGGGAGGGCCCTGGATTGATATGTTTTGAGTTTAAAGACTCGGTTATTGTGATATCCCCTGAGGCCTGTTGATTGTGTTTTGAGTTTAAAGACTCGTTGATATCCCGAGAAGACCTGATTATGCGCATGTGTTTTGAGTTTAAAGACTCGGGCGCACTTGAGATCCAACAACTTAATTGATTGATGTTTTTCACTGGTTTTCAGATGTTTTGGGTAATGGCATAGATGATTTGGATTTGATGAGTTTTGGGATGAGTTCCCGTACTTTGATGAGGATTTATGATTTTGGGCTGAGACCCTGGATTTGAGCTACGAATTTGAGAAAAAAGGAGATGATCCCAGTTTTCATTGATGGTTTCCTTAAATGATTTGGATTTGATGAGTTTTGGGATAAGTTCCCGTACTTTGATGAGGATTTATGATTTTGGGCTGAGACCCTGGAATTTGAGCTACGAATTTGAGAAAAAATGAGATGATCCCAGTTTTCATTGATGGTTTCCTTATATGAAATGGTTTTATGAAAGGTTTTCATATGCATACATTGGTTTTTCGTGGAGGGTATAAAAGTACTTTCTTATAACCTATTTTCTGAACGTAATGATTATTCTGTCCACTCACAGTCTTTTTATGTTTTCGATACCCTTCAGGTTGTTGCGGTGTGGGCTGTTGGTAGAAAGAGATGGAGACATCACACACGCGATCCACAGTAGGTTCTGCGCGCTCTGGGAAGTCCGAAAGTTTTGGACGGTTCTTTTGGGAATCCCTTGTCCGGCTTACATGTTACATGGAGGTTGGACGTCGGTTTAGCCTTCTTGTCACGCTTAAGTTAGACGGGAGCATGACTTCGCCCTTAATCCCGGGGGATTGGGGGTGGGTCGTGTCATTAATACCTTTTTACTTATGTTTTGTTAATATTTCGTTCTATACAATTAGAGAAAATAATATATTTTGTGAGAAATGTGTACATCAAATAGAGCTTAGAATTACGAGAATTCGAGCGAAAGAATCACCTAAATCGTAGTTGTAACAAAGAAATTATGAAGGAAAGAAGATTGCACAGGAAATTTGGTGGATAGCCACCGAATTAAGCCTAAGGCTTTGCGGTTACTGAAGCGCTTGCCCCATTCGGTAAACTTCAACCGAACAACGACACTGTTCCTCGGTGTGCGTGTCCTGAAGTCATTTTCCAGCGTCGGTGGACAGCCACCGAAACTCTAGAACTGAAGCCCTGACGCCTTTTACCAACGTTGACTGCATTTTTGACCCTCCTATTTCAGTGGTTGACCACTGAAAATGATCCCTGATGCTTTAAAGATTTTCCATATTGTATAAAGATTTTCGTCTTATTTCATTTTGTATTGTTATTTTCAATTCCTTTACTTGTAGGAAAGGTTTTTAATTATAATTTTTAATTGTTTAGGAAGTCTTTTCCTTATAAAATTTAATTGTAAAACTTCCATTTGTAGCATAATTAATTATTCTCATATAAATAGAGGTACAAGGGTTTATGTAAAGGTTGGAAGTTTTTTAGTTTTTGGAAAGTTTTTAGATTACATTCAATAATAAGAGCAAAATACTTTTGTCTTTTATTTTTATAATTTCTTTTATTTTGTAGTTTCTTTTTAGGTTAGGGTTTTTTGAAGCCCTAGCCATGTTAGTTCGTTAATTAGATTTCTGGCTCTTGATTTTGATTATTATGCATGACTGAATTTGTTGGATTACTGCGCTTCATGAACTCAATTTATACTGATAAGCTTAGCCAACTTGTTTGTATATAATTGTTGATGTAATTGCGTGACAGACCATAATATCATCTTGCAGTTTGTAGCATCAAGTTTAAGGGGTGTACTCTTATTCGTAATCTAAACTCATGACCTACTAGATTTGCACACCATTTTCCTATGGGTGACAACATACGATTGTGCACACTTCTCTATGAATAGTGTAGTGTCATTACATCTCTTCGTGTTTAATACATTATCACCCATCATCGATAATAGACGTTTTAAGGCCAGGACATCACGCTTAAAACATGCAAATTAGGAGAAGATAATAAGTGTGGGGTGAGCTTTAGTCGGACCCTTGCACATGCACTTAATTCAGAATATGCATAGTAATTAGGTCAAGCAAATCTGATTAGCAACTATAATTGGTTAGTGGTGGATAGAGTGTCTTAACCTATTTATTTACTTTTATTATTTGTCTTGTGTTAATTTTTTAATTTTTTATTTTGAATAATCTTTAAACCCCCCATGTGTGCGTGTGTTTGTGTTTGTGTCTTATTTTAATGTTAATAAATGTCTGAGTTAATTAATTAATCTAAGCAATAATGTGTATTAAACGTTAAGATAAGTTCTTGTGGGATTCAACCCTTACTTATTTGTTATACTATATTCACGATTTGTGCACTTGTAAGGTTAAACTGAATAGAATCGATTTTATATTTATTTATGTTGTCTATTTTATCTAACAAGCTTTTGGCCCCGTTGCCGGGGACTTTGTCCCTTAACGTTGTCTATATATCTTAGATTGTTAATTAACTCGGTTTGTTTGTTTTTTTAGGTACGTACTTATTGGGAGTCAACCCTATTCGGTTAGATTTTTCCTTTCCTTTTTGTTCTTCTTATTTTTGTTTGATGTTATACCTCTACTTTACTATTTACATTTAATCTTTGCTTTATCACATTGAGGATAATGTTCAGTTTAGGTTTGGAGGTATGGACTTTCATTTAAAAATTTAGAAATATATTTGGAAAGGGAATTTTTGACAAGTAAAAAAAATCATTTTTTAATTCTTTTTTATTTATTTTTGTAAAAAAAAATTAATTAAAAAAATTCGAAAAAAAAATCAAATTTTTTCTTTTTATTTATTTATTTATTTTATTAAATTCATTGCTTTTTTCTTATTAATAAGAATGTATATGTTAAGTTGATCGTTAATGCTTTATTAAGGTTATGTCATATTTAATTTGTATCATAATTATGCACTTCACAATGCCATACTTTATGTGATTAAGTAGACAAAATGATTATGTTTAAATGACTTTTAGAAAATTAGTGGAGACTACCCTTGTGAGTTTTTGAGCCTATTGCCATTTTTTCGAGAGGGATTTATTTTGTTTCTACTATTAAACACTCTTCGATTTTTGTTCATAATTGCTAATCTCATTATCATAATTTGCATTGATTATTAAAGAACTAATCTTTTATGTAGGTGCTATTAAATTCTAAGTTTAATTACCATAAGAGATGATGTAGGCTATGCATGTTTTAACCTTAACTAAGCATTTATCCTACACTTGTGTGTGCTCCATTAACCAACTCTGAAGCCAAACACTTAAGCTTTTTCTTTCATCACCTAGATCATAATCCCCCTAAACACTTGCCCTATGTTTTGGCCATCCTTATAACTTACGTTTGTGCTAAGGTTGCCCAAAATTGAAGATCATGAAAAAAATAATTTTATCCAAGTTCGATAATGGTGCCATCTTTAAAAGGCAATTTAGTTCAATTCCAAAATTCCAACTTTTTTAAAAAAAAAAAGGAAAAAAAAAGTTTTGAACGTTGAAGGAAAATATTTTTTCGTTCAAAAAAAAAGTTTGAACGTTGTTGGGAACATAATTTTTGCGTTCAAAGAACAAAAATAAAAAAAAAAGAAAAAAAATGTTGGAATTGAGCTAAAAACGTATGATTGATTCAAATTCAAAATTATAAGTGTAATCACAATTGTTAAAACCATGTGAAGGTGCTTGGAAGTGTTTAAAGTTCAAGAAAAGTTCCAAGTCATGATTTTTCATGCCTTTGTACAACCTAAGTTCTTTGAAATCCATATCCTTTGTTCTTTAACCATAAGCCTAGCCCCATTACAACCTTAATTGAAGACCTAACATATCTTATGGAAAATTATGTGTCAGGACCCGTCCCAAATCCCCCCGGATTAACGTGGGACGTGCTTGCCCCCGTCTGACACCGCGTGTCAGACCAGGGATAATTCCAGCCACAGCCTACTCGGGGCATCCAGAATGCACCAGGATCGGAGGAGGAGTGTGATGTCTCGGTCTCTACTATAGCCCGCATCCGCGATCAACCTGAAAGGCATTAAAAGCATCAAAACTATGAGTGGACAAAACAAATAATTTATAAAAAAAAAATCATAAAAATACATTTGTACCCTTCACGTAAAAAGTATGCATGCATTCGAAAACCAGTTCTTAAACTGCTTTTTATACGAAGTTGCACTATGATCTAGAGGTGGTCGTGGCAGTTGATATGTTCACGGCGACATACCAGGATTGAGAGCGGTCTTGGACGGATAGTTGCACGCATTACTACGATTGAAATCGTGACTGACCCTGAAGTTGATTTAAAATATTGAGCGTAAGACCTAGTTGAACTATGGTTTGAAAGAAAAGAATGTTTTCACACTTATGTGTATATACCCTCCTAGATTAGCGAATTAGTCTCATCCAAACGTCGTAGATCCTGGAGAGTCATGATCCACAACCTGGAATAAGTGACTCCAAGAGGGAGCATATTTGAGGAGTGAGAGATATGATAGAGTTACGGACTGGGTCCGGGGATAGTCCTCCAGACATCGTAGATCCTGGATTTTGGACAGATCCTCCTAGACGTAGTAGATCCTGGGGGTAGACTCTGATTGAGACCCCGAGTAGTATGCATACGTATAGATAAATCGTGATGGGTATTGATTAGACATCAGAGAATGTCAAGGATGGGTTATATATATGTATATGTATATGTATATGAGATTTCACGGAAACTGGGTTGGGGTGGAGACCCTGTGTTTTATGATTTAAAATGGGACTCGTTCTGGGTTTTCTTATTTGGATTTTGGGCTGAGACCCTATTGAGTTATAACTTCGTATGAGAAGCGGTTTTAGGAACTGGTTTTCGAATGATGCATTCTTTTTACGTGAAGGGTAAAAATGTATTTTTATGAAATTATTTTTATAAATTATTTGTTTTGTCCACTCACAGCTTTGATGTTTTTAATGTCCTTCAGGTTGATCACGGATGTGGGCTGTAGTAGAAATCGAGACATCACACTCCTCATCCGATCCTGGCGCACTCTCGATGCCCCGAGTAGGTTGAGGCTGGAATTATCCCTGTTCTGACACGCGGTGTCAGACGGGAGCAGGCACGTCCCACGTTAGCACCATATAAAACCGAAAATCTCAAAATACGTGCAAATACGTAAACACAAATACCCCACACACAAATACACTCATGGCATCACAAAACATGTTTATAAACACATATAAAACATTTATGCATGCATAAATTCCTAAAATAAAGTCCACTCACAGATCGTCCGAGCTGCTGCCTCGATATACGTGTCATCCGCCTTCCGGGGCTAATCACCTTCTTTGGGGTTCCCAAACCTGTCCAAATCAGTTTAGAGGGTTATTAACAACCTCATTAACCTCTCATTGAAGACTCGAATTTTTAACTATTTTTAAACTCGATCCTAAACCTTCGAACATCCCGAACTATATTGAAACGATGTTTGATCGACTCGAAACCTATCCCAAAATGTTCGTTACATCAAAAGGATGAAATAACAGGACCCACCCCCAATCCCCCGGGATTAAGGGCTAAGTCCTGCTCCCGTCTAACTTACGCATGACACAAAGGCTAAACTGACGTCCAACCACCATGTGACACGTAAGTCGGACAAGGGATTCTCGATCCGACTGTCCAAAAGCTTCCGGACCTCCCAAAGTGTGCAAACTCTACTGTGTATCGCGTGTGTGATGTCTCCGTCTCTCTCGACCAACAGCCCGCACAGCAACAACCTGGAGGGCATCGAAAACACAAAAAGACTGTGAGTGGACAAAAATAAAGTATAAATTCAAAACCAGTTATTAGAAAACATAATTACATTTATACCCTCCATTTAAAAACCAATGCATGCATAGCAAGTCATGTTATGAAACCATTCATATCAAAACCACCAATGAAAACCATTTTTGAAACCCGAATCAAAGTCGTCATTCAAATCCAGGCCTCAGCCTCAAATCACAAAGCAATCTCAAATACGGGAACTCAGTCCCAAAACTCATCAAATCCAATTCATCCGGGCCACTGCCCAAAACCAGTGAAAAACATCAATCATGCGAGTTTGCTGGATCTCAAGTGCGCCCGAGTCTTTAAACTCAAAACCATGCGAAATAATCAGGTCTTCTCGGGATATCAACGAGTCTTTAAACTCAAAACACAATCAACAAGCCTCGGGGGGTATCACAATCACTGAGTCTTTAAACTCAAAACATATACCCGAGTCTTTAAACTCAAAACCAGATCGAGCGGGTTTTTCTCTTTTTTCGGGTCTTTAAACCCAAAAGCATTTTTCAAGTAACAGTAAAAACCATAGAAAATCCTTATCCGGATTCGCAACAATGATTCCGTAAGCTAGCATCCGGAACCACCGTCCCGAACCCAAATCCAGATTTCCTTTCCAAATCTCGAAAACCAAATCTGAAATCTCAATCACATGAATAGGGCTCCAAGCCCGAAATCACTTTACCAAAATCCATTTCAAATCCTTGAAATCAAATCATGTTTCAAATCCCAAAATCAAATCATTAAAATCATGGTCAAATCACAACATTGATCGCAAACTCGTAAAGCGTATAATTCCGTAAATACCTCGAAAAACGTGCAAAACTGTAAACCATCAAGATCATAAATCACATATAGAAATCATATAAAAACATATATGCATGCATCATAAGTTTGAAAGAAAATTTCACTCACAGACCATTTCGTCGTTACCTCGATACGCGCGCACTTATGTCGTTCCTGGCTAATCCACTATCATCAGTTTTCCCGAACCTGTCCAATTCCCATAAGAAGGTCACTAACTACTTCATTAAGCTTCTACTAAAGCCCCGAAATTTTCTCGACTTTTTAACTATTTTTAACCGAGCCCTAAAACCTTCGGACATCCCGAAACCTATTGAGACGATGTCCGGTCGACTCGAAACCAGTTCCAAAATGTTTGTTACATCGAATACTTTAAAATTCGTGTTGGAAACTTTCCCAAAAGGAGCTCCACGTGTAGCCCAAAGAGGCTGCGCGTGGGAGCCACGCGCTGGTACTGTTCATCTCCTTCAACCTTCCGCCAGCCCGATTCAGACCAGTTCGAATTGGCCCTGTTTGACCGAACCGGCGAGGGCGGTTTTCAGTCCATTTCCAACCCCTTTTTTATCCTATTCCTCCCTAAGGCTTCGTCCAACCTTTTCTTATAAATCTACCTTATCAAAACCGAAAATAAAGAGCTAAGGGATACCTTCTTGAGCCATGATCAAACCGGTTTTCTGCAACTTTTCTCTGTCACGTCTCCTATCCATCTTAAGCCCTGCTTTTAATCTTAGTCAACCTCTGGCACCTTAAGAAACAATTCCCAAGCGTCAAAAGTGATCAACCATCCCTAAAATAAGATTTACCATTTTTACCTCGATAATTACCTTCAATCGATTCCACGGCCACCAAACATGGCAGCCCTCCATTCTCTACTCTTTGAACTTGTCTTACTGTCAGAAGCATCAACCAATTAATTAGAATGGCTAACACGTGCTTAAACGAAGACCGACTTGTCAAAGTTCAAAACAGGGCACTCATCGACCACTGTGCACGACGGTGCACTCCACCAACCTCACTGCTCGTCTCCACCTCCCCTTCATTCTTCTTCAAACATCACATAAATAGGGTGAGGGTTAGATAGATGGAAGGGTTGGTCACGATCACTCATGTTTTCTCTGTTTTTCACTCTGTTTTTTCCCAACTCGAAACCCACCGTCCACAGTGGTCCGTGGTACAAGCACCACCACCGTGACCATCTCATTCTTCACACACACCCACTCATCACCTCCCAAATCATCTCTGTTTTTCTCAGTTTGAAGCCCAAAGCCGTGCAACAAGGCACAATCCTGATAATTAAAATGTCCGGAGTTGGTTGGCCAAGTTTCCACAGACCTCTAGAGGAGGGACACATGTCCAAATTCTGATGGACACCAGCTCCTAAACAGCCAAGTGTCCCACTTTTACTGGGCAAAAAATCCAAGGCAGTAAAATGACCAAACTGCCCATACACGCCAAATTACCATTTTGCCCTTAGCGGTCTTTGATCAAAACTCGAACCAGTCGACGTCCGATGATAGCGTGCCTCCTGTCGTTGTACTCAGGGCATCGGGACCTACCGAATGGTCCTCGAATTACATGAAATTTCCATGTTGTTTGAAAAGTCCACAAATTGCCCCTTTTTAACCAAATTACCAAAGTACCCTCAAACTTCCGAACGTCATAACTTTGTCCTCAGATGTCGGAATCGGACGTGCCACCTGTCTATGAACTCGTGACATCCCGAACTACGTCGCGGTCATTGGTCAAAGTCCTTTTGACCACCCGATCAAAAGGTCAACATTTTGTCCAATTTCTAAGGGCAAAATCGTCATTTCGCACCTTCCTTCCGAAATTATCCAACTAATCACCAATTATCTTCATTAATCTGTCATTAACCACTAATTTAAACCCAATTTATGGGACGGGTCGTTACATGAAATTACTTGTTTGATACTTTCCCAAAAGGTGGCACATGCACCCCCACGTGCCGCCCAAAGGGGCTACGCGCGAAGCCCACACGTCTGCACTGTTCTTCTTTTTCCTTCGGCAGATCGGATCCGAACCAGTCTGCTGGTTTTCGATTCGACCGGACCGACAGAATCGGTCCAGTCCCATTCCTCTCTCATTTTTCATCCTTTTTCGATCCTTTCAATTCCTAAACCTCTTTATAATCTATCTCTGTCTATATGTGTCCTAAAAAAAAAAGAAAATGGATCAAGAACATACATGTTCGAAGAAGGACCGAAATGGAAATCTGCCACCGTGCTCCGCCGTCGTCTTCGACCTCCTCTGTCCCCGTTCTCGATTCCAATCACTTCGTAAGACCACTAGGAAGCCAACCCAATCTTTAGAACCAAACAACAACCCTTAAACGCTCATATTCAAAAATTCAAACCAAGCCTTACCATTATCGGGTTCAAGCCACCGTCCACGACGGTCGACGCCGTGAGCACCATTGTCATCGTCCCAGTCCTCCCTCCAACCTTCCTTCATGGCCCAAAAGCAATCAATGAGGATTGAGGAAGGTGGTATATGTGGGTTTGCAGGGTTTTGGGGACGATCGAACGAAGAAGGAAGGGAATGGATATGCATGTATGTGTGGTAGGTGAGCAATGGATGGGTGACGTTTGTAACTCATTCATTGGGCCTGCACAAAAATCTGGGCCCACCTTAGACAAAACAGAAGTCAATTGCCTCGTAAAACGTGCTACCATAAATAGTTCCTGAAATCTTCTGTGAACCGTAACTTTCCCGTCGAACGTCCGATTTTGATGTGTCGCCTGTCTACGGATTCGTATCGATCCGATCTATGTAACGATCCTCGCCCCTCGGGCATCGAACCTCCTGGGTCAAAAGTCAACTTTTTGCCTTCTTTTAGGGGCAAAATCGTAATTTTGCCATAAGCGACCCTTAATCCTCGGCTAATCTCCGATTAGTCTTGCTATTCCATAATTACTTCTTAATTAATCCCGATAATTTGGGACGGGTCGTTACATTATGCTTGGAGTTAAGGTATGTACCTACGTTTTTAATTTTCAATTGCTTTCATGAGATCTATTTGCAAAAAATTAACCGTTTTTTCATTAAATATTCATATGTGAATATATTTGATTTCCTTACATAAATTCATCACATATGCTTGATTGAGTGTAAGCCTAGGATTCTTGCGTGAAAATTGAGAGTTGCCTAGTAAGGATTAGAGTCGAGGCGAAATCTTTCTAAAATATTTGAATGTAGTTGTCTTTAAACTTATTTACTAGAAGTTTTGGCCTTCACATTTAACACATGATAAATTTTTGTTTATTCCATCCCTTTAGTTTTGCAAAGCATGATAGACTTATATTGGTTCTTATTAATTGGCTAAAAACTTAAGTTTTTAATGTTTTTAGTTATTAAGTAAAATGTTTGTGGGTATCGTGTTGCTATAACCCTCAGGAGACAAAACTCATTCTACTAGGTGAACCTAGATGTTTAAATATTCTATCTTAATTAAAATTGAGTCTTTTTCTGTTTTTAATTTTTAATTTTTGTGTTTTGCTCGAGGACTAGCAAAATATAGGTTTGGGGGTATTTGTTAGGTCATAATTTATGCATGTTTGATCCATTATTTAATACCCTTTTACTTATATTTTGTTAATACTTTGTTATATACAATTGGAGAAAATAATATATTTTTTTAGAAATGTGTAGATCAAATAAAGCTTGAAATTACGAGAATTTAAGCGAAAGAATTACCTAAATCGGAGTTGTAACGAAAAAGTTATGAAGAAAAGAAGATTGCACAGGAAATTCGGTGGATAACCATCGAATTAAGCCTAGGGCTTTGCGGTTACTATAGTGCTTGCCCCATTCAGTAAACGTCGGCGGAACAACGACTCTGTTTCTCGGCGTGCGTGTTCTGAAGTCATTTTTCCCGCATCGGTGGACAACCACTAAAACTCCAGAACTGAAGCTTTGACGTCTTTAACCAGGGTTGACTACATCTTTGACCCTCCTATTTCGGTGGTTGGCCACCGAAAATGATCCATGATGCTTTAATTCCGAGTTTTGGCCTATTTTAGGTTAATTTTAAGTTCCTTTCACACATGTTCTCCATATTGTATAAGGATTTTAGTCCTATTTTCTTTTGTATTGTTATTTTCAGTTCCTTTACTTGTAGGAAGGGTTTTTAATTATAATTCTTAATTGTTTAGGAAGTCTTTTCCTTATAGAATTTAATTATAAAACTTCTATTTGTAGCAGGATTAATTATTCTCTTATAAATAGAGGTACTAGGGTTTATGTAAAGGTTGGAAGTTTTTGAGTTTTTGGAGAGTTTTTAGATTACATTCAATAATATGAGCAAAATACTTTTGTCTTTTATTTTTATAATTTCTTTTATTTTGTAGTTTCTTTTTAGGTTAGGGCTTCTGAAAACCCTAGCCATGTTAGTTCGTTAACTTTTCTGGCTCTTGATTTTGATTATTATGCATGATTGGATTTGTTAGATTAATGCGCTTCATGAACTCAATTTATGCTGATAAGCTTAGCCAACTTGTTTGTATATAATTGTTGATGTAATTGCTTGACAGACCATAATATCATCTTGCAGTTTTTAGCATCAAGTTTAAGAGGTGGACTCTTATTCGTAATCTAAACGCATGACCTACTAGATTTGCACGCCACTTTCCTATGGGTGACAGCTTAGGATTGTGCACACTTCTTTAGGGATAGTGTAATGTCATTAAATCTTCTTCGTGTTTAACACATCATCGATAATAGACGTTTTAAGGGTGGGACATCATGCTTAAAACATGCAAACTAAGAAAAGATAATAGGTGTGGGGTGAGCTTTAGTCGGACCCTTGCACGGACACTTAATTCAAAATATGCATAGTAATTAGGTTAAGGAAATTTGATTAGCAACTATAATTGGTTAATGGTGTATAGAATGCCTTAACCTATTTATTTAATTTTATTATTTGTCTTGTGTTAATTGTTTTATTTGTTATTTTTAATAATCTTTAAAACCCCCCATGTGTGCGTGTGTTTATGTTTTATTTTAATGTTAATTAATTAATCTAAGTAATAATGTTGATTAAACGTTAAGACAAGTCCTTGTGGGATTTGACCTTTGCTTATTTGTTATACTATCTTCACGATTTGTGCACTTGTAAGGTTAAACTGAATAGAATAAATTTCATATTTATTTATGTTGTCTATTTTATCCAATAAAACACTCTGAGCATCAACGGCTTATGAACATAAACCCCGAGTTTCGGTCATCTAGGAAAAACTTCAAGCTTTAACCATCTTGAAACCTACCCTGAGTATTAGTCGTCTGAGAAGAACCCCTAACTTTGGCGGCTTTGAAAACAATAACCCCAAGCATCAGCTGTCTGAGAAAACCCCATAGTTTCGGCTACTTGGGGAACATTAATCCTGAGCATTAGCCGTCTGGAAAAAATCCCTAACTTCAGCTGCTTGGGAAACAATAATCTCGAGCATCAGCCGTTTGGGAAAAACCCCTAGCTTTGGCTACTTAGGAAACAATAACCTCGAGCTTTGGTCGTCTAGAAAACACCCCAAGCTTCAAACATCTCAGAACTCATCACAATAACAGTGAAAAATAGTTCATGGATTACATCTAAAAATTTACTTTAGAGTAAATCCTTGCCTCAAATTCGAAGTCAAAACATTTCCAAGCTGGGCATAAGCCCAAAACATTACTTTCACAAAAATTGTAAAATTCGTGTCCATAAACCATATCTTGAATAAATATTCTAAATCCTAAAATTACCAAATAAACATTTAGAATCATTTATTCAGACCATTGCAATCCAAATCATGCAATAAATCACTCAAACACTTAAATATGCATGCATCACAGTTTATGAAACAAATGTTGACTCACATGCTTTCAAACATTGCATTGAACATGTTTATGAAATTCCCGAGACAATGTTACCTAGTTTCTTTGATACGAAATTAAAAGTAAACCTCAAAAACACTTTGATATCCATGCTCGACCTTACTCTTGTATGACAACCCAACTCCGCGTTTCAGGATAACCCTTGCGACAAAACAATTGGAGAACATATCAAACAAGGGATGCACATCGACCCTGTCAGAATTATTGTTTCGATATTTGTATCAAACATATTTCATCCTAATGAGGTCACCGTCCACACCAACCCACTAACCCCCAATGAATTGTATCACTAGTTGTCTCACACACGAGCCCTAAACTAGGCCCTCCCGGCTCCTTCTAAGCCTCAACTAATATCCTAGCTCTTCCCGAGTTCTAACTCGACACTAATATTTATAAAGAATCCTTACTCAAACCCCTAAAAACGCAGGAGATCCGTGCACATATTCCAACTCGTAACAACGTCACTTAGGATGTGTAACACTACTTCGAAACGATGTCCAATCGCCTTGAAAATTGTACCATTAGATCTATAATGTAAAAAGAAAAAACTTTCATGTTGACCAAAATCCAAGGAGAAGATGCATGTCCCGCCACGGGCCGATGGATGGTCGGCGAATTGCCTCCACTGTAACGGCCCAGAAATTCAAAAAAGGTCATTTCGGGAATTTAAAAATAGAATTAACAATTTTGCCCTTGTGCTCAAAAGTTGATTTTGGGTTCCAGATACTTTTTGGACTTTTCGTGAAGACCTTTACGTAGGTCTTGGAATCTTGAATCCATAGATACGCGATATGTCGATCGAAGATCAAATAAGTTCATTATGGGTCTTTATTGATTAGGGGCATTTTTGTAATTTGGAATAAGGGGGTAATTTGGTAATTTCACATTAGAAAATATTTTGTGGATTGCATAGGATGGTGATAAGTGTCCTCCTTATCCCATACATGTGCGTGCATTGACTTTAGTGTGTGAGTGTGTGCATGTATGTGTTTTTTATGTGTGTGTATGTGTGTGTTTGTGTGTGTGTGTGTGTGTGTGTGTGTGTGTGTGTGTGTGTGTGTGTGTGTGTGTGTGTGTGAGAGACGTGTAGCTGAGAAGAAAAATGGAGAGGAGGAAAGAAGAGGGGATGAGAGAACCAGAGGAGGATGAAGAGAGAAGAAGGAGAAGAAAAGAAAGGAAGAGGAAGAGAGAAATGAAGGGCAAAACCGAGAGGAATGGAGGAGGAAAACTCGAAAAACCATAAAATTGAAAAATCGTAAATTGATCCCTTGAATCATTTGAAGCTTCCAAGCTTGCAATAAAGGTTTCCAAGCTCTAATTTAATCTCTTGGGATGGATTTGACTCAAAAATCATGAAGGATTGGATGTTTGAAAACTTGGAACACGAAACTTAAAGTTGGCCAAAACTTTCGAGGCTTATTTCTGAAAATCCAGGTACTTTTTAAAATTTTTGGGTTTGGATTTGAATTCTTGGGGCTGAGTGTATAGATTTCCATCATTAAAAAGTCTGATTTGGTTAAGAAATGAAAAAATTATGAAGGTTTGAAGTTTAGGCCAACAATGGAGTTTTCCGGTGAATTTTTCGACGATGCCGACGACAACAGGTGGCGGAGCAAGGTTGCTCTGACCACCATCCCTGATGACCTTGTTTAGGTTCAATGATGACGTGAGCACTAGCATGGTCTAACACGTGTCAAGCCACATGGCAGCTGATGTGGCATATGGAGATACGTGTGTGGGGATTCGACCGTGTGGCAAGACGGGTTTTGATGAAACATGGCAGTGCGTAGGGCCATCCCCCGGGTCAAGCTAGTGTTTTTTTTTCAAGATCCCGACGATACGAATCTAATGACGTTAATTTCGGGTCAATCATACATCGTTTGGGGGCATTTCTGGACGTCTGAAGTGACAATGCTTAGGCTTAGGACGCGTTTGCTAACCTAGGATTTTGGGGATTCGACTATGGGTTACGTGTAACTTTAGTGGCCTCTGGTTATTACTTTTGACAGGAGATGCTGCTTTAGAGACCTCAAAGAAGCACACATATCAAAATTTAGCTACATGGATGGTGTGTAAGTAGACTTTCTTTTTATATTTTATTATGCGTGCATAGTTAAATATTTTATTTGCTTTATTGCATAATTTTTGTTTCAACGGTTTGATTATGATTTCGAGATGATTATTTGATGATCTTCTAGAATTATTGATTGATTTTTGAATACGTATTTTACGATGTTTGTGGAAATTGTATGTTGGGCTCATGCTCGGGTTTAGATATGTTTTGAGTCAAGGATTGTGTTAAATGACTTTGCTTGGCTTTGTGAATTGTTTTCCATGGTCAACATCATCAGAGATGGTCAATGCTCAGACGTCCGGAACTCAGCTCTGCAGATTCTGAGAATGTGAGGCTAGGTATTTGATGAGTTCTTAGACATGGCCCGAATAGTGCTACATGCAGTTCCCAGGGGATATTATTACTGTATGAATGGTGCTACGTGCAGTTTGCAGACATGTTCAGATGGTGCGTAAGTGCAATTCTCGGACTTGAACCAGATGGTCCTTCGTGCAGTTCCCGAGTTAACCTATGCATAATGATGTTGTCATCGTGTCTGGTACTTGAATTGAGTATTGGTTGTACTTGGTTGTGGGGATGTCTACGTAGACAGAATGTTTGGCTGGCTGATGCTAGGTTACATGGAATTAGTTGGTTGATTGAGATTGGATTTGATGGTCTAATTTACGAGTCCTCATTGGTCAATTTGACTTAATAATGTTGGATTGGCCGACTTTATGTGATTAACTAATTTAAATTTTGTTTGTTTATGGGGGACCTACTGGAAAGTTTTGTGTGAGTTCCCAAAAATAAAGTCATGAGGGCTGGGCCCAAAACAAAACAATGTCACCCTAGGGGAAGGTTGGGTCGTGACAATTTGGTATCAGAGCTGGACTGACACGACCCACCCTCAATCCCCCGGGATTAAGGGATAAGTCATGCTCCTGTCTAACTTACATGCGACCTGAAGGCTAAACCGTCGTCCAACCTCCATGTAACACGTAAGCCGGACAAAGGATACCAAGAAAAAGCACCAAAACCCGCCTTTCGATGTCCTAGAGTGCGCAGAACTTACTGTGGATTACGTGTGTGATGTCTCCGTCTCTCTAATAACAGCCTGCATCACATCAAACCTGGAAGGTATCGAAAACACAAAAGACTGTGAGTGTACAAAAACAATTAATAAGTTCATAAAACATTATATAAGAAAAGACATTTATATCTGTTGATGCCAAAAATGGCACCAACGAGACCGAGAAGACTACGCATAAATATTAAGACACCGATACGTACGTGGTTCACCCGAATCGGGCTACGTCCACGGGACAAACTTTCCGAGATGGTATTATTGATAATAATAGTATTTACATCTTTGTGGCCTTGAGCCATTAAGGGAGTTGTGGAGAGGATGTCTCCCAATAATGTGGTGGAGTTGTGAGCTTATTTACAAATGAGGGGATGCCCTCCTTAAATAGGCAAAGGCTAGGGTTACCATTGCATTATGGGCTTCGTATTGGACTTAGGCCCGGCCCAAGTGCGGGGTGAAATCCCGCACGAACAGTAGTCCCCCAAGTCCTCATTGAAGATAGTGTCTTCGATGGGGACTTGAACAATAGACTGAATACGGGCCGAACTAAGTAATTGCTGATCTGACTCGAACCCAACATGAAGCGACATTCAGCATGAAGTAATACTCAGCTAGAGGCTGTACTCATCGCGAGGCTCGGTAAGGGAAGACACTCATCGGAGGCTGCTCAGCTTGAGGTGATCGCTCTATGCGAGGCTGCTCGATGCGAGGGATGCTCGGCTAGAGGCGACCGTTCTGTGCGAGGATGCTCGGCTAGAAGGCGGTCGCTCTGTGCGAGGCGGCTCGGCTAGAGGCAATCCACTCATGGAGGCGGCTCGACCAGAGATATCATCCATTACAAAATAGCTCGACTAGAGGCACTGTTCATCGTGAGTATTAACTCATAGTGAAGTGGGCATTCAATGTGAATTACTGAGGAGTACATGTGTACAAGTATTGCCGTGGGCAAGATAAATTAATCGATCGTGCCGATCGGTATTCGAATAATTTGGTCGTTCCTGATAACATGAAATAATTTTATCGATTAGTAAACCAAAATAATTTTATTGATTAATAAACCGAAATAATATAATAAACTCAAATAATATTATTTGATTTTATGAGCATAGTTGCATAGATCAACCATATGTGATACAAAGATATTTAAAATATTAAATAATAAGTTGTGGGTCTAATATCACAAAATAATATAATAATGAAAAAGTTTGAGTGATTCACGCATTTAGATGTCAAAGTGGTTTTGGATGTTATGGCATTCACTTGGTAAAAACATTAATATAGTAAAATATTCAACAATGCACTAATAAAATGTGATATAAATATATTAAGCATTAAACAATGTTCAATTGTAAAAACAATATAATACTTATAATAATATGTGGTGGTGCTGGTGCATTGTGCATTGTGCATGGAAACATTACATCAGACAAGTGCATTGTGTTACCGTGCGGCAGTATGCACTTAGCCAACACATGGTTCAAAGCCCCATATTGTTTAGTTATTAAACAATAAAAAATAGATCTAATATCAATAAAATAATATAATAAAATAGCATTGGATGCTCTGCCACAAAAGTCATGGTATGTCATGCACGTGAAGAGTGAAGAACCTGAAGAGTGAAGAAGCAAGGGCATGTATGCAAGATATGTGCAATATTTCTAATTAAACAATAATATTGAAACTTCAAATGGCAGGTACAATAATAAAGATAATAATAATATTGACATGTGCTTTCAATTTTTTTGATAATGAATCAATGAGATGCAACAAATAAGTTATTTAATAAAAGAAATATTAAATTAAAAATTAGTGAGAGAAGGGTGCATTGGCTTATCTTTCCCAAGTCTCTTCAAAGACTCATCGCACACTAAGCACGGCGGCGGCGAGTTGCAGCGGTACATGACCAGCGAAGACTTCGAGAAGGGGCTGAGCGCGCAATGGTGAAGACGCCGGCCACCTCCGACGAAGATGAATGGCCCAGGTGGCGTGGTTGTAGGTCGAACCACCGTGAGCTGCACGGTGAGGGAGACGCCGGTGGACAGTGACTGGTTGCCGTCAACCTAGAGGCAGGAGCGAGCTGGCGCTCGGCAGAGTTGCAATGTCCCTGTAGTTCTTTCTCTCTCCCTCTCCATAAGTTGTCTGCAAACAAGGATGAATGCAGTGGACATGGATGAAGAAAAATAAAGAAGATCATTCTCTTTCCACCCATCCCCATCCGTGTGTGAACCAAGGCAAAAAGGTAGAAAAAGTAAAACTTTTTCCTTGGAGAGAACAGAGAGGAGGAAGACCTGTTGGCCTCCTTTAATTAGTGTGATATTGATGAGAGAAGAAAATGGGTCATTTGGCAGTGAACGGATTGCTGGATTTTTTGGATTTGGTGTTCTTGAATATTCAAGGTGTTTCTGCAGGTGAGTGAAAAGAAAAGGATCCGACATGGATTTTTGTCGCGATTCCCACAGACGGCGCCAAACTGTTGATGCCAAAAATGGCACCAACGAGACCGAGAAGACTACGCATAAATATTAAGACACCGATACGTACGTGGTTCACCCGAATCGGGCTACGTCCACGGGACAAACTTTCCGAGATGGTATTATTGATAATAATAGTATTTACATCTTTGTGGCCTTGAGCCATTAAGGGAGTTGTGGAGAGGATGTCTCCCAATAATGTGGTGGAGTTGTGAGCTTATTTACAAATGAGGGGATGCCCTCCTTAAATAGGCAAAGGCTAGGGTTACCATTGCATTATGGGCTTCGTATTGGACTTAGGCCCGACCCAAGTGCGGGGTGAAATTCCGCACGAACAATATCCTCCACGAAAAACCAATGCATGCATATGAAAACCATTTCATAAAACCATCTCATATCCAATAGAAGAAAACCATTTCCGAAAACCATAAATCAGAATCAAGTACGGGCACTCAGCCCAAAATTCATCAAATCTAAATCATCCGGGCCATAGCCCAAAATATCTGAAAACCAGTGAAAAACCAACCGAAAATCATAATCAATCAATTTGCTGGATCTCAAGTGCGCCGAGTCTTTAAACTCAAAACACATGTGCATCATCAGACTTTCCCGGGATATCAACGAGTCTTTAAACTCAAAACACAATTAACAGGCCTCGAGGGATATCACAATAATAGAGTCTTTAAACTCAAAACATATCAATCCAGGGCCCTACCCCATCATCAATCAACCGAGTCTTTAAACTCAAAACCAGATCCAGCCATATCCGGGTCTTTAAACCCAAAACCAAGTGAAAGGCATAGAAAATCTAGAAATCCATTTCCAAATCCGAATTTGAAATCATCATTCTGTAGCCGGCATCCGGAATCATCATTCCAAACCCAAATCCAGAAATTCACTTTTCAAGCTCCAAAACCGAATCCAGAATCGTATTTCCGAAATCCGATTCCAAAAACCTGAAATCACATTTATCGAAATCACTTTTATGAATAGGGCCTCAAGCCCGAAATCACTTTTCCAAAGTCCATTATAAAGCATTAAAATCAAATCATATTTCAAATCCCAAATCATAGTCTCATAACCATTATCAAATCATAGCATAAAACCATAATCTCGTAAAACGTGCAATTACGTAAATATCTAGAAATATATGCAAAATCTTAAATCATCAATACTGTATCATAAACATAGAAATCAAGTATAGAAAACATAAAAACATTTATGCATGCATCATAAGTTAGACAGCAAAGTCCACTCACAAACCATTCCCGATGCTACCTCGATACCCGCGCAATTACGCTTTCCTGGTTAATCCACTATCATCGACTTTCCCGAACCTGTCCAAATCCTATAACAAGGTCACTAGCTACTTCATAATTCTTCTACTAAAACCCCGTAATTTTCTTGAATTTTTAACTATTTTTTAAACGAGCCTTAAAACCTTCGGATATCCTCAAACATATCAAAACGATGTTCGATCAACTTGAAAACAGTCCCAAAATGTTTGTTACATCGAATACTTTAAAAGTCGTGTTAAAATCTTCCTCAAAAGGTGTGCCACGTGCCCCCACGCGCCTCCCAGAAGGGCTGTGCGTGGGCCTCACGCGGCAGCACATGTTGTCTTCAACCTTGGTCAAACAGGGTTCGAACTGGTCCAGGGCGACCCGGTCCAGACCCGAACCGACGTGGGCGGTTCAACGCCCTAAATTTTCCATTTTTGATCTGTTTTTTATTCTACTTAGTCCTATAGTCTTGTCTCTTCGTCTACAATCGTTTTAGATCTTAAAAACATGAAATTGAGACCTCGAACTAGCCTCCCAAAACGAAGGAGAAATTGGGCACTGGTTGTCGTTCAGTCGCCGTGTTTCTGGCCACCTCCTCCCCTCCTTTTGATCTCAAACAATCTCAAGAACGTCCAGAAACAATTCTCAATTAATGAATTCAAATGTCGAGCACCAAATCAACAATCGCCATTTTTGAATCCTTGACTTACCAGTCACGGGTTCCATGGCCACTGTCTATGGCTGGCCTCGAAACCAAGCTCCCTCATCTTCTTTCAACCTCAGAAACCTAATCCAATATACCAAATCAGTCAATAACTATGAAATCACCACGTGCCATTTGAATCTCAACAGGGGAGTTCACGGTTCTTACCTTCTTCCTACCACCACCGTGCACGACAGCCTTCCACGGTATCACCACCACATTCCTCATCATTTATACTCTCATTTTTGTTCACACGGCACAGCCATTTGAGGACAATTGAGGGGGGTATGGACTCTCACAATCGCTCTGTCTCTGTTTCCACTCCCAATCGTTTACCCGATTTCCCCTTTATTTAAAACAAAAGTTTGAGGCGGTTGAGGGACCTTCCACAGCCCTCTAGAGATGGGACAAGTGTCCCAATCGTATGAAACAACCATTCCAAGGCAGCCAAGTGTCCCAACTTTACTAGGCACAGATCCCTAGGCCATCCAATGACCAAAATGCCCTTAGTGCATAAATTACCACTTTGCCCCTTGCACGTTTAGACCAAAATCTGAGCCATTCAAAATTCAATGACAGCGTGCCGTGTAATGACCTGGAAATTTGAAAAACGAAAATTTGGAAAATTTGAGGAAAAGGACGATTTTGCCCCTAGAATTGGGCGAACGGTTGACTTTTTATTCGAGCGGTCAAACGAACTTGGACCGATGACCGTGACGTAGTTCGGGACGTCACGAGTTCATAGACAGGTGGTACGCCCAAGTCCGACATTCGAGGAGAAAGTTATGATGTTCGGAAGTTTATGGGCAGTTTGGTAAATTGGTAAAAGGGGTCGACAGTTGACTTTTTGATCGGGACCTTATTTGGACTTTCCGGAAATATCGTTGGATAGGTCTCGGGACGATGAATCCGTAGACAGGCGGCATGAGTCAATCGGAGTTCGGACGAGAAAGTTATGGGTCTGGAAAGTTCAGGGGCAAAACGGTAAATTGTCACATGAAGGGTAAAATGGTAATTTGGGTCGTCAAGGTCCTAAACGGTGTCACAATTGATTTTAAATAGTTTAACTTGGCTGATTCAGCCTATTTGGATTAGGATTATTTCCTAAGTGACATTTGTCACTTGCTTATGTCAATTAGTGGCATTAAGTGAATGCCTTATACGAACAAAAACAACCTCCAAATCTTTGTTTAAATTCTAACAATTCTTAACTTAGATTGATCAAGAAGGAAACCAGAGAACACAGGGAGATTCAAAGGGAACTTTGAGTGGAAAATATAAGGAAAATAGGAGAGAAAACGGGGAGGAATACTGTGAACCCGAGAGGAAAAACCCCGAAAACCATGCTTGATGAAATTGAGATTTAATTCGAAGTTTTAGCTTAACCCAGGCCGAATTAAGATTAGAATTAGTTTTCTGGGACGATTTCGAGTCGAACCACATCAGAAAGGAAGACAATTGAAGGGGAAATCAGCAAGAACAGACTCTGCGACTTCCATGGAACTTGGAGCTTGAGTTCGATAACTTGGAGGTAGTAATTCTTGAAATTGATTTCAATTTCGTGTTTAGAATGATTGTTATATGCTTCTGGTGTAAACAATTGAAGGATATAGGTCGTTTTTGGGTAGAACCCGAGTTAGGACCCGTCGGGTTTCAATGTTGAGTCGTGGGATTCAGGGCATGGTTTCATTAAATTGAGGTCGCAGATCAGTTAGAAACATGGAATAGATGAGAATGAATGAAAGAACGGAAGGAATTGGGTTCAATTTGAGGGAAAACGAATCGGGATGCGACGCGGGTCGCAGACCCGAATACCAGTGAAACTGGTGACAGGGATGCTACTGTTCATGTCACTGTAGCAAGGCGCGTGAACTCACGCGCAGCCGCTTGCGGCGGCGCTTGAGGGCGCGTGGTGACTGTTCTGGGAAAGTGGTCAACAGGTGTTTTATTCTATACAGTGTAACGATCATTTTGGTTTTGATTTTGAATCAATCGGATACCGTCTCGATAATGTTTCGAGGGTCCGAAGGTTTAAGTTACGTATTTAATTAATATTAAATTCCCAGAAAATTATGGGAAAATTAGATGATGTAAATTGACTTGTTAGTAACCTTGAATAATGATTGTGAACAGGATTCGAGATTCCTAGCAAGTGTCAGAAATTACGGAAACGCGTGCAGCGCGGGAAACGAGCAGTTGGACGGTGTATGAGTGGACGTTTGCTTTATAAATTGATATGCGTGCATAGTTAAATGTTTTATATGATTTATGGCACGATTTGAATTGCAATAATTTGATATGATTATTTTGAGATTTAATGATTATTTTAATCGGTGCTTCGGGCACGTTTTTCGAGAAAATGTGAAATGATTGTTTAGGGCGAAGGCCTGAGATTTGTGATTGGTTTTGGCTTGGATTATGAGTTGGGAAATTGATTTAATGGATTTGTGATGTCTTCGGATATGATTTTACGGATTTGCGTGTATTGAATTATTTAATGATTTTACGGATTGACGAGAAATGAGATTTGGGCATGTGGCCCCGTGATAATGGTTTTGACATGGTTTTGATACTTGATTTGGAATAATGTTTTTGATTGTGTATTGATGTTTGATGCCCCCCAGATGCGTAATTCCTGGAGGGACCGGATGTGTAATCCCCCGTGAGGCTGGATGTGTAATTCCCAGCATTGGATGACGACTCTGGATGTGTAATTCCCAGAGGATCCTCGGATGTGTAATTCCCGAGTTATATGCTTTATTATATGGTGAACTGATTTTATACAATGATTTAAATGCTTCATATGTTTTTCCCTATGCATGCATGGTTTGATAAACTGGAGGGTAACAAACGTGTTTCAAATGTACTTTACGTGATATTATTTTTGTCCACTCACACCTTTGTTTTTTATGACCCTCCAGGCCGTGGCACGACACCCGGGGCGGATTACTAGGCGGAGGCATGAGCAGAAATCAGTGTAGTTATCCATGGTCTGACAGGTGCTGAAGGATACTTTCAGGATTTCAGTCGACTTGTCAGACGGGAGCAGGACCGGGCACAGTTATCGAGGTCCAGTTGGGACGGGTCCTATCATGCCGCTTGTCGATGTAGTCAGGGCATTGAGAGCTACCTAACGGTCCTCGAATTGCGTGATAAGTCTATGTCGTATGAAAAGTCAACAGTTTGCCCCTTTTCAACCAAATTACCAAAATACCTTGAACTTCCGAACTTCGTAACTTCTTCCTCGAATGTCGGAATCAGATGTGCCACCTGTCTATAAACTCGTGACGTCCCGAACTACGTCACAGTCATCGGTCCAAGTCCATTTGACCACCTAAACTAAACGTCAACCTTTTTGCCCATTTTAGGGGTAAAACCGTCATTTCGCACCGTCCGTCCGAGATCACCCAACCAATCACTGATTAGCTCCGCGAATACGTCATTAACCACTAATCTAATCCTGTTTCTCAGGACGAATCGTTACGTGGACCCTAACCGGAAATATGCTAGCGGGGATGCTAGGCCCCAAGGGGGGTGGATTGTAAGACCCGTGTCTTGGAAAAAATGGTGAACAATCCCACATCGCTTGGGGAAGGAAAGGGGAAGTACTTTATATGTGTGGGCACATATCTATCTAGCACAAGGCCTCTTGGGAGCTCACTGGATTTGAGTTTGGTTGGAACTCCAAGGTTAAGAGAAATTGGGCTGGAGCAATCCCAAGATAGGCCATCCACTGGAAAGTTGACAGGACCGCCCCCGAAAAGGGCATTGTTAACCGTGCCCGGTCCTGCTCCCGTCTGGCCAGACGACTGAAATCCCCAAGTTACCCTCAGTATGTGCCAGACCAGGGATAGCCACACGTGTTTATTCATTCCTCCGCCACTCGATCAGCCTCGAACAATGCACCACGACCTGGAGGGTCAATAAAAACCAAAAGGTGTGAGTGGACAAAAATAAATCAGTTTATAATACAGTTACGGAAAGACGTTTTTACCCTCCACGTAAAACCAATGCATGCATACAAAAAGCATTTCGCAATCGGTTACATCTTCAATATAAGAAAAACCGTGTATCAAATTTCAACATAAAGAATACTCGTATGAAACTCAAAATCTTTTTTCCTTTCTCAACCATCGGGTCTTAGCCCGCAATCATAAACACCGGGCCTCAGCCCCAAACCACGAATCAAACCCAAGAACACAACATAATCCAAAACCATCAACCATAAAACCGGGCCACTGCCCCCACACATCCGAAACATCAGAAATTAACAATGAATCACAAGTCCATCATTTTTCTGGATATCAAGTGCGCCCGAGTCTTTAAACCCAAAACCATGCGCATAAATCAGGCCTTCCCGGGATTTCAACGAGTCTTTAAACTCAAAACATAGTCAATAGGCCTCGGGGGTATCACAATAACCGAGTCTTTAAACTCACGAGTCTTTAAAATCATTAAGGGCCCTCCCCCGTCATCAATTAACCTAGTCTTTAAACTCAAAACGTGCTCCAGCAATAGCACCGGGTCTTTAAACCCAAGACAGTTTTCAACGGGTCTTTAAACCCAAAACATTTTTCAATCACTACAACTCGGGATCCATCCCGAAATCACATTTTGTCAACACAGGACTCATGGTCCGAACTTCCACATTCAATTCTCCAAATCATACTTTCCAACATAATCAAATCATCATTAAACACGGGGCATGCAAAATCATACCAAATCACTTTATTAATTCCTCTTCCATTCCCGAATTCGAATTCGCAATAATGATTCCGTAAGCCGGCATCCGGAAGCATCATCCCAAACCCAAACCAAGAATCCGTTTCAATTTCCGAAAACCGAAGTCTTGATAATCAAGGTTACTTTTATGCCTCGAGCATCAAGCCCGAAATCACCTTTTTCAAAATCCTTTTTAATTCCTTGAAATCACTTCATTTCTCAAATCTCATTATCAAAATATCAAAACCACAATCATAATCACCAGAATCACAATCCAATCAAAACATACTCAAAATCTCGTAAAACGTGCAAATCCGGGACATTCCCAAAAACGTGTCAAAACCGTAAACCATACTCACAAACGCAATCAAAACATCTTAAAAACATGATACGCACAAGCATATAAAATCATTCGTTAATCCATCATCCAAAATATACGGGAAACCATAATCTCAAAATGCGTGCAATTTTGTGTGCATATCAAAAATACGTATAATACGGGAATCGAAATCAACACAAGTCATAATCATAATCATAGAAATCATGGAAATATTTATGCATGCATTAAATTTTGAAAGCAACGTCCACTCACACACCGTCCTTGGTGCTCGGTTTCGCGCCGCACGCGTTCCCGTGATTTTCGCCATTTTCCAGAAATCTCGAATCCTGTCCAAAATCACTTCTCTGGGTTACTAAGGTCTCAATTAACAACACACTAATTTTCCGGGATTTTTCGACATAATTTAACTTACGGCCTTAACTTCCAAACCCCCAAAACTATCGTGAACGACCTCCGATCGACTCGAACTTTAAATGAAAGATATTAAATAAACTGAGAGGATCAATTCACTAGTTGACCGTGATTGGGAATGACTTCACACGCGCCGTCACGCGCCGCCCAAAGTGGCTGCGCGTGAAGGCCACACGCCTAGCACTGTGGCTACAATGTCACCATCTTCGCCCGTATTCCTGCTAAACGGGTCCTCGACCCGCGACATGACCCGAGAAATTAACCTTCAATTCTCAATCAATTCCTTTCGTTTTTTATCCTAACTTCTTCCCTAACCATTTTATTTCAGTTCTCTGTCAATGATTAACCTCCACACGGACTAAATCGATCAATCCAACCCTGAACAGTCGAATGGGTCGACGTCTGTAACTCATCCAACCTAGCCCCATTTTCAAATTAACTTCACAGGCAGTATACTAGGACCCAAACGAACCCAAATACACAACCAATTGAACAAGAACTCACCTGGAGGTCGTCGTCCTCAACACTGCGATTTTCCAGAAAACAGCGTCCTCAGTTCCAGCTCAACCGTGGCTGGTTTCCCTCGAATTTGATGTGAATGAGTTTCAAACACTCCCAGGAAGCTAAACCCGTCCTTGGTTTGGTCCAAAAATCCTCAGGAATTAAACTTTGAATTTCCCTCCAATTTCTGATTTTTCTCCTTCCCGACCCAGTTCTCTCAACTCTCAGCCCTCTCTTATTCCCCAAATGAACCTTAGCAACACTCTCAACACTCTGATGATCAAACAAGACCCCAACACCCGTGGGAAATCATTCTGGTCCCTCTGTCAAGTGTCCCCCGCTACTGACCCGAAACTAAAAGAAATGGTTGCCCGTGCACTGTGCTCTTCACAGTTCATAGCACGGCTGGCACTCATCCTAACCAGCAATCCCATAAACAATTGCAACCCGCACACTGCTCTAAACCACTCAATTTCAAAAACAATTCACAATGCTTTGCTCTCAATTTCCAACAGCACCTGCACGGTTTCAGTCCCCAGTTTCAAACACCCGTGCCCTGCAATTTGTCCCAGCCACGGCAAGGTGTTCCCACAATCTCAACTGACCTCGAAACACTCACAATTAACAATTCATTTCACTCAGCCCAACCATTTTTCTTCATAAACAAAGCCATACCCGTGCTTTGTTTGAAGAATCTCCCCCACACACGGTTGTCCCAAGTGTAGCAGCCAAATTACCATTTTGCCCTCACTAGCCAAATTACCAAAATGCCCCTCATGCATCCAGACCCGTAACTTGGTCATCAGAACTCCGTTTGACGCGTGCCGCCTGTCTACGGACTCAGGGCATCGAGACCTTCCTAACGGTCCTCAGTCCTCGGTCATCGGATCTCCCGGTCAAAAAGTCAACATTTTCCCTATTTTCGTCCAAATTACGAAAATGTCATTGGGCTTCCGAACGTCATAACTTTCACCACGAACGTCGGAATCGAACGTGTCACCTGTCTATGAACTCGTGACGTCCCAAACTACGTCACGGTCATCGGTCAAAGTCCATTTGACCGCCCGAATTAAAAGTCAACGTTTTACCCACGACTAGGGGCAAAACGGTCATTTTGCATCGTTCGTCCGATTCCACCCAACTAATCACCGATTAACCCTCATTAATCATGATTAGTTACTAATCAAATCTCGAATTTCGGGATGGGTCGTTACAAAAATTATGCGTGAGTTCCTGAAAACAAAGCCATGAGAGCTAGGCGCAATGCAGACATGATCGTGCTAGGGGAAGGTCGGGTCATGACATTGTGTGGGTTCGAATAGTGTGTGTGTAAGACCCTTGTCCTGGATGGAACGGTGAACAATCCCACCTTCCTGGGAGGGGGAGTGGTTTGGGAGGGGAATGGTGGTGTGCATTAAAGGTGTAGGCACACACCTATCTAGCACGAGGCCTCTTGGGAGCTCACTGGCTTTGGATTCCTGAGGAACTCCAAAGTTAAGCGAGTGGAGTCTGGTGCAATCCCATGATGGGTGACCCACTGGGAAGTTGCACCGTGAGCTCCCAGGAACAAAACCCTTCGGGCTGGGCTGGTTCCGCTAGTGAGTCTAAATGGGACAATATCGTGTTAGGTAGAGTGGGCCGCTGTGCAACTCTGATCTAAAAGAGGCCTTTTGGGAGCTCAGTGGCTTTGAGTTTGGTTGGAACTCCAAAGTTAAGCGAGTTGAGGCTGGTGCAATTCCATGATGGGTGACCCCCTGGGAAGTTGCACCGCGAGCATCCGAAAACAAAACCGTGACGGCAAGGGCAAGGAGGTCCAAAGCGGACAATATCGTGCTAGATGAGTCGGGTCCTGGCCGAGTCAGGTCGGGTCTTGACAGAATGGTATTAGAGCCAGACCCCGACTGGGAAGTGTGCAGCGAGGACGCTGGGCCCTAAGGGGGGTGGATTGAAAGACCCATGTCCTTGATGGAACGGTGAACAATCCCACATTCCTGCGAGAGGGGGAGTGGTCTGGGAGGGGAATGATGGTGTGCCTTAAAAGTGTAGGCACACACCTATCTAGCACGAGGCCTCTTGGGAGCTCACTAGTTTTGGATTCCAGCGGAACTCCAAAGTTAAGCGAGTAGAGGCTAGTGCAATCCCATGATGGGCGACCCACTAGGAAAATGGACCATGAGCTACCGGGAACAAAACCCTTCGGGCTGGGCTGGTTCAGCCAGTGAGTCTAGAGGGGAGAATATTGTGTTAGGTAGAGTGGGCCGCTGCGCAAATTTGATCTAAACGAGGCCTTTAAGGAGCTCAGTGGCTTTGAGTTTGGTTGGAACTCCAAAGTTAAGCGAGTTGAGGCTGGGGTAATTCCATGATAGGTGACCCCCTGGGAAGTTGCACCGCGAGCTCCCGAAAAGAAAACCGTGAGGGCAACGGCAAGGAGGGCCAAAGCGAATAATATCGTGCTAGATGAGTCGGGTCCTGATAGAGGAGAGTCGGGTCCTAACAGTGTGAGCCTAGAGGCTAAAGTTGTAGCGTTTACGGGCAAGTCATACCCAAATACGACAAAGGATTAAGTTCCTTGGAAGGGTTGTTTCTATTTGGGTGACTAGGCATGCCAGTGGTATCATGGATTACAAAATACTAAATTAGGATTCAAACAGAGTCTAGATATTGAACTAGGATTCGAAAGGAGTTGGAATTGGGAATTAGGGCATAGGAGGAGCTGAAAAAGGTTCATGTAGGAACCTGAGATACACGATATATTATTGCGATATTACTGGTTGGAACTCCAAGGTTAAGCGAGATTGAGCTGGAACAATCCCAAGATGAACGACCCACTAGGAAGTTACGCGTGAGTTCCCGGAAACAAAGCCACGAGGGTTAGACCCAAAGCAAACAATATTGCTTTAGGAGAAGGGCGGGTCGTGACAGTTTGGCATTAAAGCTAGAGCCCGACCAGAAGTGTGCCAATGAGGATGTTGGGCACCAAGGGGTGGATTGTAAGACCCGTGTCTTATATGTGTGGGCACATATCTATCTAGCATGATGCCTTTTGGGAGCTCACTGGATTTGAGTTTGGTTGGAACTCTAAGGTTAAGAGAGATTGAGCTGGAGCAATCTCAAGATGGGTGACCCACTGGGAAATTGCGCGTGAGTTCCCGAAAATAAAGTCGTGGGCGCTGGGCCCAAAACGAATAATATCGTGCTAAGGGAAGGTCAAGTCGTGACATTGTGTGGGTCCGAATAGTGTGTGAGTCTGAAGGCTAAATTTACAGCGTTTACGGGCAAGTCATATCCGGATAAGATAAAGGATTGACTTACTTGGAATGTTTATTTCTATTTGGGTGACTAGGCATACCGGTGGTATCATGGATTACGAAATACCGAGTTAGGATTCGAACGGAGTCTGGATATTAGACTAGGATTCAGAACGAGTCGAAATTGGGAATCAGGCTATAGGAGGAGCCAGAAGGGGTTCGGGTAGGAACTCGAGATACCCAAGATATTACTGAGGGTTCGTTAAATTCAGTTGTTAGACATATAGATTTGAATCTCGAGGGTGAAATTCTTTAGGGTGGGTAAATTGTAACAACCAGAAAATTCAAAAAAGGTAATTTTGGAAATTTAAAAAGATAATTGACGATTTTGCTCTTATGGTTAAAAGTTTAATTTTGGTACTGTATATTTTTTGGAATTTTTGTAAAGACCGTTACGTAGGTCTTGGAATCTTGATTCCATAGATATGTGGTATGCCGGAGTCAGTGATCAAATAAGTTCGTTATAGATCTAAAATGATTAGGGACATTTTGGTAATTTGGCATAAGGGGTAATTTGGTAATTTCAGATGAGAAGATAGTTTTTGGATTGCATGGGATGGTGACAAGTGTCCTTCTTATCCTATATATGTGTGTTCACCGATTTTAGTGTGTGAGTGTGTACATATGTGTGTACTTTATATATGTGTGCGTGTGGGATGTGCGGCCAAAAAGAGAAATGGGAAGAGGAAAGAAAGAAAGGAAGAGAGAACCAGAAAAGGAAGAAGAGAGAAGAAGGAGAAGAAAAGAAAGAAAGAGGAGGAGAGAAAGGAAGGGAGAAACCGAGAGGAAATGAGGAGGAAAACTTGAAAAATTGTAAAATCGAAAACCATAAATCGATCCTTTGAATCATTTGAAGCTTCCAAGCTTGCAATAAAGGTTTTCAATCTCTTAGTTGAGCTCTTAGGATGGATTTGATTCAGAAATATTGAAGGTTTGGATGTGGGAAAGTTTGGAACACGAGGTTTGAAGTTGGCCAAAATTTTGGAGCCTTTTTTTCCAAAAAATCCTGGTATTTCTTGAATTTTTGGGCATAGATTTAAATTTCTGGGGTTGAGTAGTTAGATTTGTATTATTTTAATGTCTGATTTGGTTGAGAAATGAAGAAGTTATGAAGGTTTGAAGTTTAGGGCATCAAAGGAGTTTTATGGAATATGTTTCAGCGAGCCAACGGTAGGTAGCGACAGAGCATGGCGGCTCCGATCACCGTCTCCAGTGACCTGGTTCAGGAGCAGCGATGACATGGCACTAATGTAGCTGACACGTGTTAGGCCACATGGGGACTAATATGGTGCGTGGGGATTTGGTCTTGTGAGAAGGTCGTAGCTTCCGAGGGGACATGGCAGCGCATGGGGATTTCCCATGGACTAAGCCAGTGCTTCTTTTCAAGCTCTCGATGATAGGAAGTAAGGATAAACCAGCACGCCTCCGGCGAGTTGACCCCGTTTTCTTGCAACCATGTCCCAACCCGAAATTGGTACCCGATTGAATTTCCATCATTCGAAGACCAATATTCATACAGTTTATAGCAAAATGGAACTAATCAGTGCCAGGAACTTGATTCTGCATTGAACTCCATAGAACAAGACCTAATTTTTCTGAAAATATGACCAAACTGTTCCTATCACCTATTGAGTGGTGAAAGTGGTGGGTTGATGGAATTTCGGTTACTGCCCAAGGAAGAACCAGTGAGGTTTCATCCTCATTGTGTGTTTTCACCTTTCTTTCTTTAAACAAGCAAGCCAGACGGTGAAGGAGACATAAGGAATTGGCTGAGCCATAAGTCAATGACTCACCAACCAACTAATTACCAAATGGCCCCTGATGTCCAAATTATAAAAATACCCTTGAACATTCATACCCGTAACTTATTCATATAGTCTCTAATTTATGTTTTCCACCTGTCTATGAACTCCTGAGTTTGAGACTCCCATAACGGGTCAACCCAAACTTTCGAGAAGATTCCTAAACTCGAGTTAACTTTTTAAACCTTTTAAAATCAAGGGTAAATACGTCCATGTCTAATTTAATTTATGAAACTACCTCAATTTTTGAAACGGGTCTGTATAGGCATAGTCAAGATTTCGTTTGTGTGGAGTCTTTCACAAAGTACTTATAAACAAATTAACTTTAACTGTAATTCAGCTCATCATAATATATGACAAAACCCGTCTCAAAAATACTTTGATAACTTACGCTTGGTCCTGCTCCTGTTTGACAAGTAATCCAAAATACTGAAACTACCCTCAACACTCCTCAGATAAGAGATACATCGTACTGATTTACCAATCATGCTACAGCCTCTCGATCAGCTCCATTTCCGTGCAATAGCCTGGAGGGACATCAAAATCATTAAAAAGTGTGAGTGAACAAAAATAAACATTTAAAACACATTTTCTGAAGAAAACAAACATTTACCCTTTAGTTTCTAAAACCATGCATGCATATAGTAAAATAAAACAATCAAATTCAAAATCAAAACAGATCATAGACTGTGGGATCACAACGATCATAAAATATAAGTAAACATCCTATGGACCACATTTCTCGAAACCCACGTTTATCAAATCATGTGAAAACATCTGGGCATCCCACATTAGTCAATCAAACCAAAAACAACCAATCCAATATCAGTAAATCCAACTAACCGATCTAATATCAGTAAATCGACCAACCAATCCTCACTTCTCATATATCGGTCATGATAAGTAACCGCACTACGCGTAGGAAAACTTGGGAACTACACGTAGTACCATCTGATCAAGTCTGAGAACTGCACTATCGCATTATCCAGACACGCCTGGAAACTGTACGTAGCACCATCAAGGCTATAATAGTATCATTGGGAACTGCACTCACACACGATCAGGGTCACGCACTAGTATCATACGAGGACAATTACTATGGATAAAAAGTTTACAGAACTAAGCAAACTCATTTAACACAATTTCTTGATTTAATACCCAGCCAAAACACATTCAAAACTTGGACCTAAGCCAAAAACATCGTTTCCATGAAACAACCGTAAAACATGTGTCTAGAACCAATTCATAAACCCGGAAAATCATCAAACAATCATTTAGAAATTATTATTCAAATCATTGCCACATAAATCATGCAAAAGTATTTAAAATATTTTAACTAAGCATGCATCATAATTTATAAAAGTAAAGTCTACTCACAGCTCATCCTCGCAACGTCTAATTCCTTGATTTTTGGCCTACAAGTCAAGTTGGAGCTCTGGGCATTCCCACATCCAAAACCTTCATGTTCTGGGTTCAACATGATCACAGGAACTCAACTAGTAGCTTGGACAACTTGGTTGCAAGCCCAAAGGCTTAAAACGATTAAAATATCTGACACGACCCATCTCAATACTCCATGGATTAACGTGGGATGTGGCATGCTCCCGTCTGACACCCCATGCTAGACCAAGGATACACGTAGCCCTCTCGAGGCTTCTAGAGTGCGCCAAGATTTGTGGCGGCATGTGATGTCTCAGTCTCTGCTATAGCCCGCATCCGCGATCAACCTGAAGGGTATCAAAACAGGAAAAGCTGTGAGTGGACGAAAATAAACAGTTTAGAAAACCATTTCACAAAAAAGACATTTATACCCTTCACTAAAAAAACATGCATACATCAGAAAACAAGTTATAACAACCACTTTCTTTGAATCAAATCATATGGCTTCCAATCAAATCTCAGTGAAAACGTTTATCAATCAAAGCCATTTCCTCAGCAGGGTCTCGACCCAAAACCAAACACGTGGGGTCTTTGCCCAAATCTGTAAAATATAGTTTAACCAATCCTCGACATCCCAGATGTCTGATCAACAATGTCACGGTCTCTAGGCTACGCGTGCCACTCGGGGTCTCAAATCTGAGTTTGATAGCTCATTAATTAAACATTATTTTATATTATTTTATACCCTTTATACTTGACTTTTAATATTAAAATAATAAATAATTAGAGAAAATAATATATTTTGTGATATTTTTGTAGAATTAAATAAAGCTTGGAATTTGGAGCGTTTTGACGAAAGATTCGTCCCGATCGAAATTCGAAAGAAAAAATTATGAATGAAATTCGGTGGATTTATTTAAATCCATTTTAAAATTGAATTTCATTTGTAGATGCCCAGATCCACTTTATTTTCAAGCCCAGTAAAACCCAGCCCAATTCTCGCTGCAGCCCAGCCCGCAGGCTTCTCTGGCGACCCAAAATCCAACCCAAATCTGGCCCAAGCCCGCACTGCAGTCACCTAACAAACCATATTCTGCCTCGGTGCGTGCTGGCCGAACGACCATTCCACACTTCGGCGCGCGCACGCCAGAACGTCTTGAGTCTGCCAGCGCCAATGCCCTACTCTCACTTGCTCCTCCTGACAGTCTTTCACCGAATCTACCAACCCACTGTCAGTAGCTCCTGGCCAAATTTCAGGCAGCCCATGCCCTGCTTTCACCTGCTTCCACTTGCTCCCTTTTGCTTCAAATTTTGCATAGAAAATCAGTCAATTTCAGCTCAAAATCATGCCTAAGATCATCATTAATCATCATTGTTCATCATTTCATTATTTTATTTTATTTTTGTATTTTTGTATTTGAATTTTGGCACTCCCTATATAAATAGGGAGGCCATTTCATTTGTAAAGGGTCCCCTTTTTGGTTCTCTTTTTAGTAGTTTAGGTTCTAATTTTTCTCTTTTTTTCACTCTTCAATTAAGTTCAACTTCTTTCTATTTTGTTCTTTATTTTTGGGGACCATTTTAACTTATTGTAGATTTTCTTATTAATTAGCTTTATTTTAATTCTTGTTCTTAATTTATGTTATTTTTATGTTAGTTCTTAATTTTATTTCTTCTTTACTTTGTTCTTGTGATTTTTCTTTGAGATCTCTTAAACACATTTTTATGCTTTCCTTAAAAAATACCTAGGCTTAGTATTTCCGAAATAATTATAGAATTTAAGTCCGAATACTTATGTTTTATCCTGCATCTTCATAAGGTTCCTTCTGATGTTCAGAGAATTTTATGAATAACATTCCATTGTTTCCATCCACTTTCGGAATCACAAGCTGTTCTTGGGTTCCAAAAGTGTAACTTTATTCCCTTTACTTAAATTCTTGTTATTGTTATGGTTTACTTATAATTCAATACATGTGATGGTATTTTCTTTCTAAACTTTTGTAAGTACAAATGCAATCTCCATGTGTTTTACTTTCTGAATTTCTTTTACTTCATATATTTTAGTGCCTAAATTTCAATTCGAAGTTAAATGTTGATTCGCTGTTCGGGGCATTTAGAATAGAGTTGAAGAGATTTAATGTTTGACCGTTGTTCGGCGCATTAAATCACAAACTTTAGGTGAATCATATTGTAGGTAATAATCCGTTGTTCGGTGCATTTATAATATGAAAAATGTATGCATGTATTTGAGATGATTAAGGTAGGATTTCGTGATTGGTTCAATACGTGCATGATGTTAGAGTGTTGGTAAAAATATGTGTTTGAAGAAAATTCATTTGTACAAAAGTTAAAGTAGAAGTAGAATTAAGTACTTAATTATTTTTACTTGTTTTCTTTATTTTATGATTACAATCTTTTCAAACCTCCCATTTAATTTTTTATTCTTTTATTCTTTTATTCATTAATTCATTAATTTATTTTTTATTCTTTAATTCATTTATTCTTTAATTCATTTATTCATTTATTCATTAATTATTTTATTATTTTATTCATTATTCTTTCTCACTAAAAAATTATTAATGTTCTCTAATTTCCCCGGTTAAGAACGATCTCTATTTACCAAGACTACATCTACAAAAAAAGGGGTTAAATGACATAACACCCGAATTACGTGTTTAATTTAATACGTAGCTTGGGCCTTATCTATTTTTGGCGCCGTTGCCAGGGAAATTGAAAACCATTTTTAATTTGTTAGTGTATGTATATAAATTGTGCATATTATACTTGTTTATAATTTATATTTTTATTCATATTATATTTGTTTATAACTTTTACTTACTTGTTTATTCTCATACTTGTTTATATTTTATATATCCATCTTATTTTTGTTCTTCTTATTATTATTTTTTATACATGTCATATTATACTTGTTCATAATGTTATCTTTATACGTGTTCATATTATACTTGTATATTATTTTTATTTATTTTTATAATTGTTCATTTATTTTTATACTTCCTTATAACTTTTATTTTTATGCTTGTTCATAATTTTAATTCTTATAATTGTACTTATTATATTTGTTTATAATGTTCATACTTTACTTGTTCTTATTATATTTGTTCATAAATGTTCATAAATTTTTTTATATACTTGTTCATATTATAATTGTTTATGTAAATTTAAATTTTTATTTTACTTGTTCATTTTATACTTATACATACTTGTTCATAATTGACTTTCATTTATATTTGTTTATAATTCTCACACTTGTCATATTATTCTTGTTCATACTTGTATATAATGTTCATTCTTTTTACTTGTTCATAAATGCATATTGCACATGTTCACTTTTCCTTATTTTTACTTTTATTTATTTTGATTTATTTTTTTAATTTAAAAAAAAAACATAAAATTTGTAAAAAAAATATTATTATTTTTCCCTTTCTTCATTTATTTATTTATTAAATTCCAAAAAAAGATTAATTAATTAATAAATTGTTTTAAATAAGGAAAACATTTTCATTACCTCAAAAAAAATTATTTCGAATATATATATATATATATATATATATATATTTACTTTCCAACTTTCTTTAGTTTTAGCTTCATGTTAGTGTTAATTCATACTTGTGAATAAATGTTGTATATATGTTACTTGTTATTCTTCATACTTGTTCATAATTATTATACTTGTTCTTAATTTTTATTTGTATGCTTGTTCATAATTTTTATTTTTTTTATATTTGTTTATGTAAATTCAAACTCTTATTATACTTGTTCATACTTTATTTATAATCATACATACTTGTTCATACTTGTTTATAATTTTTCTTCTTATTCATACTTGTTCATAAATTGTTTATAACTTTTATATTTCATAGCGTTCATTCATATTTGTGCATAATTTTTATTTATTTTTTATTTTTTTTACTTGTTCATAATTGTACATATTTGTTCATACTTATTTATTTATACTAGTTCATAAGTTGTATATTACTTGTTTACATTTATCTTATTTGTGTATGTATTTATTTAAGTTTGTCTTTTTCTTCATTAAAAAAAACCGAAAAAAAAAATTCTTATCTTAACTTTGTGTTAGTGTAAATATAAATTTATAAATAACTCTTGTATATATATTAGTTTGTTAATGTGAAATTGTTTTGTAAATATCATTACTTGTGAATAAAACCATACTTGTGAATAAATTGTTCATACTTGTATAAATTGTTCATATATAAATTGTCATGTTATATTTGTAAATTGTGCATAAAAACATACTTGTAAATAGTTTTTGCATTCATGTATTAGTCTCGGCTATATGTAGATCACTTGTGTTTCGAAGTTTAGATTTTGATTTTTAATGGAATAGGTGAAGACTTTTTTGTTAACTCTCACATACGGTGATTGTTAACACTTGAGTTATCTTAATTCCTCTAGAGCAAGAAATTTTTGAGAGTGATGTCTAGGACATGAGACGGTACTCATAACGGGTTTTGGGTCTAAGAAAGGGACATCAATGGAGTTTAAGCCTCGGGATGTATTGAAATTAGCCCTGACTCTTATGTATATTCTTTCTAACCTGGTCACCTTTAAACTTGCCCAAACAGTTGAATTAATCCAAGATATTTACTTGAGCCGCACAAACGTAGAAGTCTCCATCTAAACTTTGAAGCTATGTGAACTATATATATCTTTGACTTCCCCCACATGTAACTATTGGTTATATCTTTTTACTTTTGTTTATATCTTAACTTACATTACTTGTCATACCAACTTTAACTTGTTTCTTTCATTCTAACTTGAATTGCATATTTAATCTAATTTGAATCTCTAACTTGCATTCTTGACAAACGTGCATCTTTGACTAACTAACTTGTATCTCTGTCTAGACTGGATGGACATTAAACTTCAAGCGCTTGTTGGGAGGCAACCCAATGTATTCCCGGGATGTGAAGGAGTTATCAACGCAGATTTGCTATCTTTCCACCTTCACTCTCTTTATTTTGTTTACTTAATGTTTTTCTTGTTTTATTTTCGTAAATCATTTTCCTTACTTCAATTCTATGTTCAATTACTTCTTATTTTCCTACATTGAGGACAATGTAGAATTTAAGTGTGGGGGAGTGGTTTACAATTTTAATTGTGCAATAAAATTGTTTTTAATAAAAAAAATTATAAAAAAAATTCAAAATAAAAAAAATTTATTATTAAAAAAAATTTATTTTTATTGCTTTCTTGAGTCTTTTTGTTAGTGTTTTTACGAGTATTAAATTGCCCTTTAACTTATCAATGATATAAATGAATGGAAATGAATATGTTATGGCTATAAAGATGATCACTACAACTTGAATTTGTTTGTTAATACTTTGTGATTAAGTGTTATAACTTATAGATAATGCATGTAAATTGGTACATAAACGAGCATGTTACGATAAGTATGAATCATTTGAACCTTATGTGAGCTTTAGAACCTTATATACATCTTTGATGAGTGATTCATAAGTTCTTTGTTTAAATTGATATACATATACCTCATAACTGCTTTCCATAGCTTTTAATAAACTCTAGAGTACTAAAACTTATTCTATGTGATTTTCAAAACTTTTAAGTCAATAAACTCTCTTATTTTGGATATGATTAAGGCATTAGGGTTAACACCATAAATTCAAATATCTATATTCCCTATTTTGTGCGCACAAGTGCGACCCCCTTAATTTTAACCCATTTGAGCCCACATTAAGCTTTTCTTTCATTACCATGATTATCTAAACACTTGAGCCTAGTATAGACATCTTTTACCCTTGTTCCAAGGACTCGGTTGAAGACATGAAAATGGTGTGAAGAGAAATTGATGATGTGTTAAAAACTTTATTTGTATTTTATGAATTTACTTACTCAAATTTTGTTGTATTATTGACACATGTTATTACCTTGATATATGAAAAGAAAAGAAAAATGAAAAATAAAAAAAAATGTTTTTTGAGTCTCTATCAAGGTAATAAAGTTTGATTATGTAATGTTTGAGTTAAGTCCTTTATATTTGTAAATCCAACACAAAAAAATGAATTTGAGGCCCAACATGATGAAATTAGGCCTATGTTCGAAGGGATGAATTACTGACATCATTGCACTAAGGTTGGGAAGTTATGATACGTTTTGGGAGTTTTTTGAGTCTTGGAACGAATTTGAGCACCACTTGTCCTATATATTCCTTGCCTCTAAACTTAGCCCCATTACAACCTTCGTAAAGACCTTATGATCCTTAAGATGATAAATTTTGATTAGTTGAGTCAATCACTTGTGTAAGCTTATGGTTTTGGTTCATTTGTGCAAGTATGTTTTGTTTTTATTTTGAGGTGTTTGTTTGAAATTTTGCAAAAGTACTTCATTTCTATTATGTGAGCATTTTTCTCACATACTTTGAGTGCAAACACAAACCCTAACAAATTGAGTGAATTCATGAGTGCATATCCTTATGAGTTGATTCATACTTGTCTTTTTCATGTTGAGATCCATTTCACCGTATTTACTCATTATCGTACTTGTTGAAACATTTTGCTACTATGTATTAACTCTTGAATTCCACTTGCTTAAATGCTTTAAGTGAAAATCTTTGATGTCATGATCATAATAATGAAATTTTGAGACAAATGGTTAAGAGTTTACTTGTTTTGACTTCGTTGTTTAATTTTAGTATTTTCTAGGGACTAGCAAAGTTTAAGTGTGGGGGTATTTGATAGGTCGTTAATTAAACATTATTTTATATTATTTTATACCTTTTATACTTGACTTTTAATATTAAAATAATATATAATTAGAGAAAATAATATATTTTGTGATATTTTTGTAGAATTAAATAAAGCTTGGAATTTGGAGTGTTTTGGCTAAAGAATCGTCCCGATCGAAATTCGAACGAAGAAATTAAGGACGAAATTCGGTGGATTTATTTAAATCCATTTTAAAAGTGAATTTCATTTGTAGATGCCCAGATCCACTTTAATTGCAAGCCCAGCAAAACCCAGCCCAATTCTCGCTGTAGCCCAGCCCGCAGGCTTCTCCGGCGACCCAAAATCCAACCCAAATCCTACCCAAGCCCGCGCTGCAGTCACCTGACAAACCATATTCTGCCTCGGTGCGTGCTTGCCGAACGACCTTTCCACACTTCGGCGCGCGCACGCCGGAACTTCCTGAGTCTGCCAGCGCCAATGCCCTACTCTCACCTGCTCCTCCTCACAGTCTCTCACCAAAATCTACCAACACACTATCAGTAGCTCCTGGCCGAATTTTAGGCAGCCCATGCCCTGCTCTCACCTGCTTCCACTTGTTCCCTTTTGCTTCAGATTTTGCACAAAAAATCAGTCAATTTCAGCTCCAAACCATGCCTAATATCATCATTAATCATCATTGTTCATCATTTCATTATTTTATTTTATTTTTGTATTTTTTATTTGAATTTTGGCTCTCCCTCTATAAATAGGGAGGCCATTTCATTTGTAAAGGGTCCCCATTTTAGTTATCTTTTTAGTAGTTTAGGTTCTAATTTTCCTCCTTTTTTCACTCTTCAATTAAGTTCATCTTCTTTCTATTTTGTTCTTTATTTTTGTGGACCATTTTAACTTCTTGTAGATTTTCTTATTAATTAGCTTTATTTTAATTCTTGTTCTTAATTTATGTTATTTTTATGTTAGTTCTTAATTTTATTTCTTCTTTACTTTGTTCTTGTGATTTTTCTTTGAGATCTCTTAAACACATTTTTATGTTTTCCTTAAGAAATATCTAGGCCGAGTATTTCCGAAATAATTCTAAAATTTAAGTCCGAATCCTTATGTTTTATCCTGCATCTTTATAAGGTTCCTTCTGCTGTTCAGAGAATTTTATGAATAACATTCCATTGTTTCCATCCACTTTCGGAATCACAAGCTTTTCTTGGGTTCCGACAGCTTGTGATTCCGAAAGTGTAACTTTATTCCCTTTACTTAAATTCTTGTTATTGTTATGATTTACTTATAATTCAATACATGTGATAGTATTTTCTTTCTAAACTTTTGTAAGTATGAATGCAGTCTCTATGTGCTTTACTTTCTGAATTTCTTTTACTTCATATATTTTAGTGCTTAAACTTCAATTCGAAGCTAAATGTTGATCCGTTGTTCGGGGCATTTAGAATAGAGTTGAAGAGATTTAATGTTTAACCGCTATTCGGCTCATTAAATCACAAACTTTAGCTTAATCATATTGTAGGTAATAATCCGTTGTTCGGTGCATTTATAATATGAAAAATGTATGCATGTATTTGAGATGATTAAGGTAGGATTTCGTGATTGGTTCAATACGAGCATACTGTTAGAGTGTTGGTAAAAATATATGTTTGAAGAAAATTCACTTGTACAAAGGTTAAAGTATAAGTAGAATTAAGTACTTAATTATTTTTACTTGTTTTCTTTATTCTATGATTACAATCTTTTCAAACCCCACATTTAATTTTTTTTATTTTTTTATTCATTAATTCATTAATTCTTTATTCTTTAATTCATTTATTCATTAATTATTTTATTATTTTATTCATTATTCTTTCTCACTAAAAAATTATTAATGTTCCCTAATTTCCCCGGTTAAGAACGATCCCTATTTACCAATATTACATCTACACAAAAAGGGTTAAAATGGCATAACACCCGAATTACGTGTTTAATTTAATGCGTAGTTTGGGCCTTATCAGAGTCCTCCCCAAGTTCCACTAGTGTTCGGATGATATCACCGGACACTGTCATGGGTGATATCCATATCTAGCAATCCTGATCCTGAGCCACTTTGTAGAGTGGCCTCTCTCAGGCAATGCTCGTACTCCTGATCCTGAGCCTCTCCGTAGAGCGGCCCTTCCCAAGCAGTGCACCGTGACTACTCCAGGATACTAAGAGACGTCTGGAGGAGACAATCCACTCATATAAGGATGGTATATAAAACTGTAATCAAACCAGTGAAAATCATTGTAAAACCATTTATACCTCCAATCCAGTCTAAAACATTTCAATAGGGTCTCAGCCCAAGGTAAAGTTTCCACAAACCGTTTCCAAAAAATCAGAATTCCCCGAATCCGATCCAATCCAAATATCATAGGGACTCAGCCCAAAGTCATCTCAATGGGGTCTCAACCCCGATAGCTCATTTCATAAAACACAACTGGGACTTAAGTCCGATACCACAAACCAACTAGGCCTTAAGCCCGATATCTCATAAATCAACGGGGCCTCAAGCCCAAGATAGTATTTCCAAATCCGAAATCATTTTCTCATTCCAATCATTTGAAAACACAAGCACGTATAAAAACCTGGCCTAAGACCAAGGTACAACATAACGCATAAATCCCGAAATACGTGTAATACCACATTTGTATGAAAATACCAAAACACCACAATTATATGCATAAACCATATGCACTCACTGCATCTCAAATCATATTTATAAAACGTATAAAACAGTTATGCATGCATCATGTTTAGAAATCAAATGTCTACTCACAGACTGTCCAAGCTGTGCCTGCAAGGTGTGCCGTAAGCCACTTTCAAGCTATACCGTAAGCCACTTTCAAGCTATACCGTAAGCCACTTTCAAGCTATACTGAACTCTCCGGGTTGTCCGGATTTGTCCAAAACACACTTAAAGGTCACTACCAACCTAGACAAGTCCTAATAAAAAAACTCCCAAAACTCCCGGAAAAGTCAATGTGTCCTGGATATGCATTCCTAGGCTAAAAACTTTAATTTGACCAACCTAACGATCTCCGATCGACCTGAAACCACCACTATTGAATTCAGATCATCGAAACCTTTTGAATAAGACCAGGTTCACCACGAAATTCGTGTCCATACGCCCCACGTGCCGGTCAAAGTTCCTAGTTAAAAGTCAACGCTGACGTCAGCAAAAATCAACGCTGACGTCATAGTCAACGGTCAACGCTAACGTCATAGTCAACGGTCAACGCTGACGACATGGTCAACGGTCAATGCTGACGACATGGTCAATGGTCAACGCTGATGTCATCACTAACGTCATCCTGACAGGTCTGACACCTGTTAGATCTAATAGTTGTCAGATCTGACACGTGTGACGTGTCACATGCTGACTGGTCCACGTGTCTAACACGTCAGTGCTGATTGGGACTTGATAATTGCCACACGTTAGCCTTTTATTGGTCACATGGCCTGACAACCTGACAGATGATAAAGTCACCCTATTGACGTCATCACCGTCTACCTCGCGACGGGTTAACCCGGTTTCACTGTAACGGGTCAACCGGACCCGCGACCAGACCGACTCGATTTCACTCATCCGACCACCAAATCATGCCATTTTTGAACCCCTAGACTCGTCTTGATCTCTAGAATAGTTATATGAACCCAGCATTAGCAAAAAAGGTTGAGATTATACCTTCTAAATGATGAATAGTGACAACCACCTACAACCTCGCCTTCCCATCGATTCCGGCCACCTCAATCCTCAAAATTGATCCCTACAGCCTCGCATAGTCCCAAGGAACAAGGTTTGATCAACCAAACAGTACAACAACCCTTAAATCTCCACTTCAAAAATTTGAACTTAAAATCTTACCTCCTCGGTTTTCCGACCACCGTCCATGGTTATCCAAACTGTTTCCACCACCGTGATCGTCTCAGTCCTTTCTCTCACTTCCCTGCACACACCAGAAGCAAAGGTTGAAGGTTGGTGATGATGTGTGTGTGTGTTTGGGTTGGGTTCTTTGGGTTTTCGGGTAAATGAAAGAACAAAGGATGAAGATAAATAAATATCAAATCCAAGAGTATGGGTAAATGGGCCAATGGGACTTGTCACTCATCCATTTGTCCCCTCAGATCTTTTGGACCAATCCACAACTGCCACCTATACAACTTCTCGGTAAGCATGAATAATACTGATTCCTTTCGTGAACCATAATTTTCTTGTACGATGTTCGATTTCGACGTGTCGCCTGTCTACAGACTCGTGACATCCCTATCTACGTAACGGTCCTTGTTCCTCGTGCAATTAATGTCAGGACCCGTCCCAAATCCCCCGGGATTAACATGGGATGCGCCTGATCCCGTCTAACACGAAGTGTCAGACCAGGGAAAATTCTATCTCTAGCCCTCATTGGCTTCCAGAGTACGCCAGGATCGTAGGAGGAGGAGTGTGATGTCTTGTCTCTGCTACAGCCCGCATCCGCGATCAACCTGAAGGGCATTAAAACACGAAAACTGTGAGTGGACAAAATAATATTTTAATAAAACATCTTTAATTTAAGACATTGATGCCCTTCACTAAAAGCATATGCATGCATTCAAAACCCGTTTATCAAAACATTCGTAAAACCATTTGAAAACGTATTCTCAAAACCTTTCGAGGGTTCATTCCCGGTCCCCATAAACCGTCATGACCCATAAAAGCCTTTCAAGGGTTCATGCCGGTTCCCATAAACCGTCATGAACTGTAAATCCATTTATGGGTCCCTGACCCGAAATCACTAAAACCCGTAAAACCATACATGTGGGAACTCAGCCCAAATCAACACAAGTGGGTCTCAGTCCAAAACCATTTTCAGTGAAATACCAAAACATACAATACGGGGTCACTGCCCTCAATTCACTTTCTAAAACATAAAACATGGAATACGGGGTCTCTGCCCCCAAATCACTTTCCATAAAACCTCATACGTATCAATATACATATAACCCATCTGAGGCACTTCCGAGAAGATGCCAACTCGGGCACACAACCCCTAGGGAACACATCCCCGATATATGTCTCGATATCATCTCTATCCTAGTGTGCACACTACCCGGGGTCTCACTCCGAGTCTTTTCCCAGGAATTATCCATCTGGGAGGCTCAATCTCTAGATCTAGTCCAAGCTCTATCTCCGGATCTAGTCCACACATCTCTCCGGAATCTGGTCCAGGACCACATCATAAATCGTAACCCCCACTCCTGGAACAGGATCCCTATGGGGATACCCATTCTGGTTTGTGGATCGTGACTCTCCAGGTCGACGTCTGGAGGAGACCATATAAATGATATGGAGGGTATAATTCATTTTGCAAATACTTTCTTTCTCAAAACATTTATCAACTGGGTCTCATACCCGATTCATCTCAACAGGATTCCTCGAATCCGATTCAAATCCATTTCACAGGCCTCGGCCTAAATCCACAGTTCAATAGGGTCTCATGCCCGAATTCTCATTTCAAAAACTGAACTGGGACTCAAGCCCGATGTTACAATCAAATGGGCCTCAAGCCCGATACCATAGTTAACTGGGCCCTAGGCCCGAAACCATAAACCAACGGGACCTCAAGTCCGATTTCCCAACCAATAGGGCCTCAAGCTCGATACTACAGTCAAATGGGCCTCCAGCCCGATATTACAACCAAATGGGCCTCAAGCCCGGATCATAAATCAACGGGACCCTCGGTCCGACTGTATATCTCAAATGGACCCTCAGTCCGATTCCTCATCAAATCAAATGGACTTCAAGTTCGAGAGTTCATAAATCAAATGGGCCTTATGCTCGAGTTCATATTTCCAAATCCAAAATCCATTTATTAAACCTTCGTTGAAAACCTAGCACGTATAAGTATCGTATAAAATCGTAAATCTCGAAATACGTGCAAATACGTAAAACCTAGGCTACCACAAACAAATGCACTCATGGCATCACAAAACATGTATTAAAACAATTATAAAACATTTATGCATGCATCGAATTCGTAAAACAAGTCCACTCACAGACCGTCCGAAGCTGCGCCTCGATACGCGTGCCATAAGCTTCTCCCGGGCCAATCGTCATCTCCGGGATTCCCAAACCTGTCCAAATTAATTTAGAGGGTTACTAATAGCCTCATTAACCTCTTATTGAAGCCTCATAATTTTCCCAATTTTCTAACTATTTTTAAAGTCGATCCTAAACTTTCGGACAGTCCGAACTATATCTAAACGATGTCTGATTGACACGAAACCAGTCCCAAAATGTTCGTTACATCGAATAGATGAAATTACATGTTGGAACTTTCCCCAAAGGAAGGCTCACGCGCCCTCACGCGCCCAAGAATGGTCATGAACGTGGGCCTCACGGGCCAGGACTGTTCACTGTCCCTGAGCTCCAGCGGCTGGTCCAGCCGAACCGGCGAGGTCGGTTTAGGCATTTTCCCTCCTTGTTTTTGGTCCGGTTTCGTCCTAATTAATCCTAAACTTACTAATGTGATCCTAGGAACTTGTTTGGATGGTCAAAACAAGGAAAAACACATAGAAACCCGAGGTTTGATTCTTGAACCCCACGGTCCAGATTTTCAGAATTTTTCGAGGCTTCCTCAGCCGTTAAAAAACCCCCTCAGAATTATCTTAATAACTTCCTAATAACCCCCTAAGCTCATCCTAATCATCTAAAATCAACCATAACGTCAAAATACAAATAAAAAGGAAAATGGGCCTTACCGAGCAATCAGGTTTTTCTGTGTTCTGGCTATCGCCGCCGTCCACGGCGGCCGGCCATCCTGTCTCCTGCCTCAACATCCTCCAGCCCCCCTCTCACTCTCTGGCCTCACTCAAAATCACATGGGAAGGGTTTTGGATTGGGTCGAGAGGATTGTGCGGGTGAAGGGAATGAAACAGAGATGAAATGCATGAATGAGGGAAAAAAGGGAATGGATGAGTGTCACTCATCCCTTGAGGTCTGGGAAATATCTAGGCCCACAAAAGACAAAACTTCACTTTTTTTCTCGTAAAACGTGTCGTCATAAATAGTTCCTCGGAACTTCCGTGAACCGTAACTTTTTTGTCGAACGTCCGAATTCGACATGCCGCCTGTCTGCGGATTCGTATCATCTCGATCTACATAACAGTCCTCGGTCCTCGGCCATCGGACCTCCCTGGTCAAAAGTCAACTATTTGCTCCTATTCACCCAAATTACCAAAATGCCCCCGAACTTCCGAAGATCATAACTTCTTCCACGAATGTCGGAATCGAGCGTGCCACCTGTCTATGAACTCGTGACGTCCCGAACTACGTCACAGTTATCGACCAAAGTCCATTTGATCGCCTAAACAAAAATTCAACGATTTGCCCATTCTAAGGGTAAAATCGCCATTTCGCCCGAACGTCTGCTAATCCTCGTCTGATCCCGGATTAGTCTCGCTAATTCGTCATTATTTCTTAATTAATCCTGCTAATTCGGGACGGGTCGTCGCAATTGATCGCCCGGATAAAAAATTAACATTTTGCCCATTCTAGGGGCAAAATCGTCATTTTACGCCGATCGTCCGAAAAATCCTCTCCTGATACCCGATTAGTCTCGATAATCCTCAATTAGTCTCTAATTAATCCCGTGAACTCGGGATGGGTTGTTACATATCAATCTTTCAATTTTACAATTTTTTTTTTCGGTTTTAGGTATCAAATTTCCTTCTCTCCTATTTTCTTCCCCATTTCTTTCCCTCCATGGTTCTCTCATCTTCCTCCCTTCTTTCGTCTATTTCTCGATATGGTCATCTCGATTCTCTTTTTTCGAGTTCCACTCAAACACACATAATATATAATACACACACATAGACTATGTCGGTGCACAAAGAGAGAGGGAAAATGATAAGGTCACTTGTCACCATCTCACTAAATCAGCAAATATCTTCACTTGGGATATTACCAAAATGTCCCTAATTCCAAATTACCAAAATGCCCTTATTAATTTCAAACCCTAAACAGCTTATGATCTACGATTCTGACGTGCCACCTGTCCACGGGATCAGAACTCCGAGACTTACGTAGCAGTACTCACGAAAACTCCAAAAAGTACCTAGAGTAAAACGTCAACTTTTGACTTATAAGAGCAAAATTGTTAATTTATTTTTTAATTTCTCAAAATTACTTTTCCAAATTTTCCGGTCATTACAATATAACACCCGGAAATTCAAGAAAGTGAAAAATCAAGATTTTGCCCCTATATGGTCAAAATTTTGACTTTTTGACTAGGAAACTTTTTTGACATTCTGAAAGGACCTTAATGAATGTCTCGATCTCCTGAAAACGTAGAGAGGTGGCATGCTGGAAATGGAGTCTGGATAAAATTGTTTTGGATCTAGAAAGAACTAAGGGTATTTTAGTACTTTTGGGTATAAGGATTGTCATTTTGCATGAGAGATCTAATACAATCTAGAACTTACTTTAATTCTCTTCAAATTTCTCTCGGCCGACATACTATAGTTATTAATATGTGAGTGTGTGTGTTAAGGACAGCTCGGTGGATGATTGCCGAAATGAGAGAAAACGGGTGATGAAGAGGAAAATGAGAGGGATAGGAGACAAATAAACAGAAAAAGCAAGTGGGAAGAATCAGAGAAAACAGATGGAGAGTTGAGAGAGAGAGAGAGAGAGAGAGAGAGAGAGAGAGAGAGAGAGAGAGAGAGAGAGAGAGAGAGAGAGAGAGAGAGAGAGAGAGAGAGAGGAATTAGAACAGAAAGTGAAGAAGGAGAAAAGCCTACATGACCGAGAAGCTTTAAACATGACTGTGAGTCAACGCCATGTTTCAGGACCTTTTAGCTCTAAACTAATGACCCCAACATGATATGTAAGTTCTCCCGATTTTTATAAGATTAAAATGATGAAAGTTTGGATGTGGGATGTCAGGACCCACCCCGGTTTCACCCTGAAACCCGAGGTAAATCCCGCTCCCGTCTGACTCCCCGACACAAAACTCAAGTAAAACTCACTCGAACCCAGTCAGACGCAGGAGTAATTACAAAATATCCCAACCTTATCGTTTACAGAGCATAGCACTAAATTACAAGGAAAATAAAAACTGATAAAGTACACGCACACAGAAGCCTTTAAACTCTTCTAGGATCCCTTACGTCACTGCTATGCCTCAGACACTGCCTCGACGTTAAGACCCCACGCTAGCTCCACAACCTGGAGGGCAATTTAAAACAAAAATGTGAGTGGACCAGAAAGTACACAAAGTTCAAAACCATTCACAGCTGCGTCCAGACCTGCCCTATCTCTTCCCGTACTCCGTTCACCTCGACACGGCCTCTACACCGTCGACTGAAGCTCGAAATCAGACGGCCTACTTCCCCTGTTTTCCTTCCCGGCCACCCAGTTCACCTCCCTTCACGGTGGCTACACCAAACTCTCCCCTGGACCTCTCTATGCCTAACCCAGCTAACCAGAACCGTCGACTCACTCCCCAGCTTCACGACTCGCCGTTCGAACCTCACGACTAAAACAGAGCACACAAGTGCACTCCGTCGTGCCGGCCGCCACTGTGCACCACCCGTCACGGCATCACCACCAGGAGATACCCAAGTCTCCCCTGAGTCACCTAGACCACCCTAGACTCATCGATTCGACCTCTAGACTCACGACTCTCACTTTGAACCTCGACGGGAAAACAGAGTATCGAACACAGGACTTAGGAATTACCTGCAATTGGTCACCGCCGTACTCGCCGCCGCGTTCCCTGGAGTCCCCAGAGCTACCTCAGCCTCCTCTCGAGTTCCCTTGCACCGTACACGGCCACCGCACCACCGCAAGCCCTCAGCCTTCTCTGTTTTCTCTGAATTCCCCGTGGCTCCCAACCGCACCACCACACGACTTCCTCATCCCCCCAAACTCCTCACCGTCTCTCTTCCACTCTCTGGACACTCACACACACTCACAACTCACCAACGCCCGTGATCAACCTTTCAAACCTCTCAATTCCTTCCCTCTGTTTCTCTCTGTGTCGAGGAACACACACGAGCACACACGGTTGCACCCCAAATAATGGAACCGCGTACACACCAGAGAACCCCCCAGAACCCACTACACACTTGCCACATGTCACCATCCCCCACTCTCTCTCACCAACTGGCTCCATCCCAGCCGTCCATTTCTTTCTTCCTGCACAAATCCCTAGAAACCAAAAAGACCAAAATACCCTCATGTTTTACACATTTTTACGATTTTACTAAAACTTCCTAGACCCGTAACTCTCGCCTCGTAAGTCCGATGAGTACGTGCCGCCTGTCATCGAACTCAGGACGACAAGAACTATCTAACCATCTTAGGTCAACCTACCAAAACTCGATTATTCAAAAAGTCAACTATTCCCCCCTAATTTCCTCAAATTACGGTCATGCCCTCAACCTTCCGAACATCACAATTTCCTCCTCGGATGTCGGAATCAGGCGCCACCTGCCTATGGATTCGTGACGTCCTAAACTACGTCCTGGTCACTGGTCAATCCCCAATTGACCACCCGAAATAAAAATCAACATTTCTGCCCGACCCAGGGGCAAAATCGTCATTCTAGGTTCCCGGACCCCTCGGGACCACCTAACCCTTGATTACCCTCACTAATCACACCTTAACCACTCTACTTATCCCGGCTCTCGGGACGGGTTGTTACATGGGACATTAGAACTGTGTTTTTGAAGGATAGTCAAAGGCCTCAAGTCAAGTTCGATTGATTTGGTAAGTATTTCCTTATTCTGAGAGATCCCTTCCTGGGATTATTTAGATGAATGTGAAGTCTTGAAACGGGAAAAAAGGTGATGTAATGGGTGGTTTCGAGTCAGGTCAGAATCGCAAGTCATCCGACTCGAGTTGCAAACCCACTGGAGATAGGAGGCGAGAAGCCTAGCGACTGTGCCTGCAGTCGCGCGGGAAGCCCACTGTAGCCCACGCATAGTGGGCTTCACCGGTGCGTGGCAGCGCACACCGTTTGGCCAATACGAAAAATATCTATTTGTAAATTCTGATTCTAATGTTATAGGGTCTGAGTTAATTGGATATTGTTTGAGCATACTTCTGAATTTTTGATAATATATGATTAATTTGAAATTGGAGTTTAATATAGGAAATTATGGGACTATACATATAAGACCGAATTACATGTTAATGGCTCTGATGAATTACATATAAGACCGAATTACAGCTTGTGGAATTAGAGGTGCGTGAGTTGCTTTCTTCTTATGAGTTACCTGGTGATGAAGTTCTCATTATTTCTAGGTCTGCTTTATTTAGCTTTAAAGGCTCTGATGGCCACTCCTACTATAACTCGTCGTGAGAATCAATGAGTTGATGAAATTTATGAACTTATGGACGATGTTGATAGCTATATCCCAATTCCCGTGCGACAAACTAAGCTGCCATTTCTGTCAGCAATGCAGAACGAGGTAGGCGAGACTTCCCTGTACAAATCCAGATTGTCATCGAAGATGAAACCCAGATTTACTATTTATTGTTCATATTCCTTTTTAATTTTTAATTTTTTAAATATTTAGATTTAATAATTTTTTTTATAAATAATTAAATAATCAATAAAGGAATAACACGTAAGCAATATTGACGGTGTTACGAATTTGACTAACAAAATAGAGCAATAGAGGTAACAAAAGTGTAGTTCTGGCAGCACATTGGAACTAAATCTCATTTAGAAAGCAAAGAGATATTCAATGTCCGGTTAGGAGAGTATTTTGAGTAATAAGCGGAAAGAGTGGATTTCACCAAAAATATTGATATAATAAAACTTTGATATATTTTTATATTATTGTTATCTTTAAAACTTTGATATTATAAAACAAAAAACGAAGAGTAGATTTCACCAAAAATATTGAGACAAAAACTCCCTTTATCATTAACAATCTTAAAAAGAAAAATCATTAATATATAAAAAAATGCAGTAAACTACTATTTAAAAGACAAAAATAAAAACTATTTTAGTGGAAAGAGTGGGCAGTTAATTGTTAATTCACCCCTCATTTTTTAATTTTCTTTATTAATTTTTTATTTCTCTATATTTCTTAAAAAAAAAATTAAAACGTAAATTGACACATGCATGAGTAGGTACCAAGATACTACTTATATTCTAAAAATGAGATCCATCAAGCATCTTGTCTACTTCTAAGTGTTTTAAATATTCTTAAAAAGTTTGAATATATATATATATATATTCAATTTGAATTTTTTTTATAACTTTTAAAATGTAGATTATGAATGAGCATTAAAAAAAAAAATAGTATATTCAAAATATTAGCATGTTCAATTAAGTCGTGGACTTTGGTGGGATGAAAGGTTAGTAATATAAATATCAAATTTTAAAGAACGTACAATTTTAGCAGTTAAAAATGAAAATGGTTAAAATGGTATGGTACATTTGCAAAGGCTAGTTACAAAACAATAATGCGGGTAGAACATAAGCAGAAGGAAACCGGTTTTCGGGTCTAGCTATAATTTGAATTTGGACCCGAGAAGAAAATCCGAAGGCTCTGAGAAATATTAACCGAGGTGGAAGTTTGGGAGGCCATACATTTGCGAAAGGTTTAGTGTGGCCTTATCTCCCCTCTCTCTCGCCCTTCTATCTCTTCTCTATATAAACCCAGAGGCCGCCCCCTTTACCGCTCTCAATCCTGTCGACCTAAATTATCTTCGAGCCTCTCTGTCTCTCTCATTATCCTTTATCTTCTTCTCCTTGTTCTTGTCTGAGGAATTTTAGCAAACACTTGGGCCGCAAAGAGAAGGAAGGAAGAGTAGAGAGACGAGAGTTCAGTTTCTGCTGTAATTAGCAGAAATGACTTCTATTATTGGAGTTTCCTCCATATATCCCCAGACTCCATGTAGTGAGCTTTATAGAAGGGCAACACTACCGACGACAACGGCGGCAGCAGCTACAACGAGCGGTCCTTCTCCTTCACTTGCGTTTCCTGAGAGGCCTCACTTTAACAATGTTTTGAGAGCCAAGAGTGGCCTGGTCAGGCAGGGCTCTAGCCTTGTTACTTCCGCGATTGCGACTCCCAATTCAGTGCTCAGTGAAGAGGCGTTCAAAGGGCTCGGTGGGTTCTCGAAAGACTCACTGGACTCGGACTCGGAATACGACTCAGAAACTGAACCAGCTTCTGCTGCCAGTGATGATGATGAGCTCGCTATGCCCAAGTTGGGTTTGCCTCAGCGCCTAGTCGATAGCCTGGAGAAGCGTGGCATTACAAGCCTTTTCCCTATTCAGGTGCTTTGTTGCTCTTACTTTTCTTATCCATTTGTTTTAATGCTAAGTTGTTCTTTTTAATCCTGATAAGTAAATTTAATTTAATTTTTGTTAAACCTTTTTTAGCATTAATTCCTTTATATAATGTGTTGTATGGTAATATATAAGCTTTCCGGAGATTATAACATTTTGCATCCATTTTGGTGCCCTTCATAAACATTATCCATTATCTAACTGCATCTCCTTCTTCATCTTCCACGTTGTTTTTCTTTTTCTGGTTCGTCACAATGTTATTCTTACCATGCTGTGGCATTTTCTTATCAAAGTTTACTGTCTTACATATCCAAATATATGTATTGCGAGTTCGTGTCTCTGTTGATTTCCACTTAATTTTTTTCCTTTAACCATTTAGAGAGCTGTTCTAGTACCTGCACTGGAAGGTCGAGATATCATTGCTCGTGCAAAGACTGGTACTGGAAAGACCTTAGCTTTCGGAATTCCAATACTCAAGCGCCTCACAGAAGATGATGAACAGAAAGGTTCCCATAGGTACCGTTTATTTTTCCATTCAAACTAAAGTCTTATTCCGTTACTTTTTCAAGAGCTTTTAATTAATTCTGTTGTTTTAGGCGGACTGGCTATCTTCCTAGAGTTTTGGTCCTCGCCCCTACTCGGGAGTTAGCAAAGCAAGTGGAGAAGGAGATGAAAGAATCTGCACCTTATCTAAACACTGTTTGTGTCTATGGGGGTGTTTCGTACATAACTCAACAAAGTGCTCTTTCCCGTGGAGTTGATGTAGTGGTTGGAACTCCTGGTCGAATTATCGACCTGATAAATGGCAACAGCCTCAAACTGGGAGAAGTTCAGTATTTGGTACTTGATGAAGCTGATTCAATGCTTGCTGTTGGATTTGAGGAGGATGTGGAAGTAATTTTGCAAAAGCTTCCAACTCAGAGGCAAAGCATGCTCTTTTCTGCAACTATGCCTACTTGGGTGAAAAAACTAGCACGCAAATATTTAGACAACCCATTGACAATTGATTTGGTAAATGTTAACTCTTTGGATCTCTTTTCTTTGTTGTGTTTAAAGCTTTCATTTTTTGCATAGTGGGTGTAAGTATTATACGGTATACTGGATATTTAAGCCAGTAGAACGTGTAGTTATTTAGAGTTGTGTGGTGGTAAGTGTCAAAGTTCCTAATTATGCATTCATGAAGTAATTAATCAGTTTTGCTATGTTCACATTGAAGCTAAAATCATTGTAGAGCGAAAGTAAATATAAAAGTTTACCTCTTCTACTTTCTTATTCACCAAGGTTGGGGACCAAGAGGAGAAACTTGCAGAAGGGATCAAACTGTATGCTTTATCTGCCACTGGATCTTCAAAGCGGACCATTCTCAGCGACCTTATAACAGTAAGAATTGGAACTTATTATTTTATTCTTGTTTTGGCTTGATTAACGTAGTTAAGCACTGTAACTTCTGTAGTCTCAGCCACCCAAGTCTCCTATTTGAAAAGGAGAGATGTTTTCTGGCATGACTTTCTTGTAGAAATTAATTTTGTCATGGTATCTCATATCCGACATAATATCAAGAGAAAAACAACTTTCTTGCCACATGTTATCTAACCTTCTCTTAACTTCTGGTGGTGATATTGATTATATCTATTTGAAAAGGAGAGATGTGTCATATGCATGGCTTTCACATTGAACATGATTATTGTCATGGCAACCCATAACTGTCATTATATGAATCTGCATACTTCTTCATTATTTAATAGATATAACAATTTTTTGCGTAGTACTGAAGAAGATTGACTTACTTTCAGGTTTATGCAAAGGGTGGGAAAACCATTGTTTTTACACAAACGAAACGAGATGCTGATGAAGTCTCAATGTCGTTAACAACCAGCATAGCTTCTGAGGCGTTGCATGGAGATATATCACAGCATCAAAGAGAGAGAACATTAAATGGTTTTCGGCAAGGGAAATTCACTGTCCTTGTTGCCACTGATGTTGCATCCCGTGGACTTGATATTCCCAATGTTGATTTGGTAAGCTCCAGGAATTTTTTTTTTCTTATGACTCCTAACCGAAGTATTATTATCCTAATATGGATTCTAGTACGTATTGAAACTAGTATCATTCTGTATGCCAGTAATAGAGTTCAATATGCTGTTTTAATGTATCAATTGGCAGCACCATGATATAACTCTTTTGTTATATTTTTTCAGGTTATCCATTATGAACTTCCCAATGATTCAGAGACATTTGTGCATCGCTCTGGGCGTACTGGACGTGCAGGGAAAGAAGGTACTGCTCTTCTGATGTTTACTAACAACCAGAGGAGAACAGTTAAAACTCTTGAGCGTGATGTGGGTTGCAAGTTTGAGTTTGTTAGTCCACCAACTATTGAAGAGGTTTTGGAGTCTTCTGCTCAGCATGTCGTTGCTACTCTCAGTGGAGTTCATCCTGAATCTGTGCAGTTTTTCACACCAACTGCACAGAAATTGATTGATGAGCAAGGAACAGGTGCTCTTGCTGCTGCACTAGCACAGCTGAGTGGTTTTTCTCGACCTCCATCATCCCGGTCACTTATCTCTCATGAGCAGGTAATTGAGGCAATGAATGCCTAATTTCGTACAGGTTGTTTATTTTCCTGCAAATTAGGTGGTGAGTGAGATGCTGGTTTCTAATATTCAATTATTTCTTACTCTATTTCCTGTATCGTTCATAATAAAAAAACAATAGTCATCACTCAAATCTTTCTATAGAAAGTAATATATTGTAGGAAGACTTTGTTTTCAAGTCCTTTGGGGTCTGTGTTCTGGAGCCTTCTGGTGTCTTGCTATATCATTTGAAATTATGTGCAGGGATGGACGACATTGCAACTTATTCGAGATCCAGCTTTTTCCAGAGGGTTCCTGTCTGCTAGATCCGTCACTGGGTTTCTTTCAGATGTTTATTCTGCAGCTGCTGATGAAGTTGGAAAAATACATGTCATTGTAGATGAAAGGGTCAGTATCTACAATACCTCATTCTTCTTTTGATCCAGTGCTTTAATCCATTTCGTTTGAAATAAATTTTGGTGCTGATAATTATCAGGTTCAAGGAGCAGTTTTTGACCTGCCAGAGGAGATTGCAAAAGAGTTGCTGAACAGACAAATACCTCCCGGAAACACTATTTCCAAGATTTCCAAGGTTTACTTTTGCTTTTGGTTGCTTTCTCGCAATAGCAGCTTTTCCATGAAAAAACTATTAACAGGGATATAATGTGACTATTATTTTGTGTTGGCAGTTGCCAGCTCTGCAAGATGATGGGCCAGTGAGTGACTACTATGGCAGGTTTTCAGGCAGAGATCGGAATAGTCGACGTGGAGGTTCAAGGGATCGTCAAGGATCATCAGGCTTTAGGAGCTCCAGGGGTAGTAGTTGGGGTAGTGATGGTGCTGATGATTCATTTAGGAGTAGTGGTCGGAGTAGTCGAGGTAGCTCCAGGGGTGGTTGGGGTTCTAGTGATGGAGGCCGATCTCGGACTTCAAGAAGCACAGAGGATGATTGGCTTATTGGAGGTAGATTATCTAGCAGGTCATCATCACGAGACAGGTAATTCGAAGTTTCTCATACACTTGGAGAATGCAACTCGCCAAGTAATTAACAGTGACCTCATGCCATAATGAACTTGTATTCTGAACTTGCAGTTCCAGAAGCTTTGGAGGTTCCTGCTTCAATTGTGGGCGGTCCGGCCACAGGGCGTCAGAATGCCCTACCAAACAAGGATATTAGTTGCCCATCCCTAAGCATCAGTTTTCCGTACCAATGGTGGTCCACGTGCATCCGTAAACGTCAGTTTCAATGTCCAAAAAAAAAACGTCAGTTTTCCAGCACTATGTCGGGTTAGAGGCTGCTGCCACCACCGGCAGGCATTGATTTCTACTATTTTGTGTTTGTGGCTGTTGAAGGTCAATGTGAGTGGGAGACACTCCTCCAGGGCGTTACAAGAACCAAATTGAGCCATACGTCTGGAAAGAGTTTGGAGTTAATTTTGAACTGCTGACTCTTTCCCTCTCTCCCCCATTCCCCTCTCACATATGTAATTTGTTTGACTTTATATTCATTATATGTAGACAACCTCTTAAATTTACGTAAATGGGAACATTTCTTGAGGAATTTCATTTCAAGCTCTTAACTTTATAACAAAGATGGAACATACAACAAATGAAGTGAGCAAAATCTATCTACTTTCCAAAGAGAATGTTGATGACATTTCTAACCACAGGTCCTCTCTTGCTCTTAAGAACCTCCCTCACCGCCTTTTCGTTCGGCACAAACCCCTTACCTTTCATGTCCGCCAGTAACTCCCTCCCTTCCTCCACCTTCTCCTGCCCTGCAAAACCCTCGAACACCACCGTGTAGGTGGCGGCATTGGGCCGTACTCTCTTTTCCATCATCTCCAGTAAATACTTCTTAGCATCCTTAAGAAAATTGCCACTAGGGTCGGCAGCAAGTGCCTTGATGATGACACTGTAAGTGTAAGCATTGGGGCCCACCCCGGAGGCCAACATACGGAGGTATACTTTGAGAGCCTCCTTGGACTTGCCGGCGTTGGCGTAGGCGTCAATGACGGCAGTATGTGAAACAACGTCGGGCATGTGACCCTTGTCTTTAATCTGGGCAAAGAGCTCCAAGGCCTCGTGGGTTAAGCCGTCTTTGGACAAAGCGTCGAACATCTTGACTGCATTGTTGATGAGACCATCGGAGCGCATCTTGTGGAAGACTTCCTGCAGGTCTTTTGGGTCTTCTGGGTCCTCCACGGCGGGCTGCTTGTTGAAAGGGTCGTACGGCGGAGGGAGCTTCGACTTGTCGATGGCTTTCATGGCGGCGGCGGGCGTCGATTCGTCGTTGTCTTCGTCGTCTGATGGGAGAGAAAAGTTTACCTTGGTATTGATATTGGGGTTGGTTTCGGAGGAGCTGAAGAACCTAACCCTAGCAAGAGTATGAAAAGGAGGTGGTGAAAATGGAGGAAGCAGGGTCCTCGGATTGTTTGCTGCGAGAAAAGAAGCAGAACAAGAAGCAAAGGACGTGCCTTTGTTGCTTGCTGCAGCTATGGCTATAAGGCCCTTACTGGCAGAGAAGGCGAAAGGACTGGACTTGTTGGTAGAGGCAAGAAGAAGAAAGGCCCGAGATCCCAGTGTGCCCGCCATTGTTATCATTATCAAGTATGTGTCCCTTCAGTCCTCTGGGTTTTCATTTTCTACTCCCAATTTTATTGTTTTGGGGATAATTTTGACTCCCAATTTCTTAGAGAACGTTCTGATCGAGTGTTAATGGGCCAGTGGGCCCATTTATGATTTTAAGTAGATTAATAATGCCTCATAAAAAAACCATTTATGATTTTAAGTAGATTAATAATGCCTCATAAAATTAAAAAGAATTAGAGAACACGTTTCTTTTTTTGTTGGTTTGCTAAATACCAATATTTGACAAATGTGAAGGCTTGCAAAATTTTGATTTCAAACCTCTATTTTGGGATTGAAGGTGAATACTAAAATGCAATTTGTATGCAGCAATGAGAAAAATGGTGGTCAACTAATAGGCCTCCCAAGTTAATTATTGAATCTCACTATTTCTTGGAGCTCCTGTTTGTACTCATTAATAAGCTGAGCTTGTGATGAGAGAGAGAGTCATGTTGCTTACTTCAATGCCCGGCTGGTGGTGGAAACTGTTAACATTAAAGAGTCTACTTTGTTTGTATCAACTTGAAATTGACCTTAGCTATATCGATCTGCTGCAGTCTGCAGTTGCTCTATATCTCTATATATTCTTTGTGGTAAGGAAAAGGTGAAGGGAAGTCAATCATTGCTGAGTCACTGAGTGCCCTTTGACATTTACTTGCTTTTCATCATATTTGGTATCAGCAGGACTCACCATGGCAACCATGAGAATGCTGCTCTTTTTGGCTAACGTATGCTCTGCCGGGATTCGCGAAATCTTCTCTGTTACTGATCCCGGGGATGGTATTGTCTTAAACATCAATCAATGCTTATTCTTCATACATTCATCTCCTACTTAGTTGAAATTTTGAGTTTCGAATTTCTACTTTTTTCCCAAAATGTAAACTTGGAAAGATTTTCCATATCCCTTCATAATAGATTAATGAAAAAGGGAAATTCTGCATATACATGTTTAAAGACTTTGTTAGCTAGTTGTTGAATTTTTTTTTCTTGGTATGTGTGTTGGTCCAGCTGCTGTTCTCAGATCCTTGAAGATGTCATGGCAAAATATGCCAGCCAGCTATAACGTCTCCGATGATGATCCGTGTGGTTCCAACTGAGATGGAGTCACCTGCAACAACAACAATACCGGGGTGTCTGAACGGTGAGTAACTGTTGATCTCTCTTCGAATTTTGATACAAACCTCATACTTTAAGGGAATGACCCGCTTAGTTTCTTCCTTAACCAAACTTATTGCTTCAATGTGCAGGAGATTGAAAATCTGGGACATCAAGTGGGAACTTATGGATGTCATATGGGGGACTCACTGATTTAAACATACTTGTGAGTATGACATAATGATCCCCTTTTTGCATGCATTATGTTCATATCTTTATCTTGATCATCAACAGATTCTCCTTTGTTGATGCTGAAATGTTAATGTTGTTGGATATGTGGTCTAAGCATTATGGCCACTAATTGGATTATATATGAATTGTGTTTCACATTGATTGTGACTCACATGGATTGTGACCCACATGTTGTGATACACATGTTATTGTGAAACACATGTGTGGATGAGTTGGTGCACTAGTGTTCTACTTTACATCCATCCCTATATAAAGGGGAGGAGGGAGCACTCTCAAACCATCCCAAAAATTGAGAGTTCAAAGTAGTTAGAAGCTAGTGCTTTTCTAAGTGTTCCCTTGAGAGAAATAAGATTGAGATTTTGAGTGTGAGGTTTGGTTTTGTACTCTAATTTTGAGTAAAACCAACAAGGGTATTTGGGGATGTTATTGGGAAGTGAAATTGAGAGTTAAACGAGTGTTCCTCTTGTATTCTACTTGTTCAAATTAGTGGAAATTGTAATCTCCCTCCCATGGACGTAGGCAAATTTCCGAACCACATAAATTCCTTGTGTTGTTATTCTCTTTGCTTACTCTCATTTAAATTTGCACATCATCAGCACCATAGTCACCTATTCACGCTGCCTAACAATTGGTATCAGAGCCATGACAAGCATGAAGTTCGACCTGGTGCCTTTCGATGGAAAGTCAAAGCATTTGGAAAAGTACTGTCAAGGATGTGTTGTTACAAATAGGGCTGTATAAGGTTTTGCTCAACCAAAAGCCTGAGGACATGAAAGATGATGATTGAAAGGAACTACAAGCAAAAACAGTGAGCACAATATGACTCAGCCTTGTTCCAGAAATCAAGACGTGGTAGAAGTAAATCTTGTGGAAGAAATGGCCAAAATGATCGTTCCAGATCGCGTCCAAGGAAAGATGTGGAGTGTCAATACTACCATAAAGAGGGACATCCGGCGATTTTGTCGCCATTTGAAAAAGGACTTGGAAGATAGGAAGAATCAAAAGCCAACAGAAGCGAATGTCGTCAACAACAAAATCGATGATGATGACGTTGCGTTGAGAGCTCAAAGTACTTAGAAGCAAGTGTTTCTTTATTATAAATGCACCGAACAACGGATTATTACTTACAATATGATCTGTCTTAAGTTTGTGATTTAATGCGCCGACAGCAGTCAAACATTAAATCGTTTCAACCCTATTCTAAATATCCCGAACAGCAGATCAACATTTAGCTTTGAATTGAAATTTAAGCACTAAAACATATGAAGTAAAAGAAATTCAAAAAGTAAAACACATGGAGATTAAAAAGTAAAACACATGGAGATTATATTCATACTTACAAATGTTAGAAAGAAAATACCCACATATATATGGAATTATAAGTAAAACTAAAATAATAACAAGAATTTAAGTAGAAAAAAAAAATGGTTTTTCACAAGAATCAAAAGTAAAACACATGGAGATTATATTCATACTTACAAATGTTAGAAAGAAAATACCCACACATATATGGAATTATAAGTAAAACTAAAATAATAACAAGAATTTAAGTAGAAAAAATGGTTTTTCACAAGAATCACCGAACAACGGTAGGAAACTTGTGAAGATGGAAGAAGAAATACGAGGAATGCGGTATTAAAAACTCTTGAATTACCTTAGAATTACCTAACCTTAGGTTTTTCTTAAGAAAAACATAAAAATGTATTTAAAGAGAAGTTTAAGAAATTCTAAGAACAAAATAAAAAAAAATGAAATTAAAATAACTAATTAACATAAGTTACAAATGGTCCCAAAATAAATCTACCAAAAAAAAGAATTAAAAGAAAAGAGAAAAAAAACTACTAAATGAAACTAAAATGAACAAAAAAAGAAGTAAAATTGGGACAAAAAGGGACCAAGATTACATGAAATGGCCTCCCTATTTATAGAGGGAGTGTCAAAATCCAAATAAAAAAATACAAAAATAAAATAAAATAATGAAATGATGAACAATGATGATTTTTTGCTGATTTTAGGCTGAAAAGTAACTGATTTTTTGTGCAAAATAGGGTAGGTTGGAGTAGGTTGCTTCGGACTGGGCTGCACGGGTGCAGGAAATGCACTATGCAGGGAGTTGGTGAGGCGTGAGCTGGATTGGAGGCTACAGAAATGGGCTGGACAGGCGTTGTAGCGCGGTGAGGTGTGGCCGAAGTGGAGTTCATCTCTTCAGGAAGCGCGTGCTGAGGGATGGCTTCGATATCGGTAGACACGGGCCGACGTGGACAACTCCTTCCGGGACACACGCACTGAAGACAGGTCTCATCATCGATAGGCACTCGTCAATCGTCTCACGGGCTAATGACTTAGCGCGAATGAGAATTGGGTTGGACTTTTTGGGCCATGTGTCGTTAGGCTTTGCTGGGACTTGGGCGAATTGGGCTGGACAGATTGGGTGCCCACTTGAATGGGCTGCAAACTTGGATTGGGCTTCTACAAAAGAATTTTTCAATTTAAAAATTAATTATATCATTTCACCGAATTTCGTCCATAATTTTTTCGTTATAATTCCGATCGAGACTATTTATTCGGAAAAACGCTCCAAATTCCGAATTTTATTTTCCAAATTCCAAACTTTATTTTACAAAAATCCCACAAAATATATTATTTTCTCCAATTATTTCTTATTTTAATATTAAAAGTCAAGTATAAAGGGTATAAAATAATATAAAATAATACTTATTTAAAGCTCTATCATGTTTCTCTCATGCTAGCACACGTCTTAGACAATCACGACCTAACAAGGAACTTAGATTTCTTCTAGTTGTTATCCTCCACAACTAACACAATTCCTCTTTGAATGCACCAAGTTAGCATGCAACTATTTACCCATGGAACAGAGATTTCTTCTCATATACAAAAGAGACAGAACAATTCAATGGAATCCCACCTAACCAGTCTTTATAATTTAACATTTTGCAAGTTTCAATCTTTCAAGTATTACACATATTTAATGGCCAAGAGAAGAATAACACTACTCCGAAAATACTAATTTCAATAATGCTAACATTTTTACACAAAATATATACAACTTCAATTTAAAGTAATTAAACTACATAAAGAGACCTCTAACTTTGATGCAGAGAACGAGAAGGGATTAGATGTAACAACCCGTACCTACGGGAAGGGTAAAAATGTAATTTGTGTGAAGTTTTGTAAAAAAGGACGATTTTGCCCTTGTGAATAGTAGACGAAAATGTTGACTTTTTGGTAACTTAATAATTTTCACGTAGACCGAGGACCGTTGGGTAGGTCTCGACGTCCTGAGTACAACGACAGGCGGCACGCTGTCATCGGACGTCGGACGGAAAAGTTACAGGTCTAGAACGGTCGAGGGCAAAACGGTAATTAATTATACAAGGGGTATTTTGGTCATTTCCTTTCAGCAAAGCAGATGAAGACAAGTGGCAAAAGGGGATTGGGATATTTTTTCTGCTTGTCCATAGGATTGTGGACACGTGGGGGTGCTGGATTGTTCCACAAAGGTCTAAAGTGTGCACGGCCACACTTTGTCCATTTTGAAACCGTGCAAACCTTGTGTGCGCAGAAAACAGAGAGAAGAACTTGGGGAGACGGTGATCGATTCAAGGGGTGAGTGCGGTTTTGGTGAACTGAGAGAGTGACAGGGAGCTTACGGTGAGTTGGTGGTGGTGCTATTGGACGGAAACCGTGCACGGCGGCACTGTGGCAGTGCAGCTAAGCTTCTGTGAAAACGGGGAGGCCGTGAGCTCGTGGAGGCGGTTGTGCCGTGTGGTGAGGCAAACCAAGGCTATAGGAGGTCCAAGGGGTTGCAGGGAGTCCAACAAACACCGTGGCAGGCGGCGGTGCTCACGGCGGCGACTGAATCGCAGGGTAAGTTTCTTTACTCTGTTTCCCGTGATTTTTCAAATGCAAAGTCATGGAGTTGGGCTTAGAGTCGAGGGATTAGGAGGTCAGGGTGATGTTCAGGGAGGTCCTAGGAATGGTTTGTGATGGCTGCCGTGACGGGGGCGTACACGGCGGGGCTCAGTCGACGGCGAGTACCCAGTACTCTGTTTTGGCCGTGACTTCAAACTTGAAGTCGTGGACTTCGGGGATGAATCGACGGATTCTGTGAGTTGGGTAGGACTAAGTAGGGTCCTAGGAAGGTGCTGGTATTGCCACCGTGAAGGGGGAAGCAGTGGACGACCGGGAAGGAAAACAGGGGCTGCGGGCCGTCTGTTTCGCGGCCGTGAACGGCGGGTTTCCGGCCGTGATTCTTCGAGGTTAGGACATGGTCAGGTTGCTTAGGACGGGACGAAGAGGTTAGGATTGGATTGAACCGAAATGGTAGTCGGATTACAGAGAACCGTTCACGCCGGTTCAACTGTGTTGAACCGGGTGACTCGAGGAAGGAGATGCACTGTAGCAGGCGCGTGAGGCCCATGCGCAGCCACTTTGGGCGGCGCGTGGAGGCGCGTGGTGATGATTCCGGCCAAGCTTCCAACATGGTTTTGGTTCTAAATGTCCTAAGGAATCCAATGGTATAGTTTTCGGGTTAATCGGACGGTGTTACGAGATGGTTCGGGAATCCGTACGGTTTAGGGTTTAGGATTAAAATATTATTAAATTCCCGAAAAATTGGGAAAAATAGGGAAGGTATCCGTGATATAATTGTGACCCTATTTGGTATCCATTGACAGGACGGGAGACACCAGAGACGGTTGAGGAGCGCACGGAGCGCGAGTGACTTGCTCTGAACTGTGAGTGGACTCTTTCTTACTTCCGAGCATGCCTAACTGTTTTTATTAATGTTTGATGCTTTTTATGCGTGATTATATGTGATTGAGATGTTTGCATGTTTTTCGAGACGTTTTTGGGATTTTGCACGTTTTTCGAGAAAACGCGGGTTTTCAGATTTTGATGCTATAATGTAGGAATTTAACCTAAAAACGTTTTCTGATGATGGTAAACGGGTTGTGGAATCTGATTTAGGATTTTCCTATGGTTTTGTTATGAACATGGATCTTTTTCCGGATTTGGGTTCGGAATGTCGGTTCTGAACGCCGGAAGGGCTTCGAACCGGGGATTTCGAATTCGAATTTGGCGATGGATTGTGAATTGGTTTTACACTGGATATGGATTGGATTTGCTGGATCTGGATATTGGGTTTAAAGACCCGGATATTGATTGACGGGGGACGGGCCCGGATTGAGTTTAAAGACTCGGGAGTTTAAAGACTCGGATAGTTACGATATTACCCCCATAGGCCTATTGAGTTTAAAGACTCGGGAGTTTAAAGACTCGGATTTATATGTGAGGCCTGGTTGAGTTTAAAGACTCGGATAGGTCCAGCAGGTTTGATCGAAAAAAAATGGTTTGATGTTTATGCTCTGGTTTCTATATCAGTTTTGTAGTGTATCTGTTTCTTATGGTGTTTATAGTGTTTCTGTTTCTTATGATGTTTCATATTATGACTTTTCTAATACTTCGTTGGGCATGCCTGGTTTTAAACCGGAGGGAACAAATGATTATATTTCTTTACTTTGATTTGATGGTAAACGGTTTTAAAATTTTTATTCCTTTTGGTCCACTCACACCTTCTTTTTTTTCAAATTCCCTCCAGGTCGTGGTGATAGCGCTGGGGTGAACGTTGAGGCAGATATCGAGGCATAGAGCTTCCGACGTTTTTCCGTTGCGGACTTAGACTTGTAGGACTTTTGGTGCCCATTTTGTAGAACTATGCTCTGGCTTACTGTTGTATATATTTACTCCTTCGTCTGATAGTTATGCTTATAGTTGTATTAAGGTCATGTTTTGGTACTGTAAGTGTGATTGTCAGACGGGAGCAGGATTCTTCCCGGGTATCGAGGTGATATTTGGGACGGGTCCTGACAATTGGTATCAGAGCATAGGTTGTGTCAATTTGTGTTGGGTCTAGGTTGTTATACTAACTCTATGCCTCTTTCAGCGTACGATTGATCATGCCTCCGAGACGTGAACCCCCTCCACGACCTGAAGATGAAGCGGCGATAGGGACTGAGAGCGCTTCGATTGAGAGAGCCCAGAGGCTAGGGGCTACTACGTTCAGCGGTGGGGCTGATCCCGAGGAAGCTCACCGATGGATCACCCGATTAGAACGTATTTTTGGGGTGATGCACTGTCCTCCCGAGGATCGGGTATTGTTAGCTACTTTTCTGTTGGATGGAGCTGCCTACGAGTGGTGGTACACGCTGGAACTGTCCGGCTGGGATGCACATACCGTGACTTGGGAGACGTTCCGGGAGCGGTTTCTAGATCAGTACTATCCCCGTTCTTTCAGGGATGCGAAGGAAGCGGAATTCCTTCACTTGAAGCAAGGGAATTTGACAGTTGCTGAGTATGAGCAGAGGTTCCAGATGCTATCTCGTTTTGCCCCGGCATTTGTGGCGACTGAGGCGGAGAAGTGCCGCCGGTTTGAGTTGGGCCTCCGGGGAGAGATCAGGGCCATAGTGACAGCCGGCTCTTTTTCTACATTCCGAGAGTTGTCTGATGCTGCTGTCAGGGTGGAGGCCAGTTTACCTGCTCGACCACAGTATTCGGGCAGTGTTCGACGCCGAGAGCAGTCATTTCCAGGAGCATCGAGTCAGAGGCCCCCGAAACGGGGTAATTTTGGTGGATCATTATCGGCTGGTGGAGCCCGGTATGGCAGACCAGGCAGTTTTCAGGGCTCGGGATTTCGAGGAGCTAGGTCACAGCCGACTCCTCAGGCGAGTGCGACTTCAGTGGCTTCTACAGGGAGGCATACCGGTGGACCCGGTAGGGACACTTGTTTCTATTGCGGAGAGCGAGGACATTTCCGTCGGGAGTGCCCATTGTTAGCTCCGGAGGGTGGAGCAGGCAGAGGTGCAGCAGAACCCGGGCGGAGTACTGCTTCAGTGTCAGGGGCGGCAGGCCCTAGGGGTGGCGGTGGTGCCACGAGCAGTTCCAGAGGGCGCGGGAGGTCATCGGGACCTCAGGCGCGAGTTTTTGCGATGACTCAGCAGGAGGCCAGGTCAGCACCGGGAGTGGTGACAGGTACACTCACCATACTTGGTCACACTGTTTTTACTTTGATAGATCCCGGGGCTACCCATTCATTTATAGCTCGGAGTTGTAGTTTGGTTAAGGAGAGGGAGGTGTCTACTTTGGATTGTGCGTTAGGCGTGAGTACACCTACTGGGGAGATGTTGGTAGTGACTCAGGTTTTGGGAGAGTGTCCGGTGATGGTAGGCCAGGTGGAGTTACTGGCAGATTTGTTACTCTTGGATTTACGGGACTTTGATGTGATCTTGGGTATGGACTGGTTGACGAGACATCATGCTTCTATCGAATGTTTCGATAGGAGAGTGACTTTTCGGAGTCCCGGATTATCAGAGACTACGTTTCAGGGGGATCAGCGTGCATTTCCTACGGGAGTTATTTCGGCACTCGAGGCTAGCAAATTGTTACGTAAGGAGTGCCAGGGTTACTTAGCTCATGTGGTGGATACGCGTGCTACGCCAGTGAGGGCAGAGGATATACCAGTGGTACGGGAGTTTCCCGATGTTTTTCCCGAGGAGTTGCCAGGACTACGCCCACACCGAGATCTTGAGTTTACGATTGAGCTTCTACCAGGTACACAGCCTATTTCTCAGACTCCTTATCGTATGGCACCTGCAAAATTGAGGGAACTTAAGGCCCAGTTGCAAGAGTTGGTCGATATAGGATTTATTCGACCGAGTATGTCACCTTGGGGAGCACCTGTTTTGTTTGTCAAGAAAAAGGACGGAGGATTGAGATTGTGTGTGGATTACAGGCAACTGAATAAGGTAACTATTCGGAATAAGTACCCCCTACCCCGGATTGATGATTTGTTTGACCAGCTCAGGGGAGCACAGTATTTCTCGAAGATTGATCTTCGTTCCGGTTATCACCAGTTAAGGGTTAAAGAGGAGGATATACCGAAGACAGCTTTCCGGACCAGGTACGGTCACTATGAGTTTGTGGTGATGCCTTTTGGTTTGACTAATGCCCCAGCAGCTTTTATGGACCTTCTGAACCGAGTGTTCCGGCCCTACTTGGATCGTTTTGTGATTGTCTTCATTGATGATATTTTGGTGTATTCGAAGAGTGCGAAGGCGCATGAGAAACATCTGAAGATCGTGCTTAAAACGTTGAGGGAGCATCAGTTGTATGCGAAGCTCAGTAAGTGTCAGTTCTGGTTGACTAGTGTCGGATTTCTTGGCCATGTGATTTCGGCCGAGGGCATTCGTGTGGATCCTCAGAAAGTTGAGGCGGTAGCCAATTGGGAACAGCCTAAGACGGTGACGGAAATTCGGAGTTTTCTGGGTTTGGCAGGGTATTACCGACGTTTTATTGAGGGCTTTTCTATTCTTGCAGCACCGTTGACGAGGTTGACACGGAAGGGAGTTCGGTTTGAGTGGGACGATAAATGTGAACAGAGTTTCCAGGAGCTTAAAAGGCGGTTGACAACTGCTCCTGTGTTGGCCCTTCCAGATGATAGTGGGGAGTTCGAGGTGTACAGTGACGCTTCTTTACAAGGTTTGGGTTGTGTCTTGATGCAGCACGGGAAAGTGATTGCTTATGCTTCCCGGCAATTAAAACCCCATGAGGTGAACTACCCTACACATGACTTGGAACTGGCTGCGGTGGTTCATGCATTGAAGATTTGGCGACATTACTTGTACGGTGAGAAGTGCAGGATCTTCACGGACCACAAGAGTTTGAAGTATTTATTCACTCAAAAGGAATTGAACCTCAGACAGCGCCGTTGGTTGGAGTTACTTAAGGACTACGACTGTACTATTGAGTATCATCCAGGGAAGGCTAATGTGGTAGTCGATGCTCTGAGCAGGAAGTTAGCTGGTTCTTTGTCGCATCTGAGGACAGTACGATTACCTCTGCTGGTTGAGCTCCGTAGGTTGGGAGTAGAGTTGACTGTGGATGATCAGGGAGCACTCCTAGCGAGTTTCCATGTGCGACCTGTTTTGATTGATCAGGTGATTGATGCTCAGTTTGAGGACCCTATTCTGGGCATCATTCGGATTGAGGTCGAGGCTGGAGAAAGACAGGATTTTGAGATACGTGAGGATGGAGCCTTGGTTAAGAATGGACGGTTGTGTGTACCTGAGGATAAAGCTTTGAAGAAGGTGATACTGGATGAGGCTCACTGTTCAGCTTATGCGATGCATCCTGGTGGGACCAAGATGTATCGTACACTTCGAGAGCATTACTGGTGGTCAGGGATGAAACGTGAAATTGCAGAGTATGTCAGTAGATGCTTGATTTGTCAACAGGTAAAAGCCGAGCGGCAGAGACCTTATGGAGCAATGCAACCTTTGCCGATCCCCGAGTGGAAATGGGATCACCTGACTATGGATTTCGTGTTCAAGCTTCCGAGAACACCGAAGGGACATGATGGTGTGTGGGTTATTGTGGATCGACTTACGAAGTCTGCTCATTTCTTGCCAGTACGGGAGAACTTCAGGTTGGAACAGTTTGCACAGTTGTTTATAAATGAGATTATTCGGTTACATGGGACTCCGGAGTCGATAGTATCTGATAGAGATCCGAGATTCACTTCTCGATTTTGGCAAAGCTTACAGGAAGCTTTTGGGACTAAATTACACTTCAGTACTGCTTTTCAACCTCAGACTGATGGGCAGTCTGAGCGGACTATCCAGATTCTCGAGGACATGATGCGAGCTTGTGTGCTTCAGTTTCAGGGTACTTGGGAATCACATCTGCCTTTGATGGAGTTCGCCTACAATAACAGTTATCAGGAGAGCATTGGGATGGCTCCTTACGAGGCTTTGTATGGGCGGCAGTGTCAGACTCCATTGTGTTGGACTGAAGTTGGTGAGAGGAGGTTGACTACTTCTGAGCTGGTGGAGCTTACTCAGGAAAAAGTGGTATTGATTAGGGATCGATTGAAGGCAGCGCAGGACCGCCAAAAGAGCTACGCTGACCGTAGGATCAGGGATTTGGAGTTTGCTGTTGGAGACTGGGTTTTCCTGAAGTTATCTCCTTGGAAAGGGATTGTACGATTTGGCAGACGAGGGAAGTTGAGTCCTCGTTACATTGGACCGTATGAGATCTTGGAGCGGATTGGTCCTGTAGCTTATCGATTGGCCTTACCAGCAGATTTGGAAAAGGTACATAATGTCTTTCATGTTTCTATGCTTCGGAAATACATTCGAGATGATTCGCATGTTTTGGAAGCACAACCAGTGGAACTGAGGGAAGACTTGAGTTTCGAAGAGCAACCTGTTGCAATCTTGGATCGGAAGGATAAAGTTTTGCGAAGGAAGACGGTTCCCTTAGTGAAGGTATTGTGGAGAAATCATCAGGTCGAAGAAGCTACTTGGGAACCCGAGGCCTTGATGCGGGAACAGTACCCTTATTTATTTCACTGAATTTCGAGGACGAAATTCTTTTTAGGGGGGTAGATTATAACAACCCGTACCTACGGGAAGGGTAAAAATGTAATTTGTGTGAAGTTTTGTAAAAAAGGACGATTTTGCCCTTGTGAATAGTAAACGAAAATGTTGACTTTTTGGTAACTTAATAATTTTCACGTAGACCGAGGACCGTTGGGTAGGTCTCGACGTCCTGAGTACAACGACAGGCGGCACGCTGTCATCGGACGTCGGACGGAAAAGTTACAGGTCTAGAACGGTCGAGGGCAAAACGGTAATTAATTATACAAGGGGTATTTTGGTCATTTCCTTTCAGCAAAGCAGATGAAGACAAGTGGCAAAAGGGGATTGGGATATTTTTTCTGCTTGTCCATAGGATTGTGGACACGTGGGGGTGCTGGATTGTTCCACAAAGGTCTAAAGTGTGCACGGCCACACTTTGTCCATTTTGAAACCGTGCAAACCTTGTGTGCGCAGAAAACAGAGAGAAGAACTTGGGGAGACGGTGATCGATTCAAGGGGTGAGTGCGGTTTTGGTGAACTGAGAGAGTGACAGGGAGCTTACGGTGAGTTGGTGGTGGTGCTATTGGACGGAAACCGTGCACGGCGGCACTGTGGCATTGCAGCTAAGCTTCTGTGAAAACGGGGAGGCCGTGAGCTCGTGGAGGCGGTTGTGCCGTGTGGTGAGGCAAACCAAGGCTATAGGAGGTCCAAGGGGTTGCAGGGAGTCCAACAAACACCGTGGCAGGCGGCGGTGCTCACGGCGGCGACTGAATCGCAGGGTAAGTTTCTTTACTCTGTTTCCCGTGATTTTTCAAATGCAAAGTCGTGGAGTTGGGCTTAGAGTCGAGGGATTAGGAGGTCAGGGTGATGTTCAGGGAGGTCCTAGGAATGGTTTGTGATGGCTGCCGTGACGGGGGCGTACACGGCGGGGCTCAGTCGACGGCGAGTACCCAGTACTCTGTTTTGGCCGTGACTTCAAACTTGAAGTCGTGGACTTCGGGGATGAATCGACGGATTCTGTGAGTTGGGTAGGACTAAGTAGGGTCCTAGGAAGGTGCTGGTATCGCCACCGTGAAGGGGGAAGCAGTGGACGACCGGGAAGGAAAACAGGGGCTGCGGGCCGTCTGTTTCGCGGCCGTGAACGGCGGGTTTCCGGCCTTGATTCTTCGAGGTTAGGACATGGTCAGGTTGCTTAGGACGGGACGAAGAGGTTAGGATTGGATTGAACCGAAATGGTAGTCGGATTACAGAGAACCGTTCACGCCGGTTCAACTGTGTTGAACCGGGTGACTCGAGGAAGGAGATGCACTGTAGCAGGCGCGTGAGGCCCATGCGCAGCCACTTTGGGCGGCGCGTGGAGGCGCGTGGTGATGATTCCGGCCAAGCTTCCAACATGGTTTTGGTTCTAAATGTCCTAAGGAATCCAATGGTATAGTTTTCGGGTTAATCAGACGGTGTTACGAGATGGTTCGGGAATCCGTACGGTTTAGGGTTTAGGATTAAAATATTATTAAATTCCCGAAAAATTGGGAAAAATAGGGAAGGTATCCGTGATATAATTGTGACCCTATTTGGTATCCATTGACAGGACGGGAGACACCAGAGACGGTTGAGGAGCGCACGGAGCGCGAGTGACTTGCTCTGAACTGTGAGTGGACTCTTTCTTACTTCCGAGCATGCCTAACTGTTTTTATTAATGTTTGATGCTTTTTATGCGTGATTATATGTGATTGAGATGTTTGCACGTTTTTCGAGACGTTTTTGGGATTTTGCACGTTTTTCGAGAAAACGCGGGTTTTCAGATTTTGATGCTATAATGTAGGAATTTAACCTAAAAACGTTTTCTGATGATGGTAAACGGGTTGTGGAATCTGATTTAGGATTTTCCTATGGTTTTGTTATGAACATGGATCTTTTTCCGGATTTGGGTTCGGAATGTCGGTTCTGAACGCCGGAAGGGCTTCGAACCGGGGATTTCGAATTCGAATTTGGCGATGGATTGTGAATTGGTTTTACACTGGATATGGATTGGATTTGCTGGATCTGGATATTGGGTTTAAAGACCCGGATATTGATTGACGGGGGACGGGCCCGGATTGAGTTTAAAGACTCGGGAGTTTAAAGACTCGGATAGTTACGATATTACCCCCATAGGCCTATTGAGTTTAAAGACTCGGGAGTTTAAAGACTCGGATTTATGTGTGAGGCCTGGTTGAGTTTAAAGACTCGGATAGGTCCAGCAGGTTTGATCGAAAAAAAATGGTTTGATGTTTATGCTCTGGTTTCTATATCAGTTTTGTAGTGTATCTGTTTCTTATGGTGTTTATAGTGTTTCTGTTTCTTATGATGTTTCATATTATGACTTTTCTAATACTTCGTTGGGCATGCCTGGTTTTAAACCGGAGGGAACAAATGATTATATTTCTTTACTTTGATTTGATGGTAAACGGTTTTAAAATTTTTATTCCTTTTGGTCCACTCACACCTTCTTTTTTTTCAAATTCCCTCCAGGTCGTGGTGATAGCGCTGGGGTGAACGTTGAGGCAGATATCGAGGCATAGAGCTTCCGACGTTTTTCCGTTGCGGACTTAGACTTGTAGGACTTTTGGTGCCCATTTTGTAGAACTATGCTCTGGCTTACTGTTGTATATATTTACTCCTTCGTCTGATAGTTATGCTTATAGTTGTATTAAGGTCATGTTTTGGTACTGTAAGTGTGATTGTCAGACGGGAGCAGGATTCTTCCCGGGTATCGAGGTGATATTTGGGACGGGTCCTGACATTAGATGGAATTGTATATGGTCCAGGCCTATCACAATAACTTCAAAATAAAATTACAAAATTTATCTTCATCTAATTTTTACAGGTTTCAGTCTTCCACTCAATTATTCCAACATAAACAATATAGAATCCATTTGGATAAGTCACCACTAGGTAGCCTAAAATACTTTCGTATTAATGTGACACTTACAAAAGAGAGCAAGAAAATGAGGTGTTGTAAGGGATCGACGGCCAGACGCGGTCATAAGGGATCGACGGCGCCGATGGAAGCTTCAATGAAGAGCGAGCGGCTAGAATCGACTTCGACAGTTCGAACTTTGAAGTCTGTCGTTTGGAGTGGAATCAACTTCGACAGTGTCGTCTAGGGACGGGAAAGAGGTTGCGCTGGAATCAATCGACAGCTTCGAAGTCTGCCATTTGGAGATTGGGGAGAGGCTGGAATTGACTTCGACGGCTTCAAAGTCTATCGTCTGGGGATTGGGGAGAGGCTGGAATCAAAGGAAAGTTTGAGGTGTAGACTGGTGTGACCGTGTGAGGAACGAGGAAGGAAGGAGGGAGATCTGAGTCTGTCGTCCGAGGGAGAGGGAGGGATGAGAAGGCTGTCAAAATTCGAAGTGGGAAGTGATAAAACTAGGAGAAGGATTCTAAGTCCAGGGTTTCATACAAAAATGAAATAAAACGTCGTTTTGTACAAAGTTAACTAATGCATTTCGAGCCGGTTTGGTCCTGTTTCACCATCCTTTCGATTTGGTTCAATTTGGTTTGGTCCGATGTAACTGTACCAAAAATCAAAACCGAACCGGTTCAGTCCTGTTCGATTCGATTTTCTCCAAACGGTCTCGATTTTTTTTCGGTTCGGTAATTTTCGGTTTGGTTACAGTTCGATATAGTTTTTCGGTCTGTTTTTTGGAACCGATTAATTGGGTTACCCGGTATTGCAAAGGACGCTTAGCTTGGAATTGAACTGCAAGGACAGTGTCTGAGTGAATTTTGTTTTTTATAAATTACAATGCATGCATAGTTAAATATTTTATTTATTTTATTGTATGATTTATGTTGCAATGATTTGAGTATGATTTTGAAATGCCTATTTGATGATTTTCTAGATTTATTGATTGGTTATGGACATGGTTATTTTATGGAAATGGTATTTTTTGCTTAGACCGGGTGTTGAATGTGTTTTGACTTGGTTTTGAGTCAAGAAATTGTGTTTAATGAGTTTTCCTGGTTTTGTGGACTGTTACCCACAGTCAACCATCCTCATATATGGTCCACGCTCAGACACCCAAAACACGGCTCCTGAGGCTGGAGATTTGATTAGTTCTCAAACGTCCGAGAGCTCGACTCTGTTTTCTTGAGTCTACTCGAACGTCTAGAACTCGGCTTTGTTTTCCCTAGTTTTCCTACGCATAGTGCAGTTTGCTTATTGAGACTAGTAATTGAGCTTCGAGGATTGGTTGGTTGTGTTTTATTATTGATGCTTGTGTCCATATGTTTTTACATTGGTTGGCTTGATTTACAGATATTGGATCGGTTGGTTTGATTTACTGTTACTGGTATTGGTTGGTTTTGGCTTACCTTATTGATATTTGTGTCTATGTGATTTTATATAATTTGATGGACATGGATTTCAGGAAATGTGAGCCACAAGCTGTTTACTGATATATTATGATGTTTGTGGTCCTATGGTTTATGGTTTGCTTTTCTGATATTTATGCATGATTTAGAAACTAAAGAGTAAATGTTTATTTTCGTCCACTCACATTTTTTACAATGTTTATGACCTTTCAGGTCGTTGCACGAAAATCGGGGCAGATCGAAAGGTGGAGACATGAACATTAAGCTAGTATGAGTATCCCTTATCTAATAAGTGTTGAGGCTAATATCAAAATTTTAATTCGTTTGTTAGACGAGAGCAGGACTAAGCACGATTATCAAAACTTTTTAGAAGCGAGTCTTGGCAGGACTTACCATGGAAACCATGTGAATGCTATTTTTTTGCTATCATCTACTCTTCATGGTGAAATCTCCTCTGCTTCTGACCCTAATTAATGATGGTATAGTCTTAAATACCAATACTTATTCTTCATACATTCATCTTTTAATTGATAGATATTTTGAGTATGTGCTTTTCTCCTATGTAAACTAGGAATGAATTGCCATATCGCTTGATATTGTAACGAAAAAATGAACATCATGCACAAACATGTCTGACGACTTTCTTAATTAAAGCAGGTGCTGATTGATTTGTTTATGCTTTGGTCGATCCAGCTGCTGTACTCAGATCTTTTTTTTTTTAAAGCACATGGATATATATTAAGCTACAAATAGACAAATACAAAGTCAGTTGCAAGGCCAAGTTTAATTAAAAAAATACAAATGTAAAAGAAACCGCAACACCTCAGGTCGCAAGGTGTGCACCAGATAAGATGAGGTCCTCCAACGCGACATAGCATTTACAAAAACAGGAGGGTGCGATCTAATGTGTACCACCTCTCTGAGATTAAATTGGTGGGCAGGGTGGACCGTCCCAGGATACCGCATCAAGAGGGAGGGGGCTTATTAGCCCAACTCATGGAAAATTACTCCGAGCCGCTGGAACAACTGAAATGATGATCCTTTTGGTTCTAACTGGGATGGAGTCAGCTGCAACAACATTTCAAGGGTGTCTGAACCGTGTACTCTTGATCTATCTTCGTTTTGTTAATGACAGGCTTAAGGTCTTCCTTTAATCAAATTTGCTTCTATGTGCAGGAGATTATCATACCGGGACCTCAAAGGGGAACTTATTGATGACATTTTTGGAGACTTACTGAATTAACATGCTTGTAAGTATGGCATAATCAATCCAATTTTTGCCAGCATTATGATAACCATCGATTGATTCTTCTTAAACCTGAAACGTTCACATTGTGCGAGGACCTTTTGTCCAATCCTGGCCTCACAGGTTCTCTCCCCCAGAATAGGCACTCTGACGAAGTTAAAAACCCTGTAAGAACTAGCAAGTACTTCAAATCTGTCAATGCAATTGCAATGCCACTGAAAAAAAAAAATAGTATACAAGTATACATGACGACTTTATCATCTTTTAGGTTCTTAGATGGCTGCAACTTCAGTGGCCAAACATCAGATGAATTAGGAAATCTTGTGGAGCAAACGGACTAGTAAGAGTTTCGGTATTGATAACCATTCCTTTTGTGCTTTGTATGTTTTTTTTTTCAGCTTTATTTATTGGTTTAATTGTTCTCAGGGTTTTATGCAAATCACTTCTCTGGTGCCATACCTGCTTCTTTGGGTAAACTCTCCAAACTCTCCTGGCTGGACCTCGCCTATAATCACCCGACTGGACCTGTCCCGATTTCAACCTCCACTTTCCCAGGCTTAGACCTCTTGTTGAAGCTTGAAACCATGTCAGTAACGATGATCCATGGCTGAAATCTTCTCCATTATCAAAACTGAATTTTTACTATTGATTCTTAAAGAATGATAATGGTAATGAAGCAGCCTATTGGATCGGAACCAGCTTTCAGGTCCCATCCAACCTCAACTTTTCAGCTCCACGACGGCATTGACAGACTTGTAAGTTGATCACAGCCACCTACCAGTTCATGTTCTGTACTTCTATTCATCTAAATGCTTGTCATTCTTCGATCTCAGATTATTTGATGAAAATATGTTTACCAGTAATATTCCAGAAACATTAACACTTGTTCAGAAAAAGCAAGTAAAAGCAACCCTGAATTTATCTCTCTTCCGCTTAAAATTATTTGTTTCTTGAAATCTCAAAACTCAGCTGTTTGCAGCAGCCGGCTTGATACAAATGCTCTGATTGGAAATTTCCCCGAAAATAATCTTAACCTTAGAAATCTCTGGGGATTGCAAGTATCAATGTGTTCTTTACTTCTTATACCATAATCTTTTCGATTTATTCTCTGGTTAATTTGACATGGTTGATATTCTCTTCCAGAAGCTTGGCCAATAACTACTTGATAGGCCCTTTACCAGACTTAAGCGAATTGAAATTCGTCCGTGATGTGTGAGTAGATGATGAAGCTGTCATTTTTCAATTTCAATATTCCTGCAAATTTTTTCAATTGTTTTACTGGAAAATCCTAATGTAAATCTACATTGTATCTATATATATATATATATTATATATTACTTTCAAAGAGCTTAGCAACGACTAATTCTATCCATCTGAAGTTCCCCCTTGGTCTCAACCTTACCTTCACTCACCAATTTGTAAGTTATTGCATAAAACTTTCTGTATCTCTTAACAAGTCTTACAAAAGGAGAATCTGTTAGAATATTTTGTTGAAAATCTTTACTATTGTGGCACCAGGAAATTATAGAATTTGGATCACTTGAAGGGCCTGAGCCAGAGAACCTTTTCAGGCTTTCAAATTTCAGGGCAAGTGTAATTTTTAAAGAGAGCACTCAAGATTAATAGATGCATCAAGATTTCCTTTTAAATATACGGAACTGAGCATTTATTGCTATCTATCACTTAAATATTGATAGGAAACCGAGATTGAATGTGTTCAACAATACATTGAACATGGATGATAGCATGGGCCAGAAACTGAAGCTTGTTGATCTGCAAAACAATTAGATTTCCTGTTTAACTTCATTTTCTTTTTATATATGACAATATGTATTCACTTCTGACCACGACTCTTGGTTGCCAATTTTTTCTTGTTGTAGATTTGCCAGGAACTCGATTAATTTGCAGCAATAGCTCTGGTAACTGAAATGCTGCTTTCTGCCTCCAATTTAATCTACAAAATGAAAACTTTTGGTCAAGTTGTGGAAGATGGTGCAAAATTGGAGCTTTTATTTTCCTTCCCTTTAATTGTTGTATGAATTGAAATGTTGCCTAATGTAATATTGTAATTGCTATTTTCAATGAAAAAAACTCTCTCGTTCTCAAGAAGACGACAGATGAAGTGGCGGAAATTTTCAGGAAAAAAAAAACAGGTGGTGGGCAAAAATAAGGAATATAGAATTTGGTCACGTATATCACAAATGGATGATCGTGATTACCCTATTTGGACGAATCATACGAGCTACTCTTTTAAAAAAAAATTGCAGACAATTTTGGGGGAAATTTTGATTTTTTCACTAAATAAAAGTGCGGGAGATGAGTGATGTAGGAGGAGAGAGGAGAGGATGGTTGCAGATATTTAGTACAATAAAGACACAAATATATATTTGTGTCCTTTGGTGCAACGCTATACACCCGATTGATTGTGCCTTCCTCTAGTGAGTTCTCACAAAAACTTTTGTGCCTATTGTATCAGTCTTTTGGCACATACAATTGTGTTTTTTTTCCATAAATAGAACATACACAAATTGCTGGTGCCTAGTACAATAAAATAGGATGTTAGAATATTATTGATGTCCAATACAACAATAAAAGACACTAAAATTGTGTTGGTGTCTTCAACAATTATGACCTAAACTCTGTTTTCTTATAGTAAAAATGGCCCACTACAATTATGATTTCTTGCTTATTTGGATTTGGGTTTTGTACTTTTGTTTGACTGTTCAAAGATTTTGATTTTGAGCTTCGATTGATGCAGATTCTGTGGAATGGTTGGTGTTGGCATATTGCTGTTGAGATGAGACAATATCAATCTATTTCTCTCAAACTCATAAGTTTAGATATGATGTTTTGATTATGAAAGTCTTTTTAATTGCTGCTTTCTATTGGCTTTTGATTAGATGTTGTTATTTAATGATAAGGTTGTTGTTTTATCTATAAATTATTCTTTTCAACGGAAGCTAAAATACACTTAACATTCAAAAAGAGAAAGACATCTTTTCTAAATATCAGTGAAGATAGCATTAGTATAACTGAAATAGAAGACATCAGTTATGATGTTACTCCAGAAATTCTAATCCCAAACCCCAATCCCATTCCACTAAAATAAATTTATTAGATGGAACTCGATGCCGCCAAAAAACGTAATTTGAAGTTTTGTTTTTGGTTCAAGTACTATAAACCGTCAATTGCTGCTCGTCACCATTTTTCACTCTTCCCCTTCAAATCTCATATCCGCTCTTCTTACTGCCTATCACCATATCACTATCAGTTTCCGGCAAGAAACTGAAATTCCAAGATGGTTTCGATGGGTAAGACGTCCGGAAAGCGTCGCTTCCCTGCCATGAAAGAACCCCTAACTGCCAATCACCCTCCCTCTCCCACCTTCGGAACCCTAATCTCTGCCATTGAAGCCTCTGAGGTACGTCGTCTTACTTTGTATTCCCGTTTTCTATTGCGTTAACTTCTTTGATCGAGTAGAGTGGGCAGAGTCAGTGGTCAAATTAGAGGCCAAATGTGCAGGGTGTGAAGAAACCCAAAACCCAAACCCCCAAACCCCAAACTTTCCTTTCACAGTCGAAACCACCACCCAACTACCATCGACCTCTCATCTCCTAACCTGACCTGTCCTTTGGGGTTTTGTGGGATTAGAATTTGTAATTGGGTTTTTGCTGAATCCAAAGTCCCACTTCAATTAGATGAAGAAAAAGCAGAAGATGATGATGACGATGATGTCGAGGAAGAAGAAAAATCCAGATTGAATTGAAGGGTAGTGAATGAGCTGAGGAAAAATCCAGATTGGATGCACGGTTCATCCCTCATCAATTTTTAAAAAAAAATATTCACTTAACAATTTTTGATAAATAATTAAACAATCAATTATTTACTAACATGCAAGCAACATTGAGGATGTTATTAACATAACTAGCTGTTTGGAGCAACAGAGATAATATTAGAAGGCATATTTTAACAATACATTATAACAATTTTTAGTTGTAGGAGCAAAGTAAGATTTGATGTGATTAAAAGAGCATTTTGAATAATAAGCAATAAATTAATAAAACTACAGTTCTAGCAAAATGGATTGTCCTTCGTTGAAAAAAAAAATAATTAATTGTCAAAACCTGATTATCATTATGTCATTGATATAATGATCTCTAAATTAGAGTGACGTAATAACATTTCAGAGAACTCAGCAACAACTCATTTGACCCATCACAAGCTCCAAATTGGTTCTCAACCTGCCCTCACGTACTCACCACTTTTGTAAGTCCTTTGTAATAGGGAAAAAAAAGTGAAATCCATTTCGAAATTAGTCTACTGCTATGGCATCCAGCGCCATAGAATTTGGATCATTTCAAGGCCTAGTTCCAGAGAAGCTTTGCAGCCTTCCAGAATTTACAGCAAGTGTAAGTTCGAACAAGAACAATCCAAAACATATGCATCAAAATTTTAGTATAAATATTACAAACCAATTATTTATTTATCTTTTCCTAATTTTCTTCAGGAAACTGAAGGTACATGGGCCGGTAGCATCGGCAAAAATCTGCAGCTTGTTGATCTGCAGAACAACCAGATTTCAAGAATAAATTTGGGTGATGCATTAATGTGAGACACACCAATTGATTCACAAGGCTTGAAGAGATCTTGATTTCTTAAAATACTATTAACTATTAATGTCTATTTATTTTTCCCCTCAACATAGCTCTTCTGTCACATCTTCAACATGTTGCAGATTTACCGGCAACCCGGTATGCAGCAGCAGTGGCAATGGCAGCTCCGGTGGTTCAACTCCTGCTTTCTGTCAACCTAGGATTAATTGGCTACAAATTAAGTCTTAAATGGTGAAAATGATGAGAGGTTTTGGACTACCTGTGGAAGACGGCGAGGAAAATGAGATGATGTGTAATTGCAAGAAAGTCATTGGACATCGATCAGCAAGATGTTGCCATGTCAAACCTTATCTTCTGAGTTTGTGTTTACGTTGAAATTAGATTGAATAGCTCACTAGATTAAAGTTATTTTGAAAGGAAAATGAAGGTCAAATTTTAAATTTATCTCGGCCAATCTTTTTGAAACAGTAGAATTTCATCTAACTTTATATCTAATTCATCTAGTTTCTTCAATTTCGGCGAGCTTTGGAAATTAGTTTTCATTTCCTAACTTCAACATATCTTCAATATACCTTCGATCAATTAGCTAAAAATTAAGTCTTAAGGTCATACTCGGTGTGTGGAATTGATTGAATTAAATTAAGTCATCAAATTCAATGTATCTAAATGCTATAATGAATGATTTTTTAATTTATTTAGTTACTTAAAATACATTGAGTTTGATGAATTATTCAATCAAATCCAATTGCACTCACCAAACAAATCCTAAATTGTCAAAATGATGAGAAATTTCGAACAACTTGTGGCAGATGGTGGGAAAGATGGGATGATCGATGTAATTGCTAGAAAGTTATTGCACATTAATATATAATGTATATACAATCGCCATATCAAACATTATCGTTGAAGTTGGAGTTGGTGTTGGTGAAATTAGATTGAATAGTTCGTTGGATTAATTAAAATGACATTCAAAGAAAAAATAAATGTCAAATTTAAAATTCATATATTTCAATCACCTCAAAATAATAATAAATGTATCTAGTTTCTTCAATTTAGTCAATAACCGAAATTGTTTTTTATTTTTACATTGCAATATATTTTAGTTCTTGCGAGTTGTCCAACCTATCTTAATTTTACGAGGTTTTTTTTAACAGGCCAATTTTACGAGTTGAGAATAAAAAATGCCCCCTCACATCGTTTTATCTCATGAAAATAATCTAAATAAATCACTCATTAAGAAGATAAGACATAACAATAAATTGGGATGCATGCCTAGAAAATTCGAATGCATGAATGGAAAAATCTGAAAGGGAACGACATCAAAACAAACAATTAAAGAGAATAATAACCCGAAATTGGCTAGTTGGTCAACTAATAGATTTCCTTCTAGGAAAATTATATGCTTTAAAAGAAATAGACAATTCGTCCAACAAATTTAAAGAAGCTATAATGGAGAAAAGCAAGCTGAAGTAATTAAAATAAGAAACCACACCAAAATAATCACTTTTAAACCAAAGCGTATGCCACCCCCTAGCACAAGCAAACTCCACATTGAGGATGACAGTATAAAGTTCTGCATAAAACGAAGTATCATGTGCCAGATTGGGAAAACCCGCTAAGAAAACAACCCAAAATCGCAAGACTGTACCACATGTTGCGAGACCTGAGTTCTGCTTCACAGAGTCGTTATATTGACTTTGACCGAGAATAAGGAGGAGGATGCTTAAGAACAAGAATAATTGAGACAGCTTTACACAATCCATTTGAGATCCCCAAGACCCAAGAGAAAGTAAAAGTTGTCTATCATAAAAATTACGAACATAACCATTAAACAATAGCCACCGCCTGCCTCTTAAGTCAAGTAGAGCAACATATGCAAGAAAAAGTAAGGGGGTCGTCTATTATCAAACTTCACATTATTACGCATCTTCCAAATACCCTCAACAACAAAAAAAAAAGCTCGCAGCGAGCCAACATTATGAAGCGCGCTATAAATAAAACTACGTACTTAGAAATGAAAGCAAGCCACACATTAAAAAAACAGCCCGTAAAAGGAAGAATAATTCCAAAATGAAAAACAAACCAAAACTATTATCTCAAAAAAAAAAAAAAAAAAAGACTTCATTAAAAAAAGCATTCAAACCATAACTACATTAGACTCGCCCATTCCTTGAGTTTGAATTCATTCATACCATCCAATGACATGTAGAGCAACACATAGACTATGTCTCTAACCACAAAATTATCCAATAAGGTTATATACTATGTATAAGATATCATATATCAATCTCATTATACTTACAATATAAATTTATTATGAAAGGCCTTGATATAATCTAACAAGTAATGCTTCATTTGTGGAGAAGACTAGCATAACCAGACATATGATTGGTAATTTAACTATAAGATTTCATTGGATTGAGATGGCCCTCTCTCAGGCAATTAGGTCATACAAAACAAAGCTATTAGCTTGGTAACATTAATTGCTCGTGGTTGGGTGGCCCTTGAATTGGGTACTAATTTAGGTGCATGGAGGACTGAAGATACACTTGGTTTGTATATATATATATATATATATATGAAAGATAAGAGATTCTTTCGGCATACAATTTGAAGTAGTAGCTGTAGCATAGCTTATAGCGTAGCTTTTAGGGTCACACCTCACAAGTCACAACTGTCTTTCTTAGTCTTGTCCAATCCCGGTTTAGTGCAAAAGACAGTTGCTCTTCATCTGTCAAGAGCTGACTAATTAATTATTACACGATCGTCGTTTATACTCCTCTATGTCAAATTTTTATATTTATCAATCCAAAATGATATATATTTTTTATATAATAACATTGGAATTTATATATATATCAGGCATGAACTACTCCTTTGGTCGAGTGTGTTCAGTCCATTCGAAATTAATGACTAAATGTAAAATTTTATGAAATGTTAGTTTATATAACTCCCTTATTAATTTATTTTATATTTGAAGAAGAGAGATAGTAATGTTTCTGATTATACTATGTCTTATCAACGTAAAAAATGTGTTTGTTGTAATTTTAAGTGTTATTATATTTGATTTGCATGATTATTTTTTTTTTTTTTTTGCATAAAATATGTATCTTTTTAGATACATTTTTTAAATCAATGAAATTTACTTAATACCATCGAAATTTGATAAAAAAAATTACCCTAGTTAAAATTTAGCCTACTTCATTTTTTTTATTCCTGAGTTTGTACCTGATGTATCGATCTTGTCATTTGTGAGCAACGAGGGACCCAATTGTTTTTTTTTTTTCCAAAAGGGTCAATTATAAAGGGTTATGATTCATATAAGAATATACAATATAATTGTGTACAACAAATTTTTAGTTATAAAACATCATATATTTTTATAGTCAACAGAGTCTACTTAGCATAGCATGTTGCAAGTCGTAACATGCCCCCAATTTTTTTTTAACATAGTACACTATATATATATAATATATATAAGCACATTATCAACTGTGTATTGCTCGATAAGATGTGTTTTTTGAATTTTTTCCTTATTTCTGTTTCCAATTTCGAGTTTTTGTTATGTCACAATTTTATTCTATTTATTTGTTAATAAAAAATTACATAAATAAAATTCTAATTTAGTTCCAATCATGAGCCTATTGAATAAAAGTTAATACTTGAAGATGACATAAAATATGAAGTTTCCTTTCTCATTTAAATATGAGGATTGTTAACCAAAATAGTTGGTGTGAGTGATTCGGCACTCTCATTCCTTAAGAGATGTCAGAGATTCGAGAACATTTACTCTTATATGCAGTCACCACTTTGGCCAGCACTTTATCCCTTACAGGCCGACCCGATGCGAGCGGGAATTAGTTTGGACGTGGTTACAGCTTAAAGGTGTTATCCATTGTGATGAGGCCTACCCAGGACAGCTCGTAGGTCCAGGACCTTGGATAAAAAAAAAATATGAGAATTGTTTGCAAAAAAGAAAAAAGAAAACTCATCTCCAAACCTAATGAATTGGTCGCATATTGAGGGATTTTTTTCAACTTTCTAGGATTATATGCAACTTTCTAGCAAGTGAAGGGTCAATTAACCCTCCTTGTCCCAAGGTAAGTCTGCAAGTATTTGTGAGAGTAGAGCAAGAAAACTTCCATATAAAATATAGAGAAAAAACCAATATATTTTTAAAGAGGCCACACTTGAGCACTAAGTCTTATACGACTGAGTTTGATCAATGAAATCGTACCCCTTTCCTCAATTTATATATATATATATATATATATATATATATAATTAAATAAATAGTGTTAGACGACTCTTCGAGAATTAAAAATTAAAAAATTAAAAAATCCGATTTGAGGATTTAATTGGTGTGTGGCAAGAGGGCAGCTTGTATTAATTTAGTTCATTGGGCCTTTGGAAAAAAAAAAAATTTATCCTTTTTTAACATAAAATTGGTTGTTTTCAGAAATAGTTTCATGTAAGATTACTTTACGTTTGTAAATAAATAAATGCCATTTAGTCATTTAAATTATACGATAATTGCAGAATATTAAATACCTGATTTCAGGATTCTATTGGCGTGTGGCTACTGGCTAGAGAGCTCACTTTGATTAATTCTGTTAATTAGACCTTTAAAAAAAATAAGTTTTGAATAAAAAAACTAATATATTATTTGAAATACGGAGACTAAACAAAAATAAGTTATATAAGTGACGGATTTAACTAAAAGACTTATAAATTTAAGCCTTTAATGATAATTAGAATTCTAAGTAAGGGTGTTTGATACATTATTTTTTTGTGAAGCATATATTTGGTTTTTATTTTTTGGAGAAGAAAAATATTAAAATAAAGGCTACAGAGAGAAGTCTCTAAAACAACCAACACTAGGATGGGCATATTGTCCCGAAATACCGAAAATATCTTGTTCCGTATCATACCAAATCAGGAAAAAATCGAATAGTAAAACCGAATGGATGATCGGTACAGTACCGATACTGCACCGGTTTAAATCGGTACGGGATCAGTTTCAATGTTAGGGAATACCGTCTCGTACCGAAACCGAACTGGTTAATTTTTTTTTAAAATTAATTAAAAATTAAATTCAATTCAAAAATTAAAAAATTAAAAAACCCTAATATATAGTCTAATACCCTAATAGGCTAATAGCTAATGATGGATTTAATGTATGTTAATTTTAGTTGATAAATTTAATTGTATGTTATAGTTTTTTAGTTGGAGTTAATTTTAGTTGATGTTTTGAGATTGATTGCTTGCTTTATGAATTTTCTATACATTTTGAGCCATATTTGTTACCCACCAAGATGCCTAATTTCTCAATTTCATCAAAAGGTTATTTTTAGACATTCAATTAAGTAATCAAGAAATGAAATTATGAATTTGAGCTCAAGACCGAAACAGTACAGAACATAATTGGTACGGTACGGTATCAATTTCATATTTTGAAATATCGTACCGTACCAAACCGGTTAAAATTATTTGGTACGATTTCGGTATCACCTCCATACTGAACTGTAGCAAACCATGCCCAGGGCTACTAAACATATATAAGTAACATGCCTGAGTAGCCTCCGGGAGTTAGGCACGAGACCAAGCAATATAATCCTGACAGTTGTGTCCCAAGTCTAGCACATCATCAACCACGAATTTGCTTCACGGTAGATATGGTTGAAGGAAACGGAAAGAAAGCAACGCCTTAAGCGCTTGATGTTCCCAATAATTCTTCTGAGCCACCAAGGAACATGAATGTCTCAATTAATAGCGTCAATGGGTTTCTTAGAGTCATCTTCAACCAAGAGGTGGGATATATTCTTGAAAGACACCCAAATGAGACCTTTAAGCATCACAATCCCCTTTGCCACCAAAATGTTAGTGCTTCTAGGATTAAAGGTGGCAACATGAATAGGGATGCCACTGGAGTCTCTAATAATAAAGCCAACAACAGCTTTATTTCCATCTTTCATAGAGCCATCAAAATATAACTTGAAGCAAAGGATTAAAGGTGGGTACAATTTGATGTTTTGATTTGAAGGGATTGGGGCTGGAACAGTTCTCCCACAACCACATCTATTAGCAATGAAGAACTCTTTGTCAACACTTCCAACAACATTAGGGGTCAAGTTCTGGAAAATTTTCTTGTTTCTAATGTTCCAGATTTTCCATCAGAGAAGAAGACATCTGCTTAGGATAAAAAGGCCATCTTTGTCTTTCCAGTCAAGTTGGTTTAACCACAAAGTAAGATCTTGGCAGTTTGGTCGGAGAGCATCACCAGCATGACTCCAAACTTGAATGGCAAAAGGACAACAAATGAAAAGATGATCAATGGATTCTTCATCACTATTAAAAAGGCTACAGTTGCTTGAGTCAAGGTGAAGGAATTAGTTAAATCTTTGTTTGAGTGTTGAGCCTTTTCCTCACAAGCAGCTAAGCAAAGATTTTCACCTTGGGATGGATGGAGAGTCTCCAAATTCATTTTAGGAGGTTGTTCTATGAGTGGTGAGGCCTATCCATTTGCTGGGAGTCCGCATCAGATTTGATTGTGAATTTTCCTTGAGGATTAGCACCCCAAACAAAATGGTCCTTGGTGTCTTTGCCTAGGAAAGGTAGGGAGATTGCTCTAATGATTTGGAGAATATTTTATAGCAACATGTCTCAAAGAAAGTCAATGTTCTACTTCCCATCATTAATGCACCTGTCTACTGTAAAGAACCAATCTAAATTCTGCAAATCATCTTGGTTGATTAGGTTAGCAAGAGTGATAAAGCCCAAACTACGCATTAAATTAAACACGTAATTTGAGTATTATAGAATTTAAACCCTTTTTGTGTAGATATAGTATTGATAAATAGGGATCGTTCTTAACCGGATAAATTAGGAAACATTAATAATATGTTTGACAGGACCCATCCCAAGTCCCTCGGGATTAGCGTGGGACGTGCCTGCTACCGTCTGACACGAAGTATCAGACCAGGGATATTTCCGTCCTTTGCCCAACCGGGCTATCAGAGTACGCCAGGATCCGAAGTAGGAATGTGAATGTCTCGTCGCTGCTACAGCCGCATCCGCGATCAACCTGAAGGGCATTTAAAATACAAAAGCTGTGAGTGGACAAAACAAAGATTTTATAAAAATATTTTCATAAAAGACCTTTATACCCTTCATTAAAAACATATGCATGCATTCGAAACCAATTTCTAGGGTTCATGCCTGGTTCCCATAAACCGTCATGAACCATCAAACCATTTGGGCCTTAGCCCGAAATCAGTCAAACAACACATGAGACCTCCGCCCAAACCAAAACACGTGGGAACTCGTCCCAAAACCATCTCATATGGATCTCAGCCCAAAATCGATACGTGAGGGTCTCAACCCAACGCCATCTCAGTGAAAACTCATCCACATATACATATATACATATATAACCCATCCTAGGTACTTCCAGAGAAGATGCCAACTCGAGGCACACAGCCCCTAGGGAACACATCCCCGATATAGTCACGATGTCTCTATATGTATAAGTATGCATACTACTCGGGGTTTCACTCTGAGTCTTCTCCCAGGAATTCTCCATCTGGGAGGCTCATCTTCGGATCTAGTCCGATCATCTCTCCGGAATCTGGTCCGGTACCACATCATAATGCCCACTCTTGGAACGGGATCCCTATGGGGATACCCACTCTGGTCTGTGGATCGTGACTCTCCAGGTCGACGACTGGAGGAGACCAATCAATAATCTCGTAAGGAGGGTATATACATACCAGTATAATAAAACCATAAAAATGGAACTCACGTCCGATAACACAAAGCAAATGGGCCTTTCGCCCGAACATAAGACTCAATGAGGCCTCTAGCCCGATTTCACAATGAACTGGGCATCGAGCCTGAACTCATAAATCAATGGAGCATCGAGCCCGATATCTCAGGGTCAGCCATGATCCCGATCATAGCGATGCGTGCAACCATCAATCCAGAACCGCTCTCAATGAAAAATCGAGAGAGAGGGAACTAGCCATGTAGGAAAAGAGAAAATGAGAAAGAATAGAGAAAATGAGGGAGAAATGAGGAGTAAACTAAAGAAGATAAAAGGGGAAAACATAGAAAAATAGTCGGAATAATATGGAACCCGTAAAGCTCCATCTTCAGGTTTCCTGGTCCTAGGCTAGGAAACTCGAGAACAAGCATGTTACTATGCTCCTGAAGGTCCTACAATCATACTAAGACAAAAAGATAGAAGCTTGGATGCGGGAAAGATCAAGGTTATGGTTAGGAAGCAATGGTCGAAAACTTGGGACTGTGAACCAGGAATTTGAGTTAAATTTTCTTCACTTTAGGGTCATAGATTCTCTCCTGAGTTCGTTTAGATGAAAATGGACTGTTCAAGTGGGAAAATGGACATAAAAAATGAGTTTTAGAACCAGGTCGAGGTCGCGGGTCGGACAACTCGAAACTAGGACCCAGTTCGAGGTTAGAGGTAAGTAGCCTCGTAACTGCACTGCAGTCGTGCGTGGAGGCCACTCGTAGAGGGGTACGATGTCAGGACCCGTCCCAAATATGACCTCGATACCCGGTACGAACCCTGCTCCCGTCTGACAATCACACTTACAGTATCAAACAAAACAAACAACCGTCATACAACAATAAGCATAACTATCAGACGAAGGAGTAAAATATACACAACAGTCAGTCAGAGCATAGTTCTACAAAATGGGCACAAAAGTCCTACAATGCTAGTCTCGCAACGAAAGAACGTCGGAAGCTCTATGCCTCGATATCTGCCTCAACGTTCACCCCAGCGCTATCACCATGACCTGGAGGGAAAATTTAAAAACCAAAAGTGTGAGTGGACTAGAATAACCAAAAGTTCTAAAATCAGTTTATCACTAATTCAAGGTTAAGGAAAAATAAGAATCAGTGTTCCCTCCGTTTTTAAAACAGGCATGCCCAACGAAGTACTAGAAAATCATAATATGAAACATCATAAGAAACAGAAACACTATAAAATCTCATAAGAAACAGATACACTATAACATACCATAAGAAACAAAAACACTATAAAACGGATATAGAAATCATAGCATCATCATCAAATCATCATTTCCGATCAAACCTGCTGGACCTATCCGAGTCTTCAAACTCAATTAGGCCTTAAATGAAATCCGAGTCTTTAAACTCCCGAGTCTTTAAACTCAATAGGCCTATGGGGGTAATATCAACATATCCGAGTCTTTAAACTCCCGAGTCTTTAAACTCAATCCGGGCCCGTCCCCCGTCAATATCAATCCGGGTCTTTAAACCCAATATCCAGATCCAGCAAATCCAATCCATATCCAGTGTAAAACCAATTCAAAATCCATCGCCAAATTCGAATTCGAAATCCCCGGTTCGAAGCCCTCCCGGCGTTCAGAACCGTCATTCCGAACCCAAAACCGGAAATCTACTTTTTAATCAAAACCCACATTTACTCACAAATTACGTTTCACAATCCATTTATCATCATCAGAAAACAGTTATAGTTTGAAATCCCCAAATATGGTATCAAAATCCGAAACCAGCTTTTTCTCGAAAAACGTGCAAAATCTCGGAAATGTCTCGAAAAACGTGCAAACTCATCAATCACATATAATCATCATTCAAAAGCGTAAAAACATATTTAAGATCATAAAACGTCAATAAAACAGTTATGCATGCTCGAAAGAAAGAAAGAGTCCACTCACAAATCCAGAACGAGTCACTCGCGCTCCGTTCGCTCCTCGACTGTCTCGGGTGCCTCCCGTCCTGTCAAAATGCACTAAATAGGGTCACAAATACATCAAGGATCCTAATCCTACTTTCCCCAATTTTTCGGGAATTAAATAATATTTTAATCCTAAACCCTCAACCGTCTGGATTCCCGAACAACTCCGTAACATCGTCCGATTCACCCGAAAACCACACCAATAAACTCCTTAGGACAATTAGAACCAAACTCATGTTGGAAGCTTGGCCGGATTCTTCTCCACGCGCCTCTACGCGCCGCCCAAAGTGGCTGCGCGTGGGCCTCACGCGCCTGCTACAGTGCTTCTCCTTCCTCGATTGAAACCGGTTCATACCAGGCTGCAACCCGGACCGGCGAGAGCCATTCTCCGCCGTCCGACCACCATTTCACTCCTCTCTTCTCCTGCAGCTTCGTCCATACACCAGGAATCCATCCCCCTCACTCTCCTGGTTCGATTCACCCCTCAGCTTCACGACTGAAGCTCGAAAGAAAACACAGACGACCCCTGTTTTCCTTCCCGGCCGTCCTTTGCTTCCCCCCTCACGGTGGCGATTCTAAACTCCTCCCACAACCTCACTGAGTCACACACAACTCACAGGAACCCTCGACTCACTCTCTAAACCCACGATTTCCCGTTTGAAATTCACGGCCAAACAGAGTACAGAGTACTCACCGTCGACTGAGCTCCGCCGTGTACGTCCCCGTCACGGCGACTGTCCTACACCACTCCTAGAACCTCCCTGAACATCACTGCACTCACCAAACCCCTCGATTCTCATCCTACCCTCACGACTTTTGAATTGAAAAATCACGGGAAATAGAGTAAAGAGGCTTACCCTTCGATTCTGTCTCCGTCGTGCGCACCGCCGCGTCTCCCGTTTCTCGTTGGACTCCCTGCAGCCTCCTGGACTTCCCACGGTCGTGGTTTGAGCCACCACACGGTGTAGCCACCACCACGAACTCACAGCCTCCCTGTTTCCTCAAACCTTCGCCGCACCACCACCGTGCCGCCGTGCACGATTTCACCACCAAAACCCGATCACCAGTACAAACACTACTCCCTGTCACTCTCACCAATCACTCTTCACTCACCCTTGCACCAAAATCGATCACTTTCCTTCAATTTCTCACCCTCTGTTTCTCTGTGTTTTTCGAAGGATTGCACGGTTCAAATTGAGCAAAGTGTGGCCGTGCACACTTTAGAACCCTTTAGAATAATCCAGTGCCCCCACGTGTCCACAATCCTATTGACAAAGCATAAATATCCTACCCCACTCAGCCACTTGTCCTCATCCAATTGGCTGAAAGAAAATGACCAAAATACCCCTTGTATAAATAATTACCGTTTTGCCCTCGAACGTTCTAGACCCGTAACTATTTCATCCAACGTCCGATGACAGCGTGCCGCCTGTCGTTGTACTCAGGACGTCGAGACCTATCCAACGGTCCTCGGTCTATGTGAAAATCACAAGTCCTCCAAAAAGTCAACATTTCCTCGTTTACTCAAAATTACGGTAACGCCCCCAATCTTCCGAACGTCATAACTTTTCCTCCGGTTGTACGAATCGAACCTGCCGCCTGTCTACGGACTCGTGACGTCCTAAACTACGTCACCGTCAAGGGTTAACACTCATCCAATCGGTAATTCAAAAAGTCAACTTTTCGTCTCCTATTCACAAGGGCAAACGCGTCCTTTATATACAAAACTTTATAAAATTACATTTTTACCCTTCCCGAAGGTACGGGTTGTTACATACGACGCTGCGTGAGAGCGCGTCTGGCAGTTCTCGGTGGTTTTGTTAGCATGAAAGTTTGAGTCCTTAATTTTATAAATCCAATGGTACAAATTCTGGATTAATCGGACAACGTTTGGGTTCATTTCTGAATTTTCAATATAATGGGTTTATATTTAAGATAATAACTAATATAAGGAGATTAAACATAAATTAAGGGTAGTTGGATTATTCAAAAGGCTCTTAAAAGTAAGCTACATCTATGACAAGGGTTTATAAGGAATTATGAGTTGATTATTATGTAGTAGGTAATTTACATGGAATTATGTTTTGGTTGTTATGTAAATGATTTTATTTCTAGTTATATAAACATATGTGACAGGACCCATCCCAATCCCCCCGGGATTAACGCGGGATGACCCTGCTCCCGTCTGACACGAAGTGTTAGACAAGGGATATTTCCGACCTTTGCCCTCCCGGGCTATCAGAGTACGCCAGGATCCTGAGGAGGCATGTGATATCTCGGTCTCTGCTACAGTCCACATCGTATCCAACCTGAAGAGTATTAAAAACAGAAAGACTGTGAGTGGACAAAAATAAAGAGTTTATAAAACATTTCATAAAAGACCTTTATACCCTTCACTAAAAGGCATGCATGCATAGTAAAACCATTTATCCAATCATATATGTTAAAACATCCATAATTAGGGTCTCAGCCCCAAATTCTGTAAATACAAGTCACCCGGGCTCCTGCCCAAAACCATTTACAGAAAACCATAATATAGTAAACATATGTGGAATCTCAGTCCAAATCCATTTATAATTATAAACACAATTTCTCAAACCAATTTAAATCACGTTTATCCATTATATTCATATCCAGAACCTGTCACGGTAAAATAGAGCTACACGTGTGCTAACCGGGGTTTCAAACCCAAGTCTCTCCAGGGTCCACCCAGGTCAATGTCCGTAGATCAATGACCCTCCCTGGAGGTAACGAACCATGCCCATCCTGAGAGTAAGGAACCCAACTGGGGGGCGACTCCACTCAGTCAGTGCTCCGTGACTACTCCAAGGTCCACCCAGGCCAACGACCCTCCCCGGAGGAGACAATCATATATAAAGGATGGAATATGAAAAACCTTTTGAAATCATTCTTTAAACCTTTCAAGGATTCATGCCCGGCCCTCATAAGCCGTCATGAACAATAAAATCCTTTAATGGGTTCATGCCGGTTCCCATAAACCGTCATGACCCGTAAATCCATTTCAAGGGTTCATGCCGGTTCCCATAAACCGTCATGAACCATAAAAACCATTTGTAATACATAACTGGGCCCTAGGCCCGAATCCACATAGAAACTGGACCCCCGGTCCGAATCGTAAACCAATTGGGCCTCCGGCCCGATTCCGTAAATCAAATGGACCTCAAGTCCGAGAATTACCTTTTCAAATCCAAAATTATTTCAGTAAATTATTTCCAAAATCATAAGAATGGAAAATCAGTGTAAAACCGAAAAACCTCGATTTACGTGCAAGCACGTAAATCGCCTCAAAATACGTGAAACCATATAATTCACAAATATCCAAATCAACATTATCAAATCAAATTCATTATCCTTTTGGAAATCCAAAACCATTTCATTTAGACCAATAAAGACCTACAGCCCCGTATAGGCACCGTATAGGGCCGAAACCTCGAAATACGTGCCTATACTTAACCACACATCCAAATGCACTCATGGCATCACAAACAAGTATTTAAAACATATAATAAACATTTATGCATGCACCAATTTAGAAAACAAGGTCCACTCACAGACCGTCCGAGTTGCCGCCTCGATTTGCATGCCATAGGCTCTCCCGAGCCGATTGCTATCACCGGGACTCCCAAACCTGTCCAAATTTTAATAGAAGGTTGCTAACTACTTAATTAACCTCCCATTAAAGCCCCGTAATTTTTCCGAACTTTTAACTATTTTTAAACCGACTCTAAACCTTCCGACACCCCGAAAACTATCGAAACGATGTCCGATTGACGCGAGACCAGTTCCAAAATCTTCGTTACATCGAATAGAAGATTTCCCGTGTTGAACACTTTCCAAAATTATAGGCCACGCGTCCTCACGAGCCCCTAGAAGGTCGAAAACACTGTTCATCATCACCTAAACCATGAAAACCGGTTTTTTTTTTCTGGTTTTGGACCGGTTACTGTAGCAGTACTGTTCCGAACCGGAGAAAATTTTTCAGAGGTTTTCTCCCTCTATTTTGGTCCGATTTCAACCCTAATTAATCCTATAATTCATATTTCTTCATTCCCTATCATTTTTACTAATCAAAACAACCTAAAACTACACAAAACTCATGGTTTGATTTTTGAACCCAACGGTTCAAACTTCCAAAACAGCACCCATGGCTTCACAGCCCTCCCAAGCTTCCTAAAACCTTCCTAACATGTCCCTAGCAACCTAATGGTCACTTCCTAGGCACCCAAAAGAAACCATAATGCAAGAATCGAAATTAAATGGAAAATGGGACAAACCAAGCTACCTTCGGGTTCGGGTTTCCGCCGTGCATGGTGGCTCCCTCCTGGCCGGCCACCATCATCCTCAGTCCTTCCCTCACTCTCCTGGTTCCTCAAATGATCATGGGTTGAAGGTTGGATTGGTTTTGGGTTGCACGGATGGGAGGAAAATGGGTGAGATCGGGTTGTGTTTTGTGTGTTTGAAATGGAGAAAGAAATGCACGGTGCATGAAGGAAAAGAGAGGGCCTGTGGATGGGTGACACTTGTCACTCATCCATAGGGCAGGGGGGTGGATTGAAAGACCCATGTCCTTGATGGAACGGTGAACAATCCCACATTCCTGCGAGAGGGGGAGTGGTCTGGGAGGGGAATGATGGTGTGCCTTAAAAGTGTAGGCACACACCTATCTAGCACGAGGCCTCTTGGGAGCTCACTAGTTTTGGATTCCAGCGGAACTCCAAAGTTAAGCGAGTAGAGGCTAGTGCAATCCCATGATGGGCGACCCACTAGGAAAATGGACCATGAGCTACCGGGAACAAAACCCTTCGGGCTGGGCTGGTTCAGCCAGTGAGTCTAGAGGGGAGAATATTGTGTTAGGTAGAGTGGGCCGCTGCGCAAATTTGATCTAAACGAGGCCTTTAAGGAGCTCAGTGGCTTTGAGTTTGGTTGGAACTCCAAAGTTAAGCGAGTTGAGGCTGGGGTAATTCCATGATAGGTGACCCCCTGGGAAGTTGCACCGCGAGCTCCCGAAAAGAAAACCGTGAGGGCAACGGCAAGGAGGGCCAAAGCGAATAATATCGTGCTAGATGAGTCGGGTCCTGATAGAGGAGAGTCGGGTCCTAACAGTGTGAGCCTAGAGGCTAAAGTTGTAGCGTTTACGGGCAAGTCATACCCAAATACGACAAAGGATTAAGTTCCTTGGAAGGGTTGTTTCTATTTGGGTGACTAGGCATGCCAGTGGTATCATGGATTACAAAATACTAAATTAGGATTCAAACAGAGTCTAGATATTGAACTAGGATTCGAAAGGAGTTGGAATTGGGAATTAGGGCATAGGAGGAGCTGAAAAAGGTTCATGTAGGAACCTGAGATACACGATATATTATTGCGATATTACTGGTTGGAACTCCAAGGTTAAGCGAGATTGAGCTGGAACAATCCCAAGATGAACGACCCACTAGGAAGTTACGCGTGAGTTCCCGGAAACAAAGCCACGAGGGTTAGACCCAAAGCAAACAATATTGCTTTAGGAGAAGGGCGGGTCGTGACAGTTTGGCATTAAAGCTAGAGCCCGACCAGAAGTGTGCCAATGAGGATGTTGGGCACCAAGGGGTGGATTGTAAGACCCGTGTCTTATATGTGTGGGCACATATCTATCTAGCATGATGCCTTTTGGGAGCTCACTGGATTTGAGTTTGGTTGGAACTCTAAGGTTAAGAGAGATTGAGCTGGAGCAATCTCAAGATGGGTGACCCACTGGGAAATTGCGCGTGAGTTCCCGAAAATAAAGACGTGGGCGCTGGGCCCAAAACGAATAATATCGTGCTAAGGGAAGGTCAAGTCGTGACATTGTGTGGGTCCGAATAGTGTGTGAGTCTGAAGGCTAAATTTACAGCGTTTACGGGCAAGTCATATCCGGATAAGATAAAGGATTGACTTACTTGGAATGTTTATTTCTATTTGGGTGACTAGGCATACCGGTGGTATCATGGATTACGAAATACCGAGTTAGGATTCGAACGGAGTCTGGATATTAGACTAGGATTCAGAACGAGTCGAAATTGGGAATCAGGCTATAGGAGGAGCCAGAAGGGGTTCGGGTAGGAACTCGAGATACCCAAGATATTACTGAGGGTTCGTTAAATTCAGTTGTTAGACATATAGATTTGAATCTCGAGGGTGAAATTCTTTAGGGTGGGTAAATTGTAACAACCAGAAAATTCAAAAAAGGTAATTTTGGAAATTTAAAAAGATAATTGACGATTTTGCTCTTATGGTTAAAAGTTTAATTTTGGTACTGTATATTTTTTGGAATTTTTGTAAAGACCGTTACGTAGGTCTTGGAATCTTGATTCCATAGATATGTGGTATGCCGGAGTCAGTGATCAAATAAGTTCGTTATAGATCTAAAATGATTAGGGACATTTTGGTAATTTGGCATAAGGGGTAATTTGGTAATTTCAGATGAGAAGATAGTTTTTGGATTGCATGGGATGGTGACAAGTGTCCTTCTTATCCTATATATGTGTGTTCACCGATTTTAGTGTGTGAGTGTGTACATATGTGTGTACTTTATATATGTGTGCGTGTGGGATGTGCGGCCAAAAAGAGAAATGGGAAGAGGAAAGAAAGAAAGGAAGAGAGAACCAGAAAAGGAAGAAGAGAGAAGAAGGAGAAGAAAAGAAAGAAAGAGGAGGAGAGAAAGGAAGGGAGAAACCGAGAGGAAATGAGGAGGAAAACTTGAAAAATTGTAAAATCGAAAACCATAAATCGATCCTTTGAATCATTTGAAGCTTCCAAGCTTGCAATAAAGGTTTTCAATCTCTTAGTTGAGCTCTTAGGATGGATTTGATTCAGAAATATTGAAGGTTTGGATGTGGGAAAGTTTGGAACACGAGGTTTGAAGTTGGCCAAAATTTTGGAGCCTTTTTTTCCAAAAAATCCTGGTATTTCTTGAATTTTTGGGCATAGATTTAAATTTCTGGGGTTGAGTAGTTAGATTTGTATTATTTTAATGTCTGATTTGGTTGAGAAATGAAGAAGTTATGAAGGTTTGAAGTTTAGGGCATCAAAGGAGTTTTATGGAATATGTTTCAGCGAGCCAACGGTAGGTAGCGACAGAGCATGGCGGCTCCGATCACCGTCTCCAGTGACCTGGTTCAGGAGCAGCGATGACATGGCACTAATGTAGCTGACACGTGTTAGGCCACATGGGGACTAATATGGTGCGTGGGGATTTGGTCTTGTGAGAAGGTCGTAGCTTCCGAGGGGACATGGCAGCGCATGGGGATTTCCCATGGACTAAGCCAGTGCTTCTTTTCAAGCTCTCGATGATAGGAAGTAAGGATAAACCAGCACGCCTCCGGCGAGTTGACCCCGTTTTCTTGCAACCATGTCCCAACCCGAAATTGGTACCCGATTGAATTTCCATCATTCGAAGACCAATATTCATACAGTTTATAGCAAAATGGAACTAATCAGTGCCAGGAACTTGATTCTGCATTGAACTCCATAGAACAAGACCTAATTTTTCTGAAAATATGACCAAACTGTTCCTATCACCTATTGAGTGGTGAAAGTGGTGGGTTGATGGAATTTCGGTTACTGCCCAAGGAAGAACCAGTGAGGTTTCATCCTCATTGTGTGTTTTCACCTTTCTTTCTTTAAACAAGCAAGCCAGACGGTGAAGGAGACATAAGGAATTGGCTGAGCCATAAGTCAATGACTCACCAACCAACTAATTACCAAATGGCCCCTGATGTCCAAATTATAAAAATACCCTTGAACATTCATACCCGTAACTTATTCATATAGTCTCTAATTTATGTTTTCCACCTGTCTATGAACTCCTGAGTTTGAGACTCCCATAACGGGTCAACCCAAACTTTCGAGAAGATTCCTAAACTCGAGTTAACTTTTTAAACCTTTTAAAATCAAGGGTAAATACGTCCATGTCTAATTTAATTTATGAAACTACCTCAATTTTTGAAACGGGTCTGTATAGGCATAGTCAAGATTTCGTTTGTGTGGAGTCTTTCACAAAGTACTTATAAACAAATTAACTTTAACTGTAATTCAGCTCATCATAATATATGACAAAACCCGTCTCAAAAATACTTTGATAACTTACGCTTGGTCCTGCTCCTGTTTGACAAGTAATCCAAAATACTGAAACTACCCTCAACACTCCTCAGATAAGAGATACATCGTACTGATTTACCAATCATGCTACAGCCTCTCGATCAGCTCCATTTCCGTGCAATAGCCTGGAGGGACATCAAAATCATTAAAAAGTGTGAGTGAACAAAAATAAACATTTAAAACACATTTTCTGAAGAAAACAAACATTTACCCTTTAGTTTCTAAAACCATGCATGCATATAGTAAAATAAAACAATCAAATTCAAAATCAAAACAGATCATAGACTGTGGGATCACAACGATCATAAAATATAAGTAAACATCCTATGGACCACATTTCTCGAAACCCACGTTTATCAAATCATGTGAAAACATCTGGGCATCCCACATTAGTCAATCAAACCAAAAACAACCAATCCAATATCAGTAAATCCAACTAACCGATCTAATATCAGTAAATCGACCAACCAATCCTCACTTCTCATATATCGGTCATGATAAGTAACCGCACTACGCGTAGGAAAACTTGGGAACTACACGTAGTACCATCTGATCAAGTCTGAGAACTGCACTATCGCATTATCCAGACACGCCTGGAAACTGTACGTAGCACCATCAAGGCTATAATAGTATCATTGGGAACTGCACTCACACACGATCAGGGTCACGCACTAGTATCATACGAGGACAATTACTATGGATAAAAAGTTTACAGAACTAAGCAAACTCATTTAACACAATTTCTTGATTTAATACCCAGCCAAAACACATTCAAAACTTGGACCTAAGCCAAAAACATCGTTTCCATGAAACAACCGTAAAACATGTGTCTAGAACCAATTCATAAACCCGGAAAATCATCAAACAATCATTTAGAAATTATTATTCAAATCATTGCCACATAAATCATGCAAAAGTATTTAAAATATTTTAACTAAGCATGCATCATAATTTATAAAAGTAAAGTCTACTCACAGCTCATCCTCGCAACGTCTAATTCCTTGATTTTTGGCCTACAAGTCAAGTTGGAGCTCTGGGCATTCCCACATCCAAAACCTTCATGTTCTGGGTTCAACATGATCACAGGAACTCAACTAGTAGCTTGGACAACTTGGTTGCAAGCCCAAAGGCTTAAAACGATTAAAATATCTGACACGACCCATCTCAATACTCCATGGATTAACGTGGGATGTGGCATGCTCCCGTCTGACACCCCATGCTAGACCAAGGATACACGTAGCCCTCTCGAGGCTTCTAGAGTGCGCCAGGATTTGTGGCGGCATGTGATGTCTCAGTCTCTGCTATAGCCCGCATCCGCGATCAACCTGAAGGGTATCAAAACAGGAAAAGCTGTGAGTGGACGAAAATAAACAGTTTAGAAAACCATTTCACAAAAAAGACATTTATACCCTTCACTAAAAAAACATGCATACATCAGAAAACAAGTTATAACAACCACTTTCTTTGAATCAAATCATATGGCTTCCAATCAAATCTCAGTGAAAACGTTTATCAATCAAAGCCATTTCCTCAGCAGGGTCTCGACCCAAAACCAAACACGTGGGGTCTTTGCCCAAATCTGTAAAATATAGTTTAACCAATCCTCGACATCCCAGATGTCTGATCAACAATGTCACGGTCTCTAGGCTACGCGTGCCACTCGGGGTCTCAAATCTGAGTTTGATAGCTCATTAATTAAACATTATTTTATATTATTTTATACCCTTTATACTTGACTTTTAATATTAAAATAATAAATAATTAGAGAAAATAATATATTTTGTGATATTTTTGTAGAATTAAATAAAGCTTGGAATTTGGAGCGTTTTGACGAAAGATTCGTCCCGATCGAAATTCGAAAGAAAAAATTATGAATGAAATTCGGTGGATTTATTTAAATCCATTTTAAAATTGAATTTCATTTGTAGATGCCCAGATCCACTTTATTTTCAAGCCCAGTAAAACCCAGCCCAATTCTCGCTGCAGCCCAGCCCGCAGGCTTCTCTGGCGACCCAAAATCCAACCCAAATCTGGCCCAAGCCCGCACTGCAGTCACCTAACAAACCATATTCTGCCTCGGTGCGTGCTGGCCGAACGACCATTCCACACTTCGGCGCGCGCACGCCAGAACGTCTTGAGTCTGCCAGCGCCAATGCCCTACTCTCACTTGCTCCTCCTGACAGTCTTTCACCGAATCTACCAACCCACTGTCAGTAGCTCCTGGCCAAATTTCAGGCAGCCCATGCCCTGCTTTCACCTGCTTCCACTTGCTCCCTTTTGCTTCAAATTTTGCATAGAAAATCAGTCAATTTCAGCTCAAAATCATGCCTAAGATCATCATTAATCATCATTGTTCATCATTTCATTATTTTATTTTATTTTTGTATTTTTGTATTTGAATTTTGGCACTCCCTATATAAATAGGGAGGCCATTTCATTTGTAAAGGGTCCCCTTTTTGGTTCTCTTTTTAGTAGTTTAGGTTCTAATTTTTCTCTTTTTTTCACTCTTCAATTAAGTTCAACTTCTTTCTATTTTGTTCTTTATTTTTGGGGACCATTTTAACTTATTGTAGATTTTCTTATTAATTAGCTTTATTTTAATTCTTGTTCTTAATTTATGTTATTTTTATGTTAGTTCTTAATTTTATTTCTTCTTTACTTTGTTCTTGTGATTTTTCTTTGAGATCTCTTAAACACATTTTTATGCTTTCCTTAAAAAATACCTAGGCTTAGTATTTCCGAAATAATTATAGAATTTAAGTCCGAATACTTATGTTTTATCCTGCATCTTCATAAGGTTCCTTCTGATGTTCAGAGAATTTTATGAATAACATTCCATTGTTTCCATCCACTTTCGGAATCACAAGCTGTTCTTGGGTTCCAAAAGTGTAACTTTATTCCCTTTACTTAAATTCTTGTTATTGTTATGGTTTACTTATAATTCAATACATGTGATGGTATTTTCTTTCTAAACTTTTGTAAGTACAAATGCAATCTCCATGTGTTTTACTTTCTGAATTTCTTTTACTTCATATATTTTAGTGCCTAAATTTCAATTCGAAGTTAAATGTTGATTCGCTGTTCGGGGCATTTAGAATAGAGTTGAAGAGATTTAATGTTTGACCGTTGTTCGGCGCATTAAATCACAAACTTTAGGTGAATCATATTGTAGGTAATAATCCGTTGTTCGGTGCATTTATAATATGAAAAATGTATGCATGTATTTGAGATGATTAAGGTAGGATTTCGTGATTGGTTCAATACGTGCATGATGTTAGAGTGTTGGTAAAAATATGTGTTTGAAGAAAATTCATTTGTACAAAAGTTAAAGTAGAAGTAGAATTAAGTACTTAATTATTTTTACTTGTTTTCTTTATTTTATGATTACAATCTTTTCAAACCTCCCATTTAATTTTTTATTCTTTTATTCTTTTATTCATTAATTCATTAATTTATTTTTTATTCTTTAATTCATTTATTCTTTAATTCATTTATTCATTTATTCATTAATTATTTTATTATTTTATTCATTATTCTTTCTCACTAAAAAATTATTAATGTTCTCTAATTTCCCCGGTTAAGAACGATCTCTATTTACCAAGACTACATCTACAAAAAAAGGGGTTAAATGACATAACACCCGAATTACGTGTTTAATTTAATACGTAGCTTGGGCCTTATCTATTTTTGGCGCCGTTGCCAGGGAAATTGAAAACCATTTTTAATTTGTTAGTGTATGTATATAAATTGTGCATATTATACTTGTTTATAATTTATATTTTTATTCATATTATATTTGTTTATAACTTTTACTTACTTGTTTATTCTCATACTTGTTTATATTTTATATATCCATCTTATTTTTGTTCTTCTTATTATTATTTTTTATACATGTCATATTATACTTGTTCATAATGTTATCTTTATACGTGTTCATATTATACTTGTATATTATTTTTATTTATTTTTATAATTGTTCATTTATTTTTATACTTCCTTATAACTTTTATTTTTATGCTTGTTCATAATTTTAATTCTTATAATTGTACTTATTATATTTGTTTATAATGTTCATACTTTACTTGTTCTTATTATATTTGTTCATAAATGTTCATAAATTTTTTTATATACTTGTTCATATTATAATTGTTTATGTAAATTTAAATTTTTATTTTACTTGTTCATTTTATACTTATACATACTTGTTCATAATTGACTTTCATTTATATTTGTTTATAATTCTCACACTTGTCATATTATTCTTGTTCATACTTGTATATAATGTTCATTCTTTTTACTTGTTCATAAATGCATATTGCACATGTTCACTTTTCCTTATTTTTACTTTTATTTATTTTGATTTATTTTTTTAATTTAAAAAAAAACATAAAATTTGTAAAAAAAATATTATTATTTTTCCCTTTCTTCATTTATTTATTTATTAAATTCCAAAAAAAGATTAATTAATTAATAAATTGTTTTAAATAAGGAAAACATTTTCATTACCTCAAAAAAAATTATTTCGAATATATATATATATATATATATATATATTTACTTTCCAACTTTCTTTAGTTTTAGCTTCATGTTAGTGTTAATTCATACTTGTGAATAAATGTTGTATATATGTTACTTGTTATTCTTCATACTTGTTCATAATTATTATACTTGTTCTTAATTTTTATTTGTATGCTTGTTCATAATTTTTATTTTTTTTATATTTGTTTATGTAAATTCAAACTCTTATTATACTTGTTCATACTTTATTTATAATCATACATACTTGTTCATACTTGTTTATAATTTTTCTTCTTATTCATACTTGTTCATAAATTGTTTATAACTTTTATATTTCATAGCGTTCATTCATATTTGTGCATAATTTTTATTTATTTTTTATTTTTTTTACTTGTTCATAATTGTACATATTTGTTCATACTTATTTATTTATACTAGTTCATAAGTTGTATATTACTTGTTTACATTTATCTTATTTGTGTATGTATTTATTTAAGTTTGTCTTTTTCTTCATTAAAAAAAACCGAAAAAAAAAATTCTTATCTTAACTTTGTGTTAGTGTAAATATAAATTTATAAATAACTCTTGTATATATATTAGTTTGTTAATGTGAAATTGTTTTGTAAATATCATTACTTGTGAATAAAACCATACTTGTGAATAAATTGTTCATACTTGTATAAATTGTTCATATATAAATTGTCATGTTATATTTGTAAATTGTGCATAAAAACATACTTGTAAATAGTTTTTGCATTCATGTATTAGTCTCGGCTATATGTAGATCACTTGTGTTTCGAAGTTTAGATTTTGATTTTTAATGGAATAGGTGAAGACTTTTTTGTTAACTCTCACATACGGTGATTGTTAACACTTGAGTTATCTTAATTCCTCTAGAGCAAGAAATTGTTGAGAGTGATGTCTAGGACATGAGACGGTACTCATAACGGGTTTTGGGTCTAAGAAAGGGACATCAATGGAGTTTAAGCCTCGGGATGTATTGAAATTAGCCCTGACTCTTATGTATATTCTTTCTAACCTGGTCACCTTTAAACTTGCCCAAACAGTTGAATTAATCCAAGATATTTACTTGAGCCGCACAAACGTAGAAGTCTCCATCTAAACTTTGAAGCTATGTGAACTATATATATCTTTGACTTCCCCCACATGTAACTATTGGTTATATCTTTTTACTTTTGTTTATATCTTAACTTACATTACTTGTCATACCAACTTTAACTTGTTTCTTTCATTCTAACTTGAATTGCATATTTAATCTAATTTGAATCTCTAACTTGCATTCTTGACAAACGTGCATCTTTGACTAACTAACTTGTATCTCTGTCTAGACTGGATGGACATTAAACTTCAAGCGCTTGTTGGGAGGCAACCCAATGTATTCCCGGGATGTGAAGGAGTTATCAACGCAGATTTGCTATCTTTCCACCTTCACTCTCTTTATTTTGTTTACTTAATGTTTTTCTTGTTTTATTTTCGTAAATCATTTTCCTTACTTCAATTCTATGTTCAATTACTTCTTATTTTCCTACATTGAGGACAATGTAGAATTTAAGTGTGGGGGAGTGGTTTACAATTTTAATTGTGCAATAAAATTGTTTTTAATAAAAAAAATTATAAAAAAAATTCAAAATAAAAAAAATTTATTATTAAAAAAAATTTATTTTTATTGCTTTCTTGAGTCTTTTTGTTAGTGTTTTTACGAGTATTAAATTGCCCTTTAACTTATCAATGATATAAATGAATGGAAATGAATATGTTATGGCTATAAAGATGATCACTACAACTTGAATTTGTTTGTTAATACTTTGTGATTAAGTGTTATAACTTATAGATAATGCATGTAAATTGGTACATAAACGAGCATGTTACGATAAGTATGAATCATTTGAACCTTATGTGAGCTTTAGAACCTTATATACATCTTTGATGAGTGATTCATAAGTTCTTTGTTTAAATTGATATACATATACCTCATAACTGCTTTCCATAGCTTTTAATAAACTCTAGAGTACTAAAACTTATTCTATGTGATTTTCAAAACTTTTAAGTCAATAAACTCTCTTATTTTGGATATGATTAAGGCATTAGGGTTAACACCATAAATTCAAATATCTATATTCCCTATTTTGTGCGCACAAGTGCGACCCCCTTAATTTTAACCCATTTGAGCCCACATTAAGCTTTTCTTTCATTACCATGATTATCTAAACACTTGAGCCTAGTATAGACATCTTTTACCCTTGTTCCAAGGACTCGGTTGAAGACATGAAAATGGTGTGAAGAGAAATTGATGATGTGTTAAAAACTTTATTTGTATTTTATGAATTTACTTACTCAAATTTTGTTGTATTATTGACACATGTTATTACCTTGATATATGAAAAGAAAAGAAAAATGAAAAATAAAAAAAAATGTTTTTTGAGTCTCTATCAAGGTAATAAAGTTTGATTATGTAATGTTTGAGTTAAGTCCTTTATATTTGTAAATCCAACACAAAAAAATGAATTTGAGGCCCAACATGATGAAATTAGGCCTATGTTCGAAGGGATGAATTACTGACATCATTGCACTAAGGTTGGGAAGTTATGATACGTTTTGGGAGTTTTTTGAGTCTTGGAACGAATTTGAGCACCACTTGTCCTATATATTCCTTGCCTCTAAACTTAGCCCCATTACAACCTTCGTAAAGACCTTATGATCCTTAAGATGATAAATTTTGATTAGTTGAGTCAATCACTTGTGTAAGCTTATGGTTTTGGTTCATTTGTGCAAGTATGTTTTGTTTTTATTTTGAGGTGTTTGTTTGAAATTTTGCAAAAGTACTTCATTTCTATTATGTGAGCATTTTTCTCACATACTTTGAGTGCAAACACAAACCCTAACAAATTGAGTGAATTCATGAGTGCATATCCTTATGAGTTGATTCATACTTGTCTTTTTCATGTTGAGATCCATTTCACCGTATTTACTCATTATCGTACTTGTTGAAACATTTTGCTACTATGTATTAACTCTTGAATTCCACTTGCTTAAATGCTTTAAGTGAAAATCTTTGATGTCATGATCATAATAATGAAATTTTGAGACAAATGGTTAAGAGTTTACTTGTTTTGACTTCGTTGTTTAATTTTAGTATTTTCTAGGGACTAGCAAAGTTTAAGTGTGGGGGTATTTGATAGGTCGTTAATTAAACATTATTTTATATTATTTTATACCTTTTATACTTGACTTTTAATATTAAAATAATATATAATTAGAGAAAATAATATATTTTGTGATATTTTTGTAGAATTAAATAAAGCTTGGAATTTGGAGTGTTTTGGCTAAAGAATCGTCCCGATCGAAATTCGAACGAAGAAATTAAGGACGAAATTCGGTGGATTTATTTAAATCCATTTTAAAAGTGAATTTCATTTGTAGATGCCCAGATCCACTTTAATTGCAAGCCCAGCAAAACCCAGCCCAATTCTCGCTGTAGCCCAGCCCGCAGGCTTCTCCGGCGACCCAAAATCCAACCCAAATCCTACCCAAGCCCGCGCTGCAGTCACCTGACAAACCATATTCTGCCTCGGTGCGTGCTTGCCGAACGACCTTTCCACACTTCGGCGCGCGCACGCCGGAACTTCCTGAGTCTGCCAGCGCCAATGCCCTACTCTCACCTGCTCCTCCTCACAGTCTCTCACCAAAATCTACCAACACACTATCAGTAGCTCCTGGCCGAATTTTAGGCAGCCCATGCCCTGCTCTCACCTGCTTCCACTTGTTCCCTTTTGCTTCAGATTTTGCACAAAAAATCAGTCAATTTCAGCTCCAAACCATGCCTAATATCATCATTAATCATCATTGTTCATCATTTCATTATTTTATTTTATTTTTGTATTTTTTATTTGAATTTTGGCTCTCCCTCTATAAATAGGGAGGCCATTTCATTTGTAAAGGGTCCCCATTTTAGTTATCTTTTTAGTAGTTTAGGTTCTAATTTTCCTCCTTTTTTCACTCTTCAATTAAGTTCATCTTCTTTCTATTTTGTTCTTTATTTTTGTGGACCATTTTAACTTCTTGTAGATTTTCTTATTAATTAGCTTTATTTTAATTCTTGTTCTTAATTTATGTTATTTTTATGTTAGTTCTTAATTTTATTTCTTCTTTACTTTGTTCTTGTGATTTTTCTTTGAGATCTCTTAAACACATTTTTATGTTTTCCTTAAGAAATATCTAGGCCGAGTATTTCCGAAATAATTCTAAAATTTAAGTCCGAATCCTTATGTTTTATCCTGCATCTTTATAAGGTTCCTTCTGCTGTTCAGAGAATTTTATGAATAACATTCCATTGTTTCCATCCACTTTCGGAATCACAAGCTTTTCTTGGGTTCCGACAGCTTGTGATTCCGAAAGTGTAACTTTATTCCCTTTACTTAAATTCTTGTTATTGTTATGATTTACTTATAATTCAATACATGTGATAGTATTTTCTTTCTAAACTTTTGTAAGTATGAATGCAGTCTCTATGTGCTTTACTTTCTGAATTTCTTTTACTTCATATATTTTAGTGCTTAAACTTCAATTCGAAGCTAAATGTTGATCCGTTGTTCGGGGCATTTAGAATAGAGTTGAAGAGATTTAATGTTTAACCGCTATTCGGCTCATTAAATCACAAACTTTAGCTTAATCATATTGTAGGTAATAATCCGTTGTTCGGTGCATTTATAATATGAAAAATGTATGCATGTATTTGAGATGATTAAGGTAGGATTTCGTGATTGGTTCAATACGAGCATACTGTTAGAGTGTTGGTAAAAATATATGTTTGAAGAAAATTCACTTGTACAAAGGTTAAAGTATAAGTAGAATTAAGTACTTAATTATTTTTACTTGTTTTCTTTATTCTATGATTACAATCTTTTCAAACCCCACATTTAATTTTTTTTATTTTTTTATTCATTAATTCATTAATTCTTTATTCTTTAATTCATTTATTCATTAATTATTTTATTATTTTATTCATTATTCTTTCTCACTAAAAAATTATTAATGTTCCCTAATTTCCCCGGTTAAGAACGATCCCTATTTACCAATATTACATCTACACAAAAAGGGTTAAAATGGCATAACACCCGAATTACGTGTTTAATTTAATGCGTAGTTTGGGCCTTATCAGAGTCCTCCCCAAGTTCCACTAGTGTTCGGATGATATCACCGGACACTGTCATGGGTGATATCCATATCTAGCAATCCTGATCCTGAGCCACTTTGTAGAGTGGCCTCTCTCAGGCAATGCTCGTACTCCTGATCCTGAGCCTCTCCGTAGAGCGGCCCTTCCCAAGCAGTGCACCGTGACTACTCCAGGATACTAAGAGACGTCTGGAGGAGACAATCCACTCATATAAGGATGGTATATAAAACTGTAATCAAACCAGTGAAAATCATTGTAAAACCATTTATACCTCCAATCCAGTCTAAAACATTTCAATAGGGTCTCAGCCCAAGGTAAAGTTTCCACAAACCGTTTCCAAAAAATCAGAATTCCCCGAATCCGATCCAATCCAAATATCATAGGGACTCAGCCCAAAGTCATCTCAATGGGGTCTCAACCCCGATAGCTCATTTCATAAAACACAACTGGGACTTAAGTCCGATACCACAAACCAACTAGGCCTTAAGCCCGATATCTCATAAATCAACGGGGCCTCAAGCCCAAGATAGTATTTCCAAATCCGAAATCATTTTCTCATTCCAATCATTTGAAAACACAAGCACGTATAAAAACCTGGCCTAAGACCAAGGTACAACATAACGCATAAATCCCGAAATACGTGTAATACCACATTTGTATGAAAATACCAAAACACCACAATTATATGCATAAACCATATGCACTCACTGCATCTCAAATCATATTTATAAAACGTATAAAACAGTTATGCATGCATCATGTTTAGAAATCAAATGTCTACTCACAGACTGTCCAAGCTGTGCCTGCAAGGTGTGCCGTAAGCCACTTTCAAGCTATACCGTAAGCCACTTTCAAGCTATACCGTAAGCCACTTTCAAGCTATACTGAACTCTCCGGGTTGTCCGGATTTGTCCAAAACACACTTAAAGGTCACTACCAACCTAGACAAGTCCTAATAAAAAAACTCCCAAAACTCCCGGAAAAGTCAATGTGTCCTGGATATGCATTCCTAGGCTAAAAACTTTAATTTGACCAACCTAACGATCTCCGATCGACCTGAAACCACCACTATTGAATTCAGATCATCGAAACCTTTTGAATAAGACCAGGTTCACCACGAAATTCGTGTCCATACGCCCCACGTGCCGGTCAAAGTTCCTAGTTAAAAGTCAACGCTGACGTCAGCAAAAATCAACGCTGACGTCATAGTCAACGGTCAACGCTAACGTCATAGTCAACGGTCAACGCTGACGACATGGTCAACGGTCAATGCTGACGACATGGTCAATGGTCAACGCTGATGTCATCACTAACGTCATCCTGACAGGTCTGACACCTGTTAGATCTAATAGTTGTCAGATCTGACACGTGTGACGTGTCACATGCTGACTGGTCCACGTGTCTAACACGTCAGTGCTGATTGGGACTTGATAATTGCCACACGTTAGCCTTTTATTGGTCACATGGCCTGACAACCTGACAGATGATAAAGTCACCCTATTGACGTCATCACCGTCTACCTCGCGACGGGTTAACCCGGTTTCACTGTAACGGGTCAACCGGACCCGCGACCAGACCGACTCGATTTCACTCATCCGACCACCAAATCATGCCATTTTTGAACCCCTAGACTCGTCTTGATCTCTAGAATAGTTATATGAACCCAGCATTAGCAAAAAAGGTTGAGATTATACCTTCTAAATGATGAATAGTGACAACCACCTACAACCTCGCCTTCCCATCGATTCCGGCCACCTCAATCCTCAAAATTGATCCCTACAGCCTCGCATAGTCCCAAGGAACAAGGTTTGATCAACCAAACAGTACAACAACCCTTAAATCTCCACTTCAAAAATTTGAACTTAAAATCTTACCTCCTCGGTTTTCCGACCACCGTCCATGGTTATCCAAACTGTTTCCACCACCGTGATCGTCTCAGTCCTTTCTCTCACTTCCCTGCACACACCAGAAGCAAAGGTTGAAGGTTGGTGATGATGTGTGTGTGTGTTTGGGTTGGGTTCTTTGGGTTTTCGGGTAAATGAAAGAACAAAGGATGAAGATAAATAAATATCAAATCCAAGAGTATGGGTAAATGGGCCAATGGGACTTGTCACTCATCCATTTGTCCCCTCAGATCTTTTGGACCAATCCACAACTGCCACCTATACAACTTCTCGGTAAGCATGAATAATACTGATTCCTTTCGTGAACCATAATTTTCTTGTACGATGTTCGATTTCGACGTGTCGCCTGTCTACAGACTCGTGACATCCCTATCTACGTAACGGTCCTTGTTCCTCGTGCAATTAATGTCAGGACCCGTCCCAAATCCCCCGGGATTAACATGGGATGCGCCTGATCCCGTCTAACACGAAGTGTCAGACCAGGGAAAATTCTATCTCTAGCCCTCATTGGCTTCCAGAGTACGCCAGGATCGTAGGAGGAGGAGTGTGATGTCTTGTCTCTGCTACAGCCCGCATCCGCGATCAACCTGAAGGGCATTAAAACACGAAAACTGTGAGTGGACAAAATAATATTTTAATAAAACATCTTTAATTTAAGACATTGATGCCCTTCACTAAAAGCATATGCATGCATTCAAAACCCGTTTATCAAAACATTCGTAAAACCATTTGAAAACGTATTCTCAAAACCTTTCGAGGGTTCATTCCCGGTCCCCATAAACCGTCATGACCCATAAAAGCCTTTCAAGGGTTCATGCCGGTTCCCATAAACCGTCATGAACTGTAAATCCATTTATGGGTCCCTGACCCGAAATCACTAAAACCCGTAAAACCATACATGTGGGAACTCAGCCCAAATCAACACAAGTGGGTCTCAGTCCAAAACCATTTTCAGTGAAATACCAAAACATACAATACGGGGTCACTGCCCTCAATTCACTTTCTAAAACATAAAACATGGAATACGGGGTCTCTGCCCCCAAATCACTTTCCATAAAACCTCATACGTATCAATATACATATAACCCATCTGAGGCACTTCCGAGAAGATGCCAACTCGGGCACACAACCCCTAGGGAACACATCCCCGATATATGTCTCGATATCATCTCTATCCTAGTGTGCACACTACCCGGGGTCTCACTCCGAGTCTTTTCCCAGGAATTATCCATCTGGGAGGCTCAATCTCTAGATCTAGTCCAAGCTCTATCTCCGGATCTAGTCCACACATCTCTCCGGAATCTGGTCCAGGACCACATCATAAATCGTAACCCCCACTCCTGGAACAGGATCCCTATGGGGATACCCATTCTGGTTTGTGGATCGTGACTCTCCAGGTCGACGTCTGGAGGAGACCATATAAATGATATGGAGGGTATAATTCATTTTGCAAATACTTTCTTTCTCAAAACATTTATCAACTGGGTCTCATACCCGATTCATCTCAACAGGATTCCTCGAATCCGATTCAAATCCATTTCACAGGCCTCGGCCTAAATCCACAGTTCAATAGGGTCTCATGCCCGAATTCTCATTTCAAAAACTGAACTGGGACTCAAGCCCGATGTTACAATCAAATGGGCCTCAAGCCCGATACCATAGTTAACTGGGCCCTAGGCCCGAAACCATAAACCAACGGGACCTCAAGTCCGATTTCCCAACCAATAGGGCCTCAAGCTCGATACTACAGTCAAATGGGCCTCCAGCCCGATATTACAACCAAATGGGCCTCAAGCCCGGATCATAAATCAACGGGACCCTCGGTCCGACTGTATATCTCAAATGGACCCTCAGTCCGATTCCTCATCAAATCAAATGGACTTCAAGTTCGAGAGTTCATAAATCAAATGGGCCTTATGCTCGAGTTCATATTTCCAAATCCAAAATCCATTTATTAAACCTTCGTTGAAAACCTAGCACGTATAAGTATCGTATAAAATCGTAAATCTCGAAATACGTGCAAATACGTAAAACCTAGGCTACCACAAACAAATGCACTCATGGCATCACAAAACATGTATTAAAACAATTATAAAACATTTATGCATGCATCGAATTCGTAAAACAAGTCCACTCACAGACCGTCCGAAGCTGCGCCTCGATACGCGTGCCATAAGCTTCTCCCGGGCCAATCGTCATCTCCGGGATTCCCAAACCTGTCCAAATTAATTTAGAGGGTTACTAATAGCCTCATTAACCTCTTATTGAAGCCTCATAATTTTCCCAATTTTCTAACTATTTTTAAAGTCGATCCTAAACTTTCGGACAGTCCGAACTATATCTAAACGATGTCTGATTGACACGAAACCAGTCCCAAAATGTTCGTTACATCGAATAGATGAAATTACATGTTGGAACTTTCCCCAAAGGAAGGCTCACGCGCCCTCACGCGCCCAAGAATGGTCATGAACGTGGGCCTCACGGGCCAGGACTGTTCACTGTCCCTGAGCTCCAGCGGCTGGTCCAGCCGAACCGGCGAGGTCGGTTTAGGCATTTTCCCTCCTTGTTTTTGGTCCGGTTTCGTCCTAATTAATCCTAAACTTACTAATGTGATCCTAGGAACTTGTTTGGATGGTCAAAACAAGGAAAAACACATAGAAACCCGAGGTTTGATTCTTGAACCCCACGGTCCAGATTTTCAGAATTTTTCGAGGCTTCCTCAGCCGTTAAAAAACCCCCTCAGAATTATCTTAATAACTTCCTAATAACCCCCTAAGCTCATCCTAATCATCTAAAATCAACCATAACGTCAAAATACAAATAAAAAGGAAAATGGGCCTTACCGAGCAATCAGGTTTTTCTGTGTTCTGGCTATCGCCGCCGTCCACGGCGGCCGGCCATCCTGTCTCCTGCCTCAACATCCTCCAGCCCCCGTCTCACTCTCTGGCCTCACTCAAAATCACATGGGAAGGGTTTTGGATTGGGTCGAGAGGATTGTGCGGGTGAAGGGAATGAAACAGAGATGAAATGCATGAATGAGGGAAAAAAGGGAATGGATGAGTGTCACTCATCCCTTGAGGTCTGGGAAATATCTAGGCCCACAAAAGACAAAACTTCACTTTTTTTCTCGTAAAACGTGTCGTCATAAATAGTTCCTCGGAACTTCCGTGAACCGTAACTTTTTTGTCGAACGTCCGAATTCGACATGCCGCCTGTCTGCGGATTCGTATCATCTCGATCTACATAACAGTCCTCGGTCCTCGGCCATCGGACCTCCCTGGTCAAAAGTCAACTATTTGCTCCTATTCACCCAAATTACCAAAATGCCCCCGAACTTCCGAAGATCATAACTTCTTCCACGAATGTCGGAATCGAGCGTGCCACCTGTCTATGAACTCGTGACGTCCCGAACTACGTCACAGTTATCGACCAAAGTCCATTTGATCGCCTAAACAAAAATTCAACGATTTGCCCATTCTAAGGGTAAAATCGCCATTTCGCCCGAACGTCTGCTAATCCTCGTCTGATCCCGGATTAGTCTCGCTAATTCGTCATTATTTCTTAATTAATCCTGCTAATTCGGGACGGGTCGTCGCAATTGATCGCCCGGATAAAAAATTAACATTTTGCCCATTCTAGGGGCAAAATCGTCATTTTACGCCGATCGTCCGAAAAATCCTCTCCTGATACCCGATTAGTCTCGATAATCCTCAATTAGTCTCTAATTAATCCCGTGAACTCGGGATGGGTTGTTACATATCAATCTTTCAATTTTACAATTTTTTTTTTCGGTTTTAGGTATCAAATTTCCTTCTCTCCTATTTTCTTCCCCATTTCTTTCCCTCCATGGTTCTCTCATCTTCCTCCCTTCTTTCGTCTATTTCTCGATATGGTCATCTCGATTCTCTTTTTTCGAGTTCCACTCAAACACACATAATATATAATACACACACATAGACTATGTCGGTGCACAAAGAGAGAGGGAAAATGATAAGGTCACTTGTCACCATCTCACTAAATCAGCAAATATCTTCACTTGGGATATTACCAAAATGTCCCTAATTCCAAATTACCAAAATGCCCTTATTAATTTCAAACCCTAAACAGCTTATGATCTACGATTCTGACGTGCCACCTGTCCACGGGATCAGAACTCCGAGACTTACGTAGCAGTACTCACGAAAACTCCAAAAAGTACCTAGAGTAAAACGTCAACTTTTGACTTATAAGAGCAAAATTGTTAATTTATTTTTTAATTTCTCAAAATTACTTTTCCAAATTTTCCGGTCATTACAATATAACACCCGGAAATTCAAGAAAGTGAAAAATCAAGATTTTGCCCCTATATGGTCAAAATTTTGACTTTTTGACTAGGAAACTTTTTTGACATTCTGAAAGGACCTTAATGAATGTCTCGATCTCCTGAAAACGTAGAGAGGTGGCATGCTGGAAATGGAGTCTGGATAAAATTGTTTTGGATCTAGAAAGAACTAAGGGTATTTTAGTACTTTTGGGTATAAGGATTGTCATTTTGCATGAGAGATCTAATACAATCTAGAACTTACTTTAATTCTCTTCAAATTTCTCTCGGCCGACATACTATAGTTATTAATATGTGAGTGTGTGTGTTAAGGACAGCTCGGTGGATGATTGCCGAAATGAGAGAAAACGGGTGATGAAGAGGAAAATGAGAGGGATAGGAGACAAATAAACAGAAAAAGCAAGTGGGAAGAATCAGAGAAAACAGATGGAGAGTTGAGAGAGAGAGAGAGAGAGAGAGAGAGAGAGAGAGAGAGAGAGAGAGAGAGAGAGAGAGAGAGAGAGAGAGAGAGAGAGAGAGGAATTAGAACAGAAAGTGAAGAAGGAGAAAAGCCTACATGACCGAGAAGCTTTAAACATGACTGTGAGTCAACGCCATGTTTCAGGACCTTTTAGCTCTAAACTAATGACCCCAACATGATATGTAAGTTCTCCCGATTTTTATAAGATTAAAATGATGAAAGTTTGGATGTGGGATGTCAGGACCCACCCCGGTTTCACCCTGAAACCCGAGGTAAATCCCGCTCCCGTCTGACTCCCCGACACAAAACTCAAGTAAAACTCACTCGAACCCAGTCAGACGCAGGAGTAATTACAAAATATCCCAACCTTATCGTTTACAGAGCATAGCACTAAATTACAAGGAAAATAAAAACTGATAAAGTACACGCACACAGAAGCCTTTAAACTCTTCTAGGATCCCTTACGTCACTGCTATGCCTCAGACACTGCCTCGACGTTAAGACCCCACGCTAGCTCCACAACCTGGAGGGCAATTTAAAACAAAAATGTGAGTGGACCAGAAAGTACACAAAGTTCAAAACCATTCACAGCTGCGTCCAGACCTGCCCTATCTCTTCCCGTACTCCGTTCACCTCGACACGGCCTCTACACCGTCGACTGAAGCTCGAAATCAGACGGCCTACTTCCCCTGTTTTCCTTCCCGGCCACCCAGTTCACCTCCCTTCACGGTGGCTACACCAAACTCTCCCCTGGACCTCTCTATGCCTAACCCAGCTAACCAGAACCGTCGACTCACTCCCCAGCTTCACGACTCGCCGTTCGAACCTCACGACTAAAACAGAGCACACAAGTGCACTCCGTCGTGCCGGCCGCCACTGTGCACCACCCGTCACGGCATCACCACCAGGAGATACCCAAGTCTCCCCTGAGTCACCTAGACCACCCTAGACTCATCGATTCGACCTCTAGACTCACGACTCTCACTTTGAACCTCGACGGGAAAACAGAGTATCGAACACAGGACTTAGGAATTACCTGCAATTGGTCACCGCCGTACTCGCCGCCGCGTTCCCTGGAGTCCCCAGAGCTACCTCAGCCTCCTCTCGAGTTCCCTTGCACCGTACACGGCCACCGCACCACCGCAAGCCCTCAGCCTTCTCTGTTTTCTCTGAATTCCCCGTGGCTCCCAACCGCACCACCACACGACTTCCTCATCCCCCCAAACTCCTCACCGTCTCTCTTCCACTCTCTGGACACTCACACACACTCACAACTCACCAACGCCCGTGATCAACCTTTCAAACCTCTCAATTCCTTCCCTCTGTTTCTCTCTGTGTCGAGGAACACACACGAGCACACACGGTTGCACCCCAAATAATGGAACCGCGTACACACCAGAGAACCCCCCAGAACCCACTACACACTTGCCACATGTCACCATCCCCCACTCTCTCTCACCAACTGGCTCCATCCCAGCCGTCCATTTCTTTCTTCCTGCACAAATCCCTAGAAACCAAAAAGACCAAAATACCCTCATGTTTTACACATTTTTACGATTTTACTAAAACTTCCTAGACCCGTAACTCTCGCCTCGTAAGTCCGATGAGTACGTGCCGCCTGTCATCGAACTCAGGACGACAAGAACTATCTAACCATCTTAGGTCAACCTACCAAAACTCGATTATTCAAAAAGTCAACTATTCCCCCCTAATTTCCTCAAATTACGGTCATGCCCTCAACCTTCCGAACATCACAATTTCCTCCTCGGATGTCGGAATCAGGCGCCACCTGCCTATGGATTCGTGACGTCCTAAACTACGTCCTGGTCACTGGTCAATCCCCAATTGACCACCCGAAATAAAAATCAACATTTCTGCCCGACCCAGGGGCAAAATCGTCATTCTAGGTTCCCGGACCCCTCGGGACCACCTAACCCTTGATTACCCTCACTAATCACACCTTAACCACTCTACTTATCCCGGCTCTCGGGACGGGTTGTTACATGGGACATTAGAACTGTGTTTTTGAAGGATAGTCAAAGGCCTCAAGTCAAGTTCGATTGATTTGGTAAGTATTTCCTTATTCTGAGAGATCCCTTCCTGGGATTATTTAGATGAATGTGAAGTCTTGAAACGGGAAAAAAGGTGATGTAATGGGTGGTTTCGAGTCAGGTCAGAATCGCAAGTCATCCGACTCGAGTTGCAAACCCACTGGAGATAGGAGGCGAGAAGCCTAGCGACTGTGCCTGCAGTCGCGCGGGAAGCCCACTGTAGCCCACGCATAGTGGGCTTCACCGGTGCGTGGCAGCGCACACCGTTTGGCCAATACGAAAAATATCTATTTGTAAATTCTGATTCTAATGTTATAGGGTCTGAGTTAATTGGATATTGTTTGAGCATACTTCTGAATTTTTGATAATATATGATTAATTTGAAATTGGAGTTTAATATAGGAAATTATGGGACTATACATATAAGACCGAATTACATGTTAATGGCTCTGATGAATTACATATAAGACCGAATTACAGCTTGTGGAATTAGAGGTGCGTGAGTTGCTTTCTTCTTATGAGTTACCTGGTGATGAAGTTCTCATTATTTCTAGGTCTGCTTTATTTAGCTTTAAAGGCTCTGATGGCCACTCCTACTATAACTCGTCGTGAGAATCAATGAGTTGATGAAATTTATGAACTTATGGACGATGTTGATAGCTATATCCCAATTCCCGTGCGACAAACTAAGCTGCCATTTCTGTCAGCAATGCAGAACGAGGTAGGCGAGACTTCCCTGTACAAATCCAGATTGTCATCGAAGATGAAACCCAGATTTACTATTTATTGTTCATATTCCTTTTTAATTTTTAATTTTTTAAATATTTAGATTTAATAATTTTTTTTATAAATAATTAAATAATCAATAAAGGAATAACACGTAAGCAATATTGACGGTGTTACGAATTTGACTAACAAAATAGAGCAATAGAGGTAACAAAAGTGTAGTTCTGGCAGCACATTGGAACTAAATCTCATTTAGAAAGCAAAGAGATATTCAATGTCCGGTTAGGAGAGTATTTTGAGTAATAAGCGGAAAGAGTGGATTTCACCAAAAATATTGATATAATAAAACTTTGATATATTTTTATATTATTGTTATCTTTAAAACTTTGATATTATAAAACAAAAAACGAAGAGTAGATTTCACCAAAAATATTGAGACAAAAACTCCCTTTATCATTAACAATCTTAAAAAGAAAAATCATTAATATATAAAAAAATGCAGTAAACTACTATTTAAAAGACAAAAATAAAAACTATTTTAGTGGAAAGAGTGGGCAGTTAATTGTTAATTCACCCCTCATTTTTTAATTTTCTTTATTAATTTTTTATTTCTCTATATTTCTTAAAAAAAAAATTAAAACGTAAATTGACACATGCATGAGTAGGTACCAAGATACTACTTATATTCTAAAAATGAGATCCATCAAGCATCTTGTCTACTTCTAAGTGTTTTAAATATTCTTAAAAAGTTTGAATATATATATATATATATTCAATTTGAATTTTTTTTATAACTTTTAAAATGTAGATTATGAATGAGCATTAAAAAAAAAAATAGTATATTCAAAATATTAGCATGTTCAATTAAGTCGTGGACTTTGGTGGGATGAAAGGTTAGTAATATAAATATCAAATTTTAAAGAACGTACAATTTTAGCAGTTAAAAATGAAAATGGTTAAAATGGTATGGTACATTTGCAAAGGCTAGTTACAAAACAATAATGCGGGTAGAACATAAGCAGAAGGAAACCGGTTTTCGGGTCTAGCTATAATTTGAATTTGGACCCGAGAAGAAAATCCGAAGGCTCTGAGAAATATTAACCGAGGTGGAAGTTTGGGAGGCCATACATTTGCGAAAGGTTTAGTGTGGCCTTATCTCCCCTCTCTCTCGCCCTTCTATCTCTTCTCTATATAAACCCAGAGGCCGCCCCCTTTACCGCTCTCAATCCTGTCGACCTAAATTATCTTCGAGCCTCTCTGTCTCTCTCATTATCCTTTATCTTCTTCTCCTTGTTCTTGTCTGAGGAATTTTAGCAAACACTTGGGCCGCAAAGAGAAGGAAGGAAGAGTAGAGAGACGAGAGTTCAGTTTCTGCTGTAATTAGCAGAAATGACTTCTATTATTGGAGTTTCCTCCATATATCCCCAGACTCCATGTAGTGAGCTTTATAGAAGGGCAACACTACCGACGACAACGGCGGCAGCAGCTACAACGAGCGGTCCTTCTCCTTCACTTGCGTTTCCTGAGAGGCCTCACTTTAACAATGTTTTGAGAGCCAAGAGTGGCCTGGTCAGGCAGGGCTCTAGCCTTGTTACTTCCGCGATTGCGACTCCCAATTCAGTGCTCAGTGAAGAGGCGTTCAAAGGGCTCGGTGGGTTCTCGAAAGACTCACTGGACTCGGACTCGGAATACGACTCAGAAACTGAACCAGCTTCTGCTGCCAGTGATGATGATGAGCTCGCTATGCCCAAGTTGGGTTTGCCTCAGCGCCTAGTCGATAGCCTGGAGAAGCGTGGCATTACAAGCCTTTTCCCTATTCAGGTGCTTTGTTGCTCTTACTTTTCTTATCCATTTGTTTTAATGCTAAGTTGTTCTTTTTAATCCTGATAAGTAAATTTAATTTAATTTTTGTTAAACCTTTTTTAGCATTAATTCCTTTATATAATGTGTTGTATGGTAATATATAAGCTTTCCGGAGATTATAACATTTTGCATCCATTTTGGTGCCCTTCATAAACATTATCCATTATCTAACTGCATCTCCTTCTTCATCTTCCACGTTGTTTTTCTTTTTCTGGTTCGTCACAATGTTATTCTTACCATGCTGTGGCATTTTCTTATCAAAGTTTACTGTCTTACATATCCAAATATATGTATTGCGAGTTCGTGTCTCTGTTGATTTCCACTTAATTTTTTTCCTTTAACCATTTAGAGAGCTGTTCTAGTACCTGCACTGGAAGGTCGAGATATCATTGCTCGTGCAAAGACTGGTACTGGAAAGACCTTAGCTTTCGGAATTCCAATACTCAAGCGCCTCACAGAAGATGATGAACAGAAAGGTTCCCATAGGTACCGTTTATTTTTCCATTCAAACTAAAGTCTTATTCCGTTACTTTTTCAAGAGCTTTTAATTAATTCTGTTGTTTTAGGCGGACTGGCTATCTTCCTAGAGTTTTGGTCCTCGCCCCTACTCGGGAGTTAGCAAAGCAAGTGGAGAAGGAGATGAAAGAATCTGCACCTTATCTAAACACTGTTTGTGTCTATGGGGGTGTTTCGTACATAACTCAACAAAGTGCTCTTTCCCGTGGAGTTGATGTAGTGGTTGGAACTCCTGGTCGAATTATCGACCTGATAAATGGCAACAGCCTCAAACTGGGAGAAGTTCAGTATTTGGTACTTGATGAAGCTGATTCAATGCTTGCTGTTGGATTTGAGGAGGATGTGGAAGTAATTTTGCAAAAGCTTCCAACTCAGAGGCAAAGCATGCTCTTTTCTGCAACTATGCCTACTTGGGTGAAAAAACTAGCACGCAAATATTTAGACAACCCATTGACAATTGATTTGGTAAATGTTAACTCTTTGGATCTCTTTTCTTTGTTGTGTTTAAAGCTTTCATTTTTTGCATAGTGGGTGTAAGTATTATACGGTATACTGGATATTTAAGCCAGTAGAACGTGTAGTTATTTAGAGTTGTGTGGTGGTAAGTGTCAAAGTTCCTAATTATGCATTCATGAAGTAATTAATCAGTTTTGCTATGTTCACATTGAAGCTAAAATCATTGTAGAGCGAAAGTAAATATAAAAGTTTACCTCTTCTACTTTCTTATTCACCAAGGTTGGGGACCAAGAGGAGAAACTTGCAGAAGGGATCAAACTGTATGCTTTATCTGCCACTGGATCTTCAAAGCGGACCATTCTCAGCGACCTTATAACAGTAAGAATTGGAACTTATTATTTTATTCTTGTTTTGGCTTGATTAACGTAGTTAAGCACTGTAACTTCTGTAGTCTCAGCCACCCAAGTCTCCTATTTGAAAAGGAGAGATGTTTTCTGGCATGACTTTCTTGTAGAAATTAATTTTGTCATGGTATCTCATATCCGACATAATATCAAGAGAAAAACAACTTTCTTGCCACATGTTATCTAACCTTCTCTTAACTTCTGGTGGTGATATTGATTATATCTATTTGAAAAGGAGAGATGTGTCATATGCATGGCTTTCACATTGAACATGATTATTGTCATGGCAACCCATAACTGTCATTATATGAATCTGCATACTTCTTCATTATTTAATAGATATAACAATTTTTTGCGTAGTACTGAAGAAGATTGACTTACTTTCAGGTTTATGCAAAGGGTGGGAAAACCATTGTTTTTACACAAACGAAACGAGATGCTGATGAAGTCTCAATGTCGTTAACAACCAGCATAGCTTCTGAGGCGTTGCATGGAGATATATCACAGCATCAAAGAGAGAGAACATTAAATGGTTTTCGGCAAGGGAAATTCACTGTCCTTGTTGCCACTGATGTTGCATCCCGTGGACTTGATATTCCCAATGTTGATTTGGTAAGCTCCAGGAATTTTTTTTTTCTTATGACTCCTAACCGAAGTATTATTATCCTAATATGGATTCTAGTACGTATTGAAACTAGTATCATTCTGTATGCCAGTAATAGAGTTCAATATGCTGTTTTAATGTATCAATTGGCAGCACCATGATATAACTCTTTTGTTATATTTTTTCAGGTTATCCATTATGAACTTCCCAATGATTCAGAGACATTTGTGCATCGCTCTGGGCGTACTGGACGTGCAGGGAAAGAAGGTACTGCTCTTCTGATGTTTACTAACAACCAGAGGAGAACAGTTAAAACTCTTGAGCGTGATGTGGGTTGCAAGTTTGAGTTTGTTAGTCCACCAACTATTGAAGAGGTTTTGGAGTCTTCTGCTCAGCATGTCGTTGCTACTCTCAGTGGAGTTCATCCTGAATCTGTGCAGTTTTTCACACCAACTGCACAGAAATTGATTGATGAGCAAGGAACAGGTGCTCTTGCTGCTGCACTAGCACAGCTGAGTGGTTTTTCTCGACCTCCATCATCCCGGTCACTTATCTCTCATGAGCAGGTAATTGAGGCAATGAATGCCTAATTTCGTACAGGTTGTTTATTTTCCTGCAAATTAGGTGGTGAGTGAGATGCTGGTTTCTAATATTCAATTATTTCTTACTCTATTTCCTGTATCGTTCATAATAAAAAAACAATAGTCATCACTCAAATCTTTCTATAGAAAGTAATATATTGTAGGAAGACTTTGTTTTCAAGTCCTTTGGGGTCTGTGTTCTGGAGCCTTCTGGTGTCTTGCTATATCATTTGAAATTATGTGCAGGGATGGACGACATTGCAACTTATTCGAGATCCAGCTTTTTCCAGAGGGTTCCTGTCTGCTAGATCCGTCACTGGGTTTCTTTCAGATGTTTATTCTGCAGCTGCTGATGAAGTTGGAAAAATACATGTCATTGTAGATGAAAGGGTCAGTATCTACAATACCTCATTCTTCTTTTGATCCAGTGCTTTAATCCATTTCGTTTGAAATAAATTTTGGTGCTGATAATTATCAGGTTCAAGGAGCAGTTTTTGACCTGCCAGAGGAGATTGCAAAAGAGTTGCTGAACAGACAAATACCTCCCGGAAACACTATTTCCAAGATTTCCAAGGTTTACTTTTGCTTTTGGTTGCTTTCTCGCAATAGCAGCTTTTCCATGAAAAAACTATTAACAGGGATATAATGTGACTATTATTTTGTGTTGGCAGTTGCCAGCTCTGCAAGATGATGGGCCAGTGAGTGACTACTATGGCAGGTTTTCAGGCAGAGATCGGAATAGTCGACGTGGAGGTTCAAGGGATCGTCAAGGATCATCAGGCTTTAGGAGCTCCAGGGGTAGTAGTTGGGGTAGTGATGGTGCTGATGATTCATTTAGGAGTAGTGGTCGGAGTAGTCGAGGTAGCTCCAGGGGTGGTTGGGGTTCTAGTGATGGAGGCCGATCTCGGACTTCAAGAAGCACAGAGGATGATTGGCTTATTGGAGGTAGATTATCTAGCAGGTCATCATCACGAGACAGGTAATTCGAAGTTTCTCATACACTTGGAGAATGCAACTCGCCAAGTAATTAACAGTGACCTCATGCCATAATGAACTTGTATTCTGAACTTGCAGTTCCAGAAGCTTTGGAGGTTCCTGCTTCAATTGTGGGCGGTCCGGCCACAGGGCGTCAGAATGCCCTACCAAACAAGGATATTAGTTGCCCATCCCTAAGCATCAGTTTTCCGTACCAATGGTGGTCCACGTGCATCCGTAAACGTCAGTTTCAATGTCCAAAAAAAAAACGTCAGTTTTCCAGCACTATGTCGGGTTAGAGGCTGCTGCCACCACCGGCAGGCATTGATTTCTACTATTTTGTGTTTGTGGCTGTTGAAGGTCAATGTGAGTGGGAGACACTCCTCCAGGGCGTTACAAGAACCAAATTGAGCCATACGTCTGGAAAGAGTTTGGAGTTAATTTTGAACTGCTGACTCTTTCCCTCTCTCCCCCATTCCCCTCTCACATATGTAATTTGTTTGACTTTATATTCATTATATGTAGACAACCTCTTAAATTTACGTAAATGGGAACATTTCTTGAGGAATTTCATTTCAAGCTCTTAACTTTATAACAAAGATGGAACATACAACAAATGAAGTGAGCAAAATCTATCTACTTTCCAAAGAGAATGTTGATGACATTTCTAACCACAGGTCCTCTCTTGCTCTTAAGAACCTCCCTCACCGCCTTTTCGTTCGGCACAAACCCCTTACCTTTCATGTCCGCCAGTAACTCCCTCCCTTCCTCCACCTTCTCCTGCCCTGCAAAACCCTCGAACACCACCGTGTAGGTGGCGGCATTGGGCCGTACTCTCTTTTCCATCATCTCCAGTAAATACTTCTTAGCATCCTTAAGAAAATTGCCACTAGGGTCGGCAGCAAGTGCCTTGATGATGACACTGTAAGTGTAAGCATTGGGGCCCACCCCGGAGGCCAACATACGGAGGTATACTTTGAGAGCCTCCTTGGACTTGCCGGCGTTGGCGTAGGCGTCAATGACGGCAGTATGTGAAACAACGTCGGGCATGTGACCCTTGTCTTTAATCTGGGCAAAGAGCTCCAAGGCCTCGTGGGTTAAGCCGTCTTTGGACAAAGCGTCGAACATCTTGACTGCATTGTTGATGAGACCATCGGAGCGCATCTTGTGGAAGACTTCCTGCAGGTCTTTTGGGTCTTCTGGGTCCTCCACGGCGGGCTGCTTGTTGAAAGGGTCGTACGGCGGAGGGAGCTTCGACTTGTCGATGGCTTTCATGGCGGCGGCGGGCGTCGATTCGTCGTTGTCTTCGTCGTCTGATGGGAGAGAAAAGTTTACCTTGGTATTGATATTGGGGTTGGTTTCGGAGGAGCTGAAGAACCTAACCCTAGCAAGAGTATGAAAAGGAGGTGGTGAAAATGGAGGAAGCAGGGTCCTCGGATTGTTTGCTGCGAGAAAAGAAGCAGAACAAGAAGCAAAGGACGTGCCTTTGTTGCTTGCTGCAGCTATGGCTATAAGGCCCTTACTGGCAGAGAAGGCGAAAGGACTGGACTTGTTGGTAGAGGCAAGAAGAAGAAAGGCCCGAGATCCCAGTGTGCCCGCCATTGTTATCATTATCAAGTATGTGTCCCTTCAGTCCTCTGGGTTTTCATTTTCTACTCCCAATTTTATTGTTTTGGGGATAATTTTGACTCCCAATTTCTTAGAGAACGTTCTGATCGAGTGTTAATGGGCCAGTGGGCCCATTTATGATTTTAAGTAGATTAATAATGCCTCATAAAAAAACCATTTATGATTTTAAGTAGATTAATAATGCCTCATAAAATTAAAAAGAATTAGAGAACACGTTTCTTTTTTTGTTGGTTTGCTAAATACCAATATTTGACAAATGTGAAGGCTTGCAAAATTTTGATTTCAAACCTCTATTTTGGGATTGAAGGTGAATACTAAAATGCAATTTGTATGCAGCAATGAGAAAAATGGTGGTCAACTAATAGGCCTCCCAAGTTAATTATTGAATCTCACTATTTCTTGGAGCTCCTGTTTGTACTCATTAATAAGCTGAGCTTGTGATGAGAGAGAGAGTCATGTTGCTTACTTCAATGCCCGGCTGGTGGTGGAAACTGTTAACATTAAAGAGTCTACTTTGTTTGTATCAACTTGAAATTGACCTTAGCTATATCGATCTGCTGCAGTCTGCAGTTGCTCTATATCTCTATATATTCTTTGTGGTAAGGAAAAGGTGAAGGGAAGTCAATCATTGCTGAGTCACTGAGTGCCCTTTGACATTTACTTGCTTTTCATCATATTTGGTATCAGCAGGACTCACCATGGCAACCATGAGAATGCTGCTCTTTTTGGCTAACGTATGCTCTGCCGGGATTCGCGAAATCTTCTCTGTTACTGATCCCGGGGATGGTATTGTCTTAAACATCAATCAATGCTTATTCTTCATACATTCATCTCCTACTTAGTTGAAATTTTGAGTTTCGAATTTCTACTTTTTTCCCAAAATGTAAACTTGGAAAGATTTTCCATATCCCTTCATAATAGATTAATGAAAAAGGGAAATTCTGCATATACATGTTTAAAGACTTTGTTAGCTAGTTGTTGAATTTTTTTTTCTTGGTATGTGTGTTGGTCCAGCTGCTGTTCTCAGATCCTTGAAGATGTCATGGCAAAATATGCCAGCCAGCTATAACGTCTCCGATGATGATCCGTGTGGTTCCAACTGAGATGGAGTCACCTGCAACAACAACAATACCGGGGTGTCTGAACGGTGAGTAACTGTTGATCTCTCTTCGAATTTTGATACAAACCTCATACTTTAAGGGAATGACCCGCTTAGTTTCTTCCTTAACCAAACTTATTGCTTCAATGTGCAGGAGATTGAAAATCTGGGACATCAAGTGGGAACTTATGGATGTCATATGGGGGACTCACTGATTTAAACATACTTGTGAGTATGACATAATGATCCCCTTTTTGCATGCATTATGTTCATATCTTTATCTTGATCATCAACAGATTCTCCTTTGTTGATGCTGAAATGTTAATGTTGTTGGATATGTGGTCTAAGCATTATGGCCACTAATTGGATTATATATGAATTGTGTTTCACATTGATTGTGACTCACATGGATTGTGACCCACATGTTGTGATACACATGTTATTGTGAAACACATGTGTGGATGAGTTGGTGCACTAGTGTTCTACTTTACATCCATCCCTATATAAAGGGGAGGAGGGAGCACTCTCAAACCATCCCAAAAATTGAGAGTTCAAAGTAGTTAGAAGCTAGTGCTTTTCTAAGTGTTCCCTTGAGAGAAATAAGATTGAGATTTTGAGTGTGAGGTTTGGTTTTGTACTCTAATTTTGAGTAAAACCAACAAGGGTATTTGGGGATGTTATTGGGAAGTGAAATTGAGAGTTAAACGAGTGTTCCTCTTGTATTCTACTTGTTCAAATTAGTGGAAATTGTAATCTCCCTCCCATGGACGTAGGCAAATTTCCGAACCACATAAATTCCTTGTGTTGTTATTCTCTTTGCTTACTCTCATTTAAATTTGCACATCATCAGCACCATAGTCACCTATTCACGCTGCCTAACAATTGGTATCAGAGCCATGACAAGCATGAAGTTCGACCTGGTGCCTTTCGATGGAAAGTCAAAGCATTTGGAAAAGTACTGTCAAGGATGTGTTGTTACAAATAGGGCTGTATAAGGTTTTGCTCAACCAAAAGCCTGAGGACATGAAAGATGATGATTGAAAGGAACTACAAGCAAAAACAGTGAGCACAATATGACTCAGCCTTGTTCCAGAAATCAAGACGTGGTAGAAGTAAATCTTGTGGAAGAAATGGCCAAAATGATCGTTCCAGATCGCGTCCAAGGAAAGATGTGGAGTGTCAATACTACCATAAAGAGGGACATCCGGCGATTTTGTCGCCATTTGAAAAAGGACTTGGAAGATAGGAAGAATCAAAAGCCAACAGAAGCGAATGTCGTCAACAACAAAATCGATGATGATGACGTTGCGTTGAGAGCTCAAAGTACTTAGAAGCAAGTGTTTCTTTATTATAAATGCACCGAACAACGGATTATTACTTACAATATGATCTGTCTTAAGTTTGTGATTTAATGCGCCGACAGCAGTCAAACATTAAATCGTTTCAACCCTATTCTAAATATCCCGAACAGCAGATCAACATTTAGCTTTGAATTGAAATTTAAGCACTAAAACATATGAAGTAAAAGAAATTCAAAAAGTAAAACACATGGAGATTAAAAAGTAAAACACATGGAGATTATATTCATACTTACAAATGTTAGAAAGAAAATACCCACATATATATGGAATTATAAGTAAAACTAAAATAATAACAAGAATTTAAGTAGAAAAAAAAAATGGTTTTTCACAAGAATCAAAAGTAAAACACATGGAGATTATATTCATACTTACAAATGTTAGAAAGAAAATACCCACACATATATGGAATTATAAGTAAAACTAAAATAATAACAAGAATTTAAGTAGAAAAAATGGTTTTTCACAAGAATCACCGAACAACGGTAGGAAACTTGTGAAGATGGAAGAAGAAATACGAGGAATGCGGTATTAAAAACTCTTGAATTACCTTAGAATTACCTAACCTTAGGTTTTTCTTAAGAAAAACATAAAAATGTATTTAAAGAGAAGTTTAAGAAATTCTAAGAACAAAATAAAAAAAAATGAAATTAAAATAACTAATTAACATAAGTTACAAATGGTCCCAAAATAAATCTACCAAAAAAAAGAATTAAAAGAAAAGAGAAAAAAAACTACTAAATGAAACTAAAATGAACAAAAAAAGAAGTAAAATTGGGACAAAAAGGGACCAAGATTACATGAAATGGCCTCCCTATTTATAGAGGGAGTGTCAAAATCCAAATAAAAAAATACAAAAATAAAATAAAATAATGAAATGATGAACAATGATGATTTTTTGCTGATTTTAGGCTGAAAAGTAACTGATTTTTTGTGCAAAATAGGGTAGGTTGGAGTAGGTTGCTTCGGACTGGGCTGCACGGGTGCAGGAAATGCACTATGCAGGGAGTTGGTGAGGCGTGAGCTGGATTGGAGGCTACAGAAATGGGCTGGACAGGCGTTGTAGCGCGGTGAGGTGTGGCCGAAGTGGAGTTCATCTCTTCAGGAAGCGCGTGCTGAGGGATGGCTTCGATATCGGTAGACACGGGCCGACGTGGACAACTCCTTCCGGGACACACGCACTGAAGACAGGTCTCATCATCGATAGGCACTCGTCAATCGTCTCACGGGCTAATGACTTAGCGCGAATGAGAATTGGGTTGGACTTTTTGGGCCATGTGTCGTTAGGCTTTGCTGGGACTTGGGCGAATTGGGCTGGACAGATTGGGTGCCCACTTGAATGGGCTGCAAACTTGGATTGGGCTTCTACAAAAGAATTTTTCAATTTAAAAATTAATTATATCATTTCACCGAATTTCGTCCATAATTTTTTCGTTATAATTCCGATCGAGACTATTTATTCGGAAAAACGCTCCAAATTCCGAATTTTATTTTCCAAATTCCAAACTTTATTTTACAAAAATCCCACAAAATATATTATTTTCTCCAATTATTTCTTATTTTAATATTAAAAGTCAAGTATAAAGGGTATAAAATAATATAAAATAATACTTATTTAAAGCTCTATCATGTTTCTCTCATGCTAGCACACGTCTTAGACAATCACGACCTAACAAGGAACTTAGATTTCTTCTAGTTGTTATCCTCCACAACTAACACAATTCCTCTTTGAATGCACCAAGTTAGCATGCAACTATTTACCCATGGAACAGAGATTTCTTCTCATATACAAAAGAGACAGAACAATTCAATGGAATCCCACCTAACCAGTCTTTATAATTTAACATTTTGCAAGTTTCAATCTTTCAAGTATTACACATATTTAATGGCCAAGAGAAGAATAACACTACTCCGAAAATACTAATTTCAATAATGCTAACATTTTTACACAAAATATATACAACTTCAATTTAAAGTAATTAAACTACATAAAGAGACCTCTAACTTTGATGCAGAGAACGAGAAGGGATTAGATGTAACAACCCGTACCTACGGGAAGGGTAAAAATGTAATTTGTGTGAAGTTTTGTAAAAAAGGACGATTTTGCCCTTGTGAATAGTAGACGAAAATGTTGACTTTTTGGTAACTTAATAATTTTCACGTAGACCGAGGACCGTTGGGTAGGTCTCGACGTCCTGAGTACAACGACAGGCGGCACGCTGTCATCGGACGTCGGACGGAAAAGTTACAGGTCTAGAACGGTCGAGGGCAAAACGGTAATTAATTATACAAGGGGTATTTTGGTCATTTCCTTTCAGCAAAGCAGATGAAGACAAGTGGCAAAAGGGGATTGGGATATTTTTTCTGCTTGTCCATAGGATTGTGGACACGTGGGGGTGCTGGATTGTTCCACAAAGGTCTAAAGTGTGCACGGCCACACTTTGTCCATTTTGAAACCGTGCAAACCTTGTGTGCGCAGAAAACAGAGAGAAGAACTTGGGGAGACGGTGATCGATTCAAGGGGTGAGTGCGGTTTTGGTGAACTGAGAGAGTGACAGGGAGCTTACGGTGAGTTGGTGGTGGTGCTATTGGACGGAAACCGTGCACGGCGGCACTGTGGCAGTGCAGCTAAGCTTCTGTGAAAACGGGGAGGCCGTGAGCTCGTGGAGGCGGTTGTGCCGTGTGGTGAGGCAAACCAAGGCTATAGGAGGTCCAAGGGGTTGCAGGGAGTCCAACAAACACCGTGGCAGGCGGCGGTGCTCACGGCGGCGACTGAATCGCAGGGTAAGTTTCTTTACTCTGTTTCCCGTGATTTTTCAAATGCAAAGTCATGGAGTTGGGCTTAGAGTCGAGGGATTAGGAGGTCAGGGTGATGTTCAGGGAGGTCCTAGGAATGGTTTGTGATGGCTGCCGTGACGGGGGCGTACACGGCGGGGCTCAGTCGACGGCGAGTACCCAGTACTCTGTTTTGGCCGTGACTTCAAACTTGAAGTCGTGGACTTCGGGGATGAATCGACGGATTCTGTGAGTTGGGTAGGACTAAGTAGGGTCCTAGGAAGGTGCTGGTATTGCCACCGTGAAGGGGGAAGCAGTGGACGACCGGGAAGGAAAACAGGGGCTGCGGGCCGTCTGTTTCGCGGCCGTGAACGGCGGGTTTCCGGCCGTGATTCTTCGAGGTTAGGACATGGTCAGGTTGCTTAGGACGGGACGAAGAGGTTAGGATTGGATTGAACCGAAATGGTAGTCGGATTACAGAGAACCGTTCACGCCGGTTCAACTGTGTTGAACCGGGTGACTCGAGGAAGGAGATGCACTGTAGCAGGCGCGTGAGGCCCATGCGCAGCCACTTTGGGCGGCGCGTGGAGGCGCGTGGTGATGATTCCGGCCAAGCTTCCAACATGGTTTTGGTTCTAAATGTCCTAAGGAATCCAATGGTATAGTTTTCGGGTTAATCGGACGGTGTTACGAGATGGTTCGGGAATCCGTACGGTTTAGGGTTTAGGATTAAAATATTATTAAATTCCCGAAAAATTGGGAAAAATAGGGAAGGTATCCGTGATATAATTGTGACCCTATTTGGTATCCATTGACAGGACGGGAGACACCAGAGACGGTTGAGGAGCGCACGGAGCGCGAGTGACTTGCTCTGAACTGTGAGTGGACTCTTTCTTACTTCCGAGCATGCCTAACTGTTTTTATTAATGTTTGATGCTTTTTATGCGTGATTATATGTGATTGAGATGTTTGCATGTTTTTCGAGACGTTTTTGGGATTTTGCACGTTTTTCGAGAAAACGCGGGTTTTCAGATTTTGATGCTATAATGTAGGAATTTAACCTAAAAACGTTTTCTGATGATGGTAAACGGGTTGTGGAATCTGATTTAGGATTTTCCTATGGTTTTGTTATGAACATGGATCTTTTTCCGGATTTGGGTTCGGAATGTCGGTTCTGAACGCCGGAAGGGCTTCGAACCGGGGATTTCGAATTCGAATTTGGCGATGGATTGTGAATTGGTTTTACACTGGATATGGATTGGATTTGCTGGATCTGGATATTGGGTTTAAAGACCCGGATATTGATTGACGGGGGACGGGCCCGGATTGAGTTTAAAGACTCGGGAGTTTAAAGACTCGGATAGTTACGATATTACCCCCATAGGCCTATTGAGTTTAAAGACTCGGGAGTTTAAAGACTCGGATTTATATGTGAGGCCTGGTTGAGTTTAAAGACTCGGATAGGTCCAGCAGGTTTGATCGAAAAAAAATGGTTTGATGTTTATGCTCTGGTTTCTATATCAGTTTTGTAGTGTATCTGTTTCTTATGGTGTTTATAGTGTTTCTGTTTCTTATGATGTTTCATATTATGACTTTTCTAATAATTCGTTGGGCATGCCTGGTTTTAAACCGGAGGGAACAAATGATTATATTTCTTTACTTTGATTTGATGGTAAACGGTTTTAAAATTTTTATTCCTTTTGGTCCACTCACACCTTCTTTTTTTTCAAATTCCCTCCAGGTCGTGGTGATAGCGCTGGGGTGAACGTTGAGGCAGATATCGAGGCATAGAGCTTCCGACGTTTTTCCGTTGCGGACTTAGACTTGTAGGACTTTTGGTGCCCATTTTGTAGAACTATGCTCTGGCTTACTGTTGTATATATTTACTCCTTCGTCTGATAGTTATGCTTATAGTTGTATTAAGGTCATGTTTTGGTACTGTAAGTGTGATTGTCAGACGGGAGCAGGATTCTTCCCGGGTATCGAGGTGATATTTGGGACGGGTCCTGACAATTGGTATCAGAGCATAGGTTGTGTCAATTTGTGTTGGGTCTAGGTTGTTATACTAACTCTATGCCTCTTTCAGCGTACGATTGATCATGCCTCCGAGACGTGAACCCCCTCCACGACCTGAAGATGAAGCGGCGATAGGGACTGAGAGCGCTTCGATTGAGAGAGCCCAGAGGCTAGGGGCTACTACGTTCAGCGGTGGGGCTGATCCCGAGGAAGCTCACCGATGGATCACCCGATTAGAACGTATTTTTGGGGTGATGCACTGTCCTCCCGAGGATCGGGTATTGTTAGCTACTTTTCTGTTGGATGGAGCTGCCTACGAGTGGTGGTACACGCTGGAACTGTCCGGCTGGGATGCACATACCGTGACTTGGGAGACGTTCCGGGAGCGGTTTCTAGATCAGTACTATCCCCGTTCTTTCAGGGATGCGAAGGAAGCGGAATTCCTTCACTTGAAGCAAGGGAATTTGACAGTTGCTGAGTATGAGCAGAGGTTCCAGATGCTATCTCGTTTTGCCCCGGCATTTGTGGCGACTGAGGCGGAGAAGTGCCGCCGGTTTGAGTTGGGCCTCCGGGGAGAGATCAGGGCCATAGTGACAGCCGGCTCTTTTTCTACATTCCGAGAGTTGTCTGATGCTGCTGTCAGGGTGGAGGCCAGTTTACCTGCTCGACCACAGTATTCGGGCAGTGTTCGACGCCGAGAGCAGTCATTTCCAGGAGCATCGAGTCAGAGGCCCCCGAAACGGGGTAATTTTGGTGGATCATTATCGGCTGGTGGAGCCCGGTATGGCAGACCAGGCAGTTTTCAGGGCTCGGGATTTCGAGGAGCTAGGTCACAGCCGACTCCTCAGGCGAGTGCGACTTCAGTGGCTTCTACAGGGAGGCATACCGGTGGACCCGGTAGGGACACTTGTTTCTATTGCGGAGAGCGAGGACATTTCCGTCGGGAGTGCCCATTGTTAGCTCCGGAGGGTGGAGCAGGCAGAGGTGCAGCAGAACCCGGGCGGAGTACTGCTTCAGTGTCAGGGGCGGCAGGCCCTAGGGGTGGCGGTGGTGCCACGAGCAGTTCCAGAGGGCGCGGGAGGTCATCGGGACCTCAGGCGCGAGTTTTTGCGATGACTCAGCAGGAGGCCAGGTCAGCACCGGGAGTGGTGACAGGTACACTCACCATACTTGGTCACACTGTTTTTACTTTGATAGATCCCGGGGCTACCCATTCATTTATAGCTCGGAGTTGTAGTTTGGTTAAGGAGAGGGAGGTGTCTACTTTGGATTGTGCGTTAGGCGTGAGTACACCTACTGGGGAGATGTTGGTAGTGACTCAGGTTTTGGGAGAGTGTCCGGTGATGGTAGGCCAGGTGGAGTTACTGGCAGATTTGTTACTCTTGGATTTACGGGACTTTGATGTGATCTTGGGTATGGACTGGTTGACGAGACATCATGCTTCTATCGAATGTTTCGATAGGAGAGTGACTTTTCGGAGTCCCGGATTATCAGAGACTACGTTTCAGGGGGATCAGCGTGCATTTCCTACGGGAGTTATTTCGGCACTCGAGGCTAGCAAATTGTTACGTAAGGAGTGCCAGGGTTACTTAGCTCATGTGGTGGATACGCGTGCTACGCCAGTGAGGGCAGAGGATATACCAGTGGTACGGGAGTTTCCCGATGTTTTTCCCGAGGAGTTGCCAGGACTACGCCCACACCGAGATCTTGAGTTTACGATTGAGCTTCTACCAGGTACACAGCCTATTTCTCAGACTCCTTATCGTATGGCACCTGCAAAATTGAGGGAACTTAAGGCCCAGTTGCAAGAGTTGGTCGATATAGGATTTATTCGACCGAGTATGTCACCTTGGGGAGCACCTGTTTTGTTTGTCAAGAAAAAAGGACGGAGGATTGAGATTGTGTGTGGATTACAGGCAACTGAATAAGGTAACTATTCGGAATAAGTACCCCCTACCCCGGATTGATGATTTGTTTGACCAGCTCAGGGGAGCACAGTATTTCTCGAAGATTGATCTTCGTTCCGGTTATCACCAGTTAAGGGTTAAAGAGGAGGATATACCGAAGACAGCTTTCCGGACCAGGTACGGTCACTATGAGTTTGTGGTGATGCCTTTTGGTTTGACTAATGCCCCAGCAGCTTTTATGGACCTTCTGAACCGAGTGTTCCGGCCCTACTTGGATCGTTTTGTGATTGTCTTCATTGATGATATTTTGGTGTATTCGAAGAGTGCGAAGGCGCATGAGAAACATCTGAAGATCGTGCTTAAAACGTTGAGGGAGCATCAGTTGTATGCGAAGCTCAGTAAGTGTCAGTTCTGGTTGACTAGTGTCGGATTTCTTGGCCATGTGATTTCGGCCGAGGGCATTCGTGTGGATCCTCAGAAAGTTGAGGCGGTAGCCAATTGGGAACAGCCTAAGACGGTGACGGAAATTCGGAGTTTTCTGGGTTTGGCAGGGTATTACCGACGTTTTATTGAGGGCTTTTCTATTCTTGCAGCACCGTTGACGAGGTTGACACGGAAGGGAGTTCGGTTTGAGTGGGACGATAAATGTGAACAGAGTTTCCAGGAGCTTAAAAGGCGGTTGACAACTGCTCCTGTGTTGGCCCTTCCAGATGATAGTGGGGAGTTCGAGGTGTACAGTGACGCTTCTTTACAAGGTTTGGGTTGTGTCTTGATGCAGCACGGGAAAGTGATTGCTTATGCTTCCCGGCAATTAAAACCCCATGAGGTGAACTACCCTACACATGACTTGGAACTGGCTGCGGTGGTTCATGCATTGAAGATTTGGCGACATTACTTGTACGGTGAGAAGTGCAGGATCTTCACGGACCACAAGAGTTTGAAGTATTTATTCACTCAAAAGGAATTGAACCTCAGACAGCGCCGTTGGTTGGAGTTACTTAAGGACTACGACTGTACTATTGAGTATCATCCAGGGAAGGCTAATGTGGTAGTCGATGCTCTGAGCAGGAAGTTAGCTGGTTCTTTGTCGCATCTGAGGACAGTACGATTACCTCTGCTGGTTGAGCTCCGTAGGTTGGGAGTAGAGTTGACTGTGGATGATCAGGGAGCACTCCTAGCGAGTTTCCATGTGCGACCTGTTTTGATTGATCAGGTGATTGATGCTCAGTTTGAGGACCCTATTCTGGGCATCATTCGGATTGAGGTCGAGGCTGGAGAAAGACAGGATTTTGAGATACGTGAGGATGGAGCCTTGGTTAAGAATGGACGGTTGTGTGTACCTGAGGATAAAGCTTTGAAGAAGGTGATACTGGATGAGGCTCACTGTTCAGCTTATGCGATGCATCCTGGTGGGACCAAGATGTATCGTACACTTCGAGAGCATTACTGGTGGTCAGGGATGAAACGTGAAATTGCAGAGTATGTCAGTAGATGCTTGATTTGTCAACAGGTAAAAGCCGAGCGGCAGAGACCTTATGGAGCAATGCAACCTTTGCCGATCCCCGAGTGGAAATGGGATCACCTGACTATGGATTTCGTGTTCAAGCTTCCGAGAACACCGAAGGGACATGATGGTGTGTGGGTTATTGTGGATCGACTTACGAAGTCTGCTCATTTCTTGCCAGTACGGGAGAACTTCAGGTTGGAACAGTTTGCACAGTTGTTTATAAATGAGATTATTCGGTTACATGGGACTCCGGAGTCGATAGTATCTGATAGAGATCCGAGATTCACTTCTCGATTTTGGCAAAGCTTACAGGAAGCTTTTGGGACTAAATTACACTTCAGTACTGCTTTTCAACCTCAGACTGATGGGCAGTCTGAGCGGACTATCCAGATTCTCGAGGACATGATGCGAGCTTGTGTGCTTCAGTTTCAGGGTACTTGGGAATCACATCTGCCTTTGATGGAGTTCGCCTACAATAACAGTTATCAGGAGAGCATTGGGATGGCTCCTTACGAGGCTTTGTATGGGCGGCAGTGTCAGACTCCATTGTGTTGGACTGAAGTTGGTGAGAGGAGGTTGACTACTTCTGAGCTGGTGGAGCTTACTCAGGAAAAAGTGGTATTGATTAGGGATCGATTGAAGGCAGCGCAGGACCGCCAAAAGAGCTACGCTGACCGTAGGATCAGGGATTTGGAGTTTGCTGTTGGAGACTGGGTTTTCCTGAAGTTATCTCCTTGGAAAGGGATTGTACGATTTGGCAGACGAGGGAAGTTGAGTCCTCGTTACATTGGACCGTATGAGATCTTGGAGCGGATTGGTCCTGTAGCTTATCGATTGGCCTTACCAGCAGATTTGGAAAAGGTACATAATGTCTTTCATGTTTCTATGCTTCGGAAATACATTCGAGATGATTCGCATGTTTTGGAAGCACAACCAGTGGAACTGAGGGAAGACTTGAGTTTCGAAGAGCAACCTGTTGCAATCTTGGATCGGAAGGATAAAGTTTTGCGAAGGAAGACGGTTCCCTTAGTGAAGGTATTGTGGAGAAATCATCAGGTCGAAGAAGCTACTTGGGAACCCGAGGCCTTGATGCGGGAACAGTACCCTTATTTATTTCACTGAATTTCGAGGACGAAATTCTTTTTAGGGGGGTAGATTATAACAACCCGTACCTACGGGAAGGGTAAAAATGTAATTTGTGTGAAGTTTTGTAAAAAAGGACGATTTTGCCCTTGTGAATAGTAAACGAAAATGTTGACTTTTTGGTAACTTAATAATTTTCACGTAGACCGAGGACCGTTGGGTAGGTCTCGACGTCCTGAGTACAACGACAGGCGGCACGCTGTCATCGGACGTCGGACGGAAAAGTTACAGGTCTAGAACGGTCGAGGGCAAAACGGTAATTAATTATACAAGGGGTATTTTGGTCATTTCCTTTCAGCAAAGCAGATGAAGACAAGTGGCAAAAGGGGATTGGGATATTTTTTCTGCTTGTCCATAGGATTGTGGACACGTGGGGGTGCTGGATTGTTCCACAAAGGTCTAAAGTGTGCACGGCCACACTTTGTCCATTTTGAAACCGTGCAAACCTTGTGTGCGCAGAAAACAGAGAGAAGAACTTGGGGAGACGGTGATCGATTCAAGGGGTGAGTGCGGTTTTGGTGAACTGAGAGAGTGACAGGGAGCTTACGGTGAGTTGGTGGTGGTGCTATTGGACGGAAACCGTGCACGGCGGCACTGTGGCAGTGCAGCTAAGCTTCTGTGAAAACGGGGAGGCCGTGAGCTCGTGGAGGCGGTTGTGCCGTGTGGTGAGGCAAACCAAGGCTATAGGAGGTCCAAGGGGTTGCAGGGAGTCCAACAAACACCGTGGCAGGCGGCGGTGCTCACGGCGGCGACTGAATCGCAGGGTAAGTTTCTTTACTCTGTTTCCCGTGATTTTTCAAATGCAAAGTCGTGGAGTTGGGCTTAGAGTCGAGGGATTAGGAGGTCAGGGTGATGTTCAGGGAGGTCCTAGGAATGGTTTGTGATGGCTGCCGTGACGGGGGCGTACACGGCGGGGCTCAGTCGACGGCGAGTACCCAGTACTCTGTTTTGGCCGTGACTTCAAACTTGAAGTCGTGGACTTCGGGGATGAATCGACGGATTCTGTGAGTTGGGTAGGACTAAGTAGGGTCCTAGGAAGGTGCTGGTATCGCCACCGTGAAGGGGGAAGCAGTGGACGACCGGGAAGGAAAACAGGGGCTGCGGGCCGTCTGTTTCGCGGCCGTGAACGGCGGGTTTCCGGCCTTGATTCTTCGAGGTTAGGACATGGTCAGGTTGCTTAGGACGGGACGAAGAGGTTAGGATTGGATTGAACCGAAATGGTAGTCGGATTACAGAGAACCGTTCACGCCGGTTCAACTGTGTTGAACCGGGTGACTCGAGGAAGGAGATGCACTGTAGCAGGCGCGTGAGGCCCATGCGCAGCCACTTTGGGCGGCGCGTGGAGGCGCGTGGTGATGATTCCGGCCAAGCTTCCAACATGGTTTTGGTTCTAAATGTCCTAAGGAATCCAATGTATAGTTTTCGGGTTAATCAGACGGTGTTACGAGATGGTTCGGGAATCCGTACGGTTTAGGGTTTAGGATTAAAATATTATTAAATTCCCGAAAAATTGGGAAAAATAGGGAAGGTATCCGTGATATAATTGTGACCCTATTTGGTATCCATTGACAGGACGGGAGACACCAGAGACGGTTGAGGAGCGCACGGAGCGCGAGTGACTTGCTCTGAACTGTGAGTGGACTCTTTCTTACTTCCGAGCATGCCTAACTGTTTTTATTAATGTTTGATGCTTTTTATGCGTGATTATATGTGATTGAGATGTTTGCACGTTTTTCGAGACGTTTTTGGGATTTTGCACGTTTTTCGAGAAAACGCGGGTTTTCAGATTTTGATGCTATAATGTAGGAATTTAACCTAAAAACGTTTTCTGATGATGGTAAACGGGTTGTGGAATCTGATTTAGGATTTTCCTATGGTTTTGTTATGAACATGGATCTTTTTCCGGATTTGGGTTCGGAATGTCGGTTCTGAACGCCGGAAGGGCTTCGAACCGGGGATTTCGAATTCGAATTTGGCGATGGATTGTGAATTGGTTTTACACTGGATATGGATTGGATTTGCTGGATCTGGATATTGGGTTTAAAGACCCGGATATTGATTGACGGGGGACGGGCCCGGATTGAGTTTAAAGACTCGGGAGTTTAAAGACTCGGATAGTTACGATATTACCCCCATAGGCCTATTGAGTTTAAAGACTCGGGAGTTTAAAGACTCGGATTTATGTGTGAGGCCTGGTTGAGTTTAAAGACTCGGATAGGTCCAGCAGGTTTGATCGAAAAAAAATGGTTTGATGTTTATGCTCTGGTTTCTATATCAGTTTTGTAGTGTATCTGTTTCTTATGGTGTTTATAGTGTTTCTGTTTCTTATGATGTTTCATATTATGACTTTTCTAATACTTCGTTGGGCATGCCTGGTTTTAAACCGGAGGGAACAAATGATTATATTTCTTTACTTTGATTTGATGGTAAACGGTTTTAAAATTTTTATTCCTTTTGGTCCACTCACACCTTCTTTTTTTTCAAATTCCCTCCAGGTCGTGGTGATAGCGCTGGGGTGAACGTTGAGGCAGATATCGAGGCATAGAGCTTCCGACGTTTTTCCGTTGCGGACTTAGACTTGTAGGACTTTTGGTGCCCATTTTGTAGAACTATGCTCTGGCTTACTGTTGTATATATTTACTCCTTCGTCTGATAGTTATGCTTATAGTTGTATTAAGGTCATGTTTTGGTACTGTAAGTGTGATTGTCAGACGGGAGCAGGATTCTTCCCGGGTATCGAGGTGATATTTGGGACGGGTCCTGACATTAGATGGAATTGTATATGGTCCAGGCCTATCACAATAACTTCAAAATAAAATTACAAAATTTATCTTCATCTAATTTTTACAGGTTTCAGTCTTCCACTCAATTATTCCAACATAAACAATATAGAATCCATTTGGATAAGTCACCACTAGGTAGCCTAAAATACTTTCGTATTAATGTGACACTTACAAAAGAGAGCAAGAAAATGAGGTGTTGTAAGGGATCGACGGCCAGACGCGGTCATAAGGGATCGACGGCGCCGATGGAAGCTTCAATGAAGAGCGAGCGGCTAGAATCGACTTCGACAGTTCGAACTTTGAAGTCTGTCGTTTGGAGTGGAATCAACTTCGACAGTGTCGTCTAGGGACGGGAAAGAGGTTGCGCTGGAATCAATCGACAGCTTCGAAGTCTGCCATTTGGAGATTGGGGAGAGGCTGGAATTGACTTCGACGGCTTCAAAGTCTATCGTCTGGGGATTGGGGAGAGGCTGGAATCAAAGGAAAGTTTGAGGTGTAGACTGGTGTGACCGTGTGAGGAACGAGGAAGGAAGGAGGGAGATCTGAGTCTGTCGTCCGAGGGAGAGGGAGGGATGAGAAGGCTGTCAAAATTCGAAGTGGGAAGTGATAAAACTAGGAGAAGGATTCTAAGTCCAGGGTTTCATACAAAAATGAAATAAAACGTCGTTTTGTACAAAGTTAACTAATGCATTTCGAGCCGGTTTGGTCCTGTTTCACCATCCTTTCGATTTGGTTCAATTTGGTTTGGTCCGATGTAACTGTACCAAAAATCAAAACCGAACCGGTTCAGTCCTGTTCGATTCGATTTTCTCCAAACGGTCTCGATTTTTTTTCGGTTCGGTAATTTTCGGTTTGGTTACAGTTCGATATAGTTTTTCGGTCTGTTTTTTGGAACCGATTAATTGGGTTACCCGGTATTGCAAAGGACGCTTAGCTTGGAATTGAACTGCAAGGACAGTGTCTGAGTGAATTTTGTTTTTTATAAATTACAATGCATGCATAGTTAAATATTTTATTTATTTTATTGTATGATTTATGTTGCAATGATTTGAGTATGATTTTGAAATGCCTATTTGATGATTTTCTAGATTTATTGATTGGTTATGGACATGGTTATTTTATGGAAATGGTATTTTTTGCTTAGACCGGGTGTTGAATGTGTTTTGACTTGGTTTTGAGTCAAGAAATTGTGTTTAATGAGTTTTCCTGGTTTTGTGGACTGTTACCCACAGTCAACCATCCTCATATATGGTCCACGCTCAGACACCCAAAACACGGCTCCTGAGGCTGGAGATTTGATTAGTTCTCAAACGTCCGAGAGCTCGACTCTGTTTTCTTGAGTCTACTCGAACGTCTAGAACTCGGCTTTGTTTTCCCTAGTTTTCCTACGCATAGTGCAGTTTGCTTATTGAGACTAGTAATTGAGCTTCGAGGATTGGTTGGTTGTGTTTTATTATTGATGCTTGTGTCCATATGTTTTTACATTGGTTGGCTTGATTTACAGATATTGGATCGGTTGGTTTGATTTACTGTTACTGGTATTGGTTGGTTTTGGCTTACCTTATTGATATTTGTGTCTATGTGATTTTATATAATTTGATGGACATGGATTTCAGGAAATGTGAGCCACAAGCTGTTTACTGATATATTATGATGTTTGTGGTCCTATGGTTTATGGTTTGCTTTTCTGATATTTATGCATGATTTAGAAACTAAAGAGTAAATGTTTATTTTCGTCCACTCACATTTTTTACAATGTTTATGACCTTTCAGGTCGTTGCACGAAAATCGGGGCAGATCGAAAGGTGGAGACATGAACATTAAGCTAGTATGAGTATCCCTTATCTAATAAGTGTTGAGGCTAATATCAAAATTTTAATTCGTTTGTTAGACGAGAGCAGGACTAAGCACGATTATCAAAACTTTTTAGAAGCGAGTCTTGGCAGGACTTACCATGGAAACCATGTGAATGCTATTTTTTTGCTATCATCTACTCTTCATGGTGAAATCTCCTCTGCTTCTGACCCTAATTAATGATGGTATAGTCTTAAATACCAATACTTATTCTTCATACATTCATCTTTTAATTGATAGATATTTTGAGTATGTGCTTTTCTCCTATGTAAACTAGGAATGAATTGCCATATCGCTTGATATTGTAACGAAAAAATGAACATCATGCACAAACATGTCTGACGACTTTCTTAATTAAAGCAGGTGCTGATTGATTTGTTTATGCTTTGGTCGATCCAGCTGCTGTACTCAGATCTTTTTTTTTTTAAAGCACATGGATATATATTAAGCTACAAATAGACAAATACAAAGTCAGTTGCAAGGCCAAGTTTAATTAAAAAAATACAAATGTAAAAGAAACCGCAACACCTCAGGTCGCAAGGTGTGCACCAGATAAGATGAGGTCCTCCAACGCGACATAGCATTTACAAAAACAGGAGGGTGCGATCTAATGTGTACCACCTCTCTGAGATTAAATTGGTGGGCAGGGTGGACCGTCCCAGGATACCGCATCAAGAGGGAGGGGGCTTATTAGCCCAACTCATGGAAAATTACTCCGAGCCGCTGGAACAACTGAAATGATGATCCTTTTGGTTCTAACTGGGATGGAGTCAGCTGCAACAACATTTCAAGGGTGTCTGAACCGTGTACTCTTGATCTATCTTCGTTTTGTTAATGACAGGCTTAAGGTCTTCCTTTAATCAAATTTGCTTCTATGTGCAGGAGATTATCATACCGGGACCTCAAAGGGGAACTTATTGATGACATTTTTGGAGACTTACTGAATTAACATGCTTGTAAGTATGGCATAATCAATCCAATTTTTGCCAGCATTATGATAACCATCGATTGATTCTTCTTAAACCTGAAACGTTCACATTGTGCGAGGACCTTTTGTCCAATCCTGGCCTCACAGGTTCTCTCCCCCAGAATAGGCACTCTGACGAAGTTAAAAACCCTGTAAGAACTAGCAAGTACTTCAAATCTGTCAATGCAATTGCAATGCCACTGAAAAAAAAAAATAGTATACAAGTATACATGACGACTTTATCATCTTTTAGGTTCTTAGATGGCTGCAACTTCAGTGGCCAAACATCAGATGAATTAGGAAATCTTGTGGAGCAAACGGACTAGTAAGAGTTTCGGTATTGATAACCATTCCTTTTGTGCTTTGTATGTTTTTTTTTTCAGCTTTATTTATTGGTTTAATTGTTCTCAGGGTTTTATGCAAATCACTTCTCTGGTGCCATACCTGCTTCTTTGGGTAAACTCTCCAAACTCTCCTGGCTGGACCTCGCCTATAATCACCCGACTGGACCTGTCCCGATTTCAACCTCCACTTTCCCAGGCTTAGACCTCTTGTTGAAGCTTGAAACCATGTCAGTAACGATGATCCATGGCTGAAATCTTCTCCATTATCAAAACTGAATTTTTACTATTGATTCTTAAAGAATGATAATGGTAATGAAGCAGCCTATTGGATCGGAACCAGCTTTCAGGTCCCATCCAACCTCAACTTTTCAGCTCCACGACGGCATTGACAGACTTGTAAGTTGATCACAGCCACCTACCAGTTCATGTTCTGTACTTCTATTCATCTAAATGCTTGTCATTCTTCGATCTCAGATTATTTGATGAAAATATGTTTACCAGTAATATTCCAGAAACATTAACACTTGTTCAGAAAAAGCAAGTAAAAGCAACCCTGAATTTATCTCTCTTCCGCTTAAAATTATTTGTTTCTTGAAATCTCAAAACTCAGCTGTTTGCAGCAGCCGGCTTGATACAAATGCTCTGATTGGAAATTTCCCCGAAAATAATCTTAACCTTAGAAATCTCTGGGGATTGCAAGTATCAATGTGTTCTTTACTTCTTATACCATAATCTTTTCGATTTATTCTCTGGTTAATTTGACATGGTTGATATTCTCTTCCAGAAGCTTGGCCAATAACTACTTGATAGGCCCTTTACCAGACTTAAGCGAATTGAAATTCGTCCGTGATGTGTGAGTAGATGATGAAGCTGTCATTTTTCAATTTCAATATTCCTGCAAATTTTTTCAATTGTTTTACTGGAAAATCCTAATGTAAATCTACATTGTATCTATATATATATATATATTATATATTACTTTCAAAGAGCTTAGCAACGACTAATTCTATCCATCTGAAGTTCCCCCTTGGTCTCAACCTTACCTTCACTCACCAATTTGTAAGTTATTGCATAAAACTTTCTGTATCTCTTAACAAGTCTTACAAAAGGAGAATCTGTTAGAATATTTTGTTGAAAATCTTTACTATTGTGGCACCAGGAAATTATAGAATTTGGATCACTTGAAGGGCCTGAGCCAGAGAACCTTTTCAGGCTTTCAAATTTCAGGGCAAGTGTAATTTTTAAAGAGAGCACTCAAGATTAATAGATGCATCAAGATTTCCTTTTAAATATACGGAACTGAGCATTTATTGCTATCTATCACTTAAATATTGATAGGAAACCGAGATTGAATGTGTTCAACAATACATTGAACATGGATGATAGCATGGGCCAGAAACTGAAGCTTGTTGATCTGCAAAACAATTAGATTTCCTGTTTAACTTCATTTTCTTTTTATATATGACAATATGTATTCACTTCTGACCACGACTCTTGGTTGCCAATTTTTTCTTGTTGTAGATTTGCCAGGAACTCGATTAATTTGCAGCAATAGCTCTGGTAACTGAAATGCTGCTTTCTGCCTCCAATTTAATCTACAAAATGAAAACTTTTGGTCAAGTTGTGGAAGATGGTGCAAAATTGGAGCTTTTATTTTCCTTCCCTTTAATTGTTGTATGAATTGAAATGTTGCCTAATGTAATATTGTAATTGCTATTTTCAATGAAAAAAACTCTCTCGTTCTCAAGAAGACGACAGATGAAGTGGCGGAAATTTTCAGGAAAAAAAAAACAGGTGGTGGGCAAAAATAAGGAATATAGAATTTGGTCACGTATATCACAAATGGATGATCGTGATTACCCTATTTGGACGAATCATACGAGCTACTCTTTTAAAAAAAAATTGCAGACAATTTTGGGGGAAATTTTGATTTTTTCACTAAATAAAAGTGCGGGAGATGAGTGATGTAGGAGGAGAGAGGAGAGGATGGTTGCAGATATTTAGTACAATAAAGACACAAATATATATTTGTGTCCTTTGGTGCAACGCTATACACCCGATTGATTGTGCCTTCCTCTAGTGAGTTCTCACAAAAACTTTTGTGCCTATTGTATCAGTCTTTTGGCACATACAATTGTGTTTTTTTTCCATAAATAGAACATACACAAATTGCTGGTGCCTAGTACAATAAAATAGGATGTTAGAATATTATTGATGTCCAATACAACAATAAAAGACACTAAAATTGTGTTGGTGTCTTCAACAATTATGACCTAAACTCTGTTTTCTTATAGTAAAAATGGCCCACTACAATTATGATTTCTTGCTTATTTGGATTTGGGTTTTGTACTTTTGTTTGACTGTTCAAAGATTTTGATTTTGAGCTTCGATTGATGCAGATTCTGTGGAATGGTTGGTGTTGGCATATTGCTGTTGAGATGAGACAATATCAATCTATTTCTCTCAAACTCATAAGTTTAGATATGATGTTTTGATTATGAAAGTCTTTTTAATTGCTGCTTTCTATTGGCTTTTGATTAGATGTTGTTATTTAATGATAAGGTTGTTGTTTTATCTATAAATTATTCTTTTCAACGGAAGCTAAAATACACTTAACATTCAAAAAGAGAAAGACATCTTTTCTAAATATCAGTGAAGATAGCATTAGTATAACTGAAATAGAAGACATCAGTTATGATGTTACTCCAGAAATTCTAATCCCAAACCCCAATCCCATTCCACTAAAATAAATTTATTAGATGGAACTCGATGCCGCCAAAAAACGTAATTTGAAGTTTTGTTTTTGGTTCAAGTACTATAAACCGTCAATTGCTGCTCGTCACCATTTTTCACTCTTCCCCTTCAAATCTCATATCCGCTCTTCTTACTGCCTATCACCATATCACTATCAGTTTCCGGCAAGAAACTGAAATTCCAAGATGGTTTCGATGGGTAAGACGTCCGGAAAGCGTCGCTTCCCTGCCATGAAAGAACCCCTAACTGCCAATCACCCTCCCTCTCCCACCTTCGGAACCCTAATCTCTGCCATTGAAGCCTCTGAGGTACGTCGTCTTACTTTGTATTCCCGTTTTCTATTGCGTTAACTTCTTTGATCGAGTAGAGTGGGCAGAGTCAGTGGTCAAATTAGAGGCCAAATGTGCAGGGTGTGAAGAAACCCAAAACCCAAACCCCCAAACCCCAAACTTTCCTTTCACAGTCGAAACCACCACCCAACTACCATCGACCTCTCATCTCCTAACCTGACCTGTCCTTTGGGGTTTTGTGGGATTAGAATTTGTAATTGGGTTTTTGCTGAATCCAAAGTCCCACTTCAATTAGATGAAGAAAAAGCAGAAGATGATGATGACGATGATGTCGAGGAAGAAGAAAAATCCAGATTGAATTGAAGGGTAGTGAATGAGCTGAGGAAAAATCCAGATTGGATGCACGGTTCATCCCTCATCAATTTTTAAAAAAAAATATTCACTTAACAATTTTTGATAAATAATTAAACAATCAATTATTTACTAACATGCAAGCAACATTGAGGATGTTATTAACATAACTAGCTGTTTGGAGCAACAGAGATAATATTAGAAGGCATATTTTAACAATACATTATAACAATTTTTAGTTGTAGGAGCAAAGTAAGATTTGATGTGATTAAAAGAGCATTTTGAATAATAAGCAATAAATTAATAAAACTACAGTTCTAGCAAAATGGATTGTCCTTCGTTGAAAAAAAAAATAATTAATTGTCAAAACCTGATTATCATTATGTCATTGATATAATGATCTCTAAATTAGAGTGACGTAATAACATTTCAGAGAACTCAGCAACAACTCATTTGACCCATCACAAGCTCCAAATTGGTTCTCAACCTGCCCTCACGTACTCACCACTTTTGTAAGTCCTTTGTAATAGGGAAAAAAAAGTGAAATCCATTTCGAAATTAGTCTACTGCTATGGCATCCAGCGCCATAGAATTTGGATCATTTCAAGGCCTAGTTCCAGAGAAGCTTTGCAGCCTTCCAGAATTTACAGCAAGTGTAAGTTCGAACAAGAACAATCCAAAACATATGCATCAAAATTTTAGTATAAATATTACAAACCAATTATTTATTTATCTTTTCCTAATTTTCTTCAGGAAACTGAAGGTACATGGGCCGGTAGCATCGGCAAAAATCTGCAGCTTGTTGATCTGCAGAACAACCAGATTTCAAGAATAAATTTGGGTGATGCATTAATGTGAGACACACCAATTGATTCACAAGGCTTGAAGAGATCTTGATTTCTTAAAATACTATTAACTATTAATGTCTATTTATTTTTCCCCTCAACATAGCTCTTCTGTCACATCTTCAACATGTTGCAGATTTACCGGCAACCCGGTATGCAGCAGCAGTGGCAATGGCAGCTCCGGTGGTTCAACTCCTGCTTTCTGTCAACCTAGGATTAATTGGCTACAAATTAAGTCTTAAATGGTGAAAATGATGAGAGGTTTTGGACTACCTGTGGAAGACGGCGAGGAAAATGAGATGATGTGTAATTGCAAGAAAGTCATTGGACATCGATCAGCAAGATGTTGCCATGTCAAACCTTATCTTCTGAGTTTGTGTTTACGTTGAAATTAGATTGAATAGCTCACTAGATTAAAGTTATTTTGAAAGGAAAATGAAGGTCAAATTTTAAATTTATCTCGGCCAATCTTTTTGAAACAGTAGAATTTCATCTAACTTTATATCTAATTCATCTAGTTTCTTCAATTTCGGCGAGCTTTGGAAATTAGTTTTCATTTCCTAACTTCAACATATCTTCAATATACCTTCGATCAATTAGCTAAAAATTAAGTCTTAAGGTCATACTCGGTGTGTGGAATTGATTGAATTAAATTAAGTCATCAAATTCAATGTATCTAAATGCTATAATGAATGATTTTTTAATTTATTTAGTTACTTAAAATACATTGAGTTTGATGAATTATTCAATCAAATCCAATTGCACTCACCAAACAAATCCTAAATTGTCAAAATGATGAGAAATTTCGAACAACTTGTGGCAGATGGTGGGAAAGATGGGATGATCGATGTAATTGCTAGAAAGTTATTGCACATTAATATATAATGTATATACAATCGCCATATCAAACATTATCGTTGAAGTTGGAGTTGGTGTTGGTGAAATTAGATTGAATAGTTCGTTGGATTAATTAAAATGACATTCAAAGAAAAAATAAATGTCAAATTTAAAATTCATATATTTCAATCTCCTCAAAATAATAATAAATGTATCTAGTTTCTTCAATTTAGTCAATAACCGAAATTGTTTTTTATTTTTACATTGCAATATATTTTAGTTCTTGCGAGTTGTCCAACCTATCTTAATTTTACGAGGTTTTTTTTAACAGGCCAATTTTACGAGTTGAGAATAAAAAATGCCCCCTCACATCGTTTTATCTCATGAAAATAATCTAAATAAATCACTCATTAAGAAGATAAGACATAACAATAAATTGGGATGCATGCCTAGAAAATTCGAATGCATGAATGGAAAAATCTGAAAGGGAACGACATCAAAACAAACAATTAAAGAGAATAATAACCCGAAATTGGCTAGTTGGTCAACTAATAGATTTCCTTCTAGGAAAATTATATGCTTTAAAAGAAATAGACAATTCGTCCAACAAATTTAAAGAAGCTATAATGGAGAAAAGCAAGCTGAAGTAATTAAAATAAGAAACCACACCAAAATAATCACTTTTAAACCAAAGCGTATGCCACCCCCTAGCACAAGCAAACTCCACATTGAGGATGACAGTATAAAGTTCTGCATAAAACGAAGTATCATGTGCCAGATTGGGAAAACCCGCTAAGAAAACAACCCAAAATCGCAAGACTGTACCACATGTTGCGAGACCTGAGTTCTGCTTCACAGAGTCGTTATATTGACTTTGACCGAGAATAAGGAGGAGGATGCTTAAGAACAAGAATAATTGAGACAGCTTTACACAATCCATTTGAGATCCCCAAGACCCAAGAGAAAGTAAAAGTTGTCTATCATAAAAATTACGAACATAACCATTAAACAATAGCCACCGCCTGCCTCTTAAGTCAAGTAGAGCAACATATGCAAGAAAAAGTAAGGGGGTCGTCTATTATCAAACTTCACATTATTACGCATCTTCCAAATACCCTCAACAACAAAAAAAAAAGCTCGCAGCGAGCCAACATTATGAAGCGCGCTATAAATAAAACTACGTACTTAGAAATGAAAGCAAGCCACACATTAAAAAAACAGCCCGTAAAAGGAAGAATAATTCCAAAATGAAAAACAAACCAAAACTATTATCTCAAAAAAAAAAAAAAAAAAGACTTCATTAAAAAAAGCATTCAAACCATAACTACATTAGACTCGCCCATTCCTTGAGTTTGAATTCATTCATACCATCCAATGACATGTAGAGCAACACATAGACTATGTCTCTAACCACAAAATTATCCAATAAGGTTATATACTATGTATAAGATATCATATATCAATCTCATTATACTTACAATATAAATTTATTATGAAAGGCCTTGATATAATCTAACAAGTAATGCTTCATTTGTGGAGAAGACTAGCATAACCAGACATATGATTGGTAATTTAACTATAAGATTTCATTGGATTGAGATGGCCCTCTCTCAGGCAATTAGGTCATACAAAACAAAGCTATTAGCTTGGTAACATTAATTGCTCGTGGTTGGGTGGCCCTTGAATTGGGTACTAATTTAGGTGCATGGAGGACTGAAGATACACTTGGTTTGTATATATATATATATATATATATGAAAGATAAGAGATTCTTTCGGCATACAATTTGAAGTAGTAGCTGTAGCATAGCTTATAGCGTAGCTTTTAGGGTCACACCTCACAAGTCACAACTGTCTTTCTTAGTCTTGTCCAATCCCGGTTTAGTGCAAAAGACAGTTGCTCTTCATCTGTCAAGAGCTGACTAATTAATTATTACACGATCGTCGTTTATACTCCTCTATGTCAAATTTTTATATTTATCAATCCAAAATGATATATATTTTTTATATAATAACATTGGAATTTATATATATATCAGGCATGAACTACTCCTTTGGTCGAGTGTGTTCAGTCCATTCGAAATTAATGACTAAATGTAAAATTTTATGAAATGTTAGTTTATATAACTCCCTTATTAATTTATTTTATATTTGAAGAAGAGAGATAGTAATGTTTCTGATTATACTATGTCTTATCAACGTAAAAAATGTGTTTGTTGTAATTTTAAGTGTTATTATATTTGATTTGCATGATTATTTTTTTTTTTTTTTTGCATAAAATATGTATCTTTTTAGATACATTTTTTAAATCAATGAAATTTACTTAATACCATCGAAATTTGATAAAAAAAATTACCCTAGTTAAAATTTAGCCTACTTCATTTTTTTTATTCCTGAGTTTGTACCTGATGTATCGATCTTGTCATTTGTGAGCAACGAGGGACCCAATTGTTTTTTTTTTTTCCAAAAGGGTCAATTATAAAGGGTTATGATTCATATAAGAATATACAATATAATTGTGTACAACAAATTTTTAGTTATAAAACATCATATATTTTTATAGTCAACAGAGTCTACTTAGCATAGCATGTTGCAAGTCGTAACATGCCCCCAATTTTTTTTTAACATAGTACACTATATATATATAATATATATAAGCACATTATCAACTGTGTATTGCTCGATAAGATGTGTTTTTTGAATTTTTTCCTTATTTCTGTTTCCAATTTCGAGTTTTTGTTATGTCACAATTTTATTCTATTTATTTGTTAATAAAAAATTACATAAATAAAATTCTAATTTAGTTCCAATCATGAGCCTATTGAATAAAAGTTAATACTTGAAGATGACATAAAATATGAAGTTTCCTTTCTCATTTAAATATGAGGATTGTTAACCAAAATAGTTGGTGTGAGTGATTCGGCACTCTCATTCCTTAAGAGATGTCAGAGATTCGAGAACATTTACTCTTATATGCAGTCACCACTTTGGCCAGCACTTTATCCCTTACAGGCCGACCCGATGCGAGCGGGAATTAGTTTGGACGTGGTTACAGCTTAAAGGTGTTATCCATTGTGATGAGGCCTACCCAGGACAGCTCGTAGGTCCAGGACCTTGGATAAAAAAAAAATATGAGAATTGTTTGCAAAAAAGAAAAAAGAAAACTCATCTCCAAACCTAATGAATTGGTCGCATATTGAGGGATTTTTTTCAACTTTCTAGGATTATATGCAACTTTCTAGCAAGTGAAGGGTCAATTAACCCTCCTTGTCCCAAGGTAAGTCTGCAAGTATTTGTGAGAGTAGAGCAAGAAAACTTCCATATAAAATATAGAGAAAAAACCAATATATTTTTAAAGAGGCCACACTTGAGCACTAAGTCTTATACGACTGAGTTTGATCAATGAAATCGTACCCCTTTCCTCAATTTATATATATATATATATATATATATATATAATTAAATAAATAGTGTTAGACGACTCTTCGAGAATTAAAAATTAAAAAATTAAAAAATCCGATTTGAGGATTTAATTGGTGTGTGGCAAGAGGGCAGCTTGTATTAATTTAGTTCATTGGGCCTTTGGAAAAAAAAAAAATTTATCCTTTTTTAACATAAAATTGGTTGTTTTCAGAAATAGTTTCATGTAAGATTACTTTACGTTTGTAAATAAATAAATGCCATTTAGTCATTTAAATTATACGATAATTGCAGAATATTAAATACCTGATTTCAGGATTCTATTGGCGTGTGGCTACTGGCTAGAGAGCTCACTTTGATTAATTCTGTTAATTAGACCTTTAAAAAAAATAAGTTTTGAATAAAAAAACTAATATATTATTTGAAATACGGAGACTAAACAAAAATAAGTTATATAAGTGACGGATTTAACTAAAAGACTTATAAATTTAAGCCTTTAATGATAATTAGAATTCTAAGTAAGGGTGTTTGATACATTATTTTTTTGTGAAGCATATATTTGGTTTTTATTTTTTGGAGAAGAAAAATATTAAAATAAAGGCTACAGAGAGAAGTCTCTAAAACAACCAACACTAGGATGGGCATATTGTCCCGAAATACCGAAAATATCTTGTTCCGTATCATACCAAATCAGGAAAAAATCGAATAGTAAAACCGAATGGATGATCGGTACAGTACCGATACTGCACCGGTTTAAATCGGTACGGGATCAGTTTCAATGTTAGGGAATACCGTCTCGTACCGAAACCGAACTGGTTAATTTTTTTTTAAAATTAATTAAAAATTAAATTCAATTCAAAAATTAAAAAATTAAAAAACCCTAATATATAGTCTAATACCCTAATAGGCTAATAGCTAATGATGGATTTAATGTATGTTAATTTTAGTTGATAAATTTAATTGTATGTTATAGTTTTTTAGTTGGAGTTAATTTTAGTTGATGTTTTGAGATTGATTGCTTGCTTTATGAATTTTCTATACATTTTGAGCCATATTTGTTACCCACCAAGATGCCTAATTTCTCAATTTCATCAAAAGGTTATTTTTAGACATTCAATTAAGTAATCAAGAAATGAAATTATGAATTTGAGCTCAAGACCGAAACAGTACAGAACATAATTGGTACGGTACGGTATCAATTTCATATTTTGAAATATCGTACCGTACCAAACCGGTTAAAATTATTTGGTACGATTTCGGTATCACCTCCATACTGAACTGTAGCAAACCATGCCCAGGGCTACTAAACATATATAAGTAACATGCCTGAGTAGCCTCCGGGAGTTAGGCACGAGACCAAGCAATATAATCCTGACAGTTGTGTCCCAAGTCTAGCACATCATCAACCACGAATTTGCTTCACGGTAGATATGGTTGAAGGAAACGGAAAGAAAGCAACGCCTTAAGCGCTTGATGTTCCCAATAATTCTTCTGAGCCACCAAGGAACATGAATGTCTCAATTAATAGCGTCAATGGGTTTCTTAGAGTCATCTTCAACCAAGAGGTGGGATATATTCTTGAAAGACACCCAAATGAGACCTTTAAGCATCACAATCCCCTTTGCCACCAAAATGTTAGTGCTTCTAGGATTAAAGGTGGCAACATGAATAGGGATGCCACTGGAGTCTCTAATAATAAAGCCAACAACAGCTTTATTTCCATCTTTCATAGAGCCATCAAAATATAACTTGAAGCAAAGGATTAAAGGTGGGTACAATTTGATGTTTTGATTTGAAGGGATTGGGGCTGGAACAGTTCTCCCACAACCACATCTATTAGCAATGAAGAACTCTTTGTCAACACTTCCAACAACATTAGGGGTCAAGTTCTGGAAAATTTTCTTGTTTCTAATGTTCCAGATTTTCCATCAGAGAAGAAGACATCTGCTTAGGATAAAAAGGCCATCTTTGTCTTTCCAGTCAAGTTGGTTTAACCACAAAGTAAGATCTTGGCAGTTTGGTCGGAGAGCATCACCAGCATGACTCCAAACTTGAATGGCAAAAGGACAACAAATGAAAAGATGATCAATGGATTCTTCATCACTATTAAAAAGGCTACAGTTGCTTGAGTCAAGGTGAAGGAATTAGTTAAATCTTTGTTTGAGTGTTGAGCCTTTTCCTCACAAGCAGCTAAGCAAAGATTTTCACCTTGGGATGGATGGAGAGTCTCCAAATTCATTTTAGGAGGTTGTTCTATGAGTGGTGAGGCCTATCCATTTGCTGGGAGTCCGCATCAGATTTGATTGTGAATTTTCCTTGAGGATTAGCACCCCAAACAAAATGGTCCTTGGTGTCTTTGCCTAGGAAAGGTAGGGAGATTGCTCTAATGATTTGGAGAATATTTTATAGCAACATGTCTCAAAGAAAGTCAATGTTCTACTTCCCATCATTAATGCACCTGTCTACTGTAAAGAACCAATCTAAATTCTGCAAATCATCTTGGTTGATTAGGTTAGCAAGAGTGATAAAGCCCAAACTACGCATTAAATTAAACACGTAATTTGAGTATTATAGAATTTAAACCCTTTTTGTGTAGATATAGTATTGATAAATAGGGATCGTTCTTAACCGGATAAATTAGGAAACATTAATAATATGTTTGACAGGACCCATCCCAAGTCCCTCGGGATTAGCGTGGGACGTGCCTGCTACCGTCTGACACGAAGTATCAGACCAGGGATATTTCCGTCCTTTGCCCAACCGGGCTATCAGAGTACGCCAGGATCCGAAGTAGGAATGTGAATGTCTCGTCGCTGCTACAGCCGCATCCGCGATCAACCTGAAGGGCATTTAAAATACAAAAGCTGTGAGTGGACAAAACAAAGATTTTATAAAAATATTTTCATAAAAGACCTTTATACCCTTCATTAAAAACATATGCATGCATTCGAAACCAATTTCTAGGGTTCATGCCTGGTTCCCATAAACCGTCATGAACCATCAAACCATTTGGGCCTTAGCCCGAAATCAGTCAAACAACACATGAGACCTCCGCCCAAACCAAAACACGTGGGAACTCGTCCCAAAACCATCTCATATGGATCTCAGCCCAAAATCGATACGTGAGGGTCTCAACCCAACGCCATCTCAGTGAAAACTCATCCACATATACATATATACATATATAACCCATCCTAGGTACTTCCAGAGAAGATGCCAACTCGAGGCACACAGCCCCTAGGGAACACATCCCCGATATAGTCACGATGTCTCTATATGTATAAGTATGCATACTACTCGGGGTTTCACTCTGAGTCTTCTCCCAGGAATTCTCCATCTGGGAGGCTCATCTTCGGATCTAGTCCGATCATCTCTCCGGAATCTGGTCCGGTACCACATCATAATGCCCACTCTTGGAACGGGATCCCTATGGGGATACCCACTCTGGTCTGTGGATCGTGACTCTCCAGGTCGACGACTGGAGGAGACCAATCAATAATCTCGTAAGGAGGGTATATACATACCAGTATAATAAAACCATAAAAATGGAACTCACGTCCGATAACACAAAGCAAATGGGCCTTTCGCCCGAACATAAGACTCAATGAGGCCTCTAGCCCGATTTCACAATGAACTGGGCATCGAGCCTGAACTCATAAATCAATGGAGCATCGAGCCCGATATCTCAGGGTCAGCCATGATCCCGATCATAGCGATGCGTGCAACCATCAATCCAGAACCGCTCTCAATGAAAAATCGAGAGAGAGGGAACTAGCCATGTAGGAAAAGAGAAAATGAGAAAGAATAGAGAAAATGAGGGAGAAATGAGGAGTAAACTAAAGAAGATAAAAGGGGAAAACATAGAAAAATAGTCGGAATAATATGGAACCCGTAAAGCTCCATCTTCAGGTTTCCTGGTCCTAGGCTAGGAAACTCGAGAACAAGCATGTTACTATGCTCCTGAAGGTCCTACAATCATACTAAGACAAAAAGATAGAAGCTTGGATGCGGGAAAGATCAAGGTTATGGTTAGGAAGCAATGGTCGAAAACTTGGGACTGTGAACCAGGAATTTGAGTTAAATTTTCTTCACTTTAGGGTCATAGATTCTCTCCTGAGTTCGTTTAGATGAAAATGGACTGTTCAAGTGGGAAAATGGACATAAAAAATGAGTTTTAGAACCAGGTCGAGGTCGCGGGTCGGACAACTCGAAACTAGGACCCAGTTCGAGGTTAGAGGTAAGTAGCCTCGTAACTGCACTGCAGTCGTGCGTGGAGGCCACTCGTAGAGGGGTACGATGTCAGGACCCGTCCCAAATATGACCTCGATACCCGGTACGAACCCTGCTCCCGTCTGACAATCACACTTACAGTATCAAACAAAACAAACAACCGTCATACAACAATAAGCATAACTATCAGACGAAGGAGTAAAATATACACAACAGTCAGTCAGAGCATAGTTCTACAAAATGGGCACAAAAGTCCTACAATGCTAGTCTCGCAACGAAAGAACGTCGGAAGCTCTATGCCTCGATATCTGCCTCAACGTTCACCCCAGCGCTATCACCATGACCTGGAGGGAAAATTTAAAAACCAAAAGTGTGAGTGGACTAGAATAACCAAAAGTTCTAAAATCAGTTTATCACTAATTCAAGGTTAAGGAAAAATAAGAATCAGTGTTCCCTCCGTTTTTAAAACAGGCATGCCCAACGAAGTACTAGAAAATCATAATATGAAACATCATAAGAAACAGAAACACTATAAAATCTCATAAGAAACAGATACACTATAACATACCATAAGAAACAAAAACACTATAAAACGGATATAGAAATCATAGCATCATCATCAAATCATCATTTCCGATCAAACCTGCTGGACCTATCCGAGTCTTCAAACTCAATTAGGCCTTAAATGAAATCCGAGTCTTTAAACTCCCGAGTCTTTAAACTCAATAGGCCTATGGGGGTAATATCAACATATCCGAGTCTTTAAACTCCCGAGTCTTTAAACTCAATCCGGGCCCGTCCCCCGTCAATATCAATCCGGGTCTTTAAACCCAATATCCAGATCCAGCAAATCCAATCCATATCCAGTGTAAAACCAATTCAAAATCCATCGCCAAATTCGAATTCGAAATCCCCGGTTCGAAGCCCTCCCGGCGTTCAGAACCGTCATTCCGAACCCAAAACCGGAAATCTACTTTTTAATCAAAACCCACATTTACTCACAAATTACGTTTCACAATCCATTTATCATCATCAGAAAACAGTTATAGTTTGAAATCCCCAAATATGGTATCAAAATCCGAAACCAGCTTTTTCTCGAAAAACGTGCAAAATCTCGGAAATGTCTCGAAAAACGTGCAAACTCATCAATCACATATAATCATCATTCAAAAGCGTAAAAACATATTTAAGATCATAAAACGTCAATAAAACAGTTATGCATGCTCGAAAGAAAGAAAGAGTCCACTCACAAATCCAGAACGAGTCACTCGCGCTCCGTTCGCTCCTCGACTGTCTCGGGTGCCTCCCGTCCTGTCAAAATGCACTAAATAGGGTCACAAATACATCAAGGATCCTAATCCTACTTTCCCCAATTTTTCGGGAATTAAATAATATTTTAATCCTAAACCCTCAACCGTCTGGATTCCCGAACAACTCCGTAACATCGTCCGATTCACCCGAAAACCACACCAATAAACTCCTTAGGACAATTAGAACCAAACTCATGTTGGAAGCTTGGCCGGATTCTTCTCCACGCGCCTCTACGCGCCGCCCAAAGTGGCTGCGCGTGGGCCTCACGCGCCTGCTACAGTGCTTCTCCTTCCTCGATTGAAACCGGTTCATACCAGGCTGCAACCCGGACCGGCGAGAGCCATTCTCCGCCGTCCGACCACCATTTCACTCCTCTCTTCTCCTGCAGCTTCGTCCATACACCAGGAATCCATCCCCCTCACTCTCCTGGTTCGATTCACCCCTCAGCTTCACGACTGAAGCTCGAAAGAAAACACAGACGACCCCTGTTTTCCTTCCCGGCCGTCCTTTGCTTCCCCCCTCACGGTGGCGATTCTAAACTCCTCCCACAACCTCACTGAGTCACACACAACTCACAGGAACCCTCGACTCACTCTCTAAACCCACGATTTCCCGTTTGAAATTCACGGCCAAACAGAGTACAGAGTACTCACCGTCGACTGAGCTCCGCCGTGTACGTCCCCGTCACGGCGACTGTCCTACACCACTCCTAGAACCTCCCTGAACATCACTGCACTCACCAAACCCCTCGATTCTCATCCTACCCTCACGACTTTTGAATTGAAAAATCACGGGAAATAGAGTAAAGAGGCTTACCCTTCGATTCTGTCTCCGTCGTGCGCACCGCCGCGTCTCCCGTTTCTCGTTGGACTCCCTGCAGCCTCCTGGACTTCCCACGGTCGTGGTTTGAGCCACCACACGGTGTAGCCACCACCACGAACTCACAGCCTCCCTGTTTCCTCAAACCTTCGCCGCACCACCACCGTGCCGCCGTGCACGATTTCACCACCAAAACCCGATCACCAGTACAAACACTACTCCCTGTCACTCTCACCAATCACTCTTCACTCACCCTTGCACCAAAATCGATCACTTTCCTTCAATTTCTCACCCTCTGTTTCTCTGTGTTTTTCGAAGGATTGCACGGTTCAAATTGAGCAAAGTGTGGCCGTGCACACTTTAGAACCCTTTAGAATAATCCAGTGCCCCCACGTGTCCACAATCCTATTGACAAAGCATAAATATCCTACCCCACTCAGCCACTTGTCCTCATCCAATTGGCTGAAAGAAAATGACCAAAATACCCCTTGTATAAATAATTACCGTTTTGCCCTCGAACGTTCTAGACCCGTAACTATTTCATCCAACGTCCGATGACAGCGTGCCGCCTGTCGTTGTACTCAGGACGTCGAGACCTATCCAACGGTCCTCGGTCTATGTGAAAATCACAAGTCCTCCAAAAAGTCAACATTTCCTCGTTTACTCAAAATTACGGTAACGCCCCCAATCTTCCGAACGTCATAACTTTTCCTCCGGTTGTACGAATCGAACCTGCCGCCTGTCTACGGACTCGTGACGTCCTAAACTACGTCACCGTCAAGGGTTAACACTCATCCAATCGGTAATTCAAAAAGTCAACTTTTCGTCTCCTATTCACAAGGGCAAACGCGTCCTTTATATACAAAACTTTATAAAATTACATTTTTACCCTTCCCGAAGGTACGGGTTGTTACATACGACGCTGCGTGAGAGCGCGTCTGGCAGTTCTCGGTGGTTTTGTTAGCATGAAAGTTTGAGTCCTTAATTTTATAAATCCAATGGTACAAATTCTGGATTAATCGGACAACGTTTGGGTTCATTTCTGAATTTTCAATATAATGGGTTTATATTTAAGATAATAACTAATATAAGGAGATTAAACATAAATTAAGGGTAGTTGGATTATTCAAAAGGCTCTTAAAAGTAAGCTACATCTATGACAAGGGTTTATAAGGAATTATGAGTTGATTATTATGTAGTAGGTAATTTACATGGAATTATGTTTTGGTTGTTATGTAAATGATTTTATTTCTAGTTATATAAACATATGTGACAGGACCCATCCCAATCCCCCCGGGATTAACGCGGGATGACCCTGCTCCCGTCTGACACGAAGTGTTAGACAAGGGATATTTCCGACCTTTGCCCTCCCGGGCTATCAGAGTACGCCAGGATCCTGAGGAGGCATGTGATATCTCGGTCTCTGCTACAGTCCACATCGTATCCAACCTGAAGAGTATTAAAAACAGAAAGACTGTGAGTGGACAAAAATAAAGAGTTTATAAAACATTTCATAAAAGACCTTTATACCCTTCACTAAAAGGCATGCATGCATAGTAAAACCATTTATCCAATCATATATGTTAAAACATCCATAATTAGGGTCTCAGCCCCAAATTCTGTAAATACAAGTCACCCGGGCTCCTGCCCAAAACCATTTACAGAAAACCATAATATAGTAAACATATGTGGAATCTCAGTCCAAATCCATTTATAATTATAAACACAATTTCTCAAACCAATTTAAATCACGTTTATCCATTATATTCATATCCAGAACCTGTCACGGTAAAATAGAGCTACACGTGTGCTAACCGGGGTTTCAAACCCAAGTCTCTCCAGGGTCCACCCAGGTCAATGTCCGTAGATCAATGACCCTCCCTGGAGGTAACGAACCATGCCCATCCTGAGAGTAAGGAACCCAACTGGGGGGCGACTCCACTCAGTCAGTGCTCCGTGACTACTCCAAGGTCCACCCAGGCCAACGACCCTCCCCGGAGGAGACAATCATATATAAAGGATGGAATATGAAAAACCTTTTGAAATCATTCTTTAAACCTTTCAAGGATTCATGCCCGGCCCTCATAAGCCGTCATGAACAATAAAATCCTTTAATGGGTTCATGCCGGTTCCCATAAACCGTCATGACCCGTAAATCCATTTCAAGGGTTCATGCCGGTTCCCATAAACCGTCATGAACCATAAAAACCATTTGTAATACATAACTGGGCCCTAGGCCCGAATCCACATAGAAACTGGACCCCCGGTCCGAATCGTAAACCAATTGGGCCTCCGGCCCGATTCCGTAAATCAAATGGACCTCAAGTCCGAGAATTACCTTTTCAAATCCAAAATTATTTCAGTAAATTATTTCCAAAATCATAAGAATGGAAAATCAGTGTAAAACCGAAAAACCTCGATTTACGTGCAAGCACGTAAATCGCCTCAAAATACGTGAAACCATATAATTCACAAATATCCAAATCAACATTATCAAATCAAATTCATTATCCTTTTGGAAATCCAAAACCATTTCATTTAGACCAATAAAGACCTACAGCCCCGTATAGGCACCGTATAGGGCCGAAACCTCGAAATACGTGCCTATACTTAACCACACATCCAAATGCACTCATGGCATCACAAACAAGTATTTAAAACATATAATAAACATTTATGCATGCACCAATTTAGAAAACAAGGTCCACTCACAGACCGTCCGAGTTGCCGCCTCGATTTGCATGCCATAGGCTCTCCCGAGCCGATTGCTATCACCGGGACTCCCAAACCTGTCCAAATTTTAATAGAAGGTTGCTAACTACTTAATTAACCTCCCATTAAAGCCCCGTAATTTTTCCGAACTTTTAACTATTTTTAAACCGACTCTAAACCTTCCGACACCCCGAAAACTATCGAAACGATGTCCGATTGACGCGAGACCAGTTCCAAAATCTTCGTTACATCGAATAGAAGATTTCCCGTGTTGAACACTTTCCAAAATTATAGGCCACGCGTCCTCACGAGCCCCTAGAAGGTCGAAAACACTGTTCATCATCACCTAAACCATGAAAACCGGTTTTTTTTTTCTGGTTTTGGACCGGTTACTGTAGCAGTACTGTTCCGAACCGGAGAAAATTTTTCAGAGGTTTTCTCCCTCTATTTTGGTCCGATTTCAACCCTAATTAATCCTATAATTCATATTTCTTCATTCCCTATCATTTTTACTAATCAAAACAACCTAAAACTACACAAAACTCATGGTTTGATTTTTGAACCCAACGGTTCAAACTTCCAAAACAGCACCCATGGCTTCACAGCCCTCCCAAGCTTCCTAAAACCTTCCTAACATGTCCCTAGCAACCTAATGGTCACTTCCTAGGCACCCAAAAGAAACCATAATGCAAGAATCGAAATTAAATGGAAAATGGGACAAACCAAGCTACCTTCGGGTTCGGGTTTCCGCCGTGCATGGTGGCTCCCTCCTGGCCGGCCACCATCATCCTCAGTCCTTCCCTCACTCTCCTGGTTCCTCAAATGATCATGGGTTGAAGGTTGGATTGGTTTTGGGTTGCACGGATGGGAGGAAAATGGGTGAGATCGGGTTGTGTTTTGTGTGTTTGAAATGGAGAAAGAAATGCACGGTGCATGAAGGAAAAGAGAGGGCCTGTGGATGGGTGACACTTGTCACTCATCCATAGGGCAGGGGGGTGGATTGAAAGACCCATGTCCTTGATGGAACGGTGAACAATCCCACATTCCTGCGAGAGGGGGAGTGGTCTGGGAGGGGAATGATGGTGTGCCTTAAAAGTGTAGGCACACACCTATCTAGCACGAGGCCTCTTGGGAGCTCACTAGTTTTGGATTCCAGCGGAACTCCAAAGTTAAGCGAGTAGAGGCTAGTGCAATCCCATGATGGGCGACCCACTAGGAAAATGGACCATGAGCTACCGGGAACAAAACCCTTCGGGCTGGGCTGGTTCAGCCAGTGAGTCTAGAGGGGAGAATATTGTGTTAGGTAGAGTGGGCCGCTGCGCAAATTTGATCTAAACGAGGCCTTTAAGGAGCTCAGTGGCTTTGAGTTTGGTTGGAACTCCAAAGTTAAGCGAGTTGAGGCTGGGGTAATTCCATGATAGGTGACCCCCTGGGAAGTTGCACCGCGAGCTCCCGAAAAGAAAACCGTGAGGGCAACGGCAAGGAGGGCCAAAGCGAATAATATCGTGCTAGATGAGTCGGGTCCTGATAGAGGAGAGTCGGGTCCTAACAGTGTGAGCCTAGAGGCTAAAGTTGTAGCGTTTACGGGCAAGTCATACCCAAATACGACAAAGGATTAAGTTCCTTGGAAGGGTTGTTTCTATTTGGGTGACTAGGCATGCCAGTGGTATCATGGATTACAAAATACTAAATTAGGATTCAAACAGAGTCTAGATATTGAACTAGGATTCGAAAGGAGTTGGAATTGGGAATTAGGGCATAGGAGGAGCTGAAAAAGGTTCATGTAGGAACCTGAGATACACGATATATTATTGCGATATTACTGGTTGGAACTCCAAGGTTAAGCGAGATTGAGCTGGAACAATCCCAAGATGAACGACCCACTAGGAAGTTACGCGTGAGTTCCCGGAAACAAAGCCACGAGGGTTAGACCCAAAGCAAACAATATTGCTTTAGGAGAAGGGCGGGTCGTGACAGTTTGGCATTAAAGCTAGAGCCCGACCAGAAGTGTGCCAATGAGGATGTTGGGCACCAAGGGGTGGATTGTAAGACCCGTGTCTTATATGTGTGGGCACATATCTATCTAGCATGATGCCTTTTGGGAGCTCACTGGATTTGAGTTTGGTTGGAACTCTAAGGTTAAGAGAGATTGAGCTGGAGCAATCTCAAGATGGGTGACCCACTGGGAAATTGCGCGTGAGTTCCCGAAAATAAAGACGTGGGCGCTGGGCCCAAAACGAATAATATCGTGCTAAGGGAAGGTCAAGTCGTGACATTGTGTGGGTCCGAATAGTGTGTGAGTCTGAAGGCTAAATTTACAGCGTTTACGGGCAAGTCATATCCGGATAAGATAAAGGATTGACTTACTTGGAATGTTTATTTCTATTTGGGTGACTAGGCATACCGGTGGTATCATGGATTACGAAATACCGAGTTAGGATTCGAACGGAGTCTGGATATTAGACTAGGATTCAGAACGAGTCGAAATTGGGAATCAGGCTATAGGAGGAGCCAGAAGGGGTTCGGGTAGGAACTCGAGATACCCAAGATATTACTGAGGGTTCGTTAAATTCAGTTGTTAGACATATAGATTTGAATCTCGAGGGTGAAATTCTTTAGGGTGGGTAAATTGTAACAACCAGAAAATTCAAAAAAGGTAATTTTGGAAATTTAAAAAGATAATTGACGATTTTGCTCTTATGGTTAAAAGTTTAATTTTGGTACTGTATATTTTTTGGAATTTTTGTAAAGACCGTTACGTAGGTCTTGGAATCTTGATTCCATAGATATGTGGTATGCCGGAGTCAGTGATCAAATAAGTTCGTTATAGATCTAAAATGATTAGGGACATTTTGGTAATTTGGCATAAGGGGTAATTTGGTAATTTCAGATGAGAAGATAGTTTTTGGATTGCATGGGATGGTGACAAGTGTCCTTCTTATCCTATATATGTGTGTTCACCGATTTTAGTGTGTGAGTGTGTACATATGTGTGTACTTTATATATGTGTGCGTGTGGGATGTGCGGCCAAAAAGAGAAATGGGAAGAGGAAAGAAAGAAAGGAAGAGAGAACCAGAAAAGGAAGAAGAGAGAAGAAGGAGAAGAAAAGAAAGAAAGAGGAGGAGAGAAAGGAAGGGAGAAACCGAGAGGAAATGAGGAGGAAAACTTGAAAAATTGTAAAATCGAAAACCATAAATCGATCCTTTGAATCATTTGAAGCTTCCAAGCTTGCAATAAAGGTTTTCAATCTCTTAGTTGAGCTCTTAGGATGGATTTGATTCAGAAATATTGAAGGTTTGGATGTGGGAAAGTTTGGAACACGAGGTTTGAAGTTGGCCAAAATTTTGGAGCCTTTTTTTCCAAAAAATCCTGGTATTTCTTGAATTTTTGGGCATAGATTTAAATTTCTGGGGTTGAGTAGTTAGATTTGTATTATTTTAATGTCTGATTTGGTTGAGAAATGAAGAAGTTATGAAGGTTTGAAGTTTAGGGCATCAAAGGAGTTTTATGGAATATGTTTCAGCGAGCCAACGGTAGGTAGCGACAGAGCATGGCGGCTCCGATCACCGTCTCCAGTGACCTGGTTCAGGAGCAGCGATGACATGGCACTAATGTAGCTGACACGTGTTAGGCCACATGGGGACTAATATGGTGCGTGGGGATTTGGTCTTGTGAGAAGGTCGTAGCTTCCGAGGGGACATGGCAGCGCATGGGGATTTCCCATGGACTAAGCCAGTGCTTCTTTTCAAGCTCTCGATGATAGGAAGTAAGGATAAACCAGCACGCCTCCGGCGAGTTGACCCCGTTTTCTTGCAACCATGTCCCAACCCGAAATTGGTACCCGATTGAATTTCCATCATTCGAAGACCAATATTCATACAGTTTATAGCAAAATGGAACTAATCAGTGCCAGGAACTTGATTCTGCATTGAACTCCATAGAACAAGACCTAATTTTTCTGAAAATATGACCAAACTGTTCCTATCACCTATTGAGTGGTGAAAGTGGTGGGTTGATGGAATTTCGGTTACTGCCCAAGGAAGAACCAGTGAGGTTTCATCCTCATTGTGTGTTTTCACCTTTCTTTCTTTAAACAAGCAAGCCAGACGGTGAAGGAGACATAAGGAATTGGCTGAGCCATAAGTCAATGACTCACCAACCAACTAATTACCAAATGGCCCCTGATGTCCAAATTATAAAAATACCCTTGAACATTCATACCCGTAACTTATTCATATAGTCTCTAATTTATGTTTTCCACCTGTCTATGAACTCCTGAGTTTGAGACTCCCATAACGGGTCAACCCAAACTTTCGAGAAGATTCCTAAACTCGAGTTAACTTTTTAAACCTTTTAAAATCAAGGGTAAATACGTCCATGTCTAATTTAATTTATGAAACTACCTCAATTTTTGAAACGGGTCTGTATAGGCATAGTCAAGATTTCGTTTGTGTGGAGTCTTTCACAAAGTACTTATAAACAAATTAACTTTAACTGTAATTCAGCTCATCATAATATATGACAAAACCCGTCTCAAAAATACTTTGATAACTTACGCTTGGTCCTGCTCCTGTTTGACAAGTAATCCAAAATACTGAAACTACCCTCAACACTCCTCAGATAAGAGATACATCGTACTGATTTACCAATCATGCTACAGCCTCTCGATCAGCTCCATTTCCGTGCAATAGCCTGGAGGGACATCAAAATCATTAAAAAGTGTGAGTGAACAAAAATAAACATTTAAAACACATTTTCTGAAGAAAACAAACATTTACCCTTTAGTTTCTAAAACCATGCATGCATATAGTAAAATAAAACAATCAAATTCAAAATCAAAACAGATCATAGACTGTGGGATCACAACGATCATAAAATATAAGTAAACATCCTATGGACCACATTTCTCGAAACCCACGTTTATCAAATCATGTGAAAACATCTGGGCATCCCACATTAGTCAATCAAACCAAAAACAACCAATCCAATATCAGTAAATCCAACTAACCGATCTAATATCAGTAAATCGACCAACCAATCCTCACTTCTCATATATCGGTCATGATAAGTAACCGCACTACGCGTAGGAAAACTTGGGAACTACACGTAGTACCATCTGATCAAGTCTGAGAACTGCACTATCGCATTATCCAGACACGCCTGGAAACTGTACGTAGCACCATCAAGGCTATAATAGTATCATTGGGAACTGCACTCACACACGATCAGGGTCACGCACTAGTATCATACGAGGACAATTACTATGGATAAAAAGTTTACAGAACTAAGCAAACTCATTTAACACAATTTCTTGATTTAATACCCAGCCAAAACACATTCAAAACTTGGACCTAAGCCAAAAACATCGTTTCCATGAAACAACCGTAAAACATGTGTCTAGAACCAATTCATAAACCCGGAAAATCATCAAACAATCATTTAGAAATTATTATTCAAATCATTGCCACATAAATCATGCAAAAGTATTTAAAATATTTTAACTAAGCATGCATCATAATTTATAAAAGTAAAGTCTACTCACAGCTCATCCTCGCAACGTCTAATTCCTTGATTTTTGGCCTACAAGTCAAGTTGGAGCTCTGGGCATTCCCACATCCAAAACCTTCATGTTCTGGGTTCAACATGATCACAGGAACTCAACTAGTAGCTTGGACAACTTGGTTGCAAGCCCAAAGGCTTAAAACGATTAAAATATCTGACACGACCCATCTCAATACTCCATGGATTAACGTGGGATGTGGCATGCTCCCGTCTGACACCCCATGCTAGACCAAGGATACACGTAGCCCTCTCGAGGCTTCTAGAGTGCGCCAGGATTTGTGGCGGCATGTGATGTCTCAGTCTCTGCTATAGCCCGCATCCGCGATCAACCTGAAGGGTATCAAAACAGGAAAAGCTGTGAGTGGACGAAAATAAACAGTTTAGAAAACCATTTCACAAAAAAGACATTTATACCCTTCACTAAAAAAACATGCATACATCAGAAAACAAGTTATAACAACCACTTTCTTTGAATCAAATCATATGGCTTCCAATCAAATCTCAGTGAAAACGTTTATCAATCAAAGCCATTTCCTCAGCAGGGTCTCGACCCAAAACCAAACACGTGGGGTCTTTGCCCAAATCTGTAAAATATAGTTTAACCAATCCTCGACATCCCAGATGTCTGATCAACAATGTCACGGTCTCTAGGCTACGCGTGCCACTCGGGGTCTCAAATCTGAGTTTGATAGCTCATTAATTAAACATTATTTTATATTATTTTATACCCTTTATACTTGACTTTTAATATTAAAATAATAAATAATTAGAGAAAATAATATATTTTGTGATATTTTTGTAGAATTAAATAAAGCTTGGAATTTGGAGCGTTTTGACGAAAGATTCGTCCCGATCGAAATTCGAAAGAAAAAATTATGAATGAAATTCGGTGGATTTATTTAAATCCATTTTAAAATTGAATTTCATTTGTAGATGCCCAGATCCACTTTATTTTCAAGCCCAGTAAAACCCAGCCCAATTCTCGCTGCAGCCCAGCCCGCAGGCTTCTCTGGCGACCCAAAATCCAACCCAAATCTGGCCCAAGCCCGCACTGCAGTCACCTAACAAACCATATTCTGCCTCGGTGCGTGCTGGCCGAACGACCATTCCACACTTCGGCGCGCGCACGCCAGAACGTCTTGAGTCTGCCAGCGCCAATGCCCTACTCTCACTTGCTCCTCCTGACAGTCTTTCACCGAATCTACCAACCCACTGTCAGTAGCTCCTGGCCAAATTTCAGGCAGCCCATGCCCTGCTTTCACCTGCTTCCACTTGCTCCCTTTTGCTTCAAATTTTGCATAGAAAATCAGTCAATTTCAGCTCAAAATCATGCCTAAGATCATCATTAATCATCATTGTTCATCATTTCATTATTTTATTTTATTTTTGTATTTTTGTATTTGAATTTTGGCACTCCCTATATAAATAGGGAGGCCATTTCATTTGTAAAGGGTCCCCTTTTTGGTTCTCTTTTTAGTAGTTTAGGTTCTAATTTTTCTCTTTTTTTCACTCTTCAATTAAGTTCAACTTCTTTCTATTTTGTTCTTTATTTTTGGGGACCATTTTAACTTATTGTAGATTTTCTTATTAATTAGCTTTATTTTAATTCTTGTTCTTAATTTATGTTATTTTTATGTTAGTTCTTAATTTTATTTCTTCTTTACTTTGTTCTTGTGATTTTTCTTTGAGATCTCTTAAACACATTTTTATGCTTTCCTTAAAAAATACCTAGGCTTAGTATTTCCGAAATAATTATAGAATTTAAGTCCGAATACTTATGTTTTATCCTGCATCTTCATAAGGTTCCTTCTGATGTTCAGAGAATTTTATGAATAACATTCCATTGTTTCCATCCACTTTCGGAATCACAAGCTGTTCTTGGGTTCCAAAAGTGTAACTTTATTCCCTTTACTTAAATTCTTGTTATTGTTATGGTTTACTTATAATTCAATACATGTGATGGTATTTTCTTTCTAAACTTTTGTAAGTACAAATGCAATCTCCATGTGTTTTACTTTCTGAATTTCTTTTACTTCATATATTTTAGTGCCTAAATTTCAATTCGAAGTTAAATGTTGATTCGCTGTTCGGGGCATTTAGAATAGAGTTGAAGAGATTTAATGTTTGACCGTTGTTCGGCGCATTAAATCACAAACTTTAGGTGAATCATATTGTAGGTAATAATCCGTTGTTCGGTGCATTTATAATATGAAAAATGTATGCATGTATTTGAGATGATTAAGGTAGGATTTCGTGATTGGTTCAATACGTGCATGATGTTAGAGTGTTGGTAAAAATATGTGTTTGAAGAAAATTCATTTGTACAAAAGTTAAAGTAGAAGTAGAATTAAGTACTTAATTATTTTTACTTGTTTTCTTTATTTTATGATTACAATCTTTTCAAACCTCCCATTTAATTTTTTATTCTTTTATTCTTTTATTCATTAATTCATTAATTTATTTTTTATTCTTTAATTCATTTATTCTTTAATTCATTTATTCATTTATTCATTAATTATTTTATTATTTTATTCATTATTCTTTCTCACTAAAAAATTATTAATGTTCTCTAATTTCCCCGGTTAAGAACGATCTCTATTTACCAAGACTACATCTACAAAAAAAGGGGTTAAATGACATAACACCCGAATTACGTGTTTAATTTAATACGTAGCTTGGGCCTTATCTATTTTTGGCGCCGTTGCCAGGGAAATTGAAAACCATTTTTAATTTGTTAGTGTATGTATATAAATTGTGCATATTATACTTGTTTATAATTTATATTTTTATTCATATTATATTTGTTTATAACTTTTACTTACTTGTTTATTCTCATACTTGTTTATATTTTATATATCCATCTTATTTTTGTTCTTCTTATTATTATTTTTTATACATGTCATATTATACTTGTTCATAATGTTATCTTTATACGTGTTCATATTATACTTGTATATTATTTTTATTTATTTTTATAATTGTTCATTTATTTTTATACTTCCTTATAACTTTTATTTTTATGCTTGTTCATAATTTTAATTCTTATAATTGTACTTATTATATTTGTTTATAATGTTCATACTTTACTTGTTCTTATTATATTTGTTCATAAATGTTCATAAATTTTTTTATATACTTGTTCATATTATAATTGTTTATGTAAATTTAAATTTTTATTTTACTTGTTCATTTTATACTTATACATACTTGTTCATAATTGACTTTCATTTATATTTGTTTATAATTCTCACACTTGTCATATTATTCTTGTTCATACTTGTATATAATGTTCATTCTTTTTACTTGTTCATAAATGCATATTGCACATGTTCACTTTTCCTTATTTTTACTTTTATTTATTTTGATTTATTTTTTTAATTTAAAAAAAAACATAAAATTTGTAAAAAAAATATTATTATTTTTCCCTTTCTTCATTTATTTATTTATTAAATTCCAAAAAAAGATTAATTAATTAATAAATTGTTTTAAATAAGGAAAACATTTTCATTACCTCAAAAAAAATTATTTCGAATATATATATATATATATATATATATATTTACTTTCCAACTTTCTTTAGTTTTAGCTTCATGTTAGTGTTAATTCATACTTGTGAATAAATGTTGTATATATGTTACTTGTTATTCTTCATACTTGTTCATAATTATTATACTTGTTCTTAATTTTTATTTGTATGCTTGTTCATAATTTTTATTTTTTTTATATTTGTTTATGTAAATTCAAACTCTTATTATACTTGTTCATACTTTATTTATAATCATACATACTTGTTCATACTTGTTTATAATTTTTCTTCTTATTCATACTTGTTCATAAATTGTTTATAACTTTTATATTTCATAGCGTTCATTCATATTTGTGCATAATTTTTATTTATTTTTTATTTTTTTTACTTGTTCATAATTGTACATATTTGTTCATACTTATTTATTTATACTAGTTCATAAGTTGTATATTACTTGTTTACATTTATCTTATTTGTGTATGTATTTATTTAAGTTTGTCTTTTTCTTCATTAAAAAAAACCGAAAAAAAAAATTCTTATCTTAACTTTGTGTTAGTGTAAATATAAATTTATAAATAACTCTTGTATATATATTAGTTTGTTAATGTGAAATTGTTTTGTAAATATCATTACTTGTGAATAAAACCATACTTGTGAATAAATTGTTCATACTTGTATAAATTGTTCATATATAAATTGTCATGTTATATTTGTAAATTGTGCATAAAAACATACTTGTAAATAGTTTTTGCATTCATGTATTAGTCTCGGCTATATGTAGATCACTTGTGTTTCGAAGTTTAGATTTTGATTTTTAATGGAATAGGTGAAGACTTTTTTGTTAACTCTCACATACGGTGATTGTTAACACTTGAGTTATCTTAATTCCTCTAGAGCAAGAAATTGTTGAGAGTGATGTCTAGGACATGAGACGGTACTCATAACGGGTTTTGGGTCTAAGAAAGGGACATCAATGGAGTTTAAGCCTCGGGATGTATTGAAATTAGCCCTGACTCTTATGTATATTCTTTCTAACCTGGTCACCTTTAAACTTGCCCAAACAGTTGAATTAATCCAAGATATTTACTTGAGCCGCACAAACGTAGAAGTCTCCATCTAAACTTTGAAGCTATGTGAACTATATATATCTTTGACTTCCCCCACATGTAACTATTGGTTATATCTTTTTACTTTTGTTTATATCTTAACTTACATTACTTGTCATACCAACTTTAACTTGTTTCTTTCATTCTAACTTGAATTGCATATTTAATCTAATTTGAATCTCTAACTTGCATTCTTGACAAACGTGCATCTTTGACTAACTAACTTGTATCTCTGTCTAGACTGGATGGACATTAAACTTCAAGCGCTTGTTGGGAGGCAACCCAATGTATTCCCGGGATGTGAAGGAGTTATCAACGCAGATTTGCTATCTTTCCACCTTCACTCTCTTTATTTTGTTTACTTAATGTTTTTCTTGTTTTATTTTCGTAAATCATTTTCCTTACTTCAATTCTATGTTCAATTACTTCTTATTTTCCTACATTGAGGACAATGTAGAATTTAAGTGTGGGGGAGTGGTTTACAATTTTAATTGTGCAATAAAATTGTTTTTAATAAAAAAAATTATAAAAAAAATTCAAAATAAAAAAAATTTATTATTAAAAAAAATTTATTTTTATTGCTTTCTTGAGTCTTTTTGTTAGTGTTTTTACGAGTATTAAATTGCCCTTTAACTTATCAATGATATAAATGAATGGAAATGAATATGTTATGGCTATAAAGATGATCACTACAACTTGAATTTGTTTGTTAATACTTTGTGATTAAGTGTTATAACTTATAGATAATGCATGTAAATTGGTACATAAACGAGCATGTTACGATAAGTATGAATCATTTGAACCTTATGTGAGCTTTAGAACCTTATATACATCTTTGATGAGTGATTCATAAGTTCTTTGTTTAAATTGATATACATATACCTCATAACTGCTTTCCATAGCTTTTAATAAACTCTAGAGTACTAAAACTTATTCTATGTGATTTTCAAAACTTTTAAGTCAATAAACTCTCTTATTTTGGATATGATTAAGGCATTAGGGTTAACACCATAAATTCAAATATCTATATTCCCTATTTTGTGCGCACAAGTGCGACCCCCTTAATTTTAACCCATTTGAGCCCACATTAAGCTTTTCTTTCATTACCATGATTATCTAAACACTTGAGCCTAGTATAGACATCTTTTACCCTTGTTCCAAGGACTCGGTTGAAGACATGAAAATGGTGTGAAGAGAAATTGATGATGTGTTAAAAACTTTATTTGTATTTTATGAATTTACTTACTCAAATTTTGTTGTATTATTGACACATGTTATTACCTTGATATATGAAAAGAAAAGAAAAATGAAAAATAAAAAAAAATGTTTTTTGAGTCTCTATCAAGGTAATAAAGTTTGATTATGTAATGTTTGAGTTAAGTCCTTTATATTTGTAAATCCAACACAAAAAAATGAATTTGAGGCCCAACATGATGAAATTAGGCCTATGTTCGAAGGGATGAATTACTGACATCATTGCACTAAGGTTGGGAAGTTATGATACGTTTTGGGAGTTTTTTGAGTCTTGGAACGAATTTGAGCACCACTTGTCCTATATATTCCTTGCCTCTAAACTTAGCCCCATTACAACCTTCGTAAAGACCTTATGATCCTTAAGATGATAAATTTTGATTAGTTGAGTCAATCACTTGTGTAAGCTTATGGTTTTGGTTCATTTGTGCAAGTATGTTTTGTTTTTATTTTGAGGTGTTTGTTTGAAATTTTGCAAAAGTACTTCATTTCTATTATGTGAGCATTTTTCTCACATACTTTGAGTGCAAACACAAACCCTAACAAATTGAGTGAATTCATGAGTGCATATCCTTATGAGTTGATTCATACTTGTCTTTTTCATGTTGAGATCCATTTCACCGTATTTACTCATTATCGTACTTGTTGAAACATTTTGCTACTATGTATTAACTCTTGAATTCCACTTGCTTAAATGCTTTAAGTGAAAATCTTTGATGTCATGATCATAATAATGAAATTTTGAGACAAATGGTTAAGAGTTTACTTGTTTTGACTTCGTTGTTTAATTTTAGTATTTTCTAGGGACTAGCAAAGTTTAAGTGTGGGGGTATTTGATAGGTCGTTAATTAAACATTATTTTATATTATTTTATACCTTTTATACTTGACTTTTAATATTAAAATAATATATAATTAGAGAAAATAATATATTTTGTGATATTTTTGTAGAATTAAATAAAGCTTGGAATTTGGAGTGTTTTGGCTAAAGAATCGTCCCGATCGAAATTCGAACGAAGAAATTAAGGACGAAATTCGGTGGATTTATTTAAATCCATTTTAAAAGTGAATTTCATTTGTAGATGCCCAGATCCACTTTAATTGCAAGCCCAGCAAAACCCAGCCCAATTCTCGCTGTAGCCCAGCCCGCAGGCTTCTCCGGCGACCCAAAATCCAACCCAAATCCTACCCAAGCCCGCGCTGCAGTCACCTGACAAACCATATTCTGCCTCGGTGCGTGCTTGCCGAACGACCTTTCCACACTTCGGCGCGCGCACGCCGGAACTTCCTGAGTCTGCCAGCGCCAATGCCCTACTCTCACCTGCTCCTCCTCACAGTCTCTCACCAAAATCTACCAACACACTATCAGTAGCTCCTGGCCGAATTTTAGGCAGCCCATGCCCTGCTCTCACCTGCTTCCACTTGTTCCCTTTTGCTTCAGATTTTGCACAAAAAATCAGTCAATTTCAGCTCCAAACCATGCCTAATATCATCATTAATCATCATTGTTCATCATTTCATTATTTTATTTTATTTTTGTATTTTTTATTTGAATTTTGGCTCTCCCTCTATAAATAGGGAGGCCATTTCATTTGTAAAGGGTCCCCATTTTAGTTATCTTTTTAGTAGTTTAGGTTCTAATTTTCCTCCTTTTTTCACTCTTCAATTAAGTTCATCTTCTTTCTATTTTGTTCTTTATTTTTGTGGACCATTTTAACTTCTTGTAGATTTTCTTATTAATTAGCTTTATTTTAATTCTTGTTCTTAATTTATGTTATTTTTATGTTAGTTCTTAATTTTATTTCTTCTTTACTTTGTTCTTGTGATTTTTCTTTGAGATCTCTTAAACACATTTTTATGTTTTCCTTAAGAAATATCTAGGCCGAGTATTTCCGAAATAATTCTAAAATTTAAGTCCGAATCCTTATGTTTTATCCTGCATCTTTATAAGGTTCCTTCTGCTGTTCAGAGAATTTTATGAATAACATTCCATTGTTTCCATCCACTTTCGGAATCACAAGCTTTTCTTGGGTTCCGACAGCTTGTGATTCCGAAAGTGTAACTTTATTCCCTTTACTTAAATTCTTGTTATTGTTATGATTTACTTATAATTCAATACATGTGATAGTATTTTCTTTCTAAACTTTTGTAAGTATGAATGCAGTCTCTATGTGCTTTACTTTCTGAATTTCTTTTACTTCATATATTTTAGTGCTTAAACTTCAATTCGAAGCTAAATGTTGATCCGTTGTTCGGGGCATTTAGAATAGAGTTGAAGAGATTTAATGTTTAACCGCTATTCGGCTCATTAAATCACAAACTTTAGCTTAATCATATTGTAGGTAATAATCCGTTGTTCGGTGCATTTATAATATGAAAAATGTATGCATGTATTTGAGATGATTAAGGTAGGATTTCGTGATTGGTTCAATACGAGCATACTGTTAGAGTGTTGGTAAAAATATATGTTTGAAGAAAATTCACTTGTACAAAGGTTAAAGTATAAGTAGAATTAAGTACTTAATTATTTTTACTTGTTTTCTTTATTCTATGATTACAATCTTTTCAAACCCCACATTTAATTTTTTTTATTTTTTTATTCATTAATTCATTAATTCTTTATTCTTTAATTCATTTATTCATTAATTATTTTATTATTTTATTCATTATTCTTTCTCACTAAAAAATTATTAATGTTCCCTAATTTCCCCGGTTAAGAACGATCCCTATTTACCAATATTACATCTACACAAAAAGGGTTAAAATGGCATAACACCCGAATTACGTGTTTAATTTAATGCGTAGTTTGGGCCTTATCAGAGTCCTCCCCAAGTTCCACTAGTGTTCGGATGATATCACCGGACACTGTCATGGGTGATATCCATATCTAGCAATCCTGATCCTGAGCCACTTTGTAGAGTGGCCTCTCTCAGGCAATGCTCGTACTCCTGATCCTGAGCCTCTCCGTAGAGCGGCCCTTCCCAAGCAGTGCACCGTGACTACTCCAGGATACTAAGAGACGTCTGGAGGAGACAATCCACTCATATAAGGATGGTATATAAAACTGTAATCAAACCAGTGAAAATCATTGTAAAACCATTTATACCTCCAATCCAGTCTAAAACATTTCAATAGGGTCTCAGCCCAAGGTAAAGTTTCCACAAACCGTTTCCAAAAAATCAGAATTCCCCGAATCCGATCCAATCCAAATATCATAGGGACTCAGCCCAAAGTCATCTCAATGGGGTCTCAACCCCGATAGCTCATTTCATAAAACACAACTGGGACTTAAGTCCGATACCACAAACCAACTAGGCCTTAAGCCCGATATCTCATAAATCAACGGGGCCTCAAGCCCAAGATAGTATTTCCAAATCCGAAATCATTTTCTCATTCCAATCATTTGAAAACACAAGCACGTATAAAAACCTGGCCTAAGACCAAGGTACAACATAACGCATAAATCCCGAAATACGTGTAATACCACATTTGTATGAAAATACCAAAACACCACAATTATATGCATAAACCATATGCACTCACTGCATCTCAAATCATATTTATAAAACGTATAAAACAGTTATGCATGCATCATGTTTAGAAATCAAATGTCTACTCACAGACTGTCCAAGCTGTGCCTGCAAGGTGTGCCGTAAGCCACTTTCAAGCTATACCGTAAGCCACTTTCAAGCTATACCGTAAGCCACTTTCAAGCTATACTGAACTCTCCGGGTTGTCCGGATTTGTCCAAAACACACTTAAAGGTCACTACCAACCTAGACAAGTCCTAATAAAAAAACTCCCAAAACTCCCGGAAAAGTCAATGTGTCCTGGATATGCATTCCTAGGCTAAAAACTTTAATTTGACCAACCTAACGATCTCCGATCGACCTGAAACCACCACTATTGAATTCAGATCATCGAAACCTTTTGAATAAGACCAGGTTCACCACGAAATTCGTGTCCATACGCCCCACGTGCCGGTCAAAGTTCCTAGTTAAAAGTCAACGCTGACGTCAGCAAAAATCAACGCTGACGTCATAGTCAACGGTCAACGCTAACGTCATAGTCAACGGTCAACGCTGACGACATGGTCAACGGTCAATGCTGACGACATGGTCAATGGTCAACGCTGATGTCATCACTAACGTCATCCTGACAGGTCTGACACCTGTTAGATCTAATAGTTGTCAGATCTGACACGTGTGACGTGTCACATGCTGACTGGTCCACGTGTCTAACACGTCAGTGCTGATTGGGACTTGATAATTGCCACACGTTAGCCTTTTATTGGTCACATGGCCTGACAACCTGACAGATGATAAAGTCACCCTATTGACGTCATCACCGTCTACCTCGCGACGGGTTAACCCGGTTTCACTGTAACGGGTCAACCGGACCCGCGACCAGACCGACTCGATTTCACTCATCCGACCACCAAATCATGCCATTTTTGAACCCCTAGACTCGTCTTGATCTCTAGAATAGTTATATGAACCCAGCATTAGCAAAAAAGGTTGAGATTATACCTTCTAAATGATGAATAGTGACAACCACCTACAACCTCGCCTTCCCATCGATTCCGGCCACCTCAATCCTCAAAATTGATCCCTACAGCCTCGCATAGTCCCAAGGAACAAGGTTTGATCAACCAAACAGTACAACAACCCTTAAATCTCCACTTCAAAAATTTGAACTTAAAATCTTACCTCCTCGGTTTTCCGACCACCGTCCATGGTTATCCAAACTGTTTCCACCACCGTGATCGTCTCAGTCCTTTCTCTCACTTCCCTGCACACACCAGAAGCAAAGGTTGAAGGTTGGTGATGATGTGTGTGTGTGTTTGGGTTGGGTTCTTTGGGTTTTCGGGTAAATGAAAGAACAAAGGATGAAGATAAATAAATATCAAATCCAAGAGTATGGGTAAATGGGCCAATGGGACTTGTCACTCATCCATTTGTCCCCTCAGATCTTTTGGACCAATCCACAACTGCCACCTATACAACTTCTCGGTAAGCATGAATAATACTGATTCCTTTCGTGAACCATAATTTTCTTGTACGATGTTCGATTTCGACGTGTCGCCTGTCTACAGACTCGTGACATCCCTATCTACGTAACGGTCCTTGTTCCTCGTGCAATTAATGTCAGGACCCGTCCCAAATCCCCCGGGATTAACATGGGATGCGCCTGATCCCGTCTAACACGAAGTGTCAGACCAGGGAAAATTCTATCTCTAGCCCTCATTGGCTTCCAGAGTACGCCAGGATCGTAGGAGGAGGAGTGTGATGTCTTGTCTCTGCTACAGCCCGCATCCGCGATCAACCTGAAGGGCATTAAAACACGAAAACTGTGAGTGGACAAAATAATATTTTAATAAAACATCTTTAATTTAAGACATTGATGCCCTTCACTAAAAGCATATGCATGCATTCAAAACCCGTTTATCAAAACATTCGTAAAACCATTTGAAAACGTATTCTCAAAACCTTTCGAGGGTTCATTCCCGGTCCCCATAAACCGTCATGACCCATAAAAGCCTTTCAAGGGTTCATGCCGGTTCCCATAAACCGTCATGAACTGTAAATCCATTTATGGGTCCCTGACCCGAAATCACTAAAACCCGTAAAACCATACATGTGGGAACTCAGCCCAAATCAACACAAGTGGGTCTCAGTCCAAAACCATTTTCAGTGAAATACCAAAACATACAATACGGGGTCACTGCCCTCAATTCACTTTCTAAAACATAAAACATGGAATACGGGGTCTCTGCCCCCAAATCACTTTCCATAAAACCTCATACGTATCAATATACATATAACCCATCTGAGGCACTTCCGAGAAGATGCCAACTCGGGCACACAACCCCTAGGGAACACATCCCCGATATATGTCTCGATATCATCTCTATCCTAGTGTGCACACTACCCGGGGTCTCACTCCGAGTCTTTTCCCAGGAATTATCCATCTGGGAGGCTCAATCTCTAGATCTAGTCCAAGCTCTATCTCCGGATCTAGTCCACACATCTCTCCGGAATCTGGTCCAGGACCACATCATAAATCGTAACCCCCACTCCTGGAACAGGATCCCTATGGGGATACCCATTCTGGTTTGTGGATCGTGACTCTCCAGGTCGACGTCTGGAGGAGACCATATAAATGATATGGAGGGTATAATTCATTTTGCAAATACTTTCTTTCTCAAAACATTTATCAACTGGGTCTCATACCCGATTCATCTCAACAGGATTCCTCGAATCCGATTCAAATCCATTTCACAGGCCTCGGCCTAAATCCACAGTTCAATAGGGTCTCATGCCCGAATTCTCATTTCAAAAACTGAACTGGGACTCAAGCCCGATGTTACAATCAAATGGGCCTCAAGCCCGATACCATAGTTAACTGGGCCCTAGGCCCGAAACCATAAACCAACGGGACCTCAAGTCCGATTTCCCAACCAATAGGGCCTCAAGCTCGATACTACAGTCAAATGGGCCTCCAGCCCGATATTACAACCAAATGGGCCTCAAGCCCGGATCATAAATCAACGGGACCCTCGGTCCGACTGTATATCTCAAATGGACCCTCAGTCCGATTCCTCATCAAATCAAATGGACTTCAAGTTCGAGAGTTCATAAATCAAATGGGCCTTATGCTCGAGTTCATATTTCCAAATCCAAAATCCATTTATTAAACCTTCGTTGAAAACCTAGCACGTATAAGTATCGTATAAAATCGTAAATCTCGAAATACGTGCAAATACGTAAAACCTAGGCTACCACAAACAAATGCACTCATGGCATCACAAAACATGTATTAAAACAATTATAAAACATTTATGCATGCATCGAATTCGTAAAACAAGTCCACTCACAGACCGTCCGAAGCTGCGCCTCGATACGCGTGCCATAAGCTTCTCCCGGGCCAATCGTCATCTCCGGGATTCCCAAACCTGTCCAAATTAATTTAGAGGGTTACTAATAGCCTCATTAACCTCTTATTGAAGCCTCATAATTTTCCCAATTTTCTAACTATTTTTAAAGTCGATCCTAAACTTTCGGACAGTCCGAACTATATCTAAACGATGTCTGATTGACACGAAACCAGTCCCAAAATGTTCGTTACATCGAATAGATGAAATTACATGTTGGAACTTTCCCCAAAGGAAGGCTCACGCGCCCTCACGCGCCCAAGAATGGTCATGAACGTGGGCCTCACGGGCCAGGACTGTTCACTGTCCCTGAGCTCCAGCGGCTGGTCCAGCCGAACCGGCGAGGTCGGTTTAGGCATTTTCCCTCCTTGTTTTTGGTCCGGTTTCGTCCTAATTAATCCTAAACTTACTAATGTGATCCTAGGAACTTGTTTGGATGGTCAAAACAAGGAAAAACACATAGAAACCCGAGGTTTGATTCTTGAACCCCACGGTCCAGATTTTCAGAATTTTTCGAGGCTTCCTCAGCCGTTAAAAAACCCCCTCAGAATTATCTTAATAACTTCCTAATAACCCCCTAAGCTCATCCTAATCATCTAAAATCAACCATAACGTCAAAATACAAATAAAAAGGAAAATGGGCCTTACCGAGCAATCAGGTTTTTCTGTGTTCTGGCTATCGCCGCCGTCCACGGCGGCCGGCCATCCTGTCTCCTGCCTCAACATCCTCCAGCCCCCGTCTCACTCTCTGGCCTCACTCAAAATCACATGGGAAGGGTTTTGGATTGGGTCGAGAGGATTGTGCGGGTGAAGGGAATGAAACAGAGATGAAATGCATGAATGAGGGAAAAAAGGGAATGGATGAGTGTCACTCATCCCTTGAGGTCTGGGAAATATCTAGGCCCACAAAAGACAAAACTTCACTTTTTTTCTCGTAAAACGTGTCGTCATAAATAGTTCCTCGGAACTTCCGTGAACCGTAACTTTTTTGTCGAACGTCCGAATTCGACATGCCGCCTGTCTGCGGATTCGTATCATCTCGATCTACATAACAGTCCTCGGTCCTCGGCCATCGGACCTCCCTGGTCAAAAGTCAACTATTTGCTCCTATTCACCCAAATTACCAAAATGCCCCCGAACTTCCGAAGATCATAACTTCTTCCACGAATGTCGGAATCGAGCGTGCCACCTGTCTATGAACTCGTGACGTCCCGAACTACGTCACAGTTATCGACCAAAGTCCATTTGATCGCCTAAACAAAAATTCAACGATTTGCCCATTCTAAGGGTAAAATCGCCATTTCGCCCGAACGTCTGCTAATCCTCGTCTGATCCCGGATTAGTCTCGCTAATTCGTCATTATTTCTTAATTAATCCTGCTAATTCGGGACGGGTCGTCGCAATTGATCGCCCGGATAAAAAATTAACATTTTGCCCATTCTAGGGGCAAAATCGTCATTTTACGCCGATCGTCCGAAAAATCCTCTCCTGATACCCGATTAGTCTCGATAATCCTCAATTAGTCTCTAATTAATCCCGTGAACTCGGGATGGGTTGTTACATATCAATCTTTCAATTTTACAATTTTTTTTTTCGGTTTTAGGTATCAAATTTCCTTCTCTCCTATTTTCTTCCCCATTTCTTTCCCTCCATGGTTCTCTCATCTTCCTCCCTTCTTTCGTCTATTTCTCGATATGGTCATCTCGATTCTCTTTTTTCGAGTTCCACTCAAACACACATAATATATAATACACACACATAGACTATGTCGGTGCACAAAGAGAGAGGGAAAATGATAAGGTCACTTGTCACCATCTCACTAAATCAGCAAATATCTTCACTTGGGATATTACCAAAATGTCCCTAATTCCAAATTACCAAAATGCCCTTATTAATTTCAAACCCTAAACAGCTTATGATCTACGATTCTGACGTGCCACCTGTCCACGGGATCAGAACTCCGAGACTTACGTAGCAGTACTCACGAAAACTCCAAAAAGTACCTAGAGTAAAACGTCAACTTTTGACTTATAAGAGCAAAATTGTTAATTTATTTTTTAATTTCTCAAAATTACTTTTCCAAATTTTCCGGTCATTACAATATAACACCCGGAAATTCAAGAAAGTGAAAAATCAAGATTTTGCCCCTATATGGTCAAAATTTTGACTTTTTGACTAGGAAACTTTTTTGACATTCTGAAAGGACCTTAATGAATGTCTCGATCTCCTGAAAACGTAGAGAGGTGGCATGCTGGAAATGGAGTCTGGATAAAATTGTTTTGGATCTAGAAAGAACTAAGGGTATTTTAGTACTTTTGGGTATAAGGATTGTCATTTTGCATGAGAGATCTAATACAATCTAGAACTTACTTTAATTCTCTTCAAATTTCTCTCGGCCGACATACTATAGTTATTAATATGTGAGTGTGTGTGTTAAGGACAGCTCGGTGGATGATTGCCGAAATGAGAGAAAACGGGTGATGAAGAGGAAAATGAGAGGGATAGGAGACAAATAAACAGAAAAAGCAAGTGGGAAGAATCAGAGAAAACAGATGGAGAGTTGAGAGAGAGAGAGAGAGAGAGAGAGAGAGAGAGAGAGAGAGAGAGAGAGAGAGAGAGAGAGAGAGAGAGAGAGAGAGAGAGAGGAATTAGAACAGAAAGTGAAGAAGGAGAAAAGCCTACATGACCGAGAAGCTTTAAACATGACTGTGAGTCAACGCCATGTTTCAGGACCTTTTAGCTCTAAACTAATGACCCCAACATGATATGTAAGTTCTCCCGATTTTTATAAGATTAAAATGATGAAAGTTTGGATGTGGGATGTCAGGACCCACCCCGGTTTCACCCTGAAACCCGAGGTAAATCCCGCTCCCGTCTGACTCCCCGACACAAAACTCAAGTAAAACTCACTCGAACCCAGTCAGACGCAGGAGTAATTACAAAATATCCCAACCTTATCGTTTACAGAGCATAGCACTAAATTACAAGGAAAATAAAAACTGATAAAGTACACGCACACAGAAGCCTTTAAACTCTTCTAGGATCCCTTACGTCACTGCTATGCCTCAGACACTGCCTCGACGTTAAGACCCCACGCTAGCTCCACAACCTGGAGGGCAATTTAAAACAAAAATGTGAGTGGACCAGAAAGTACACAAAGTTCAAAACCATTCACAGCTGCGTCCAGACCTGCCCTATCTCTTCCCGTACTCCGTTCACCTCGACACGGCCTCTACACCGTCGACTGAAGCTCGAAATCAGACGGCCTACTTCCCCTGTTTTCCTTCCCGGCCACCCAGTTCACCTCCCTTCACGGTGGCTACACCAAACTCTCCCCTGGACCTCTCTATGCCTAACCCAGCTAACCAGAACCGTCGACTCACTCCCCAGCTTCACGACTCGCCGTTCGAACCTCACGACTAAAACAGAGCACACAAGTGCACTCCGTCGTGCCGGCCGCCACTGTGCACCACCCGTCACGGCATCACCACCAGGAGATACCCAAGTCTCCCCTGAGTCACCTAGACCACCCTAGACTCATCGATTCGACCTCTAGACTCACGACTCTCACTTTGAACCTCGACGGGAAAACAGAGTATCGAACACAGGACTTAGGAATTACCTGCAATTGGTCACCGCCGTACTCGCCGCCGCGTTCCCTGGAGTCCCCAGAGCTACCTCAGCCTCCTCTCGAGTTCCCTTGCACCGTACACGGCCACCGCACCACCGCAAGCCCTCAGCCTTCTCTGTTTTCTCTGAATTCCCCGTGGCTCCCAACCGCACCACCACACGACTTCCTCATCCCCCCAAACTCCTCACCGTCTCTCTTCCACTCTCTGGACACTCACACACACTCACAACTCACCAACGCCCGTGATCAACCTTTCAAACCTCTCAATTCCTTCCCTCTGTTTCTCTCTGTGTCGAGGAACACACACGAGCACACACGGTTGCACCCCAAATAATGGAACCGCGTACACACCAGAGAACCCCCCAGAACCCACTACACACTTGCCACATGTCACCATCCCCCACTCTCTCTCACCAACTGGCTCCATCCCAGCCGTCCATTTCTTTCTTCCTGCACAAATCCCTAGAAACCAAAAAGACCAAAATACCCTCATGTTTTACACATTTTTACGATTTTACTAAAACTTCCTAGACCCGTAACTCTCGCCTCGTAAGTCCGATGAGTACGTGCCGCCTGTCATCGAACTCAGGACGACAAGAACTATCTAACCATCTTAGGTCAACCTACCAAAACTCGATTATTCAAAAAGTCAACTATTCCCCCCTAATTTCCTCAAATTACGGTCATGCCCTCAACCTTCCGAACATCACAATTTCCTCCTCGGATGTCGGAATCAGGCGCCACCTGCCTATGGATTCGTGACGTCCTAAACTACGTCCTGGTCACTGGTCAATCCCCAATTGACCACCCGAAATAAAAATCAACATTTCTGCCCGACCCAGGGGCAAAATCGTCATTCTAGGTTCCCGGACCCCTCGGGACCACCTAACCCTTGATTACCCTCACTAATCACACCTTAACCACTCTACTTATCCCGGCTCTCGGGACGGGTTGTTACATGGGACATTAGAACTGTGTTTTTGAAGGATAGTCAAAGGCCTCAAGTCAAGTTCGATTGATTTGGTAAGTATTTCCTTATTCTGAGAGATCCCTTCCTGGGATTATTTAGATGAATGTGAAGTCTTGAAACGGGAAAAAAGGTGATGTAATGGGTGGTTTCGAGTCAGGTCAGAATCGCAAGTCATCCGACTCGAGTTGCAAACCCACTGGAGATAGGAGGCGAGAAGCCTAGCGACTGTGCCTGCAGTCGCGCGGGAAGCCCACTGTAGCCCACGCATAGTGGGCTTCACCGGTGCGTGGCAGCGCACACCGTTTGGCCAATACGAAAAATATCTATTTGTAAATTCTGATTCTAATGTTATAGGGTCTGAGTTAATTGGATATTGTTTGAGCATACTTCTGAATTTTTGATAATATATGATTAATTTGAAATTGGAGTTTAATATAGGAAATTATGGGACTATACATATAAGACCGAATTACATGTTAATGGCTCTGATGAATTACATATAAGACCGAATTACAGCTTGTGGAATTAGAGGTGCGTGAGTTGCTTTCTTCTTATGAGTTACCTGGTGATGAAGTTCTCATTATTTCTAGGTCTGCTTTATTTAGCTTTAAAGGCTCTGATGGCCACTCCTACTATAACTCGTCGTGAGAATCAATGAGTTGATGAAATTTATGAACTTATGGACGATGTTGATAGCTATATCCCAATTCCCGTGCGACAAACTAAGCTGCCATTTCTGTCAGCAATGCAGAACGAGGTAGGCGAGACTTCCCTGTACAAATCCAGATTGTCATCGAAGATGAAACCCAGATTTACTATTTATTGTTCATATTCCTTTTTAATTTTTAATTTTTTAAATATTTAGATTTAATAATTTTTTTTATAAATAATTAAATAATCAATAAAGGAATAACACGTAAGCAATATTGACGGTGTTACGAATTTGACTAACAAAATAGAGCAATAGAGGTAACAAAAGTGTAGTTCTGGCAGCACATTGGAACTAAATCTCATTTAGAAAGCAAAGAGATATTCAATGTCCGGTTAGGAGAGTATTTTGAGTAATAAGCGGAAAGAGTGGATTTCACCAAAAATATTGATATAATAAAACTTTGATATATTTTTATATTATTGTTATCTTTAAAACTTTGATATTATAAAACAAAAAACGAAGAGTAGATTTCACCAAAAATATTGAGACAAAAACTCCCTTTATCATTAACAATCTTAAAAAGAAAAATCATTAATATATAAAAAAATGCAGTAAACTACTATTTAAAAGACAAAAATAAAAACTATTTTAGTGGAAAGAGTGGGCAGTTAATTGTTAATTCACCCCTCATTTTTTAATTTTCTTTATTAATTTTTTATTTCTCTATATTTCTTAAAAAAAAAATTAAAACGTAAATTGACACATGCATGAGTAGGTACCAAGATACTACTTATATTCTAAAAATGAGATCCATCAAGCATCTTGTCTACTTCTAAGTGTTTTAAATATTCTTAAAAAGTTTGAATATATATATATATATATTCAATTTGAATTTTTTTTATAACTTTTAAAATGTAGATTATGAATGAGCATTAAAAAAAAAAATAGTATATTCAAAATATTAGCATGTTCAATTAAGTCGTGGACTTTGGTGGGATGAAAGGTTAGTAATATAAATATCAAATTTTAAAGAACGTACAATTTTAGCAGTTAAAAATGAAAATGGTTAAAATGGTATGGTACATTTGCAAAGGCTAGTTACAAAACAATAATGCGGGTAGAACATAAGCAGAAGGAAACCGGTTTTCGGGTCTAGCTATAATTTGAATTTGGACCCGAGAAGAAAATCCGAAGGCTCTGAGAAATATTAACCGAGGTGGAAGTTTGGGAGGCCATACATTTGCGAAAGGTTTAGTGTGGCCTTATCTCCCCTCTCTCTCGCCCTTCTATCTCTTCTCTATATAAACCCAGAGGCCGCCCCCTTTACCGCTCTCAATCCTGTCGACCTAAATTATCTTCGAGCCTCTCTGTCTCTCTCATTATCCTTTATCTTCTTCTCCTTGTTCTTGTCTGAGGAATTTTAGCAAACACTTGGGCCGCAAAGAGAAGGAAGGAAGAGTAGAGAGACGAGAGTTCAGTTTCTGCTGTAATTAGCAGAAATGACTTCTATTATTGGAGTTTCCTCCATATATCCCCAGACTCCATGTAGTGAGCTTTATAGAAGGGCAACACTACCGACGACAACGGCGGCAGCAGCTACAACGAGCGGTCCTTCTCCTTCACTTGCGTTTCCTGAGAGGCCTCACTTTAACAATGTTTTGAGAGCCAAGAGTGGCCTGGTCAGGCAGGGCTCTAGCCTTGTTACTTCCGCGATTGCGACTCCCAATTCAGTGCTCAGTGAAGAGGCGTTCAAAGGGCTCGGTGGGTTCTCGAAAGACTCACTGGACTCGGACTCGGAATACGACTCAGAAACTGAACCAGCTTCTGCTGCCAGTGATGATGATGAGCTCGCTATGCCCAAGTTGGGTTTGCCTCAGCGCCTAGTCGATAGCCTGGAGAAGCGTGGCATTACAAGCCTTTTCCCTATTCAGGTGCTTTGTTGCTCTTACTTTTCTTATCCATTTGTTTTAATGCTAAGTTGTTCTTTTTAATCCTGATAAGTAAATTTAATTTAATTTTTGTTAAACCTTTTTTAGCATTAATTCCTTTATATAATGTGTTGTATGGTAATATATAAGCTTTCCGGAGATTATAACATTTTGCATCCATTTTGGTGCCCTTCATAAACATTATCCATTATCTAACTGCATCTCCTTCTTCATCTTCCACGTTGTTTTTCTTTTTCTGGTTCGTCACAATGTTATTCTTACCATGCTGTGGCATTTTCTTATCAAAGTTTACTGTCTTACATATCCAAATATATGTATTGCGAGTTCGTGTCTCTGTTGATTTCCACTTAATTTTTTTCCTTTAACCATTTAGAGAGCTGTTCTAGTACCTGCACTGGAAGGTCGAGATATCATTGCTCGTGCAAAGACTGGTACTGGAAAGACCTTAGCTTTCGGAATTCCAATACTCAAGCGCCTCACAGAAGATGATGAACAGAAAGGTTCCCATAGGTACCGTTTATTTTTCCATTCAAACTAAAGTCTTATTCCGTTACTTTTTCAAGAGCTTTTAATTAATTCTGTTGTTTTAGGCGGACTGGCTATCTTCCTAGAGTTTTGGTCCTCGCCCCTACTCGGGAGTTAGCAAAGCAAGTGGAGAAGGAGATGAAAGAATCTGCACCTTATCTAAACACTGTTTGTGTCTATGGGGGTGTTTCGTACATAACTCAACAAAGTGCTCTTTCCCGTGGAGTTGATGTAGTGGTTGGAACTCCTGGTCGAATTATCGACCTGATAAATGGCAACAGCCTCAAACTGGGAGAAGTTCAGTATTTGGTACTTGATGAAGCTGATTCAATGCTTGCTGTTGGATTTGAGGAGGATGTGGAAGTAATTTTGCAAAAGCTTCCAACTCAGAGGCAAAGCATGCTCTTTTCTGCAACTATGCCTACTTGGGTGAAAAAACTAGCACGCAAATATTTAGACAACCCATTGACAATTGATTTGGTAAATGTTAACTCTTTGGATCTCTTTTCTTTGTTGTGTTTAAAGCTTTCATTTTTTGCATAGTGGGTGTAAGTATTATACGGTATACTGGATATTTAAGCCAGTAGAACGTGTAGTTATTTAGAGTTGTGTGGTGGTAAGTGTCAAAGTTCCTAATTATGCATTCATGAAGTAATTAATCAGTTTTGCTATGTTCACATTGAAGCTAAAATCATTGTAGAGCGAAAGTAAATATAAAAGTTTACCTCTTCTACTTTCTTATTCACCAAGGTTGGGGACCAAGAGGAGAAACTTGCAGAAGGGATCAAACTGTATGCTTTATCTGCCACTGGATCTTCAAAGCGGACCATTCTCAGCGACCTTATAACAGTAAGAATTGGAACTTATTATTTTATTCTTGTTTTGGCTTGATTAACGTAGTTAAGCACTGTAACTTCTGTAGTCTCAGCCACCCAAGTCTCCTATTTGAAAAGGAGAGATGTTTTCTGGCATGACTTTCTTGTAGAAATTAATTTTGTCATGGTATCTCATATCCGACATAATATCAAGAGAAAAACAACTTTCTTGCCACATGTTATCTAACCTTCTCTTAACTTCTGGTGGTGATATTGATTATATCTATTTGAAAAGGAGAGATGTGTCATATGCATGGCTTTCACATTGAACATGATTATTGTCATGGCAACCCATAACTGTCATTATATGAATCTGCATACTTCTTCATTATTTAATAGATATAACAATTTTTTGCGTAGTACTGAAGAAGATTGACTTACTTTCAGGTTTATGCAAAGGGTGGGAAAACCATTGTTTTTACACAAACGAAACGAGATGCTGATGAAGTCTCAATGTCGTTAACAACCAGCATAGCTTCTGAGGCGTTGCATGGAGATATATCACAGCATCAAAGAGAGAGAACATTAAATGGTTTTCGGCAAGGGAAATTCACTGTCCTTGTTGCCACTGATGTTGCATCCCGTGGACTTGATATTCCCAATGTTGATTTGGTAAGCTCCAGGAATTTTTTTTTTCTTATGACTCCTAACCGAAGTATTATTATCCTAATATGGATTCTAGTACGTATTGAAACTAGTATCATTCTGTATGCCAGTAATAGAGTTCAATATGCTGTTTTAATGTATCAATTGGCAGCACCATGATATAACTCTTTTGTTATATTTTTTCAGGTTATCCATTATGAACTTCCCAATGATTCAGAGACATTTGTGCATCGCTCTGGGCGTACTGGACGTGCAGGGAAAGAAGGTACTGCTCTTCTGATGTTTACTAACAACCAGAGGAGAACAGTTAAAACTCTTGAGCGTGATGTGGGTTGCAAGTTTGAGTTTGTTAGTCCACCAACTATTGAAGAGGTTTTGGAGTCTTCTGCTCAGCATGTCGTTGCTACTCTCAGTGGAGTTCATCCTGAATCTGTGCAGTTTTTCACACCAACTGCACAGAAATTGATTGATGAGCAAGGAACAGGTGCTCTTGCTGCTGCACTAGCACAGCTGAGTGGTTTTTCTCGACCTCCATCATCCCGGTCACTTATCTCTCATGAGCAGGTAATTGAGGCAATGAATGCCTAATTTCGTACAGGTTGTTTATTTTCCTGCAAATTAGGTGGTGAGTGAGATGCTGGTTTCTAATATTCAATTATTTCTTACTCTATTTCCTGTATCGTTCATAATAAAAAAACAATAGTCATCACTCAAATCTTTCTATAGAAAGTAATATATTGTAGGAAGACTTTGTTTTCAAGTCCTTTGGGGTCTGTGTTCTGGAGCCTTCTGGTGTCTTGCTATATCATTTGAAATTATGTGCAGGGATGGACGACATTGCAACTTATTCGAGATCCAGCTTTTTCCAGAGGGTTCCTGTCTGCTAGATCCGTCACTGGGTTTCTTTCAGATGTTTATTCTGCAGCTGCTGATGAAGTTGGAAAAATACATGTCATTGTAGATGAAAGGGTCAGTATCTACAATACCTCATTCTTCTTTTGATCCAGTGCTTTAATCCATTTCGTTTGAAATAAATTTTGGTGCTGATAATTATCAGGTTCAAGGAGCAGTTTTTGACCTGCCAGAGGAGATTGCAAAAGAGTTGCTGAACAGACAAATACCTCCCGGAAACACTATTTCCAAGATTTCCAAGGTTTACTTTTGCTTTTGGTTGCTTTCTCGCAATAGCAGCTTTTCCATGAAAAAACTATTAACAGGGATATAATGTGACTATTATTTTGTGTTGGCAGTTGCCAGCTCTGCAAGATGATGGGCCAGTGAGTGACTACTATGGCAGGTTTTCAGGCAGAGATCGGAATAGTCGACGTGGAGGTTCAAGGGATCGTCAAGGATCATCAGGCTTTAGGAGCTCCAGGGGTAGTAGTTGGGGTAGTGATGGTGCTGATGATTCATTTAGGAGTAGTGGTCGGAGTAGTCGAGGTAGCTCCAGGGGTGGTTGGGGTTCTAGTGATGGAGGCCGATCTCGGACTTCAAGAAGCACAGAGGATGATTGGCTTATTGGAGGTAGATTATCTAGCAGGTCATCATCACGAGACAGGTAATTCGAAGTTTCTCATACACTTGGAGAATGCAACTCGCCAAGTAATTAACAGTGACCTCATGCCATAATGAACTTGTATTCTGAACTTGCAGTTCCAGAAGCTTTGGAGGTTCCTGCTTCAATTGTGGGCGGTCCGGCCACAGGGCGTCAGAATGCCCTACCAAACAAGGATATTAGTTGCCCATCCCTAAGCATCAGTTTTCCGTACCAATGGTGGTCCACGTGCATCCGTAAACGTCAGTTTCAATGTCCAAAAAAAAAACGTCAGTTTTCCAGCACTATGTCGGGTTAGAGGCTGCTGCCACCACCGGCAGGCATTGATTTCTACTATTTTGTGTTTGTGGCTGTTGAAGGTCAATGTGAGTGGGAGACACTCCTCCAGGGCGTTACAAGAACCAAATTGAGCCATACGTCTGGAAAGAGTTTGGAGTTAATTTTGAACTGCTGACTCTTTCCCTCTCTCCCCCATTCCCCTCTCACATATGTAATTTGTTTGACTTTATATTCATTATATGTAGACAACCTCTTAAATTTACGTAAATGGGAACATTTCTTGAGGAATTTCATTTCAAGCTCTTAACTTTATAACAAAGATGGAACATACAACAAATGAAGTGAGCAAAATCTATCTACTTTCCAAAGAGAATGTTGATGACATTTCTAACCACAGGTCCTCTCTTGCTCTTAAGAACCTCCCTCACCGCCTTTTCGTTCGGCACAAACCCCTTACCTTTCATGTCCGCCAGTAACTCCCTCCCTTCCTCCACCTTCTCCTGCCCTGCAAAACCCTCGAACACCACCGTGTAGGTGGCGGCATTGGGCCGTACTCTCTTTTCCATCATCTCCAGTAAATACTTCTTAGCATCCTTAAGAAAATTGCCACTAGGGTCGGCAGCAAGTGCCTTGATGATGACACTGTAAGTGTAAGCATTGGGGCCCACCCCGGAGGCCAACATACGGAGGTATACTTTGAGAGCCTCCTTGGACTTGCCGGCGTTGGCGTAGGCGTCAATGACGGCAGTATGTGAAACAACGTCGGGCATGTGACCCTTGTCTTTAATCTGGGCAAAGAGCTCCAAGGCCTCGTGGGTTAAGCCGTCTTTGGACAAAGCGTCGAACATCTTGACTGCATTGTTGATGAGACCATCGGAGCGCATCTTGTGGAAGACTTCCTGCAGGTCTTTTGGGTCTTCTGGGTCCTCCACGGCGGGCTGCTTGTTGAAAGGGTCGTACGGCGGAGGGAGCTTCGACTTGTCGATGGCTTTCATGGCGGCGGCGGGCGTCGATTCGTCGTTGTCTTCGTCGTCTGATGGGAGAGAAAAGTTTACCTTGGTATTGATATTGGGGTTGGTTTCGGAGGAGCTGAAGAACCTAACCCTAGCAAGAGTATGAAAAGGAGGTGGTGAAAATGGAGGAAGCAGGGTCCTCGGATTGTTTGCTGCGAGAAAAGAAGCAGAACAAGAAGCAAAGGACGTGCCTTTGTTGCTTGCTGCAGCTATGGCTATAAGGCCCTTACTGGCAGAGAAGGCGAAAGGACTGGACTTGTTGGTAGAGGCAAGAAGAAGAAAGGCCCGAGATCCCAGTGTGCCCGCCATTGTTATCATTATCAAGTATGTGTCCCTTCAGTCCTCTGGGTTTTCATTTTCTACTCCCAATTTTATTGTTTTGGGGATAATTTTGACTCCCAATTTCTTAGAGAACGTTCTGATCGAGTGTTAATGGGCCAGTGGGCCCATTTATGATTTTAAGTAGATTAATAATGCCTCATAAAAAAACCATTTATGATTTTAAGTAGATTAATAATGCCTCATAAAATTAAAAAGAATTAGAGAACACGTTTCTTTTTTTGTTGGTTTGCTAAATACCAATATTTGACAAATGTGAAGGCTTGCAAAATTTTGATTTCAAACCTCTATTTTGGGATTGAAGGTGAATACTAAAATGCAATTTGTATGCAGCAATGAGAAAAATGGTGGTCAACTAATAGGCCTCCCAAGTTAATTATTGAATCTCACTATTTCTTGGAGCTCCTGTTTGTACTCATTAATAAGCTGAGCTTGTGATGAGAGAGAGAGTCATGTTGCTTACTTCAATGCCCGGCTGGTGGTGGAAACTGTTAACATTAAAGAGTCTACTTTGTTTGTATCAACTTGAAATTGACCTTAGCTATATCGATCTGCTGCAGTCTGCAGTTGCTCTATATCTCTATATATTCTTTGTGGTAAGGAAAAGGTGAAGGGAAGTCAATCATTGCTGAGTCACTGAGTGCCCTTTGACATTTACTTGCTTTTCATCATATTTGGTATCAGCAGGACTCACCATGGCAACCATGAGAATGCTGCTCTTTTTGGCTAACGTATGCTCTGCCGGGATTCGCGAAATCTTCTCTGTTACTGATCCCGGGGATGGTATTGTCTTAAACATCAATCAATGCTTATTCTTCATACATTCATCTCCTACTTAGTTGAAATTTTGAGTTTCGAATTTCTACTTTTTTCCCAAAATGTAAACTTGGAAAGATTTTCCATATCCCTTCATAATAGATTAATGAAAAAGGGAAATTCTGCATATACATGTTTAAAGACTTTGTTAGCTAGTTGTTGAATTTTTTTTTCTTGGTATGTGTGTTGGTCCAGCTGCTGTTCTCAGATCCTTGAAGATGTCATGGCAAAATATGCCAGCCAGCTATAACGTCTCCGATGATGATCCGTGTGGTTCCAACTGAGATGGAGTCACCTGCAACAACAACAATACCGGGGTGTCTGAACGGTGAGTAACTGTTGATCTCTCTTCGAATTTTGATACAAACCTCATACTTTAAGGGAATGACCCGCTTAGTTTCTTCCTTAACCAAACTTATTGCTTCAATGTGCAGGAGATTGAAAATCTGGGACATCAAGTGGGAACTTATGGATGTCATATGGGGGACTCACTGATTTAAACATACTTGTGAGTATGACATAATGATCCCCTTTTTGCATGCATTATGTTCATATCTTTATCTTGATCATCAACAGATTCTCCTTTGTTGATGCTGAAATGTTAATGTTGTTGGATATGTGGTCTAAGCATTATGGCCACTAATTGGATTATATATGAATTGTGTTTCACATTGATTGTGACTCACATGGATTGTGACCCACATGTTGTGATACACATGTTATTGTGAAACACATGTGTGGATGAGTTGGTGCACTAGTGTTCTACTTTACATCCATCCCTATATAAAGGGGAGGAGGGAGCACTCTCAAACCATCCCAAAAATTGAGAGTTCAAAGTAGTTAGAAGCTAGTGCTTTTCTAAGTGTTCCCTTGAGAGAAATAAGATTGAGATTTTGAGTGTGAGGTTTGGTTTTGTACTCTAATTTTGAGTAAAACCAACAAGGGTATTTGGGGATGTTATTGGGAAGTGAAATTGAGAGTTAAACGAGTGTTCCTCTTGTATTCTACTTGTTCAAATTAGTGGAAATTGTAATCTCCCTCCCATGGACGTAGGCAAATTTCCGAACCACATAAATTCCTTGTGTTGTTATTCTCTTTGCTTACTCTCATTTAAATTTGCACATCATCAGCACCATAGTCACCTATTCACGCTGCCTAACAATTGGTATCAGAGCCATGACAAGCATGAAGTTCGACCTGGTGCCTTTCGATGGAAAGTCAAAGCATTTGGAAAAGTACTGTCAAGGATGTGTTGTTACAAATAGGGCTGTATAAGGTTTTGCTCAACCAAAAGCCTGAGGACATGAAAGATGATGATTGAAAGGAACTACAAGCAAAAACAGTGAGCACAATATGACTCAGCCTTGTTCCAGAAATCAAGACGTGGTAGAAGTAAATCTTGTGGAAGAAATGGCCAAAATGATCGTTCCAGATCGCGTCCAAGGAAAGATGTGGAGTGTCAATACTACCATAAAGAGGGACATCCGGCGATTTTGTCGCCATTTGAAAAAGGACTTGGAAGATAGGAAGAATCAAAAGCCAACAGAAGCGAATGTCGTCAACAACAAAATCGATGATGATGACGTTGCGTTGAGAGCTCAAAGTACTTAGAAGCAAGTGTTTCTTTATTATAAATGCACCGAACAACGGATTATTACTTACAATATGATCTGTCTTAAGTTTGTGATTTAATGCGCCGACAGCAGTCAAACATTAAATCGTTTCAACCCTATTCTAAATATCCCGAACAGCAGATCAACATTTAGCTTTGAATTGAAATTTAAGCACTAAAACATATGAAGTAAAAGAAATTCAAAAAGTAAAACACATGGAGATTAAAAAGTAAAACACATGGAGATTATATTCATACTTACAAATGTTAGAAAGAAAATACCCACATATATATGGAATTATAAGTAAAACTAAAATAATAACAAGAATTTAAGTAGAAAAAAAAAATGGTTTTTCACAAGAATCAAAAGTAAAACACATGGAGATTATATTCATACTTACAAATGTTAGAAAGAAAATACCCACACATATATGGAATTATAAGTAAAACTAAAATAATAACAAGAATTTAAGTAGAAAAAATGGTTTTTCACAAGAATCACCGAACAACGGTAGGAAACTTGTGAAGATGGAAGAAGAAATACGAGGAATGCGGTATTAAAAACTCTTGAATTACCTTAGAATTACCTAACCTTAGGTTTTTCTTAAGAAAAACATAAAAATGTATTTAAAGAGAAGTTTAAGAAATTCTAAGAACAAAATAAAAAAAAATGAAATTAAAATAACTAATTAACATAAGTTACAAATGGTCCCAAAATAAATCTACCAAAAAAAAGAATTAAAAGAAAAGAGAAAAAAAACTACTAAATGAAACTAAAATGAACAAAAAAAGAAGTAAAATTGGGACAAAAAGGGACCAAGATTACATGAAATGGCCTCCCTATTTATAGAGGGAGTGTCAAAATCCAAATAAAAAAATACAAAAATAAAATAAAATAATGAAATGATGAACAATGATGATTTTTTGCTGATTTTAGGCTGAAAAGTAACTGATTTTTTGTGCAAAATAGGGTAGGTTGGAGTAGGTTGCTTCGGACTGGGCTGCACGGGTGCAGGAAATGCACTATGCAGGGAGTTGGTGAGGCGTGAGCTGGATTGGAGGCTACAGAAATGGGCTGGACAGGCGTTGTAGCGCGGTGAGGTGTGGCCGAAGTGGAGTTCATCTCTTCAGGAAGCGCGTGCTGAGGGATGGCTTCGATATCGGTAGACACGGGCCGACGTGGACAACTCCTTCCGGGACACACGCACTGAAGACAGGTCTCATCATCGATAGGCACTCGTCAATCGTCTCACGGGCTAATGACTTAGCGCGAATGAGAATTGGGTTGGACTTTTTGGGCCATGTGTCGTTAGGCTTTGCTGGGACTTGGGCGAATTGGGCTGGACAGATTGGGTGCCCACTTGAATGGGCTGCAAACTTGGATTGGGCTTCTACAAAAGAATTTTTCAATTTAAAAATTAATTATATCATTTCACCGAATTTCGTCCATAATTTTTTCGTTATAATTCCGATCGAGACTATTTATTCGGAAAAACGCTCCAAATTCCGAATTTTATTTTCCAAATTCCAAACTTTATTTTACAAAAATCCCACAAAATATATTATTTTCTCCAATTATTTCTTATTTTAATATTAAAAGTCAAGTATAAAGGGTATAAAATAATATAAAATAATACTTATTTAAAGCTCTATCATGTTTCTCTCATGCTAGCACACGTCTTAGACAATCACGACCTAACAAGGAACTTAGATTTCTTCTAGTTGTTATCCTCCACAACTAACACAATTCCTCTTTGAATGCACCAAGTTAGCATGCAACTATTTACCCATGGAACAGAGATTTCTTCTCATATACAAAAGAGACAGAACAATTCAATGGAATCCCACCTAACCAGTCTTTATAATTTAACATTTTGCAAGTTTCAATCTTTCAAGTATTACACATATTTAATGGCCAAGAGAAGAATAACACTACTCCGAAAATACTAATTTCAATAATGCTAACATTTTTACACAAAATATATACAACTTCAATTTAAAGTAATTAAACTACATAAAGAGACCTCTAACTTTGATGCAGAGAACGAGAAGGGATTAGATGTAACAACCCGTACCTACGGGAAGGGTAAAAATGTAATTTGTGTGAAGTTTTGTAAAAAAGGACGATTTTGCCCTTGTGAATAGTAGACGAAAATGTTGACTTTTTGGTAACTTAATAATTTTCACGTAGACCGAGGACCGTTGGGTAGGTCTCGACGTCCTGAGTACAACGACAGGCGGCACGCTGTCATCGGACGTCGGACGGAAAAGTTACAGGTCTAGAACGGTCGAGGGCAAAACGGTAATTAATTATACAAGGGGTATTTTGGTCATTTCCTTTCAGCAAAGCAGATGAAGACAAGTGGCAAAAGGGGATTGGGATATTTTTTCTGCTTGTCCATAGGATTGTGGACACGTGGGGGTGCTGGATTGTTCCACAAAGGTCTAAAGTGTGCACGGCCACACTTTGTCCATTTTGAAACCGTGCAAACCTTGTGTGCGCAGAAAACAGAGAGAAGAACTTGGGGAGACGGTGATCGATTCAAGGGGTGAGTGCGGTTTTGGTGAACTGAGAGAGTGACAGGGAGCTTACGGTGAGTTGGTGGTGGTGCTATTGGACGGAAACCGTGCACGGCGGCACTGTGGCAGTGCAGCTAAGCTTCTGTGAAAACGGGGAGGCCGTGAGCTCGTGGAGGCGGTTGTGCCGTGTGGTGAGGCAAACCAAGGCTATAGGAGGTCCAAGGGGTTGCAGGGAGTCCAACAAACACCGTGGCAGGCGGCGGTGCTCACGGCGGCGACTGAATCGCAGGGTAAGTTTCTTTACTCTGTTTCCCGTGATTTTTCAAATGCAAAGTCATGGAGTTGGGCTTAGAGTCGAGGGATTAGGAGGTCAGGGTGATGTTCAGGGAGGTCCTAGGAATGGTTTGTGATGGCTGCCGTGACGGGGGCGTACACGGCGGGGCTCAGTCGACGGCGAGTACCCAGTACTCTGTTTTGGCCGTGACTTCAAACTTGAAGTCGTGGACTTCGGGGATGAATCGACGGATTCTGTGAGTTGGGTAGGACTAAGTAGGGTCCTAGGAAGGTGCTGGTATTGCCACCGTGAAGGGGGAAGCAGTGGACGACCGGGAAGGAAAACAGGGGCTGCGGGCCGTCTGTTTCGCGGCCGTGAACGGCGGGTTTCCGGCCGTGATTCTTCGAGGTTAGGACATGGTCAGGTTGCTTAGGACGGGACGAAGAGGTTAGGATTGGATTGAACCGAAATGGTAGTCGGATTACAGAGAACCGTTCACGCCGGTTCAACTGTGTTGAACCGGGTGACTCGAGGAAGGAGATGCACTGTAGCAGGCGCGTGAGGCCCATGCGCAGCCACTTTGGGCGGCGCGTGGAGGCGCGTGGTGATGATTCCGGCCAAGCTTCCAACATGGTTTTGGTTCTAAATGTCCTAAGGAATCCAATGGTATAGTTTTCGGGTTAATCGGACGGTGTTACGAGATGGTTCGGGAATCCGTACGGTTTAGGGTTTAGGATTAAAATATTATTAAATTCCCGAAAAATTGGGAAAAATAGGGAAGGTATCCGTGATATAATTGTGACCCTATTTGGTATCCATTGACAGGACGGGAGACACCAGAGACGGTTGAGGAGCGCACGGAGCGCGAGTGACTTGCTCTGAACTGTGAGTGGACTCTTTCTTACTTCCGAGCATGCCTAACTGTTTTTATTAATGTTTGATGCTTTTTATGCGTGATTATATGTGATTGAGATGTTTGCATGTTTTTCGAGACGTTTTTGGGATTTTGCACGTTTTTCGAGAAAACGCGGGTTTTCAGATTTTGATGCTATAATGTAGGAATTTAACCTAAAAACGTTTTCTGATGATGGTAAACGGGTTGTGGAATCTGATTTAGGATTTTCCTATGGTTTTGTTATGAACATGGATCTTTTTCCGGATTTGGGTTCGGAATGTCGGTTCTGAACGCCGGAAGGGCTTCGAACCGGGGATTTCGAATTCGAATTTGGCGATGGATTGTGAATTGGTTTTACACTGGATATGGATTGGATTTGCTGGATCTGGATATTGGGTTTAAAGACCCGGATATTGATTGACGGGGGACGGGCCCGGATTGAGTTTAAAGACTCGGGAGTTTAAAGACTCGGATAGTTACGATATTACCCCCATAGGCCTATTGAGTTTAAAGACTCGGGAGTTTAAAGACTCGGATTTATATGTGAGGCCTGGTTGAGTTTAAAGACTCGGATAGGTCCAGCAGGTTTGATCGAAAAAAAATGGTTTGATGTTTATGCTCTGGTTTCTATATCAGTTTTGTAGTGTATCTGTTTCTTATGGTGTTTATAGTGTTTCTGTTTCTTATGATGTTTCATATTATGACTTTTCTAATAATTCGTTGGGCATGCCTGGTTTTAAACCGGAGGGAACAAATGATTATATTTCTTTACTTTGATTTGATGGTAAACGGTTTTAAAATTTTTATTCCTTTTGGTCCACTCACACCTTCTTTTTTTTCAAATTCCCTCCAGGTCGTGGTGATAGCGCTGGGGTGAACGTTGAGGCAGATATCGAGGCATAGAGCTTCCGACGTTTTTCCGTTGCGGACTTAGACTTGTAGGACTTTTGGTGCCCATTTTGTAGAACTATGCTCTGGCTTACTGTTGTATATATTTACTCCTTCGTCTGATAGTTATGCTTATAGTTGTATTAAGGTCATGTTTTGGTACTGTAAGTGTGATTGTCAGACGGGAGCAGGATTCTTCCCGGGTATCGAGGTGATATTTGGGACGGGTCCTGACAATTGGTATCAGAGCATAGGTTGTGTCAATTTGTGTTGGGTCTAGGTTGTTATACTAACTCTATGCCTCTTTCAGCGTACGATTGATCATGCCTCCGAGACGTGAACCCCCTCCACGACCTGAAGATGAAGCGGCGATAGGGACTGAGAGCGCTTCGATTGAGAGAGCCCAGAGGCTAGGGGCTACTACGTTCAGCGGTGGGGCTGATCCCGAGGAAGCTCACCGATGGATCACCCGATTAGAACGTATTTTTGGGGTGATGCACTGTCCTCCCGAGGATCGGGTATTGTTAGCTACTTTTCTGTTGGATGGAGCTGCCTACGAGTGGTGGTACACGCTGGAACTGTCCGGCTGGGATGCACATACCGTGACTTGGGAGACGTTCCGGGAGCGGTTTCTAGATCAGTACTATCCCCGTTCTTTCAGGGATGCGAAGGAAGCGGAATTCCTTCACTTGAAGCAAGGGAATTTGACAGTTGCTGAGTATGAGCAGAGGTTCCAGATGCTATCTCGTTTTGCCCCGGCATTTGTGGCGACTGAGGCGGAGAAGTGCCGCCGGTTTGAGTTGGGCCTCCGGGGAGAGATCAGGGCCATAGTGACAGCCGGCTCTTTTTCTACATTCCGAGAGTTGTCTGATGCTGCTGTCAGGGTGGAGGCCAGTTTACCTGCTCGACCACAGTATTCGGGCAGTGTTCGACGCCGAGAGCAGTCATTTCCAGGAGCATCGAGTCAGAGGCCCCCGAAACGGGGTAATTTTGGTGGATCATTATCGGCTGGTGGAGCCCGGTATGGCAGACCAGGCAGTTTTCAGGGCTCGGGATTTCGAGGAGCTAGGTCACAGCCGACTCCTCAGGCGAGTGCGACTTCAGTGGCTTCTACAGGGAGGCATACCGGTGGACCCGGTAGGGACACTTGTTTCTATTGCGGAGAGCGAGGACATTTCCGTCGGGAGTGCCCATTGTTAGCTCCGGAGGGTGGAGCAGGCAGAGGTGCAGCAGAACCCGGGCGGAGTACTGCTTCAGTGTCAGGGGCGGCAGGCCCTAGGGGTGGCGGTGGTGCCACGAGCAGTTCCAGAGGGCGCGGGAGGTCATCGGGACCTCAGGCGCGAGTTTTTGCGATGACTCAGCAGGAGGCCAGGTCAGCACCGGGAGTGGTGACAGGTACACTCACCATACTTGGTCACACTGTTTTTACTTTGATAGATCCCGGGGCTACCCATTCATTTATAGCTCGGAGTTGTAGTTTGGTTAAGGAGAGGGAGGTGTCTACTTTGGATTGTGCGTTAGGCGTGAGTACACCTACTGGGGAGATGTTGGTAGTGACTCAGGTTTTGGGAGAGTGTCCGGTGATGGTAGGCCAGGTGGAGTTACTGGCAGATTTGTTACTCTTGGATTTACGGGACTTTGATGTGATCTTGGGTATGGACTGGTTGACGAGACATCATGCTTCTATCGAATGTTTCGATAGGAGAGTGACTTTTCGGAGTCCCGGATTATCAGAGACTACGTTTCAGGGGGATCAGCGTGCATTTCCTACGGGAGTTATTTCGGCACTCGAGGCTAGCAAATTGTTACGTAAGGAGTGCCAGGGTTACTTAGCTCATGTGGTGGATACGCGTGCTACGCCAGTGAGGGCAGAGGATATACCAGTGGTACGGGAGTTTCCCGATGTTTTTCCCGAGGAGTTGCCAGGACTACGCCCACACCGAGATCTTGAGTTTACGATTGAGCTTCTACCAGGTACACAGCCTATTTCTCAGACTCCTTATCGTATGGCACCTGCAAAATTGAGGGAACTTAAGGCCCAGTTGCAAGAGTTGGTCGATATAGGATTTATTCGACCGAGTATGTCACCTTGGGGAGCACCTGTTTTGTTTGTCAAGAAAAAAGGACGGAGGATTGAGATTGTGTGTGGATTACAGGCAACTGAATAAGGTAACTATTCGGAATAAGTACCCCCTACCCCGGATTGATGATTTGTTTGACCAGCTCAGGGGAGCACAGTATTTCTCGAAGATTGATCTTCGTTCCGGTTATCACCAGTTAAGGGTTAAAGAGGAGGATATACCGAAGACAGCTTTCCGGACCAGGTACGGTCACTATGAGTTTGTGGTGATGCCTTTTGGTTTGACTAATGCCCCAGCAGCTTTTATGGACCTTCTGAACCGAGTGTTCCGGCCCTACTTGGATCGTTTTGTGATTGTCTTCATTGATGATATTTTGGTGTATTCGAAGAGTGCGAAGGCGCATGAGAAACATCTGAAGATCGTGCTTAAAACGTTGAGGGAGCATCAGTTGTATGCGAAGCTCAGTAAGTGTCAGTTCTGGTTGACTAGTGTCGGATTTCTTGGCCATGTGATTTCGGCCGAGGGCATTCGTGTGGATCCTCAGAAAGTTGAGGCGGTAGCCAATTGGGAACAGCCTAAGACGGTGACGGAAATTCGGAGTTTTCTGGGTTTGGCAGGGTATTACCGACGTTTTATTGAGGGCTTTTCTATTCTTGCAGCACCGTTGACGAGGTTGACACGGAAGGGAGTTCGGTTTGAGTGGGACGATAAATGTGAACAGAGTTTCCAGGAGCTTAAAAGGCGGTTGACAACTGCTCCTGTGTTGGCCCTTCCAGATGATAGTGGGGAGTTCGAGGTGTACAGTGACGCTTCTTTACAAGGTTTGGGTTGTGTCTTGATGCAGCACGGGAAAGTGATTGCTTATGCTTCCCGGCAATTAAAACCCCATGAGGTGAACTACCCTACACATGACTTGGAACTGGCTGCGGTGGTTCATGCATTGAAGATTTGGCGACATTACTTGTACGGTGAGAAGTGCAGGATCTTCACGGACCACAAGAGTTTGAAGTATTTATTCACTCAAAAGGAATTGAACCTCAGACAGCGCCGTTGGTTGGAGTTACTTAAGGACTACGACTGTACTATTGAGTATCATCCAGGGAAGGCTAATGTGGTAGTCGATGCTCTGAGCAGGAAGTTAGCTGGTTCTTTGTCGCATCTGAGGACAGTACGATTACCTCTGCTGGTTGAGCTCCGTAGGTTGGGAGTAGAGTTGACTGTGGATGATCAGGGAGCACTCCTAGCGAGTTTCCATGTGCGACCTGTTTTGATTGATCAGGTGATTGATGCTCAGTTTGAGGACCCTATTCTGGGCATCATTCGGATTGAGGTCGAGGCTGGAGAAAGACAGGATTTTGAGATACGTGAGGATGGAGCCTTGGTTAAGAATGGACGGTTGTGTGTACCTGAGGATAAAGCTTTGAAGAAGGTGATACTGGATGAGGCTCACTGTTCAGCTTATGCGATGCATCCTGGTGGGACCAAGATGTATCGTACACTTCGAGAGCATTACTGGTGGTCAGGGATGAAACGTGAAATTGCAGAGTATGTCAGTAGATGCTTGATTTGTCAACAGGTAAAAGCCGAGCGGCAGAGACCTTATGGAGCAATGCAACCTTTGCCGATCCCCGAGTGGAAATGGGATCACCTGACTATGGATTTCGTGTTCAAGCTTCCGAGAACACCGAAGGGACATGATGGTGTGTGGGTTATTGTGGATCGACTTACGAAGTCTGCTCATTTCTTGCCAGTACGGGAGAACTTCAGGTTGGAACAGTTTGCACAGTTGTTTATAAATGAGATTATTCGGTTACATGGGACTCCGGAGTCGATAGTATCTGATAGAGATCCGAGATTCACTTCTCGATTTTGGCAAAGCTTACAGGAAGCTTTTGGGACTAAATTACACTTCAGTACTGCTTTTCAACCTCAGACTGATGGGCAGTCTGAGCGGACTATCCAGATTCTCGAGGACATGATGCGAGCTTGTGTGCTTCAGTTTCAGGGTACTTGGGAATCACATCTGCCTTTGATGGAGTTCGCCTACAATAACAGTTATCAGGAGAGCATTGGGATGGCTCCTTACGAGGCTTTGTATGGGCGGCAGTGTCAGACTCCATTGTGTTGGACTGAAGTTGGTGAGAGGAGGTTGACTACTTCTGAGCTGGTGGAGCTTACTCAGGAAAAAGTGGTATTGATTAGGGATCGATTGAAGGCAGCGCAGGACCGCCAAAAGAGCTACGCTGACCGTAGGATCAGGGATTTGGAGTTTGCTGTTGGAGACTGGGTTTTCCTGAAGTTATCTCCTTGGAAAGGGATTGTACGATTTGGCAGACGAGGGAAGTTGAGTCCTCGTTACATTGGACCGTATGAGATCTTGGAGCGGATTGGTCCTGTAGCTTATCGATTGGCCTTACCAGCAGATTTGGAAAAGGTACATAATGTCTTTCATGTTTCTATGCTTCGGAAATACATTCGAGATGATTCGCATGTTTTGGAAGCACAACCAGTGGAACTGAGGGAAGACTTGAGTTTCGAAGAGCAACCTGTTGCAATCTTGGATCGGAAGGATAAAGTTTTGCGAAGGAAGACGGTTCCCTTAGTGAAGGTATTGTGGAGAAATCATCAGGTCGAAGAAGCTACTTGGGAACCCGAGGCCTTGATGCGGGAACAGTACCCTTATTTATTTCACTGAATTTCGAGGACGAAATTCTTTTTAGGGGGGTAGATTATAACAACCCGTACCTACGGGAAGGGTAAAAATGTAATTTGTGTGAAGTTTTGTAAAAAAGGACGATTTTGCCCTTGTGAATAGTAAACGAAAATGTTGACTTTTTGGTAACTTAATAATTTTCACGTAGACCGAGGACCGTTGGGTAGGTCTCGACGTCCTGAGTACAACGACAGGCGGCACGCTGTCATCGGACGTCGGACGGAAAAGTTACAGGTCTAGAACGGTCGAGGGCAAAACGGTAATTAATTATACAAGGGGTATTTTGGTCATTTCCTTTCAGCAAAGCAGATGAAGACAAGTGGCAAAAGGGGATTGGGATATTTTTTCTGCTTGTCCATAGGATTGTGGACACGTGGGGGTGCTGGATTGTTCCACAAAGGTCTAAAGTGTGCACGGCCACACTTTGTCCATTTTGAAACCGTGCAAACCTTGTGTGCGCAGAAAACAGAGAGAAGAACTTGGGGAGACGGTGATCGATTCAAGGGGTGAGTGCGGTTTTGGTGAACTGAGAGAGTGACAGGGAGCTTACGGTGAGTTGGTGGTGGTGCTATTGGACGGAAACCGTGCACGGCGGCACTGTGGCAGTGCAGCTAAGCTTCTGTGAAAACGGGGAGGCCGTGAGCTCGTGGAGGCGGTTGTGCCGTGTGGTGAGGCAAACCAAGGCTATAGGAGGTCCAAGGGGTTGCAGGGAGTCCAACAAACACCGTGGCAGGCGGCGGTGCTCACGGCGGCGACTGAATCGCAGGGTAAGTTTCTTTACTCTGTTTCCCGTGATTTTTCAAATGCAAAGTCGTGGAGTTGGGCTTAGAGTCGAGGGATTAGGAGGTCAGGGTGATGTTCAGGGAGGTCCTAGGAATGGTTTGTGATGGCTGCCGTGACGGGGGCGTACACGGCGGGGCTCAGTCGACGGCGAGTACCCAGTACTCTGTTTTGGCCGTGACTTCAAACTTGAAGTCGTGGACTTCGGGGATGAATCGACGGATTCTGTGAGTTGGGTAGGACTAAGTAGGGTCCTAGGAAGGTGCTGGTATCGCCACCGTGAAGGGGGAAGCAGTGGACGACCGGGAAGGAAAACAGGGGCTGCGGGCCGTCTGTTTCGCGGCCGTGAACGGCGGGTTTCCGGCCTTGATTCTTCGAGGTTAGGACATGGTCAGGTTGCTTAGGACGGGACGAAGAGGTTAGGATTGGATTGAACCGAAATGGTAGTCGGATTACAGAGAACCGTTCACGCCGGTTCAACTGTGTTGAACCGGGTGACTCGAGGAAGGAGATGCACTGTAGCAGGCGCGTGAGGCCCATGCGCAGCCACTTTGGGCGGCGCGTGGAGGCGCGTGGTGATGATTCCGGCCAAGCTTCCAACATGGTTTTGGTTCTAAATGTCCTAAGGAATCCAATGTATAGTTTTCGGGTTAATCAGACGGTGTTACGAGATGGTTCGGGAATCCGTACGGTTTAGGGTTTAGGATTAAAATATTATTAAATTCCCGAAAAATTGGGAAAAATAGGGAAGGTATCCGTGATATAATTGTGACCCTATTTGGTATCCATTGACAGGACGGGAGACACCAGAGACGGTTGAGGAGCGCACGGAGCGCGAGTGACTTGCTCTGAACTGTGAGTGGACTCTTTCTTACTTCCGAGCATGCCTAACTGTTTTTATTAATGTTTGATGCTTTTTATGCGTGATTATATGTGATTGAGATGTTTGCACGTTTTTCGAGACGTTTTTGGGATTTTGCACGTTTTTCGAGAAAACGCGGGTTTTCAGATTTTGATGCTATAATGTAGGAATTTAACCTAAAAACGTTTTCTGATGATGGTAAACGGGTTGTGGAATCTGATTTAGGATTTTCCTATGGTTTTGTTATGAACATGGATCTTTTTCCGGATTTGGGTTCGGAATGTCGGTTCTGAACGCCGGAAGGGCTTCGAACCGGGGATTTCGAATTCGAATTTGGCGATGGATTGTGAATTGGTTTTACACTGGATATGGATTGGATTTGCTGGATCTGGATATTGGGTTTAAAGACCCGGATATTGATTGACGGGGGACGGGCCCGGATTGAGTTTAAAGACTCGGGAGTTTAAAGACTCGGATAGTTACGATATTACCCCCATAGGCCTATTGAGTTTAAAGACTCGGGAGTTTAAAGACTCGGATTTATGTGTGAGGCCTGGTTGAGTTTAAAGACTCGGATAGGTCCAGCAGGTTTGATCGAAAAAAAATGGTTTGATGTTTATGCTCTGGTTTCTATATCAGTTTTGTAGTGTATCTGTTTCTTATGGTGTTTATAGTGTTTCTGTTTCTTATGATGTTTCATATTATGACTTTTCTAATACTTCGTTGGGCATGCCTGGTTTTAAACCGGAGGGAACAAATGATTATATTTCTTTACTTTGATTTGATGGTAAACGGTTTTAAAATTTTTATTCCTTTTGGTCCACTCACACCTTCTTTTTTTTCAAATTCCCTCCAGGTCGTGGTGATAGCGCTGGGGTGAACGTTGAGGCAGATATCGAGGCATAGAGCTTCCGACGTTTTTCCGTTGCGGACTTAGACTTGTAGGACTTTTGGTGCCCATTTTGTAGAACTATGCTCTGGCTTACTGTTGTATATATTTACTCCTTCGTCTGATAGTTATGCTTATAGTTGTATTAAGGTCATGTTTTGGTACTGTAAGTGTGATTGTCAGACGGGAGCAGGATTCTTCCCGGGTATCGAGGTGATATTTGGGACGGGTCCTGACATTAGATGGAATTGTATATGGTCCAGGCCTATCACAATAACTTCAAAATAAAATTACAAAATTTATCTTCATCTAATTTTTACAGGTTTCAGTCTTCCACTCAATTATTCCAACATAAACAATATAGAATCCATTTGGATAAGTCACCACTAGGTAGCCTAAAATACTTTCGTATTAATGTGACACTTACAAAAGAGAGCAAGAAAATGAGGTGTTGTAAGGGATCGACGGCCAGACGCGGTCATAAGGGATCGACGGCGCCGATGGAAGCTTCAATGAAGAGCGAGCGGCTAGAATCGACTTCGACAGTTCGAACTTTGAAGTCTGTCGTTTGGAGTGGAATCAACTTCGACAGTGTCGTCTAGGGACGGGAAAGAGGTTGCGCTGGAATCAATCGACAGCTTCGAAGTCTGCCATTTGGAGATTGGGGAGAGGCTGGAATTGACTTCGACGGCTTCAAAGTCTATCGTCTGGGGATTGGGGAGAGGCTGGAATCAAAGGAAAGTTTGAGGTGTAGACTGGTGTGACCGTGTGAGGAACGAGGAAGGAAGGAGGGAGATCTGAGTCTGTCGTCCGAGGGAGAGGGAGGGATGAGAAGGCTGTCAAAATTCGAAGTGGGAAGTGATAAAACTAGGAGAAGGATTCTAAGTCCAGGGTTTCATACAAAAATGAAATAAAACGTCGTTTTGTACAAAGTTAACTAATGCATTTCGAGCCGGTTTGGTCCTGTTTCACCATCCTTTCGATTTGGTTCAATTTGGTTTGGTCCGATGTAACTGTACCAAAAATCAAAACCGAACCGGTTCAGTCCTGTTCGATTCGATTTTCTCCAAACGGTCTCGATTTTTTTTCGGTTCGGTAATTTTCGGTTTGGTTACAGTTCGATATAGTTTTTCGGTCTGTTTTTTGGAACCGATTAATTGGGTTACCCGGTATTGCAAAGGACGCTTAGCTTGGAATTGAACTGCAAGGACAGTGTCTGAGTGAATTTTGTTTTTTATAAATTACAATGCATGCATAGTTAAATATTTTATTTATTTTATTGTATGATTTATGTTGCAATGATTTGAGTATGATTTTGAAATGCCTATTTGATGATTTTCTAGATTTATTGATTGGTTATGGACATGGTTATTTTATGGAAATGGTATTTTTTGCTTAGACCGGGTGTTGAATGTGTTTTGACTTGGTTTTGAGTCAAGAAATTGTGTTTAATGAGTTTTCCTGGTTTTGTGGACTGTTACCCACAGTCAACCATCCTCATATATGGTCCACGCTCAGACACCCAAAACACGGCTCCTGAGGCTGGAGATTTGATTAGTTCTCAAACGTCCGAGAGCTCGACTCTGTTTTCTTGAGTCTACTCGAACGTCTAGAACTCGGCTTTGTTTTCCCTAGTTTTCCTACGCATAGTGCAGTTTGCTTATTGAGACTAGTAATTGAGCTTCGAGGATTGGTTGGTTGTGTTTTATTATTGATGCTTGTGTCCATATGTTTTTACATTGGTTGGCTTGATTTACAGATATTGGATCGGTTGGTTTGATTTACTGTTACTGGTATTGGTTGGTTTTGGCTTACCTTATTGATATTTGTGTCTATGTGATTTTATATAATTTGATGGACATGGATTTCAGGAAATGTGAGCCACAAGCTGTTTACTGATATATTATGATGTTTGTGGTCCTATGGTTTATGGTTTGCTTTTCTGATATTTATGCATGATTTAGAAACTAAAGAGTAAATGTTTATTTTCGTCCACTCACATTTTTTACAATGTTTATGACCTTTCAGGTCGTTGCACGAAAATCGGGGCAGATCGAAAGGTGGAGACATGAACATTAAGCTAGTATGAGTATCCCTTATCTAATAAGTGTTGAGGCTAATATCAAAATTTTAATTCGTTTGTTAGACGAGAGCAGGACTAAGCACGATTATCAAAACTTTTTAGAAGCGAGTCTTGGCAGGACTTACCATGGAAACCATGTGAATGCTATTTTTTTGCTATCATCTACTCTTCATGGTGAAATCTCCTCTGCTTCTGACCCTAATTAATGATGGTATAGTCTTAAATACCAATACTTATTCTTCATACATTCATCTTTTAATTGATAGATATTTTGAGTATGTGCTTTTCTCCTATGTAAACTAGGAATGAATTGCCATATCGCTTGATATTGTAACGAAAAAATGAACATCATGCACAAACATGTCTGACGACTTTCTTAATTAAAGCAGGTGCTGATTGATTTGTTTATGCTTTGGTCGATCCAGCTGCTGTACTCAGATCTTTTTTTTTTTAAAGCACATGGATATATATTAAGCTACAAATAGACAAATACAAAGTCAGTTGCAAGGCCAAGTTTAATTAAAAAAATACAAATGTAAAAGAAACCGCAACACCTCAGGTCGCAAGGTGTGCACCAGATAAGATGAGGTCCTCCAACGCGACATAGCATTTACAAAAACAGGAGGGTGCGATCTAATGTGTACCACCTCTCTGAGATTAAATTGGTGGGCAGGGTGGACCGTCCCAGGATACCGCATCAAGAGGGAGGGGGCTTATTAGCCCAACTCATGGAAAATTACTCCGAGCCGCTGGAACAACTGAAATGATGATCCTTTTGGTTCTAACTGGGATGGAGTCAGCTGCAACAACATTTCAAGGGTGTCTGAACCGTGTACTCTTGATCTATCTTCGTTTTGTTAATGACAGGCTTAAGGTCTTCCTTTAATCAAATTTGCTTCTATGTGCAGGAGATTATCATACCGGGACCTCAAAGGGGAACTTATTGATGACATTTTTGGAGACTTACTGAATTAACATGCTTGTAAGTATGGCATAATCAATCCAATTTTTGCCAGCATTATGATAACCATCGATTGATTCTTCTTAAACCTGAAACGTTCACATTGTGCGAGGACCTTTTGTCCAATCCTGGCCTCACAGGTTCTCTCCCCCAGAATAGGCACTCTGACGAAGTTAAAAACCCTGTAAGAACTAGCAAGTACTTCAAATCTGTCAATGCAATTGCAATGCCACTGAAAAAAAAAAATAGTATACAAGTATACATGACGACTTTATCATCTTTTAGGTTCTTAGATGGCTGCAACTTCAGTGGCCAAACATCAGATGAATTAGGAAATCTTGTGGAGCAAACGGACTAGTAAGAGTTTCGGTATTGATAACCATTCCTTTTGTGCTTTGTATGTTTTTTTTTTCAGCTTTATTTATTGGTTTAATTGTTCTCAGGGTTTTATGCAAATCACTTCTCTGGTGCCATACCTGCTTCTTTGGGTAAACTCTCCAAACTCTCCTGGCTGGACCTCGCCTATAATCACCCGACTGGACCTGTCCCGATTTCAACCTCCACTTTCCCAGGCTTAGACCTCTTGTTGAAGCTTGAAACCATGTCAGTAACGATGATCCATGGCTGAAATCTTCTCCATTATCAAAACTGAATTTTTACTATTGATTCTTAAAGAATGATAATGGTAATGAAGCAGCCTATTGGATCGGAACCAGCTTTCAGGTCCCATCCAACCTCAACTTTTCAGCTCCACGACGGCATTGACAGACTTGTAAGTTGATCACAGCCACCTACCAGTTCATGTTCTGTACTTCTATTCATCTAAATGCTTGTCATTCTTCGATCTCAGATTATTTGATGAAAATATGTTTACCAGTAATATTCCAGAAACATTAACACTTGTTCAGAAAAAGCAAGTAAAAGCAACCCTGAATTTATCTCTCTTCCGCTTAAAATTATTTGTTTCTTGAAATCTCAAAACTCAGCTGTTTGCAGCAGCCGGCTTGATACAAATGCTCTGATTGGAAATTTCCCCGAAAATAATCTTAACCTTAGAAATCTCTGGGGATTGCAAGTATCAATGTGTTCTTTACTTCTTATACCATAATCTTTTCGATTTATTCTCTGGTTAATTTGACATGGTTGATATTCTCTTCCAGAAGCTTGGCCAATAACTACTTGATAGGCCCTTTACCAGACTTAAGCGAATTGAAATTCGTCCGTGATGTGTGAGTAGATGATGAAGCTGTCATTTTTCAATTTCAATATTCCTGCAAATTTTTTCAATTGTTTTACTGGAAAATCCTAATGTAAATCTACATTGTATCTATATATATATATATATTATATATTACTTTCAAAGAGCTTAGCAACGACTAATTCTATCCATCTGAAGTTCCCCCTTGGTCTCAACCTTACCTTCACTCACCAATTTGTAAGTTATTGCATAAAACTTTCTGTATCTCTTAACAAGTCTTACAAAAGGAGAATCTGTTAGAATATTTTGTTGAAAATCTTTACTATTGTGGCACCAGGAAATTATAGAATTTGGATCACTTGAAGGGCCTGAGCCAGAGAACCTTTTCAGGCTTTCAAATTTCAGGGCAAGTGTAATTTTTAAAGAGAGCACTCAAGATTAATAGATGCATCAAGATTTCCTTTTAAATATACGGAACTGAGCATTTATTGCTATCTATCACTTAAATATTGATAGGAAACCGAGATTGAATGTGTTCAACAATACATTGAACATGGATGATAGCATGGGCCAGAAACTGAAGCTTGTTGATCTGCAAAACAATTAGATTTCCTGTTTAACTTCATTTTCTTTTTATATATGACAATATGTATTCACTTCTGACCACGACTCTTGGTTGCCAATTTTTTCTTGTTGTAGATTTGCCAGGAACTCGATTAATTTGCAGCAATAGCTCTGGTAACTGAAATGCTGCTTTCTGCCTCCAATTTAATCTACAAAATGAAAACTTTTGGTCAAGTTGTGGAAGATGGTGCAAAATTGGAGCTTTTATTTTCCTTCCCTTTAATTGTTGTATGAATTGAAATGTTGCCTAATGTAATATTGTAATTGCTATTTTCAATGAAAAAAACTCTCTCGTTCTCAAGAAGACGACAGATGAAGTGGCGGAAATTTTCAGGAAAAAAAAAACAGGTGGTGGGCAAAAATAAGGAATATAGAATTTGGTCACGTATATCACAAATGGATGATCGTGATTACCCTATTTGGACGAATCATACGAGCTACTCTTTTAAAAAAAAATTGCAGACAATTTTGGGGGAAATTTTGATTTTTTCACTAAATAAAAGTGCGGGAGATGAGTGATGTAGGAGGAGAGAGGAGAGGATGGTTGCAGATATTTAGTACAATAAAGACACAAATATATATTTGTGTCCTTTGGTGCAACGCTATACACCCGATTGATTGTGCCTTCCTCTAGTGAGTTCTCACAAAAACTTTTGTGCCTATTGTATCAGTCTTTTGGCACATACAATTGTGTTTTTTTTCCATAAATAGAACATACACAAATTGCTGGTGCCTAGTACAATAAAATAGGATGTTAGAATATTATTGATGTCCAATACAACAATAAAAGACACTAAAATTGTGTTGGTGTCTTCAACAATTATGACCTAAACTCTGTTTTCTTATAGTAAAAATGGCCCACTACAATTATGATTTCTTGCTTATTTGGATTTGGGTTTTGTACTTTTGTTTGACTGTTCAAAGATTTTGATTTTGAGCTTCGATTGATGCAGATTCTGTGGAATGGTTGGTGTTGGCATATTGCTGTTGAGATGAGACAATATCAATCTATTTCTCTCAAACTCATAAGTTTAGATATGATGTTTTGATTATGAAAGTCTTTTTAATTGCTGCTTTCTATTGGCTTTTGATTAGATGTTGTTATTTAATGATAAGGTTGTTGTTTTATCTATAAATTATTCTTTTCAACGGAAGCTAAAATACACTTAACATTCAAAAAGAGAAAGACATCTTTTCTAAATATCAGTGAAGATAGCATTAGTATAACTGAAATAGAAGACATCAGTTATGATGTTACTCCAGAAATTCTAATCCCAAACCCCAATCCCATTCCACTAAAATAAATTTATTAGATGGAACTCGATGCCGCCAAAAAACGTAATTTGAAGTTTTGTTTTTGGTTCAAGTACTATAAACCGTCAATTGCTGCTCGTCACCATTTTTCACTCTTCCCCTTCAAATCTCATATCCGCTCTTCTTACTGCCTATCACCATATCACTATCAGTTTCCGGCAAGAAACTGAAATTCCAAGATGGTTTCGATGGGTAAGACGTCCGGAAAGCGTCGCTTCCCTGCCATGAAAGAACCCCTAACTGCCAATCACCCTCCCTCTCCCACCTTCGGAACCCTAATCTCTGCCATTGAAGCCTCTGAGGTACGTCGTCTTACTTTGTATTCCCGTTTTCTATTGCGTTAACTTCTTTGATCGAGTAGAGTGGGCAGAGTCAGTGGTCAAATTAGAGGCCAAATGTGCAGGGTGTGAAGAAACCCAAAACCCAAACCCCCAAACCCCAAACTTTCCTTTCACAGTCGAAACCACCACCCAACTACCATCGACCTCTCATCTCCTAACCTGACCTGTCCTTTGGGGTTTTGTGGGATTAGAATTTGTAATTGGGTTTTTGCTGAATCCAAAGTCCCACTTCAATTAGATGAAGAAAAAGCAGAAGATGATGATGACGATGATGTCGAGGAAGAAGAAAAATCCAGATTGAATTGAAGGGTAGTGAATGAGCTGAGGAAAAATCCAGATTGGATGCACGGTTCATCCCTCATCAATTTTTAAAAAAAAATATTCACTTAACAATTTTTGATAAATAATTAAACAATCAATTATTTACTAACATGCAAGCAACATTGAGGATGTTATTAACATAACTAGCTGTTTGGAGCAACAGAGATAATATTAGAAGGCATATTTTAACAATACATTATAACAATTTTTAGTTGTAGGAGCAAAGTAAGATTTGATGTGATTAAAAGAGCATTTTGAATAATAAGCAATAAATTAATAAAACTACAGTTCTAGCAAAATGGATTGTCCTTCGTTGAAAAAAAAAATAATTAATTGTCAAAACCTGATTATCATTATGTCATTGATATAATGATCTCTAAATTAGAGTGACGTAATAACATTTCAGAGAACTCAGCAACAACTCATTTGACCCATCACAAGCTCCAAATTGGTTCTCAACCTGCCCTCACGTACTCACCACTTTTGTAAGTCCTTTGTAATAGGGAAAAAAAAGTGAAATCCATTTCGAAATTAGTCTACTGCTATGGCATCCAGCGCCATAGAATTTGGATCATTTCAAGGCCTAGTTCCAGAGAAGCTTTGCAGCCTTCCAGAATTTACAGCAAGTGTAAGTTCGAACAAGAACAATCCAAAACATATGCATCAAAATTTTAGTATAAATATTACAAACCAATTATTTATTTATCTTTTCCTAATTTTCTTCAGGAAACTGAAGGTACATGGGCCGGTAGCATCGGCAAAAATCTGCAGCTTGTTGATCTGCAGAACAACCAGATTTCAAGAATAAATTTGGGTGATGCATTAATGTGAGACACACCAATTGATTCACAAGGCTTGAAGAGATCTTGATTTCTTAAAATACTATTAACTATTAATGTCTATTTATTTTTCCCCTCAACATAGCTCTTCTGTCACATCTTCAACATGTTGCAGATTTACCGGCAACCCGGTATGCAGCAGCAGTGGCAATGGCAGCTCCGGTGGTTCAACTCCTGCTTTCTGTCAACCTAGGATTAATTGGCTACAAATTAAGTCTTAAATGGTGAAAATGATGAGAGGTTTTGGACTACCTGTGGAAGACGGCGAGGAAAATGAGATGATGTGTAATTGCAAGAAAGTCATTGGACATCGATCAGCAAGATGTTGCCATGTCAAACCTTATCTTCTGAGTTTGTGTTTACGTTGAAATTAGATTGAATAGCTCACTAGATTAAAGTTATTTTGAAAGGAAAATGAAGGTCAAATTTTAAATTTATCTCGGCCAATCTTTTTGAAACAGTAGAATTTCATCTAACTTTATATCTAATTCATCTAGTTTCTTCAATTTCGGCGAGCTTTGGAAATTAGTTTTCATTTCCTAACTTCAACATATCTTCAATATACCTTCGATCAATTAGCTAAAAATTAAGTCTTAAGGTCATACTCGGTGTGTGGAATTGATTGAATTAAATTAAGTCATCAAATTCAATGTATCTAAATGCTATAATGAATGATTTTTTAATTTATTTAGTTACTTAAAATACATTGAGTTTGATGAATTATTCAATCAAATCCAATTGCACTCACCAAACAAATCCTAAATTGTCAAAATGATGAGAAATTTCGAACAACTTGTGGCAGATGGTGGGAAAGATGGGATGATCGATGTAATTGCTAGAAAGTTATTGCACATTAATATATAATGTATATACAATCGCCATATCAAACATTATCGTTGAAGTTGGAGTTGGTGTTGGTGAAATTAGATTGAATAGTTCGTTGGATTAATTAAAATGACATTCAAAGAAAAAATAAATGTCAAATTTAAAATTCATATATTTCAATCTCCTCAAAATAATAATAAATGTATCTAGTTTCTTCAATTTAGTCAATAACCGAAATTGTTTTTTATTTTTACATTGCAATATATTTTAGTTCTTGCGAGTTGTCCAACCTATCTTAATTTTACGAGGTTTTTTTTAACAGGCCAATTTTACGAGTTGAGAATAAAAAATGCCCCCTCACATCGTTTTATCTCATGAAAATAATCTAAATAAATCACTCATTAAGAAGATAAGACATAACAATAAATTGGGATGCATGCCTAGAAAATTCGAATGCATGAATGGAAAAATCTGAAAGGGAACGACATCAAAACAAACAATTAAAGAGAATAATAACCCGAAATTGGCTAGTTGGTCAACTAATAGATTTCCTTCTAGGAAAATTATATGCTTTAAAAGAAATAGACAATTCGTCCAACAAATTTAAAGAAGCTATAATGGAGAAAAGCAAGCTGAAGTAATTAAAATAAGAAACCACACCAAAATAATCACTTTTAAACCAAAGCGTATGCCACCCCCTAGCACAAGCAAACTCCACATTGAGGATGACAGTATAAAGTTCTGCATAAAACGAAGTATCATGTGCCAGATTGGGAAAACCCGCTAAGAAAACAACCCAAAATCGCAAGACTGTACCACATGTTGCGAGACCTGAGTTCTGCTTCACAGAGTCGTTATATTGACTTTGACCGAGAATAAGGAGGAGGATGCTTAAGAACAAGAATAATTGAGACAGCTTTACACAATCCATTTGAGATCCCCAAGACCCAAGAGAAAGTAAAAGTTGTCTATCATAAAAATTACGAACATAACCATTAAACAATAGCCACCGCCTGCCTCTTAAGTCAAGTAGAGCAACATATGCAAGAAAAAGTAAGGGGGTCGTCTATTATCAAACTTCACATTATTACGCATCTTCCAAATACCCTCAACAACAAAAAAAAAAGCTCGCAGCGAGCCAACATTATGAAGCGCGCTATAAATAAAACTACGTACTTAGAAATGAAAGCAAGCCACACATTAAAAAAACAGCCCGTAAAAGGAAGAATAATTCCAAAATGAAAAACAAACCAAAACTATTATCTCAAAAAAAAAAAAAAAAAAGACTTCATTAAAAAAAGCATTCAAACCATAACTACATTAGACTCGCCCATTCCTTGAGTTTGAATTCATTCATACCATCCAATGACATGTAGAGCAACACATAGACTATGTCTCTAACCACAAAATTATCCAATAAGGTTATATACTATGTATAAGATATCATATATCAATCTCATTATACTTACAATATAAATTTATTATGAAAGGCCTTGATATAATCTAACAAGTAATGCTTCATTTGTGGAGAAGACTAGCATAACCAGACATATGATTGGTAATTTAACTATAAGATTTCATTGGATTGAGATGGCCCTCTCTCAGGCAATTAGGTCATACAAAACAAAGCTATTAGCTTGGTAACATTAATTGCTCGTGGTTGGGTGGCCCTTGAATTGGGTACTAATTTAGGTGCATGGAGGACTGAAGATACACTTGGTTTGTATATATATATATATATATATATGAAAGATAAGAGATTCTTTCGGCATACAATTTGAAGTAGTAGCTGTAGCATAGCTTATAGCGTAGCTTTTAGGGTCACACCTCACAAGTCACAACTGTCTTTCTTAGTCTTGTCCAATCCCGGTTTAGTGCAAAAGACAGTTGCTCTTCATCTGTCAAGAGCTGACTAATTAATTATTACACGATCGTCGTTTATACTCCTCTATGTCAAATTTTTATATTTATCAATCCAAAATGATATATATTTTTTATATAATAACATTGGAATTTATATATATATCAGGCATGAACTACTCCTTTGGTCGAGTGTGTTCAGTCCATTCGAAATTAATGACTAAATGTAAAATTTTATGAAATGTTAGTTTATATAACTCCCTTATTAATTTATTTTATATTTGAAGAAGAGAGATAGTAATGTTTCTGATTATACTATGTCTTATCAACGTAAAAAATGTGTTTGTTGTAATTTTAAGTGTTATTATATTTGATTTGCATGATTATTTTTTTTTTTTTTTTGCATAAAATATGTATCTTTTTAGATACATTTTTTAAATCAATGAAATTTACTTAATACCATCGAAATTTGATAAAAAAAATTACCCTAGTTAAAATTTAGCCTACTTCATTTTTTTTATTCCTGAGTTTGTACCTGATGTATCGATCTTGTCATTTGTGAGCAACGAGGGACCCAATTGTTTTTTTTTTTTCCAAAAGGGTCAATTATAAAGGGTTATGATTCATATAAGAATATACAATATAATTGTGTACAACAAATTTTTAGTTATAAAACATCATATATTTTTATAGTCAACAGAGTCTACTTAGCATAGCATGTTGCAAGTCGTAACATGCCCCCAATTTTTTTTTAACATAGTACACTATATATATATAATATATATAAGCACATTATCAACTGTGTATTGCTCGATAAGATGTGTTTTTTGAATTTTTTCCTTATTTCTGTTTCCAATTTCGAGTTTTTGTTATGTCACAATTTTATTCTATTTATTTGTTAATAAAAAATTACATAAATAAAATTCTAATTTAGTTCCAATCATGAGCCTATTGAATAAAAGTTAATACTTGAAGATGACATAAAATATGAAGTTTCCTTTCTCATTTAAATATGAGGATTGTTAACCAAAATAGTTGGTGTGAGTGATTCGGCACTCTCATTCCTTAAGAGATGTCAGAGATTCGAGAACATTTACTCTTATATGCAGTCACCACTTTGGCCAGCACTTTATCCCTTACAGGCCGACCCGATGCGAGCGGGAATTAGTTTGGACGTGGTTACAGCTTAAAGGTGTTATCCATTGTGATGAGGCCTACCCAGGACAGCTCGTAGGTCCAGGACCTTGGATAAAAAAAAAATATGAGAATTGTTTGCAAAAAAGAAAAAAGAAAACTCATCTCCAAACCTAATGAATTGGTCGCATATTGAGGGATTTTTTTCAACTTTCTAGGATTATATGCAACTTTCTAGCAAGTGAAGGGTCAATTAACCCTCCTTGTCCCAAGGTAAGTCTGCAAGTATTTGTGAGAGTAGAGCAAGAAAACTTCCATATAAAATATAGAGAAAAAACCAATATATTTTTAAAGAGGCCACACTTGAGCACTAAGTCTTATACGACTGAGTTTGATCAATGAAATCGTACCCCTTTCCTCAATTTATATATATATATATATATATATATATATAATTAAATAAATAGTGTTAGACGACTCTTCGAGAATTAAAAATTAAAAAATTAAAAAATCCGATTTGAGGATTTAATTGGTGTGTGGCAAGAGGGCAGCTTGTATTAATTTAGTTCATTGGGCCTTTGGAAAAAAAAAAAATTTATCCTTTTTTAACATAAAATTGGTTGTTTTCAGAAATAGTTTCATGTAAGATTACTTTACGTTTGTAAATAAATAAATGCCATTTAGTCATTTAAATTATACGATAATTGCAGAATATTAAATACCTGATTTCAGGATTCTATTGGCGTGTGGCTACTGGCTAGAGAGCTCACTTTGATTAATTCTGTTAATTAGACCTTTAAAAAAAATAAGTTTTGAATAAAAAAACTAATATATTATTTGAAATACGGAGACTAAACAAAAATAAGTTATATAAGTGACGGATTTAACTAAAAGACTTATAAATTTAAGCCTTTAATGATAATTAGAATTCTAAGTAAGGGTGTTTGATACATTATTTTTTTGTGAAGCATATATTTGGTTTTTATTTTTTGGAGAAGAAAAATATTAAAATAAAGGCTACAGAGAGAAGTCTCTAAAACAACCAACACTAGGATGGGCATATTGTCCCGAAATACCGAAAATATCTTGTTCCGTATCATACCAAATCAGGAAAAAATCGAATAGTAAAACCGAATGGATGATCGGTACAGTACCGATACTGCACCGGTTTAAATCGGTACGGGATCAGTTTCAATGTTAGGGAATACCGTCTCGTACCGAAACCGAACTGGTTAATTTTTTTTTAAAATTAATTAAAAATTAAATTCAATTCAAAAATTAAAAAATTAAAAAACCCTAATATATAGTCTAATACCCTAATAGGCTAATAGCTAATGATGGATTTAATGTATGTTAATTTTAGTTGATAAATTTAATTGTATGTTATAGTTTTTTAGTTGGAGTTAATTTTAGTTGATGTTTTGAGATTGATTGCTTGCTTTATGAATTTTCTATACATTTTGAGCCATATTTGTTACCCACCAAGATGCCTAATTTCTCAATTTCATCAAAAGGTTATTTTTAGACATTCAATTAAGTAATCAAGAAATGAAATTATGAATTTGAGCTCAAGACCGAAACAGTACAGAACATAATTGGTACGGTACGGTATCAATTTCATATTTTGAAATATCGTACCGTACCAAACCGGTTAAAATTATTTGGTACGATTTCGGTATCACCTCCATACTGAACTGTAGCAAACCATGCCCAGGGCTACTAAACATATATAAGTAACATGCCTGAGTAGCCTCCGGGAGTTAGGCACGAGACCAAGCAATATAATCCTGACAGTTGTGTCCCAAGTCTAGCACATCATCAACCACGAATTTGCTTCACGGTAGATATGGTTGAAGGAAACGGAAAGAAAGCAACGCCTTAAGCGCTTGATGTTCCCAATAATTCTTCTGAGCCACCAAGGAACATGAATGTCTCAATTAATAGCGTCAATGGGTTTCTTAGAGTCATCTTCAACCAAGAGGTGGGATATATTCTTGAAAGACACCCAAATGAGACCTTTAAGCATCACAATCCCCTTTGCCACCAAAATGTTAGTGCTTCTAGGATTAAAGGTGGCAACATGAATAGGGATGCCACTGGAGTCTCTAATAATAAAGCCAACAACAGCTTTATTTCCATCTTTCATAGAGCCATCAAAATATAACTTGAAGCAAAGGATTAAAGGTGGGTACAATTTGATGTTTTGATTTGAAGGGATTGGGGCTGGAACAGTTCTCCCACAACCACATCTATTAGCAATGAAGAACTCTTTGTCAACACTTCCAACAACATTAGGGGTCAAGTTCTGGAAAATTTTCTTGTTTCTAATGTTCCAGATTTTCCATCAGAGAAGAAGACATCTGCTTAGGATAAAAAGGCCATCTTTGTCTTTCCAGTCAAGTTGGTTTAACCACAAAGTAAGATCTTGGCAGTTTGGTCGGAGAGCATCACCAGCATGACTCCAAACTTGAATGGCAAAAGGACAACAAATGAAAAGATGATCAATGGATTCTTCATCACTATTAAAAAGGCTACAGTTGCTTGAGTCAAGGTGAAGGAATTAGTTAAATCTTTGTTTGAGTGTTGAGCCTTTTCCTCACAAGCAGCTAAGCAAAGATTTTCACCTTGGGATGGATGGAGAGTCTCCAAATTCATTTTAGGAGGTTGTTCTATGAGTGGTGAGGCCTATCCATTTGCTGGGAGTCCGCATCAGATTTGATTGTGAATTTTCCTTGAGGATTAGCACCCCAAACAAAATGGTCCTTGGTGTCTTTGCCTAGGAAAGGTAGGGAGATTGCTCTAATGATTTGGAGAATATTTTATAGCAACATGTCTCAAAGAAAGTCAATGTTCTACTTCCCATCATTAATGCACCTGTCTACTGTAAAGAACCAATCTAAATTCTGCAAATCATCTTGGTTGATTAGGTTAGCAAGAGTGATAAAGCCCAAACTACGCATTAAATTAAACACGTAATTTGAGTATTATAGAATTTAAACCCTTTTTGTGTAGATATAGTATTGATAAATAGGGATCGTTCTTAACCGGATAAATTAGGAAACATTAATAATATGTTTGACAGGACCCATCCCAAGTCCCTCGGGATTAGCGTGGGACGTGCCTGCTACCGTCTGACACGAAGTATCAGACCAGGGATATTTCCGTCCTTTGCCCAACCGGGCTATCAGAGTACGCCAGGATCCGAAGTAGGAATGTGAATGTCTCGTCGCTGCTACAGCCGCATCCGCGATCAACCTGAAGGGCATTTAAAATACAAAAGCTGTGAGTGGACAAAACAAAGATTTTATAAAAATATTTTCATAAAAGACCTTTATACCCTTCATTAAAAACATATGCATGCATTCGAAACCAATTTCTAGGGTTCATGCCTGGTTCCCATAAACCGTCATGAACCATCAAACCATTTGGGCCTTAGCCCGAAATCAGTCAAACAACACATGAGACCTCCGCCCAAACCAAAACACGTGGGAACTCGTCCCAAAACCATCTCATATGGATCTCAGCCCAAAATCGATACGTGAGGGTCTCAACCCAACGCCATCTCAGTGAAAACTCATCCACATATACATATATACATATATAACCCATCCTAGGTACTTCCAGAGAAGATGCCAACTCGAGGCACACAGCCCCTAGGGAACACATCCCCGATATAGTCACGATGTCTCTATATGTATAAGTATGCATACTACTCGGGGTTTCACTCTGAGTCTTCTCCCAGGAATTCTCCATCTGGGAGGCTCATCTTCGGATCTAGTCCGATCATCTCTCCGGAATCTGGTCCGGTACCACATCATAATGCCCACTCTTGGAACGGGATCCCTATGGGGATACCCACTCTGGTCTGTGGATCGTGACTCTCCAGGTCGACGACTGGAGGAGACCAATCAATAATCTCGTAAGGAGGGTATATACATACCAGTATAATAAAACCATAAAAATGGAACTCACGTCCGATAACACAAAGCAAATGGGCCTTTCGCCCGAACATAAGACTCAATGAGGCCTCTAGCCCGATTTCACAATGAACTGGGCATCGAGCCTGAACTCATAAATCAATGGAGCATCGAGCCCGATATCTCAGGGTCAGCCATGATCCCGATCATAGCGATGCGTGCAACCATCAATCCAGAACCGCTCTCAATGAAAAATCGAGAGAGAGGGAACTAGCCATGTAGGAAAAGAGAAAATGAGAAAGAATAGAGAAAATGAGGGAGAAATGAGGAGTAAACTAAAGAAGATAAAAGGGGAAAACATAGAAAAATAGTCGGAATAATATGGAACCCGTAAAGCTCCATCTTCAGGTTTCCTGGTCCTAGGCTAGGAAACTCGAGAACAAGCATGTTACTATGCTCCTGAAGGTCCTACAATCATACTAAGACAAAAAGATAGAAGCTTGGATGCGGGAAAGATCAAGGTTATGGTTAGGAAGCAATGGTCGAAAACTTGGGACTGTGAACCAGGAATTTGAGTTAAATTTTCTTCACTTTAGGGTCATAGATTCTCTCCTGAGTTCGTTTAGATGAAAATGGACTGTTCAAGTGGGAAAATGGACATAAAAAATGAGTTTTAGAACCAGGTCGAGGTCGCGGGTCGGACAACTCGAAACTAGGACCCAGTTCGAGGTTAGAGGTAAGTAGCCTCGTAACTGCACTGCAGTCGTGCGTGGAGGCCACTCGTAGAGGGGTACGATGTCAGGACCCGTCCCAAATATGACCTCGATACCCGGTACGAACCCTGCTCCCGTCTGACAATCACACTTACAGTATCAAACAAAACAAACAACCGTCATACAACAATAAGCATAACTATCAGACGAAGGAGTAAAATATACACAACAGTCAGTCAGAGCATAGTTCTACAAAATGGGCACAAAAGTCCTACAATGCTAGTCTCGCAACGAAAGAACGTCGGAAGCTCTATGCCTCGATATCTGCCTCAACGTTCACCCCAGCGCTATCACCATGACCTGGAGGGAAAATTTAAAAACCAAAAGTGTGAGTGGACTAGAATAACCAAAAGTTCTAAAATCAGTTTATCACTAATTCAAGGTTAAGGAAAAATAAGAATCAGTGTTCCCTCCGTTTTTAAAACAGGCATGCCCAACGAAGTACTAGAAAATCATAATATGAAACATCATAAGAAACAGAAACACTATAAAATCTCATAAGAAACAGATACACTATAACATACCATAAGAAACAAAAACACTATAAAACGGATATAGAAATCATAGCATCATCATCAAATCATCATTTCCGATCAAACCTGCTGGACCTATCCGAGTCTTCAAACTCAATTAGGCCTTAAATGAAATCCGAGTCTTTAAACTCCCGAGTCTTTAAACTCAATAGGCCTATGGGGGTAATATCAACATATCCGAGTCTTTAAACTCCCGAGTCTTTAAACTCAATCCGGGCCCGTCCCCCGTCAATATCAATCCGGGTCTTTAAACCCAATATCCAGATCCAGCAAATCCAATCCATATCCAGTGTAAAACCAATTCAAAATCCATCGCCAAATTCGAATTCGAAATCCCCGGTTCGAAGCCCTCCCGGCGTTCAGAACCGTCATTCCGAACCCAAAACCGGAAATCTACTTTTTAATCAAAACCCACATTTACTCACAAATTACGTTTCACAATCCATTTATCATCATCAGAAAACAGTTATAGTTTGAAATCCCCAAATATGGTATCAAAATCCGAAACCAGCTTTTTCTCGAAAAACGTGCAAAATCTCGGAAATGTCTCGAAAAACGTGCAAACTCATCAATCACATATAATCATCATTCAAAAGCGTAAAAACATATTTAAGATCATAAAACGTCAATAAAACAGTTATGCATGCTCGAAAGAAAGAAAGAGTCCACTCACAAATCCAGAACGAGTCACTCGCGCTCCGTTCGCTCCTCGACTGTCTCGGGTGCCTCCCGTCCTGTCAAAATGCACTAAATAGGGTCACAAATACATCAAGGATCCTAATCCTACTTTCCCCAATTTTTCGGGAATTAAATAATATTTTAATCCTAAACCCTCAACCGTCTGGATTCCCGAACAACTCCGTAACATCGTCCGATTCACCCGAAAACCACACCAATAAACTCCTTAGGACAATTAGAACCAAACTCATGTTGGAAGCTTGGCCGGATTCTTCTCCACGCGCCTCTACGCGCCGCCCAAAGTGGCTGCGCGTGGGCCTCACGCGCCTGCTACAGTGCTTCTCCTTCCTCGATTGAAACCGGTTCATACCAGGCTGCAACCCGGACCGGCGAGAGCCATTCTCCGCCGTCCGACCACCATTTCACTCCTCTCTTCTCCTGCAGCTTCGTCCATACACCAGGAATCCATCCCCCTCACTCTCCTGGTTCGATTCACCCCTCAGCTTCACGACTGAAGCTCGAAAGAAAACACAGACGACCCCTGTTTTCCTTCCCGGCCGTCCTTTGCTTCCCCCCTCACGGTGGCGATTCTAAACTCCTCCCACAACCTCACTGAGTCACACACAACTCACAGGAACCCTCGACTCACTCTCTAAACCCACGATTTCCCGTTTGAAATTCACGGCCAAACAGAGTACAGAGTACTCACCGTCGACTGAGCTCCGCCGTGTACGTCCCCGTCACGGCGACTGTCCTACACCACTCCTAGAACCTCCCTGAACATCACTGCACTCACCAAACCCCTCGATTCTCATCCTACCCTCACGACTTTTGAATTGAAAAATCACGGGAAATAGAGTAAAGAGGCTTACCCTTCGATTCTGTCTCCGTCGTGCGCACCGCCGCGTCTCCCGTTTCTCGTTGGACTCCCTGCAGCCTCCTGGACTTCCCACGGTCGTGGTTTGAGCCACCACACGGTGTAGCCACCACCACGAACTCACAGCCTCCCTGTTTCCTCAAACCTTCGCCGCACCACCACCGTGCCGCCGTGCACGATTTCACCACCAAAACCCGATCACCAGTACAAACACTACTCCCTGTCACTCTCACCAATCACTCTTCACTCACCCTTGCACCAAAATCGATCACTTTCCTTCAATTTCTCACCCTCTGTTTCTCTGTGTTTTTCGAAGGATTGCACGGTTCAAATTGAGCAAAGTGTGGCCGTGCACACTTTAGAACCCTTTAGAATAATCCAGTGCCCCCACGTGTCCACAATCCTATTGACAAAGCATAAATATCCTACCCCACTCAGCCACTTGTCCTCATCCAATTGGCTGAAAGAAAATGACCAAAATACCCCTTGTATAAATAATTACCGTTTTGCCCTCGAACGTTCTAGACCCGTAACTATTTCATCCAACGTCCGATGACAGCGTGCCGCCTGTCGTTGTACTCAGGACGTCGAGACCTATCCAACGGTCCTCGGTCTATGTGAAAATCACAAGTCCTCCAAAAAGTCAACATTTCCTCGTTTACTCAAAATTACGGTAACGCCCCCAATCTTCCGAACGTCATAACTTTTCCTCCGGTTGTACGAATCGAACCTGCCGCCTGTCTACGGACTCGTGACGTCCTAAACTACGTCACCGTCAAGGGTTAACACTCATCCAATCGGTAATTCAAAAAGTCAACTTTTCGTCTCCTATTCACAAGGGCAAACGCGTCCTTTATATACAAAACTTTATAAAATTACATTTTTACCCTTCCCGAAGGTACGGGTTGTTACATACGACGCTGCGTGAGAGCGCGTCTGGCAGTTCTCGGTGGTTTTGTTAGCATGAAAGTTTGAGTCCTTAATTTTATAAATCCAATGGTACAAATTCTGGATTAATCGGACAACGTTTGGGTTCATTTCTGAATTTTCAATATAATGGGTTTATATTTAAGATAATAACTAATATAAGGAGATTAAACATAAATTAAGGGTAGTTGGATTATTCAAAAGGCTCTTAAAAGTAAGCTACATCTATGACAAGGGTTTATAAGGAATTATGAGTTGATTATTATGTAGTAGGTAATTTACATGGAATTATGTTTTGGTTGTTATGTAAATGATTTTATTTCTAGTTATATAAACATATGTGACAGGACCCATCCCAATCCCCCCGGGATTAACGCGGGATGACCCTGCTCCCGTCTGACACGAAGTGTTAGACAAGGGATATTTCCGACCTTTGCCCTCCCGGGCTATCAGAGTACGCCAGGATCCTGAGGAGGCATGTGATATCTCGGTCTCTGCTACAGTCCACATCGTATCCAACCTGAAGAGTATTAAAAACAGAAAGACTGTGAGTGGACAAAAATAAAGAGTTTATAAAACATTTCATAAAAGACCTTTATACCCTTCACTAAAAGGCATGCATGCATAGTAAAACCATTTATCCAATCATATATGTTAAAACATCCATAATTAGGGTCTCAGCCCCAAATTCTGTAAATACAAGTCACCCGGGCTCCTGCCCAAAACCATTTACAGAAAACCATAATATAGTAAACATATGTGGAATCTCAGTCCAAATCCATTTATAATTATAAACACAATTTCTCAAACCAATTTAAATCACGTTTATCCATTATATTCATATCCAGAACCTGTCACGGTAAAATAGAGCTACACGTGTGCTAACCGGGGTTTCAAACCCAAGTCTCTCCAGGGTCCACCCAGGTCAATGTCCGTAGATCAATGACCCTCCCTGGAGGTAACGAACCATGCCCATCCTGAGAGTAAGGAACCCAACTGGGGGGCGACTCCACTCAGTCAGTGCTCCGTGACTACTCCAAGGTCCACCCAGGCCAACGACCCTCCCCGGAGGAGACAATCATATATAAAGGATGGAATATGAAAAACCTTTTGAAATCATTCTTTAAACCTTTCAAGGATTCATGCCCGGCCCTCATAAGCCGTCATGAACAATAAAATCCTTTAATGGGTTCATGCCGGTTCCCATAAACCGTCATGACCCGTAAATCCATTTCAAGGGTTCATGCCGGTTCCCATAAACCGTCATGAACCATAAAAACCATTTGTAATACATAACTGGGCCCTAGGCCCGAATCCACATAGAAACTGGACCCCCGGTCCGAATCGTAAACCAATTGGGCCTCCGGCCCGATTCCGTAAATCAAATGGACCTCAAGTCCGAGAATTACCTTTTCAAATCCAAAATTATTTCAGTAAATTATTTCCAAAATCATAAGAATGGAAAATCAGTGTAAAACCGAAAAACCTCGATTTACGTGCAAGCACGTAAATCGCCTCAAAATACGTGAAACCATATAATTCACAAATATCCAAATCAACATTATCAAATCAAATTCATTATCCTTTTGGAAATCCAAAACCATTTCATTTAGACCAATAAAGACCTACAGCCCCGTATAGGCACCGTATAGGGCCGAAACCTCGAAATACGTGCCTATACTTAACCACACATCCAAATGCACTCATGGCATCACAAACAAGTATTTAAAACATATAATAAACATTTATGCATGCACCAATTTAGAAAACAAGGTCCACTCACAGACCGTCCGAGTTGCCGCCTCGATTTGCATGCCATAGGCTCTCCCGAGCCGATTGCTATCACCGGGACTCCCAAACCTGTCCAAATTTTAATAGAAGGTTGCTAACTACTTAATTAACCTCCCATTAAAGCCCCGTAATTTTTCCGAACTTTTAACTATTTTTAAACCGACTCTAAACCTTCCGACACCCCGAAAACTATCGAAACGATGTCCGATTGACGCGAGACCAGTTCCAAAATCTTCGTTACATCGAATAGAAGATTTCCCGTGTTGAACACTTTCCAAAATTATAGGCCACGCGTCCTCACGAGCCCCTAGAAGGTCGAAAACACTGTTCATCATCACCTAAACCATGAAAACCGGTTTTTTTTTTCTGGTTTTGGACCGGTTACTGTAGCAGTACTGTTCCGAACCGGAGAAAATTTTTCAGAGGTTTTCTCCCTCTATTTTGGTCCGATTTCAACCCTAATTAATCCTATAATTCATATTTCTTCATTCCCTATCATTTTTACTAATCAAAACAACCTAAAACTACACAAAACTCATGGTTTGATTTTTGAACCCAACGGTTCAAACTTCCAAAACAGCACCCATGGCTTCACAGCCCTCCCAAGCTTCCTAAAACCTTCCTAACATGTCCCTAGCAACCTAATGGTCACTTCCTAGGCACCCAAAAGAAACCATAATGCAAGAATCGAAATTAAATGGAAAATGGGACAAACCAAGCTACCTTCGGGTTCGGGTTTCCGCCGTGCATGGTGGCTCCCTCCTGGCCGGCCACCATCATCCTCAGTCCTTCCCTCACTCTCCTGGTTCCTCAAATGATCATGGGTTGAAGGTTGGATTGGTTTTGGGTTGCACGGATGGGAGGAAAATGGGTGAGATCGGGTTGTGTTTTGTGTGTTTGAAATGGAGAAAGAAATGCACGGTGCATGAAGGAAAAGAGAGGGCCTGTGGATGGGTGACACTTGTCACTCATCCATAGGGCAGGGATTAAATATCTGGGCCCCCACTAAGTCCAAAAGTTAACTCGTTTCGTAATTCGTGCAATAGTGCACTTGAACTTCCGTGAACCGTAACTTCGCCGTCGAACATCCGAATTCGACGTGCCGCCTGTCTATGGATTCGTATCGTCCTTATCTACGTAATGGTCTTTGGCCCTCGGCCATCGGACATCCCGGTCAAAAAGTCAACATTTGCCCCTTTTTAACTAAAATTATCAAAATGGCCCTAAACTTCCGAACGTCATAACTTCCTCCTCGATCGTCGGAATTGAACGTGCCACCTATCTATGAACTCGTGACGTCACGAACTACGTCACGATCATCGGTCAAAGTCCATTTGACCGCCCGAATGAAAAGTCAACGTTTTGCCATGACTAGGGGTAAAACGGTCATTTTGCATCGTTCGTCCGATTTCGCTCTACTAATCACAGATTAGCCTCACTAATCGTGATTAGTCACTAATCTAATCATGGAATTTGGGACGGTTCGTTACAATATGCCTCTTGATAATTGAATTATACTTTGAGTACTTGAAAATCTTCTTATTCTTAGTACGTATATGTTCACATGAATAGCCTTCTTTTACTCAAATGTTATGTATGATATTATATGTGATTGTGATGGTGAATTTATGATGTTTTATAGAAAATTTAAGGGAGGGATTTTGATTAAGGACTTGTATATATGAAATGATAGGACCCGTCTCGACTGGACTTTGATAACTATGTCCAGTCTTGCTCCTGTCTGACAAGTTAACTGAAGTCCCGAAACTACCCTTCAGCACCTGTCAGATAAGGGATGACTGCACTGATTTCCGCTCATGCCTCCGCCTCTCGATCAGCCCCGAACGTCGTGTCACGTCCTGGAGGGTCATCAGAACAGGAAAGGTGTGAGTGGACAAAAATAATATCATTTAAAAGACATTTCAAAATATCTCATTTACCTTCCAGTTTATCAAACCGTACATGCATAGGGAAAAACATATGAATAACAATCACCGGCTTTCCAGCCAAAACACATGAACAATATCAAATCCCGGCTCTCAAGCCAAACATATGAAAATATAATCACCTGGCCACAAATACCAGAACCCGTACTCAATACCAGTACGCAATCACAATCAACATCAAATAGCACTGTCACAAGTGCACAATCAATCAATCAATCCGCATTACTTACAAGTGCACAAACAATCACACAGTCACATCCGCACTACGCGTAGGCCAACATCCAGCCACATTCTCGGGATCAGACACATCTGGGCTCAACCCTCGGGCTCAGTCACATCTGGGTGAACACATCCCCAGGCTCAGACACATCCGAGTGGTACATCTAGGCTAAGTCGCATCCGAGAAGCTGGCTTACCATAGAAACAACTCACAATCATATCCCCCAAGCTCCGGTCGTCTAGGTGATCCCCTAGCTCCGACCGTCTGGGTATTCACAATCACAATGAAAACCATCCCGGGATTACATCCCAAAACATGTCAATCACATCCTTGACTTCAGACCAAGTCAAAATTATTCCCGACCAGGTGTCAAGCCCAAATACCATTTACACGTAAATTCGTAAAATTTCATTTGAAACATTAAAATAATTCAGAAATCATCCTTAACTCACCAATTAAGTCAAAATATCCATTTTGAAATCATTTTGACTCCGGGCCTAGCCCAACACATCATTTGCACATTTCTCGTAAAATGTGTCCAAAAGACTAATTAAAATAATCATTAAATCACAATTAATCATACCACATCATCAAGACATCATTGCAACTCGAATCATGCAATCAATCATGTAAAACATTTAACTATGCATGCATATCAGTTTATAAAACAAACGTCCACTCACACATCGTCCAAACCGCTCGCTTTCCGAGTTGCACGTGTTTTCGTAATTTCCGGTACTTTCCAAGAATTCCAAATCTTGCCCAAATTCATCATTAAGGGTCACTAGTGGCTTAATTAACATCATATTAATTTCCCATAATTTTCCGGGAATTAAATATTAATTTAAAACATAACATAAACCTTCGGACCCTTGAAACAATATCAAAATGGTGTCTGATTGACTCGAAACCAACGCCAAAATGTTTGTTACATTGTATAGAACAAAAGTCATGTTGAACTCACCTCGGGAATCGGGCCCAAGCGCCCTCACTCACCGCCGTGAGTGGCTGCGCGTGAAACTCACGCGCCTGCTACAGTGCCCTGCTACAATGTTCTTCTTCACCCGATTAGCTTGCAAACGGGTCCGGTCACCCGCGATTCAACCTGGTTAGTTCTCAATCAATTCGACCTTGTTTCGTTCAATTATTTCATTGGATCTCATCCAAGACATCTTAATTGAAGGTCTGTATCATTTATTTCACATGATTTGAACTCAAACCTATAAATTTCGAGTCCCCTGCCGTCGAGTTCAACTTCTCGAATTCACCCAATGAGGCCTTAATTATTGATTCTAATCAACTAGGAAGTTACAGATGGGTCCTATAAACATAATTCTGAAATCAATTACATTAATTCTTACCTCGAATCACCTGAACTCAATCCCAAGTTTCTCTCAATTCCGCCATGTCTGTTCATGGCCTTCCCCGTGTCAATTCTTCTCAAATTTGAGCTGAACACACTCCAATTGATCCCAGAAGACTCACTTGAATCTCAATCTGAATCATTACAGTCTATTTCTTAAATTTTGAATTTTGGAAGGTTAAAGCTTCCACGGGTTTGGGTCTTCGGGTTTAGGGGCCTATCTTCCTCAATTTTCCTCTCATTCTCACTCGTTTTCTCTGTGGATTTGTCCTACCGTCTCAGGTTTTATCTTTTGGCCTCATCCATCGATCAATTTGACCACATTTAAACAAAGGGATGGGCGATTTTGGTTGTATTTGTCATTGTTTATACACGATATCATCAAACAGGGCCACCAATTTCAATTAGCAAGTGACAGATGTCACTTACTGGCCAGCTGAGTCACTTAAACCCTGATTCATCAAATGGCCCAGCCAAATTACCATTTTACCCCTGCACCAATAATTACCAAAATACCCCCTCACAATTCTAGACCCATAACTTCCACGTCCGAACTCCGATTGACGTATGCCGCATGTCGATGGATTCAGCATCTCGAGACCTATCAAACGGTCTTTCCGAAAAGTCCAAACAAGGTCCCGATCAAAAAGTCAACTTTCGGCCCTTATAACCAGGGGCAAAATCGTCATTTCCTTCCAATTTTTTCCAAATATTCCTTTTTCGAATTTCCGGGTCGTCACATGAAATGAGGGAATAATTGGGTATTTTTTAATATATGGTTAATTTTAGATGATAATGATCCTTAAATGGTAAAAAAGTGAGGAACTTTAATTTATGAGGGTAATAAGAAGATAGGTGGATTATGAGTATTACTTGTATAATGAAGTTTGTATGGTATTATAAAGGAATTTTTATGGTAAATTTTGAAGAGTACATAATATGATATGGGAGATGAAAAGTGTGTGAAGTGCATAACGAATGATTCATTTCCTATATGAGGAACAAAACGGATAAAGGGAATTGTGATTAGGGTGTGTAACTAAGGACTTGTGATGCTTAAATGACAGGACCCGTCCCAATCCCACTGGGACCACCCGGGGACGTGCCCCGCTCCCGTCTGAAAATGACTCTAAACATACCAAAATTACCCTTACATAAAAACCGAATACTTAAATAGATAGATAACGTACTACCACAGTGTTTAAAGCGACACTGTCAGACAAGGGAAAGTAAAATACAACACGTGAGCACAATAGTCAGAGTACATTTATTCGGTGCTCAACTTACCCATAAGTGGGTGTATAGGTGCACAGCTAAGCAAACTAAACCTCTGCCTCCTCCTCCGAGTCCTCCTCCTCTATTTCCGTGTCAGGGTCTGGAGGGGTCAGTAAAACAAGGGTGAGTGGGCCAAAAATAACAGTTTATAAATCAATTTAATAATAAAGAATCATAAGGTTTTACCCCTCTGTTTTCTAAATCTTGCATGCAGTGAAAATATAATATTATAATGAAATCATAACCATAAAACCACAGTAATAATCGAAAGGAGAAACTAACATATCAGTGCACTGTAAAACCCAACCCAAAGGATGTCACGGTTCTAAGGCTACGCGTTGCCACTCAGGGTCTCACACCCGAGACTCTCTAGGTACATCAGCTCCCGGTATCCCGGTCACTGCCCGAGGTATATAAACATGCCTTCCTGAGAGTAAGCAGCCCAACGGGGGTAAACTCCACTCAGTCAGGGCCCCGTGACTACTCCAGGGTCCACCCAGGCCAACGACCCTCCCTGGAGGAGACAATATACACAGGTAGGAAAGTACAGTACAATAACAGTATAGTTTACCCTATGTCCCCCCGGACATCCCAAACAAAATCCACATATAATCCAGACGGGTCTCATGTCCAAAACATTGTAATAGCATATAGAAACAGTTCATATAAGACTCATTGAAATCATAAGTGGAAACAGTAAAACAGTTTATGCACGCAAGCCTTTTATAAATAAAAAAGCCCACTCACGCTCGGTCATTACTGCTCAACGATCTCTAAAACCTGTATTTTTATACCTGAGGGTTACTTAAGGACCCTATAACATCAATACCAAGACCCTAGAACAGATCCGCCTCAAAATCGCATCCAGGGCACTATTCCCGGTGCTTCAAACCCCATGTTGACTAATCTAACGATCTCCGATCGACACGAAACCACCTCTATTGGATCCGTATCGTCGAAACCTTGAAAATGGTACCGGCCTCACCAAAATCACTGTTCACACGCGTCCCCACGCGCCTGGTCAACGAGTGTGTCAACGCTGCTACAGTACTGCTGACGTCAGCAGTGACGTCATACTGACGTCAGCATGACGTCATCATTAACACTTGTCACGTGACACGTGGCATGTCCTGATTGGTCCCTGGTCTGACAACCTCTGACAGGATGACGTCATCATGACGTCAGCATGATGACGTCATCATGCTACAGTACCGGGTCAGCCCGTTTGACTGGAACCGGGTCGCCGTCGACCCACGATTTGACCCGATTCCACCGTACGATTTCGGCCACCATTTTCGACGGGGTTCATCCCTATAGGGTCGTTTAGGTCTGTTCTATGGTTCTATAACCTCAAAACGGAAAGAAAACAGGAAGAAACGTACCAGTGCGTCGTTGAATCTCACGGTTAAACTCCGATCGTTGTCTCCGACGATCCACGCCGTCTCCGTCGTCCAAACCGGTCCCAATCAACTCGTCTCTCACCCTAGGATATTTCTATCACCAAACAATCGATTTCCTAGCATCAAAATAAGTTGGTTCGAAACAGGGGATCAAAACGGGGCTTTCGGGTTTTCGGCCTTACCGCCGCCGTGTCGCCGTCGCTGGCTGCGCCGTCGTCCAGTTACACTCCTGGGGTCCTCACGGTGTAGACTGGAGCTTCCCCTGCGGCGAGGTGGTGTGGATGTCACGGTTTGCTTCCTGGACCCGATTCCTTAGCGTTTCGGGTCTGTGTTTTGCACGGGATTTTCAGGCGGGGGAAATGGGGTGGTGGTCGCCAGTGATGCAGGGTGATGATGAGCAGATGATGGTGGTGCTGTGGGTGGTCGTCTGGTGCGATGAGGGCGGCTGGTTTGTGTGTTTGGATGGAGAGAAAATGGGAAGAAGGTGCACGGGTTAGGGGGGATGGATGTGTTTGTGTGTGTTTGAGAGAAAACAGGCAAAGATGATCGTGCATGAAGGAGAAAAAGCAGAGAAAAATGGAAGGTTGAGATGCATTTGGGCAGAGTACCAACGGCTAGGGTTGATGGAGGGAAAATTAAATGAATATAAAATAGGTAAATAGTGTAAGGTTGCTTTATTGGAATAGTATGGGCTTGGATGGATGACACTTGTCACTCATCCACTAGTTTGATTTAAATATTAGTTTGGCACGGATTCCCGTAATAAATTAATATTTTATTCCGTTGTTCTCGTTTTGTAAATTCCGCTAAAACGCTTCCTTGACCATAACTTCTTTATACGAACTCCGATTTCAGCGTGCCGCCTGTCTACGGATTCGTGACGTCCCGACCTACGTCATAGTCATGGGTCAAAGTCCAAATTATTTCCCGGGTCAAAAGTCAAAGTTTCCCCCTTCAGGGGCAAAATAGTCTTTTTACATTAAAATATTGTTATTCTCGGTTCGGGTCGTTACAATCTACCCACCTTACAGAAATTTCGTCCTCGAAATTTACTCGAACAAGTGTGGGTACTGTCCTCTCATCGATTCCTCGGGTTCCCATGTCGCTTCCTCCACATCGTGGTTCCGCCATAGCACCTTAACCAATGAAATCGTCTTGTTCCTTAAGACCTTTTCCTTCCTATCCAGAATCTGCGCTGGCCGTTCCTCGAAACTCAAATCTGCCATCAGTTCCAGTGGTTGTTCTGGCAGTGCATGAGAGTCATCCCGAAGATACTTCCGTAGCATAGATACATGAAATACGTCATGTACTCCGGAAAGCTCCGAAGGTAGGGCTAAACAATAAGCCACTGGACTAATTCTCTCGACAATCTCATAAGGTCCGCTATAACGGGGACTCAATCTCCCACGTCGTCCAAGTCGGAGAATTCCTTTCCACGGCGATAACTTTAAAAAGACAAAGTCACCAACCTCAAACTCCAAATCTCGGATCCGTCGATCCGCATAGCTCTTCTGACGATCCTGGGCCGCCTTCAGTCTCTCCCGAATAACCCGAACTGTCTCCTGGGTCATATCCATCAGATCTGGCCCCACTGCGGTTCTTTCTCCGATCTCCATCCAGCATATAGGTGTTCTGCACTGTCGACCATACAGTGCCTCATAGGGTGCCATCCCTATACTCGCATGGTAGCTGTTATTGTAGGCAAACTCCATCAATGGCAATCGATCAGCCCACGAATCTTGGAATTGCAACACACAGGCTCTCATCATGTCCTCGAGAGTTTGTATTGTCCTTTCAGACTGTCCGTTGGTCTGTGGGTGGAACGCCGTACTGAAATGAAATTTCGTACCCAAAGTAGTTTGTAGACTCTTCCAAAACCTGGATGTGAAACGAGGATCCTGATCCGACACGATCGACTCTGGGGTACCGTGCAGTCGGATGATCTCATTAATGAATAGCTGGGCCAACCGGTTGGGCTTGTACGTCTCACGTACAGGCAGAAAATGCGCTGGTTTAGTCAACCGGTCCACTATCACCCAAACCCCATCAACTCCACTCCTTGTCTTCGGTAACTTGAAGACAAAGTCCATTGTAATATGGTCCCACTTCCATTGCGGAATTGGAAGTGGCTGCATAGCCCCATACGGACGCTGCCGTTCTGCCTTGACCTGCTGACAGATCAAACATTTACTGACAAACTCAGCTATCTCCCTCTTCATCCCGGGCCACCAATAATAGTCCCGGAGAGTACGGTACATCTTCGTCCCTCCTGGATGCATAGCATAGGCCGAACTGTGGGCCTCGTCTAAAATCTCTCTCCTCAACTCTGGTACCGCAGGTACACATAATCTCCCAAGCTTCACTAATGCTCCATCGCCCCGGATGGAGAAATCTTGTCTCTGTCCGGATTCAACCTCGTTCCTGTAGTCACGGAGTATCTGGTCCTGTAGTTGAGCCTCGATGATCCTGTCGACCAACACGGGTCGTACATGAAAACTAGCCAACAAGGCTCCCTGATCGTCCATTCCTAACATAACTCCGCTCTTCCGGAGCTCCACTAGTAAAGGAAGGTATACCAATCTCAAATACGCAACTGATCCCGCCGACTTCCTACTAAGTGCATCGGCTACGACATTTGCCTTGCCAGGATGGTACTCGATGGTACAATCATAATCCTTTAACAATTCCAACCATCTCCGCTGTCTCATGTTGAGTTCCTTCTGAGTGAACAAATGTTTAAGACTCTGGTGATCGGTGAATATTCGGCATGTCACACCGAACAAATGATGTCTCCAGATCTTTAGAGCATGAACCACCGCTGCCAATTCCAAGTCATGAGTAGGGTAGTTCAATTCGTGCGTCTTCAGCTGCCGGGATGCGTAAGCAATCACTTTTCCATTCTGCATCAATACACAACCCAAGCCCTGCAGCGATGCATCACTATATACCACGAACTCTCCACTGCTGTCTGGTAATACAAGGACAGGTGCAGTGGTTAATCGGAACTTTAATTCCTGAAAACTCTGTTCACACTGATCGTCCCATACAAACTTCACCCCTTTCCGGGTTAACCGAGTCAATGGTGCGGCAATCTGGGAGAAACCCTCCACGAATCTCCGATAATAGCCTGCTAACCCAACAAAACTTCGCACTTCCGTCACCGTGGTCGGTCTTGGCCAATTTGTCACAGCCTCTGTTTTCTGAGGATCCACACTTATCCCTTCGGGTGATATAATGTGACCCAAGAATCCAATACTATTTAGCCAAAATTGACATTTGCTCAACTTGGCATATAGCTGCTCCTGTCGTAGTTTACCCAATACCATTCGTAAGTGCTTCTCATGAGCCCTGACACTCTTGGAATACACCAAGATGTCGTCGATAAACACAATCACAAATTTATCCAGGTATGCTCGAAAGACCCGATTCATCAAGTCCATGAATGCAGTTGGCGCATTCGTCAATCCAAAGGGCATCACCAAGAACTCATAATGCCCATACCTCGTTCGAAAAGCTATTTTCTGAACATCCCCCTCGGCTATTCTCAGTTGATGGTATCCTGACCTCTGATCTATCTTGGAGAAATATCGTGCTCCTCGTAACTGATCGAACAAATCATCGATCCTGGGTAAGGGATACTGATTCCTTACCGTGGCCTTGTTCAACTGCCTATAATCCACACACAACCGCAAACTACCCTCCTTCTTTTTCACAAATAAGACCGGCGCTCCCCATGGTGATGTACTGGGTCGGATAAACCCTAGATCCACCAGTTCCTGTAATTGGATTTTCAATTCCCGTAGCTCTGCCGGTGCCATACGATACGGTGCTTGTGAAATCGATCGAGTCCCGGGGAGTAACTCGATCGTAAAGTCGATCTCCCTGGGTGGTGGTAATCCAGGTAAATCCCCTGGAAAGACATCAGGAAATTCCCGCACAATCGGAATATCCTCAATTCTCAAAGATTCATCTGTAGACTCTACCACATAAGCAAGATAACCCTGACACCCCTTCTGTAAAAGTTTTGTAGATGTGAGTGCAAATATTACCTTGGGTGATGCGTTTCCACACTCCCCCTGAAATATCACTTTCGGCAATCCCGAACCTCTCAAAGTCAATCGCATGTTACTACAGTCGATAAGCGAATTGTACTCCGACAACCAATCAACTCCAAGTATCACATCGAAGTCGTGCACATTCATAAGAATCAAATCTGCTGGAAATTCGACTCCCTCAATCTCCACAGGACAAGCTCGTATCTCCTGGTTCACTTGGTAGGTCACACCCATCGGTGTCCCCACACCCATCTCGTGCTCCAGTGCGGTCACCTCACGGCCCAACAGACCCGCACAACGCAGTGAAATAAAAGAATGAGTTGGCCCCGAATCCATCAATGCACAAACAACCATGCCATAAATATGTACAGTACCTGTCAACACTCCCGGAACGGATCTGGCCTGCTGCTGGGTAACAGCATAGACACGAGCCATAGACTCCGCAGGTCGTCCCCGTCCTCTAGCTCCTCGATCACGGCCACGTACAACACCGCGTGTCCGGCTGCTGTCAGTCTGAGATGCTGAGTTCTGTGCTGGCATAGTGTTGCCCCGAATCAGTGGACAATCAGAGGCATAGTGCCCCGGCTCACCACAAGCGAAGCATGTGACCTCCCTAGGTCGACCCGAGTATCCTACCGGTGAGATGCTCATCGGTGAGTACGGCTGCTGCCAAGCCCCAGAACGCTGTCCAGACCGCTGAGGACTCCTGAACTGACCAGAACGTCCTCGGCTGCCAGAAGATGAAGATCCACCAGAATGTCCTCCCTTCGAGCCCCGACGGCCCGAGAATCCCAAGTGCAGGCGATCACGTCGCCGTGTCTCCCCCTCAGCTCGCTGACGTTCCAGGATACTGTTCTCAACCCTGGTCGCCGCATCAGTCAGATCCCTCATGGTAGCAAAGGGCGTTGCAGTCACCATCGCCTGAATCTCAGGTCGCAGGCCCCACTCAAATCTGCGACATCGATCCTCCTCGGTGATCACGAAGTTCTCAGCAAAGCGAGACAACATCAGGAAGGTCTCCTCGTACTCTGCTACAGTCTGATCTCCCTGCCGGAGTTGCAGAAACTCCGCCTCACGGGCATTGCGAAACGACCGTGGATAAAACTAGTTGAGAAACCGCTCTCGGAAAGTCTCCCATGGAATGGTGTGAACGGTCCAGCCGGCCAGGACAAGGTTGTGCCACCATCGATAGGCGCTCCCATCCAGTAGGAAAGTCGCCAGTACGACACGCTCCTCCGGTGGATAGTGCATGACCTCGAAAATCCTCTCCCAGCAGTCATTCCACTGGTGTGCTTCCTCGGGGTCGGTTCCCCCACTAAAGTGCGTAGCACCCAGGCGCTGAGCCCGCTCAATGCTCGCAGTGCCTCCATTCCCTCCATTGCCCTCGTCAACACGTGCACGAGGTTCACGTCGGGGAGGCATATCCAACTGTTAAGAGGCAAACAGGTTAAAAGACATCGAAAGCGACCATGTACAAAGTACAAACCGCTAACCTAGTACTCTGACTGCTAATCCTAATGCTCTGATACCAAGCTGACTGGACCCGTCCCAATCCCACTGGGACCACCCGGGGACGTGCCCCGCTCCCGTCTGACAATGACTCTAAACATACCAAAATTACTCTTAAATAAAAACCGAATACTTAAATAGATAGATAACGTACTACCACAGTGTTTAAAGCGATACTGTCAGACAAGGGAAAGTAAAATACAACACGTGAGCACAATAGTCAGAGTACATTTATTCGGTGCTCAACCTACCCACAAGTGGGTGTACAGGTGCACAGCTAAGCAAACTAAACCTCTGCCTCCTCCTCCGGGTCCTCCTCCTCTATTTCCGTGTCAGGGTCTGGAGGGGTCAGTAAAACAAGGGTGAGTGGGCCAAAAATAACAGTTTATAAATCAATTTAATAATAAAGAATCATAAGGTTTTACCCCTCCGTTTTCTAAATCTTGCATGCAGTGAAAATATAATATTATAATGAAATCATAACCATAAAACCACAGTAATAATCGAAAGGAGAAACTAACATATCAGTGCACTGTAAAACCCAACCCAAAGGATGTCACGGTTCTAAGGCTACGCGTTGCCACTCAGGGTCTCACACCCGAGACTCTCTAGGTACATCAGCTCCCGGTATCCCGGTCACTGCCCGAGGTATATAAACATGCCTTCCTGAGAGTAAGCAGCCCAACGGGGGTCAACTCCACTCAGTCAGGGCCCCGTGACTACTCCAGGGTCCACCCAGGCCAACGTGACAGGACCCGTCCCCGAAGGACATAGATAACCGTGCCCGGTCCTGCTCCCGTCTGACAAGTCAACTGAAAGTCCGAAATAACCCTTCAGCACCTGCCAGACAAGGGAATTTTGCGCCTGTTCCCACACATACCTCCACCTCTGGAATAGCCTCGATCATCGCGCCATGACCTGGAGGGTCAATAAATAGAAAAGGTGTGAGTGGACAAAAATGACCTCTTATAAAAACATTTATCAAAATATATTCTTACCCTCCAGTTTTCACAAACTTGCATGCATATCATAAAACATGAGCAATAGTGTGAACAGTGGACCGATAAAATCAAAACATATTTTCCCATGGTCCATAAAACTCATGTTCACCAAAACAGTTCATGTTATAAAACATCAAATCCCGGCTCTCAGGCCAAAACATGTGAAAACATAATCACTGGTCACAAAGACCAAAAACTCGTACTCAATACCAGTACGTAATCACAAACAACATATTTCCATAAATCATTTTAACCGCTAAACCACGGTTTCCTCAAAATCATTTTTCATAATCCACGAGACTTATTTCCATATCCTGTTGCTTAGAGTCATGTTTATCCCTGCAACGCGTGCATATCAATAGGCTCAAGGACCGCTTAAAATCCGAGCATCCGCTGCTGTGAACACATCACCAGTCAGCAATCCGTCGCTGTGAAAACCTCACCAGCCGACGATCCGGATCTCGTGAACACATCACTTACCGATCCATATAATCCAGCACATCTGATCTGAGTCAAGCCTCCCCTGGGCTGCTTGACAAAGATCGTGCTACGTGACCTCTTCGGGGTAAACACTTCCATCCCGAAGGCGAGCGTTATCTCCAGGGTGCACTCCGGGGAAAAACATATTTTCTCCCGAAAGCCCTAATTATCCGCAACATATCATTATCACAAAAACCAGTGAAAAACAGTTGCATTGAAAACCAAATCATTTACAATACAGGGTCTCAGCCCCAAGTCCCGATTTACTTTATAAATCCGAAAATCATCAATATCATCATGTCATCACATGGAAACACAAATCCAATCAAAATCACAATTCCATTGGGTCTCAAGCCCAAAATATCAATTTCACGTAAATCCGTGCAACCGTAAACCCGAGTTGCCACGATCACGTAAATCCATGAAATCAATCACTGACTCATAATCCGAGTCCAAATATCATTTTCAATTTTTTGACTCATAACTCGAGTCAAAACATCATTTTCAATCCGGGCCTAGCCCAAAACATCATTTGCACGTTCCTCGGAAAACGTGCCCGAAAGACTGATTAAAATAATCACAAAATCACGAGAATACCAAAAATCATCAAATTCATCAAATTCACATGTAACTCCAAATCCGAGTCAAAATCATTATTTACTTGGGTTCTCACGCCCACAATATCATTTTTAACCAATTTCATGATTTCTCGAAATCGTGCCAAAATATAATAATATAATAATCATAAAACCGAGAAAATCGAGAAATCACCGAATCAAAGCATCAATCATGTCAAATCATAGAAAATCATATAAATAAGCATTTTAAACCATATATGCATGCATCACAGTTAGAAAACCAAAAGTCCACTCACACACACCGTTCAAAACGGTTCGTTTCCGAGCTGCACGTTTTTCCGTAAAATCTGGAAATCAGAACTCCTGCCCAAAATCATTATAGAGGGTTACTAACATCTCAAACTACATCATATAATTTTCCCCAATTTTTCCGGAATTTAAATACGTATTTAACTCATAAAACAAAACTTCAGATACGCGGAACATTAACGAAAGAATATCCGATTTCCTCGAAATCAACGTCAAAATGTTCGTTACACTGAGAGGATCAAAAGTCATGTTGACCTCACCTTGAGACTAGGCCGAACGCGCCCTCACGCGTCGCCGTGAGTGGCTGCGCGTGAAACCCACGCGCCAGCTACAGTGTCGTCGTTCATGCCCGTTTGTCTGGTAAACGGGTCGTTGAACCCGCGATCAGACCCGTTTGGTTTTCTGTCAATTCCACACTTTTTTCATCAATTGAACATTCAGTCAGCTTCGAATTAAGTTCAATTTAAGATCTGTGGACTCAATTACAAACAATCTTACCTCTAACCTCACGATCACAGATGATCATTCGAAGAACACCCCGAACACTGTTCATCATCAGAAATCCCTCAATTTCACACGATTTCCTTAAATTGATTCATCAAGAAGCTTCAATAGACTCAGGTAAACATTTCCCCCAACTCAATTGAATCAATTCATGGCTCAAACGCCACGACTCAATCTCGATTCTCCGAAGAACAGCCGTCACTGTGCAACCATGGAGTTCCGTCAATCTCAACCGGTTTCTTCCAATTGATGAACCCAGAAGCATCGTGGGATCATGAGAAGTCATTTCCCCACAACAATTGAATCAATCGAAGCCTCAAACTCCACGACTCAAGCTCGAAGTTCCTCACTGTTACCAAACCCGTTCAGAGCCAATTGGGCATGAATTCATCTCGTTTTTGATTTGAAACAACTCGTCTCAACCTCAGGAAGCTATTTCCAAGCTCCAATTCGATCATCACAGCTCAATTCGTCCAATTTGATTTTCCCTCCAAATTTTCTAAAACCCGGAATCCCAGTCCTCAGCTCTCAGTCAATCCCTCGTGTTTCCCAGTTCAATCAGTCTCTGAATTCTCTCTAATTTCCGTTCACAAGTTTAGTGGATAGGGAGGAGATTATGGGTGGAAGAATTTTGAATTTTGGTGGTACACGGTTAAGAAAACACAGAAGAGAAAAATGGTAGGTTTAATGGATTTTTAATTAATTAATAATTAATAAAACACAATAATTATGTTCTCCCCAAAACAAGGATCCTGGTTTAATGCCTGATTTTAGGAGATGAGTGACACTTGTCACTCATCCAAGTGTGTTCAGTCACCGGGTACTGTTCATATTAAAATATTATTTTAATCCCGGTTCGTTCGGTTAATCGAGCCTGATTCCGTGACCATAACTTCGTCGTCGAATCTCCGATTTCGGCATGCCGCCTGTCGTTGGATTCGTATCGACGAGACCTACGTAACGGTCCTTGGCCCTCGTCCATCGGACCTCCCGATCAAAAAGTCAACATTTGGCCCCCAAACATGCCAAATTACCAAAATACCCCTCAACTTCCGAACATCATAACTTCCTCTACGAATGTCGGAATCGAACGTGCCACCTGTCTATGAACTCGTGACGTCCCGAACTACGTCACAGTCATCGGTCAAAGTCCGTAACCGCCCGAACTAAAAGTCAACATTTTGCCCACGCTAGGGGCAAAACGGTCATTTTGCACGTTTCGTCCGATTTCACTCAACTAATCCCCGATTAGTCATTCTAAACCATAATTAATTACTATTCAATCCCCGATATTCGGGACGGGTCATTACACAACGACCCTCCCTGGAGGAGACAATATACACAGGTAGGAAAGTACAGTACAATAACAGTATAGTTTACCCTATGTCCCCCCGGACATCCCAAACAAAATCCACATATAATCCAAACGGGTCTCATGCCCAAAACATTGTAATAGCATATAGAAACAGTTCATATAAGACTCATCGAAATCATAAGTGGAAACAGTAAAACAGTTTATGCATGCAAGCCTTTTATAAATCAAACAGCTCACTCACGCTCGGTCCTTGCTGCTCAATGATCTCTAAAACCTGTATTTTTATACCTGAGGGTTACTTAAGGACCCTATAACATCAATACCAAGACCCTAGAATAGATCTGCCTCAAAATCGCATCCCGGGCACTATTCCCGGTGCTTCAAACCCCATTTTGACTAATCTAACGATCTCTGATCGACACGAAACCACCTCCATTGGATCCGTATCGTCGAAACCTTGAAAATAGTACCGGCCCCACCAAAATCACTGTTCACACGCGCCCCCACCCGTCTGGTCAACGCGTGGGTCAACGCTGCTACAGTACTGGTGACGTCAGCATGACGTCATCACTGACACTTGTCAGGAGACACGTGGCATGTCCTGATTGGTCCCTGGTCTGACAACCTCTGACAGGATGACATCATCATGATGTCAGAAGTGACGTCAGCATGATGACGTCATCATGCTACAGTACCGGGTCAGCCCGTTTGACTGGAACCGGGTCGCCGTCGACCCACAGTTTGACCCGATTCCACCGTACGATTCCGGCCACCATTTTCGACGGGGTTCATCCCTATAGGGTCGTCTAGGTCTGTTCTATGGTTCTATAACCTCAAAACGGAAAGAAAATAGGAAGAAACGTACCAGTGCGTCGTTGAAACTCACGGTTAAACTCCGATCGTCGTCTCCAGCGATCCACGCCGTCTCCGTCGTCCAAACCGGTCCCAATCAACTCGTCTCTCACCCTAGGACATTTCTATCACCAAACAATCGATTTCCTAGCATCAAAATAAGTTGGTTCGAAACAGGGGATCAAAACGGGGCTTTCGGGTTTTCGGCCTTACCGCCGCCGTGTCGCCGCCGCTGGCTGCGCCGTCGTCCAGTTACGCTCCTGGGGTCCTCACGGTGTAGACTAGAGCTTCCCCTGCGTCGAGGTGGTGTGGATGTCACGGTTTGCTTCCTGGACCCGATTCCTTAGCGTTTTGGGTCTGTGTTTTGCACGGGATTTTCAGGCGGGGGAAATGGGGTGGTGGTCGCCGGTGATGCAGGGTGATGATGAGCAGATGATGGTGGTGATGTGGGTGGTCGTCTGGTGCGATGAGGGCGGCTAGTTTGTGTGTTTGGATGGAGAGAAAATGGGAAGAAGGTGCACGGGTTAGGGGGGATGGATGTGTTTGTGTGTGTTTGAGAGAAAACAGACAGAGATGATCGTGCATGAAGGAGAAAAAGCAGAGAAAAATGGAAGGCTGAGATGCATTTGGGCAGAGATCCAACGGCTAGGGTTGATGGAGGGAAAATTAAATGAATATAAAATAGGTAAATAGTGTAAGGTTGCTTTATTGGAATAGTATGGGCTTGGATGGGTGACACTTGTCACTCATCCACTGGTTTGATTTAAATATTAGTTTGGCACGGATTCCCGTAATAAATTAATATTTTATTCCGTTGTTCTCGGTTCGTAAATTCCGCTAAAACGCTTCCTTGACCATAACTTCTTCATACGAACTCCGATTTCAGCGTGCCGTCTGTCTACGGATTCGTGACGTCCCGACCTACGTCATAGTCATGGGTCACAGTCCAAATTATTTCCCGGGTCAAAAGTCAAAGTTTCCCCCCTTCAGGGGCAAAATAGTCTTTTTACATTAAAATATTGTTATTCTCGGTTCGGGTCGTTACATTAAACATATATTTTTAAGTATAGGAGTTGTTATGTCACTAATGATGCAAATAATAATGACAATAATAATGGAAATGAAATCTGAATATGCTTGAATTAGTAGATTCTTGTACCCACATAGGGTAAGTGAGTTGGACATAGGCGGTACCCCACAGGGAATAAAATCCGTTTAGCTAAGAATTACACGAATTTCAAATTAAAAAAAAATAAGGAAATCCCTAGTCTAACATGAATTGTCGGTCGAAAGTAGGATTAGTCCAATTTTCACAGATTTTGGGGACATGTTCTATCAATAAAACTAGTCTTCTTAAGAAAAAAAAAATATAATTGGTTGGATTTAGAAGTACTAGCACTTCCTTAATTCTTTCTCACATAATAATATAAGTGGATATTTTGATTTAACTGTTTAAAGTAAAATAGCCACTTAATATTATTCATTTTCATACGATCTATAAGGTTTTGCATTCGACTCTCGTAAAAAGTGATGTCGATACTCAATACGTATATGTAGTCCCATTACACAATATTGATGTACCAATTTTTTTTTTAAAAAATTTGATATCGGATTTATAATTAAATATTTATTTTTGAACAATACTTGTATCTCACTCTAGCGGTATCTTCTTGTATCATCCTTTCGATTTATCGAACTGCCGTTGTACATATATCATAATCGGAATCGTTTATTTTTTAAATCATCATGTCAATATCATCTCCATAACAAATAAAAATGTTGAAGGTCGTTTTGTTATTCATATATATCAAATAAATCAACGATTTTAGTAAGAATTAATAAATTTATGTGACATGTCTATTTGTTTGATACATATTAATCACTAAATAACCTCTAACCTTATTGATTTTTTATGGAGATGATCTTGCCATGATGATCTAAAGAATGAACGGTTTCAATTATGATATATGTACAAAGACAATTCGATAAATAGAAAGGGTGGTATACGGAGGTGCTACAAGGGCGAGATGTAAGTATTGGTCTTTATTTTTTTTTATGCAAGTTTGTAATTAGATTAGGACAATACTTACATCTCGCTCGGGTAGTGTCTCCTCATATCACATTTTCGATTTATCGAATTTTCTTTGTATATATATCATAATCGAAACCGTTGAATCTATAATTCATCATATCAAGATCATCTCCGTAAAAAAAATCAACAAAATTAGAGATCGTTTAGTTATTCATATGTATCAACTAAATAAACAGTTCGTTATATAGATCTTAATTTTTACCAAAATTGTTAATTTATTTGATATACATGAATAACTAAACGACTCTAATCTTATTGATTTTTTTATAGAAATGATTTTGATATAATGTTTTAGAAAATAAATGATTTCAATTATGATATATTTATAAGAGCACTTTGATATATTAAAAAATAGTATAAGAAGTATTTTTTTATTAAAGTGTTTCTGATGTAACTGTACTGAGAAAAAAGGAATTGTCATGAATTAACAATAATCAGGTGGATGTCATTTTTAATTTAAATGCTTGAATACCAAGATAAGAACGATGGAGGACCCTACGGACGTAAAAATGGCACCAAAGGTTACCTTACATAACATAGGTCTTGCGTCTTGTGTCTTATCCATTTTTTTACGAAATTGGACCTCGAACAAAAAACAAAAACCTGTTCCTTACAAAAAATGCAAAACAAAAAGTCCTCATTGAACGGGAACCGAAGTGGATCAAAAACTCTGAACCGGTCCCAGCCACGCCCAGACGCCTTGATTTTCATGTCAGCTCGTGGGCCCCATTTCCAACTAAACCCCAACTGTACCCATTGAATTCCTTTCTTCAACATGCAACTTTTAGTGTAGTCACTTAATTACTAATTTAACTGGCCCATCGGGACGTTTATTCGTCTTCTTCTTTAAATATTATTTGAGAAATTTACGAAACATATTTTTCCATTAAAAAAGATGTTCAATTGTTAGATTTAATTTTTTTTTAAAAAAAATTGGGAGTGGCGGAATTTGTACAATTCAAAAGATGTGAGCTTTGCTTGTGACAAAAATGGTAGCTGTATGAACTGAATTTGTATTATGTGACTTGTCCACCTAAAATGCCCGGGCGGGCGGAGGAAACGGTAAAAGGGTTCATTTTTTAATGTAAATACTTAGCGCTGATTATGACAGAGATGAGATGATGATGTTGGAATTTTTATGCACTTTGATGATTTCGGTTGGTGGGTTTTTCTTGCTAGTGGAAGGTGCTTATTGTTAAGGCCAAGGTTGGCTTCTAAGACAAGGCTTAATCATTTAAAACTAACCCAAAAGGGCGAACACCCAAATCTTTTCTTTTCTTTTTCAACCCCTCTCTCCTTTTCTCTCTGCTTCTCTGCGTTATTTTTGTGTCTGCAAGTTTTTATTTTTGAGGCCACTTGAAAAAACCCAACTCACCAAATTAAGCTTGGGAAATGCCATGTATGTGCATGCATACATGGGTGGAGCCTTCATTTAATAAAAATCAAGTGTCATTCGTTGGTATGTAGTGGAAGGATTGAAGGGGTGTGTGTTTGAAGAAAGTACTTTTTTGACAGTTGGGTCAATCGAAATGTGCTTTTGACTTGTGCGTACTACCTCTTAAGCCTCCAACGTTACGATCTTTCCCTGATTTTGTTTCTTCATTTGCTGGCTTGCTCTCCATCAAACATGGCAACCTCGAGGTTGCTGCTCTTTCTGGCTCTCTGCTCTTCTGGGTTTCATGTCATATTTTCTGAGACAAACGCCGGTGACGGTATATTTTCATCTCCTACTTAATCGGATATTGCGGTTTTGTTTGTTTGACTTTGGGTTCCACATGCGTTGACTTTAAGGGAAATATTTGATTCCGCAGACTTGGTTGTCAATTCATTTAGTTTGCGTTTAATGCAAGTTTGTTAAAGATTTTTATTGTAAGATGGACATTCTACACATGTTTGTGTAGTTTAAGCTTGTTGATTCGATTTGTAAGTGTGTCTATGCAGCTGCTGTGTTCGTATCCTTGAAGCAGGCATGGAAAAATCTTCCACCCAGCTGGGCCAAGTCACACGATCCCTGCGGCGACGGCTGGGAAGGAATCACCTGCAGCGATTCGAGGGTCACTGCATTGTAAGTATTTTTCTTAATCTGCTTGAATTTCGATAAGATCCTTGTAGACATCGGCATTGATTAGTGACTATTTTGAACAAAATTTGACAGTTCTTTTGGTTGTTTATGTGCAGGGGATTATCAGGCATGAATGTGAAAGGGCAAATGGACGGCAGCATCGGGGGACTCTCTAAATTAATATCCTTGTGCGTATCATTGTTCTTCTCCTTATGAATTGAACCACATGCATGCAACAGATTTTAGCTCAATCTTGATTAGCATGGTATCATCCTGAAGTGGAAAATGTCGATATTGCAGGGATCTTTCATTCAACCCTGACCTTAACGGGCCTCTCTCTCCGCGATTAGGGGATCTAAGCAATTTAAACATCCTGTAAGAACAAATTACCAAGCATTTTTCGTATCTGCGCCTTTTGAACTTCACATATGCTTCATATTTTTTTTTTTTTTTGGATCTATAAAGTTTATAAACAATGCTCATCCTTTCCTTTTTTAGGATCCTAGCTGGGTGTGGGTTCAGTGGTACCATCCCTGACGAATTGGGAAACCTTTCAGAGCTAACCTTCTTGTAAGAACTGGAATTTATAGTGCAAACAAGAAGTCTTTTCTGTTCCCAACTTTAGATTAATCTTTGGTTCTTCTCAGGGCTCTGAATACGAATAAGTTCACCGGTAAAATACCTGCTACATTGGGTAAACTGTCGAAACTTATCTGGCTGGACCTGGCAGACAACCAGTTGACTGGATCTCTCCCAGTTTCAGACGGTATTAACCCTGGCTTAGACCAACTTTTGAAGACTAAGCACTTGTGAGTACTTCCCATTTCCCCAACTCTCACCGTTGTGAAATCATGGAACGCTTGTATCGATTATGCCACAGCTTATCGCATAGATATTAAATTGGTTGTCTGAACATGCAGCCATTTCAATCAGAACCAGCTCTCAGGTTCCATCCCGTCCAAGCTTTTCAGCGCGGGAATGCAACTGATTCATGTGTACGTTCCTCCCTTCGATCGGATTTTAATTTTCTTGGATCCCATCTGTCAGCTTATGTTGTTCGCTTTTCTTCATCTAACTGCTTTTCATATTTCATTCAATTGCAGTTTGTTCAATGGAAATAAACTAAGTGGGACTATTCCATCAACAATAGGACTTGTGTCGACTCTTGAGGTTCTGTGAGTAAAAAACCAGCTTCATTTTATCATTCGTTCGCGTTAAAGTACTGCTTCTTGCCACTTAGTGACTTAAAACATTCTTGTTTGTAACAGGCGGCTTGATAGAAATTCTTTGGCAGGACTAGTCCCCTCAAGTATCAGAAACCTCACCCATGTCACTGAACTGTGAGTATCAATTCTCTAAGCGATACGCTCATGTCCTTATACAAGGTAAATCGTCTTGTACATGATTTTATGCTCTTTTCAGACATTTGGCCAGCAACAGCTTATCAGGCCCTATACCCGACTTATTTGGAATGGATGCCCTCAGTTATGTGTGAGTAGAATGCACGAACTATCATTTCCATTTTCAGGTTTCGCGCAAGTTCTTTTAGTGTTGTATCCTGATAAGTTGTAATGATTTAACTTCAGAGACCTGAGTAATAACTCATTTGACGCATCGGTAGCTCCAAGTTGGTTCTCAACCTTACCCTCAATCACCACTCTGTAAGTCATTCAAAGATTACACACAAAAAAAATAACGACACCCTGAAAACTTTTTGTAATATCTTGTTGAAATTTCTCTACTGCATACCCAGGATTTTAGAATTTGGACCACTTCAAGGGACTGTCCCAGAGAAGATGTTCAGCATCCCATCACTGCAGCAAGTGTAAGCATAAAGAGAAGTGTTCAAAAACTGAAGATTGCATCACAGTTTTAGTTTGAAATTAGGAAACTGAACATTCATATTTTTTGGACAATTCACAGGAAACTGAGATCCAATTCGTTCAACGATACTTTAAACATGGGCGATAACATCAGTCCACAACTGAGCCTTGTTGATCTTCAGGACAATGAGATTTCATACATAACAATGGGTTATAAATACGATAACACATTAATGTGAGACACTTCGAGCCTTTTAGATCTCAATGTCTACGATTTTGTTTATTTTTCCCGGACCAACATTCTTAATTGTCACTTTTACATGTTGCAGACTTGTTGGGAACCCACTGTGCAACAATGGAAATAGCCAAGGTTCGTTCTGTCAACGTCCACAACAAAATACCCAGACGTATACCACTAGTCAAAATTGTGGAACCATTACGTGCCCTTCAGATCAGAAGCTCAGCCCTCAAAGTTGCCAATGTGCATATCCTTTTGAAGGGATATTGTTCTTCAGAGCTCCCTCTTTTAGGGAACTGTCAAATGTGACCTTGTTTCACACACTGGAAATGAGCCTATGGTTGGGTCTGAACCTCACTCCCGGTTCAGTCTCTCTTTCAAACCCATTCTTTGACATCAATGACCTTCTTCAAATCCAGCTAGCACTCTTTCCATCTTCAGGAACACGTTTTAATAGGACAGAGATTATAAGGATTGGTTTCGATTTGACCAACCAAACTTACAAGCCACCACATGACTTTGGACCCTACTCTTTTATTTCAACTCCTTATACTTTCCCAGGTAATTTAATCCACATCATTACTTCGTATGCGATTCCTTGCATTACATTCATTAAATTGATAATAAAAAGTTAAAACCCCCAACTTATTGTTTCAGGTGCACGTAAAAGTGGTCTGAGCACTGGTGTTATTATTGGGATATCAATCAGTTGTGTCGTTCTTGTTCTGGGGCTTGTGGTGGTTGGAGTATATGCCCTTCGGCAGAAGAAACGTGCAGAAAGAGCCATTGGATTAAGCAAACCTTTTGGTAATTACCATTCTGTCATTAGTATTTTTGCAGGCTTTGAAAATTTGCTGGCTTATATTATCATTTCTCTTTTAAATTTTCCAGCTTCTTGGGCACCAAGCGGAAAGGATAGTGGCGGTGCACCACAGTTGAAGGGAGCAAGATGGTTTTCTTATGATGATCTTAAGAAATGTACCAACAATTTCTCTGAAAGTAATGAGATTGGATCCGGGGGCTATGGCAAGGTAAAGATTCAAGCTTTTTATCTGCATCTATGTTGAAATTATGCTTCAGTTAGTAACTTACGGTTTTTTCTTCGGCTGGTTATGTATAGGTCTACAGGGGCTTGCTTTCTGATGGGCAAGTAGTGGCAATTAAAAGAGCTCAGCTAGGATCAATGCAGGGCGGCCTTGAGTTCAAGACTGAAATTGAGCTGCTCTCGCGAGTTCATCACAAAAATGTTGTTGGTCTGTTAGGATTTTGCTTCGAACAAGGAGAACAAATGCTGGTGTATGAATACATGCCTAATGGAACACTTAGAGAAAGCTTATCAGGTTAGTTTTAGAATTTCACTCCCAACACGTGACATAGTTACAAACTTCACTCTTAAGTTCCTTCATATATGAACTGCAGGAAAATCCGGCATTCATCTTGATTGGAAGAGGAGACTTCGCATCACTCTAGGCTCCGCGAGAGGACTAGCTTACCTACACGATCTTGCAAACCCTCCTATAATTCACAGAGATGTCAAATCCACCAATATTCTTTTAGATGAACATTTAACCGCGAAGGTTGCAGATTTTGGCTTGTCCAAGCTAGTCTCTGACAGTGGCAAAGGGCATGTTTCAACTCAGGTCAAAGGCACATTGGTAAGCTCTACAAAAACAAAGTCTGCCACTTAGAAGGAGAAAAAAAAAAGTTTGAATCCTTATTGAAGTTTCCCTTTTGTTTGCAGGGATATCTTGACCCTGAATACTACATGACTCAACAACTAACCGAAAAGAGCGATGTGTACAGCTTCGGGGTTGTAATGCTTGAACTGATAACTGCGAGGCAACCAATTGAGAAGGGGAAGTACATTGTGCGCGAGGTACGCATGGTGATGAACAAGAACGACGAAGAGCATTATGGATTGAGGGAGCTGATAGACCGAAGCATTCGAAACTCAGGAGCCCTTACTGGGTTTGGGAGGTTCTTGGAGCTGGCAATGCAATGCGTGGAAGAGTCAGCTGCAGATCGTCCCACAATGAGCGAAATTGTGAAAGCCATTGAAACCATTTTGCAGAATGATGGGATGAACACGAACTCCACGTCAGCTTCGTCGTCTGCCACGGAGTTTGCAGCATCGAAAGTTGCTCCTAAACATCCGTACAATGATGGCTTGCCGAGGAAGGAAGTGATTGACAGCTCTAATGCGTTTGATTACAGTGGCGGATATGGAGTTACGGCGAAAATTGAACCCAAGTAGTTGTCAGGACTCAGGAGTGCAGCAGAGCTTGGTCTTGATTAATTTCCTCTTTTGTAATGGTACCTTTTGTTTATCTTTATATAAATATGTATATGTATACAGATGCAGGAAAATGAAATATGTAGTGTCTTCATTTCAAATTGTCAAATAGAAATGTACTATTTTGACGATGTTTTCTAGTGCCTTAAAAACTTGGATGCAACAATGTTCATTTATTTTTTTGGATCTGAATCTGATAGAACAATGTTTTTGTAAGACCACAAATATGGGGTCAAAATTTTACTACTTTGAATTTTTAATTGTATAGCAATGGGTATGGATCACAGTAGCCATGAACATTCCAATATACAAAGATCAACTACGAGACTTGACTTGATATCCCACTGCACAACGAACATGCTATTAAACAGTGATATTGGTGACCAATTTCATTTCCTTAGACGAAAATCAAAATAAATTTAATTTGGGAAAAAAAATAAGGACCAAATTGAAAACCAGGTCCAAGTTTAGAGGCTTATCTTTCAATTTGCTCTACCTATTAAGAAATAAAAATTTGTATACATCGAAAACCTGCTGTATTTCTGTTTTGTTTTTGGTGCCTATTCTGAAATCCCGAGAGCACAATCAAGAAAAGGAATTTAATTACAGAACATGAATAGAAGTGAAAAAACTAAAATTTCATAAATATAAAAGGCATAATACATCTGAAGAAAATAATTGTGGAAATAAATTGAATTTGTTTTTTGCTTTTTTAAAGGAAGAAGATTTGGATCTCAGCCAACCCAAAGAAAAGGAGGGCAATTAACCGAAGGGTAAAGATTATAACCAAAAAGGAGAGTGTTTGGTAAGCTCTCTTGTCTAATTCTCTTCCATTCGCTGAAAAAAGAGAAAAAGAATCATCGGTGGCCTACGGCTTTGATTTTGATTGATTGAATCTCAGTGAGGGATAGACACTGGGAGCTCAGAGCCACCATCGGAAGCATTAGAATGATTCATGCCACAGAGGAAGAAGCGCGTTTCACCTGTTGATGCGACTGCGAGTGAGGCTTCGCATTTGATTGCAACCAACACTTCAAGAAGAGGAGGGGGAAGAAGAAGAAGAAGAAGAGGAAGAGGAAGAGGAAGGAGGAGGAGGGTTGGTGTTAATTGTTGTTGGGTAATTGTGGGTTCATCGCTTAAAGTGATGATGTGATTGGTCGGTATGAAATCGGATTAGGAGGGGAGCAATGAAAGGCGGGGTTGGAGTTGGTGTTTACGCGGGGAAGCGGAGATGGAAAGGGTTGGTGATTGGAGTGTTGGGTCTGGTTTTTCTTTCCATGCTCGTTCCTCTTCTATTCCTTCTCGGCCTTCACAGTGGCTTTCACTCCCCGGGTAACTAACGCTCACCCACTCTTTCTTTGGTTTTAGATCTGTTTCCTTGTGTCCTTCAGATCCGATTTGAAATCAACTTTGCAATGGGGGTTTGGATCTCTCTCTCATTTCGATTTTGGTTTCTTGTTTTGTGCACAATCTGCAGGGTTTGGCCAGGAGCAACAAAGTTCGCCTTCAGTAAGGACTCGAACTTGGTTTTCTTAATTGCCATTGTTTCTGTTTCCTGCATTCTCGGTGTTGATCTGTTTTTGTTCTACTTTTGGGTATTTTTGAATGGGTGTCAGAATGTTCTTGGAGGATATGGTACAAATATTATCGCTAGGGAAGCTTCTAATTTGACAAGGGTACCATACTAGCCACTTTTAAAAGCCTAATTCAAAACACATTGATCGAGATAATTAATTATTCTTTGTTTTGTCACAGGAGGTTCATTCAAAGCATGTAAATGATCTTGTGAAACAATTGGCACCAAACATTTCAAAGGTTCGTTGCATATTGTTGTCATTATTAATGCTTTACCTTCTTTATCTGTAAGTCTGTCGGTTCTTAGTACCGCTGCTTTGCATTTGATTAGTATTTTGTTTCATGATTACAATGCCTAATTAATTATAGCGAGATACTGAAACCTGCGAAATTTATTGATTAAGGCGATGATTTCCTTCTAAAACTTTCAGGAATAGACCTTGTGCTTCATGAAGTGAATTATACTTGGATTTTGTTTAAGAGTAGTAATGCTGGAAGGTCTTGATTATTAATATTTATTGGGATAAAAAGAAGTTAGCAACATTGTTCTACGGCTGGCTATCATCTAAGAACTTTATAAGATAGGATGGTCCTCTGAAAAGTGCTAAATGGTGGCAAAATACACTGATAAAAAGAAATAAGCTCGGAAATAATGCACCAATTACTTTATCATAATCAATTAATGAGTCTCATGTTGCTTTCTATATTTTTTTAGGCATTGGCTAGATCCAATAACTGATAAATGGAAGAATGGGCTTTGGGTTTAGTGGCATGAGCAAGGGTGGAGAGTATGCTTCACGGTCCAGTCTCCAGCAAGTGTATGCATTATGTTGGTACCCTTAGTCCCAATGAATTAAATAGGACGAAGAACATCAGGGTATAAATAAAACAAGAAAATCTCCTATTTCCTTGAATCTTCTTTACCTGTATATTTCATCTGTAAAATGACTACATATCAGTATCTTTGTCTTTACCTTATAATATATGCTAACAATTCTAGAGTAATTGACTGTAGCATATGTGTGTACTAAGAAAATCTGAAAACAAATTGTGATGGTTGCCATTATGTGAAGTAAATTTTTGACATTTAAACCTTCTTTGGACTGAAATCAAAGATTTTCATTGAAGAAATTTCTTTATCATTCACCATACACCCTTTTTGGTTCAATATGATTTGCGGGTCTGTCCCGTCTTCCGTAGACAGGTGTATTGGGTACCTACCTATCGAGGTTTTGGTGATTTGGATTAAGGCAGCCTTTCACTGAACTATGATATTGGGATCAAATTTATGAATTTGACGTGTTCGGAATTTAAGACCTGTAGGAATGAACGAATTCTTTTACTATATAATGTACATCACAGGTATAATAATTTGAGTGATGTGATGCTGGCATCTATAGTCACCACTGGCCTGTTTGGTTATCACCACATTTATTTTTGTTTTCCAGGATATACTAAAGAATATCTCACATCAAACTCGAATTGAAACCAAAAATGTCAGTGCCATGGTCAAGCACGAAGAAGAAAAAGGTTAAAGATCAATGTCTTAAAAGGTTTGACAATATCCTTTTTACTTGCCATGAATTGATATTTACTTTCTTTTTTTAATAATTGCAGCGGTTACAGCACCGCCTCGTGATGACCTGCAATTGCCTCCTGTTGAAAATGTATGCCTGAATCAGTCTCATTTTTTTTTTTTGTAAAAATCTGCTTAACATGCTATCATATTCTAGGTCATGTATAGCTATTGTCATCTTCCCTGTTTAATTTGAATTTTGTGACAGAAACCTAAATCTGGTACCTTAGTTCCAATCATTGATTATGCAAAAGGTGGTGTTGATCAAAGTGGAAAATCATGTGAATTGAAATTTGGGAGCTACTGCCGTTGGCGTGCACAACACATAGAAGACATGAAGGATTCTATAGTGAAGAGATTGAAGGATCAATTATTTGTGGCGAGAGCATATTATCCTACTATTGCAAAGCTTCCATCACAGGACAAGTTATCCCGTGAGTTGAAACAAAATATTCAAGAGGTGGAGAAGGTTCTTAGTGAAAGTACTACAGATGCTGATCTTCCATCACAGTAAGTCATGGGAATTATTCATTATTTTCCTGTCTTCTGATCTTCCAAAACCAAAAATGAGAGTTGTTTTAATTGTAGCATGATTTTTTTTTAAAATCAAATTTCGATGGTATTAGGTGAATTTCATTGATTAAAAATATAGTCCTAGTAAAAGTTACCTACTTTATGCAAAGAAACAATAAATAATCATGCAATACAATACAATATAAAACACTTAAATTACAACAACCTCATCTTTTACATGGATAAGATATCAAAATCCAAGAAAATTCATCATCCCTCATATTTAATTGTAGAATAAATTAATAAAATGGGGTATATAAGCTAGCATTACATAAAATTTTCTCTTGAATTATCAATTTCGGGTGGGCTGGAGCACATGCCAGCCCTTAGCATTGGCCATTCCTGGTGTTTTTATTACCCACATTTCTGGAAAATCATTTTCCTTCTTATTTCTTGAATTTGTTTTCTTGGATGGTCCTTACGTAGGTTTTCATAGATGTCTTCTAACTTGGTTTATTGAGAATTTTCTCATCAAATAAACTAAGCATAATGCCAATTGTTTTGTCAGGATTGAGAAGAAGCTACAGAGGTTGCAAGCTTCAATAGTGAAAGCCAAATCTTTCCCTGTGGACTGTAATAATGTTGAGAAGAAACTGAGACAAATATATGATATGACCGAGGAAGAAGCTAACTTCCACATGAGACAAAGTGTCTTTCTCTACCAACTTGCTGTCCAGACTATGCCAAAGAGCCACCACTGCCTGTCAATGAGACTGACTGTTGAGTATTTCAGATCGCCTTTTGACGATACAGAGCTGGCTGACAAGTACATTGATCGTGCATTGCACCACTATGTCATATTCTCCACTAATGTACTTGCATCCTCAGTTGTTATCAACTCAACTGTAATGAATGCACAAGTATGTATTTATCATTCTTCCATTTGATGGCTGCTAATTTGCTTTGTTTCTACTGATTAGCAAATATTCCATGTTTCAGAAAAGTGGGAAACTAGTTTTCCACGTGCTGACAGATCAAGAGAATTACTTTGCAATGAAACTGTGGTTTTTTAGAAATTCTTACAAGGAAGCCACGGTTCAAGTGTTAAACATGGAGCAGCTTAATCTGGATGACGAGGAATTACATCTTTCACTGCCCGTGGAGTTCCGTGTATCCTATAGTGTTGATGCCCAAGCTAGAACAGAATACTTATCTACTTTTTCTCATTCACACTATCTTCTCCCTGAGATATTCCAGAATTTGGAGAGAATTGTGGTTCTAGATGACGATGTTGTTGTCCAGCAGGACCTGTCTCCACTATGGAGCCTCAACATGGAAGGCAAAGTTAATGCTGCTCTCCAGTTCTGCTCAGTGAAGTTAAGTATGCTGAAGAGCTATGTTGGTGAGACCAATTTCGATGAAAATGCATGTGCTTGGATGTCTGGATTGAATGTGATTGATCTGGTTAAGTGGAGAGAGCTTGATCTCACTGGAACTTACCAAAAGTTTTTGAAGGAGGTGAGTTACATTGTATGTTCACCTAATATCTCTGATCACTGCAATTATTCTTGGAAATACCCTGTGGTTGTGATGATGCTAATTGCATGTGCAGGTAAGGACACGAGAAGCGCAAAGGGAAGCTGTTGCACTGCATGCAAGCTTTCTTACATTTCAGGATTTGATTTACGCTCTTGATGGTACATGGGTTGTCTCTGGTCTAGGTCATGACTATAACATAGATGTCTATCCATTAAAGAAAGCGGCAGTTTTGCACTATAACGGGAAGATGAAGCCTTGGCTTGAGTTAGGAATCCCCAGGTACAAAGGTTACTGGAAGAAATCTCTGAACCGAGATCAGTTGTTGAGTGACTGCAATGTGAATTCATGATGAGCTCTGATTCTCCTATACTGCTGAGGTTCTCCGAAACTTGGGGCTCCTGAAGCTAGAACCGATGGATGAGTGCTGAGAACTTTTTTATCGAAGCTTCCAAAGCGCGGAAGTGATGGCTGCCCTTGAGGTTGATAAAAGTGTATTTTTTTCGGTAAATAAAAAACTCATAAAAAATTTATTTTTCTTTCTGGAAGAGCAGAAGGATGGAGCTCCCGAATGGCAGCATCAACTTCTGAGTTTTACGACATTAGGGCAACGAAGGGTGATTCGATATGGACAGCTCAGGGATTGTGATTTGAAGAAATTTTTTAGCTAAGTGGAAAGTGGCAAGAATTCTCTGTACACGGGAAAGTGCTGATTGTTTTCTTGTCCAATTAGATTCAATTACCATTCGTGATATAAATGACTGTTGGCGGAGGATCTAGTAGTCTCGTGCCTTCTCATTCTTCTGCTTTTTAGTGAGATTGTATTTTATTTATTTTTCAACTTTTGTTTTTCTTAGGATGAGCTCTTTCCTTTCTTATCTTGTATCAATTTTGTTGTTCTCTGAACAAATCAATTCCACTTGGCCTTGAGAAAAAAAGTTATGGCCTCTTCATTTGCGTCAACACAATCAAAATGCATGTACTTTGAATCTTTCTTATACAAAGAGTAAAACTGATTTGGGGCTATTCAGTGTACTCTTGTAAAACTCCCTTACTCTTATTGGCCTAATCCACGTGTGTAAAAGAGACCTACTTCACGTGTGCAAAAGAGACGAAAATCGAACAGAGATTTTTTAACAAAATGGGTCGACAACTTGCCCAGAAGCTGGTTAGCCCACAAGGTTATGCCCAAAAACCAAACCACAAACCCAAATTTATTCTACAAATACCGAGCAATGCTATGAGTTGTAAGCTATTCTATTTTAAGAATGGAAATCGAACACGACCAAATTTCTTGTACAAACACCAAGCAATGCTATGAGTTACAAGTAAGATATTCTATTTTAAGACTGGAAATCGAACATGCCACAAGAGAGTTGAACTGAGACCTCCAGCATAAACTAGAAACATTCGGACTGTTAAGGGGTGTTTTAATCTAAGACCTCCCACGAAAGAAATATCACTAGCTCACAGCGGCTTGTTATAATCTGCAATTAATCAGTCACACACATAGATTAGAGATTTACGGATTGCAAACAAAAATAAATGAATTTCACGGTGAAAAACCTAATTCATTTAAAAACATTAAACAGCTGGGTAATGATGGTAATTACGCTACCACCTGAACACTGCTCTGCAATACATACATCAACTAATATAAAAAGCAAACTCAATAGTGAAGGTTGGGGTTGGTGGTGGCATGATAAGGCGGCCGCCACGCGGAGGCAGTAAGCAAGCAGAGGTCCTTCCACCCAAGCTTGAGGGTACCATTATCCTCCACCAAAGTGTACCCATCACAAGGAAACATCCCAAGAAGCAAGGTGGCCTGAGTTGCTGCATTTCCGGCCAAAGATATCCCTCTGAACCCGCTCTGCTGAAACTTGTCTCTCCAGTTGTGGAACTTCAGCTCTCCGTTCCTCGACGGCCCTCCCACGGCCAAGACATTCCGGATCTCTCTCGACAGCAGCTGCTGCTCCACCACGTGCCTCTCCTCGCTTTCTTCACCGTAGCTGGCTCCCAGAGAGTCGAAGAGGGCGGAGTAGTAGTGGATCGCCTCCACAAACCGGCCTAAGAACGAGCCCGCGTGGCTCAGATCTTGCTCCACCACCGTCACTACTTTTGGTGCCAATCTAAATCAATAAATAAAACCCAATTAGCTTATAATTGAAATATGAATTATTAAATCAAAATTCGAGTTTTACTTCATTTGAAAGGTACATGAAAGTTGAAATTGATAGAATTAATAAAGCATAGCCTTCTTGTTTTCAAAATAAGATTAGCATTGTTTATTAGTGAGTCAACGCTGTAGCTTAATAAAGCTCGGTACTTTGCTGAATAGTAACATCGACCAAAGATATCAAAAAGTGCAATATAAAAGAAACCCAATTTGAATTTTTGATGATATTTTCTAATGGAAAAATGGGAACGAAAGAAAGATGAAAGCTTTAATGGAATGGACGTTACCTCTGCAAAAGCCAGAGAGTGTTGGAATCGGAACCCGTGACGTCGTAAAGGGAATGCTGCAGCCAATGAACCGCAACAGCTTCTCTCTTGCTAATATTCAACCTCTCCGGGTCCAAATTCCCCACTTTCTCCGCCACGGGAAAAAACTCAAACGGAAGCCCTAATTTATCAGCGAAATCCGACAAACGCTTACCGGTGGCTTCCAGAGCCTCCATGGAGGTTCCGAGCCCGGTCAGCCTCACGTATGGAGGACCGCCGGGTCGGGAGGCCAGGATGTGGAAAAGCCCCGGCCATTGGAGGCCTTGCATTATGTCGAGATCCACGATGTGCACTCGCTCTTCTCTCTCGAATGCCTCCTGGATCGCTTGATTGGCGGTGAAATGAGAGAACTTGACGAAAGGGCTGATGCCATTGAAGACTTGAAAGGCGGAGACCAATTTTTGGGTGTGGGTGATTGGGACGGGGGAGGGAGGGAGGGAAGCGTAGATGCCGAGGCAGGAGCTGACGAGGCGCGCTGACATGGCTTCCGAGAAGTAGGCGGCGACGCGCTGGGCGGAGGTGCCGAATGGGGTGGAGATCTCGGAGATTTCGAGGAGAATTTTGGTGGCTTCTTCGTAGTTGTCGGCGGAGACGGCCTCGGCGCATTGGAGGAGGAGCGTGAGGAGGTGTAAGCCCTCTTCGTCACGCTTTTGCTGCCGCATCTCTTCTTTTTTCTCTCTGAGTAGTGATACCGCGGCCGACGTCGACGTTGCTGGCAGTGGTGGCGTGGTGGCGGTTGGCGTGGTTGCGGGTGCAGCGGTTGGGGTGGTGGTCTCGGCAGCAGGGGATGAAATTGCAGAGTACTCTACTTGCTTATCTTGTGTTTGATGAATTGCCTGATTGAATGAAGAGGATTTTGGGTTGTGGGGGTTTGTTTGGTTGCAAGTGATAGAGGTGGGGCTAGGTTGGGGTAGGGAAAGCCCTCCTCCACCTGCACCTCCTCCTGACCACGAGTGCAAGTACAAATCATTGCTGCTCATCACATGGGTAGCAGAAGAAGCAGTCTCAGCTGTCGTTGAGTTGAAAATGGTGACATCTTGTAGGGCAGCTGAATCAAGGTTGAGCTTGAGAGCCCCAGGACTACCACTACCACCTTGATGATGCTGTTGTCTTCTTCTGATCTCTTGTATAGTGGTGGGGTTGAAGCTTGGGACTGGTGGCTGCGGAGGAGGCGGCGGCTCTGATATAGAACGAAGCCTGTACTCCAGAAGAGAAGCAAGGCTGGGGTTGCAAGGGAAGATTATCTCTCTAACATTGTGGATAAGCTGAGGTATTGACACGTTAGTAGAGCTGTGGATGAGGTCTTTTATGATCCCGTCAATCCACGCCGTGGCGGCGGAGGACCCGTCTTCCATGGATATAGACGACGGCGTTGCAGCAATAGCAACAGAAGAAGCAGCAGTAGTGATACAAGGATTGTTTAAAGGAGGAGTCTTTTCTGGTGGGAACAGAGGCAGGCCCGAAAACCCACAAACGGCAGGTGTCTGGTGGCTGGTGATGGTGGGCTGGTGGATCTGATTGTTCTGATGAGAAGAATGGTGATGAGGATGATGATGGAGAGAGGTTGGGTCAATAGGACCCCAGTTGGCAGCAGAATTGGCAGCGGAAGAAGTAGAAGCAGGTGATAAATTAGCCCCACCAGTTGCTGCTGCTGACGACAAAGGGGTCAAATTTGCGGAAGATGGTACTGGTAATAGCATAGTGGAGTAGTTGGGATGATGATGATGATGATAAGCCATAATATTATTATTCGGACTATTAATAACCCCTCGACGCGAAAGCCGGAGATAATCAGAGCTCGTGCTTCTGCTGGTTGGAGTCGTCTGGACTTCAATCTCCGAAGCCATTCTCTTCCTCATCATTTTCGATCCCTGGGATTGAGACGACTGCTGGTCAACGCTGCTGCCTTGGCTGTTGGAATTGGTTGTGCTGGCTGTCATGGGGCAAGATGGGCTTCCACCGGAGCTGCCATTTCCGCTGATATGATCGCCATTGTCACCGAGCAGAGCGCAAGCAGCCATGTTCAAGGTTGGAGCAACTGACATTCCTAAATAGTACTGGGACAGAAGGAAGGGAAGGTGTTTGATATTTTTTGGTGGTGTCCTTCTTCGTCATAATGAAATGGGATCTGAGAAATGGCGAAAATATGAAGGTGTTTTGGGGTTGCAATATCCCAAACAGATAACGGTGTAAAGATTGAGACAGCGGCTTTGGGATTCCTTCTTCTCTTTTTCTTGGAGATAGATACTTAAACAACCTTAAGTCTCAACCCAGCACGACCTCCCAAGTGCTAAATTAAGCGAACGTACCCTTTGGGTTTTTTATGAATTCAATAATAAAAGTAGGCCGAAGCTATGTCGTTTGGATGCATTTGGGTTTTTTCAAAACCGAGAAGAAATTAAAGAGGTGGGAGGGAGGAGGGAGGAGGGGCAAGCTCTGCTAGCTCGTGCTGGAAATGGCGATTAGCTAAACGTCTGTTTGTGGATGGCTGAATTTGCCCACATTTAAACTAAATTCTTCATCTTCTTTTTACCTTATTCAATTACAGATACAGTCATTAATTATCTACCGTGGCTCATTGTAACAATCCTAATTATTTTCAATTTCTTTTCACCATGTTGATAATGAGATGGAAGCTATTCTTTCTCAAAACCTCTTATCCGGATTAATGAAATTTTTAGTTACATATATCATGACTGAAATTGTTTATTGATTGTCATTCTAAGGTTATTTTTGAAAAGATAATATTTACATTTAACTCTGATGTAATCTCATCACACCAACATTTCTATTTATCTAGTGTCGTTAATATATATATATATATATATCTCGAAGTCGTTCAATTTTTAAATCATCATATAAAAAAATAACAAAATTTGAGATTATTTAGTTATTCATTTGTATTAACTGAATGGATGATTTGACATAAGAATTTGAATGGTTACTCAAACGCTTGATTTATTTGATACATATGAATAATTAAAGAGTAATTAATTTATAGATCCTTACAAACATATAAGTTTATTCAAAAACTTGCATATAGAAAAATTAAACTCATAGGTCATTTGACTGGTCAAAAAACTATACAATTTAAAATAGACCATAGTTTTTATATAAATTTCAACTAATGTCATCCAATTGTGAACTAGTTCAACAACAATTTAAAAAATACTTATCAAAATCTATCATGATTTTAACATTACTTTTTATTTTTTTATTATATGATTATATTGAGGATTATGAAAACATTACTCATATTTATAATTTTTTTTCACTTGCTCATTTTAAAAGTAATATAAGTATTTAATCTAATTTAAAATAAGATAATTAAAAACAATAATTCTTCAAAAATACTTTTAAATTTTTTTATTTTCCGATATTAAATAATTTGGTTAATTTCACATAGTTTAGGGTTTAATTCTTGAATTTTGTGCCAAAATTCAAGAATTAAATCCTAAGTCGTACGATTTTTCACCACCATCTCAACCCCCCCAAAAAAAAATTATATACCCTACCGTTGAATCTCAGACAATACAGACTTTATTTTTTATTTTATAGAGAAAATTCAATTGTAACTATATGCAATATATATATTATACACATATAATATTTATTATATGCATAATATAATAAAGGGCCCAAGAGACCAAACAAATCAAATAATAAGGGGCACATGGAGCAAAGAAGACAAAAAAAAGATAATGTTATTTTTAATTATTTAAATGAATTCTTAATAACTCATTCATCCTCTTTATTGAGATACAAAAGGGTAGATGTGGAATTTATTACTTACAAATTCTGTTTATGGACTTTTGAATAAAAAAAATTGAAATAAGGTCTCTTTTGTTTAATATACAAGTATTAAAGGTTTTTAATAAAATTAAAAGTTATTAAGAATGTAACAATGATTTACTCATAACTAAATAATCTTCAATCTTACTCATTTTTTTATAAAGATGATCTTTAAATGAGTATTTAGAAAATTAACGATTTCAATTATGATATATGTTCAAATGTAGTTAATAAAAAAAAAAACTGATATGAATATGTACCATTAGGATGTGATGCATGTATTGTCTATTTCATAATTGAATCTCCATATATCAGAAACTCGTTCGGCCTATTTTATGTACATAAATTTATCCCAAACATCATATGTGGCATGATATATCAATGGGAACCATTCATTTTGATCATTGTAAGATATATGTTCAAATATAGTTAATAAATAAAAAAAAGACTGATATGAATATGTACCATTAGGATGTGATGCATGTATTGTCCATTTCGTAATTGAATCTCCATCTATCGGAAACTCGTTCTGCCCATTTTACGTACATAAATTTATCCCAAACATCATATGTGGCATGATATATCAATGGATACCATTCATTTTGATCATTGTAAGATCATCTATGTCAAAAAAAAAAAACAACCAATTCAATTGAAAATAGATTTTGATAACGATTACTATTTTTATGTTGAATTATCCCTATAGTTTATTTATTCGAGAATAATACTTGCATTCCACCCTGGTGGTATCTACGTACTCATTTTATCATTTTGATTTATTGAATTGTCTTTATACATATATCATAATCGGAATCGTTTAATATCTAAATTATCATGTCAAGATATTCTATATTAAAAACTAACAAGATTGAGGGTCGTTTAGTATTTTATATATATATATATATATTAAATAGATGGTTCGCTATAAGAATCTTAATTTTTATCAAATCCATTGATTTGTTTGATACATATAAATGACTAAACGATCTCCAATTTTATTATTTTTTTACGGCGATGATTTTGACACGATAATTTGGGAAAATAAACTCATTATAATATATGTACAAAAATAATCCGATAAATTGATATGGTGATACAAAGAGGTATCATTACAGTATAATGCATGTATTTCCCTTTATTTAATTGGCTGCCTAAACTTTCAGTGCACAAATAATCTTTTAATTGCATGCTTAAACCTTTCAATTGATTTTTGCACAAAAAACGAATGTTTCTTACTATAAAATGTACTATAGAGCCAACTCGTCAAAATCAAAATAGCCATTCAAGTATGTTCCTTAGGAAAAAATCAATCAATTATGCATATCAAGTTATCAATTATTAACTAAGTAGACAATTTTTTTTGAAGATTTTAATTGTCAGTATAACGATTGATTTTTTATTTTATTTTAATAAATGTAAATTAATAGTCTCCAATTTAATTGATTTTTCCACAAATACATTTTCATAATATATTCAGTTGGTTCTAGTGTTCACTTGTAAACAATTGGTCTCAAGTTCGAACCCCATAACATATTGTATGAATAATTTTCAAAAATTCTCCCTCTCTTGTAATTAAAAAAAAAATGAAAGATATACATTATGTAGGAAACTTTTATTAATCACAAATATAATTTCGGGAAGGTATTGGAAAAAAAAATTTAAGAATTGTTTTTTAGTGGCTTCAATCTTTAAGAGAAACAAGATGTATATGTAATTATAGAGGAAAATAAACATAATTTGGAAAGATGCAGAATTGAAGGGTGTGGGATCACTGTTTGTGTGTGTCATGTGTGGGTCGTCGACGTTAAGTATTTTTTACGTTTTCGTTGATATTCAGAATTCGGAGCGACCATTACGATGATGTCTGTCGGAGTAGTGTTGTTCATCCTTATGGTTACTGATCACAATGAAAGGACAAATTCAAAAAAACCCTACTTCCTTAATTAATTAATTAGATGCTTAATTATATATCTACTGACTGTAATTAATTTCTTCATTTAAGTATCATCACCTGCCACTAATTAAACGTGCCGAGTGCCAACTGTACCAACCTCTTTCTTTCATCAATTTAGTCACAGAATTTATTTTGTATCTAATTTTACGCAAAATTCTTGCAAATTCTGGTGACCGGCCTGCTGCCTGCAAAAGTCTGCTGCAAACAACTCTATATTAATTCGATCGTGTCAATTTTTTCCAGAGTAACATCATGAAGTTTGAGGAAATGATTGACAGGACACTCCCTGTAAATCTCTCTCTAGATTAATATTGGAGGACATGCTTCAATTATGTAATTGCAAAATTATTAAAGTTCTTTTGAGATTAAAAGAAGCATATTTACCATGTCTCACACAATAAGTATTACCATATCGCAATATCCAGAGTACGGAGATTCAAGTGATACCTCATTCCTTATATAGCTTGCATCCACAATCACATTGACAAAACTAATAAAAAGTCTGAGTTGACGAAAATAAAGTATTAGAAAACTATTTTCCGAAAACATTTTTTAAACCCTCCGATTTAGAAAACATGCATGTATAGTCCAATAAACCATTGCTTTTGAAAAATCAGCAATAAATATAAGATAAGGGTCCAACCCAAAGCACATAAACAAATAAAGGTACCCTGACCCACAATCTACTGAAATCACTAGTTCTAAGCCATTTTGAAAATTTTTGCACATATTACAAATAATAAAGGCCAAATCTGATCTCGCTGATCCAACCAGCCATAAGTCAAACACCGTCATGCCGGTCCAACCAACCTGTTAGTCCAACTAGCATCTCATCTATACTACTAGGAGACAACTACGGATCCACGGAGTCTAACTCCAGCGGCACGTGTCGAACCCAACTCTGACCACGTTCGAGTCCGTTTCTAGGTATCCATGGAGTCCAACATCAGAATAATGATCCAATTGCCTGAGGCTGACCAATCCAGAACATATAATATAACCGAAATAATAATACTTTGAAACCCGAGCATCAGCCCAAAATAGTTTCCACATGGACACCAACCCAAAACACGGTTTTCCAAAACCACAATAATTCATTATTCATAAATAACAACCATAAATACGTTTCAACTCCAAGCATATACTCAACAATCATAATCATGCTAAACCATAACATAAAACGAGTGAAAACATATAATAATGCATGCATTAGAGTTATGAAAGAAACTATTCACTCACAGTACTACCAGTTACCCAAAATCTGAGATGTAATCTAATCTGAAGCCTCTAGAACATCCAAGCATGTCAAAGTCACACCCGAGGGTCACTTTCAGTCCATATAAGTCCATATAAGAAACCTAAAAACCCCCTGGAACTGCAAATGCGTCCCGAACACGATTTCTGATGAGAAAACCCTCAAAAACATCAACCAAACGATCACTGATTGACCTGAAACCACCATCATTGGATTCATAACGTAGAAACCTTTTGAACAAGATGGATTTTCACCTCAAAATTCGATCTCACGCGCCCACACGTGCCGATCGAAGTTTCACCCACACACGGTCAACACTGACGTCAACTGCTAACGTTAGCGGCTGACATCATCTGATAGCACCTGACTGCATTGCCATGTGGCACCCACGAACATGTGCCATGTGGCACCACTTGACACATATCACATGTTGACGTCATCTGCTCACATCATCATGCCACGTCACCTCTGACAACCTCTGACAAGACGACACATGGCACCAACCAAACAAGGCCACGTGGCCTGACATAATGATCTCACCTGTCACGTCATCATCGTCAACCTTTAATGGGTCAACCCACAAGTCTACAACCGGGTCTCGCGACCCGAATGGTGACTCAGCTCCTAAATCGTCTTTTTACGTCCATTCTCCACTATTCTTTCACCGTTATATTCACAATCTACCCACGAATCGATCTACGGTCTAAAAACTGGGAAAACTCACCTGAAAAATCCTGGCCAAGCTCGATTCGTCACAGCTATTCTTCGACCTTCCACCTGGGCTCCTCCCTAGGTCCATTTTTGGCCCAGTCCACTCGAACAACAACAGAGACGAAACCCATGGCCTTAGTTTAGTGTTCCAAAGTCCAAAATGGGAAAACCAAAAATTCAAGCATTTGGGTCACGGTTTTTACCTGTCTCATAGGTTCCCAGCTAGCCTACACGGCTATTCTTCTTTCTACCACCTTCCTCTCACTCTCAGGTCACTATCTCCTTCACAGAAAAGCCATAGGTGATGGATGAATGTAGGAAATGGGGTGGGGTGGTTCGGGTGTGTGTGTTTAACAAAGGGAGAGATGTACAAGATGTAATAGATATCGACCAAAGGGCGAGTGAAACTTGCCACTCATCCTATGGTCCTAATTTAGATTTTTTGGGTCTGGCACAAACAGCCAGAAATAAAATTTTCTCGTAAAATGATGTAACGACCCGTCCCAAATTATCAAGATTAATTAAGAATTAATGACGGATTAGCCTCGCTAATCGGGGATTAGACGAGGATTAACGGACGTACAGGGCGACATGACGATTTTGCCCCTGAAATAGGCAAAATATTGACTCTTCATTCAGGCGGTCAAATGGACTTTGGCCGATGAATTTGACGTAGGTCGGGATGTCACGAGTTCATAGACACGTGGCACGCCCGATTCCGACGTTCGAGGAAAAAGTTATGATTTTCGGAAGTTCGGGGGTACTTTGGTAATTTGGTTGAAAAGGGGTAAATAGTTGACTTTTGACCCCGGAGGTCCGATGGCGAAGGGCCAAGGACCGTTACGTAGATCGCGTCGATATGAATCCGTAGACAGGTGGCACGTCGAATTCGGACGTTCGACGGAAAAGTTATGGTTCACGGAAGTTCCGAGGAACTATTGCACGTTTTATGAGACATATGCCTTTTGGAATTATGTGGACCCAAATATTTTGGGGCAGGCCCAATGGATGAATGACACTTGTCATCCATCCATTGCCCAGCCAAATTAGTTTATGCATATCACCTCCCCTTGCTTGTTCGTGCATACCAAACACACAAACCCGATCTCACCCAAACCAATCCATCAACCATTTCAATCCTGGCTGCTGGAATGAGAGAGAGGAACAGAGAGAGAGGCTGAAGGTGGCTGGTGAAGACAGGACCGCCGTGCACAGCGGTGAGGCCCTGGAAACCCGATTACCCGGTTAGACCCAAATTCCCATTAATTTCGATTTTGACGTTATGGACAGTTTTGGATGATTGGGAGATGATTGTTAGGTTGTTAGGATGGAGTAGGGGCTCTTTTTGGTGGCTGTAAGGGGCTGAGCAGCCAAGGGGATGATCGGGGATTTTGAACCGTGAGGGAAGAAATCAAACCATTGGGTTTTCCATGTTTTTCTTTGTTTTGATCAACTAAATAGGTTTCTAGGGATTAGATAGGAAGAATGGAATCAATTAGGAAGAGATTGGACGAAAAATGAGGAGAGGATAGCCCTGGACCGGTCACGCCAGTCCAGTTGCAGGGATGAACAGGACCGGCCGATTCTGACCGGCCTGACCGAGGAAGGAGATGCACAGTACAGTAGCGCGTGGCTCCTACGCGCTGGGACTGTTGCCGGTGTGTGTGGGCTTGTGGCCCACTTTCTAGGGAAGGTTGTAATATTTCAAATCATCTATTCGATGTAATGAACATTTTGGGACTGGTTTCTAGTCGATCGGACATCGTTTCGATAAAGTTCGGGACGTCCGAAAGTTTCGGAGCGCGTTTAAAAATAGTTAAAAATTCAGGAAAATTATGGGGCTTTAGTGAGGGGTTATTTAAGTAGTTATTAACCCTCTAAATTAATTTGGACAGGTTCGGAAACCTCAAAGGCCACGATTGGCCCCGGAGAGGCTTATGACGCGAGTATCGAGGCGCGGCTTCGGACGATCTGTGAGTGGACCTTTCTTTCGTACTTAATGCATGCATAAATGTTTTATAAGTGTTTTAATATATGTTTTGTGATGCCATGAGTGCATTTGTTTGTGGTAGCCTAGGATTTACGTATTTTCATTCCTGTTTTATATGATGCTTGTACGTGCTAGGTTTTCAATGAGAGTTTCATGAATGAGTTTTGGATTTGGAAATATGAACTCGGACGTGAGACCCATTTTATTTACAAACTCTTGGACTTAGAGTCCATTTGATTTGATGAGGAATCGGACCGAGGGTCCATTTGAGTTATACGATCGGGCCGAGGGCCCCGTTGGTTTACAAATCCAAGCTTGAGGCCCGGTTGGTTGTAATCTCGGGCTTGAGGCCCCGTTGACTGTAGTATCGGGCTTGAGACCTTATTGGTTGTGAAATCGGGCTTGAGGCCCCATTGATTTATGGTTTCGAGTTTAGGGCCCAGTTAGTCGTGATATCGTGCTAGAGGCCCAGTTGATTGTGAAATCGAGTTTGAGTCCCAGTTTTGTTTATGAAATGAGAATTCGGGCATGAGACCTTATTGAACTGTGGATTTAGGCTGAGGCCTGTGAAATTGATTTGAATCGGATTCGAGGAATCCTGTTGAGATAAATTGCGTATGAGACCCTGTTGGAAATATATTTGAGAAAGAAAGTGTTTTGAAAATGTATGATACCCTCCATATGATAGATTTGGTCTCCTCCAGGCGTCAACCTGGAGAGTCACGATCCACATACCAGAATGGGTATCCAAATAGAGATTCCGTTCCAGGAGTGAGAGTTATGATGTGGTCTCGGACCAGATTCCGGAGAGATGATCGGACTAGGTCCGAAGATAGAGCCTCCCAGGTGGAGAATTCCTGGGGGAAGACTCGGAGTAAAACCCCGAGTAGTGTGCACACTAGTATATATAGATGAATCGTGACATATATCGAGGATGTGTTCCCTAGGGGTTGTGTGCCCCGAGTTGGCATCTTCTTGGAAGTGCCGCGGATGGTTTATACGTATGCGTTCGTATGAGGTTTACGGAAAGTGATTTGGGGGCGGAGACCCCGTGTTCCATGTTTTTAGAAAGTGATTTGGGGCGGAGACCCCGTATCTGATATTTTGAAAATGGTTTGGGGGCGGAGATTCCGTATTCGATGTTTTAGTATTTCACTGAGAACAGTTTTGGGTTGAGACCCACGTTTACTGGTTTTGGGCAAAGTCCCACTTGTGTTTGGTTTGGGCTGAGTTCCCATGTATTGATTTACGGATTTTGTGATTTCGAGTCGGGGACACATAAATGGATTTATGGTTCATGACGGTTTATGGGGACCGGCATGAACCCTTGAAAGGTTTTTATAGTTCATGACAGTTTATAGGGACCGAGCATGAACCCTTGAAAGGTTTTGAAAATGTTTTCAAATGGTTTATGAACGTGTTGATAAATGGTTTTTCGAATGCATGCATATGCTTTTAGTGAAGGGCATAAATGTCTTTTGTGGAAATGTTTTTATTGAAATGTTTGTTTTGTCCACTCACAGTTTTTGTGGTTTTAATGCCCTTCAAGCTGATCGCGGATGGGGGCTGTAGCAGATACCGAGACATCACACTCCTCCTCCTACGGTCCTAGCATACTCTGGATGCCCTGGTGAGGGCTAGAGTCGGAATTATCCCTGGTCTGACACGGGAGCAGGCGCGTCCCACATTAATCCCGGGGGATTTGGGAAGGGTCCTGAAAATTGTGCATCGTAAAATCCTGTTAAATCCGTCCTAAACCCGTAATATAACCGTACGATGCTCAAATTCGATGTATCGCATGTCTACGTAAATGCAATCTGGTTATCTACGCAATGGGCCTCGATAAACTTAAAAAGTCCTTGATTAATTCTCGATAATAATGAAATTTCGGGTCTGATCATTACAATCTACCCTCCTTAAAAAATAATTTGTTCTTGAAATTCACTCTAAAATTTTCATCCTCAAAATTCACACCAACCCTTGACCAAAACTATGGAAATCTAATACCGCATTCGACCTGAGGCTCCCATTTGCAAGTCCACGTCCAAAATCCATCCATAGTACACACAAGAAACATACGTTACTCGACGCCAATCACGATCCAAGGACTAACGCTGAAACCCGACTCATCCTTAGTGACAGTACCTGACAAGTGAGTGATCAATCTGCCATTGGAACACCAAAACTCAACTCCCAATCCTCGCTCAAGGCATCGACACTCGTCGACCTCACTTTCCACCCACGCATGTGCAACTCATAACTAAGTCTGACATATCTGGTCCCACCAAGCAATCACAAAGTCCTTCTTCACTAGGAAGTCTCACCTGTTAACAACACCCACGACGAACCGTCGTGTTCAGCCGCAAATCCACCGACCCTTCTTTCTTCGTCTGAGTTCCCTGCCGAATACCTGACTCGCACCAGAGTCCTCTCTTGATACCTCACGACGAACCGTCGTGTTCAGCTGCAAATCCACTGGTCCTTCTTTCTTCGTCCGAGTTCCTTGTCGAATACCCAACTCGCACCAGAGTCCTCTCCTGATACCATGACTCACTTGGAGACCAAATCGGTGTTCGTAACTCCTCTTGAGTCCCAATCCAGCATTCCGCTCATCTAGAGTGTATCCTGACCATCTCAAATGCTTTCCCTAGCTGAGAAAATAGCAAATCAGTATATACAGGGTTAATCTCGCCAACAAACTATGGCCCCAAGCTCCAAGTGACAGGACCCGTCCCCGAGGGACATAGATAACCGTGCCCGGTCCTGCTCCCGTCTGACAAGTCAACTGAAGTTCCGAAAATACCCTTCAAGACTTGCGAAACATGGGATAACTGCGCCTGTGCCCACTCATACCTCCACCTCTCTAATAGCCTCGATCATCGCGCCGAGACCTGGAGGGTCCATAAAACAGAAGAGGTGTGAGTGGACAAAACAACTTTTATAAATACGTTTACCAAAATACATTCTTACCCTCCAGTTTTCACAAACGTGCATGCATATCATAAAACATGAGTAATAGTATGAAATCATTCAAGTATGAACAGTGGACCGATAAAATCAAAACATGTTTTCTCCTGGTCCGTAAAACTCATGTTCATCAAATCAGTTCATGTTATAAAGCATCTGTTATAAAGCCTCTGGATACAAATATCAATAAATCACAATACCACCAATCCTCAATATCCATGTAACCCGTCACGATATCAATGCAGCGTGTGCAAACTCGGTGTCTCACGTCCGAGTACATCCCCCAGGATCTACGACATCTGGGGGGATATCAACTCTAGGATCAACGACGTCTGGAGGATATCATCATAATCCCACGCTCCTGAGAGTGAGCCTCCCTCGGAGCTACTCATCTCCAGGTAGTGAATCGTATAATCCCACGCTCTCGAGAGTGAGCCTCCCTCGGAGCTACTCATCTCCAGGCAGTGGATCGTGACTACTCTAGGATCTACGACGTTTGGAGGAGACTATCAAATCACAGAGGATGGTATATGTGGAACAGTCACCAAATCCAATAATCTCATTTTAAAACCATTTATGACTCAAATCAAATCAAAAACATTTCAACAGGGCCTATGTCCGAGACATAGCTTTCACAAAGCAAGTTCCACAAATCCATCATAAAACAGTGTCCAGAATTCACTTTATAAATCAAAATCATCAATTTAATCATATTCACATGTGACTCCAAATCTGAGTCAAAATCACTATCCAATTGGGTCTCAAGCCCAAAATATCATTTTCACGTAAATCTATGCATTCGCAACCTCAGTTGCCATTTTCATATAAATCCATGAAATCAATCATTGACTCATAACCCGAGTCAAATATCATTTTCAATCCCTAACTCATAACCCGAGTCAAAACATTATTTTAAATCCCGGGCCTACGCCCAAAACATCAATTTAATAATTTCTCGAAAATCGTGCCAAAAATAATATAATAATCCAGAAAATCGAGAAATCACCAGATTGAAACATCAATCATGCCAAATCATATAAAATCATATAATAAAGCATTTAAAACATATAATCATGCATCACGGTTAGAAAACAAAGTCCACTCACACACACCATCCAAATGGCCGCTTCCGAACTGCGCGTTTTTTCGTAAATTCTGGAAATCACAATTCCTGTCCAAAATCATTAATGAGGGTCACTAACATCTCAAAATACCTCATATAATTTTCCCCAATTTTTCTGGAATTTAAATACGTATTTCAAACGTATAATAAAACTTCAGACACTCAGAACACTATCGAAACGATAACCGATTTCCTCGAAACCAGTGCCAAAATGTTCGTTACAATAAATGGAACAAAAGTCACGTTGACCTCACCTTGAAATAAGGCCTCACGCGCCCTCACGCGCCGTCGTGAGTGGCTGCCCGTGACCACCATGCGCCTGCTACAGTAATTTGAACAGTTGTCTTCCTCGCCCGTTTTTTCTGCAAAACGGATCCTGCAACCCGCGTGATGACCCGGCTGGTTTCCTATCAATTCAGCCTCAATTATTTCAATTGAACATTCAAATAGTTTTCATTTAAGTCCAATTAGAGTTCTGAAATATCAATTACACGATTGCTTACCAAAATTGACAGGACCACGTCCCAACTAGACGTCAAAAACCGTGTCCGGTCTTACTCCCGTCTGACAAGTCAACTAAAGGCCCGAAACTACCCTTCAGTGCTTACCAGACAAGGGATAATTGTGCTGATTTCTGCTGCTACCTCTGTCTCACGATCAGTCCCGAACGTCGTACCACGTCCTGGAGGGTCACAAAACAGAAAAGGTGTGAGTGGACAAAAATGAGTAATAGTATGAAATCATTCAAGTATGAACAGTGGACCGATAAAATCAAAACATGTTTTCCCATGGTCCGTAAAACTCATGTTCATCAAATCAGCTCATGCTATAAAGCATCAAATCTCGGCTCTCAGGCCAAAACATATGAAAACATAATCACCTGGCCACAAAGACAAAAAACCCGTACTCAATACCGGTACGTCATCACAAATAACATCAATCAGTACTATTCACAAGTGCACAGTCAGTCAATCAATCAAATCAATCCGCACTATGATAGGTCATCAAATAAGCATTATTTTATATTATTTTATACCCTTTATACTTAGCTTTTAATATTAAAATATTAAATAAATAGATAAAATAAATAGATAAAATAATTTATTTTGTGTTATTTTTGTTTAAATAAATAAAGTTTGTAATTTGGAGTATTTTGGCGAAAGAATCTTCCCGATCGGAATTATAACGAAGAAATTATGGACGAATTTCGGTGAAATATTACTAAATTAACTAAATAAATTAATTAATTTTTATTTTGCAGCCCAGCCCAACAGAAAAAAGAAAAAAAAAGAAAAGAATTAAAACCCAGCCCGCCTGCAATCACCGGCCCAGTCCGTGCGGCCCAGAGTTCCAGCCCAGGCGAAGCCCAACGCGTCAGCCCACCTCACCAGCCCCATAATTTCCTTCGGCGTGCGCTTGCCGATCCTTTCTCATTTACTTCAGCGCGCGCGTACCGATCACCAGAAGCCAGCCTCAGCGCGCGGCAGCCGAATTTCTTCCCTTCTGATCAGCAGCAGCCCACCGAAACCTGCTCCTCTCTGCTGCAGCTGCCCGCCGAACAGTCTTCCTCCCTTTCCAACAGGGGCTGCCAGCCATTTTTCCCACTTTCCAGCACAAAATCAACTTAAATCACATATAAACATCATCACAAATCTTTATTACTCATCATTCCATTGTTCCACATTTTTTATTGTATTTTTATATTATTTTTGATAGCTTTTTCCACCTATAAATAGGGCTTCAATTCTTGTATTTTGGGGAGTCCCCAATTAGTTTCATTCTTCCATTTCTTTCTTAGTTCTTAGTTCTTAGTTCTTAGTTTAGTTCTTTTATTTCTCTCTTTTGAGAGACAATTTTGGGGACCATTTTAACTTCTTGTAGATTTTCTTATTAATTAGCTTTCTTTTAATTCTTGTTCTTAATTTATGTTATTTTTATTTTTCTTAATTTCATTTCTTCTTTACTTTGTTCTTGTGATATTTCTTTGAGATCTCTTAAACACATTTTTATGCTTTCCTTAAGAAATACCTAGGCCAAGTAATTCTAAGGCAATTCAAGAGTTTTAAGACCGAATTCCTCGTATTTCTTCTTCCATCTTCACAAGTTTCCTGCCGCTGTTCGGTGATTCTTGTGAAAATCCATACTTCTCTACTTAAATTCTTGTTATTGTTATTGGTTTTACTTATAATTCAATATATGTGTTGGTATTTTCTTTCTAACATTTGTAAGTAAGAATGCAATCTCCATGTGTTTTACTTTTTGAGTTTCTTTTACTTCATATGTTTTAGTACTTAAACTTCAATTCGAAACTAAATGTTGATCCGCTGTTCGGGGCATTTAGGATAGAGTTGAAGAGATTTAATGTTTGATCGATGTTCGGCGCATTAAATCACTTACTTAAGGTGAATCATATTATAAGTAATAATCCGCTGTTCGGTGCATTTATAATATGAAAAATGTATGCATGTATTTGAGATGATTAAGGTATGATTTTGTGATTGGTTCAATATGAGCATGATGTTAGAGTGTTGGTAAAAATATGTGTTTGAAGAAAATTCACTAGTACAAAGGTTAAAGTAGAAGTAAAATTAAGTATTTAATTATTTTTACTTGTTTTATTTATTTTATATTTACAACTCTTTTCAAAACCCCCCTTTTCAATTCTCAATTCTTTATTCTTTTATTCTTTATTCTTTTATTCTTTTATTCTTTTATTCTTTTATTCTTCTTTTCTACTTTTAGTTTATTATTCTTTGATTCTTTCATCTCTTTATTCTTTTATTCTTTAATACTTTTAGTTTATTATTCTTTGATTAGTTAATTCTTTAATTCATTTATTCTTTAATTCTCAATTCTTTTATTCTTTAATTCATTAATTCATTAATTTGTTAATTATTTAATTATTTAATTCATTAATTTATTCATTATTCATTTATTCATTACTCTTTCCCACTAACACATTATTAATGTTCCCTAATTTCCCCGGTTAAGAACGATCCCTATTTACCAATACTACATCTACACAAAAAGGGTTTAAATTGCCACAACACTCAAATTACGTGTTTAATTTAATGCGTAGTTTGGGCTTAGTCAATTTTTGGCGCCGTTGCCGGGGAAATTGAAAATCATTTTTAATTTGTTAGTGTATGTATATAAATTGTGCATATTATACTTGTTTATAAATTTTACTTTTGTTAATATTATATTATTATTGTTCTTATTATTTTTGTTATAATGATCATACTTTACTTATTCATAATCTCTAATACATACTTGTTCATAAATGTTCATAATTTTTTTTTTATATATATATTTGTTCATATTCAAATTGTTTATGTAAATTTAAAATTCTATCATACTTGTTCATAATTTAATTTAATTTGTACTTGTTATAAATGCATATTGTACATATTCACTTTTCCTTACTTTTATTTTTTGTTTTCTTTACACTTTCTAACTTTTTCTTTAATCCATTAACTTTAATTTTTTTTCCATAAACTTTTTTCCTTTAACTTTAAATTTATTCCATTAACTTTTTATTCCACTAACTTTTTATTCCATTAACTTTTTATTCTATTAACTTTTATTCCATTAATTTTATTCCATTAACTTTTTATTCCACTAACTTTTTATTCCATTAACTTTTTATTCAATTAACTTTTTATTCCACTAACTTTTTATTTCATTAACTTTATTTCATTAACTTTTATTCCATTAACTTTTTGAAATTTGAAATAAATAAAAAAATCTTATCTTAGCTTTATGTTAGTATTAATTCATACTTGTAAATAAATATTGTATATATGTTACTTGTTACCTTTTATACTTGTTCATAACTTTTATATTTCATAGTATACATGCATACTTGTTCATAATAGATTTTCATTTATATTTGTTTATAATTTTCTTACTTGTTATATTATTCTTGTTCATACTTGTACATAATGTTCATTCTTTTTAATTGTTCATAAATGCTTATGGTAAATATTCACTTTTCCTTATTTTTATTTTTATTTGTAATTAAAAAAAAACATAAAATTCGTAAAAAAAAAAATTAAAAATTAAAAAAAATTTCTTTTTCTTCATTTATTTAATTTTTAAATTCGGAAAAAAAAAATTAATTAATAAAAAATAAAAAATTTCTTTTTCTTCATTTATTCGTAAAAATATTCATTTATCTTCACTTTGTGTTAGTATAAATCTAAATTGTTAAATAAATCTTATACTTATGTTAGTTTGTTAATGAGAAATTGTTTTGTAAATATCATTACTTGTGAATAAAACCATACTTGTAAATAAATTGTTCATACTTGTATAAATTGTTCATACGTAAATTGTCATGTTATATTTGTAAATTGTGCATAAAAAAAAAACATACTTGTAAATAGTTATTGCATTCATGCATTAGTCTCAGCTATATGTAGATCACTTGTGCTTCGAAGTTTAGATTTTGATCTTTATCGGCGATGACTCTTTTGTTAACTCTCACCCACGGTAATTGTTAACACTTGAGTCATCTTAATTCCTCTGGAGTAAGAAATTTTCGAGGGTGATGTCTAGGACAAGAGACGGTACTCATAACGGGTTTTGGGTCTAAGAAAATAGCCCTGCCTCTTATGTGTATTCTTTCTAACCTGGTCACTTTTGAAGTTGCCCAAACAGTTGAATTAATCCAAGATATTTACTTGGGCCGCACGGACGTATAAGTCTCCATTTAAACTTTGAGGCTATGTGAACCATATATATCTTTGACTTCCCCCGACATGTAAATATTGTTTATATCTTAATTTTCATTATTTGTCATGACAAAGTTAACTTGCATCTTTAGTTTAACTAACTTGCATCTTTCATTCTAACTTGCATTTCATCTTTCATTTAACTTGCATTTTTAACTTAACTTGCATCTTTAGTTTAACTAACTTGCATCTTTCATTCTAACTTGCATTTCATCTTTCATTTAACTTGCATTTTTAACTTCACTTGCATATTTAGTTTAACTTGCATTGCACTCTTCCTCTAACTTACATCTTTAACTCACATTGCATCCTTAACTTTAATTTGCATATCTAAACTGCATTCTTAATTAACGTACATCTCTGACTAACTAACTTGCATCTCTGTCTAGGCTGGATGGACGTTAAACTTCAAGCGCTTGTTGGGAGGCAACCCAATGTGTTCCCGGGATGTGAAGGAGTCATCAATACAGATTTGCTATCCTCTACCCTTCACTCTCTTTTATTTTGTTTATTTAATGTTTTCCTATTATTTTCGTAAATCATCTTCCTTACTTTGATTCTATGTTTAATTACTTCGTATTTTCCTACATTGAGGACAATGTAGAATTTAAGTGTGGGGGAATGGTTTACAATTTTAATTGTTCAAAAAAAAAAAACAAAAAAAAATTGAAAAAAATTATAAAAAAAAAAGGGTGAAAAAAAAAATGAAAAAAAAATATTATTGTTTTTTTTTGAATCTTTTTGTTTTAACTTAGTGTTTTTATGAGTCTTAAGTTGCCATTTAACTTGTCAATGATATAAATGAACGGAAATGAATATGTTATGGCTATAAAGATGATCACTACAACTTGAATTTGTTTGTTAATATTTTGTGATTAAGTGTTATAACTTGAAGATAATGCATGTAAATTGGCATATAAACGAGCATAATAAGATAAGTATGAATCATATGAACCTTATGTGAGCTTTAGAACTTTATATACATCTTTGATGAGTGATTCATAAGTTCTTTGTTTAAATTGATATACATATGCCTCATAACTACTTGCAATAGATTTTAATGAACTCTAGAGTACTAGAACTTATTTTATGTGATTTTCAAAGCTTTTAAGTCAATAAACTCTCTGATTTTGGAAATGATTAAGGCATTAGGGTTAACACCACAAATTCAAACATCCATGTTCCCTATTTTGTGCGCACAAGTTGCGACCCCCTTAGTTTTAACCCTTTTGAGCCCACATTAAGCCTTTCTTTCATCACCATGATTATCTAAACACTTGAGCTTAGTATAGACATCATTTACCCTTGTTCCAAGAACTCGGTTGAAGACATAATGATTGTGTAAAGAGAAAATAATGATGTTGGAAAGACTTTTATGTGAATTATTTGGATTTACCGACTCAAGCTTTGTTGTATTGTTGACACATGTTATTACCTTGATATAAAAAAAAAAAAAAGAGAAAAAAAAAAAAAAAAAGAGAAAAAAAAAAAAAAGTTGAGTCTCGATCAAGGTAATAAGGTTTGGTTATGTAATGTTTGAGTTAAGTCCCTTACATTTATAAATCCGACACAAAGAATGATTGTGAGGCCCAACATGATGGAATTAGGCCTATGTTCGAAGGGATGGATTACTGACATCATTGCACTAAGGTTGGGAAGCTATGATACGTTTTGGGAGTCTTTTGAGTCTTGGAACGAATTTGAGCACCACTTGTCCTATATATTCCTTGCCTCTAAACTTAGCCCCATTACAACCTTCGTAAAGACCTTATGATCCTTAAGATGGTAAATTTTGATTAGTGGAGTCAATCACTTGAGTAAGCTTATGGTTTTGGTTCATTTGTGCAAGTATGTTTTGTTTTTATCTTGAGGTGTTTGTTTGAGGTTTTGCAAAAGTACTTCATTTCGATTATGTGAGTATCTCTCACATACTTTGAGTGCAAACACAAACCCTCACAAATTGAGTGAATTTATGAGTGCATATCCTTGTGAGTTGATTCATACTTATTTTGTTCATGTTAAGATCCAATTCACCATATTTACTCATTATCTTACTTGTTGAAGCATTTTGTTACCATATATTAACTTTTGAATTCCATATGCTCAAACGCTTTAAGTGAAAATCTTTTATGCCATGATTGTAATAATGAAATATTGAGACAAATGGTTAATGGTTTACTTATTTTGAATTCGTAGTTTAATTTTAGTATTTGCTAGGGACTAGCAAAGTTTAAGTGTGGGGGTATTTGATAGGTCATCAAATAAGCATTATTTTATATTATTTTATACCCTTTATACTTAGCTTTTAATATTAAAATATTAAATAAATAGATAAAATAATTTATTTTGTGTTATTTTTGTTTAAATAAATAAAGTTTGTAATTTGGAGTATTTTGGCGAAAGAATCTTCCCGATCGGAATTATAACGAAGAAATTATGGACGAATTTCGGTGAAATATTACTAAATTAACTAAATAAATTAATTAATTTTTATTTTGCAGCCCAGCCCAACGGAAAAAAGAAAAAAAAAAGAAAAGAATTAAAACCCAGCCCGCCTGCAATCACCGGCCCAGTCCGTGCGGCCCAGAGTTCCAGCCCAGGCGAAGCCCAACGCGTCAGCCCACCTCACCAGCCCCATAATTTCCTTCGGCGTGCGCTTGCCGATCCTTTCTCATTTACTTCAGCGCGCGCGTACCGATCACCAGAAGCCAGCCTCAGCGCGCGGCAGCCGAATTTCTTCCCTTCTGATCAGCAGCAGCCCACCGAAACCTGCTCCTCTCTGCTGCAGCTGCCCGCCGAACAGTCTTCCTCCCTTTCCAACAGGGGCTGCCAGCCATTTTTCCCACTTTCCAGCACAAAATCAACTTAAATCACATATAAACATCATCACAAATCTTTATTACTCATCATTCCATTGTTCCACATTTTTTATTGTATTTTTATATTATTTTTGATAGCTTTTTCCACCTATAAATAGGGCTTCAATTCTTGTATTTTGGGGAGTCCCCAATTAGTTTCATTCTTCCATTTCTTTCTTAGTTCTTAGTTCTTAGTTCTTAGTTCTTAGTTTAGTTCTTTTATTTCTCTCTTTTGAGAGACAATTTTGGGGACCATTTTAACTTCTTGTAGATTTTCTTATTAATTAGCTTTCTTTTAATTCTTGTTCTTAATTTATGTTATTTTTATTTTTCTTAATTTCATTTCTTCTTTACTTTGTTCTTGTGATATTTCTTTGAGATCTCTTAAACACATTTTTATGCTTTCCTTAAGAAATACCTAGGCCAAGTAATTCTAAGGCAATTCAAGAGTTTTAAGACCGAATTCCTCGTATTTCTTCTTCCATCTTCACAAGTTTCCTGCCGCTGTTCGGTGATTCTTGTGAAAATCCATACTTCTCTACTTAAATTCTTGTTATTGTTATTGGTTTTACTTATAATTCAATATATGTGTTGGTATTTTCTTTCTAACATTTGTAAGTAAGAATGCAATCTCCATGTGTTTTACTTTTTGAGTTTCTTTTACTTCATATGTTTTAGTACTTAAACTTCAATTCGAAACTAAATGTTGATCCGCTGTTCGGGGCATTTAGGATAGAGTTGAAGAGATTTAATGTTTGATCGCTGTTCGGCGCATTAAATCACTTACTTAAGGTGAATCATATTATAAGTAATAATCCGCTGTTCGGTGCATTTATAATATGAAAAATGTATGCATGTATTTGAGATGATTAAGGTATGATTTCGTGATTGGTTCAATATGAGCATGATGTTAGAGTGTTGGTAAAAATATGTGTTTGAAGAAAATTCACTAGTACAAAGGTTAAAGTAGAAGTAAAATTAAGTATTTAATTATTTTTACTTGTTTTATTTATTTTATATTTACAACTCTTTTCAAAACCCCCCTTTTCAATTCTCAATTCTTTATTCTTTTATTCTTTATTCTTTTATTCTTTTATTCTTTTATTCTTCTTTTCTACTTTTAGTTTATTATTCTTTGATTCTTTCATCTCTTTATTCTTTTATTCTTTAATACTTTTAGTTTATTATTCTTTGATTAGTTAATTCTTTAATTCATTTATTCTTTAATTCTCAATTCTTTTATTCTTTAATTCATTAATTCATTAATTTGTTAATTATTTAATTATTTAATTCATTAATTTATTCATTATTCATTTATTCATTACTCTTTCCCACTAACACATTATTAATGTTCCCTAATTTCCCCGGTTAAGAACGATCCCTATTTACCAATACTACATCTACACAAAAAGGGTTTAAATTGCCACAACACTCAAATTACGTGTTTAATTTAATGCGTAGTTTGAGCTTAGTCACACTACTCACAAGTGCACAAACTATCACACAGTCACATCTGCACTACTCACAAGTGCTACACTAAGCGTAGGCCAATATCCAGCCACACCCTCGGGATCAGACACCTCTGGGCTCAACCCTCGGGCTCAGTCACATCTGGGCGAACACATCCCCAGGCTCAGACACATCCGAGTGGTACATCCAGGCTCAGTCACATCCGAGAAGCTGGCTTACCATAGGATTAACTCATAATCCTACAATCACATCCCCCAAGCTCCGGTCGTCTGGGTAATCCCCCCAAGCTCCGACCGTCTGGGCATTTCACAATCACAATGAAAACCATCTCGGGATTACATCCCAAAAAATTTCAATCAAATCTTGACTTCATACAAAGTCAAGATCATTCCTTGACTGGGTCTCAAGCCCCAATTACCATTTATACGTAAATCTTTAAAATCGCATTTAAACCAATAAAATAATCCAGAAATCATCATTGACTCACCAACTAAGTCCAAATATCATTTTAGAAATCCTTTTGACTCCGGGCCTAGCTCAAAACATCATTTGCACGTTCCTCAGAAAACGTGCCCGAAAGGCTGATTAAAATAATCATAAAATCACAAGAAATCATCAATTTCATCAAATTCACAAGTGACTCCAAATCCGAGTAAAAATCACTATCCAGTTGGGTCTCATGCCCAAAATAACATTTTCACGCAAATCCATGCGTTCGCAACCTCAGTTGCTATTTTCACGTAAATCCACGAAATTGATCCTTGACTCATACCTGAGTCAATACATCATTCCCAATCCATGACTCATAACTCGAGTCCAAACATCATTTTCAATCAATTTCAATCCCGGACTCATAACTCGAGTCCAAACATCACTTTTAACCAATTTCATAATTTCTCGAAAATCGTGCCAAAAATAATATAATAATCCGTAAAATCGAGAAATCACCGGATTGAAACATCAATCATGCCAAAGCATATAAAATCATATAATAAATCATTTTAAATCATATATGCATGCATCACGGTTAGAAAACAAAGTCCACTCACACACACCGTCTAAACGGTCCGTTTCCGAGCTGCACGTTTTTCTGTAAATTCTGGAAATCACAATTCCTGTCCAAAATCATTATAATGTGTTACTAACATCTCAAAATACTTCATATAATTTTCCCCAATTTTTCTGGAATTTAAATACGTATTTAACACGTAAATCAAAACTTCGGATACGCGGAACATTAACGAAACGATATCTGATTTCCTCGAAATCAGTGTCAAAATGTTCGTTACACTTAGAGGATTCAAAGTCATGTTGACCTCACCTTGAAACAAGGCCTCACGCGCCCTCACGCGCCGCCGTGAGTGGCTGCACATGAAACTCACGCGCCAGCTACAATAACTCGTCTTCCTCGCCCGTTTTACTGTAATTCGGGTCCTGCAACCCGTGTGACAACCCGGTTCAATTCCTATCAATTCGACACCGATTTCAACAATTGAACATTCAGTTAGCTTCGGTGTAAGTCCAATTAGAGTTCTGAAACATCAATTACACAAAACCTTACCTTAATCCTTCAAATCAAGGATGAACATTCGAAGAATAGTCGACTCTGTTCATCCTCGAATCTCCACAATTTCCCAACGTTTTCCTTCAAATGACGCATCAGGGAGCTTCGTGGGGTTCTCTTAAACACCTTTGCAAGTTCAATTTCACCGTACCATGTCTCAATTCCCACAACTCAAGCTCGAAATTTCAGAAAGCTCTCTCCCTCATTTCTACCTCAAATCAACCTCAATTTCCCTCAAATTTCACTGGGTTCAACTCGTATAAATCCCAGGAAGCTAAAGAAAGCTTCAATTTCGATCCCCAGAGCTCATGGTTTAAAATCTGAATTTCCCCCCCAAAATTTCTGAAATCTGTATTCCAGTCTCCTTCACTCACTCAATCCCTCGTGTTTTCCCAGTTCAATTCAATCTCACTAAACTCTCAATTTCTCACTCACGAGCTCAATAATGGAAGAGGAATGGTGGACAATTTTAGACTCACTTCTCAGTTTTGCTTTCTTCACGGGTAAGAAAACAAAGAAGAAGAAATGGTTGATTAAGTATAATTAAGTATAATTAACAAATAATAAAACATCATAATGATGTTTTCCCCAAAACATGGATCAGACTTTAGGCCCTAAATCAAGGGATGGGTGACACTTGTCACTCATCCAGGTGTGTTCAATCATCGGGTACTTTTCACAATAAAATAATATTTTAATCGAAATCCCAGTTTGTTCAGTTAATCGATTCTGTTCCCATTACCATAACTTCGTCGTCGAATCTCCGATTTCGGTATGCCGCCTGCCATTGGATTCGTATCAACGCGACCTACGTAATGGTCCTTGGCCCTCGTCCATTGGACTTCCCGGGTCAAAAGTCAACATTTGACCCCTTTTTAGCCAAATTACCAAAATACCCCTCAACTTCCGAACGTCATAACTTCTTCCTCGAATGTCGGAATCGAACGTGCCACCTGCCTATGAACTCGTGACGTCCAGAGCTACGTCACAGTCATCGGTAAAAGTTCGTTTGACCGCCCGAACTAAAAGTTAACATTTTGCCCAAGCCCAGGGGCAAAACGGTCATTTTGCACAATTCGTTCGATTTCACTCAACTAATCCCAGATTAGTCATTCTAAACCATAATTAATTAATATATAATTCTGTTACTCGGGACGAGTCATTACATAAATCCTTCAAATCGAAGATGAACTTTCGAAGAAGCTCTGGGCACTGTTCATCCTTCGAAATTCATCAACCTCACTCGATTTCTTTCAATTGATCCACCCAGTAGCTTCAGTGGACCATGAGAAACTGTTTCCCCAACTCAATTGTATCGTTTGATCACTCAATGATCACGACTCAACTTTGACACATGTTTACTGTCGTTTTGTCCGTTCAGAGTCAATTGGGCATCAAATTCCTTCGTTCTTGATGTGGATCGACTCGTACTGATCTCATGAAGCTAAATGAAGCTTCATTTTCGATCCTCAAGGCTCCAAATTTGAATTTCGGATTTTCCCTCCAAACTTCCAAATTTTTGATTCTCAATCTCCTTCTCTCTCTCAGTCCCTCGTGTTCCCCAGCTAATTCAGTCTTTCAAAACTCTCAGTTTCTCACTCTCGAGCTCAGTAGTGGAAGGGAAATGGTGGACAGAATTCAAACTCTCACTTCTCTGCGTTTTTCTTGTTCACTGGTTAAGAAAATAGAGATGTAGATAATTAATGAGGATTAAGAAAGATTAAAATGATTAATGGTGATTAGAAAATAATAAAACAGAATGGTCACCCCGGGATCCGATCCACCAGTAAACGTTCCTGGTAATTTTTTTCAACTGTTCCTGAACAACAATTGTCAACAATCCCTGCTGCTCCTAGCATCACAATCACCCTGACCAACCATCAGTCTCCAAAATCCGAACAGTCACCATCCTGGGATCCAACCAACCAATAACACCACGGCTCCAAGTCACTGGGCTCGCATGAAAATCGGCCCTTCTAGAGGTCTAACCCCACTGAAACACAACATCTAATGCCTAATAGAACCAATCTAATGTCCTTTCCTATTTAACTTTCCTATCTTTATACTCGGTACTAGGCTGATAACGGGGCTGTCATTGTGGAGGCAACACGTCTGAAACAAAACTATCATGCACACCTAGTGTACGATCCCACAGAGAGCAACCCAGTACTCTGATACGGAATTGACAAAACCCTCCCTGTAAATCCTTATCGATTAGCATAAAAGGATCTTCTCCCGTCTGACACGTCATTGCAAAATTACTAAAGTACCCTTGATATTAAAATAAGCATACTTACCACGTGTCAGACAAGAGATACTACTATACCCTACTGGGGATATCCAGAGTACACAGATCCAGGTGATGCCTTGGTCTTCATACAGCCCATGTCTGCGATCAACCTAGAGGGTGTCAAAACCAATAAAAAGTGTGAGTGGACAAAAAAAAAGTATCGGGAAACCATTTTCCGAAAACATTGTTTAAACCTTATGATTTAGAAAACATGCATGCATAGTCCAATAAACCATTACTTTTAATAAATCAACAATAATTATAAAACAAGGATCCAACCAAAAACACATAAATAAATAAAGGCACCCTGACCCACCATCTACTGAAATCATCGACTCTAAGTCATTTTGAAAAACTTTGCACATATTACAAATAATAAAGGCCAAACCTTATCTCGCTGGTCCTACCAGCCATAAGTCAAACCTCATCTTGCTAGTCCAATTAGTCTGCTAGTCCAACTATTATCCCATCTGTACTACTGGTAGACAACTATGGATCCACAGAGTCAAATCCGCCGGCATGTGTCGAGTCCAGCTCTAACCACGTCTTACTTCGTCTCTGGGTATCCACGGAGTCCAACTCTGGAATAACGATCAACTCGCTTGAGGTTGACTAATCCAGAATATATAATATAACCGAAATAATAATACTTTGAAACTTAGGCACCAACCCAAAACAGTTTCCACACGAGCACTAGCCCAAACAGTTTCAACACCAGCACTAGCCCAAAACATGCTTTTCCAAAACCACCATAATTCATTATTCATAAATAAAAATCATAAATACATTCCAAATCCAAGCATATACTCAAAAATAATAATCATGCTAAACCATAGCATAAAATTAGTGAAAACATATAATAATGCATGCATCAGAGTTATGAAAGAAACTGTCCACACACAGTAGCACCAATCGCTCAAAATCTGAGCCGTAAGCTAATCTGAAGCCTCTGAGACCTCCATACCTGTCAAAATCACACCTGGGGTCACTATCAATCCTTATAAGTCCATATAAGAAACCCCCAAAAACCCCGGAACTACATTATTGGATTGACCTGAAACCACCATTATTGGATTCATGACGTCAAAACCTTTCAAACAAGACCAGCTTCACCCCGAAATTCGAGGCCCATGTGCCCACACGCTCCGATCAAAGTTTCAACCACTCCCCGTCTATGCTGACGTGAGCCCTAGTTGACATCATCTAGCAGCACCTGACAGCATTGCCACTTGGTACCCTCTAACATGTGCCATGTGACACCACTTGATAGCTGCCACATGTGACTTGCTGACGTCATCATGATGTCACCTACTGGAGTCATGTTGACATCATCATGTCACGTCATCTCTAATAACCTCTAACAAAATGCCACATGGCACAAACCAAACACGTTCATGTGGCCTGACATGATGATGTCACCTGCCACATCATCGTCGTCAACCTCTCGTGGGTTGACGTGCAAGTCTGCAATCGAGTTTTGTTATCTGAATGGTGACCCAGCTCCCAACTCGTTGTTTTACGTCCATTCTCTGTCATTCTTTCACCGTTATATCCGCAATCTACCCAAGAATTCATCTACGGTCTAAAACTAGGAAAACTCACTTGAAAACTTCTGGCCAAGCTCGATTCCTCACGGTTGTCCTTCGAGCTTCCACTTGGGCTCCTCCCTAGGTCTATTTCAATCCATTTCTAGCCTAGTCCACTCACACAACAATAGAGAAGACACCCATGGCCTTAGTTTAGTGTTCCAACGTCAAAAATGGGAAACCAAAAAATTCAAGATTTTGGGTCACGAGTTTTTACTTGTCTTCTGGGTTCCCAACTAGCCTACACGGCTATTCTTCCTTCCACCACCTTCCTCTCACTCTCAGGTTACTCTCTCCTTCACAAAAAATCCATAGGTGATGGATGAATGTAGGACATAGGGTGGGGTGGTTTAGGTGTGTGTGTTTAACAAAAGGAGAGATGTACAAGATGTAATAGATATGGACCAAAGTAAGTGACACTTGTCACTCATCCTATGGTCCCCATTTATATATTTTGGGCCTCGCACAAACAGACAAAAATCAACTTTTCTCGTAAAATGTGCATCTTAAAATCCTGTTAAATTCGTCTTAGACCCGTAATATAACCGTACGATGCTCAAATTCGAATTGTCTCCTATCTACGTAATCGCAATCCCACGATCTACGCAATGGGTCTCGGTAAACGTACAAATAACTTGTTGGGTTAAAAGTCAATATTTTTCCTGCAGAGGGGCAAAATCGCCATTTCACCTCAATTAATCTCGAAAATCCTTGATTAGATTAATTCTCGATAATCACGAAATTTCAGGTCGGGTCGTTACAATGATGAACCATGCATGAGACAATGATCGAGTAATAATAAGATAGTTAAATAACAAGTCGAGAACAAACATGTTGATATGTTATCAACATGTTTGTATCAGATACAAGTATAGTGAGTAATTAATAATATAACAATATATACTCTGTCATGATTTAAAAAAAAAAAAAATCAATCAGCAAACAAACTGATATTAACGCGCATAAAAGTTGTACAATTAATTAAACAACCAAATAAATAAAGCCAAGTTTGATACTTTGTATAAGGAACTTAATAGGATAATATAATGTGAAACTAGTGTTTGGTACAACTCATATTAATTAGCCACCAAATAAATTATTATAATTGAGTACATTTATACGGTCCACACCCGCTAAAATAATACTCTCAAAATTGTTCGTATTGAATAGTCCGATGAGTAGCAATCTTAAAAAGTGTAACAATATATAGTAATAATAATAATTATTATTACTATTATTAAAGTATAATGATAATAAATTAATAATGATTAAATAAATAGTAGTAATAATAATATCAAAGAATTAATTGAATAAAAATATAATAAATAGTAAATAATAATAACAAAAATCATTGATAAATAATAATAGATATCATTAATATGGGTAATTAGAAAGAGGAACTTTTAGAGTCCAATATACTACATTGAATAATAACAGTAACTAAATACTCATTTAAAATTTTGATTGTTGGTTAATCTGTATCATCTTCTTTAGCCCGTTTTAGGGAATTAGACTATGGGTTTCGCATTTGAGGTTAGCCTCCGGTTATCGCAAAATTGTAATTTTTGATTTTTTTTCTTCTCCGTAACGGGTTACGAGGCGTTGTGTTCTAAAGATGCATACTATAATCAATGTATCTATATTTTATAATTCGTGTATATATTTCTGCGTATAGTTATATTCAATGTACTTTTCTCCACCTATAAGTATATTGTAAGCATTTGTATATTTGGTAGTTTAACTAAATTTAAAAGTGTAAAAATAATAAAAAATAAATTTTCTAATGTCTAAACAGTGCATTAATATAGAATGAAAAATAAGTAATAGGCATATAATCATTAACTTACCTAGTATATCATAATTTCTACACGTATGACTATAATCAGAAGGAAGAAAAAAAAAATTAACAGTTAGATAAAATACTTGTATGATTGTAATTTGAAAAATTATCTGATAGTATCAAAGAATTTTAGATGAATTAAATGACTCCTAAAAATAAATATGTGAGAAATTAATTTAGAAAAAAAATATCATATCAACATAAATAAAAATTAAATATAAAATAATTAAGTTTCGAAAATTTGTCATCCACATCTGTCTAGACTCCCAACAAATAGGTTTAGTATGGAATAGTTGGTAAAAATGTATAATAGGTATTAGGAAAAAAAATTAAGTAGAAAAAGGTAAAATCTTTAAATAAAATCTAGTAAATCATTAAATGGACTAACTTATAAGTTATACCTAAAAAAATTAGATTTATTCATAATTATTTCAATTAATTTTTGTGATACAAATATTTCTTATTAACTCATATAATATAATCTGATCAATATAATATTTCATTTTTTTTAATCTGGTTGAGCATCAAACGACCGACTGAATAATCAGTCTATTCGATAGACATATTGTCTATTCGACTAAAATAGTCAACACAATACGTCATACCAAACGAGGCCTACAATTAATTAAATAGTTTCAAACGAAGCTCAGCAAAATCCAAAATCATCCATAGACCTAACAAATTATCGTCATTTCCTGAAGTAGAAACGTACTTCGTCATTGATTTGGCATTGGAAAATCTGTAGAGCATGGGACGAATATGAGAAAACTTGATTTCTAGTTATTCAGTTGTTAAAAAAGTGACTCGAGGTCATATATTAACAAAGAGCTTGATAAAAAGGACCAAAAATCCTAATCTAACTACATTGATCAAATACAATATATGAGTGACCAAGCAATGACGGAGTTAAGGGTATATGTAGCCATGGTCTAAATTGTTTTAGTCAAAACTAATTGTATTTAGACCTAATAAATTCTATTTAAAATATATATATACGTAATAACAAGTTCTTGCTAAATTTTAAACAGACAAGCAAAACATGCATAATACAAGAATTAACAATCACACCAATCAAAATTTAATTCTATAAATCGATAGACTAGGCGGACAAACATGCTTGGTCCTCGAACAAGTTGCAATATTGCGGCATTATTGGGAAATAAATCAGATTATAATAAAATTCTTAATATCTTTTTTTTTTCCTACTTTTAATATTAAACACTTATTTTATTAGGAAAAAAATTAGATTAAGAGAATTATTAATATTTTTTTTCTTAAACTCTTAGTATTTTGGGCAGTGTTAAATGCATTTTTTAAATTAATTATACAAATAAAATATCTAACCTTTTGGGATGTACGTGTGAACGTTCTAATGCATGATAAGGTGTAGATTTGTTGATGGGTCCGCCGTACGAAGTGTGGGACGAGGTTGTTTAGTTTTGTCTAATTTGTAATTAATTACAATGCAGTACAATTTTTAATGAAGATTTGGACTCTACTCTTTTGGTTGCAGAAAAGGACCCGTAAATCCAGTGACAACATTCGATATGTGTTTTGAGTTTTGACTCACAAGGCCAAGTGTTCATTGTTTTCAAAGTTCTCTGTATTTTTAATATCGATACACCTGGGAAAACGTGGTTGGCTGCTGCTTAATTGATCAATTATTATTGAATAATAATATTACCAAGCAAAACCAAAACAATGTCATGCCCAATTCCAAGACCAAGATTATTATTTTGTATTGCGGGCAGCTTCGTTAACCGCAAGGAAATAGCTACGTTGATATTGTAAACTAGCTTCACTATCCCAAGATTATAATAAGCTCACTTTATTTACATCTACGCCCTTCCAAGTCCCAACTGCCCTATTAAGGAGGTAATTAATATGGAAACCCAAAGTAGAATACAGATAGATCTGGTCCGGTTTGGTCTGGTACTATGGTTTGAAAGTTAAGAATAATGCTGGAGGTAGTAATTAAAATTCTAATTTTTAATTACTAACTAATGTGGCAGCTGATGTAGCATATGAGTTGGTATAAATTCGTCCAAGCCTCGAGGACATGTAAATCACCAAGAATAATGAGAAAAGTTTTAGAAATAAATCGAGTACATAAAACGAGGAGCAATTGCCAAAACGTGAAATCAAGTTGAGGGAGTTTAAAGCATTTACTAAATCTTCAGGAAGATGAAATTGGTCAAAACGGAAATGCCCTCAAGGGTCTGAATGGTAATTGCAAGCGATTCCCAAAATCAATGTTTAAAATCATTTATATGATTGAGTCACATATGGAGTAGAACTCCTGATTGTAAATACGCGATTTGATATAATAGAAAACCAAGTCATAAAAAAAGGATTTAACATATAGGTTTAGTGAAATGAATGAGACTAGCATCAAAATGTGACACGTCATGATACGTGCCACAATTTGACACCGTGAAAACTTAATTTAGCTCGGCAAGGTTGAATCAACGCAAGTAAGAGAATTCACAAGGTTAAACAAAAGTCGTAAAAAAAACTCAATAATAAGGTAGAACCGTTTGCAAAAAATTGTGAATTCGTTTTTAGTGCCAAACTAGACATAACCCATATTTAAAACAGCAGGTAGAATAAAAAATATGTCAAATAAACAATAACACAAAGAATACGTGAATGGAATGGCTAGAGTGCATGCGAGAAGGGTATGAGTAATAACAACTATAAAACGAGGACAGGGTACTCATACCGCAATCATAATGATCACAAGTTCTAAAGACGAGGAAAGCACCATGAAGTGATTTTGCTTCTTATGCTGCTGGGAGATCCACAACGATTGGGCAGTAAGAAGCCTACGATAGGTCGAGATTTTTCCTATATCAATAAGAATGACGCTAGGAATGGCAACAACCTAGCAACTTCATCGTCATCGTCCAATGAGTTCCTAGCAATGAAAGGAGCATGCAAACACACAATCCAATTCCTCTCAACAAGACGAAGTTAATAGTGGGGATTAGTGTAACAACCCGTCCTAAATATACAGGATTAATTATGGATTAATCAAGATTAATTGAGGATTAGCGGACGATCAGGGTAAAATGACGATTTTGCTCTTGGATGAGTGAAAATGTTGACTTTTGACTCGGACAGTGAAATGCATGAGGAATAAAATCCATTACGTAGATCGAGATAATACGAGTCCGTAGACAGGCGACACGTCGAAATCGGACATCGTACGAGAAAATTATGGGTCAATGACGATTTTAGGAATTATTCACGGTTGCACGAATTACGAGAATTTGACTTTTGGGATTTGAAATTGGGGCCCAAAATATTTTGGCCTAGACCAATGGATGAGTGACAAGTGTCACCCATCCATTGATAGCCATCACATATACATGCATCGAAACCATTTTTCCTTCTTTCATTCATCCAAAATTGAAACCAACCCCTCCCCCATTTCATCTTCTTCATCTTGCATCATTTGAGACCACAGAGAGGGGCTGAGGACATGAGAGAGACTGAGAGACGACGATGGAGATGACGGAGGCCACGACGGTGGCTGGAAGCCGTGAAACAAAGGTAAGCCATGGGGGGTGTTTGATTTTGGGTTTTGATTTTGATGTTTTGGATCGAAAATAAGGCCATATTCATGTTCTTGGAGCTCATACGAGTTTGTAGGATTAAAAATGGAAGGTTTTGGACGACGGGAGTGGCCAGGAGAAGGATTCAAAGTTTGGCCGAAACTTTGGAAGCTCATATCTTCAAAATCATGTACTTTCTCTCAATTTTGGGTTCAGATTTGGATTCCTTGGCTCGAGTAGATAGATTTCCATATAAAGAACGTAAGATTTGGTTGAGAATTGAGAAAGTTATGAAGGTTTGAAAAATTGGACAACAATGCAGTTTTCTGGCTGGTGAACTAGACGGCGGCGCGAGTCATATTCTCTAGTGAGAGCATGACGTGATCATGATGACTTCAGCATGCCACGTGGCAGTGCCACATCAGTGTGACACATGGAAGGGGTGGCAAACACGTGTTATAAGGTGTCAGTGACACGTGGTAGGGTGTCACGTCAGCAGCTGACTTTAGTGTTAACCGTTGACTTTTCGTTGTTTGAACTTTGAACGGAGCGTGACGATGCGTGGGTACCAATTTTGAGATCAAATGGATATTGTACAAACAAATTCGAAGTTCTGAATCCAATGGTGGTGGTTTCAGGTCGATCGGAGATCGTTTGGTAGGTCGTTTGGAGTTTTTTAGCCTCAATAAGTGTGTTTGGGACACGTTGACTATTCCGAGAGTTTTGAGGGTCTATGTTTTGTACTTGTATAGGTTGATAGTGACCTTTGGGTATGATTTGGATAGGTCCAGACGTTCCGAAGATGTTGGATTAGCCCCAGAGAGGCTTACATCGTGAATTGTGAGCGCGCGACATGTACGGCCTGTGAGTGGACTTTGATTTATGAAATGATGCATGCATAACTGATTTATATGTTTTATGACTATGATTTGAGATGCAAAGATTGCATATGATTTAATTATGATTTGTGTTGATGATTTGGCATTTTTGTTGAAAATGTGATATTGCACGTATTTTGATATTGCTGTTGTTATATGATACTTGGGTTTAGGCCGAGTATTCTACGTGCATGTGATTTATGTGATTTAAATGGTTTCACGGAGAGGCGTGAAACCGAGGATTTGACTATCCGTTTTGAGTGATTTCACGGAGATGCGTGAAATTAACATTTCGAGCTTAAGTCCCAGTTGGAAATCACCTTTGACTTTTTGTGATCTAGAAAAGTGACTTGAATATTGAAATGATTTTCGAATTTTGAAATAATATTTAGGCTTATGTTCCAGTTGATTTGACAGGACCCGTCCCAACTGGACCTCGATAACCGTGCCCGGTCCTGCTCCCATCTGACAAGTCAACTGAAGTCCCGAAACTAGCGTTCAGCACCTATCAGACAAGGGATAACTGCCGCTCATGCCTCCGCCTCGAGATCAGCCCCGAACGTTGTGCCACGGCCTGGAGGGTTAACAAAATAGAAAAATGTGAGTGGACAAAATTATATTCGTTAAAACACATTGATAAAAGACATCATTTACCCTCCAGTTTATCAAACCATGCATGCATAGAGGAAAAACATATGAATGACAATCACCGGCTTTCCAGCCAATCCACATAACAAGTCAACTCCCGGCTCGCAGGCCGTTCCGGCTCTCAGGCCAAACACATGAAATCATAACCACCTGGCCACATAGACCAGAACTCGTACTCAATACCATTACGTAATCACAATCAACATCAACAGAACTATGCACAAGGTCAACAATCAATTACTCAATTAATCAATCAATCAATCCGCACTATTCACAAGTGCACAAACCATCACACTGTCACACCGGCACTACGCGTAGGCCATAACCCGTGCCTCAGTCGTCTGGGAAGTCACCCCGAGCTCCTACGCAGAAGTTATATTTTGATAATTTGGGTTTTAAAATCCAATTTTAATAGTTGAGATACTATTTGAAATCAACCATATAATTTTGGTACTATGTAGTTTATTCAAAGAATAAGTGAAAAATAAAAAAGTTTTATAAGTTGGATTAATTAATTAATTAACGTTTTAATAAACTTGAAGGAAAAATACTACAAGATAGAGATATCTTAGAGTAATTATTATTGTGATTAGGGAATTGAAAAGTTTCAAAAATATTATTATGAGAATTGTTAAAATATTAATATTTTTAAGGACTAATCAATGGATATGAAAATGCGGAAGTAAGCAACCAAACATGCGAAACATATTCGGCAGCTGGAAGCTACCAATTTAGTTTGGAGGGTACGGCACTCATGTACTGTACGTACACCGAATTCAGTTATTCAAACATCAATACTGGAAAGTTTCCAAAGAAAATTACTTAATCAGATTTGATACTTAACCCTTGTACAAATATCAATTTTTTTTTTCTTTCCATTTCTTTCTATATGCGACACATATCATCTTCATAGATCTAATTAAACTATACAGAGATTTTGGGCTTATGTGTGAGGACCTGTGCCCTGGAGGCATGGTTAGCAATCTCACATCGCCCGGGGAGATCTGGGGGATGCGCCTTGTATGTGTGGGCGCGCATCTATCCAACAAGAGGCCTCCTAGGAGCTCACTAGCTTTGGATTCCTTGGGAATTCCAAAGTCAATCCCAAGATGGGTGACCCACTGGGAAGTTGCACGTGAGCTCCCGGGAACAAAACCCTTCATGCAAAGCTGGTGGGTCCGTGAGTCCGCGAGTCCAGATGTGACAATATCTTGTTGGGTAGAGTTGGCCAGTTTTCGATGCGCATCTCTAACTCAAATGAAGCCCTTTGGGAGCTCACTGGCTTTGGATTCCTTAAGAACTCCAAAGTTAAACGAGTTTGGGCTGGTGCAATCCCGGGATGGGTAACCCATTGAGAAGTTACATGTGAGCTCCCGAGAACAAAATCGTGAAGGCTAGGCCTAAAGAAGACAATATCCTGTTGAAGAAGGTCGGGTCGTGACAATTTGGTATCAGAGCCTAACCTCGGCCGAAATTGATTGTGCCAGCGAGGACGCTGGGCCCAAAGGGGATGGATTGTGAGGACCCGTGCCCTAGAGGCATGGTTAGCAATCCCACATCGCCCGAGGAGATCTTGGAGATGCGCCTTATATGTGTGGGTGCAAATCTATCCAATAGGAGGCCTCCAGGGATCTTACTGGCTTTTGATTCCTTGGGAACTCCAAAGTTAAGCGAGTTGAGATTAGTACAATCTCAGGATGGATGACCCACTAGGAAGTTGTACGTGAGCTCCCGAAAACAAAACCCACAGGCAGAGAGAGTGAGTCCGCGAGTCTAGATGGGACAATATCTTGTTGGGTAGAGTTGGCCAGTTGTCCCTGTGCATCTCTGACTCAAATGAGGTTTTTTGGGAGCTCACTGGCTTTGGATTCCTTGGGAATCCAAAGTTAAGCAAGCAGAGGCTGGTACAATCTTAGGATGGGTGTCCCAATGGGAAGTTGCACGTGAGCTCTCGAGAAAAAAACCGTGAGGGTTAGGCCTAAAGCGGACAATATCTTGTTGGAGAAGGTCAGGTCGTGACAGGTGACCTATTAGGAAGTTGCACATGAGTTCCCAGAAATAAAACCACGAGGGCTAGACCCAAAGCAGAAAATATCGTGCTAGGTGGATCAGGTCGTGACATTATGACCCTATTGAGATGATATGCCGGGCTTGTGACCCTGTTGAGATTTGGTTTTGGGCTGAGACCCTGTTAAGGAAATGGCTTTGATTGATAAACTGTTTTCACCGAGACCATTCTATTGAGGTTGATACGGCTCTGGAGTGAATATGTTTCCCCGGAGATGGACTCCGGTAGGAATATGTTTCTCCGGAAAGGTCCCGATGGCCTCTGGGATGCGCTGTGTCCCCTCTTGGAGAGGTCACGAAGCATTGCATGTTGTCGAGCAGCCAAGGAAGGCTCGACTCAGAAGTGCTTATGATATATGTGATCGATCGTTGATATGTTCACGACGATATATGGAACGTTGGCCGGTGTTATGTTCACGGTGACGTGCTCGGACGTGAGCAGTCATCAAGCTAATGTGCACGCGTTGCTTGGATATCGTGACTGATGATGATGATGATGATATGAGAGGTGACAGATGTTTTTCACCGGTATTGACTTGAGAAATATTTTTCACTGATTATGGATTTTAAATGCAAAATGATCTGATTTTTAAAAAAACATTTGAGATACTTGTTTTCTGATGCATGCATGCTTTTACGTGCATGTTATAAACATCTTTGTGCTAAATGGTTTTATAAACTGTTTATTTTTTTTCACTCACAACTTTTGTGGTTTTTGATATCCTTCAAGTTGATCGCGGATGTGGGCTATAGTAAAGACCAAGACATCACATGTCGCTACGTACTCCACAAGTCACTGTGCACTCTGATAACCCCGAACAGGTTACGGTTTTATCCCTGGTCTGGCATGTGGTGTCAGACGGCAACATGGTGCATCCAAAAATAATCCAGGAGGATTGGGATGGGTCGTGTCAGTTAGAGTTTGAGGGGGCTACCTGAGGCGATGGATAGGTCACCGTGAAGCCACGAGTCTGCGTTTTCCAACGAGGGTGGCCACCAATTAATATTAGCAAAAACAACATGCAAGAATCAAATCAGAGTTGTTGAGAGGAGGGGAAACCATTAGTCAAATTAACAAACAGAGAATGTACTTGAGTAGTCGTGAAAGTCCAGTTTTTCGATGACCCCACGATTTTCGGCCATCGTGTCTGTCGCCGCATCCCCCCTACCAAATCGACATGCAATTAGCCTATCAAGAAGCTTAGAGAAAATGCATCACGATAAGCCAATCCATAAGGCTCAAGGTTACTTGGAACGTCCTCAGATCGTGTCGGGTCAAAGTCGGGTCGAAGTTGGGTTGTGCCATTTGTAGCGGGTTTATAGTGTTTCTTGAGTCTTCGAGCCAAATTTTGAGGGGGGCGAAGCAACAAACGAGGACATAGGTCAATTTTGAGGTCCTGGATTCATCGTCCAGAGAGGCAGAGCACAACCTCAGATCACGGTTGATCGTTATGCCTTTAAGATCCTATTCGCGGTCGCAGAAGTGAAACAAATAAGAAGATAGAAGGCAACGTTTCGATGGATTGGGTTTTTTGTGGGTAGATTTCTAATGGTTGCCTGAGATCGTGTTCGTTCGAGGTAAGAAATTCTCATTAGAGTATGCATTCACGTGTATGAATAATCAGGAGCACGTGTGGTCACAAATGAGAGTTAGTACATGTGTTTAGTGTGTAGGTCAATTCAAGTAACTGAATTTAGGCCTCACATTGTGCTTGGCCTAAAGTAAGCTAGCATAAGGCTTGGCTAAAGTTGGACTTTGTTTTTGGGCTTCTCCCCCAAATGAGCCTAAATAAATCAAGTGGGTTATAAACACTAGGGGCTTAGGTTGTCAACCAAAGGACTTGGGGCTTAAATCACACACAAACACATCAACCCCATACCTAACAGATAGCCCGCAAGTGAGGGAAATCGGGGCCCAACAACACTCGTAAAGGTATTTTGGTAATTTTTTGTTCTCTATTTCTAATTTGAGGTACGAGATGTAACAATTGATGTGCTGAATCTATTTGCCTTATATATATATATATATATATATATATATACAATTTTAGAATTTCGCATTAGTATTATCATAATGATCAGAACCCTTCATTTTGTAAATCACGTTGTACATATTATTTTTTTAAAAAAATAATTAAATTAAAAATTATCAATCATTTAACTATATAAAGCAGAAAGTCCATGTCAAGTGGGTCCAGTTTAGTTGGTTCTAGCGTTGATTTATAGACAATTGGTTTCAAATTCGAACTCCAATAACATATTGTATGAAAAAAAATCCAAAAATTTCCCCACCACTCTAATAAAAAAAAAATAGAAAGTCCATACAAAGAAAAACAGAGTTTATATTAATAAATTCTCCATTCCCTGTGAGATAGCCACGTAACATTTCTAATGTGGTAGATTTTTTGCACATTACTAAGATAGTTTATTCAATTGAATTTTTCATAAAATTTAGAAGTCTTTAAAAGTTCATATGTATTCAATTAAAACTTTTAGAAAGTTGTTATAAGTTTTAGGGTATTCAATCTATATTTTTATAAAGATTTATAAAGTCTTTAACAATTGATGTATATTCAATCATAAAATTTTATAATTGAAAATAAAATAATGACATTTTATAACTCCATAAAGATGTAAGCATATCTAAAATATCAATGAATACGATAAACTTCATTAAATTAAAGAGATTTTTGAAGTTTAACAAAATTTAGTGTAAAATTAATTTTACTAAAGTTTATAACTTATCTAACATCTCTCATCGGATTCCTATAAATTTTATATATATAAATTTTAAAATATATAAAAATTAATAAATCCGTAAAAATTGGATTAATTCAAAAACTCTATAAATTCGATTCGTTGGGGTCTCCTTCTCCTCGGGTCGTGAGGAGAGAGAAGTAGCTATCGAACCCGGTTCCTGAAAATTGAAGCCTAGTGTTTGACATTTTGCTTTCAGTTGCATTTTCCCAAATCGACTTTTTCCTCTTGCTCTTATTTTATTGTATATACTATCTCGTTCTCTTTCTGTATATTTACTGGTCCTTAACTTTTTACTTACTTTTTCTAGCTACCAAACCCAGTAGTAATAAATCAATTAACTATATACGTGTCTTTCTTTGACTCTCCAACAAGCTACTAGTCTTTAGCTATAGATTAGGAGATTTGGTGGAATTCTAGGTTCATGTGTGAATATTGAGCAATGTAACAGTTGGTGCACTACTCTTCCCAAAATAGGTTTCCTTAGTTCGTATCGAACAAATGTTCATCTCTAGCCGATAACTTGATTTGTGTTCTTCATGGCTTGGATTGGTTTCAGAGTTTCGAAACTATATATATATATATATATATTATATATTATCATGAGTAATAGTTTTCTGTTTTTTTAAATTATGTATTCTGTGTTTATTTGTGATGAAATTTAAGTGAGTAGTTTTTGTTTAACCAAAATTACAAATTATTTTAAAACAATTAAGTAAATATTTGATAACTTAAAATCCACAGCTTTCCAAAACACAAGTTAATTTTGTTGATGGAGATGAAGTGGGCTGTGGGCAGCAGAAAGATTACCAAAACAGAAACGAACAAAAAGAAGCACTTTCTACAACCAAAAAGGAGGCTCCATCGATCAATTTGTTTGAATAATCAAAGAGAAAGATAAAATTGTGTTTACTATGACTATTATGTAAAGTAAAAAGGCTAAAAGCTGGTAGATGAAGCAAAGTTAGCAGATAAATTTTATGGTGTGCAATTGCATATTTTCATATGTTATCTAAAAAGTTATTCGTCTCTTGGACCGTCGTCCTCTGAGCCTCTTTTTTCTGCATAATTATTTTTGCAGACCGACTGACACATACAAAGCCATTTGAGTCACCACAAATTGCAAACTTCAACACGTGAAAGAGAGACGCATCATCCACCATTCATCAGATCGCTGATCGAAGACCGAAGAAGACAGAGAGATACCAGATCTCTCGACCACATTTGTCCTTTTCACATTTCTAATGTTCGATTCATCACCTTTTTCACCTTTTGAATTTCTTGTTTCCTTTTACTCAATCACCATGCATAGATAAATTTTTAAAAAAATCTAAGTTTATGTTCTTGTTCCTTTCTCCTTTTTCCTCTCATATTTATTCAGCACAGAAAAATATGACAATAAAGGCCCAGTGATACTGTTCTGGTCCCTCTCAAACTAAACTTACCTAGAGATGTCTCAAAAAGTTATTCGAAACATTTTCAATTATATATGTGGTTTATTCAATTTCTATTGGTTTACATATATAATCATAAAGATTTATATTTAGTTATGTTTGTCGTCTATATATGCGTATCATCCACTTCTATAGAGTGAATCAGTGAATTTTATGTTGACTAACTCGAAGAAATTTGAAATTCGTTGAAAACAATGTGATCATAGAATGCATTTCATTTTGACTAATTGGTAGGAATTCAAAAATCACTGGAAACATTTGTGAATAGGGGTAAGTCGCACTCCGTGTTTGTCACACATATCAGTGTGATAATGTAAATAAGGGGTAATATTAGCTATAGTAGATGAACTTTACATTAATATTAGATATATTCCATGAACTTCATTATTAATAGCATATATTCTCAAATTATACCAAAATGTGCAATAATTGCTTTTCTGTTAAAATTGTTAACTAGCTTTTTTTGTTAAAAATAAGAGTGAGATGGTGTTTTCAATATATTTGTAAAAATTTGGTTTTCGATGTAAATCAAATAATCAAAATGTGTATTAATCGTCCCTTCATCTCCTTCTTCTCACAAACACCAACCCATGCGTAATATGAAATTTTTGAGATCACAAATTTAATAATCTATTACAATTAAAAGAAAAAAAATGGAATTTCTAAAGAAAAAAAATATGAAAAAAGTATGAATGTACATGCATTTTTCATCACTAAAAATGAAGAACACCTTTAATGAGAAATTTTTGATAAACGTCGTCCAAAAAATATGTTTTGGTGGCATCGTTCATTAGAACAATTCGCCATTAATGGGCTTTTCAACTTCAGTGACAAAAATTCATATTATATATATATATATATATTTGAAAAGACAATCTTACATTTATTCTTAATAAAAAAAACAGTTAAAGAATTTTCATGGAAAAATGATTATTGCATATTTGGGCATAGTTTATGGACTTATACTACTAATAGTGAAGTTTATGAATTAACTATAACTAACATTAGTGTAAAATTCAATGATCGACGTAATGTTTTTGATAGTACAATAAAATTATGCTTGGGATTATAATCGAGTTTTTTTACTTTGTTACATTTTTTAGAGGAATAATTTTAAACGAGAACATATAAATGACTTGGTATATTCTAATATTACATTGGGAAGTAGAGTCAAACAAGCATCATTCTGAAATTCATTCACATTATTCTTTTGATTTCTTTCTCTACATAATTAGATTATAAACTGTTGATGATTTCTGAAAAAAAGAAATATATTAGAAAGATGAAACACTTGCAGGAACGTGAGAATCAAATTCTGAAAAGTGCTACTTTTACAGAAAATAATTATGGACTGAAATTTGAAAGTGCTATATATGCATGAGACTAGTAGTACGGTCCTATATATTATAGGACGTGGGTGATGATGATGACAAGGCAAAGCGCAGCTAACCCTTATTTTACTTTTTTGGAACCCAGGGTTTAAGTCCTAAGGCCCACTGCGGTAAATTCACACCATAATAAACGGATAAATAAAAAATTTGAGGATACGAAGGCGCATCGAAAGGATAACCGAAGGATAGCCCCCCGCCTACGCCTTTGGGTTTAAAGCTAGCTAACCCTTTTCTAAGCAAATTTTTTCCTACATTAATTTTGATGGTAGGGGTCCTATGGAATAGAGGACAGACAGGCGCAAGTAAACAGGGCAGAATTAATTCCATTAGGTTTTGGTCAGTTTAGTTTTGGATATGGAGGTGGAGGTGGCCTTCTCAATTTCAGGCACCTACTCTTCTCTTTTGGCTTTTTTTTGTTCTCTGTTTCAAATCTTGTCACCAAACACTGCATATATTGCTCTGAACTCAGATCTGGTTTATTCAAAACTCCATCCCCAGAACCCCAAATTATGCATGGTATATAATAGACGAGCTAAAAAAATTGGAGTGGAAAACTGGACCAACTCATAGACTCATAGTACATACCTACTATAACAAATATGGTAAATGAAGGATCATCAATTTGATTAATTTGATCAGTTCATTCTTAAGAAAACGATAGCTAAACGAACCCAATGGTAATTTTCAGTTTGCTTTTGGTATAATTATCTCCTTCTTAATACATATCTTAATCAAAAAAATTCGTTTATTAGATATAATTTAAAGAAGGATTTCTAATCAAGTAAATATGCATGGAACATTTTTAGAATACGAAAAATTCTCCAAATGAATTGCATTTCTTTGGGTGAATTTGATTGATTTGTTAAGGGCATAAATGAATTTTAATCGATAATTAAGAGAAGAAATAAATGTAATTTGTAATTACAAAGGTGACAACAGAAGCCTTTTATTGGAATTCGGAGGTAACGTGTGGGTGTATCGTAGGTAATGATGTTACCCCACATTGTAGACTTTGATGAATTGGCTTCAGCTTTTGTATTTAAGGCTGTAACTTAGACCACATCAAACATCACCTCATCGCATTCAGCTTTTTCTCACAATAATTACCCAATAATCATCCTTACCAAAATGACGCGACACATTTTATTCCGACTAGGCTAAGCACACATACACTTGACCACCCACGACTTCAATTATTCACACTTTGTACCTTATATCTAGGCCGTCAACACGGAACGTTCAAATCAAATCCGCTAAGTATTCTCTCCCCACTTTGATAGCTCATTATTCCAAATCAATTTCCTTTGAGAATACGTACGTTTTTAATTATACGTGTAATCTTATTGATAGGGATGCAATTTTGGCGGATTATATGAGCTAGGAGGTCAATTATTTAATCGAAATTCATATTTTGCATTGGTTAGGGTTTGATTTTGATTGACACATATTTATTGTGTTTTGAATTAAATTTATGTGAAAATGAGTTCGAATAAAAAACACAAATCAACTACAAACTCTCGGATTTAAGAATTATTTATAATAAATAAAAAATATGATTAAGTCCATAAAATAGCATCACTCCTAATGTTTTATAACTAGTTACATGTTGCAACAATTTAATTCAAATGTATTTCATTATTTTCTTCTTCTTCTTCTTCTTCTTTCCTTCCTTTTTAGTATGTTTATGTTAGATTTAGTCATGCTTGATGGAACAGACTTAAAAAAAAAAAAACCAGTAATTAGTGCCGAATGACCTAGATAGTAATTAGTCATATATGTTTAATGAAATGCTAATATTAGGCTATGATCGATTTAAATTAGCTTGGGGCAGGTTCGGGTGTATTACTAGCTTAACCTAACCAAATCCAGTCCAACCCAACAAACACCCCAGTTGAGATCTAGTTTGGCTCAACCGAGTTTATACTGTAAAAAAAATTACTCGATCAGTTTAAAAACTAAACTAAGTATGTGCAGATCACTTCGTACGTACTGACCCAATCTAAATTGCACTCCCACCTGTCGGATATCGCAAAGCCCTAAGGGGCCGGGGGGGTGTGGAGTGGTCGGCTCAGGCAACGTCAATAAATGAGTGATCGATTGATAAAAATCAAGGCATGTCACATGGATTATTGATCATATAGATAGCTAGATAGGGCGATCGACACACATTAGGATAAAATGCATTTATGCAGAAGCGATAATCTGCATTTGATAGCAAAAGGACACACCAAGTTGTGCAAAACATTCCACCCTTAACAACAAAACAAAGGCATCGTTTTAAAATTTAACATCAAATTTAGGATGTGGCTGAGAACGTAGGCCATAACTTACTGTTGTTCCTCTAAGAAACTATTCCTAATTAATCCCTAAAAAAAAAAAGAAAAAAAAAACTAGAGCACAAAAAATCATGCATGCCACTACGTATCCCATTTCAATGAAATTTCACAACTTTAATTTTGATTGATTTTTTTGATGTGGGCATATGGAGTCACATGTAAAGGATTTTTTATTTTATTTTTTGGATTAATTGAAAGGTGATGTGTATATACGGATAATTGGAAGGAAAATTACATTCGAGTGATTACAATTTCTACAATAATGATAAGATCATGTTTCCTTCGGGGGAGAGATTCTCACTGTCGATGTCGATCCATGCACATACACAGTCCGTACTGTATCCTTGTTTTTTTGTTAGTTTTTTCTTCTCTTATTTTTGTCTCTGCCTTTTTCTTTTTCTTTCTTCCTCGGGTCTCTTTCGAAGTGTTATTTTTGTAATTTATTGGTTATTCTAGTATTTACATTGGCTAAATTATGTTACATGAAATTGTGTATATATATATATACCAACTCGTCAGTTTCATTATACAAAATCAACCACTCGATTAGACTCATTGACAATATAATATTACGAACTAATCGTGCATTTTGTAATTTATTATTCAAATATCATTATGCAAACAATTATTAAATTTGGTAATCGTTTGACTATATATAACACAATAGCTAAATACATAGGCAAATACGGTGTGTCAGATAATAAAAAAAATATTCTTGCTAATAATCAAATTGTTAAATGATTTTTGAATTGGATGAATTTTTGTATAATGAACTACAAACGATAAGTTAGATTTTGATATTATTTTGAAGTAGATTTAATCGAATAGTTGGTTACGTATATTATAGAACAAACCAACTAGTTCTTAACACTACTATCTATTTTATAGATATAGTTTCATATTTGATGAGAATTGTAGAACCCAAAATCACCGGAAAAATATGAAGCTGCCACGTGACCCATAGTTTTTGGAATGACCAAATTGACCTTGACAATAATACTTAAAACCCAAGCACCGAACATGACTCAAGCCCACAACGCTTACATAGCCCCAATATTGGGCCCAAACTGGGATGACATGTGGAAGCCTTTCCACCCTCGATCTGTGTAACACGTGTCAGCATGCAAATCGAGGAGTATTTGTCCCACATTGAAACTATGGAAATTGAACATCTCACTCACCCTTATATAAGGAGTACACATTTCCCAATAAAAAGTAAGTCAAATTTTCGCTTCGAAGTATATCATTTTCCTCTCTCAAAGTTAACTTAGGCATCAGAGTGTTCTTGGTCGAATAACCACCCGGGTAATCGATCGAGGCAACGATAGCTAATTGTTTGCTGTTTGCAGGAATTGTGAGGACTTTTTGGGCGGGTTCGATTTCTGCTTCAACAATTGGTGCTTTCATTGAGAGCCGATTGAGAAATACTTAAAGGGAGCTCTCACGATCGTTCATCGTTCATCATACTTCGTTCGTCGTTCATCGACAATGTTCGAAGTTCTTGAACGTTGTTCATCGTTCTTTAGCTATGTTCATTGTTCAACGTACTTCATTCGTCGTTTATCGACTATATTTGGAATTCCTTGAACGTTGTTCATCGGTCGAGTTCATTGTTCATCGTACTTCATTCGTCTTTTATCGACTATGTTTAAAAGTCCTTGAATGTTGTTCATCAATCATGTTCATCGTTCATTATATTTCGTTCGTCGTTCATCGATTATGTCGAAGTTCTTGAACGTTGTTCATCTTTCGTTGGAATTTTCCGTTAATCCTCGCGATTCAACGTGGTTAGGGCGGATGATCCATTCGATCATTTGAAGGTAGCGTTTCAGTCTTTGCAGCTCGGAAAGGGAGCAGAGAATGCATTGTGTCTCTAGAAGAGCATCAAAGTCTTCGCCCCAATGAAGCATCCAAGCCTTCATGTAACGACCCGTCCCGAATATCGGGATTAAATATCAATTAATTATGGAGTTAGAATGACTAATCTGGGTTGAGTTGAGTGAATTTGGACGAACGGTGTAAAATGACCGTTTTGTCCCTAGACTTGGGCAAAATGTTAACTTTTGACTCGGGGAGTCAAATGTATGAGGACCAGGGATCGTTATGTAGCTGGAGACGTCACGAGTCTGTAGACAGGCGGCACGTCAAAATCAGATGTCGAACGAGGAAGTTATGGTCACGGAACCGAGATTGGTTAAACTTACGTTCCGAGATTAGATTAAAATAATAATAAAATAATGAGGGACTGATGAGTGATAAGTGGACTCTTAGATGAGTGACAAGTTTCATGGCCCAATTTCCACAAAAAAAAAAAGGATCTTGTCCCATTGGCTGTTGTTATATATTTATATATATATATATATATATTTCATTCTCTCACCCCAGCCGTCTATCTCTCTTAATCTTCTCATCTTCACCACCCATTCCATCTTCATTCCTCTCAGCTGATCATCACCATCTTCATCATCGAACATCCTCACCCTTTCTACTAAACCGTAAACCTAAATTCCTCACAAACAACCCTAAATCCTAATATATCTTCCCTGGACTATGAACGAAAGTTGATGAGTGATGTGAGGCGATTACGGTGGTACCAACGGTGTTGACCGTTGTGCAAGGTGTCTTGGTTCGGAGGCAAGGAACCGAATGCCCTGTTTTTGGAATTAAAAAATGGAGAGGCGTGAAGTAAGAGTTGTCAGTCGTTTCTTTGTTTTGGAGGTTGCTCCTAAGGTGAGACAAGTGTGGTGGTGCCACTGTAGTGGACCGTCGTGGACGGTGGCCTGCAAACCCGTAAGGTACGTTTTGTGATTCAAAAATGGTAGTTCATGATTCCTTGGTTTTCGATCGTTGTTGATGATTGCAATGTGTCTTGGAGGATGAGAGGAACTCAGAAGGCTTGGAAGTGAGGCCGGAGGTGGCCGGAATCATGGGAACTCGACGACGGATGTTGGCCGGTTGTTCTTCGAATCAGGAATGTATGATCTCGACTTAAATTTCATGTTTTGGGGTCGTAGGTAGATAGAGGATAACTAAACGAAGCTATAGGACTTGAAAGGATCGAAAACGGGTCGAAATTGAGTGAGTTATGGCGTTGAACCGATCACGTCGGTCCAATTGGACCGGATTTGTAACGAGCTTTCCCTGAATTTAGGAATTAATTAAGATTAATTATGGATTAGTGAGGCTAATCAGGGATTAGCCGAAGATTAACGGACGTTCAGGGAGAAATTATGATTTTGCCCCTAAACGAGGGTAAAAAGTTAACTTTTGACCTGGGAGGTCCGATGCCCAAAGACCAAGGACCGTTACGTAGATCAAGTCGATACGAGTCCGTAGACAAGTGACACGTCGAAATTGGACGTTCAACGGGAAAGATACGGTTCACGGAAGTTCTGTGGAACTATTTATGACAGCACGTTTTACGAGGCAAAAATGGACTTTTGTCCTAAGTGGGGCCCAAATATTTTAAATAGGCCCAATGAATGAGTGACAAGTGTCACCCATCCCTTGCCCATTATGATGTTTTCCCCTTTCGGCTTCATTTGACCATCCCACCCAAACCTGAAACCGTTGAACCCAAAACCATATCCCTTCACCCCATTTGATTTGTGTGCGAGGACAGAGTGAGAGAAGGACTTTGAGGCAGCGGCAGGACGACCAGCACGGTAGAACCCGAACCCTTTTTTGTTATTCAAATTTGAATTTCTTGTTTTGGACATTTAAGAATGGTTTTGATGACTTGGTGGTGTTTGGGAGGTTCATACGAGGGTGGGAGGATGATTTTGAATGGAGGAGGACGGCTGGGATGACAGGACCCGTCCCAACTGGACGTCAAAAACCGTACCCGGTCCTGCTCCCGTCTGACAAGTCAACAGAAAGTCCGAAACTACCCTTCAATACCTGCCAGACAAGGGAATTTTTGCGCCTGTGCCCGCACATACCTCCACCTCTAGAATAGCCTCGATCAACGCGCCACGACCTGAAGGGTTAACAAAACAGAAAAGGTGTGAGTGGACAAAAATGACTTCTTATAAAAACATTTACCAAAATACATTCTTACCCTCCAGTTTTCACAAACTTGCATGCATATCGTAAAACATGAGTAATAGTATGAAATCATTCAAGTATGAACAGTGGACCGATAAAATCAAAACATATTTTCCCATGGTCCACAAAAACTCATGTTCACCAAATCAGTTTAACATCTCAAAAGTTCACAATTTCTTTAAATCATTTTAACCGCTAAACCACGGTTTCCTCAAAATCATTTTCCATAAACCACGGGACTTATTTCCATATCCTGTTGCTTAGAGTCACGTTTATCCCTGCAACGCGTGCATATCAATAGGCTCAAGGACCGCTCAAAATCCGAGCATCCGCTGCTGTGAACACATCATCAGTCAGCAATCCGTCGCTGGGAAAAACCTCACCAGCCGACGATCCGGATCTCGTGAACACATCACTTACCGATCCATGTAATCCAGCACATCTGATCTGAGTCAAGCCTCCCCTGGGCTGCAAGACAAAGATCGTGCTACGTGACCTCTTCGGGGTAAACACTTCCATCCCGAAGGCGAGCGTTATCTCCAGGGTGCACTCCGGGGAAAAACATATTTTCTCCCGAAAGCCCTAAATATCCGCAACATATCACCATCACAAAAAACCAGTGAAAAACAGTTGCATTAAAAACCAAATCATATATCAACACAGGGTCTCAGCCCCAAGTCCCGATTTACTTTATAAATCCGAAAATCATCAATATCATCATGTCATCACATGGAAATACAAATCCAATCAAAATCACAATTCCATTGGGTCTCAAGCCCAAAATATCAATATTACGTAAATCCGTGCAACCGTAAACCCGAGTTGCCACAATCACGTAAATCCATGAAATCAATCACTGACTCATAATCCGAGTCCAAATATCATTTTCAACTTCCTGACTCATAACCCGAGTCAAAACATCATTTTCAATCCGGGCTTAGCCCAAAACATCATTTGCACGTTCCTCGTAATACGTGCCCGAAAGACTGATTAAAATAATCACAAAATCACGAGGATACCAAAAATCATCAAATTCACATGTAACTCCAAATCCGAGTCAAAATCATTATTTACTTGGGTTCTCACGCCCACAATATCATTTTTAACCAATTTCATGATTTCTCGAAAAGCGTGCCAGAATATAATAATATAATAATCACAAAACCGAGAAATCACCGAATTGAAATACCAATCATGCCAAAGCATATCAAATCATATAATAAAGCATTTTAAATCATATATGCATGCATCACAGTTAGAAAACCAAAAGTCCACTCACACACACCGTTCAAAACGGTTCGTTTCCGAGCTGCACGTTTTTCCGTAAAATCTGGAAATCACAACTCCTGCCCAAAATCATTATAGAGGGTTACTAACATCTCAAAATACATCATATAATTTTCCCCAATTTTTCCGGAATTTAAATACGTATTTAACTCGTAAAACAAAACTTCGGATACGCGGAACATTATCGAAACAATATCCGATTTCACCGAAATCAACGTCAAAATGTTCGTTACACTGAGAGGATCAAAAGTCATGTTGACCTCACCTTGAGACTAGGCCGGACGCGCCCTCACGCGCCGCCGTGAGTGGCTGCGCGTGAAACCCACGCGCCAGCTACAGTGTCGTCGTTCAAGCCCGTTTGTCTGGTAAACGGGTCGTTCAACCCGCGATCAGACCCGGCTGGTTTTCAGTCAATTCCACACTGTTTTCATCAATTGAGCATCCAGTTAGTTTCGTTATAAGTTCAATTAGGGTTCTGTAACCTTAATTACTTGAAACATTACCTCAATCCTCACGATCAAGGATGAACAATCGAAGAACCTCCGGCCACTGTTCATCAGTCGAATTACCTCAATTCCACAAGATTTCCCCAAATTGATTCATCAGGAAGCTTCATTGATCACATGTAAACCTTTCCCCCAACTCAATTGGATCAAATCATTGCTCAATCCTCACGACTCAAACTCGAACATCCGAACAGTGTGCAACCATGGAGTTTCCACCTTGGCCACTGATTCCTCCCAATTGACGAACCCAGAAGCATCAATGGACCATGAGGAATTGTTTCCCCACCTCAATTTCGTCGTTTGATCACGCATTGATCACGACTCAAGCTCGATATCTCCCACTGTTACCAAACCCGTTCAGAGCCAATTGGGCATGAATTCCTCTCGTTTTTGATTTGAAACAACTCGTCTCAACCTCAGGAAGCTATTTCCAATGTCCAATTCGATCATCACAGCTCAATTCGACCAATTCGATTTTTCCTCCAAATTTTCTAAAACCCGAAATCCCAGTCCTCAGCTCTCAATTAATCCCTCGTTTTTCCCAGTTCAATTCACTCTCAAATGCTCACACTTTGGTTCAGAAATGGAAGAGAATTGGAGGTTGGGAGAAAACTGATTTGTGGGTTGTACACGGTTGAAGAAAATATGGGAGGTTAATGGAAATTAGGATTAATTAATTAATTTAATATAATAAAACATAATAATTAGGTCTCCCCCAAAATCATGGATCCATGTTTTGTGCCTGATTTTAAGGGATGAGTGACACTTGTCACTCATCCAAGTGTGCTCAGTCACCGGGTACTGTTCATTATTAAAATATTATTTTATTCCCGGTTCGTTCGGTTAATCGAGCCCGATTCCGTGACCATAACTTCGTCGTCGAATCTCCGATTTCGGCATGCCGCCTGTCGTTGGATTCGTATCGACGAGACCTACGTAACGGTCCTTGGCCCTCGTCCGTTGGACTTCCCGGCCAAAAAGTCAACATTTGGCCCCTACTATGCCAAATTACCAAAATACCCCTCAACTTCCGAACATCATAACTTTCTCTACGAATGTCGGAATTGAACGTGCCACCTGTCTATGAACTCGTGACGTCCCGAACTACGTCACAGTCATCGATCAAAGTCCATTTGACCGCCCGAACTAAAAGTCAACATTTTGCCCACGCCAGGGGCAAAACGGTCATTTTGCACGTTTCGTCCGATTTCACTCAACGAATCCCCGATAGTCATTCTAATTCGTAATTAATTAATATTCAATCCCGATATTCGGGACGGGTCATTACAACCTTCCCTCCTTAAAGAATTTCGTCCCCGAAATTCCAACTATTCATATTCCACAACTACCTCGTGGAGAACAAATGGCCACACAACACGTATACACCTGTACACCCACTAGCCAACACAGAACTCGTCTGCACTCAGACGTCACATCACAGATGCACGTCGTACTGACTACACTCGACTACCTCGAATGAAATTGATTACCAGAAATTGGCAATGTCACCGTTAAGCTGACTCCTTCAGCTTGACAGCCCCACATACTCACTAATGTACCCTGATCTTCGCTCTCATAGAGAGTCACCAAATTCGCTAGTCAGTCCAAGCCGACACCACAAGCCAAACTGTCACTACCAAGCTTTACCACCCTAGTAAAGCGCCAATCAGTACTAAATCAGTGACAACACATCATACTACAACGTCCGTCAATGTAGCATATGATCATCAACATGATCTCCCCTCGCAGGGCAAACTCAATCTTGCGACAAATACCTACAGTAGTTACCACAATTGTCACCCCCTCAGCGATCCCAGATGCTGGTAAGGTCACGACAAGGTAACATCTCGCCGCAAAGCAACTTGCGGTCACACCAACCACCAACTCACTCATCCTGAGTATACGCATACCGTCATCACACTCAATCAGACGGTGCATCTGGAACACGTTGAACATAAGCCTAGCAGTAATCACACCACTCAACACTAGAGTTATACTAGCCAACCTTGGCTAAGAGCTCCTGCTCAAACAATCACTGTAATCATCAGAATCATTCTGCCCAGTGCATCGTGTTCAATGTCCAGTTCACGTTTACAACCAAAACCAATGGTATTGGAACTAAGCCAAACACCAACACGTTTATCGACACAACACTGGTACATCCCATGTACCGTCACTAGGTATCAAGTACCCTCGTCCAAACGATACCGTACATCGTACACCAAGCATGATCCTACAGCTGGACCCCAGTACTCGACCCATAGACCTATATGGTCGATCCCAAACCAGGTAAGGCAAAAGTAAAAAGCCTGAGGGTTTTTGCTAACATCGACAATCCTTGTCCTATGCTACCCAACACACCTCGCCAAATGACAACACTCAAAATGACACATCAACGTGTCCACAGGGAAAAACACCGAGTTCTCCCGGGATTCATATCAACCCCGGCCACCACAAGTCTGCAAAATACCGTACCCCAAACCACGTACAAGGTACGTACATCTATCCCTTGACCAGACTACAACCACCTAGGTCATAGCCAAACACGTTCCAATAATGGAGTCCATTTGCCTAAACCAGCAAGAAAAATCGAAACTCCACCAATCAGCTAGTTTCAATACCAAATCCGAATCCACAATTTCGTAAGAAATCCCGAATCCAAATCCATACATCACAGTTTTTAATTCATATCCAAATCCGAATCCGAAATCATTATTCCGTAAGCTAGCATTTGGAATAATCATTCCGCACCCAAATCCAGTATTCCACTTTCAAGTTCCTGAATCGAATCCTGAATCGTCACCCAGAAATTCGATTCCAAAACCCGAAATCTGGTTCACGTCCACTCGAACACACCAAAACCGAACCTATCGGTTACCAGTTCAAGAGAGTAACACATTACATCTGATGGACTTCATAAGGAAGCCAATCCCATCCGTCACAACTCTAAGGCTGAACAAATTCAACCCCGTCTGAACCCTACTCGCTCGAGTAACATACCATAAGGGGCTCCACTTCGAAAAGAAGTTCAGTCCCGTCATTTATGACTCACATACTGACGTAAGAGTGATAAACTCTCACCCAATCTGGACCATCGAAATCACGACCCAGATCCATTACGACGTCAGCCGACCGTGAACATCACGATCCTAGATCGTCACAATGCCCAACGTCCACGACATCACAAACCCGATCCACCTAGGATCCACACAGTCAACAACTAGGAACCACAGGGTCTTACACCCTTACTGATTACCTCGTATCTATCCTTGCCATCCCACCTAGGGAAAACCAAGGATGATCCAAAACAATGACACCAATATTCATCCTACGTGGATGCAAACAAAACTCACTGCACTCCCCATGCCAGGTAACCCAACATTGTCTGCCACCCAGCAGAAAATAAGAAATCACCCCTGATGACTTCAGAATACCTAATCCCCATGCGGAAAACCCGCAATCCTCTTCAAACACAACTTCTCATGATTCCGTAGGTCCAACCACGTTGGAACCATCGGACTCGGACACCAACCACGTGTCCCCTTTGGACTGGTTACTGACACATACCCAACTCGACGAAGTCACAACCCGACTCGTGACCCATCGTCAGCACCACACCGGCACCCACACCAGTACACAGACAACAGTATCAGTATGAGCACACCGTGTGCAAAACTGACAACCCTGGATCTCCGCTCATAACAAGCGACGACCCCGTACCTCTGCTCGAATAGGAGAAACTCTGCCTCCTTCGCACCTAACAACTCTGGGTACAGTCACCCTGACAACTCATGTGAGAAAAAGAAACGTCCCCTGACGTCCCCCCCCCGATTCTCAACAACCACTCTCGGTATGAGTGCCTGCCACAGACTTGTACAGTCCCAACCATCAGACATCACTATCGAGACTCCACATCCAATGGAATCAAGTACTCGTACGACTACCCTGTATCCCCACTCTGGGATTCCTTCGACAAGTACCAACCCCGACTGTGGATTGCAGTTCCACCACTAAAGCTGACATGACTAGACCTGACACAATCGTCACTCGGTCTTGACTTCGAAAAGTCATTAAGAGTCAAACCACCCGCCAGTACACATTTCCGAACCAAACATTCCACCTTAGGTTCCGCGATTACTACCTAGGGTCCCTCAAAACCCGACAGCTCCTGAGACTTAAAATATTACCATGACTCATCTCGAGTCCTAACCGAATTCTTGACTCATCCAACCACGCCATCCCTGGCATACCCGGTCACCCAGCAAATTACCGCTGGTGAACCACATCAATACCACATTCCATACCTAGGAATACCCCCAACACACTCTAGACGTTGGGAACTCACATTTCGCACAAGGAATTACTGAGAATAATCTCATCCTGGGTCCAACCTACCCAATTGTGCTACCTTCCAAGCCTCTGGATCCAGCAAATCCTAGGACCCACAAGAATACCGATTCGACAATTAGTAAGCCGTAGCTACACAAATTAATATCTGACCCACAAACCAAGGTCAATTACATTCCGAGATTCATCACAAGGTCTCAAATACCCTACTATACCCATCTCACTACCAGGTCGCGCACGAGGCTCACATTCCGGAGGTATGGCATGGCAACAGCATCAGCAACCTAGTGCTCTGATACCAATTGACAGGACCCGTCCCAACTGGACGTCAAAAACCGTACCCGGTCCTGCTCCCGTCTGACAAGTCAACAGAAAGTCCGAAACTACCCTTCAATACCTGCCAGACAAGGGAATTTTTGCGCCTGTGCCCGCACATACCTCCACCTCTAGAATAGCCTCGATCAACGCGCCACGACCTGAAGGGTTAACAAAACAGAAAAGGTGTGAGTGGACAAAAATGACTTCTTATAAAAACATTTACCAAAATACATTCTTACCCTCCAGTTTTCACAAACTTGCATGCATATCGTAAAACATGAGTAATAGTATGAAATCATTCAAGTATGAACAGTGGACCGATAAAATCAAAACATATTTTCCCATGGTCCACAAAAACTCATGTTCACCAAATCAGTTTAACATCTCAAAAGTTCACAATTTCTTTAAATCATTTTAACCGCTAAACCACGGTTTCCTCAAAATCATTTTCCATAAACCACGGGACTTATTTCCATATCCTGTTGCTTAGAGTCACGTTTATCCCTGCAACGCGTGCATATCAATAGGCTCAAGGACCGCTCAAAATCCGAGCATCCGCTGCTGTGAACACATCATCAGTCAGCAATCCGTCGCTGGGAAAAACCTCACCAGCCGACGATCCGGATCTCGTGAACACATCACTTACCGATCCATGTAATCCAGCACATCTGATCTGAGTCAAGCCTCCCCTGGGCTGCAAGACAAAGATCGTGCTACGTGACCTCTTCGGGGTAAACACTTCCATCCCGAAGGCGAGCGTTATCTCCAGGGTGCACTCCGGGGAAAAACATATTTTCTCCCGAAAGCCCTAAATATCCGCAACATATCACCATCACAAAAACCAGTGAAAAACAGTTGCATTAAAAACCAAATCATATATCAACACAGGGTCTCAGCCCCAAGTCCCGATTTACTTTATAAATCCGAAAATCATCAATATCATCATGTCATCACATGGAAATACAAATCCAATCAAAATCACAATTCCATTGGGTCTCAAGCCCAAAATATCAATATTACGTAAATCCGTGCAACCGTAAACCCGAGTTGCCACGATCACGTAAATCCATGAAATCAATCACTGACTCATAATCCGAGTCCAAATATCATTTTCAACTTCCTGACTCATAACCCGAGTCAAAACATCATTTTCAATCCGGGCTTAGCCCAAAACATCATTTGCACGTTCCTCGTAATACGTGCCCGAAAGACTGATTAAAATAATCACAAAATCACGAGGATACCAAAAATCATCAAATTCACATGTAACTCCAAATCCGAGTCAAAATCATTATTTACTTGGGTTCTCACGCCCACAATATCATTTTTAACCAATTTCATGATTTCTCGAAAAGCGTGCCAGAATATAATAATATAATAATCACAAAACCGAGAAATCACCGAATTGAAATACCAATCATGCCAAAGCATATCAAATCATATAATAAAGCATTTTAAATCATATATGCATGCATCACAGTTAGAAAACCAAAAGTCCACTCACACACACCGTTCAAAACGGTTCGTTTCCGAGCTGCACGTTTTTCCGTAAAATCTGGAAATCACAACTCCTGCCCAAAATCATTATAGAGGGTTACTAACATCTCAAAATACATCATATAATTTTCCCCAATTTTTCCGGAATTTAAATACGTATTTAACTCGTAAAACAAAACTTCGGATACGCGGAACATTATCGAAACAATATCCGATTTCACCGAAATCAACGTCAAAATGTTCGTTACACTGAGAGGATCAAAAGTCATGTTGACCTCACCTTGAGACTAGGCCGGACGCGCCCTCACGCGCCGCCGTGAGTGGCTGCGCGTGAAACCCACGCGCCAGCTACAGTGTCGTCGTTCAAGCCCGTTTGTCTGGTAAACGGGTCGTTCAACCCGCGATCAGACCCGGCTGGTTTTCAGTCAATTCCACACTGTTTTCATCAATTGAGCATCCAGTTAGTTTCGTTATAAGTTCAATTAGGGTTCTGTAACCTTAATTACTTGAAACATTACCTCAATCCTCACGATCAAGGATGAACAATCGAAGAACCTCCGGCCACTGTTCATCAGTCGAATTACCTCAATTCCACAAGATTTCCCCAAATTGATTCATCAGGAAGCTTCATTGATCACAGGTAAACCTTTCCCCCAACTCAATTGGATCAAATCATTGCTCAATCCTCACGACTCAAACTCGAACATCCGAACAGTGTGCAACCATGGAGTTTCCACCTTGGCCACTGATTCCTCCCAATTGACGAACCCAGAAGCATCAATGGACCATGAGGAATTGTTTCCCCACCTCAATTTCGTCGTTTGATCACGCATTGATCACGACTCAAGCTCGATATCTCCCACTGTTACCAAACCCGTTCAGAGCCAATTGGGCATGAATTCCTCTCGTTTTTGATTTGAAACAACTCGTCTCAACCTCAGGAAGCTATTTCCAATGTCCAATTCGATCATCACAGCTCAATTCGACCAATTCGATTTTTCCTCCAAATTTTCTAAAACCCGAAATCCCAGTCCTCAGCTCTCAATTAATCCCTCGTTTTTCCCAGTTCAATTCACTCTCAAATGCTCACACTTTGGTTCAGAAATGGAAGAGAATTGGAGGTTGGGAGAAAACTGATTTGTGGGTTGTACACGGTTGAAGAAAATATGGGAGGTTAATGGAAATTAGGATTAATTAATTAATTTAATATAATAAAACATAATAATTAGGTCTCCCCCAAAATCATGGATCCATGTTTTGTGCCTGATTTTAAGGGATGAGTGACACTTGTCACTCATCCAAGTGTGCTCAGTCACCGGGTACTGTTCATTATTAAAATATTATTTTATTCCCGGTTCGTTCGGTTAATCGAGCCCGATTCCGTGACCATAACTTCGTCGTCGAATCTCCGATTTCGGCATGCCGCCTGTCGTTGGATTCGTATCGACGAGACCTACGTAACGGTCCTTGGCCCTCGTCCGTTGGACTTCCCGGCCAAAAAGTCAACATTTGGCCCCTACTATGCCAAATTACCAAAATACCCCTCAACTTCCGAACATCATAACTTTCTCTACGAATGTCGGAATTGAACGTGCCACCTGTCTATGAACTCGTGACGTCCCGAACTACGTCACAGTCATCGATCAAAGTCCATTTGACCGCCCGAACTAAAAGTCAACATTTTGCCCACGCCAGGGGCAAAACGGTCATTTTGCACGTTTCGTCCGATTTCACTCAACGAATCCCCGATAGTCATTCTAATTCGTAATTAATTAATATTCAATCCCGATATTCGGGACGGGTCATTACATGGGAGCCCAGGAAATGGACGGGAAAAACAGGGTCGTGAGGTTCGATCTTCACAGGTAATTTCTAGGGCCTTTTCATTTGTTTTGAATCCATAGGATGATAGGAAATGTTGAGATAGCGAGATTGGAATTGGAAGGAAGAAAATGGACCAAAAATGAGAGAGAAATGGGCTTGGACCGGTCACGCCGGTCCAGTCGGACCAGATTTACAGACTGGACCAAACCGGCCAGTTTGCGCAAGGTTAGGGATGACTGGGTGTATGTGTGTGGGCTTCACGCGCAGCCCTTTTGGGCTGCGCGCAAGGATTGAAATATCGATATCGACGGATATATCGCTAGTCAAATTTACGGATATCTTGTCCCAAATATCGATATCGATATCGATATCGTTTACGATCAACAAAAATGATGGAAATTCGATCTAAAAGTTGGAAATTTGGAATGAAACTTTGGGGAAAACTTAAGTATCCAATTATGGTTATATAGGACTAATAAAAACTATAAAATGACTATGATATAATAAATATATAATGAATAATATGATATATTAGGGTTCTGCCGATGGCTAATAATATAAAAATTTAAACATAAACATAAATTGAAGTGAATTACTATAATTGAATGTTAATATAATTAAAAACATAACAATAAGCATAAAAAAATTTAAATAGAAGAAAAATTATAAAATGAATAAATATATGTAAAATTGAAAAAAACATGATGAAAAAGTCAATTTTTGTTTAAAAGTTGGAAAGATTTGGTATAATTGAAAATTGAAGAAAAAAAAAAGACAAATAAAATTGAAGAAAATAAAGAAAAAACGAAAAGAAAAAAAAATTCGCAAGTTGCAGCACCTGGGGTCGAACCCAGGTTGCTAGCAATTTAACAAAGGCCCAGAACAGCCCACAACCAACTGAGCTAACAGACTCAGTTTGGTAATATAGCAACCCACTAATATATAAACTATATTAATTAACTTAAAACCAGTCATCTCCTACCTCGCGCGGGTCTGAGATTCGGGTTTTTTTGACTCGCGCGACATAACCCGACTGAAACTCTGTGGTTTTACGTCCGATATTCATGAAATTTAGCCCTATCTCGATCGTTTTAATGAAATAAGGAGATCAGTGGTCTTAAAATAAGGAAAAATGTCGATATTTCGCTCAATTTCTTTCTCCCCTCCTCCCCTTCTCCCTTTTACATGCCGCCGGCCAATATTTCCAATATATCAGCGATATTGGCGACATTTTCATCAATGGCTGCGCGTGAGGGCGCGTGGGCCACCTTTTGGGGAAATGTCCAACATGTAGTTACATATATTCAATGTAACGAACATTTTGGGACTGTTTCGAGTCAATCAGACATCGTTTCGATATAGTTCAGGATGTCCGAAGGTTTAGGATCGAGTTTAAAATATGATAAAAAATTGAAAAAATTACGGGGCTTCAATGAGAGGTTAATAAGGTAGTTATTAACCCTCTAAAATGATTTGGACAGGTTTGGGAACCCCGAAGATGGTGATTGGCCCGGACAAGGCTTATGGCGCGGGTATAGAGGTTCAACGAGGAAGGTATGTGAGTGGACCTTGTTTTCTAAATTGATGCATGCATAACTATTTTATATGCTTTAATGAACATGTTATGAGATTCCATTAGTGCATATGATTTAATTATAATTATTGGTCATTTTTGGGGGAAAATGCACCATTGCACGTAGTTCGAGGTTTTGTTCTATATGATGTTTGGGCTTCGGCCAAGTGTACTACGTGCATAGGTTTTACATGGGTTATATGTGATTCTGAAGGTTTCACGAAGAGGTGTGAAACCGAGGAACTGATTTACGGTTTTGGAAGTTTTCACGGAAGTGCGTGAAATCGAGATTCAGGCATGAGTCCCAATTGAAAGACGATTTAAAAGGGGTTTTGGAAATATCTTTTGGGCATATGACCTATTTGGTTGGAAACCTACAAACTTGGATTCCATTTTATTAAATGAGAAATTAGGCTGGAGGCTCATTTGAGTTATACGATCGGGCTGGGGGCCCCGTTGGTTTACGAATTCGGGCTTGAGGCCCAGTTGGTTATGATATCGAGCATGAGGCCCAGTTATGGTTTATAAACATGATTTCGAGTCAGGGACGCATATTTGGATTTGTGATGGTATTATGGAAAACCCGGGTGTAGCCCTTTAAATTATTTGAAATGGTTTTCTATATACCATCCTCACGAACGGATGCCCTCCAGACATCTCGTAGTATCCTGGAGTAGCGGGTTGTCTCCTCCAGACGTCTCGTAGTATCCTGGAGTAGTCACGGGGCATTGCCTGCAAGGGGTCATTGCACGGAGCGACCGGTCTGTATAGTGACTCAGGAGTAGGGATTGCTAGAAGTTAAAACCTCCCCCAGGGAGGGTCATTGATCTGCCGGTCATTGACCTGGGTGGACCCTGGGGAGACTTTGATTTGAGACCCCGGGTAGAATGCGTAGCTTGGAACCGTGATAGTAGTGTTGATTGTGACATCTGGGATGTCAGGCATTAGGGATGCCGAGGATTGGTTTTGGGCTGAGTCCCACTTGTAATGGTTTTAGGCTGAGTCCCACTGATATTAGTTTTGGGCTGAGACCCACTTGTATCGGTTTTGGGATGAGACCCACTTGTATCGTTTTTGGGATGAGACCCACGTGATGTGATTTGGGCTGAGTTCCCATATACTTTGGTTTACAGTTTTGGGCTAAGGCCCTAAGGGTTTCATTTTGATAACTGATTTTTCGAATGCATGCATGCATGCTTTTTAGTGAAGGGCATAAATGTCTTCTTTTTATGAAATGAGTTTTTATTAAATTATTTGGTTTAGTCCACTCACAGCTTTTGTTGTTTTTAATGCCCTTCAGGTTGATCGCGGATGCGGGCTGTAGCGGAGACCGAGACATCACACTCCTCCTCCGATCCTAGAGCACTCTTGAAGCCCCAGTGGGGCTAATGTTGGAATTATCCCTTGTCTGACACTTTGTGTCAGATGGGAACAAGCACGTCCCGCGTTAATCCCAAGGGGATTTGGGACGGGTTCTGTCAGGATTTTCAGAGATTGAACCGAACCCGGTTTGACACGAGGACAGGGATGACAGTCCCTAGCGTGTGGGTTTCAAGCGCAGTCGCTTGCTGTAACACCCCGGAAATTTGAGGATTTTAATATTGTAATTTAATTTGTGAATTGAAGTTTTTACCCTTATGAATGGTATGGCCAAATTGTTGACTTTTTGATTGGTGGGTCAAATGGACTTTGACCAATGACCGTGACTGACAGGACCCATCCCAATCCCCCCGGGATTACCGTGGAATGTGCCCTGCTCCCGTCCAACAAGAGGTGTCAGACAAGGGATAACCAAGAGCCACTGCCCAACGGGGCATCCAGAGTGCGCAAGGATCGATGGAGGAGGTGTGCAATGTCCCAGTCTCTGCTGCAATCGCATCCGTAATCAACCTGAAGGGCATTAAAACCAAAAGCTGTGAGTGGACAAAAACCAATAAGTTCATCAAATACATTTATAAGACATTTATGCCCTCCAATAAAAACGTATGCATGCCACGAAAACCAGCAACCAAAACGTTTGCTCAACCGAGCCATTAGGGCCTTAGCCCAAAAACCGTTAACCAAAAACCAAGTGTGGGAACTCAGCCCAAAACAGTGGAATACCACAACCATACATATTAAAACCATGTGGGCCACCGCCCAAAGCCATAAATATAAATCCATAAATCCAAAACCATTTAGGGTCCCCGACCCGACATACCATTTCATAACCAATAATCCATTTTACCACATAACACATATCCAACCGAAAAGCCATTTCATAGATCCATTAATCCATATTTTACCATTACCATCACCTGTATCCCAGATGCTTAGCGTCCCAGACGCTAGACGTCCCTGACGTCATATCTCACAGTTTCATAAGCTACGCGTGCTGCCCGGGGTCTCTCCGGGTCCATATATCTGACATCCCTGATGTCTGACGTCCCTGACATCAATCATAGCAATCCTAATGACCCCTCGCAGGCAATGCACCGTGACTTCCCCAGTGTCCCAGACATCTGGAGGAGACCATCATATATCCTTGTATCCAGATGGTATATGGAAAATAGTTTTATTAAATCCTTTTATCACATCATTACCATTGGGCCCTGCCCGAAATTTCCATAAAACCATGTAATTCCATTTAGGGTCCCTGACCCAAAATCACAATTATTAAATATAGGGTCCCTGACCCGAAATCAACATTATAATCCAATTGGGCCTCATGCCCGATTTTATGAACCACTGGGCCCACGACCCGATTTGTAAACCAACTGGGCCCGCAGCCCGACTTTATTAACCCACAGGGCCCATGGCCCGAATTCGTAAATCAACTGGGCCCCTGGCCCGATAACATAACTCAAATGGGTCTCAGCCCAATTTCATACCAACTGGGCCCCTAGCCCAATTTCATTAACCAACTGGGCCCCTGGCCCGATTCACAAATGGACTCCAAGTCCGAAATTTCCAAAACAAGTGGGCCTCAAGCCCGAGTTCATATTTCCAATTTCAAAACCATTTCATCATACTATATCCAAGTCATAAATATGGAAAATCCATGTAAAACTGGAAACCTCGATTTACGTGCAAACACGTAAATCGCCTCGAAATACGTGAAACCGTACAATTTACCAACGACCAAATCAACATCATACAATCACAACCATAATCCATATAAAACATTTAAGCATGCATAGAATTTATAAAACCAAAGTCCACTCACAGACCGTTTTAAAGGTATGCCTCGATACGCGTGCCACCGGCCCTCCCGGGCCACACCACTAACACCGGGACTCCCAATCCTGTCCAAATCACATTAGAGGGTCACTAGCCTCATCATTAACATCCTATCAAAGTCCCGTAATTTTCCCGAATTTTTACTTATTTTTAAACTTAATTTAAAACCTTCGGACATCCCGAACACTATCGAGACGGTGTCCGATCGACACGAAACCAATCCCAAAATGTTCGTTACATTAAGTAGGACAGAAGTCATGTTGACCTCACCTCGAGATTCGTGCCCATGCGCCGTCACGCGCCGCCGTGAGTGGCTGCGCGTGAAACTCACGCGCCGTGAACAGTGTATCGTTCTGACCTGGTTGTCTGTTAAACGGGTCACCGTGACCCGCGGCCCAACCCGACTGGTTCTCAGTCATTCCTTGATCATTTTTAGTTCTGTTTGTTCCTACAAGATCGTCTCATCAATTCCAGTTGATCCATGAGTTAACAACTGAGAAACTAACACGTTTGACTACCTGTTCGTGGAGGTGTGCAGACCGGCCACCTGCAACCGTCGTGTCTGCACGATCCCGGCCACCAATCGGCTTGGTATTGCACTCACAAGACTCCTGAGACCGTCAGAAACAACTCCCAATTATCATAATCGAACTACCAGCCTCAAAACTCACACTGCCATTTTTACCCGAAAACAGACTCTCGGTTTCGGGGCTTACCTCGCCGCCGTATCTACCGCCGTGGCCACCACAACGCCCAGACTGATCGTAGGAACTCCTTTCACCCCTCAAACACGATCAAAACCAGTCCACAATGATTTTCCAACTTTTGAGTTTTCGGGCCTCCCCTGTTTTTGTTTTGCCGCCATCGTCCCCGCCGTCTCCATCGACTCCCGTCGTCTCTCAAGCCTCACCACAGTCAACTCACATTCCTCCGCACAGCCTCATGGTTACAGATGTGGTGGGGATGTGTAATGGGGAGCCGTGTGCGGATGTGCATGTGCATGGGTTCTGTTTTCCGGTCACCACCGCCACCCACGGTGGTCACGCCGCCACATGCGACACAAAACTCCTCTCAGTCTCCCTGTGTTCGCTCATGGTTCCAAAAACAGAGAAGGGGTTCTGTGTGTATGTGTTTCGGGTGGGAGAAAACAGAGTGAGAGAGAGATGAGTGTGATCAGAGATAAAGGAAAGGAAGAGATGAGATCAAGGGCCCAGATTTGATCTGAGGTTTGAATGGATGGTGAGGATTTAAGGGGAGAAAATGGATTAAATAATCCAATGGCCAACAAGGATACAGATTTTAGGGAAGGTGGGGATGAGTGACACGTGGCCTACATCCAGGGGTCCAGATTCGTCAATTACTGTTCACCTATTTAAATATTATTATTTTATTCCGAGTCTCGGTTAAACGCGATTACGTCCGTGACCATAACTTCGTCGTCGAATCTCCGATTTCGGCATGCCGCCTGTCGTTGGATTCGTATCGACGATACCTACGTAACGGTCCTTGGCCCTCGTCCATCGGACCTCCCGGTCAAAAAGTCAACATTTGGCCCCAACACATGCCAAATTACCAAAATACCCCTCAACTTCCGAACATCATAACTTTCTCTACGAATATCGGAATCGAACGTGCCACCTGTCTATGAACTCGTGACGTCCTGAACTACGTCACGGTCATCGGTCAAAGTCCGTTTGACCGCCCGATCAAAAAGTCAACATTTTACCCACGACTAGGGGCAAAACGGTCATTTTGCACAATTTGTCCGATTCCGCCCTACTAACCACCGTTCAACCTCACTAATCAAGATTAGTGACTAATCTAATCCCGGAATTCTGGACGGGTCGTTACAATCTTCCCTCCTTAATAAATTTCGTCCTTGAAATTCCAACCGATCTAAACTCAAACGTACTTCTCTCCTTAATAAGTTTCGCTCTCGAAACTCGACTACTCTGATTCCACAAACACCCCGTGGAAAGTGGAATCGACCCTGTAACACGTGTACACCCGTACACCAACTAATCAGACAAAACTTGTCTGCACTCAAACGTACCACTAGTACTTATAACGCAGCAACTACATTCGACCCCGTCGAATGACTGAAACTACTTATTTCGAATTTGACACCACTTGTCAAATCAACCCTCTCATTGACGTAACAACTCGACGGTTCCTTTCCCACTCCCACTAGGAGTCAGCTGACCCCACTCAACAATCTATGTTGACACATCCTGACAAACTGTCACCACACAGTTGTTGTCAGTCGAAAACTAACACTAGACTCACTCGTGGCCACACAAGCCACCAACTTACTTGACTTAAATATATCCTTACCGACATTTTCACACGACCTGTGTGTAATTAAACACATCGGAATTACCATGACCCATTGCATAGTAATGTCCGGCCCACAACTAATCTCATGGTATCGGAACCAATCCGACTACCAACACGCTCACCGACACACCTCGGGTATAACCCATATACCGTAACTAGTCATCACAAGTCTACAAGGTATTGTACCTCGAACCATGTACGAAGTACACACATCTACTTAATAACCAGACTACAATCACCTAGGTCATAGCCGAACGCGTTCCAATAATGGAGTACGTTTGCCCAATCCAGCATGAGACAAATCGAAACTCCACCCAACATCTAGTTCTAATTCCAAATCCGAATCCGCAATTTCGTAAGAAATCCCGGATCCAAATCCAGACATCACATTTTTAATTTATTTCCAAATCCGAATCCGAAATCATTATTCCGTAAGCTAGCATTTGGAATAATCGTTCAGTATTCAAATCCGGAAATCCATTTTCAAGTTCCAAAATCGAATCCTGAATCGTCACCCAGAAATTCGATTCCAAATCCCGAAATCTCGTTCACACTTACCAAGACACACCAAAACCGAACCTATCGGTTACCCGTTCAATACACTTGATTGACTTCATAGGGAAGCCAATCCAACCTCCACACGTCTAAGGTTGACAAAATTCAACTACCTTGAAAACCTACTCACCCGAATAGAATACCATACGGGCCCCACTTCGAAAAGAAGTTCAACCCCGTCATTTACGACTCACATACCCAAGTTCGTATCGATCATTGTCTTTCCACCTAGGAAAACTAAGGATGATTCAAGAATGATGACGTCAAAACTCATCCTACGTGGATGCAACAAAACTCACTGCACTCACCACGCCATGTGACACCACATCGTCTGCCACCAAGCAGAAAATGAAAAATTCTCGTTTACCTAATTTCGAATACGTAGCTCCTCCTAATGACCTCACAACACACATAGGCTCACCAACCAATACACGCTCAACGTACTGGTAACTACAGTCAATGTCTGCCAGGGCAGAAAGCAAGAAGTCAACCCCAATGACTTCGGAATACCAATCACCAAAAACGAGCACCACTCTCGTACCCCAATCACAACTTTCCTCAAAACTAAGGTTCCAACCACCAGACTTCCTACCTCCTCAACTCATGTGTCCACAATCAATCCGTTATTATTTCGTTCACACATCCCAACCTTTACCAGTTCAACACTCGATTTTCTAAGTTCTCAATTATACCTTTTTAATCCACTCATCGCTGGTTATCTCACCACTATTGGGACTTATCCCAACACATCACAATCTTAACTGGATCCCATCCAGTCCATCACTCAACCACTACCGAATCTCAAAGACCGAACATATGTTCATCATGACGGAGTCACACCCCAACTTGTGGCTCATCGTCAACACCATCACCGACACTAGCACCAGCGTTAGTACCAGCACCAACACACTATATCAGCACTCATGCATCCATACTAGCATCAGCACAAAAGTACCAACCCGCAAACATCCATACTGCACACCGTGTGCAAATACGACAACCCTGGATCTCCGTTCATACCGAACGACGATCCCGTACCTCACAACTATGGGTACCACTATTCTGACCTTTCACATCAGGATAATGAACGTTCCCTGAACGTCCCCTGATCCCCAAGTATTATAACCACACTAATTACCCTCGATAGCCAGTCATCTCCATATGACTACCGACTAACTGTCATTGCTATCGAGATCCGCATCCATACCTCACACTAATACCCGATCCAACACAGGATTCCATAATTTATCTCAGAACCGTATCCGTAAATCGGATCCCATAGTTCTGACGAGACTCGCCAGAGCCATCCACATGGTCATCCATGACCTCAGCCGCTCGTCGCAGCACAAGTTCTTATCCACTAATCACAATTAAGGTTTACCTTTTTAATACTAGGGTTCCACAATCACACCCTATGGTTCAACCGAACCCAACCACTTCCCGTAATATAAAATTCACAACCTGACCGACCCCGCGGTCCTGACATCGAATAGACGTCAATCCAATCCTACCATCCCATCAACGTGGGTTCCACCACTAGGTCATCGGCCAACTCCGATGAACCAACATCCCTCACACTAGAAACCACCACAAGGGTTCACATTTTAAACCATTACTCACATGAGGTTCCCCGAACCTGGCTGCACCTAGCAGCACAACAATCCAATATCACATGATCGAACCGACGGTCCCACAATACCAGTTCATCATAATCAACCCCACTTGGGTCGAATCACATTAACGCACGGCGTATCGGGCCAATCACACTCCATCCACTATCCAAACCCAAAAACTATATATCAGGTTGATAACGAACTGCAACCCAAAGAGACATCACACCCTCGACCTGCGCACACAAAAGAGCAACCCTGCTCTGATACCAAGTTGACAGGACCCATCCCAATCCCCCCGGGATTACCGTGGAATGTGCCCTGCTCCTGTCCAACAAGAGGTGTCAGACAAGGGATAACCAAGAGCCACTGCCCAACGGGGCATCCAGAGTGCGCAAGGATCGATGGAGGAGGTGTGCAATGTCCCAGTCTCTGCTGCAATCGCATCCGTAATCAACCTGAAGGGCATTAAAACCAAAAGCTGTGAGTGGACAAAAACCAATAAGTTCATCAAATACATTTATAAGACATTTATGCCCTCCAATAAAAACGTATGCATGCCACGAAAACCAGCAACCAAAACGTTTGCTCAACCGAGCCATTAGGGCCTTAGCCCAAAAACCGTTAACCAAAAACCAAGTGTGGGAACTCAGCCCAAAACAGTGGAATACCACAACCATACATATTAAAACCATGTGGGCCACCGCCCAAAGCCATAAATATAAATCCATAAATCCAAAACCATTTAGGGTCCCCGACCCGACATACCATTTCATAACCAATAATCCATTTTACCACATAACACATATCCAACCGAAAAGCCATTTCATAGATCCATTAATCCATATTTTACCATTACCATCACCTGCATCCCAGATGCTTAGCGTCCCAGACGCTAGACGTCCCTGACGTCATATCTCACGGTTTCATAAGCTACGCGTGCTGCCCGGGGTCTCTCCGGGTCCATATATCTGACATCCCTGATGTCTAACGTCCCTGATGTCTGACGTCCCTGACGTCAATCATAGCAATCCTGCTCCTGAGTCATCATACGGTCCGGCTGATCAGTACAATGACCCCTCGGAGGCAATGCACCGTGACTTCCCCAGTGTCCCAGACATCTGGAGGAGACCATCATATATCCTTGTATCCAGATGGTATATGGAAAACAGTTTTATTAAATCCTTTTATCACATCATTACCATTGGGCCCTGCCCGAAATTTCCATAAAACCATGTAATTCCATTTAGGGTCCCTGACCCAAAAATCACAATTATTAAATATAGGCTCCCTGACCCGAAATCACCATTATAATCCAATTGGGCCTCATGCCTGATTTTATGAACCACTGGGCCCACGGCCCGATTTGTAAACCAACTGGGCCCGCAACCCGACTTTATTAACCCACTGGGCCCACGGCCCGAATTCGTAAATCAACTGGGCCCCTGGCCCGATAACATAACTCAAATGGGTCTCAGCCCGATTTCATACCAACTGGGCCCATGGCCCGATTTCATTAACCAATTGGGCCCCCGGCCCGATTCTCAAATGGACTCCAAGTCCGAAATTTCCAAAACAAGTGGGCCTCAAGCCCGAGTTCATATTTCCAATTTCAAAACCATTTCATCATACTATATCCAAGTCATAAATATGGAAAATCCATGTAAAACCGAAAAACCTCGATTTACGTGCAAACACGTAAATTGCCTCGAAATACGTGAAACCGTATAATTTACCAACAACCAAATCAACATCATACAATCACAACCATAATCCATATAAAACATTTAAGCATGCATAGAATTTATAAAACCAAAGTTCACTCACAGACCGTTTTAACGGTATACCTCGATACGCGTGCCACTGGCCCTCCCGGGCCACATCACTAACACCGGGACTCCCAATCCTGTCCAAATCACATTAGAGGGTCACTAACCTCATCATTAACATCCTATCAAAGTCCCGTAATTTTCCCGAATTTTTACTTATTTTTAAACTTAATTTAAAACCTTCGGACATCCCGAACACTATCGAGACGGTGTCCGATCGACACGAAACCAATCCTAAAATGTTCGTTACATTAAGTAGGACAGAAGTCATGTTGACCTCACCTCGAGATTCGTGCCCACGCGCCATCACGCGCCGCCGTGAGTGGCTGCGCGTGAAACTCACGCGCCGTGAACAGTGTATCGTTCTAACCCGGTTGTTTGTTAAACGGGTCACCGTGACCCGCGGCCCAACCCGACTGGTTCTCAGCCATTCCTTGATCATTTTTAGTTCTGTTTGTTCCTACAAGATCGTCTCATCAATTCCAGTTGATCCATGAGTTAACAACTGAGAAACCAACACGTTTGACTACCTGTTCGTGGAGGTGTGCAGACCGGCCACCTGCAACCGTCGTGTCTGCACGATCCCGGCCACCAATCGGCTTGGTATTGCACTCACAAGACTCCTGAGACCGTCAGAAACAACTCCCAATTATCATAATCGAACTACCAGCCTCAAAACTCACACTGGCATTTTTACCCGAAAACAGACTCACGGTTTCGGGGCTTACCTCGCCGCCGTGGCTACCGCCGTGGCCACCACAACGCCCAGACTGATCGTAGGAACTCCTTTCACCCCTCAAACACGATCAAAACCAGTCCACAATGATTTTCCAACTTTTGAGTTTTCGGGCCTCCCCTGTTTTTGTTTTGCCGCCATCGCCCCCGCCGTCTCCATCGACTCCCGTCGTCTCTCAAGCCTCACCGCAGTCAACTCACATTCCTCCGCACAGCCTCATGGTTACAGATGTGGTGGGGATGTGTAATGGGGAGCCGTGTGCGGATGTGCATGTGCACGGGTTCTGTTTTCCGGTCACCACCGCCACCCACGGTGGTCACGCCGCCACATGCGACACAAAACTCCTCTCAGTCTCCCTGTGTTCGCTCATGGTTCCAAAAACAGAGAAGGGGTTGTGTGTGTATGTGTTTCGGGTGGGAGAAAACAGAGTGAGAGAGAGATGAGTGTGATCAGAGATAAAGGAAAGGAAGAGATGAGATCAAGGGCCCAGATTTGATCTGAGGTTTGAATGGATGGTGAGGATGTAAGGGGAGAAAATGGATTAAATAATCCAATGGCCAACAAGGATCCAGATTTTAGGGAAGGTGGGGATGAGTGACACGTGGCCTACATCCAAGGGTCCAGATTCGTCAATTACTATTCACCTATTTAAATATTATTATTTTATTCCGAGTCTCGGTTAAACGCGATTACGTCCGTGACCATAACTTCGTCGTCGAATCTCCGATTTCGGCATGCCGCATGTCGTTGGATTCGTATCGACGATACCTACGTAACGGTCCTTGGCCCTCGTCCATCGGACCTCCCGGTCAAAAAGTCAACATTTGGCCCCAAACATGCCAAATTACCAAAATACCCCTCAACTTCCGAACATCATAACTTTCTCTACGAATATCGGAATCGAACGTGCCACCTGTCTATGAACTCGTGACGTCCCGAACTACGTCACGGTCATCGGTCAAAGTCCGTTTGACCGCCCGATCAAAAAGTCAACATTTTACCCACGACTAGGGGCAAAACGGTCATTTTGCACAATTTGTCCGATTCCGCCCTACTAACCACCGTTCAACCTCACTAATCAAGATTAGTGACTAATCTAATCCCGGAATTCGGGACGGGTCATTACAGTGACGTAGTTCGGGACGTCACGAGTTCATAGACAGGTGGCACGTCCATTTCGGACAATCAGGGAAAAAGTTATGACTATCGGAAGTTCAGGGGCTTTACCGTAAGTTGGACTTCACGGGTGGAAATGTTGACTTTTAGTTTGACAATTAATTTTCACGCGACTCAAGGCCCGATAGGTAGGTCTCGACGTCCTGAGTCCGTAGACAGGCGGCATGCCGAAATCGGACTTCGTATGGCTGAGTTACGGGTCTAGGAAGTGAAGGGCAGTTTGGTAATTTTTGAACCAGGGGCATTTTGGTCTTTTTGCCCTGGTTACTGTAGCAGACCGCGGGGGACATGGGCGGCACCACCATGTGCGGTGGTTCTATCGTGCAATTGATTATGCTAACATGTGCTGGAAAGTCTGGGCTGTCTTTTGCTTTTGAACGTGGCCTGAGCCGTGTAGCCTGCACGATCAATTGATTAATTCAAGTTCGAAGCTTTTCGGGGAGCATTTTTCAGTGGACAATTGGACACCCACGAGCCTCTGGGACGGCTTGAAATTGTTTATAACTAATTAGAACATGTGTGAGCATCACTCTGATGCTGTTATAACTGAGAACGGGTGAGGAAAACCAGAGTAGCCATTTCTGGAAAATTGGAGGGAAAAATCAGAGTTTAATTTCTACGGTGTGTTGGACCAATCTAATTGCAGATTAAGCTTTCTAGGAGTGTTTAGAACACAACCATATCAAAATCGAAGGCAACCAGCCACGGGTGAGCTGGGACGGTGACTGCCGTGTTCAGAAGAATTTCAGAGGTTTGGACGACTACTTCCAGGTGAGTGTTGGTTCAATTGAGTGTGTTTTCCAGTTCGTTGTGATACTATGATGCTTCATGTAAAGTTAATTTGATTCTGGCTTAGAAACCAGTGAGTTGGGGTGATCAACCTGTTTGGATGATGACGGGTCGAAGGGCCATTTAAGGATTCGATTTGGCTAATTAATAACTCAGAACTTAAATTAGATGTTTAAATAACATGTTAGGATCAATTTGAATTGAAATCGAGTGGGAATTGATGGGTAATTAACCGGTTCAAGCCGCGGGTGGCAGGCCCGAATTACAGACAAACGGGTGAAAGTGCTGACACTGTAGCTACAGTGTCAGGCGCGTGACTTTCACGCGCAGCCACTTTGGGCGGCGCGTGAGGGCGCGTTGGGGCTTATCTCCGATCACGATCAACATGACTTTTATTCCTCTCATCATTCTGAACATTTTTGGTGAATTAACCATGTTGATCTGAGATAGTTTTGATGGGTCAGTTTAGGGCCGGTTTCCTCGGGAAACGTGTTGGACGGCTTCCCCGAGCCGGTTTCTATTTCGTAGTTTGTGGTTAAACGTTTAAGACTTGTAGTGACACTTACATGTGATTTGGACTGACAGGAATTGTACGATAATCCCGGTACAAGTTCGTACGCGCAGGTTCACCGCGGGATCGTACAGTGAGTGGGCCATTTTCTTAAACCCTTGCATGCATAAATGTTTTCTGGTTTATTATAATTATTCACATGCTAAAAACAATAATGGTTTTGATGATATGGAAAATATGGTTATGGCACGTTTCACGGTATTTGGGCTTGAGACCCGTCTAATGAAACTTAATGATTGGTTCGGATTTTATATATATGCTTGCATGTGGATATCAATAAAATGTATTTGGTACTGCACTGTATAGATCCATTCGTATGATACTGTCTCCTCCGGATGAGGTACCCCGGAGAGGTCACGGACGTCTAGAACGTCCAGCGTCTATGACGCTAAGCATCGGGGATGCTGTAACCGAACAGGGTTCGGGGATTAAACTCGGAATTGAGACCCGAGTGGCACGCGTAGCCTTGTGATAGTGACCTTATTGGAGGTCAGGGATGTCGGGATTGGAGTGTATAGTGCAGCAACTAAAATTATACTTATGGTTTTATTACATGCCTTATGGTTCATAGTATATGACTTATGATTTTAAATACGGTTGCATGCATGTTTGGAAAATGGAGGGGTAAATTATATGTTTTACTTATCAAATGATTTTATAAACTTGAGTTTCGGTCCACTCACCCTTAATGTTTTTAGTAACCCCTCCAGGTCGTGATATTGAGGTAGAGGAGGAATATGAGGCTGAGGCATAGATCTACTTCTGCGTACCTGAACCCCTGCTGGGTGGTGTACCCGCAGGTTTATGTTAGAGTCGTGCTCGCAACTTGTAATTTTGGATTTCATCCCTTGTCTGACATCTGTTTAATTCGGATTTGATGTATGACTTTAATTTGTTTATTTATGCATTTGATGTTTTGAGGTTAAAATTGGTATGATTTTTGGGTGTCAGACGGGAGCAAGGCACGCCCCCTTGTGGTCCCCGTGGGATCGGGGTGGGTCCTGTCAGCTTGGTATCAGAGCACTAGGTTGTGGTCAGTACTAGGTTATGGTCAGCATGCTAGACTAGCGATTAGTACTAGTTACTTTTCGACTTTTAAGAATATCGTTATCTGATCTATGCCTCTTGACAGTTGGTTATGCCTCCTAGGATAATTCCTCATACACGAATTGACGAGGATCTGGAAAGGGAGATGGAATGCGCGAGCATTGAAAGGGCTCAACGGTTGGGAGCCACTCCTTTCTGCGGGGAATCAAACCCCGAGGATGCTCATGATTGGATCACCAAGTGGGAGAGGATCTTCTCGGTGATGCACTGCCCTCCGGGCGAACGGGTAACTTTGGCGGCCTTCTTGCTGGAAGGAGGAGCCTACCAGTGGTGGCACGGACTTGAAATGTCTGGGTGGTCGATCCATACCACTACTTGGGAAGTTTTCCGTTCCAGATTTCTGGACCAGTACTACCCGCGATCCTTTCGCGCGGCACGGGAGGCTGAGTTCCTGCGGCTGGAGCAGGGGGGATATGTCCGTTGCGGACTACGAGCAAACTTTCGGGAAACTTTCCCGGTTCGCTGCATCATTCGTGAGCACGGAGGAGGACAAATGCCAAAGGTTCGAGCTTGGACTCCGAGGGGATATCCGGGCAAGTGTGACTGCTGCTACTCATGCTTCACTGAGAGATTTGGTCGACGCTACGGTGCGTGTCGAGGCCAGTCTGGCGGCACACCAGACACGACCACCTTCGGGCGAGGGGCGACGTCAGGATCGCCCACATCGTGGGCCATCAGGCCAGAAGAACAACAAGGAAGGGGGCTACAGGGGAGTACCCTCATCCTTCAAGGGTCGTGGCTGGTCAGGTCGATGCGGAGGCTCTCAGGGCAGAGGATCTGGATACAACTCTGGGCAGCGCTCATCTTGGAGCGGTGCTTCTGGTGGGCATTCGGACAAGCCAAGGCCAGTAACTTGTTTTGCTTGCGGAGAGGAGGGTCACTATGCCTGTGATTGCCAGCAGTTTTCCAAGAACAACGACGCTGGGGGCTCTAGTGTGGTGCAGAGCACGGCTTCCCACACTAATGGAGTTCGCGGTCAGGGAGGTGACCGTGGTGCTGGGCGTGGCGCGCGCGGGCACGGACGGAACGGAGGGCCGAGGGCCCAAGTGTTTGCAATGACCCAACAGCAGGCGAGGACTGCCCCAGGCGTGGTCACTGGTACACTACATATCTTAAACCTTCTTGTACGTGTATTGATGGATGCGGGGGCTACACATTCTTTTATTTCGAGGAGTTGTGCTGGTATGCTTGATTGTGTGGTATCATCTTTAGATTGCGAAATGGGTGTTGGCACCCCGATGGGCATCGTGTACCTTGTGAATCAGGTGATTCGGAGGTGCCCGGTAAGAATTGAGGATGTGAATTTACCAGCAGACTTAATTATTCTGGATATCCACGACTTCGATATAATCCTAGGGATGGATTGGCTATCGGAGCACGGATCGCTCATCGATTGCTGTAGCAAGCAAGTAATTCTGCTGAGCCCGGGTTTGCCGGAGGTTATCTTTCGGGGGGAACGTGACGGTTCGCCTCCTGAAGTGATTTCTTCACTTACTGCTACCAAACTTCTACGGAAGGGATGCCAGGGTTATCTGGCGCATGTCGTGTCGGTACGGGTTGATACTCCGGGTATCGACGAGATACCGGTGATGCGTGAGTTTCCAGATGTGTTCCCGGAAGACTTACCTGGATTACCGCCATCGCGGGAGATCGAGTTTGCTATTGAACTACTCCCTGGTACCCGACCAATATCCCAGGCACCATACCGGATGGCGCCGGCCGAGTTACGAGAACTCAAGACTCAATTGCAAGAGTTGGTGGATTTGGGATATGTCCGACCGAGTACTTCACCGTGGGGAGCACCGGTGTTGTTCGTAAAGAAGAAGGAGGGAAGTCTCCGTTTGTGTATTGACTATCGACAACTCAACAAGGTGACACTGAGGAACCAGTATCCGCTACCCAGGATCGATGACCTTTTTGACCAGTTGCGGGGAGCTCAGTGCTTCTCGAAAATTGATTCGCGGTCTGGGTATCACCAAATGAGGATTTCGGAGGAGGATATTCCAAAAACTGCTTTTCGAACCCGTTATGGACACTACGAGTTCCTAGTTATGCCTTTTGGGTTGACGAATGCTCCAGCAGCATTCATGGATCTGATGAACCGGGTCTTCCGACCCTACCTGGATAAGTTCGTAATTGTGTTCATCGATAATATCTTGGTATACTCGAGGAGTGCCCGTGCACGTAAGGAACACCTACGATTGATCTTGGAGAAGCTGAGACAGGAACAGTTGTACGCCAAGCTGAGCAAGTGTCAGTTTTGGCTGAGCAGTATTGGTTTCCTGGGACACGTGATATCGACGGATGGGATTTGCGTGGATCCCCAGAAAATAGAAGCGGTGACTAACTGGGCTAGACCGACAACAGTGACCGAGGTGCGGAGTTTCGTCGGATTAGCAGGTTACTACCGGAGATTCGTGGAGGGTTTCTCCAAAATTGCTGCACCATTGACTGGTCTGACTCGGAAGGGAGTAAAGTTTATTTGGGACGAGCAGTGTGATCGAAGTTTTCAAGAATTGAAAGATCGATTGACCACTGCACCTGTCCTTGCATTGCCGGATGACAGTGGAGAATTCGTGGTCTTTAGTGACGCTTCACTACAAGGTCTGGGCTGCGTGTTGATACAAACTGGCAAGGTTATCGCCTATGCATCCCGGCAGCTGAAGACTCATGAGTTGAACTATCCAACCCATGATTTGGAGTTGGCAGCGGTGGTTCATGCTCTAAAAATCTGGAGACATTACCTGTTCGGCACAACGTGTCGGATATACACCGACCACCAGAGTCTTAAATACCTTTTCACTCAGAAGGGGCTTAACATGAGACAACGAAGATGGTTGGAGCTGTTGAAAGATTATGACTGTACGATCGAGTACCATCCGGGTAAGGCCAATGTGGTGGCTGATGCACTCAGCAGGAAGTCAGCGGGATCTATTGCACACCTGGGGATGGTGTATCTTCCTGCGCTGGTGGAACTCCGGAAGACGGGAGTTATTTTAGGTACGGATGGGCATGGAGCTTTGTTGGCCAGCTTCCATGTACGACCTGTACTGATTGATCGGATTATCGAAGCACAACTTCAGGATCCGATACTCTGTATTTACAGAATTGAAGTCGATGCCGATGGAAGATATGATTTTACTATCCGGGATGATGGGGCGCTGGTTAAGTTAGGCCGTTTGTGTGTACCTGAAGTGGCAGGGATACGGACCGAGATTCTTGAGGAGGCCCATAGTTCGGCCTATGCTATGCATCCGGGAGGTATAAAGAGGTACCGTACGCTACGGAACCATTATTGGTGGCCAGGAATGAAGAAGGATATTGCGGAATTCGTGAGCAGATGCTTAACCTGTCAGCAGGTTAAGGCAGAACGGCAGAGACCTTATGGGGCTATGCAGCCACTTCCTATTCCCGAGTGGAAGTGGGATCACATCACCATGGACTTCGTCTTTAAGTTATCGAGGACTCAGAGTGGAGTTGATGGAGTATGGGTGATCGTGGACCGGCTAACCAAGTCAGCCCATTTTCTGCCAGTTCAGGAGACCTATAAACCTAACCGTCTGGCTCAGTTGTTTGTGAAGGAAATCATACGATTGCATGGTACGCCGGAATCGATCGTGTCCGATCGTGATCCGCGTTTCACTTCCAGGTTCTGGCGGAGTTTGCAAGCTACTTTGGGAACAACCCTACGTTTCAGTACTGCGTTCCATCCACAGACCGATGGACAGTCTGAACGGACCATTCAGACCCTGGAGGACATGATGAGGTCATGTGTACTACAGTTTCAGGACTCTTGGGATACTCATTTGACATTGATGGAATTCGCTTACAACAACAGCTATCAGACAAGCATCGGGATGGCACCTTATGAGGCACTGTATGGTCGACAGTGCAGGACACCTATCTGCTGGACGGAGATAGGAGAACGAGCGGCTGTAGGGCCGGAATTGATGGACTTAACCATGGAAACTGTTCGAGTTATCAAGGAAAGATTGAAGGCGGCACAGGATCGCCAAAAGAGTTATGCCGATCGACGGATTCGAGACTTGGAATTTGAAGTGGGAGATTTTGTCTTCCTGAAGTTATCTCCGTGGAAAGGAATTATCCGTTTTGGCCGACGGGGGAAACTGAGTCCGCGTTTTATCGGACCTTACGAGATCGTGGAAAGGATTGGCAGAGTTGCATACAGATTGGCACTACCTCCAGAACTATCTAGAGTTCACGATGTTTTCCACATATCGATGCTGCGGAAGTACGTACATGATGCTTCGCATGTACTGGGGGAACAACCTGTCGAACTACGGGAGGATTTGAGCTTTGAAGAACAACCAGTACAGATCTTGGATCGGAAGGACAAGGTACTACGTCGAAAGACGATCCCTCTCGTGAAGATTCTCTGGAGAAAACAGAATGTGGAAGAAGCCACGTGGGAGCCTGAGGCTCAGATGCGAGATCAATTGCCTCATTTATTTCTTTGAAATTTCGGGACGAAATTTCTTAAGGGGGGTAGGTTGTAACACCCCGGAAATTCGAGGATTTTAATATTGTAATTTAATTTGTGAATTGACGTTTTTACCCTTATGAATGGTATGGCCAAATTGTTGACTTTTTTATTGGTGGGTCAAATGGACTTTGACCAATGACCGTGACGTAGTTCGGGACGTCACGAGTTCATAGACAGGTGGCACATCCATTTCGGACAATCAGGGAAAAAGTTATGACTATCGGAAGTTCAGGGGCATTACCGTAAGTTGGACTTCACGGGCGAAAATGTTGACTTTTAGTTTGACAATTAATTTTCACGCGACTCAAGGCCCGATAGGTAGGTCTCGACGTCCTGAGTCCGTAGACAGGCGGCACGCCGAAATCGGACTTCGTATGGCTGAGTTACGGGTCTAGGAAGTGAGGGGCAGTTTGGTAATTTTTGAACCAGGGGCATTTTGGTCTTTGCCCTGGTTACTGTAGCAGACCGCGGGGGACATGGGCGGCACCACCATGTGCGGTGGTTCTATCGTGCAATTGATTATGCTAACATGTGCTGGAAAGTCTGGGCTGTCTTTTGCTTTTGAACGTGGCCTGAGCCGTCCAGCCTGCACGATCAATTGATTAATTCAAGTTCGAAGCTTTTTGGGGAGCATTTTTCAGTGGACAATTGGACACCCACGAGCCTCTGGGACGGCTTGAAATTGTTTATAACTAATTAGAACATGTGTGAGCATCACTCTGATGCTGTTATAACTGAGAACGGGTGAGGAAAACCAGAGAAGCCATTTCTGGAAAATTGGAGGGAAAAATCAGAGTTTAATTTCTACGGTGTGTCGGACCAATCTAATTGCAGATTAAGCTTTCTGGGAGTGTTTAGAACACAACCATATCAAAATCGAAGGCAACCAGCCACGGGTGAGCTGGGACGGTAACTGCCGTGTTCAGAAGAATTTCAGAGGTTTGGACGACTACTTCCAGGTGAGTGTTGGTTCAATTGAGTGTGTTTTCCAGTTCGTTGTGATACTATGATGCTTCATGTAAAGTTAATATGATTTTGGTTTAGAAACCAGTGAGTTGGGGTGATCAACCCGTTTGGATGATGACGGGTCGAAGGGCCATTTAAAGATTCGATTTGGCTAATTAATAACTCAGAACTTAAATTAGATGTTTAAATAACATGTTAGGATCAATTTGAATTGAAATCGAGTGGGAATTGATGGGTAATTAACCGGTTCAAGCCGCGGGTGGCAGGCCCGAATTACAGACAAACGGGTGAAGGTGCTGACACTGTAGCTACAGTGTCAGGCGCGTGACTTTCATGCGCAGCCACTTTGGGTGGCGCGTGAGGGCGCGTTGGGGCTTATCTCCGATCACGATCAACATGACTTTTATTCCTCTCATCATTCTGAACATTTTTGGTGAATTAACCATATTGATCTGAGATAAGCTTTGATGGGTCAGTTTAGGGCCGGTTACCTCGGAAAACGTGTTGTACGGCTTCCCCGGGCCAGTTTCTATTTCAAACTTTGTGGTTAAACGTTTAAGACTTGTAGTGACCCTTACATGTGGTTTGGACTGACAGGAATTGTACGATAATCCCGGTACAAGTTCGTACGCGCAGGTTCACCGCGGGATCGTACTGTGAGTGGGCCCGTTTTCATTAAACCCTTGCATGCTTAAATGTTTTCTGATTTACTTATATGTTCACATGCTGGAATCTATAAATGGTTTTGATGATATTGAGATTTCGGTTATGGCACGTCTCGCGGTATTTGGGCATGAGACCCGTTTAATGAAACGTAACGATCGGTTCAGATTTTACCCATGTATACATATATGCTTGCATGTGGATATCAACAAAATGTATTTGGTACTGCACTGTATAGATCCTTCCATATTATATTGTCTCCTCCGGATGAGGTACCCCGGAGAGGTCACGGACGTTTAGTACGTCCAGCGTCTATGACGCTAAGCTTCGGGGATGCTGTACCCGAACGGGGTTCGGGGATTGAACTCGGAAAATTGAGACCCGAGTGGCACGTGTAGCCTTGTGATTGTGACCTTATTGGACGTCAGGGACGTCAGACATCAGGGATGTCGGATTAGAGTGTATAGTGCAGTGTCTAAAATTATACTTATGGCTTTATTACATGCCTTATGATTCATGTTATATGATTTATGGTTTTAAATGATGATGCATGCATGTTTGGAAAACGGAGGGGTAAATTTATATGTTTTACTTATCAAATGATTTTATAAACTTGAGTTTTGGTCCACTCACCCTTAATGTTTTGGTAACCCCTCCAGGTCATGATACTGAGGTAGAGGAGGAACCTGAGGCTGAGGCATAGATCTACTTCTGCGTACCTGAACCCCTGCTGGGTGGTTTACCCGCAGGTTTATGTTAGAGTCGTGCTCGCAACTTGTAATTTTGGATTTCATCCCTTGTCTGACATCTGGTTAATTCGGATTTGATGTATGACTTTAATTTGGTTATTTATGCATTTGATGTTTTGAGGTTAAAATTGGTATGAATTATTGGGTGTCAGACGGGAGCAGGGCATGTCCCCTTGTGGTCCCTGTGGGATCGGGGCGGGTCCTGTCAGACCGAGACATCACACTCCTCCACCGATCCTGGCGCGCTCTGGAAGCTCTAAACGGGCTGAGGTTTGTGTTATCCCTGGTCTGACACCTCGTGTTAGACGGGAGCATGGCACATCCCGCCATAATCCCTGGGGGATTGGGATGGGTCATGTCAAGTGGTATTAGAGCACGGTTTACTCTTGTGATACGCGCAGGTTGAGGATGTGATGTCTCAATGGGCTGCAATTCGTTATCAACCTGATAGTTAGGATGTCGGTATGATGGTAGTGGGAATGAATCGTGGAAAGTATTGGTTCGGAATTTGATGCCTATGTGTGCCATAGTTATGTCGTTGTTCAGCAGTGTGGGATCCTACTGAGGGATGAACGTAAAATTTGTCAGGACCCACTCTTAATCCCCCGGGATTAAGGGCTAAATCCGGATCCCGTCTAACTTACGCATGACACGAAGGCTAAATTGACGTCCAACCCCCATGTGACACGTAAGTCGGACAAGGGAGTCTCGATTCAACCGCCTAACAGCAACCGAAGCTTCCAGAGTATGCTGAATCTACTATGGATCGCAGGTGTGATGTCTCCGTCTCTCTCGATCAACATCCAGTGCCGCAACAACTTGGAGGGTATCGAAAACACGAAAAGACTTTGAGTGGACAAAAATAAAGTTTAAGTTCGAAAACAGTTAATAGAAAACACAATTACATTTATACCCTCCGTTTCAAAAACCAATGCATGCATATCAAGTCAAGTCATGAAATCACTTATATCAAAGACCATCATTGAAAAATCATTGGAAACCCGTAGCATCCAGGCCTCAGCCTCAAATCCCAATTCAATCTCAAATCCGGGAACTCAATCCCAAAACTCGTCACAACCACTTCATTCGGGCCATTGCCCAAAACATCAGAAAACCAGTGAAAAACATCAATCATACAAGTTTACTGGATCTCAAGTGCGCCGAGTCTTTAAACTCAAAACACAATGCGCAATTAGCCAGGCCTTCCCGGGATATCCGAGTCTTTAGACTCAAAACACAATCACAGGCCTCGAGGGGTATCATATCCGAGTCTTTAAACTCAAAACCATACCGAGTCTTTAAACTCAAAACACATCAGTCTAGGGCCCTCCCCCCTTAAATCAATCCGAGTCTTTAAACTCAAAACCAGATCCAGTGGGTTTTCTCTTTTTCTTTCTGGGTCTTTAAACCCAAAACCATTTTACATTCAATCAGTGAAAATCACGAAAAATCCACAGTCGAATTCGCAACGATGATCCCGTAAGCCGGCATCCGAAACCATCGTCCCGAACCCAAATCCGGACTTCCTTTCCAAATCTCGAAAACCAAATTCAAAACATCCTTTCTGAAATCACAAGAGCTGGGCTCCAAGCCCGAAATCACTTTTAAACCCTTGAAATCAAATCATTTTTCAAATCCCAAAATCAAATCATTAAAACCATCGTCAAATCACAAGAGAAATCGAAACCTCGTAAAACGTGAAATTCCGTAATTTCCTCGAAAAACATGCAAAACCGTAAACCATCAAGATCATAAATCAAATCATAGAATCACATATAGAAAACATATAAAAACATATATGCATGCATCAAGAGTTAGAAAGCAAATTCCACTCACAGACCATTCCGACGTCGCCTCGATAAGCGTTTACTTACGCCGTTCTCGGCCATTCCGCTATCCTCGGCTTTCCTGAACTAAGGTCACTAACTACTTCACAAAGGTCATACTAAAGCCCCATAATTTTCCCATATTTTTAACTATTTTTAACCGAGTCCTAAAACCTCCGGACAGCCCGAAACATATCGAGCCGATGTCCGATTGACTCGAAACCAGCGCCAAAATGTTCGTTACATCGAATACTTTAAAAGTCATGTTGGAACCTTCCTCAGAATGTGTGCCACGCGCCCACACGGGCCGCCTGAAGTGGCTGCGCGTGGGCCTCACGCGCGGCTATTGTTCATCGTCTTCTTCCTCTGTAAACCTGGTCTGAACCGGTTCGGTCCAACCGGTCCGGCCGTGAACCGGCGTTCACGGTTCCTACTTATTTTGATCCGTTTTTCATTCCTAATTAGCCTATTAGCTTCGTCCAAGTCTCTATAAGCAATCTAACTAATTAAAACACACAATTAGGCTAGGTGATTACCTTCCTGATCGAGTTCATTCCTTCCAAAAAAAAAAAACTACTCTCTGTTTCCATGGTTCCAACCCGTGTGGTCCTTCATTCCTCATCCAAAAGTTTCCTTTTATCGTCCAAAACCTTACCAAAAGAACCAATTGAATCAATTATCACTATATTTCACCTTACATTTTCGAAATCTAAGGTACCAATTACCAGTTTTCCACTTACCGTCCATAAGAGAACTCGAAACTGGGCGGGATCGACTCCTAGTGAGCTTTAGAACATTATTTGATCAAGCAATTGGGCTTATTTGTCCTCCACTTGATGCCAATAATTTCGACTTCAAACAGGGGACTCACGGGAAAACAGAGATTGTCTCACCTCTCACTTAATTGAGCCCGTGTGTCCCTATCCGGTTTGCACAAAACCCAAGGTGTAAAAAGACTAAAATTCCCCTAAAGTTTCAAATTACGATTATGCCCTTCACCGTTCTAGACTCGTATCTCACTCGTCCTACGTTCGATGAAAGCATGTCGCCTGTCGTTGAACTCAGGACGACGATATCTACCTAACGGTCCTCGGTCTAGGTGTAAAAACCATGTCGTGCGAAAAGTCAACTTTTCCCCCTTCGTTTAACCAAATTATGGTAATACCCTCAACCTTCCGAACATCACAACTTCCTCCACGGATGTCGGAATCGGGCGTGCCACCTGACTACGGACTTGTGATGTCCCTAACTACGTCACGGTCATCGGTCAATGCCCAATTGACCGCCCAAATTAAAAGTGACAGGACCCATCCCAATCCCCCCGGGATTAGTGCGGGATGACCCTGCTCCCGTCTGACACGAAGTGTCAGACAAGAGATATTTCTGACCTTTGCCCTTCCGGGCCATCAGAGTACGCCAGGATCTGGAGGAGGTATGTGATATCTCGGTCTCTGCTACAGTCCACATCCGATGTCAACCTGAAGGGCAGTCAAAACATTAAAAGCTGTGAGTGGACAAAACAAGAATTTATAAAAACATTTTAACGAGAAGACATTTGTACCCTTCACTAAAAAGCATGCATGCATTCGAAAACCATTTAACCGAAAGAAACCATATGTGGGAGCTAAGCCCAAAACCAATATTGAAAGAATTATAATGAAAACGACCATACGGGACTCAGCCCAAACCATAGTAAAACCACGTACATGGGCCACTGCCCAAAACCTGTGCATATCACATATCATATATCTCATATAGAATACATCATATATACATATAATCCACACAACCAATCCTGTCACGGTTTCCAAAGCTACTTGCGTGCTACCCAGGTCTCAATCCGAGTCTTCTCAAAGTCAAGATCAATGTCCGCAGACCACTGACCCTACCCGAGGTAATAGTAATCATAGCCTTCCTGAGAGTAAGGAACCCAACTGGGGGGTGACTCCACTCAGTCGGTGCTCCGTGACTACTCCGGGGTCCACCCAGGCCAATGACCCTCCCCGGAGGAGATAATTGTAGTAAAGGAAGGTATATGAATACATATATATACATAACATAAACATTCATGCCCGGTTCCCTTGAACCGTCTTGATCCATAACATCCAACAAGGGTTCATGCCGGTTCCCATAAACCGTCATGAACCGGGAAATCCATTTAAGGTTCCCTGACTTGAAATCAAAACCGTAAAGTAACCTGGGTCTCGTGCCCGAACATAGGACATCAGCTGGGTACCGTGCCCGATATCTGAGGTCATATGCCCGAGACAAAACCAAATGGGTCTCATACCCGAGTTTATCCTTTTGAAATCCAAAACCTTTTCATTAAAACCAAATAAGAAATACAGACCCGTATAAGCACCGTATAAGGCCGAAACCTTGAAATACGTGCTTATACGTAACCACATAAAAATGTACCCATGGCATCATCAAACAAGTAATAAAACATATAATAAACATTTATGCATGCACCAATTTAGAAAACAAGATCCACTCACAGACCGTCCGAGCTGCCGCCTCGATTTGCGTGCCATAGGCTTTCCCGAGCCGATCACCATCACCGGGACTTCCAAACCTGTCCAAATTTTAATAGAAGGTTACTAACTACTTAATTAACCTCCTACCAAAGCCCCGTAATTTTACCGAACTTTTAACTATTTTTAAACCAACCCTAAACATTCCGACAGCCCGAAACCTATCGAAACGATGTCCGATTGACACGAGACCAGTCCCAAAATCTTTGTTACATCGAATAGAAGATTTCCCGTGTTGAACACTTTCCCAAATTATGGACCACGCGTCCTCACGAGCCCCTAGAAGGTCAAAAACACTGTTCATCATCACCTACCCCTGAAAACCGGTTTTTTTTTTTGGGTTTTGGACCGGTTACTGTAGCAGTACTGTTCCGAACCGGCGAGAATTTTTCGGACGTTTTCTTGCCCTATTTTGGTCCGATTTCAACCCTAATTAATCCTATAATTCATATATCTTTATTCCCTATCATTTTTACTAATCAAAACAACCTAAAACTACACAAAACTCATGGTTCAATTATTGAACCATACGGTTCATATTTTCCAATTCAGCCCCCAGGCTTCACAGCCATCAAACCCCATTAAAAAGCTTCATATTAAGTCCCTAGCAACCTAAATAACCCATTAAAATCGATACAAACGGCCCATAATCACAGAAATGGAAAATGGATCAAAATGGGCTTAACCGGGTACCTTTCGGGTTTCACGGCTCCACCTTCCACGGCGGCGCCGTCCTGGGCCGGCCACCACGTCCTTCTGTCTTCCCTCACTCCCTGGTCCTCCCAGCTGATCATGGGTTGAAGGTTGGATTGGTTTGGGTTGCACAAAGATGGAGAGGAATGGTGAGATCGGGTTTGTGTTGTGGGGAATGGTTTGCACGACTAAGGGATGGTATGCATGTATGGGAACATAATGAGCAATGGATGAGTGACACTTGTCACTCATCCATTGGGCCCTTGTAAAATATCTGGCCCACTTAAGTCCAAAAGTGCCTCGTAAAACGCATCACCGTGAATAGTACCCTGTAACTTCCGTGAACCGTAACTTCGCCGTCGAACGTCCGAATTCGACGTGCCGCCTGTCTATGGATTCGTATCGTCCTTATCTACGTAATAGTCCTTGGCCCTCGGCCATCGGACATCCTGGTCAAAAATTCAACTATTTTGCCCTTTTAACCAAAATTACCAAAATGCCCATAAACTTCCGAACGTCAAAACTTCCTCCTCGAACGTCGGAATTGAACGTGCCACCTGCCTATGAACTCGTGACGTCACGACCTACGTCAAAGTCATTGGTCAAAGTCCATTTGACCGCCCGATTGAAAAGTCAACGTTTTGCCACCACCAAGGGCAAAACGGTCATTTCGCATCGTTTGTCCGATTTAGCCTAACTAATCACCGATTAACCTCACTAATCGTGATTAGTCACTAATATAATCATGGAATTTGGGAAGGGTCGTTACAAAAAGTCCACTTTTTGCCCAGTCTAGGGGCAAAATCGTCATTCTACGCCGACCGTCCAAAGTAACCCACTAACCACCGCTTAAGCTAACTAATCTGTCACTAATTACTTCGCTAATCCTGACTCCCGGGACGGGTCATTACAAAAGTTCTTTAGAGTTTTGACCGTGGGACGATTATGTTGGGATCGTGATGTTGAGGATATAGGGCATTGTGGCGATCGAGGATCGTGATGTTAATGATCGGGTAATGCTATGATAGATCTGGATTGTTATCTTGATGATCAGGTTAGGTGGTGGATCAGGATGGTGTGGATCGTGATGTGGTGCCGTGCTGGTAGACTTCGCCTTACTAATTATGCTAAGTTAGGAGCAGAGGAGAATCGTTTCGTGTGACATTTGAAGAATCTTTTAGAATAGTTAGAGAGATGACAAGACAGGAGTTGGATATGGGAATGTTGGTCGACTTCTTTTCGAAGTTAATCTAGTATGAGACGGTAGTTGAGTGAATTGAGGTGTATATGATTTGTCTTGGATATTTGGATATGGGGATGATGGGACTAACTTCCTTTCGAGGTTAATCTCGTATGATATACTAATAGAACGAGTGGGTATCCGACGGGGTCAGATTGGTCAGTCTTGGATATGTGAATGATGGGATTGACTTCCTTATGAAGTCAATCGAATATGATATGGTAATTGAATGAGTAGGTAACCGATAGGTTCGGTGTTGGTGCGTCTCAGTAGACGTGGGCGAGATGGTATGCCTTAGTGGGCATGATTCAGATTGGTAAGTATTGGATGACGTGATTGGGAGTAGATGTTGTGATGCTGGTCGGGTGACCATGGTACTCAAGAATTGAAGCGTGTTTAGCTACGAACTATGTGGTGGGCTGGGTGGTGGATGGATGTACGTACATGGTATGTTGCACAAGGACCGATACTGGACAGGCCTGAGTGGTGCTTGGTGACAGTATATAGGATGTACTAATGGTGTGTGGTTGAGCGTGTTGGTAGTCGGCTTAGTTCCGATATCATTGGATTGGATGAGGATGAACTGGACATTGAATATTGTGCGATGGGCCAGAGTGATTCTGATGGATTCAGTGATTGTATGAGCAGGTGCTCAGAGCCATGGATGGCTAGTGGAACCCTAGCGTTGTGATGTGTATCACTACTGGGCAGGTATTCGATGGGGGTCCAGTTACACACAGGCGAGTGAGATGTTGGTATACGTATACTCAGGTTGAGTGAGTTGTTGGTTAGTGTAACCACGGGTTGCTTTGCTTGGAGCGGCTACTCTGTGACTCTCACTAATGGCAGCATGGAGTTATGAGGAATTTTGTTACGAGGTACCTTGGTGCGACTCTATAGTGAGTCAAAGTTATGTTGGTGACTCGAATTGTGACCATGGAGCCGTGAATGGTGGCTGAGTGTGACATTTGGGACGTGGTGTAGACGTGTATGTGAGATTTTAAACCTGACGATGAGACTGAGCCTGTTTTTCCACGATGTGGATGTGGAACTAGGTCCGTATGAGTTTCGAGGACGAAATTATTTAAGGGGGGAAGGTTGTAACAACCTGTCTCGAATATTAGAATTAAATATGAATTAATTATGGATTTAGAATGACTAATCGGGGATTAGTTGAGTGAATTCGGACGAATGATGTAAAATGACTATTTTGCCCCTAAAATTGGGCAAAATGTTGACTTTTGGCTCGGGGAGTCAAACGTACAAGGATCGGGGACCGTTACGTAGCTCGGGACGTCACGAGTTCGTAGACAGGCGGCACGTCGATATCAGATGTCGAACGAGGAAGTTATGGTCACGGAACCGAGATTAGTTAAACTTACGTTTCGAGATTAGATTAAAATAATAATAAAATAATAAGGGATAGATGAGTGACAAGTGGACCCTTGGATGAGTGACAGTGTCACTCATCCCATGGCCCAATTTCCACAAAAAAAGGAGCTTGTCCCACTGGCTGTTGTTATATATATATATATTTCATTCTTTCACCCCAGTCGTCCATTTCTCTCAGTCTTCTCATCCTCACCACCCATTCCATCTTCATTCCTCTCAGCTGATCATCACCATCCTCACCATCGAACATCCTCACCCTTTCTACTAAATTGTAAACCCAAATTTCTCACAAACAACCCAAAATCCTAATCTATCTTCCTTGGACTATGAACGAAAGTTGATGAGTGATGTGAGGCGATTACGGTGGTACCAACGGTGTCGACCGTCGTGCACCGTGGCATGGTTCGGAGGCAAGGAACCGAATGCCCTGTTTTTGGAATTCAAAAACGGAGAGGCGTGAAGTAAGGGTTGTCGATCGTTTCTGTGTTTTGGAGGTTGCTCCTGAGGTGAGACAAGTGTGGTGGTGCCACCGTAGTGGACCGTGACGGTGGACTGCAAACCCGTAAGGTACGTTTTGTGATTCAAAAATTATAGTTCATGATTCCTTAGTTTTCGATCGTTGTTGATGATTGGAATGTGTCTTAGAGGATGAAAGGAGCTCAGAAGTCTTGGAAGTGAGGCCGGAGGTGGCCAGAATCATGGGAACTCGACGACGGATGTTGGCCGGTTGTTCTTCGAATCAGGAAGGTATGATCTGTCAGGACCCGTCCCAAATATGGCCTCGATACCCGGGACGAACCCTACTCCCGTCTGACAATCACACTTACAGTATCAAACAAAACAAACAACCGTGATACAACTACAAGCATAATGATCAGACGAAGGAGTAAAATATACACCACAGTCAGTCAGAGCATAGTTCTACAAAATGGGCACAAAAGTCCTACAAAGCTAGTCCCGCAACGAAAGAACGTCGTAAGCTCTATGCCTCGATATCTGCCTCAACGTTCACCCCAGCGCTATCACCACGACCTGGAGGGAAAATTTAAAAACCAAAAGTGTGAGTGGACTAGAATAACCAAAAGTTTTAAAATCAGTTTATCACTAATTCAAGGTTAAGGCAAAATAAGAATCCGTGTTCCCTCCGTTTTTAAAACAGGCATGCCCAACGAAGTACTAGAAAATCATAACATGAAACATCATAAGAAACAGAAACACTATAAAATCTCATAAGAAACAGATACACTATAAAATACCATAAGAAACAGAAACACTATAAAATTTCATTAGAAATAGATACACTATAAAATACCATAAGAAACAGAAACACTATAAAATCTCATAAGAAACAGATACACTATAAAATACCATAAGAAACAGAAACACTATAGAATCTCATAGGAAACAGATACACTATAAAACAGGTATAGAAATCATAGCATATGAATCATAAAACCATACCCGAAACCAGGAACATCCAATCATTATTTTTCCGATCAAACCTGCTGGACCTATCCGAGTCTTTAAACTCAATCAGGCCTTAAATGAAATCCGAGTCTTTAAACTCCCGAGTCTTTAAACTCAATAGGCCTATGGGGGTAATATCAATATATCCAAGTCTTTAAACTCCCGAGTCTTTAAACTCCCGAGTCTTTAAACTCAATCCGGGCCCGTTCCCCCGTCAATATCAATCCGGGTCTTTAAACCCAATATCTAGATCCAGCAAATCCAATCCATATCCAGTGTACAACCAATTCGCAGTCTATCGCCAAACTCGAATTCGAAATCCCCGGTTCGAAGCCCGTCCGGCGTTCCGAACCGACATTCCGAACCCAAATCCGGAAATCTATTCTTATACCCAGAATGCACACATAATCATAAATCATATTTCATAATCCATTTATCATCATCAGAAAACATTTATAGGTTTCTCGAAAAACGTGCAAAATCTCGGAAATGTCTCGGAAAAACGTGCAAACTCATCAATCACATATAATCATCATTCAAAAGCATAAAAAATATGTAAGATCATAAAACGTCAATAAAACAGTTAGGCATGCTTGAAAGAAAGAAAGAGTCCACTCACAATTCAGAACAAGTCAGTCGCGCTCCGTGCGCTCCTCGACCGTCTCGGGTACCTCCCGTCCTGTCAAAATGCACCAAATAGGGTCACAAATACATCAAGGATCCTAATCCTAATTTCCCCAATTTTTCGGGAATTAAATAATATTTTAATCCTAAACCCTCAACCGTCTGTATTCCCGAACAACTCCGTAACATCGTCCGATTCACCCGAAAACCACACCAATAAACTCCTTAGGACAATTAGAACCAAACTCATGTTGGAAGCTTGGCCGGATTCTTCTACACGCGCCTCCACGCGCCGCCCAAAGTGGCTGCGTGTGGGCCTCACGCGCCTGCTACAGTGCTTCTCCTTCCTCGAGTGAACCCGGTTCACACCAGGCTGCAACCCGGACCGGCGAGAGCCATTCTCTGCCGTCCGGCCACCATTTCACTCCTCTCTTCTTCTGCAGCTTCGTCCATACACCAGGAATCCATCCCCCTCACTCTCCTGGTTCGATTCACCCCTCAGTTTCACGACTGAAGCTCGAAAGAAAACACAGACGGCCCCTGTTTTCCTTCCCGGCCGTCCTATGCTTCCCCCCTCACGGTGGCGATTCAAAACTCCTTCCACAACCTCACTGAGTCACACACAACTCACGGGAACCCTCGACTCACTCTCTAAACCCACGAATTCCCGTTTGAAATTCGCGGCCAAACAGAGTACAGAGTACTCACTGTCGACTGAGCTCCGCCGTGTACGTCCCCGTCACGACGACCGTCCTACACCACTCCTAGAACCTCCCTGAACATCACTGCACTCACCAATCCCCTCGATTCTCATCCTACCCTCATGACTTTTGAATTGAAAAATCACGGGAAAACGAGTAAAGAGGCTTACCCTTCGATTCTATCTCCGCCGCAAGCACCGCCGCGTACCACGGTGCTTGTTGGTCTCCCCACAACCTCCTGACCTTCCCACGGTCGTGGTTTGAATCACCACACGGCGTAGCCACCACCAAACTCTCACGGTCTCTCTGTTTCCCCCAAAAATTCAGCCGTCCACCGTCAAGCCTCCGTGCACGGTTGCAGCTCCAAACCGTGATCAATAACTCACCCTCGTCTCTCTTCCACTTCCACTAATCACTCTTCACTCACCCTTGCACCAAAATCGATCGATCTCCTTCAATTTCTCACCCTCTGTTTCTCTGTGTTTCAAACCCAAAACACGGTTTGATTTTGTGCAAAGTGTGGCCGTGCACACTTGAGAACGGCCTGGAACCATCCAGCCACTCCCACGTGTCCATCATCCATAGGCCAGCACAAAAAATCTCTGCCACTTGCCCTTATCTGATTGGGCTGAGGGAAATGCCAAAATACCCCTCTTACACAAATTACCATTTTACCCTCAAACATTCTAGACCCGTATCTTTTCCGTCCGACGTCCGATGATAGCGTGCCGCCTGTCGTTGAACTCAGGACGTCGAGACCTATCTAACGGTCCTCGGTCTACGTGAAAATCACAAGTCCTCCAAAAAGTCAACATTTTCCTCGTTTACTCAAAATTACGGTAACGCCCCCAATCTTCCGAACGTCATAACTTTTCCTCCGGTTGTCCGAATCGAACCTGCCACCTGTCTACAGACTCGTGACGTCCTAAACTACGTCACGGTCAAGGGTTAACACTCATCCAATCGGTAATTCAAAAAGTCAACTTTTCGTCTACTATTCACACGGGCAAAATCGTCCTTTATATACCAAACTTTATAAAATTACATTTTTACCCTTCCCGAAGGTACGGGTTGTTACAATCTACCCCCCTAAAAAGAATTTCGTCCCCGAAATTCAGTGAAACAAATAAGGGTACTGTTCACGCATTAATGCCTCAGGTTCCCACGTAGCTTCTTCCACTTGATGATTTCTCCATAACACCTTAACCAAGGGAACCGTTTTCCTTCGTCAAACTTTATCCTTCCGATCCAAAATCGCTACAGGCTGCTCTTCGAAACTCAAATCTTCCCTCAATTCAACTGGTTGTGCTTCTAGAACATGCGAATCATCTCGTATATACTTCCGAAGCATAGAGACATGAAAGACATTATGTACCTTTTCCAAGTCTGCTGGTAAAGCCAATCGATATGCAACAGGACCAATCCGTTCTATGATCTCATAAGGTCCAATGTAACGAGGACTCAACTTCCCTTGTCTGCCGAACCACACAATTCCTTTCCAAGGGGACAACTTCAGGAAAACCCAGTCTCCTACGGCAAATTCCAAATCCCTGATCCTACGGTCGGCGTAACTCTTCTGTCGGTCCTGAGCTGCCTTCAATCGATCCCTGATCAGTGCCACTTTTTCCTGAGTAAGCTCCACCAATTCAGAAGTAGTCAACCTCCTCTCACCAACCTCAGTCCAACACAATGGAGTCCGACACTGTCGCCCATACAAAGCCTCGTAAGGAGCCATCCCAATGCTCTCCTGATAACTGTTGTTGTAGGCGAACTCCATCAAAGGTAAATGAGACTCCCACGTACCCTGGAACTGTAAGACACAAGCTCGCATCATATCCTCGAGAATCTGAATAGTCCGCTCCGACTGCCCATCGGTCTGAGGATGAAATGCAGTACTGAAATGCAATTTAGTCCCAAAAGCTTCCTGTAAGCTCTGCCAAAATCGGGAAGTGAATCTCGGATCTCTGTCAGATACTATCGACTCTGGAGTCCCATGCAGCCGGATTATATCATCTATAAACAATTGTGCAAACTGCGCCAACCTGAAGTTCTCTCGTACTGGCAAGAAATGAGCAGACTTCGTAAGTCTATCTACAATCACCCACACGCCATCGTGTCCCTTTGGTGTTCTGGGGAACTTGAATACAAAATCCATAGTTAGGTGATCCTATTTCCACTCGGGAATCGGCAAAGGCTGCATTGCTTCATAAGGTCTCTGTCGCTCGGCTTTCACCTGTTGACAAATCAAGCATCTACTGACATACTCTGCAATCTCACGTTTCATCCCCGACCACCAGTAATGCTCTCGAAGCGTATGATACATCTTGGTCCCACCAGGATGCATCGCATAAGCTGAACAGTGAGCCTCATCCAGTATCACCTTCTTCAAAACTTCATTCTCGGGTACGCACAACCGTCCACCTTTAACCAAGGCTCCATCCTCACGAATCTCAAAGTCCTGTCTCTCTCCAGTCTCGACCTCAATCCGAATGATGCCCAGAATAGGGTCCTCAAACTGAGCCTCAATCACCTGATCAATCAAAACAGGTCGCACATGAAAACTCGCTAGGAGTGCTCCCTGATCATCCACAGTCAACTCGACTCCCAACCTGCGGAGCTCAACCAGCAACGGTAACCGTACTGTCCTCAAATGTGACAAAGAACTAGCTGACTTCCTACTCAGAGCATCGGATACCACATTAGCCTTCCCTGGGTGATACTCAATCATGCAGTCATAGTCCTTAAGAAAATCCAACCATCGACGCTGTCTCAGATTCAATTCCTTTTGAGTGAACAAATACTTCAAGCTCTTGTGGTCCGTGAAGATCCTGCACTTTTCGCCATACAAGTAATGTCACCAAATCTTCAGTGCATGAACCACCGCTGCCAGTTCCAAGTCATGTGTAGGGTAGTTCATCTCATGGGGTTTCAATTGCGGGGAAGCATAAGCAATCACTCTCCCATGCTGCATCAAGACACAACCCAAGCCTTGCAAAGAAGCGTCACTGTACACCTCAAACTCCCCACTATCGTCTGGAAGGGCTAACACAGGAGCAGATGTCAACCATCTTTTAAGCTCCTGGAAACTCTGTTCACAGTCCTCATCCCACTCAAATCGAACTCCCTTCCGAGTTAGTCGGGTCAAAGGAGCGGCTAAAATCGAAAAACCCTCAATAAAGCGCCGGTAGTAACCTGCCAAACCCAGAAAACTCCGGATCTCCGTCACCGTCTTGGGCTGTTCCCACTTCGCTACCGCCTCAACCTTCTGAGGATCCACGCTGATGCCCTCGGCCGAAATCACATGGCCTAGAAATCCTACACTGGTCAACCAAAACTGACACTTACTCAGTTTTGCATACAACTGATGCCCCCTCAATGCCTCAAGCACGAGTCTCAGATGTTTCTCATGTGCCTTCGCACTCTTCGAATACACCAAAATGTCAACAATGAAGACAATCACAAAACGATCCAAGTATGGCCGGAACACTCGGTTCATAAGATCCATAAAAGCTGTCGGGGCATTAGTCAAACCAAAAGGCATCACAACAAACTCATAATGACCGTACCTGGTCCAGAAAGCTGTCTTCGGTATATCCTCCTCTTTAACCCTTAACTGGTGATAACTGGAGCGAAGATCAATCTTCGAAAAATACTGGGCTCCCTTCAATGGGTCGAACAAATCGTCAATCTGGGGTAGGGGATACTTATTTCGAATAGTTACCTTATTCAGTTGTCTGTAATCCACACATAATCTCAAGCCTCCGTCCTTTTTCTTGACAAACAATACAGGTGCTCCCCAAGGTGACATACTCGGTCGAATGAATCCCATATCGACCAACTCTTGCAACTGGGCCTTAAGTTCCCTCAATTCTGCAGGTGCCATACGATAAGGAGTCTGTGAAATAGGTTGTGTACCTGGAAGAAGATCAATCGTAAACTCGAGATCTCGGTGTGGGCGTAGTCCTGGCAACTTCTCGGGAAAAACATCGGGAAACTCCCGCACCACTGGTATGTCCTCCGCCCTCACTGGCGTAGCACGTGTATCCACCACATGAGCTATGTAACCTTGGCATCCCTTACGCAACAACTTGCTAGCCTCAAGTGCCGAAATAACTCCAGTAGGAAGTGCACGCTGATCCCCCTGAAAAGTAGTCTCTGGTACTCCGGGACTCCGGAAAGTCACTCTCCTATCGAAACATTCGATAGAAGCATGATGTCTCGTTAACCAGTCCATACCCAAGATAACATCAAAATCCTGTAGATCCAAAAGTAACAAATCCGCCATCAACTCAACCTCACCTACCATCACCGGACACTCTCTCAATACCTGAGTCACTACCAACACCTCTCCAGTAGGTGTACTTACCCCTAAAGCACAATCCAAAGTAGACACCTCCCTCTCCGTCACCAAACTACAACTCCGAGCTATAAATGAATGGGTAGCCCTGGGATCTATCAAAGCAAAAACAGTGTGACCAAGTATGGTGAGTGTACTTGTCACCACTCCCGGTGCTGACCTAGCCTCCTGCTGAGTCATAGCAAAAACTCGCGCCTGAGGTCCCGATGACCTACCGCGCCCCCTGGAACTGTTCGTGGCACCACCGCCCCCCCTAGGGCCTGCTGCCCCTGACACTGAAGCAGTACTCCGCCCGGGTTCCGCTGCACCTCTGCCTGCTCCATCCTCCGAAGCTAACAATGGGCACTCCCTCCGGAAGTGTCCTCGCTCTCCGCAATAGAAGCAAGTATCCCTACCGGGTCCACCGGTATGCCTCCCCGTAGAAGCCACTGAAGTCGCACTCGCCTGAGGAGTCGGCTGTGCCCTAGCTCCTCGAAATCCCGAGCTCTGAAAACTCCCTGGTCGGCCATACCGGGCTCCACCAGCCGATGACGATCCACCAAAATTACTCCGTTTCGGGGGCCTCTGACTTGATGCTCCTAGAAATGAATGCTCTCGGCGTCGAACACTGCCCGAATACTGTGGTCTCGCAGGTAAACTGGCCTCAACCCTGACAGCAGGATCAGATAACTCCTGAAATGTAGCAAAAGAGCCAGCTATCACTATGGTCCTGATCTCTCCCCGAAGGCCCAACTCAAACCGGCGGCACTTCTCCGCCTCGGTCGCCACAAATGCAGGAGCGAAACGAGATAGCATCTGAAATCTCTGCTCATAGTCAGCAACTGTCAAGTTCCCTTGCTTTAACTGAAGAAATTCTGCCTCCTTCGCATCCCGTAAAGAACGGGGATAGTACTGATCGAGAAACCGCTCCCGGAAAGTCTCCCATGTCACGGTATGTGCCTCCCAGCCGGACAGTTCCAACGTGTACCACCACTCATATGCAGCTCCATCCAACAGAAAAGTAGCTAACAAAACCCGATCCTCTGGAGGACAGTGCATCACCCCAAAAATACGCTCAAGCCAGGTGATCCATCGGTGAGCTTCCTCTGGATCGGCCCCACCGCTGAACGTAGTAGCCCCAAGCCTCTGGGCTCTCTCGATCGAAGCGCTTTCAGTCCCTCTCGCCGCTTCATCTTCAGGTCGTGGAGGGGGTTCACGTCTCGAAGGCATGATCGATCGTACGCGGAAAGAGGCATAGAGTTAGTAAAACAATCCTAGACCCAACACAAACCGACAAACCTATGCTCTGATACCAATTGTCAGGACCCGTCCCAAATATGGCCTCGATACCCGGGACGAACCCTGTTCCCGTCTGACAATCACACTTACAGTATCAAACAAAACAAACAACCGTCATACAACTACAAGCATAATGATCAGACGAAGGAGTAAAATATACACCACAGTCAGTCAGAGCAAAGTTCTACAAAATGGGCACAAAAGTCCTACAAAGCTAGTCCCGCAACGGAAGAACGTCGTAAGCTCTATGCCTCGATATCTGCCTCAACGTTCACCCCAGCGCTATCACCACGACCTGGAGGGAAAATTTAAAAACCAAAAGTGTGAGTGGACTAGAATAACCAAAAGTTTTAAAAATCAGTTTATCACTAATTCAAGGTTAAGGCAAAATAAGAATCCGTGTTCCCTCCGTTTTTAAAACAGGCATGCCCAACGAAGTACTAGAAAATCATAACATGAAACATCATAAGAAACAGAAACACTATAAAATCTCATAAGAAACAGATACACTATAAAATACCATAAGAAACAGAAACACTATAAAATCTCATAAGAAACAGATACACTATAAAATACCATAAGAAACATAAACACTATAAAATCTCATAAGAAACAGATACACTATAAAATACAATAAGAAACAGAAACACTATAAAATCTCATAAGAAACAGATACACTATAAAATACCATAAGAAACAGAAACACTATAAAATCTCATTAGAAACAGATACACTATAAAACAGGTATAGAAATCATAGCATATGAATCATAAAACCATACCCGAAACCAGGAACATCCAATCATTATTTTTCCGATCAAACCTGCTGGACCTATCCGAGTCTTTAAACTCAATCAGGCCTTAAATGAAATCCGAGTCTTTAAACTCCCGAGTCTTTAAACTCAATAGGCCTATGGGGGTAATATCAATATATCCGAGTCTTTAAACTCCCGAGTCTTTAAACTCAATCCGGGCCCGTCCCCCCGTCAATATCAATCCGGGTCTTTAAACCTAATATCTAGATCCAGCAAATCCAATCCATATCCAGTGTACAACCAATTCGCAGTCTATCGCCAAACTCGAATTCGAAATCCCCGGTTCGAAGCCCGTCCGGCGTTCCGAACCGACATTCCGAACCCAAATCCGGAAATCCATTCTTATACCCAGAATGCACACATAATCATAAATCATATTTCATAACCCATTTATCATCATCAGAAAACATTTATAGGTTTCTCGAAAAACGTGCAAAATCTCGGAAATGTCTCGGAAAAACGTGCAAACTCATCAATCACATATAATCATCATTCAAAAGCATAAAAAATATGTAAGATCATAAAACGTCAATAAAACAGTTAGGTATGCTTGAAAGATAGAAAGAGTCCACTCACAATTCAGAACAAGTCAGTCGCGCTCCGTGCGCTCCTCGACCGTCTCGGGTACCTCCCGTCCTGTCAAAATGCACCAAATAGGGTCACAAATACATCAAGGATCCTAATCCTAATTTCCCCAATTTTTCGGGAATTAAATAATATTTTAATCCTAAACCCTCAACCGTCTGTATTCCCGAACAACTCCGTAACATCGTCCGATTCACCCGAAAACCACACCAATAAACTCCTTAGGACAATTAGAACCAAACTCATGTTGGAAGCTTGGCCGGATTCTTCTCCACGCGCCGCCCAAAGTGGCTGCGTGTGGGCCTCACGCGCCTGCTACAGTGCTTCTCCTTCCTCGAGTGAACCCGGTTCACACCAGGCTGCAACCCGGACCGGCGAGAGCCATCTCTGCCATCCGGCCACCATTTCACTCCTCTCTTCTTCTGCAGCTTCGTCCAGACACCAGGAATCCATCCCCCTCACTCTCCTGGTTCGATTCACCCCTCAGCTTCACGACTGAAGCTCGAAAGAAAACACAGACGGCCCCTGTTTTCCTTCCCGGCCGTCCTATGCTTCCCCCCTCACGGTGGCGATTCTAAACTCCTTCCACAACCTCACTGAGTCACACACAACTCACGGGAACCCTCGACTCACTCTCTAAACCCACGAATTCCCGTTTGAAATTCGCGGCCAAACAGAGTACAGAGTACTCACTGTCGACTGAGCTCCGCCGTGTACGTCCCCGTCACGGCGACCGTCCTACACCACTCCTAGAACCTCCCTGAACATCACTGCACTCACCAATCCCCTCGATTCTCATCCTACCCTCATGACTTTTGAATTGAAAAATCACGGGAAAATGAGTAAAGAGGCTTACCCTTCGATTCTATCTCCGCCGCAAGCGCCGCCGCGTACCACGGTGCTTGTTGGTCTCCCCACAACCTCCTGACCTTCCCACGGTCGTGGTTTGAATCACCACACGGCGTAGCCACCACCAAACTCTCACGGTCTCTCTGTTTCCCCCAAAAATTCAGCCGTCCACCGTCAAGCCTCCGTGCACGGTTGCAGCTCCAAACCGTGATCAATAACTCACCCTCGTCTCTCTTCCACTTCCACTAATCACTCTTCACTCACCCTTGCACCAAAATCGATCGATCTCCTTCAATTTCTCACCCTCTGTTTCTCTGTGTTTCAAACCCAAAACACGGTTTGATTTTGTGCAAAGTGTGGCCGTGCACACTTGAGAACGGCCTGGAACCATCCAGCCACTCCCACGTGTCCATCATCCATAGGCCAGCACAAAAAATCTCTGCCACTTGCCCTTATCTGATTGGGCTGAGGGAAATGCCAAAATACCCCTCTTACACAAATTACCATTTTACCCTCGAACATTCTAGACCCGTATCTTTTCCGTCCGACGTCCGATGACAGCGTGCCGCCTATCGTTGAACTCAGGACGTCGAGACCTATCTAACGGTCCTCGGTCTACGTGAAAATCACAAGTCCTCCAAAAAGTCAACATTTTCCTCGTTTACTCAAAATTACGGTAACGCCCCCAATCTTCCGAACGTCATAACTTTTCCTCCGGTTGTCCGAATCGAACCTGCCACCTGTCTACGGACTCGTGACGTCCTAAACTACGTCACGGTCAAGGGTTAACACTCATCCAATCGGTAATTCAATCGTCTACTATTCACAAGGGCAAAATCGTCTTTTATATACCAAACTTTATAAAATTACATTTTTACCCTTCCCGAAGGTACGGGTTGTTACATGATCTCAACTTAAATTTCGTGTTTTGGGGTTGTAGGTAGATAAAGGATAACTAGACGAAGCTATAGGACCTTAAAGGATTGAAAATGGTTCGAAATTGAGTGAGTTATGGCGTTAAACCGGTCACGCCGGTCCAGTTAGATCGGATTTGTAAAGATTGAACCGAACCTGGTTCGACGTGAGGACAAGGATGACCATCCCTGGCGCGTGGGCTTCATGCGCAGTCACTTGCGACGGCGCATGGGGGCACGTGGGATAGAATTTGGTGATGTCATCAACATGTAATTTTATCCTTTCGATGTAACAAACATATTAGGACTGGTTTCGAGTCGATTGGACATCGTTTCGATATTGTTCGGGATGTCCAAAGGTTTAGGATCGAGTTTAAATACGTTTAAAAATTCCAAAAAATTACGGGGCTTTAATAAGAGGTTAATGAAGTAGTTAGTAACCCTCTAGTATGGTTTGGATAGGTTTGGAAGTCCCAGTGATAGTGATATGGCTCGGATAGGCGTATGACACGCGTATCGAGGCGATAGCGTAGGACGATCTGTGAGTGGACATTATTTTCTAAACTGTTATGCATGCATAACTGTTTTTTGTTGTTTTACATATGTGATTTCTATGATGATGATTGTGGTATTGGTGATTTACATATTTGCACGTATTTCGAGATATTTTCCATATTTACACGTATATCGAGGTTTATGGTTTTAATAATGGTTCAATGGTATGATTTTCGATTTGGAAATATGGAAACGGGCTTGAGACCCATTTCGTTTACGAACTATCGGACTTGGAGTCCATTTGATTGAATAAGGAATTGGGCCAGGGGCCCAGTTGGTTTACGAAATCGGACATAAGGCCCAGTTGTGTTTTATGAATGTGATTTCGGGCCGGGGACCCATAAATGGATTTGGATAAATGGTTTTAGATTTGAGAAATCGGATTTATGGATTATGATGGTTTTATGGAAATTCCGGGCGTAGGCCCATTTGAACGGTTTGAGATGATTTATGAAATGGTTTTCCATATACCATCCTTATATCTATGGATTGTCTCCCCTAGTCGTCTGGGACGATGGAGTAGTCACGGCGCATTGCCTGCGAGGGGTCACTGCACGGAACGACCGGACCGTATAGTGACTCAGGAGCAGGATTGTTAGACGTCTGGGACGTCAGACAACTGGGATGTCAGAGATTAACTCGGATTGAGACCTCGGGTAGCACGCATAGCTTCGACCGTGAGATGGCGTCTGGGACGTCAAGCGTCTAGGTTGCAAGTGTCTGGGACGCGAGGCATCTGAGATTCCGATGATTGGTATATAACGGTATTTGAGTGGATTTGTGATCTATGGATTTACTGGATTTATGATTTGGATTTCTTTGTTAATGGATTTGGGCAGGGACCCACATGGTTTGGATTTACTGTTTTGGGCTGAGCTCCCACTTACTTGGATTTACGGTTTTGGGCTAAGGTCCTAATGATTTAATTAAAGTAAACAGTTTGATTATTGGTTTTCGATTGCATGCATACTTTTTAGTGAAGGGCATAAATGCCTTCTTATGAAATGTGTTTTATTAACCTATTGATTTTTGTCCACTCACATCTTTTAATGGTTTTAATGCCCTTCAGGTTGATCACAGATGCGGGCTGTAGCAGAGACCGAGACATCGCACTTCTCCACCAAAGTCTTCACCCCCGTGAAGCATCAAAGTCTTCACTCCCACAAAGCACCAAAACCTTCACCCTAATAAAGCATCTGAAGCCTTCGCTCTCGCAAAACACCAACGCTTTCTCTCCCTTGAAGCACCAAAGCTTTCATCCCAGCGAAGCATCTGAAGCATTTGCTCTCGTGAAACAGCAAAGCCTTTGCCCCAGTGAAGCATCCAAGCCCGTATCTGTGATCAACCTGATGGGTATTCAACCCCGTGAAGGATCCAAGTCTTCGCTCCCGCGAAGCACCAAAACCTTCACCCCAGCGAAGCATTTGAAGCATTCGGTCCCGCGAAGCCCTAAAGTCTTCGTTTTGCAAAGTACTGAAGCCTTCGTCCCCACGAAGCATCAAAACCTTTTCTCTCGCGAAGCACCAAAGCCTTTACCCCCGTGAAGTATCTGAAGCTTTCGCTATGCGAAGCACAAGGCCTTCGTTCTTGCGAAGAATCCAAGCCTTTGCTGATGCGAAGCACCAGAGCCTTCGGCGATGCGAAGTATTAGAGCCTTCGCCATGCGAAGCACCAGAGCCTTCGCTATACGAAGCACCAGAGCCTTCGCCATGCGAAGCACCAAAACCTTCGACATGTGAAGCAGCAATGCCTACGCCATGCGAAGCATTCAAGTCTTTACCCAGTGAAGGACCTAAGCCTTTGCCTTGCTAAGCACCCAAGCCTTCGTCATGCAAAGCACCTAAGTCTTCGACCTACGAAGCATCCAGAACTTTGCCCTGCGAAGCATTAAGGTCTTCCTCCATGAAACATCTCAGGCCTTTCCTTCAAGAAGCAATCAATGCCTTTCTCCAGAAAGCCTGCGAAGCCTTGCTCTTAGGAGTACATCAAGTCCTTCCACCTAGAAGCACTTCAAGGCTTCATCCAGGAAGCAATCCAAGTATTCACCCCAGAAGCAATCCAAGACTCTTTCTAGGAACCACTCTAGACCAATTAGAGTATAAAAGCTCTAAGTGGATGCTCATAACTACAATAGGGGCATTTGAAAAACCTACAAGTGCGGAAGCTAATTCAAACAAATAAAAAGTTTGCAGAAGAAACTTCACACATGAATTCAAAATTCAAAATTTTCATTTCATTATTCAGAAAATGGTTGGCAAATCACATGTCGATTGCTCACACCAAGCATTCAATGTAGAAATGAAAATACAATCATGGACAAGAAGCAACTACTCTATGAGAATTCTGGGGGCAAGGCACCAATGCCTATCATCCTTTGAGACTCGGCCCATTCTTTAGCCGAAAGTAGGGGAAAATCCACCATTCCCGACCTCAAACTCTTGCTCCAGCTCCAGCTCTTTGAAAGGGACTCCGTTGCAACTCATCATACCCAACTTTAGCTCCTTATTTTCTTTTCGAAGAAAAGTTGTGGGCGCAAATGATAGCAAAAACCATTCAAGCCTCAAATAGTAGGTTTTCCATCCTTGTTGAGTTTTCCACTTCCAAAAACTTCACCAAGTACTCAGAAGGACTGATGGAAAGTCTGAACCTGCTGGATGACCTTGATAAGCCATAACAACTAGGAAATGGCCTCGAGTAGACTTGGAAGGCAATTCAGGACTTGACTTATTCTCTGAAAGAAACTCAAGCCTCTGTTTTGATGTTCTTCTTCAGGATGGCGGCAATTTTCAAATACACTTGAGCGCTCATCTACTCCTTGACCAGACTTTTGGAATGTCTTCCACCGTCCAAGCTTTTTTGAGAATAAAAGTTTCAGCCTTAACTGATGACCAAAGGAGGAAATCTTTATAAAAGTTTGAGAATAAAAGTTTTTGGAATGTCTTCCACCGTCCAAGCTTTTATAAAAGTTTGAGAATAAAAGTTCCATGCCATCAATTCTTCGGGTCCCTCAAATTGCATATCCTTCCCTCGAAATGGATTATAGCTACGCAAACCACCGTACTCCCACAATCAGATGCCCAGAGCTACCAGGAGTATGCCAAAAATGTAGGACTAAAAATATATAAAATTTTATATATTACATCCACAATTGACACAATCTTTGACAATCACTGCCATTCACACTCCCCACTCTGCATGTGAGCAAAATACCTCATGACAAGGGTCAAGCGCAACATGGCATGTGACCAATCCAAACTGCCAACTTCAGCCTCCAATCCGAGCTCAACGTATAACGCATCTCCATTGACACTAACATGAGCGCCGTCAAAGGCGGGCTCTGCCTGCCCGATGCACCACCTAGTGGTGAGCATGTGGAGATGTTTCCTCGGTGATTGGGCAAAAGCCAACCAGCGTTGGCCCACTACTAACCCTCCAACTAAAGCTCGACGCACGACACCTTCTACAGTAGTAAATCGAGATCCCCTCAAGCCAATCCGTGCCTAACACGTGGTGGTCAATAGAGGCACTAACAGAGCCGTCGACAATGGCGGGATCCCCCTGCTTGATCAACCACTCAAGAGCGAACACGTGGATTCGCTTCTCGGCTAAAGCGCACCAACAACCACCACATTTATTCCTCGCCAATGAAGAGTTTTGATTCTGTAATAGAAGTTACAAACTTCCATATTTGAATGAGGGAATAAATTTCGCATCATCAATGAGAGAGTTAATTAGAGGTTACAAACTCCTATATTAGTTGGAGAATTAACCTTAAATGATCCATTAACCAAGTCCAACTCCTATATCAGACTCCAAGCCTAAAGCATATTTATGTCATTTTGATGTGACATTTCGAACTCAGCGAAATTTATCATACACAAGAACAACAGTATAATGAAATTGAAGATCAGGCAGAGTCCTACTCCTATATATAATTTATGGGGTCCACAATACAAATTACATCCATTAGGATTCCCTGAATTCCTAAGCGATGTAAGGGCATTTTTGGAGCCCAAAATCACCGGAAGAATGTGGAGCTGCCACGTGCCCCATAATTTCTAGAATGACCAAATTACTCTTGGTAATAATACTTGAAGCCCAAGCACCGAACATGACTCAAGCCCACAACGCTTACATAGCCCCAACATTGGGCCCAAACCGGGATGACACGTGGAAGCCTTTTTACCCTCGATCTGTGTAACATGTGTCAGCATGCAAATTGAGGAGCATTTGGCCCACATCGAAACTATGAGAATTGAACATCTCACTCACTCCTATATAAGGGGTACATATTTCCCAATAAAAAGTAAGTCGATTCTTCGTTTTGAAGTATATGCTTTTCCACTCTCAAAGCTAATTTAGGCATCAGAGTGTTCTTGGTCGAATAACCCCCGGATAATCGATCGAGGCAATGATAACTAATTGTTTGCTGTTTGCAGAAATTGTGAGGACTTTTTGGGCGGGTTCGATTTCTGCTTCAACAAGAATTAAAATTGAAATCGTTATTTATAAAAGAGTTGAAATATTATTATATCGTAGTTTTTATTGATGGCTCTTAAGAGTGAATAATGAGAATTTTGAAGGAAGCCATGTGTTCATATTAGTGCATCCCATGCTCGTTGACAAAGATATGCCTCCTTTTCGCGTTATGATACGAGGATGAGAATGGGGATGAGGAAAATTTAAACAAGCATCGGTGCGTCGGGTCAAAATACAAAAGAATAATGGGCCTACCCTAACCAGTTGGTCCAATAACTGAGGTGGGATTTGTTTGAGGAATGTGCTTTTGTTGTGCTTGAAACTTTATTTCTGGGCCGTCTTCAAGTTCAGTGTTAACAGTTGATAAGCCCAATATGCTGTAAATGGTGATGCGCAAAGAAAGGAACGTCGAGAGGTGAAAGCCGCAAATGAAACAGAAGAAAAGGGAAAAGGACAGTCGGAGATGCAAAATTTCAAACTTTCATAAGAATGATACCGAGAGTGGCAATGCCATGGCGAAATGGAATCAGAAGAATGAGATTTCATCATTAAATAGAGGCTGCAGCAGCAGCAGCAGCAGCACCAGATACCACAGCACCTTCAAAAATGAAGATGGCCACCCAATTATAATCTCTCCTCCTCTCGTCTCTTTGGACATAGCTGATGATTGGGCTCCCACCTCTTCACAATCTGGTTGCTCCTCCCCCATAAATTCATCTAAGTTTCATTCTTCCCCATTTATCTTCCCCTATAACAACGAATATTGTACAAGATTTCTGATTTTGAAGTTTTGAAATAATTTGTTATGGTATCTATGTGTTGAAGTTTTAATATTTCTTTTGCTAGATTAAGTGGTGTTAAAAAAAAAAAACCGGTTTCTCTCGCAATTTTTTTTGAAGTTTTAATCTTCTGCCCCTATTCCTGCTAGCTCGCTGTACTTTGATCTAGAAGCTTTAATTCTAAGTTTTTCTGCTTTTGATTTCATTTTTATAGTATTGTGTGTTAAAAGTTTTAAATTTAGTTTTGGGCAGATTAAATTGGTTTTTGATAGTCGCAGAAAACCAAGTTCTTACCAATTTGATTTATGTTAAAATATTCAGCTAATGAGCAGACTGCTACTATCATTGATGGGAAGTCTATTGCTGATGAAATTAGATCAAGAATAGGTAGTGAGGTGAGGAGGATGAAAGAGTGCATTGGGATGGTTCCTGGGTTGGCTGTAATGGTGGTGGGTCATAGAAAGGACTCTCAGACTTATGTCCGGAACAAGATGATGGCCTGTGAAGAAGTTGGAAACAAATCCAGGGTTGCTCAGCTGCCTGAAGACTGCACAAAAGATCAGCTTCTTGGCATTTTGTCTAGTTTTGATATAGATCCGTCTGTTCATGGTATTCTCGTGCAACTTCCTCTACCACAACTAAATTCTTAATCTGTGCCGTTACTTCTTTGACCTTTAATTATATGCATATGCTGTTCTGAAAGTGAGGATGCAGATAGAGCTTCAGTTATCTAGTATTTAAGTTATACAATTGCATGTCAAATGATCCATCCCATGTTCTTGCTTATGTTATGCAATAGCTCTTCTCGAGAAATGAGGTCTACCTTCTAGTGATAATTCCAATTTATAGGTTTCTTCTTTTCCCAAGGAAATGCAGTAGATGGTCACGATTCTCTAATTTTCCTGGATTATAGACACTTGAGCAACTACAGAGATCATTCTTAATGAATAATAATGAAATAAATTTGATTTACTAGTTACTGAGCACATGAACTGATACTGCCTCACTCAAGGGAATGCCATATTATTGGGGATCGTCCTTGACCTGAGAGCCGGGTGGAAGTTTCTTTGTATCCTAAATCTCTCCCATAATCACCGAAAAATTGGAAGCTTCCTGAATTGTTTGATATCAAACTATGAAGTTTTATTCGTCTAAAGTTGCACAATTTGATTTGGAGTATGTTCCGTGTAAGTTTCAGCACGTTTAGGAAAACAGTGTCTGGATTGAGTTAATCCGAAATTTCAAAGTTCGGCCACTTTGGGTTTAGGCTTGTGAGATCCAATGCCTACACAGGTGAATGGTGGCTACTAAATAGTTGAGGTTTTTATGCATTACATGTCAGAACTTGCTGCTGTTGTATGGATGACTTACAACGAACTATCTGGGACAGCATTTGGATGAGGGAAAGATGTTGGATGTGCTGCATCCAGAGAAAGATGTGGATGGCTTCCATCCAATTAATATGGGAAATCTTGCCACGAGAGGAAGGGAACCTATGTTCATTCCTTGCACTCCCAAGGGTTGCATCGAGTTGTTGCTTAGGTCTGGCGTGGAGAATGTTATTGGGAGAAGTAACATTGTTGGGAGACCTCGGGTTTCGAGTGTTGTTGCAGGCAACCCAAGAATGTTACTTCTCCCAAGTGCCAGGAGGAGTTGGACCGATGACAATTGCCATGCTCCTATCAAACACTCTTGACTCAGCAAAGGGTGTATATGCCGTCACCTGAAAACTGTAATTTGTCTATTGTACATTATGTTTTGCCATGCTCTTCAAACGACAGATTTTTGTACTGTAAACTTTCAGAATTGTCCTGTTTACAATTTGCAACAAATAAATGAGTATTTGAGTTTTTGTTGTCCACGATTGTCAAATTTTCCCATCCCGTGTCTAAAAATGACTGTTCAACCACCTTGCATTCATTAACTTGAGGATACATTGTAGAGATACTAAGATTATCAGCCTTTTGAGAGATGATCAAACCGATGAATCACGAAAATATTTAAGAGATGGCAGGCAAGATCATGGAAAATTGGAAATGCACGACTGAATTTTCAGTAAATAAAATATACAAAGGATCTATAATACAACATTTTTGTAACAACAATTGCGTGCCCCGATAGCGAGGGATGCCAATCTGGACATCCAACGTGAGGTGATGCAACAGAGAAAACAAAACATGAATAACATGATACAATTCAATGCGGCAGAAATTTCTGAATGCATTTACATCTGGCCTTAAGAAAAAAAAAATCCACTCTTGGATTTGCCAAGATGCTGAACCACTCTCATTCTTCAACTTCGGTCACAGGTAACACTCCCTCTACAACTGGAGGTATGCAATCTACCTTGTAGCGCACCAACTATATTCCAGCAAAGAAAAAGATATACATGTAAGAAATTCCAGCATCGGTTCTATAGTGCATCCGAACAATAAAGACGACCCCAAAAGGCTACCAAGCTTAACTGATGAAACATCCATGCAGTCTAAATGCAACTAGCTCATAATAAAAAAGGTCAGATGACAAAACCCTTTAGAATATGAGTGGCTAAAGAAGTCAAGAAAGACAGGAAAAAAAGGTAGGGTTTTGCTTTCAGTGACAAAGTTCAAAATAAAATAAAATCAGGACACAATCAGCTGACCTACTTCAGGCTGCTTTTGCAGAGATGCAGACAATGAGACGAGAACCAACACAACTTAATGGCTCATACTTAAAATTGAAGTTACAATAGCATGCGAGGTGTTTTTTTTTTCATGATACCAAAAATAGTATTCAAAGCCACATCTGAATGAGAAACACCAATGACTTGCAAATAAAATAAAAAAGTTAGAATAACCATTATAATCCATCGTAATACCCAAAAGGCCACTCGTTTTTAAGCATGATATGTCAACTAAGGTGGTAGAGTGAAACAAAAACAAAACACGAAAAAGAAAGGAGAGAAAACATGTGTGCACACCTTCTTAAAAAAACTTGAATATGAATTGTCCCAAATGAGTTTGTAGTTTCCCGCCTCAACTGTGCAGAAGTTTCCCTGTGAAAGAATACGTATTTCATAGTCAAGAGATGCATCCCAAAAGAGTTGACACAAACACGACCAGAAATACCAAACTTACTTGGTCAGACTCATAGCGTCGGTAAGGTAAAATAAGCTGCAGTATAAATGCAAGAAAGAATTAAGTTAAAAAAGCAACAAGAAAGGGGAAACGGACAAAACAACAAAAAGAAGAGTAAAGGTTGAAGCTGAGCAGAATGAAGTGAACATTGTATCATTAACAACTGAGCCATAAAGTTCGACTTACACATTTTTCCTCGGAAGGATTTGTATACTCGATACTGAATCCAATATCCTGACCACCAAACATAAATATCAATATGGGATTTACATTGTCAAAAGTTTTGCATTAAAAAAAGCTAGATTTAGAACACCAATATCAACTGTAATTCAAATACGATATCAGATGTAAATTTTCTATACGGAAAACAACCTAGAAGATAACTAAGGCATTTGTGCAAAAATAGGGGACTCTTATCATGGAAAAGAGATGCATATAAAGAAAAATCCTCAAAGGATTTCACTCATTTACGTTATTCATATTCTGCACACAACCACCATCAAATTTCATGAAGAAGCAGGATAGTAAGAACTTTGAATGGTTGCTTATGTCCAACTTCATATTTTTAATTTAAATACCAGAGGGTTTCAGAATCGTCTATCTTGGTCAAACAATCAGCAGAAATTGAAAATCCAAACCTCCACCGTCCACATTGTCACACAGTGGCGCACAGAATTCTAGTTTGAAATTTGTCATTCCATTCATTACCACTCTCATTTCATACAAGTGAGGTATAAAAAAAATAGCATATGAGGCAACTAAAGCAAGGAAAGGAAAAGTATCATGAGGCCAGGAGCATGCACATTACAGTTGGAACCTATTATACTTTATATGAACATACAAAACATAAAGACTCGGTAATTATAACAGAGTGGAATCTCAATAGCGGTATAGGAGCAATACCAAGTTTATCTTCCCTTGTACAAGCGAAAAATCCCAGGCAATATATGAATTTATCGAATCCACAGACAATAAAACCTATCAGAGTAATGAATTTACATTAATTTCAAGCTGGAACATTAGTTAAGCAAGAGTTATTAAGAAATGAACCACAGATTCAAACACAATTCACCTTTATCCAGGAGGAAAAAGAACAAGTATCACAAGAAAATATGTAAACAAACCTCATGAGTTTTCCCAGCTGGAACACTTGTCTCTTTGTAGTCATCGTTATTCCTGTGCAGAGAAACCTATCAAAATTTATGATTTGAAAACCCTAAAAGCGAAGTTAAAAAAGGAAAAAAATAGAGCCTGACCGCCTGACCTTCCTTCTAGTGCACCGGAAACCTCTGCGGAGATAAAAAAGGGGGAATTCGCAAAGACCTCGCTGGATAAATAGGATAGACAAATTGATCTAGGAATGAGCACAGCCTAGTAGCAGGATAAAGGAAAGAAAGGCTTGCAGCCCAATAAGAAGACAACACAGGTTTATTTTGGCATTTAAGTGTGATTATTATCATGCATATACACAAGTAAGCATTTGTCAACGTTTACTTGTACACATTTTCATGGCATCGTAGAAATATAAATTATAACCTTAAGATGCAAATGATTACTATAATGATAGTGATCAAAATTATTGACCTCATGGTGGCATATAAAGCTGAAATTACCCAGTTGAAACCAGAACTAGTTGAAATACCTAATGAATGTTATAAACCTTTCAAATTCAGCAGTGTAGACATCAACAGCTTGTTCCAAGACTTCTACTTCTTGCTTGTTTCTGCTAATTCATTGTAAAAATAAGTGCTGATGTAAATTTGATAAAGAAAAGAAATGAAACAAAAAGAAAATGTTACTGCACAACACAGATAGAACTACGGTTTTGATATCAACCAAAGATAAAATTGCAAAAAATCTCACAGCTTCCTAGTCTCAAATCTCCCCCAAGACAGCAAAATAAAGAGTCGTAGAAGAAGCGCCATAGTTGTAAGGCTGTACAAAGGTGGTCCATAACGCTGCCGTTGCTTTTCCATGGGCCTATTAAATATTAATGAAGGCTAACATATGGCATTAATTTACTATAGGAAATGCAAATACGGTGCTCCAAAAAATAACTTACCCATCATCATCATTTATTTGGCGAACAAAATCTAGTAAAACCTGCACCCAAAAGGAAGTGTGCAGGAACCATTACCAATGATCACGGTCTTGAACATGGAATAAGTAAACATACTTTTCAAATACATCTAAAGATATATTTTTTTAAATAGATACAAGATCACTTATTCACTCCCTAACAAGATAAACAGAAAACATGAAAGAACCATAAATGAAACCTTAGCTTACAAGAAGATTGGCATATAAAATGATGAAATACTAATCACACCATTAAGAACATATAACCGTGGCAATGAACAGAACAGGAGTGGATATACAGGCCGAGCCAATTAGCCAAATAAAGTACAAATGCCGAGAGCAGCATACCTGTGGAACCCCAACCAAGTACTTGACAAGGGCTTTATAGACACCACTAGCAGAACTAAGCTGCGCTAACATTCTCCTCCTGGAAGTGTGATGAGATAAGGAGAATGCAAGGTGGAGCACATGCTGCAGTTAACCTTACTGGGAAAACCAAAAGTAAGGAGGCTCACCTATCCATTTGTTGTCTCCACAACAGTGCGTAACGATCACGTATACTTGCTCCGGAATTAACCAAAGCATCAACCTCTGCTTGCTTATTCCTCTCCGAACGCTCCCTCTGTACTCTGATGAGTCTCCCTCGAAAATCTTGAGGAATGTAAGTCATGACTGCAGCCAGATTCAGAATTCCATTATGAAGAAAGCAGAAATGTGAATATATAATCGAACCAAATGCTGGCAAGTGAGAGGGAGCAAACCTGTGTTGAAGACACGCTCAGAATTTTTAGCTTGGAAAGACTCCAATGCTTTCAAACTGGTTTGAAATTTTTGGTGAAGGCGATTGATCACAGTAGCAAATTCTGCATGATCAGGATTTGACTGCTGTTGAAGCTGTACAGTAAATAAAAAAAAATCAAAGAAAGAGAACATCCTTACCAATAAAAATAACTTAAACTAACTTTGATTCACTTACATTTTGAGGCCAATGGCGTTTTTCAAGTAAAAAGACTATCTCTTCCATATGCTCTCGATTCTTCCACATGTTCTCGTCCACTTTATGGGGTGGATCACTCTCTAATTCACTAACTAACAACCTCTCTTCTCCTACAAATCACAGTCATTGATTCACTTCATCATGCAATACGGAAATCCAAATTCAACACCAAAAACTAATGATCATAAAAAAGTAAAAAGGGTTTCGAAATTAAGAACCTTCAGTAGCGGGAGAGCAGTTGAGCAAATCGGTGGTTAAAGAGCGAATCTCGGAGGAAAGGCGAGCGATGTCATTTGATAAAGGGGGGAATTTGTACTTATCGTAGTAAGAAGCCAGAAAGGCCCTGGTTATTGGTACGATACCCTCCGTGGAAGCCATTCTACTTCTACGCAAGACCAGACAACACGATCTCTCTCTCTCTCTCTCTCTCTCTCTCTCTCTCTCTCTCTCTCTCTCTCTCTCTCTCTCTGTGGTGGTCGGCGACAGGAACAGAAGTACGGTGGAATGACGGATTTTGAAAAGGAACAAACCAAAGAGAATAGAGTAATTCTGTAATAGAGTCAAGTTCTCAAGTCCACGGCACCACTCACCGATGCGGTTTTTGGTTTTTCAAAGGAAAATGGGCTTAGAAAATCGAATTGAGGGTCGTTTTGACCCAATAAAAATACTTGGGTTGAATTGTAGCCCAAGCCTAAAAGATATCCGCCGCACAAAAAAGAAAAAGGAAGAAAATTGAGTGAGAGAGAGAAAAGTGAGGGGAACCCTGAACCAAACAATCGTCAATCAGAAGCCAAAAAAAAAAAAAAAATACTGGCTTTAGTCGATTTTCTGATTTGATAGCAGAAAAAAATGCTTGGGTAGTAATTCAAATGTGAAAATATCTGTTTCAATTGATTTGATTGGGAAATTCAGAAGCAACAAGATGGGTTTGGAAGATGGGCACTCAGAGAACGCCCGAAGCTGGGCTAGGTTTCTAGCCACGTGTCTCGTAGGGGGGGTGGTAGTGGCGGTGGGGGTGGGAGCTGGGGTGTCGCTGTTGGGCTCAAAGCAACACCTTGGTCCTGGAATTCCTCGATGGCGGAGGAAGAAGAACAGACCTGTCCGGGTTTACATGGATGGCTGCTTTGATATGATGCACTACGGTCACTGCAACGCTCTCCGTCAGGCTCGTGCGCTCGGCGACCAGCTGGTTGTCGGCGTCGTCAGCGACGCTGAAATCATCGCCAACAAAGGTCCACCTGTTACTCCTCTGAACGAAAGGTACCAGCTTTTTCCATAATACGCTGATTTGCTTCTTTAATTGTGGCTTTTATGTATGTGTGTGTGTGCTTGGGTTGTATTGTGTTGTAGGATGATTATGGTTAATGCTGTGAAATGGGTTGATGAGGTTATTCCGGATGCACCTTATGCCATAACCGAGGAGTTCATGAAGAAGCTTTTTGATGAATACAATATCGACTATATCATTCATGGGGATGACCCATGTGTTCTTCCTGATGGGACTGACGCATATGCTCTTGCTAAGAAGGCTGGTCGCTACAAGCAGATCAAACGCACAGAAGGCGTCTCCAGCACCGACATTGTTGGTTTGTTCTCCTTCTATACTTATCATTCATTTCTGCAGCACATTCCCTTGCGTATTTTAATTTCAGCATATTCTTTTGCGTATTTTAATTCCAGTTCTAGAACTGAAGCTGATCAAAATATTATTTTTCTGCATAGAATCACAGTTGTCAATTTTTTTATTGAGAGAGCTGGGACTTTTTTTCCTTAGTTTGGTTTTTGGTTATGCTGTATACAGGCCGTATGCTTCTCTGTGTAAGAGAGAGATCTGTTAGTGAGAAGCAACAACATTCTTCCTTGCAAAGACAATTCAGCCATGGTCACAGCCAGAAGTTTGAAGATGGTGGGTCTGGAAGCGGAACTCGTGTGTCCCATTTCCTACCAACATCTCGAAGAATTGTTCAATTCTCCAATGGAAAAGTATGTTATCTCTTAACTGTTAATAAAAAAAAAGGTGCATTTTTTCACCGTTGATTTCCTTTTATATCCCAGTTTCTATATTGTGGATATTACATTCACAGACCGGGCAATTGTCCCTTCCCTAGATATTCTTGTGATCATTAAACAAGGAATCATCATTTGTGTATCAAATCTATTTATTAAATACTACAGTCGCTTCTTGTCGTTGCAATACTGGTGAAGTGGATGTTTCCTCGTGTTAATGAATGCTTTTTGCCTGACTGCAGGGTCCTCAGTCGGATGCTCGTGTAGTTTATATAGATGGTGCATTTGATTTGTTTCATGCTGGACATGTGGAGGTAATGGGAATGGGTTTTCAAACACATTATTTATGGTGGCTGAGCAAGAATCCCCATAAATGCCTGGTCCCTTCTTTTCTGTACATAGGATAAACTGGAATAGGATAAAAAGCAAAATAATAGCAAGCCTTTGTTTAGTTGTGTCTAAGTCAGAAGATGCACACACTACGCTTTCTAACAGCATGATTGTTCCTAAATTTGTGGGATTTATTGGTCATCCTATATGCTTTGTGATTATGATCTCCTAGTCATTTTCTGTTATTTTCCCAATTTGCTTTAGGTTAATAAAGTTCGTTCCTTTTATCTCGTCAGCTTAATTACCGCTGATTGAATCATTCACTGTTCAACGTAGGAAATAATTAAGGGAGAAAAACTGACTTATTTGGATGCATTTCCATTTCATGCAGATTTTAAGGCTTGCTCGAGAGCTTGGGGATTTTCTTCTTGTTGGAATACACACTGATCAGACAGTCAGGTTTGGTCTTGTACCTTCCCCTCTATATGTGTTTGGGTGCACACATGGGTGTAAGGGCAATCCAGTTTTCTTCTTTTCATTACGCTTTCTGAACATTTAGTTGAAATTCTGAAATGGTACTGCGAATTTCTATAACCATATATAGTGATGTGATTGGATGTATCTTACTTCCTGTACACATGCATGCATGTGTGTTATCTCTTTCGCATAGCAAAAGAAGAAAATAATTCAGTCCATGTGTCATTTTATGCCCATTGTGCTAGGTTTTCTCATCAAATGGGTTTTGAGTATCACAACAGCTGCGGAAACTAATCTTGTCACCCTTTAGAAAACTTGGTGGTTGTATCCAATTAAGTTTTAGATTTTTATCTCCCCTATATCTAGGTAATTTATGGTGGTTTTGTGCACATTTTGGTGTTACAGAAAAGTGCAGCTTTCTCCATTATTCCTGGGAAATAACTTATATCTATTAAGTAGAAACCAATATCACTGATGCTTCAATTCTAGAATATCTGTCTCTTATAGCTGTTTTCTTTTTTCTTTTGTTGTTGAGACCTTTCATTATATAATTGTACTAGATACCAGGTTTCCTTTATATCGAGGTGGTAACCTTCTTTGTAATAATTGCACTGCAGTGCCAGTAGAGGAGCACATCGTCCAATCATGAACCTTCACGAAAGAAGCCTAAGTGTTTTGGCTTGCCGTTATGTGGACGAGGTCATAATCGGCGCTCCATGGGAAATTTCGAAAGACGTGGTCAGCTTGTCTCCTTTCTGTAGTGAATTTGCTTCGTTATGCATTTAGTCAGTTTTCGTTCTTCTCCTTTATTTTTCTGGTATAAAATTAATGATATTGAAGTTCAGCCTACCAATAAAGTTCCATAGTTTTGTCAACTTGGCTTGTTTGAAAGAATGTTCATGGTATTTTGTCTCTGCAGATCACAACCTTTAACATCTCGTTAGTCGTCCATGGAACAGTAGCAGAGAATTGTAATTTTCAGAAGGTAAAATGCAGAATAAGCTGGTCACAAGTGACGTTTGTTATTTCATTGCTTAATAGCGTAGGGTTTGGGGTCGTAGGTTAGTTACATAAATTTTGTTTTGCAGGAAGAAGGCAATCCATATGAAGTTCCAATCAGTTTGGGTATCTTCAAAGTTTTGGATAGCCCCCTCGATATCACAACGTCCACAATAATTAAGAGGATAGTATCAAATCACGAGGCATACCAGGTTTCCCTCTAAATCTGAACTTACTTATGGTACTTGTTATCAAATTTGGATCTGCCATGTTAATGAGGATCGCCAACGGTATAATTATAAAGCGTTGTATGCTGTCCATATGATTCAAACCTAATAGAAACCCTTCTTGTTACTCTTTCTTTCATGCAGAAACGTAATGAGAAGAAAGCAGCAAGTGAGAAAAGGTATTATGAAGGCAAGGGCTATGTTTCCGGTGACTGATTGATACCGATCTCAAAGGCTAATGGATGGCTAGTCATTGGGTGTACCTGTTATTTTTGCAGTTTCACGAAATAGTACTAACATCACAAATGACCCACTTGGGTTGCTACCATTCACGTGTTGGGGTCATTCACAGTTTCTTGATTTTGTTGTTTAGATTGCTGTTTTCGGATTCACTGCAGAACCTAGAACTTGAGAAAACCTAGTTTGGCGGGGTAGTAGAACGGAACAAGCTTCACGGAGTTTGCAAGTTTATGCTCCTATTCTTCACATTAATACCACCTAAGGCCATCTCTAGCCATAGGCTCTTAAAGGGTCACTTAGGTATTAATATAGGACACCAAATATTAGTTTTTTAATGAATAATACAGGGTTAAATTTTACCATTTTCAGCAGTTGAGTGTTATGTTATATTTCGTTTAATGTTTTATGATTTTTTAATAAATCTCTGGGTTTAATGATTAATAAATGCACTAAATTCGTATCTTAATTAGTTTTCAGATATGCGTTGTATTCGATTTCTTTTTTGTCATGTGTCGACCTGTAAAATTTGGATTTTTTATTATTTATTTTGAAATAACAAAATCATTAAGGTATCGATAAAAAAAAATTGTCATAATAAGCACTTGTTTGATACTTGAGATTTCTTATTTTGAGTCTTGTAGTTTTTAATTTTTTTTAGTCTTTATGTTTGTAATTTTTTTTGTCTTATGTTCGGATGTTTTTTTTTATCTAATGTTTGTATTTATCTTATATTTAATATATTTTGTGGTAATAAATGAATGTTAAATTTTGTAAAATTTGAATAATAATATTTAAACTGACTAATTATTTAAATTTAATTAGAAAATATTTTTGTTGTTAATTATTTAAACATAGAGAAAAATATCGTGATCCTCTAAAGATGAAGAAGACAAAAAATAAGATTGTTTTGTCTCATTTTTTCTCAAAGTTGCCTGTGATTTGAGTAATAAAGCTGCATGAAAAAGCAAAGTGTTGGGGCTCACCATTTAGGGCCTCTTAATTTTCCTGTCGTCTCATGAAAGAGTAAAGAGCTCAATAGAATGATAGATGAACAAGGTAAATCTGTCTCTGAATTGGGTTTCATTATTTTCGTCGACAAACTTGTCACCAATAATCTTTTTTGGCAATATTCGTAACATGCTGTGTGGCATTGTAACACCCATTTGTTCCATAACACAACGTGTGCGGCTCAAGTGATCATGCTTGACAAAGGAGGGCTGTTTGGCCTCAAGGAAAAGTACACCCAAAATTTGGCCAGGCCGGTCGGCTGTATACATTCTCTGAGTCTCACATATACTCATTACGTGTTGCTCGCAGAATGGGTAGGGGAGGTGTATCATGTATAAGATGTACAACTTTCGGCCAAAATTCGGTCACGTAGGAGGCCCAAATTCGGTATTGTATGGGCGGGCAACTTTGGTTACTTAAGGGAAGCGGTCATCCCACTCAATTTTTTTTTTCTTCTTTGTAAACGAGAAACTAATAATGTAAAAATGAAAAAAAGGAGAAGAAGGAATAATTTTAATTTTGGTTTTGTAGGCGACCTAATGGTTATGTAGCCGAATTTTGTTATATATGTAATTTGATCGTTACATTTAAAAATTTCTTGTGAAACGAGATATTATTAATAATTAAAAAAAGAAAAAAAAAAGAAAGGAATAACAACATATAATTTTAATGTCGACCATGTAGGCAGCCCAAATTTAATTATGTAACCGCAAATAGGTTATACCGGCAATATGGCTGCCACATTTAAATATTTATTGCAAAAACAATAAACTAATTAATGATGGGAAAATGGGAAAAATAGAAGAAGGCAATCAACACTCTTAATTTTAATTCCGGCCATGTAAGCAATCCAAATTTGGATTATGTGGTCGATCGCAAATTTGATTATGCAGCAGGCAGCAAGATTCTCACACTTAAAAATTTCTGGTGAGAAAGGAATAATGTAAAAATGGAAAAAGAGAAGAAAGGCAGTGAACAAGTCATATTTTTTTTATTTAAATACATGAAAATTGTGATAATTAGATATATAGTATGCTTGTCTTGTTTAATTATATGGGATTATTTCTGTAAATGATTCGATCACAAGATAAATCTAGGAACACAAAATTGGGGTAAATGATTTCCCACAAATCCTATCCAATATAATTACAAAACCCATAATTAGGTCAAGGTCGAAGCCTGGCTGAACCACCAAGCTAAACACGTCATCGCCAAGCAACACTGTACTGTTGTTTACTCTCTTCCTCGACACACTCGCCACTAGCTCCCCACTGCAGCTCCTGATTTTGCAATTTCGTCTCCGGAAACACCCCTCGATCAGAAAATCCGGTTTACCATTTGTATGTGCCCCCATGAACACCTCCGCAGCTTCACTTTTGCTGCCGCTGCTCCCAAAAATAGCAGATCCACCTCTCATGGCAAAAACCCTACTCGATTTCGAGCTCTTTCTAGATACGTTTTCGCCTTGGTATGCATTCCACTGGTCTTGCATGCTCAAAAGCTGTTCATACAAACCAGACTTATTAATTAATATATTGCTCTCACAAATAAAAATAATAAATACTACACATCTAGTGGAGGATTTAGGAGTAAAAAATAAATATTAATTACCTGGGATTTGAGGGTAAGCAAGGCCCTTCCAGCTCCATCCATGAGAACCAGCCCTCCTCTAACACAACAATTTTTCCTCGAATAATTATCGACACGAAAAGTCAGAATCCCACGGTCGTCGAAGACTGTGAATCCATCAGTGCCTTGAAAACTCATGCTGGATCTCTTCCACACAGTGAGCACAGAAGGAGGTACATGAAGATGTTGACCAACCTTTTCTTGCAACACCACTTCTTGATGATGATCTTGGTATTTGTTCGCGGCGGCCGGATGTATCCTTGACATGGCTGGATATATATATGCAGCGCTGCTCTTCACAAAACAGAAGGCCTTCAAGCAAACTAATGAGAGAAGAAGAAGCAGAGTAGGAATATGAGTAGAGAGATTGGGTTTTAACTTTGGTTATATGCTTGAAGCTAATAACAATGTTTGGTCCGAAGTTCTGTATATATAGCGACAAGCCTAGCTCTTAGATTCCACTATGTTATATTCATGATGGGCCTAACGTATTCAATATAAACATAAAAATATATCTCCATATATATGAATCGATTTTGTGATTAGACAATATATATATTCACTTAAGTCACATAATAAATTAATAATAATTAAATATGAGACATATGTAATACAAATATAATCAATCTCAATTATTCACATAAGTCTCAACTCAAATTTTTCCCTTTATAAAATTAAAAGAAATATTCCTTAAGTCTTAAGGTTTGGTATATATAGTACATGAGAGGTGGACGTGGAAACAAATTAAGAGAGAGTGATACGTGGCCTTTGTGTTTGTGTGTTGTCTAGCTGAGTGGTAAACAATCGTCTCTACGTAGGTCCCTATTAAATTTATATATCTTGATACTTTTTATGCTGCTGCAATACTATACAATCTGCAGCCTGCCTGGTTTCCTTTCGCTCGATCTTTTATTTCAATTTGTTTTATGCAACTTACAATTTTATATACACAAATTACAGACGACCTTTCTGACCTCATCAATGACCAGCCTACCTGCAATATATATATTCTCTGAGATGGTCCGTAGGATACTGTGTGCTGATTGCATAAGAGTGTTGAATTTGTTCATATATCATTCTCGTATATTATGTTATCACGTCATTTGAATCAATCAACGTTGGATAAAATTAGGCACATTTTAAATATATTGTATGAATATACAATCAAAAAACATATAATGCCGAATTCTGGGATCGCTGGTTAAGGATGGTATGTATGGAACTATATATGGATGCATTTAACTACTATATATCCACCATATATATCTTCATAACACATTATGGTTTTTTTTTTTTTTGAATTATTAAGTTGGAATATTGTTCGATCTCTAGGGGATAACATTAAGTGCACGGTGGAGGGGTTAGGCCAGGCAATGATTTTATATTTTTGGCTTTGTGAATCCATTAGCAGACATCATCAATATGGATCATTAATATATCAAAGCTATTAGCTTTCAGGAAGGCACAAAAGCCAGGCTGCAGACAAACTGGTATCAAATTATCAATCCATATACATCGAGTACCAAACTGTCTCATTTGCTTTACTGATCATGATTATTATAAACCTCACTTAGTTTGATAATTGGTTCAGAGTAAATGAATATCGAAAACGATTGTGTTGAATTCAATTTGACTGTGCAAGAGTAAGTAAACTTGTTGATATAATATGCTAATTAATTCAAATTTTATGCATGCAATTTCATTTGTCTTCATATTGAAATTTTGGACGAGCCATTTTCATATATTTATTTCAATTCGGTGTATCATGCTTATTGTTTAATTAACCTAATTTAGCCTCATGTACTAGGACCAATTATATATATATATATTCAAACTTCAGACCCAAGAATATTTTTTCCATGGGTTTTAGATGGAAACCAAGAGATTTGTTGTTGTTTTGTTGTCTGTCGTAGTTCACGATATAATCAGTTGATTCATTGACCATTCAAACTGTGGAACCCAAAAATCATCCGAAAATTGTGGAGCTGCCACGTGGCCCATAATTTCCAAAATGACCAAATTGCCCTTGGCAATAATACAATTGACTTGTAGACACTCACACATTAAATAATCTATTTACCAGCTAAATACGTTATTTAATTGGGTTAAAAGTCTCCGTAATATTAATATTCTCCCCGAGAGTTAATTGTTATTATTCTTAGTAACGGACAATTAAATATTGATATTAAAATACAATAATTATCATTATTATCATAATGAGCTTTTATTATAATTATTAAATAATATATTTAATAAATAATATATTATTTATTAATTACAAATTCAATCAACCAATCAGAACGCTCTCAAGATTTTTATATAAATAGCGGATCACATTTCATTTCCAAGGTACGTCGATTCTTCGCTTCAAAGTATATCATTTTCCTCTCTCAAAGCTAACTTAGGCATCAGAGTGTTCTTGGTCGAACAACCCCCCGTGTAAATCGATCGAGGCAACGATAACTAATTGTTTGCTGTTTGCAGGAATTGTGAGGACTTTTCACGGCGGGTTCGATTTTTAATTCAACAATTGGTGCTTTCATTGAGAGCAATTGAGGAATACTTAGAAGAAGCTCTCTCGGTTGTTCATCGTTCTTCAACGGTGTTCATCGTTCATCAGGAAATTGTTCATCGTTCATCGACATTGTTCGAAGATTTTGAACGTTGTTCAAATCATCCATCAACAGCTTTCCAGCCTAAGATTCTTTGATTCAGCATGGCTAGGGTCCGTCGATCCGTTCGCTCAGCTGGAGAAAGTGTTTCTGCCTCAACTGCTCAGACGAGGAATGAGGCTCGCATAGAGACTCTGGAGGAGCGACCAACTCGACCACGACGTGTGTCCATAAAGGCGCCCATGGAGACGCTCGGTGGGAGGCCAACCTTCAGCTTCAGAGTATTCCCCTCTCCAGTTAACCAAGTGCCCGCGCTAGGGGAAGGAACTTCGACTTTGCAACAAACAGGCGGGCGGATGACGGGAAGTGCATCACGGCATGATCAGCCTACAACAAACATGGACCTAAGGGACTTTCTGGATGGGCGCCATGACGTCTCAGGGAGAGGTCACCACCAACCTCCCCAGGACAACTTGGCGCAGCTAGTTGAAAGGTTAAGCAGCCAAGTTCAACTCCAGTCAGAGCTCTTACAGCGACTCTTGGCAGAAAGACCAGTCCAAGAGCCAGACAGACATTCCACGTCATGTGGAAGACAAGAAAATGCTCCAAGGTGTCCCGGGAAAGAACCGGTCCGCTGCCGAACAATGTCACAAGATACTTCACTAAGAGGCTCCGGTGAAGAAAGTCACGCTCGCCGAGCAAAGAGCCCACAACGCCTAAGGCCATCAGTACATGAGCGGCTAGGAAGTAGGATTGGGGCTACTTCACGGGTGGAGCGCTCACAGCACTCACATGGGAGGAGGGCAACCTCAGGCTCTACACAAAGACCAAGACGATCTGCCCATGGCAGTGAGAGGGAAGATGAAGTCTACTCCCCTGCATGATCCCAGAGATCAAGGGGAGAAACTCAAGGAGGTTCTCGGCGATTAGCACGAAATGACTTACCGCCTCAGCAAGGCGCGTTGCGGGCTAATGATGTTCAAAGAATGCTGGACAGGCACCTTCGTGCTCAGTGAGATGGCGATCTAGAGGAAGATCTACGACGCCAGATACAGCTCTCTTCGCCTTTTGTAAGGGATATTGAGGATGAGCCATTCCCCCAAAGGTTTGCAACGCCAAATTTCACTCTATTCAAAGGAGCCTCTGACCCGGTAAAACACATACATTATTACCGAGGAGTCATGGTCCCCCACAGGCATAACGATGCGCTCATGTGCAAAGTTTTTCAAGCTTCTCTTCAAGGCCAAGCCATGACTTGGTTCAATCATCTCCCCCGGAGGTCGATTGCATCCTTTGAAGAGTTGGCTCTGGCATTTGTGAAGGAGTACGCACAACTTCGGACAATCGAGGTGAAGGATGACCATCTTTTCTCTGTCCAAAAAAGAGCAAAAGAAACTCTGCGATAATACATATGAAGATTTTGCGAGGAGAAGTCTCGGATTGTCGGCTGTTGCGACCTTGTCGCAGCAATGGCATTTAAACAAGGACTCCTCCGGGACAGCCAGCTTTACGGGGACATCGTCATGAGCAATGCGCGAAGTCTCACCAAAATGCTTTCGCTAGCAGAGCGACATGCAAGCTGGGAGGACGAGAAGAATGCCACTCATACTCAGGACCATGCTGGGGCTAGTGAAAAGGCCTCATGGAAAGTTTGCGACTGGAAAGTCCAACAAGCGCAAGGCAGGACAACCCCCCCCAACACCAGCTATGGAGAAGCCTAACTTGCATTTGTCTTTGCCAGTCCATCAGATCCACAATGAAATCAAGGACAAACCATGCTTCAAGAAGCCGGAACTAGTCAAAGGTGATCAAGAGAAGGCTGATAAAATGAAGTGGTGTGGCTACCATGAGTGCTACGGGCACAACATTGGAAAATGCATATCTTTCGAGAGATATCTCCGAAATCTCATCAAAGAAGGACATTGCACTGAGTACGTCAAGGGGAAGCCTGTGGATCGTCCAGCTAACAAAAGACCAAAGGAACCTGCAGCAAAGATGATTCGCATCAACACCATCATAGTTGAATCGGAGTTGCTAGGAACCACCTCCAAGCAAAAGAAAAGAAAGATACGAGATGCACTTGCCGTCTCTCAGGTCTCCCATGTTACCACCCCCGGGGTCGCCAATGACCTTGTCGTTGGTTTCTCTTTGAAGGAAAAGGTAGGGCTTGATTGGCCGCACGATGATGCATTAGTCGTGTCAATTCAGATCACTCATGCACATGTTGATCGAATTCATGTTGATGAAAGGAGCGCAACAAATATCCTCAGCGTGGATGCAGTGCGCAAGATGGGGTTAGAAAGCCTCACAACAAAAAGGGTTGTCCCGCTCCGAGGTTTCAATGGGTCAACCAGTATGACCATGGCTGGATGTACATTTGGATCCCGTTGTCACGTCCCAGACTTTTTACATCATGGACGAGTACTCTCCATACAATGGAATTTTGGGGAAGGCCATGGCTTCAAAAGATCCTCGCAACCACGTCAAGCCTTTACCAGAAGATTTGATTCCCTATCCCTGAAGGTGGGATCGAGGAGACTAAAGGCGATCAGGCGATGGCTTAGCGGTGCCTTACAGAAGGGCTAAAGGAGGTCAAGGAGGCAGAGTTTGTTCCCCAGGCGGGATCATCCACTAGGGGAAAGCTTTCTTCTTCATCTCCCAAATAGCAACTAATCACGGATCAAGATCCTGACATTCATGAAGAACCACCAACTTCGGAAGGATGGCAACCGGAAGATGACGTCACCCTCATTCAACCGGAAGATGACATCACCCTCATTCAAGATGACGTCACCCTCATTGGTGCTCAGTTGAGTGACAAGGAAAAAGAAGAACTCATAGATTTCTTGCGCGAGGAGAAAGAAGTTTTTGCTTGGTCTCCGTATGATATGCCGGGGATTGATCCTACCATTGCTTGCCACAAGCTGCACGTTAATCCTCATCACAAGCCGGTTAAGCAGAAAAGACGTAATTTTTCCCCCGAGAAAATTGCTATCATCCAAGAGGAAATTGACAAGTTACTCGTTGCTGGATCCATTGAGGACATTCCGCACTTCGAATGGCTAGAAAACGTCGTACTTGTTAAGAAAAAGGAGGCTGGATGATGAAGGGTTTGTGTTGATTACACCGATCTTAATCTTGCGTGCCCAAAAGACAACTATCCTCTGCCCAGAATCGATCTCTTGGTGGACTCAACTGCAGGAAATGAGCTTCTAAGCTTCCTGGATGCATACTCGGGCTATAATAAGATTTTCATGTATGAAAAGGACAAGGACAAAACTGCCTTCGTCTTCGACCGAGGTGTGTACTGCTACAAGGTCATGCCATTTGGCCTCAAGAATGCGGGTGCAACGTACCAGAGACTCATCAATCGGATGTTCAAAGATCTCATCGGCAAAACCATGGAGGTCTATGTGGATGACATCATGGTCAAAGGAGAAAAACGAGGGGATCATATCACCAACCTGCGAGAGACCTTTAACTTGCTGAAGAAGTACAAAATGAAGCTCAACCCTCTGAAGTGTACTTTCGGGGTATCAGCAGGGAAGTTCTTGGGATACCTTGTGACTCAGCGTGGGATCGAAGCAAATCCAAAGAAAATCAAGATAATTCTCGAGATGAAGTCCATATCAAGTCTAAGGAGATTCAAAGTCTCACTAGATGAGCAGCACCATTGAACAGGTTTATGTCCAAGTCAACTGACCGGTGCAGACCTTTCTTCCAAGCAGTAAAGAAGGCATCTAGGGATAAGTGGGATGAAGCTTGTGAGAAAGCATTTCAAGATCTCAAGGCCTACTTGACGTCACCACCGCTACTATCAAAACCCAAAGATAACGAGGACCTGTTCCTATATCTGGGGGTCTCTGATGTTGCTGTAAGCTCTGCACTTATTCGAGAGGAGAATGGGATTCAGCTACCTGTGTTCTACACATCCAAAGCCCTCCTTGATGCTGAGACACGATATCCGAAGTTTGAAAAGCTGATTTTGGCGTTTCTGGTTACCACAAAGAAGTTGAGGTCTTACTTTCAAGCTCATCGGGTAGTCGTCATGACAGAGTATCCACTTCGTTCGTTACTTCATGCACCCGACGCTTCGACACGGGTAATGAAATGGGCCATAGAACTGAGTCAGCATGATTTGCTCTATCGTCCACGAACAGCTGTCAAAGGCCAAGCCTTAACGGATTTTGTTGTGGGGTTCACACCAACGTCACTGGAAGGAGGCAATAAGCTTGGCAATGCCCCCAGGGCCACCGAAACTTCCTTGTCACGAGATCATGGAGACAGTTCCTCTTCCCTGCAACCCTCAACTTCCAATCATCTATGAAGGCTCTTTGTTGATGGTTCCTCGAACCAGAAGGAGGCAGGAGCGGGGATTATCCTTATCACCCTTGATGGCTCGATAATGAAGCAGGCAGTACAGTTTGGATTCAAAGCTCTAACCATGAAGCGGAGTATGGAGCTTTGATTTGTGGGCTCACACTTGCCAAGGAGTTAGGAGTCAAAAAACTTTCTATTCATTTGGATTCGCAGCTGATCACTAACCAATCGATCGGTGAATATGATGTGCGTGATGCAAGGATGCTCAGATATAATAACAAGGTCCATGAACTGCTTGTTTTTTTTCTCGATTTTCACTTTTCATCAGCTTCCACGAGCCGAAAATACACAAGCAGATGCGTTGGCCAATATAGCGTCATCACTTGACTTTCGTTTCAAGCGCTCAATCCCGATTGAGTATCTCGAGCAGAGGAGTATAGATGTGAAGAAAATTGAAGTAAGACAAATTGATTCATCTCCAAGTTGGCAAGATCCTTTTATCAACTATCTAGAGCATGGAATATTTCCTGATGAACGATTAGAAGCCCACAAAGTCCAGATGAAGGCTGCACGATACTATGTTGACAAGGGCCAACTCTTTCGAAAGAGCTTCATAGGGCCAAACTTGTTATGCTTGAAGCATCCTGAAACATTAAAAGTCTTGGCTAAGATTCATGAAGGACATTGTGGAAATCATTCCGGTGGAAGACCGCTTGCCCAAAAGATGCTTAGTGCAGGATTTTACTGGCCTACTCTACGCCAGGAAGCTCTGCAGTATGCCCAGAAATGCGACAAATGTCAAAGGTTCAAACCTAACCAATTGGCGCCACCGGAAGAGCTACATACACAGACGAGCCCTTGGCCATTCATGCAATGGGGAATTGACATCGTTGGACCGCTCCCAAACACTCCAGTTCCAAGCAAGAAGTATTTGATTGTTGCCACTGACTACTTTACTAAATGGGTGGAGGCAAAGGCCTTGGCCACCATAACTCAAGCTGATGTTCAAAAATTCATCTGGAGCCCGATTATCTGCCGATTTAGACTTCCCCAGGTCATTCTAACTGACAATGGAACTCAGTTCACTGGCGCCATAATCAACGAGTTCTTTGAGTCTTGGAAGATCAAGCATTTCACTTCAACTGCATATTACCCTCAGGGTAATGGCCATGAAAAAACTTCAAATAAAATGATCCTTGATTGTATCAAGAAGCGACTCGATGATAAGAAAGGCTTGTGGGAGGAGGAGTTGGACGACACGCTCTGAGCTTACCGCACCACTCCGCGTCGTGCAACAGGAGAGTCTCCATTTACCCTTGCATACGGCACTGACGCAGTAATTCCTCCACATGTTGTTGTTCCAGCACCGTTTACCGAGCTCGATGATCCAGCAGTCAACTCCGTCGCTCTAAGAACTTCACTTGATCTCAGCGAGGAATTAAGAGAGCAAGTGGTGAAGCGCATCTCCAGCTACCAGCAGTAAGTGAGAAGTTCCTACAATAAGAAGGCCCGACTCCGGCACTTTCTCCCAGGTGATCTTGTTCTCAAGAAAAAGTTTGCAACACCCAATCGTTGGTCTCAAAAACTCAAATCCCCATGGGAAGGACCCTACCGAATCTACCAAGTAGGCGGAAAGGGAAGCTACACCTTAGAGACAATGGACGGAAAGTTAGTGAGTGGTTCCATGAATACTCAACACCTCCGAAAATATTATGTATAATGCAAACTAGAGCTCAAAGCTAAGCTAGTCTTTGTTTTGTGGCAAATATTGACCTTATTTTCAAGAATGATGTATTTAGACTTATCAATAAAGCTATCAAGTCATTCCTAGTTCACATATGTGTTATTGTACTTTCGGCATGGTTCTTAAAGCCTTCCTCCGGGAAGCATCCAAAGCCTTATTCCGAGAAGCACTCAAGCCTTCCTCCGGGAAGCATCCGAAACCTTCTTCCGAGAAGCAATCAAGCCTTCCTCTTGGAAGCACACAAAGCCTTCCTCTTGGAAGCACACAAAGCCTTCCTCTCGGAAGCACTCGAAGCTTTCCTCTCGAAAGCACTCGAAGCTTTCCTCTCGGAAGCACTCGAAGCTTTCCTCTCGGAAGCACTTAAAGCCTTCCACTCGGAAGTGCTCAAAGCCTTCCTCCGGGAAGCACCCAACGAATTCCTTCAGGAAAAGCTCATAGCTTTCCTCCGGGAGGCTAGCAGAGCTTTATAAAGGAAACACTTAAAGCCGTCCACTAGGAAGCACACATGGTCTTCCTATGGGAAGCATATCCCAAAACCTCCTAAATCTGATGCGCTCGAGTTTTCCAATAAGCATTCCAAGCCTTCAGTTAGAAAGAGCAAAAACCCTTCCCTGAAGGCAACATACCAAAAACATAATCATCTAACACCACAAGTTATTTAGAACTCGCCATTGTACACCCATGGTTGTAGTGAGGGCATATGAATGAGCTCATTCCGATACATTAACAAGCATTTGAAAGTGTTCGCTTCGACACATTAAAAAGTGCATAGAAGAAAGTTAACACTTGCGTTCCAACAATTCAACATAAATGAATTTTCTTATTTATTCGTTTAGAGGGTGTTTGGCAAATCACATGTCGATTGCTCACACCAGTTATTCAATACAAAAATGAAAATGCAATAGTCAACATACACATGTAAAGGAACTATGGATGCAAGTCTTCGAAACCCATTGTTTTTCTAAAATCTTCCCACTCTTCTACTGAAAGTAGGGAAGTGTCGTTAAACAATGATTCAGCAGTCTCAGGGGCAGCTTCCTTTCTGGTCTCGGTCTCGGGCTCTGGGTCAGGTACCGGAGCAGGTTCATACTCTTTCTCCAGCTCTGGTTCCCGCTCTTTGGTGATGATCCTGCTGTCGCTTGCCATGTCCAACTTTTGTGCCTCATTTTCTTTTTGGCACAAAGTTGAGGGGGCATGCGGTGACAGTAAATGGTCGTGTCTCGGAAGCCTTCCAGTCTTCAGGTTCTGGATTTCCACCTCCAAAAGTTTGATTCTCTCATCTGAGTCTTGCAAATTTCTGCGCAGCAAAGTGAGCTCGTCTCGGGCGACATCTCGCTCATTCTCTATCAGCATTCTCTCTGCACGGCTTGTCTCTAGTTCGCCCACTTTTCCTTCCAATGTATGGATTCTTCCGACCAAGGCTTCGTTGTTCCGTCTAGAGTGGTCTCACGCTTCTCGAAGGCGTTTGCATTCGCTCTTCATTCGCTTGTTTTCATCTTCCAAATTAGCATTTCCAAGAAGCATATCAACCAACTTGTGGGCCCCAGCTTTCGCAATCCTAAGGTCTCGGACTACCTTGTCGTAAGCTCCTTGTGGAACAGTTTTTTCAGTTTCCTCTGCTGGGATAGGGGCACCTATCACATCAGAAGTCTTGGATGACGACCATGTCTCCTCCACTATTCGATTTGAGCCTTCATCTCTCAACGCTTCAATCACTTCAAGGGAAGTGGGAATCGCCTTCAGCTTCTTAAGTTGTTTGGCTGCATCCTCACAAGGACCGTCCGAGGTTTTGCGCTTGCTAGATGACTCTGCAGGACTAGAACGGTCGGGCTTGGAAGGAATCTGATGATCATGCTTTTTCTCCAAAGAGCCAATGGGTCCTTGCTTGTTGTTTTTCTTCTGGGTAACGGTTTTTTTCAAGCGCAGTGGAGCGCTCAGCCACTCCTTGATTAGGATGTCCGAAGGCTTCCCACCATTCATGTCTCTGAGTGGAGAGAGTAGCCAGCTCATGTCTCGAAACTCTGGAGGAATTTTCAGGGCCATGTCAATCTTTTTAAGATCAGGATGACCTTCAAACCCGCTGTACAGCTCATCAAACATGCAGAAGTGCGAGGAAATCCTCAAGCCCGGGGAGGCGTGTTTGTCCCATGCGCCACCAACTTCGATGCAGTTGAATCGGTACGTGTTGTCATCAAAATCCATCCTAAAAAATAGCTCCACCTTGGGTACAACTCAAGAAAGACGACCGCCGGTAATTCCGTTGTGCGACATGGAATAACAATGCCAGAATTCATCTTTCGTGAGTCCCAGGCCAAATAATTTGTTCAGCTTCTCGAAGCACATGATGTGTCGATAGGCATCGACGTCTAGTTGAGCAGGGCTATATCCCATCCGGCCAATAATCTTGGAGAAGAACTTTGAGAACGGGAACTTAAAACCCCACCCAATGATCAAAGGGTGGAATTTAGTCCATCAACCGCCGACATGGTTTTTTCCTCTTCCATGCTTAAGAGCCTTCATGGAAGAACATCTGTCGCCAAGTCCCACGAAGAGTCGTCCGGAAAGGCAATCTGATTGCAAGCTTTCCACTCCATGAAGTCTTCAGGCTTCTCGAACTCCATATCTTTCCCTTGGAATGGACTTTGGCTACGAGAACCGCACGTTCCCACAATGTGAGCCTGCTAGGTCTCTCGAGAAGTGCACCTTGACGCATCTTGAAATGGCCGCCTCGAACAAATAAAGTACTTGTCGCTTGAATCATATCCAACGGACGTCCTGAACTCCCGGAACGAGCAAAAGTGTTCACCTACATTGAAAGAACAAAAAATTATTTAGTTCCTAAAGTATATATTCCAAATATATACGAACTAGAATATATATACATATGGAAATTCAAAATATATACGTTATTATCAAATACATATTAATAGCATTAATATATTAAATACATATTTTAATATATTAATATATTAAATACATATTTAAATGCATTAATATGTATATATATATATATGTTAATAACGTTAAATATATATAAAGTCATACAAATAACGTTATATATATATTAATAACGTTAATTAAACATATTAATACCAAGTCAAAATATATGAGAATATATATATATAAACTAAAAATATGAATATATACATGCAAAACAAAACAGTCAAATGTATACAAAATATGCATGGATCCACTCAAAAATAAATAAATTAAAAACAAAAAACAAAAAGTGAATAAAATAAAAGTTATTTGGCGGCGTCAGGGCTCCCGCAGAGAGCCGATCGGATACCCCGGCGGTCACCAGCAAGGGGTGACAGGCGAACCAAATCCGGCCATATGGCGCTCCAAGCTCGCTCAACAGACCTCCGCAGGGCCCACTTCTGGCTTCTCCACTCAGCTAGCGCCACGCGGCTCGTTCTGCGCGCCTCAACCGACATCCCCGGGCCCGCGCCTGCTCCTCCGCTCAGCATGCGCCACGCGAAGCGTACTGTACTCCACCTCCGACAGCCCAGGGGGCCCGCTCCTGCGCCTCCAATCGCGGCCTCCCGCGTGTCACCTCTTGCACAAGACACCTGACAGGCACGAGTCCCACCTCTTGCACCACCATTCGGCGCCTGCCACATGGCGCTAGATGCAATCAATCTGACCAGCTCCTCCAATTGAAGCCTAACGTGTGGAGAGCAAATTGTGGCACTAACAGAGCCACATTGACTGCGGCCCCGCCTACCAGAGCTCACCAAACAATCTCGACAATCCCTTTTGCTCCACACACTTGGCCAACCAGTCAAATCGGGCCACTCTTTTGGTCCCTAAGAAAATCAGCTCATTGCCCAACTACAAAAACCGAATATATAAAAAATAGAGAAGGATTTGGGGGTACTTATACACGGAAATCCTGAAAATTGGCGTGAAGCTCTTTTCCTTTCACTTCAACGACAAAGTCTCCTCCCACTTTTCCAAAACAGACAAAATGTAAGCCAAGTTTAAAACCATTTGCCCTACTGCTATTTAAATAAAAATGGGAACCATTGACGGTTTTCAATTTCATTTAAACTCATCAAAACTGAATTTTTTTGAATTTCATTATTTTTAACTGAAATTTATTCTCTTTTAAAATTTCATTTAATCACATTAAGTTGAAATTTATTTTACCAAAAATAACTCTCATTTAGTTAAAGTTGACTAAATTATTTTCCATAAAAACTTGTTTTAAAATAAAAATGGCAACATTTCTCAATACAAATATATATATATATATATATATATGTATGTATATGCATATGTATGTATGTATGTATATGTATATGTCTAATATGAGTATACCTAACTAATAAACTTGTAAGTTCAACGCTTCTCCGCGATGCGGAGAAAGAGTAAAAATGAAAAGAATTCCATGAATGTACATCCCTTCGGATTCCCTAAATTCCGAATCGATGTGGGGTATTTATGGAACCCAAAAATCATCTGAAAATTGTGGAGCTGCCACATGGCCCATAATTTCCAAAATGACCAAATTGCCCTTGGCAATAATACAATTGACTTGTAGACACCCACACATTAAATAATCTATTTACCAGCTAAATATGTTATTTAATCGGGTTAAAAGTCTCCGTAATATTAATATTCTCCCAGAAAGTTAATTGTCATTATTCTTAGTAACAGACAATTACATATTGATATTAAAATACAATAATTATCATTATTATCATAATGAGCTTTTATTATAATTATTAAATAATATATTATTTATTAATTACAAATTCAATCGACCAATTAGAACGCTCCGAGGCTCTCAAGATTTTCCTATAAATAGCGGATTACATTTCATTTCCAAGGTACATCGATTCTTCGCTTCGTAATATATCTTTTTCCTCTCTCAAAGCTAACTTAGGCATCAGAATGTTCTTGGTCGAACAACCCCCGGGTAAATCGATCGAGGCAACGATAGCTAATTGTTTGCTGTTTGCAGGAATTGTGAGGACTTATCGCGGCAGGTTCGATTTTTAATTCAACACAAACTTATAAAAAAAAGTAGTAAGTGACAAATATTATACCACAATAAATATGTTTGATTAAGAAAGGGGAATGTAGGATTTTAAATATATGACAGTTGGGCAGATAGTAAATGCATGAAAAAATATACACTATTTACCGACACCTTCTTGGTATAACAACTTAATATTAGTCTCTTAATATAATGACAATAGTTAGAAAATTCTTAATTAAGCAAGTTGCTTAGTGCCTGCCCATTGTTTTGAGTCACCAAGCACTCACTAATCACTTATTTCTTAAACATTATCAGATCATATTCTTCGCGTAAACAATATTAAGGAATATATATATATATATATATATAGATGCTAGAGAGATTGATCAATTTTCCCCTCTAACTTATATTACTCATGTCAATTGATTAACGAAATTGTTTCACCGGTTAAATGATGAATGTATATATATATATATATATGCATAAAATGTGATATAAATTACTTGTTAAAAACTTAGTATAAAGAAGATTAATAATGTCATTTTGAGATTATTTTCTAGTTTTGTACATATGAATATGAGATTCTTTTGTATTAGAGATGTAATTTTGAAAACTTCTTAAGTGTATACAAACTATAATAACACACATATATATATATATATAGTGTTCTATTTAACTCCTATATATTATAGCACAATATTTATTTATATACGTATCTTAGCAAATGCGATATATCAGTCATTAATTTTTCTCATTTATAATATAATATGTGAAATTATAACAATGTAGAGAAACTAATATTCCGATGCAATTTATATCTCACATGATTAGCAATATCATCAATAGAGAGCTCAAACTGCAGTACTATATTATACTTAGTACATTCACATGACATTAACAACGCACTCAATCACGCTTGGATACCATTCATTTATAGACTCATTAAAAAATATCTTTTGTCAAAATTATCTTAATTTGATCAACGTTTTACTGTTTAACATTGTACGTAAATAAGTAGGCAAATACGAAACTTTCAATAGCTCAATGCATTCATAATAATAATTGATTAACTAAAAGATTTTTTTTCATGAAGATAAATTTTTACATGAATAATGTTTAAATAAGGATCTGTATGTTGATAATTTGAAGAACCTCCATATGTAATCCATAATGTTTTGTTAGAGGATAAGTTTTAATTACTTTATATGGTTTATAACACTCTTTTTCCTATATATGTATTAAAATCCCCGCCAAGAATTTAATGAGGCCATCTTTATGCCCTTTTATATGTTACTTTTCTTAATTCCATCAATAAAAATCTCGTATCTTACTCAAGAAAAAAACTCTGCATAATAAAATGTTATATAACTTGTGGTATTAAAGCAAGACGTGGTGTGCCAAATAAATTATATTAACCTGCGTACGTCGTAAGAATGAGTTACCTCATTATATTTTTTATCATGCGTGTAGAACAATAACAAAAAGGTTGGCTCTAGCATGAAGACGACATCGACATTAAACGAGGGATATGGAGTTAGGTGATAAGGAGCCATCTATATCGATCTCCCGCGAGTTCCCCTCCACTAATATACGTACTCTTCAAAATTAGGCACAAATGTTCTACCATTTTATACTAACATGAAAAACAGAAGATGATGGATGCCTTTTTACTCGATCAGTGTATATATGGCATGTGTCGACAAAGTAGAAATTAAGTAGAAAGGGTCAATTACTTCACCAACTTCCAAAGGATGAAGTTTTACATATTTTCTCATTCTCATAAGGTCAACTAATTAATATGGAGATAATAGTTATATCGGACTTCTAATAGTAACTTCTCGTAATATTTTATTTATATATTGAATAATCCGTATACATATATTATAATTGTAACCCTTCAACCCTTAAATTATATCATTTCAATATCCTATGCAAAAAAATAAACTAATTAAATATCAGATCATTTAACATTTGATGTGTACGTGTAAACTAGATGAAGTGTTCAACATAAGGATCGTCCTTAGTATTAATATGGTTGAATTACCTCCAAAAGTGTTAGAACGTATAATCTTGAAATAGTTATTTAGAAGATAAATGGTTCTGATTATATTATCATAAATCACATATATATATATAAGCGAATTCTAATTATATTATTAAATTTTTACATATATAATATATGTGATTTATGATAATATAAATACAATCTCTCCAACATTATCCTTCCCAACGTATCCCTCATCAAATGAAACTTGACCTCAAACGTACGTTAAATATAGGACGTGGCATATTATTGGATTGAATTAACGTGTAGTGTCTCATAATTCATCATGACTAGAAATCATGAACCTACTCACGCTTTTGGTAATGGATATTAATAGTGGGCATGATTATGCAGATAGAGTTTATTATAGTCCAAAGTTTAAAAATTAGGGTTGTTTCAGTTCCCATGTAATTATCATAAGTTTATAATAACATGGTGGTGGACGCAAAATATCAATTAAGAATGTATATATTTTGACGTACGTAGCTCAGTGGTCTAACACTCAGCATTATCAACATACATATATATATATATATATAATTAACCCCAGAAAACTGGAAAAGCTTCCATAATTAGTTAGGTCAAGTTTTTTTTTTTTGTTAAATCAAAATATATTAAAGGGCAAAAACCCAACACAATGCGCAAGGCACAAAAATAACAACTCACAAGAGCTCAACACACCTCCCGTAAGAGAACACCAAACTAAAAGTACTTACGAAATAACAACATTCCAATTCCTTGCAGTACGGATATTGGAAGAATTATGCCTAAAGTTAAGAGTACAAAGCTTACTACGAATCATGGCAACGATAACATTAAAGACCACATCAGGAGGATTCCTGGTGTTGCTGAAAATCCGGTTATTTCGCTCCTGCCAAATGTGGTAGACAGTCACAACCAAGGCAAGGCGCTTAGCAACCTGAGCCATCATTTTCCCACGCCAATGCTCAATAGCAGAAAAAACAGAATTCGGCCAAAGAGAAGAAGACCACCCAGACTCAGTAATCGCCAAAATTCTCATCCAAATACAAGAACTATAAGGACAATTAAAAAACAAATGTTCATGCGACTCCCCTTCCCTGTCACAAAGGATACACGTAAGATCACTTTGATTAGAGAAGCTACGAACTCGGTCCAAAGTAGCAAGGCGGGTTTGGATAGCCAGCCAAAGAACAAAGCAAGTACGAGGAATTGCGCCAGAGAACCAAACCAAATCAGACCAAGAGCAAGCAGGATACTCCCTCCTGATTTTGTTCCATAGAGAAGCCGAGGAAAATTTAGCGTTCGCAGCAGCGTTCCACTTAAAAGTATCAGTCATATCAGACCTCACCTGGCAGGCTCGACTAGCAAGTTGAATTAGTCTAAAGCTAGGATCAGTCGAAAAGGGCCACACCCACTGACCATCAACAAGGACCGAAGAAAGACGAGCCTTCAAATGGATACCAGAACTTTGCGCAATAGATCCCCCAAAAAGATCCAGGAGGTAACCCAGATGACTCCAATTATCATACCATAAAAAAACATCATCACCGTTTCCAACTTTGGCCTCGATGAAAGGTTTTACCAAGTCCCTAATCCTCAGCAGCCCCTTCCAATTCCAAGAACAAATAGAAGGGGTCTTAACCCCCCAAAAGCTACTATCACGGATATAATACACTTTAACCCAATTAGCCCAAAGATTAATACCTTCTGGAGCAAAGAGAGACCAGATGAATCTTGCCATTAGAGCGACATTCCAGAGGGATAAACTGCGAATACCCAAACCCCCCTCATTCTTTGGCCTACACACCAAATGCCAAGCAACTTTGGCATGATAGGAACCAGTAACCTGCCCAGACCAGAGGAACCGGCGAAAAATACGCTCAATCTCATGACATACCTGCTTAGGGAGAAAAAGATGGGAAGCTCAGAAAACAATAGTGCTACTAAGAACAGACTGAATGAGGAGCAACCTGCCAGCAAAGGATAAAGCACGATGCTCCCAACCACGGATACGGTTCTCCACCTTTTCAATAAGAGCCACACAATCTCTAGATCGCAAGCATGAAGTAATAAGGGGAACACCCAGATACCTCACAGGTAACGAACCCAGCTGAACACCAAAACACTCACGGAGATGTGAGGCACTCGTCATACTCATACCAGTGGCATAAATATAGCTCTTTTGGAGATTAGGCCTCAAACCAGACACACCAGCAAAATCATCCAAAGCCCGTCTCAAAGTGGCAACAGACTCCACATCACCCCGAGAGAAAACAAACAAATCATCAGCAAAGGCAAGATGAGAAAGCCTAACCTTATCACACCGCCAGTGGTATCTGAAGTAGGGGGAAGCGGCAATGCGATGGTGCATAATACGAGAAAAAACCTCCATAACCAGGACGAAAAGGTAAGGAGACATGGGATCCCCCTGCCTAAGGCCCCTGCACCCAGGGAAAAACCCAGCTAACTCGCCATTAACAGCAACAGAGAAACGAGCAGTGGAAAGACAGGCTCTAATCCAACCAACAACCAGAGGAGGAAATTTGAAGGAAATAAGGGTATCAAGGAGGAAATCCCAAGAGACCGAATCATAAGCTTTGAGGATGTCCACCTTAACAGCACATCTAGGGCTCCCAGAGTTGAGATGGTAACCTCTAAGGAGCTCTTGCACTAACAAAATATTATCACCAATGTGTCTGCCACAAATAAAAGCCGACTGATTATGACCAATGAGGGAAGGGAGCACAAGCTTAATCCGATTAGCAATTATTTTCGTGATAATTTTGTAAATTGTGTTGCAGCAAGAAATAGGCTGAAAGTCCCTCATGTGAGTAGGGTTAGCAACCTTCGGAATTAACGCAAGAATCGTAGAATTAGTTTCCCCCAACAATTGAGAGGAGCAAAAAAACTCAGACACTGCACGAATCACATGTGATCCCACCACAGTCCAAGCACGCCGAAAAAACAGCGCATTGAAACCATCCGGCCCGGGGGCCTTTTCAGCCTTTAAACTGAAACACACCTTCTCAATTTCAGAGGGAGTTACCGGAGCAGCCAAACTAGCACACTGGGCAGGAGACAACACATTAGAGAGGAGACCATCAAAATCCAGACCCTGCACGTCACCCACAGTACCAAACAACCCCTGAAAGTACCTAACAACCTCATCCTTTAACTCATCCGGCTCCACAGCGACAGAGCCATCCTCACGAACAATGGACACAATCTGATTTCTATTGAGCCTTTTCTTAATCACCTTATGAAAATACGCTGAATTGCTATCACCCTTATCCAACCACTTTAGGCGAGACTTCTGCCTCAAAAAACTATCCTCAGCCAATAAACAGTCGTTGTACTTCTTCAATAAGTCGCGCTCCAAGGAGAGGAGAGACCTATCCAAAGGGTTACTAGAAAGACATATCTGACATCGATCCAAGGCCAGTTTAGCCTCCTTGATAGTCACTGACACATCAGCCATGGGACGACGATTAAGCCCTTTCAGAGCCTCCCGCACAATTTTAAGTCTACAAGCAAGTTGGAACTGAGAAGTGCCAACCAGATGCATACTAAAAGCTCGTTGCACAATGGGCATAAACTCATCATGGTCAGCATAGAAGTTAAAAAACTTAAAGGGGTGATTCCTAGCTGTTAGTTCTTCAAATTATATCTTTACACGTATATATAAATATTTATTATTGATTTTTTAATTATCCCAGATCGAAATTATTATATATATATATTGTATTTAATATTTTCCAATAATGTTAATTAATATAGCTGAAATCAATTGACATCGTGACACTTACTTAATTTGGTGTATTTTGTTTTTTTGTTTTTCTAGGCTTTGGTGCCATGCTATATATGAACGACAAAGAAAAAAGGTGGGCTAATTCCTTATGCAACATAGTGCAAATCCGATAACGATTAACGACTTTTTACATTTAGAGTGGATAATGCGTAGTATGTTATTAAGGATACACAATGACTGATGTTCATGGTCGGAAATAAAATAGGAAGAGAATAGTAGGATTAGTGCTCGCTCGTGCAATTAAGTAAATACACCATTATATCCAATATATAAGTACTCTTCGACGTGTTGGATAACTTGATCGAGACATCACATATCACATCGTGTTTCTAAGTACTGTCATTGTTACTTGTACCTATCACGGATTTATTAGAATTTATAATTTAAAATAACATAATATAAAACTAGTGTTTAGTACCACTCGTATTAATTAGTCACCGTATAAATTAATACGATTGAGTGTCTTTATACGGTCCAGACACACTAAAATAATACTCTCCAAATTATCCGTATTAAATAGTCGAATGACTAATAATCTTGAAAAGTATAATAATAATAATAATAATTAGGAAATTAATTCATATTTTTATGTGTTGTTTTTGTTAAACTTATCATGCATATTATTTGGTTGTTATTAATTAGTTATATATTTCCCACTTTGGTAAATAATATATTTGGTGTGGAAGCAGATGATAGAGTGTTGGAACTTGGAAGGGGAAGGGGGGCGGGAGTAAGAATATAGAATTACTATTCTCCAATAATTTCCATCAACATCTGCTGACTGCTGACATTAACGATACATTACCCTTAATCTTCTCTTCGCAGTTGATTACCAAAAGCTTGAAAAGAAGAGGTGTCGATTTATTATACGAGGGATAGTGTTGTTAATTCACACTTAATTTGAAAGTAACTAATCTAATTCAGCATAAAAGTCCACATACCTTTAAAAACCACTCACACAAATACCAATTCCAGTTATCCCTCCCGAGAAACTTCTAAATTCCAAAAAATTTAAGTCAAATTAGTTAATTCTAAAAAATTTAAGACAAATTAGTTAAAAATGAGAAATTTCTTTAAAATATAAATAAGCGATTACGTACAAACATAAGCGTAACTAGAAATTTAATTAGGTCAAAAAGGGCATCTCATATAGACAAAATTAATGCTTGTTTTTTTTTTCCGGGCTAAAGGAAATCGGTGATTTGATTCCATTTTAATTGAGATATTAATATTACGAGATCAATAAATAACAGTAATTGATAAAATTTTATGATCATATGTTATCTAATTTTCAGAATTAATTATGGTATTATCTATTTTGAGTACCCAAAAATATGCAAAACAAATGAATATTTTTTGTTAATCTAAAAAACAAATACTCATGCACTCAAAATTTCAATTTTTATTAATTAGGTGCATGAATGTGACATGTTAATAAAGAATTAGAAACAAATAAGAAAAAAAACTTGAAGAATTTTAATAATATTTATGTAATTTGCATATGCATATAAACATATATAAAAATTAAGGTAATGAAAAAAAAAAATCATAGGATTAAGGGGCCTGAGACCCCTACGATTCCAAAGTGGCTCCGTCTTTGATTGCAAATAATTAGATACAAGATATATTTATTTCATAGATAAGAAATTTCCATTGTTTAGTTGTTTTACTATGCTCATTTGAAATCCCTTAAAATTTTGAGGTATCTCAGTTCTAATTAATTTAGTATAAATTAATCCTCAAAACTTTGAAGTAATTCATCGTCCAAGCATACCTAAGAGACTATATACAATTTTTAGCTGCATATATTTAATCCTCACCGATGAAATGAGTGGCAGCAAAGCTTTGTTGGCCCATCTTCTTCTACGGGTTGCTTTCTATCGCGAAAGCAAGATGACTACTTGTGAGTAGCGATGGAATACATACACATTATATTAATTGTGTACAAAATGATTGAGATCTCTTGGCTGTGCAGGCTCTAAACTCTGAAGAAATTCTTGTGTTGGTCACAAGAGTACGAGCTAGCGGATGACCACCAACCAAATTGATTAATTAATTAAAGTTAATTTGTTTGTAGGGCACAAAGGCTATCCACTTAATAACACTATCTTATCATCAGCTTCATCTTCGCTATCCCATTACTACAACCCATCGATCCGGCCAGTTAATTAAGATTTAAGAATGAAGGGCCAATAATATAGTAATCATTTGTCATTCCCACCAAGACTTATTGGGCTGCTTACTTTATTTGTTTTTGAATTAAGGAAACATATTTTGTCTTTTTATGTGGTACATAAATTAATTAAAGATTCCCACCTATTTTCTTGTCGATGTTCAAATTCAAATTTCTCTTTTTCCAACCATCAAAGAAATAAAATCTTTATGTTTCTTTCTTTTGTTTTTGTGATGCTCGAAATCACCCCTAATTCTTCATCATCATCATTATTCATAACTAGATAATTAATATGTTAATCGATAAGTAAGATGTTTGTAAATGAAAGTTTTGTTGATTTGGTAAGGACGTTCCTTTGGTTAGAGAGTTAGACCAAAGCACGATTAACTGGTAGGATTAACTGGTAGAACGTGCGGAACAACATATATATATATATATATTGGACCACTCCGGTGCGGCACGAAGCCGCTGACACCGAGTCGACTCTTATGCCACTATATAGCTATGCATGCATGGTCTCCCGACACGGTGGAGATTCCGTACGTTGTGCGTGTGATCACCGAACTAAGGAGCAGATTGGGCAACTAAAGCACCCACCCTACCTTATAGTAACTACGTACAAAATAAAAAGGTAAGGGTTGTCCGTCCTCACAACATGATTTTCCAATATATTTCCAAGTTAATTATAGTAACTACGTGCAAATAATCATTAAACTCATGCATGCTCTAATTAATCACCTAAAAGAAAAGTAATGGTGAGAACTATTGAGTAAGTTGAGGGTTTTAAGTTTTAGCATTGCATGGCGTACTGCAAAGGATTTGTACTCATTAGGAAGCATCCCATGAACTTGAAAGGCGTGTTTATCAATTAGGCTCGTGCAGTGCAGGATCCATTTGTGGACATTGTTGAATCAAAGATTGAACCCGTCGCGAAAAGTCCTCACAATTCCTGCAAACAGCAAACAATTAGCTATCGTTGCCTCGATCGATTTACCCGGGGGGTTGTTCGACCAAGAACACTCCGATGCCTAAGTTAGCTTCGAGAGAGGAAAGGGATATACTTCGAAACGAAGAATCAACGTACCTTGGAAATGAAATGTGCCTTCCTATTTATAGGAAAATCTTGGGAGCCTTGGAGCGTTCTGATTGGTCGGTTGAATATTTAATTAGTAAATAATATATTATTATTAAATATATTATTTAATAATTGTAATGATGACTCATTATGATAGTAATGATATTTGTTGTATTTTAATATTAATATTAATTATCCATTATTAAGAATAACGATAATTAACCCTCGGGGAGAATATCAATATTACGGAGGTTTTAACCCGATCAAATAACGTATTTAACTGGTAAATAGATTATTTAATGTGCGGGTGTTTTTCAAATGATCAGCGTTATTTGCCAAGGGCAATTTGGTCATTTTTGGGAATTACGGGACGCGTGGCGGCTCCATAATTTTCGGATGATTTTGGGTTCCACAAATGCCCCCACATCGATTCGGTATTCAGGGAATCCGGGGGGATGTATATTGGTTGGAATCTTATATCACCGGTTTAGCTTTTACTGTTAGGTATAAGAAACGAGCCTGTGCTTATTTGACGATCATGCCCCTGATTATAAGGGTTAGAAGTCCATTTTTATTTTTAGAAAGACTAATCTAGGTTTAGTGGTGTGAATCGGTCATAATGTGCAAAAATGACCATTTTGCCCCCAAGCATGGGCAAAATGTTGACTTTTGACCCGGGAGGTCCAAAGGACGAGGGCCAAGGACCGTTACGTAGGTCGAGTCGATACGAATCCATAGACAGGTGACATGCCAGAATCGGAGATCGGATGCAAAAGCTATGGGTCTACGAAGGCGAGGGGCGTTTTCGTAATTTTTGCAAAGTAAGGGCAAAATGTTGACTTTTGACCCGGGAGGTCCAAAGGACGAGGGCCAAGGACCGTTACGTAGGTCGAGTCGATACGAATCCATAGACAGGTGGCATGCCAGAATCGGAGATTCGTTGACAAAGTTATGGTCTCGGGGACGAAAACGATTAACCGAACAAACCGGGATTTCGATTAAAATAATATTAAATTGTGAATAGTGACCGTTGAGTGTGGACACTTGGATGAGTGACAAGTGTCACCCATCCCATGACTTAAGGACCCCTAAACACAGCTCCATGTTTTATGGATTTTAACATCATTATGTTTTAATTATTGTTTAATTTATCCCTAATTTCTATTTAAACCCCATTAACTCTCTTCATCCTGCATCTTCAATCCGTGAGAACACTTGGATGAAATTGTTCTTGATAGTGAGCAATTGAGCGTTTGAGGAGTCGGATTTGACTGAGGGAAAACACGGGGATGGTGAGTGTGAGGAGAAATTAGAATCGAAAATTTTGGTGTTTTGGGGGGAAATTCGAAATCGAAGTTATGAGCTTTGAAGATCCAAATTGAGCTTACCTTAAGCTTCCTGAGATTGCTACGACCAGAATCGTCGAAAGAACGAAGCCAATTGAGGCCCAATTGGCTCTGATCGGTCAAGTCGACAGTAAGCAAATTTCGACGTTGAGTCGTGATCGTAGAGGGATTAATCGACGCAATTGAAGTGGGGAAAGAGTTTAACATAGTCCATTTGAGCTTCTGGATTGATCAATTGAAGGAAATATGTCGCGATTAAGGAAATTCGAAGCTTGAACAGAGTCCGGGTGTTCTTCAAAGTTCATCTTCGAATCGTGTGGTTTAAGGTAATAAATTGTCTAATTAAGTATATAGAACTTTAATTAGACGTATACCTAAGCTTTTTGAATGTTCAATTACAGGATTGGGTGTCAAATTGGCGTGAAACTCGTCGGGTTGCGACGCGGGTTGCACGACCCGTTTATCAGAGAAATGGGTTGCAGGGACGACACTGTAGCAATCACTGTTCACCGCGCGTTGGTTTCACGCGCAGCCGCTCACGGCGGCGCGTGAGGGCGCGTGGTAGACTTTCTGGGGAAGTGTTCAACAGGTGTTTTGCTATACTTAATGTTTTGAACATTTTTGGTGTTGGATACGAGTTAATCGGACATCGTATCGATACTGTTTCGAGGGTCCGAAGGTTTTTAGGTTATGTTTTAAATTAATATTAAATTCCCGAAAAATTGTGGAAAAGTGATATGATGTTTTTAGAGTCATTAATGACTTTTCATGTTGTTTTTTGGACAGGATTCGAGATTCCTGGAAAGCGTGGGAAATTACGGAAGTGCGTCCGGCTTGGAAAATGAGCGGTTTGGATGGTGCGTGCGAGCATTGGTAGGCTGGCTCACATTTAACGTGACCCTTGCTAGTACCGCAGATATGCTTGCTACGCATCAAGAGTCCGTTGAAGGTGTTTAGAAACTTTGTTGGAGCGGGTGTACTACCGGTGCTACGTGGTGGACGGAGTTTGGCTGTACAGTCGACGGGGACTTGGCGGTGACCGAGTGCACTTGCGGACGTGACTAGTGAGCATCGGTAGGCAGGATCACACTTACTGTGACTCTTGCTAGTACCACATACATGCTTGCCAAGCGTCAAGGTGCTGAGAGTCCCGGCAAACTTGCCCTGTGGGAGCGTGGCGGTTTTCGTGGCCTAAGTCCATTCCGAGGGGAAGATATGGAATCTGAGAAATCCGAAGACTTCATGGAGTGGAAGGCTTGCAATCAAATTTCCTTTTCAAGCGACGTTCTCGTGGAGCTTGGCGACAGATGTTCTTCTAGAGTTTCGGGACATGAGCCGACTACTCTCTCCATGAATGGCGAGAAGTTTTCAGACATCCCAAACAAGGAGTGGTTGTGCGTTCCACTGTGCTTGAAGGAGACCGTTGTTCAGAAGAAGGACAATAAACAAGGACTTACTGGTTCTTGGGAGAAAAAACCATGCCGAGCAACTTCTTTCCTAACCCATAAGTATACCGAGAAACTTCTTTCCTAACCTTTCTGTTCTGGCCCTACGAATGTGCCATCTTGATGCGAAGGGCAGGCAGAAATGGAAAGTTATGTTGTTGATGTGAGATTGCGATAACTAAGATAACTTGAGGTCTCAATTTCACATCGGAAGCCAAAAATGGGCGAGTTGGAGATGAGCCGTGCAGAGAGGTTGCTGATAGAAAATGAGCGAGATACCACTCGAGATGAGCTCTCCCTACTGCACAGAAATTTGCAGGACTCAGAAGGCTTTGATGCTTCGATGACGAAGGCTTGAATGCTTCGCAGGGCGAAGGCTTGGATGCTTCGATAACGAAGGCTTAGGTGCTTCGCATGGCGAAGGCTTAGATGCTTCGCAGGGCGAAGGCTTGAATGCTTCGATGACGAAGGCTTGGATGCTTCGCATGGTGAAGGCTTAGATGCTTCGCAAGGCGAAAACTTAGATGCTTCGCAGGGCGAAGGCCTGAATGCTTCGATGACGAAGGCTTGGATGCTTCGCATGGCGAAGGCTTAGATGCTTCGCAAGGCGAAAACTCAGATGCTTCGATGACGAAGGCTTGGATGCTTCGCATGGCGAAGGCTTGGATGCTTCGCATGGCGAAAACTTAGATGCTTCGCAGGGCGAAGGCTTGAATGCTTTGATGACGAAGGCTTGGATGCTTCGCATGGCGAAGGCTTAGATGCTTCGCAAGGCGAAAACTCAGATGCTTCGATGACGAAGGCTTGGATGCTTCGCTCATGAAGGCTTTTTTACATTAGAGAGAATAAGCTTTGAAAATTGTACATGGTGAACAAATCAATTTGTTAATCTCATTTCATTGATACTTGAATTCAGAAGGCAACTTGAAAAGCAAAATTGAAAAGCTCCATAGAGTTTTATGTCTTTCTAATGCTGACTTGCGTCTAGTTGATGCGGATCACCTTTGACGCTGGCTCGTTTGACTCTTTGTTCTCCATGTGATTTACAGTCTTGTTTTTGATGTAGTCTGTACAATGCCCCTCCCTCAGGAGATTTCGGAGATATCTTTCGAAAGATATACATGTGTTGATATTGTGCCCATAACATTCATGATAGGCGCACCATTTGGTTTTATCAGCACTCTCTTGATTGCCTTTGACTGGCTCTGGCTTCTTAAACCATGGCTTGTTCTTAATTTCATTATGGATCTGATGGGCTGGTAAAGATAGCTGCAAGTTAGGCTTCCCCATAACCGGCGTTTGGGAGTGTTGCCCTGCCTTTCGCTTGTTGAGCTTTCCAGTTGCAGACTTTCCATGGGGTTCATCCTCATCGGAGGCCTTTTCGCTAGTCCCAGCATGGCCATGAGTATGAGCGGCGCACTTCTCGTCCTCCCAACTTGCATGTCGCTCTGCTAGCGAAAGTATTTCGGAAAGACTTCGCGCATTGCTCATGACGATGTCCCCGTAAAGCTGGCTGTCTCGAGGGAGTCCTTGCTTGAATGCCATTGCCGCAACAAAGTCATTACAGCCGATAATGCGAGACTTCTCCTCACAAAATCTCCGTATGTATTGTCGCAGAGTGTCTTTTGCTCTCTTTCGGACAGAGAAAAGATGGTCGTCTTTCACCTCGATTGTCCGAAGTTGTGCGTATTCCTTCACAAATGTCAAAGCCAACTCTTCGAAGGACTCAATCGACCTCGGGGGGAGATGATTGAACCAAGTCATGGCTTGGCCTTGAAGGGAAGCTTGAAAAACTTTGCACATGAGTGCATCGTTAGACCTGTGGGGGATCATGACTCCTCGAAAATGATCTATGTGTTTTACTGGGTCGGAGGATCCTTTGAATGGAGTGAAATTTGGTGTTGCGAACCTCTGGGGGAATGGCTCCTCCTCAATATCCCTTATGAAGGGCGTAGAGAGCTGTATTTGGCGACGTAGATCGTCTTCTAGATCGCCACCCTGTTGAGCACGAAGGTGCATGTCCAGCATTTTTTGAACATCATTAGCCCGCAATGCTCCTTGCTGAGCCGATGAGTCCTCTTTTGCTAATTGTTGAGAAACTCTTTGAGCTTCTTCCCTTTTACTGTCGTGGGCAGATCTTTTTGGGTTTTTGTTTTGAGCTCGAAGTTGCCCCCTGCCCCCACGTGAGTGCTGTGAATGCTCTGCCCATGAAGTTGCCCCAGTCCTACCTCCTAGCCGTTCACGTACTAACGGCTTTAGGCATTGTGGGATTTTTGCTTGATGAGCATGACTTTCTTCTCCAGAGTTTCCCAGCAAAGTATCTTGTGACATTGTTTGGCAGCGGGCCTGCTCTTTCCTAGGTCGTCCCTGGGCATTCTCTTGTCGGCCACGTGACGTGGATCGTCCGTCCCGCTCCTGGATTGGTCTCCCTGCTAGGAGTTGCTGCAAGAGCTCTGACTGAAGTTGAATTTGTTTGCTTAACCCTTCAACTTGCTGCGCCAAATTGTCTTGGGGAGGTTGGTGACGACTTCTCCCTGAGATGTCATGACATCCGTCCGGAAAGTCCTTTAGGACCATGTTTGTTATGGGTCGATCATGTCGTGATGCATTTCCCATCAACCTCTCATTCGCTTGTTGTAAAGTCGAAGTTCCTTCCCCTAGCGCGGGTACTTGGTTAGCTGGAGAGGGGAATGCTCCAAAACTGAAGGTTGGCCTCCCTTCGAGTGTCTCAAGGGGCGCTTCCATAGACACGCGCCTGAGTTGAGCTGGGCGTTTCTCCGGAGTTTCTATGTGAGCTTCATTCCTCGTCTGAGCTGTTGAGGCAGAAATACCTTCTCCGGCTGACTGAGCGGATCGACGAGCCTTAGCCATGCCGATTCGAAGAATTTTGAATTTGGAAAGCTGCTGATGGGTAATTTGAACAACGTCCAGAATCTTCGAACAATGTCGATGAACGACGAACGAAGAGAGATGAACGATGAACAATGTTCAAAATCTTCGAACAATGTCGATGAACGACGAACGAAGAAAGATGAACGAATTCTTGATGAGTGATGAACAACGTTCAAAATCTTCGAACAATGTCGATAAACGACGAACGAAGAAAGATGAACGATGAACAAATTCCTGATGAGTGATGAACAACGTTCAAAATCTTCGAACAATGTCGATGAACGACGAACGAAGAAAGATGAACGATGAACAAATGAGAGAGCTTCTTCTGAGTATAACTCAATAGCTCTCAATGAAAGCACCAATTGTTGAATCAAAGATTGAACCCGTCGCGAAAAGTCCTCACAATTCCTGCAAACAGCAAACAATTAGCTATCGTTGCCTCGATCGATTTACCCGGGGGGTTGTTCGACCAAGAACACTCCGATGCCTAAGTTAGCTTCGAGAGAGGAAAGGGATATACTTCGAAACGAAGAATCAACGTACCTTGGAAATGAAATGTGCCTTCCTATTTATAGGAAAATCTTGGGAGCCTTGGAGCGTTCTGATTGGTCGGTTGAATATTTAATTAGTAAATAATATATTATTATTAAATATATTATTTAATAATTGTAATGATGACTCATTATGATAGTAATGATATTTGTTGTATTTTAATATTAATATTAATTATCCATTATTAAGAATAACGATAATTAACCCTCGGGGAGAATATCAATATTACGGAGGTTTTAACCCGATCAAATAACGTATTTAACTGGTAAATAGATTATTTAATGTGCGGGTGTTTTTCAAATGATCAGCGTTATTTGCCAAGGGCAATTTGGTCATTTTTGGGAATTACGGGACGCGTGGCGGCTCCATAATTTTCGGATGATTTTGGGTTCCACAGACATGTTAATATATGCGTCGTCGTTTTATGTCTTTGATATGCGCATGTCAATTGAACAGCATTACTGCGAGCATCATTTTACAGTTTTTGCCGCAGGAGCATCCGCAATATATTGACATGTACGCTTACATATTTTAGAGGGCATGCAGTTAATCGCACAAATTAAACAGTTAGAAAATTAAACAGTTAATTTCTGATCATGTTAATGAAAATTAAAAAGAAAATTTTCGTTAAATCATTATGCCTAATTGATTTAAGATATGAACTTTGAAATTGGTGTTTTGATCCTAGAAATTGAATCATGATTTTCTAGATAAATGTTCATTTATATTAAATTAATATTTGATTAGAAAATTGCACATACATATAAGTATTTAAAGTCCAATTACGTACGTTGGACAATTAGATTGGGATGAACATACTTTTATTTTATTGGCTCCCAATCAAAGGTTGTGAGTCTTGTGACTGAGGAAGCACTACAACAAAATTGGATTTGCCCGGCGAAGGAGCTCCGCCGAGCAATCCTCACCATACGTCGGGCACCTGTTTGCCAGGCGCATCGCCGCCAGGCCAACTGCGTTGAGCAGGACTCTTCAGGTAAAGATTTATCCCGGCAGATTACAATGATCCGCCGAGCAAAACATTAGTCAACGCCATTTGTCCTGCGCAGTGTTCGCCGAGCAACGTAGTCGGAAATACGAGACACGCGGGGTTTTCCCGGCGGAGATGCGCGGGGCCAGATCAGACATTGCCTTGCGGATGTCTGACGGGCAACCGTTTAAAATTTTTTTAAAAAAATTTATTTTAATATTTGAATAATTATATTTATGTTATATTATATATATAAATAAATGGAAATAATATTAAAACATGAAAAAAATCATAAATAAAATAAAATTAAATCTAATAAATATAAAATAAATGTAATAATTTTACATAATTTTTTTTTAAAAAAACCTAATAAAATTATAATTGTTCGATGGTGGGTGAGCATTATCCCGCACAGACTGCTGACTAGGATCCAACTGGGAAGGTGTACCATTGACGTCAAGCATGCGCTCACCCATTTGGGTGAAAAGCATTGCAAGCTGTGCCTGCATAACTGCCTGTTAGGCCTCGAGGCGCACATGGCCAGCCTTAAGCTCCGTATTTTCTGCTTGAAGAGCCTCCAAGTTACCCCGCAGCTGAGTGACCTCCTCGGGATTAACTCCCCGAGACGAACTGGAGGATCTGCTCGAGAAGTCTCGAAAGAGCCCCGCTCCAGCTCCCCGAAACAACTTTCCCGAGTCGTCTGCTAAGATGGTGCTCCAAGATGCCAATCGACGTCCCGGGATCTGGTAGTTGGTTTTGCAGCGGGACCTCAGGTTGTTGCTGGGTCAACTGTTCCTGAGTCTGTTGCACGTCCTCTACCATGGCGGCCTACAAAGTTGAAAAAAGTATTAATTACAAAATTACGTAATTAAAAATAATAAAATATTTAATAACTGAAAATATTCAACTTACGTGAATAGCGTACTAGCCGCACTCCCCCCAGGCTTCTACCTCCGAGAATAAGGACCCAACCGCACATCGTGCCTCATGTCGGGCCAACAAGGGGCGCGATCCCCCGTGGTGCTCAAATTTCTTCTCTGTCTGATTCGCCTTGTTAGCCTTTGATTTTACCTGCACATTAGGAATACCAGTATTACTAATACGGAAGTACGTAAATTAATATTAAATAAAAATAGAAAAAAAAAACTTACTTTAAATTGATTGCTGATCCAATGCTTGCATAACCACTCCCACCCAACCTGTAACGACCCGTCCCGGGAGTCGACATTAGCGAAGTGATTAGTAACAGATTAGTTAGATTAATCGGTGTTTAGTTGGTTACTTTTGGACTTTTGGTGCAGAATGACGATTTTGCCCCTAGACTGGGCAAAATGTTGACTTTTAGTTCAGACGGTCAATTGGGCATTGACCGATGACTGTGACACAGTTCCGGACATCACGAGTCCGTAGACAGGTGGCACGCCCGATTCCGACATCCGAGGAGGAAGTTATGATGTTCGGAAGGCTGAGGGCACTTTCGTAATTTTGTTAAAAGAAGGGAAAAAGTTGACTTTTTGCACGACAAGGTTTCTTCACGCAAACCGAGGACCGTTAGGTAGATCTCGTCGTCCTGAGTACAACGACAGGCGGCATGCCTTTATCGGACAACAGATGAGTGAGATACGGGTCTAGGAAGTGAAGCGTAAAATCGTAATTTGGACAAGTAGGGGTATTTTGGTCTTTTTGGCACCATGGGATGCGTGCCAATTAGATGAGGACTAGTGTACAGTGCTTATTGGATATTTTGGGGCTGAACCATCATGTGGGTGACACCTGGGGCCACATTCCAGTGGCTTCTAGCCACTTTCATGGTTTAATTATTTGACTGTGTTTGAGTTGAGTCATGCTTGAGAGAAAACATAGACTGAGATTGAGAGGAAAGATCGATCGATTTCCAGAGAGAGTGAGAGTTGAGTGCTCTGAGTTTGAAGGAGTGAGTGCAAGAGTGTTGGAGTGTGATCAAGAAAGCTGAGAGGGTCGAGTATTTGTGTGTGAAGGGAGGAAAACTCAGAAAAACAGAACAGATAACCACCGTGCACGGTTGTGCACCTTGCTTGATCAAACCATCGAATTGAACTCGTGGTGGTTTTCAGTGACCGTAAAGGAGTCGAGTGGACCCAGAGGACGGCGGCGAGCACGGCGGAGGCCAGAACGACGGTGAGTTTTCTTTATCCTCTGTTTTTCCGTTTGGTTTCAAACTTAAAGTCGTGGATTTAGGAGCTTAGTCGAGCTGTTCTAGGGGTCCTAATGAGTCTAGTGAGTTACCTTTGAGCTCAGGGAAACCAATTCGTGGCTGGGAGAACGATCAGTGGCCAGGAACAGAAACAGGGGTTTTTCTGGGTTTTGTTCGAGCTTTGGGGAGGTGAGAGTTAGGCAGTGATGTCGTGATTTTAGGTGTGGAATAGGTTGCTAGGAAGAGGACGAAGCTTTTAGGTTTGAAAGGAACGAAAAAGGACGGGAAACGGCGAAGAACTGCCCTCGCCGGTTCAGACCGGTCGAATGGCTGAGGAAGAAGATGAACAATTATTACTGTTCAGGCTCGTGAAGCCCATGCGCAGCCCCTTTGGCCAGCGCGTGTGGCAAAATTCGGGGAAGTGTCCAACATGATTTTTAGTCTAATCATTGTAACGAACCTTTTGGGCCAAGTTTCGAGATGTTCGGACATCGTCTCGGGTTAGTTTCGGGTGTTCGAAGATTTAGGGTTCCGTTTATTTACGTTTAAAATTCCGTGAAAATTTGGGGAAAATAGCATAAGCTTAGTTGAAGTGTTAGTGACCCATTTTGGTGACTTTTGACAGGTCGGAAAATCCCCGAGGCGACCGAGGAACGTACGGGACGCGAGTGACGTGCCGGGAACTGTGAGTGGACTCTTTCTTTCTAACCGAGCATGCATAACTGTTTTTATCTATTTGTTTGCTGGTTTTACATATGATTTCATGATTATGGATTATTGTATATCTGTTTTACATAATGGCATGTTTTTCGAGGCGTTTACGAATTTCAGCACGTTTTACGAGAAATGCTGTAATTCCGATTCTGATGCTATGCTTTTGGGATTTCAATGTATAACTGGTTTTTAATGATTATAAATGGATTTTGAGACATGATCCGCTAATCAAGGTTTTCGGTTTTAGAATCGGATTTTGGAAAGCGAGATTTGGTTTTAAAGCTTGGAAAAAGGGATTTCCGGATTTGGGTTCGGAATGACGGTTCTGGACACCGGAACGGCTTCAAAATAGTGATTTCGAATTCGGGTTTTGGATATAGATTTAGAAACAGTTTTTCAAACGGTTTTGGATTGGATTTGTTGGATATGGTTATTGGGTTTAAAGACCCGGATTATGATTATGACGGGGGACGGGCCCGGATTGGGTTTAAAGACCCGGATTGAGTTTAAAGACTCGGGAGTTTAAAGACTCGGATACTATATTTCCTGTCAGGACCCGACCTTACTCTGTTAGGTCCCAACTTATCTAGCACGATATTGTCCTCTTTGGGCCACATCAATACTCAACGGCAAGCCTGCGCCCTCAAGGTTTTGTTTTCGGGAGCTCACGGTGCAACTTCCTAGGGGGTCACCCATCATGGAATTGCACCAGCCTCAACTCGCTTAACTTTGGGGTTCCAATCCCCCCCAAAGCCACTTGAGCTCCCAAAAGGCCTCATGCTAGATAGGTGTATGCCTACACCTTTAAGGCACACCACCATCCTCTCCCAGACCATTCCACCTCGCAGGAATGTGGGATTGTTCACCGTTCCCTCAAGGACACGGGTCTTACATTTCCCCCGTAGGCCTGTTGAGTTTAAAGACTCGGGAGTTTAAAGACTCGGGAGTTTAAAGACTCGGATAGATCCAGCAGGTTTGATCGGATGAGGACATTGGTATTTTATGTTTTATGATACTGTTTCCATAATGATTATTATGTGATTTATAAATGATTTTCAGATATTGGGTTATGCATGCATGTTTTTAAAACGGAGGGCAAAACCCTGGTTTGTTTATGAAATTGTTTTTGAAATTCTTATTTATTTTTAGTCCACTCACACTTTTCTGGTTTTTAAATGCCCTCCAGGTCGTGGTGCTAGCGCTGGGGCTGACGTTGAGGCAGAGGTAGAGGCAGAGGCATAGAGTATTCTAGAGTTTATCTCGGAGTGTTTCCAAAGTTTTCCGTTGTGCGTGTAGTAACTTTTAGTAGGATTTCTGTTTTACCTTGTTTGTACTATGCTCTGTATAGCTGTTGACTTGTTGGATTTTCAATTCTCCCTGGTCTGGCAGTGTAAATTGTGGGTTTTTGTAAGGTTCTTTTGGTCTTTTACTGGTGTTTGTCAGATGGGAGCAAGGTTCACCTCGGTTATCGGGGTGATAATCGGGGTGGGTCCTGTCACAACCAACTTGTCCCCTAGCATCTCCTCAGGAGGATTTACTAGGGCCAGAGCATCCGAGCTCCAGCGCTCGTAGTAGGCATGGAGCTCGAACTTCCAATCAGAATAACACCTCTGCCAATGGAAGTTAATATATGCCATTAGCGCGGCGTTGGTCTCATCCCATTCAAAGTTAATCTGCAATCCAATATAAAAATATGTTAAACCATAAAATATTAAAAAATTAATAAAAAATAATAAAAAATTTCATACCCGTAAACCAGACCAACAAATGACGAGCTCCACGGGGGCTTGTTCTCTGAAGGTGTCAGCCATCATCTTCGATCTAGTGCGAATAATCATCCCCATTACCCGCACTAGCAAAGTATGCACGTTGGGGTACGGTGCGGAAAGTCGGTCAACCCATTCCACCTGAATCTTCGCTCCTGTCGACCTGCAGATCTGCTGGGACTTTAAACCTTTATTAATGCCCCGCACCTTTATGGTACTCCCTAAAAATTCGATTAACATTAGTACAAAATGGTATGCAAAATATATACAAGTTTTAAATTCAATAAGATAAGGGGTCTTACCCGATGAGATCTGTGCATCGCCTTCCTCTGCAGCGACAACTCCAGCGACCTCAGGGGCAGTACGAGGTTGCCCTCGTTGCGAGCTGGTGCGACGTCTCGCTGATCGGGCCCCGGTATCACCCGATCGTCAGGAATGACTCGCGGGTGTTCTGAGGAAGATCCTAGTTGATCTGATGATGATGTTCCAGTAGAAGGTGATGAATGCTCCGTCGGATGAGGAACTAATCCCGGAGATGGCTGCTCCATCTGGAACGGCAGTACGGGTGATGGCTGCTCCGTCGGGGAAGGCACTGGTGCTGGAGATGGCTGCTCTGCAAACGTATTACACGACCTCGCGAAGTGATAAATTTACGTAACGACATCTGCAAATACAACAGTAATTATTAATATTGAAATAATTAAATAAATAAACAAATAATCAAATAATTTCGTACAATTTCTAATTATTTCAAAAAATATGCATTAATCCACTAATTTCTAATAATTTCCAAAAATACAAATAATGCAATAATTTACTAATTAACTAATTTTCAATAATTCCCAAAAATTACAAACAATCGATAATTTCCAAAAATTACTAATAATTTTCAAACATTTGAAAAAATATTAAAAATGCAATATTTTCCAAATGTATCAAAATCCAACATTTTCTAATAATTTCCAAACATATCCAACAATACAACAATTTCCATTAATTTCCCAACATATCCAAAATTTCAATAATTTCCACTATTTTTCAACAATCCACTAATTCAATAATTTTCAATAAATTCCAAAATTCTACTAATGCAATAAATCCCAATTTTTTTCCAACAATCCAATAAATCAATGGTTTCCAATATTTTCATCCAAAAAAATATAATTATGTCAAATTACCAAAATATATAATAATTTCAAATGACCAAATATTTTCCAATAGGAGTCAAATTACCAAATAATTTCCAATATTTTCATCCAATAAATCAATAATTTCCAATATTTTCAATAATTTCTGAAAATTACCACATATTCAACATATTCCAAAAAACAATCTTATTATAAATTAATCCAAATGCAACATATTCCAAGCATTCAAATCCAATGAACATATTCCAAACATTCAAACTTTCAAATACAACATATTCCAAACATTCAAACATTCAATTCCAAATATTCAACATATTCAAAAAAAAAAACAATCCAATATTATAAATTAATCCAAAAAACTAATAAAATTAAAAAAAAATGAAAAATTGAAAGTGAGGGCTTACAATGAGGATATGATGAGTGTAGTTTGAGAGAGAACGATTGAGAGTGAGAGGAGCAAGAGGATGGTCCGATTTGGGGGTTTGGGGTTTTAGGTTTGGGTTGTGGGTATTTGGGTTCAAAGTTTAGGGGTTTTTGTGATAGGGTTAGGGGTGAGTGAGAGATGATGATGAGTGAATGGGTAGACTTTGATTGAGAGAGAGAGATGAGCGATTAAGAAAGGTACGGCGGAGGGAGGTTTTCATAGGGGTGCGGTCGGTTTTGCGAAATGGAGAGAGGAAGAAGGAAAAGGAAGGTCGCGTCTGTTCTAGTGACTGGTGGACTTTGCCCGGCGCACGGGTTCGCTGGCCAACTTAAATGATGTGCCGGGCTCTTTGGGCTGCAGTTTCAAAGTTTCGCGAAAATTTTGGCGGAACTTTTGAATTTTCGCGAAAAATAACCTTTCCCGGCTAATATACATAATTCGCCGGGCCAGGTGTTCAATACTAATCTTCATTTTTCCGTTCGATCGAAATGGTAACGAGTGAATTTGAGAAATCCGACCGTTTAGATAATGATAGTGTGTGTACAGACCTCGCCTGTCAAAAATGGCGACGTTTAGAGGGTTTAAGGGTCTCCGATCAAAGACCGACGATTTGTTACCGTCGATTCATTTCGCACGGTAACCTATTATCGGGACGTCGAAATTCCGTGAAATTTTACGTACATGTTCTCTGAGTCATTCTAATTATTGTGGACGGTTGGATCACTCGTGCCATGAACAGAATATAGAGAAAATACTAAAACCATCAAATTCATTAACACTTAGAACTTTTATAGGAATTTTCAATACTAATCTTCATTTTTACGTTCGATCGAAATGGTAACGAGTGAATTTGAGAAATCCGACAGTTCAGATAGTGATAGTGTGTGTACAGACCTCGCCTATCAAAAATGGCGACGTTTAGAGGGTTTAAGGGCCTCCGATCAATGACCGACGATTTTTTACCGTCGATTCGTTTCGCACGGTAACCTATTGGTGGGACGTCGAAATTCCGTGAAATTTTACGTACATGACCTCTGAGTCATTCTAATTATTATGGAAAATTGGAACACATGAACCATGAACAGAACATAGAGAAAATACTAAAACCATCAAATTCATTAACACTTAAAACTTTTATAAGGATTTTCAATACTAATCTTCTTTTTTACGTTCGATCGAAATGGTAACGAGTGAATTTGGGAAATTCGACCGTTCAGATAGTGATAGTGTGTGTACAGACCTCGCCTATCGAAAATGGCGACGTTTGTAGGGTTTACGGGCCTCCGATCAACGACCGACAATTTGTTACCGTTGATTCGTTTCGCACGGTAATCTATGGTCGGGACATCGAAATTCCGTGAAATTTTATGTACATGATCTCTGAGTCATTCTAATTATTGTGGACGGTTGGATCCATGAACAGAAACCAGTTGATGCAAGGGGTCTTGCACGACGAATCCACAAGATGCGCCGGGCCACCCCACCTAGCCCGACGGATGTACGCCGGGCCAGCTGTAACGATCCGTCCCAAATTCTAGGATTAGATTAGTGACTAATCACGATTAGTGAGGTTAATCGGTGATTAGTTGAGCGAAATCGGAGGAACGATGTAAAATGACCGTTTTGCCCCTCGACGTGGGCAAAACGTTGACTTTTCATTATGGTGGTCAAACAAACTTTGACCAATGACCGTGACATAGTTCGTGAAGTCACGAGTTCATAGACAGGTGGCACGTTCAATTCCGACGTTCGAGGAGGAAGTTATGACGTTCGGAAGTTTAGGGGAAATTTGGTAATTTTGGTTAAAAAGGGGCAAAATGTTGACTTTTGGTTCTCAATCCTCACCACTCATCTAATCTATCTCTCTCCTCCCATCAGAGCAAACATCATCATCATCTTCATTTCCTTGTTTTTCCTCACAAAAACCCGAAGCCCCCTTATGCACATTTTCTTCATTTTCAAACACAACCCACACCTCACCACCATGAACCTATGAGCTGAACATGACCGTGTGAGAGTGTTGAGAGACTCAGGACAACGGATGAGGACGGTGGCTCACAGTGGTGGCTACGTGGAGAAAACCCGTGAGGTACATTTTATTCAAAATTTGAATTTTTAGTTTTAGGGGTTGTCGAGGGTTGCTAAGGATTGGGTTGTGCTTCTGGGGACCCTAGGAGTTGAATATGATTGTTTTCTTGTCTTGGGATGGCCTGAGAACGGCCGTTGGACGGCGGAGGAAAACACCTCCGCCATGGCCGAGTTTGAAGGGACGGTTTTGGTGAGTTCTTCTTAGTTTTTAATGTCTAAAGAGATTAGAAATAGGATTAGGAAGGTATTAGAATCAAAATGGGGTGAAATGGACCGAAAACATGATGGTTTGGGCCTTGAACTGGTCCAGGCCGGTTTGGTCGGTTCAGGACCAGTCGAACCCCGGTCCAGTCCAAGGAAGAAGACAATGAATAGTACTGCGCGTGGGCTTCAAGCGCAGTACCTTCATTGGGCGCGTGGGGGCGTGTGAGTGACCTTTTGGGGAACTGTTCAACATGTGAAATCTTCTATTCTATGTAACGAACATTTTGGGACTGGTTTTGCGTCGATCGGACACCGTCTCGATAATGTTCGGGGCATCGGAAGGTTTCGGATCGAGTTTTAAAATAGTTAAAAATACCGAAAAATTATGGGGCTTTAGTGGGAGATTAATAAGGTAGTTAGTAACCTTCTATTACGATTTGGACAGGTTTGGGAATCCCGGTGACGACGATTTTCCTGGTGAGGCTTATGACACGCGTACCGAGGCGACAACATAGGACGGTCTGTGAGTGGATCTTGATTTCTAAACTGTGATGCATGCATAAATGTTTTATATGGATTATGAATGTGATTCTATGCATTCATGCTTTTTAGTGAAGGGTATACAGGTCTTTTATGAAATATGTTTTTATAAACTCTTTATTTTTGTCCACTCACAGCCTTTGTTGTTTTTAATACCCTTCAGGTTGGATACAGTGTGGACTGTAGCAGAGACCGAGATATCACATACCCTCCTCCGGATCCTGACGTACTCTGATAGCCCGAGAGGGCAAAGGTCGGAAATATCCCTTGTCTGAGTATCAGACGGGAGCAGGGTCATCCCGCGTTATTCCCGGGGGGATTGGGATGGGTCCTGTCACCAGCTTCTGTCACAAAACACTATCTTGAGTGTATAACCTATCTTGAGTTTAATAATTATAGTATATAACCTATCTTGTAATTACATATAAATATTAACGTATATTACATATGAATATATACTAGTCCAACTATGAACCTATGTAATTAATTAATAAGTAAAATTTCAAAAAACATTCGACCTTGCACAGGCGAATACGCCATATGCGCCGGGCAACGTCTTCTGGCCCGGCGGATGTGCGCCGGGCAAGACCGTGTATATATTTTTTATATTTTACATATATCTTATTTTAATTTATATACATTCCATAGTAACATATAAAAATATCATTAATCAATGTAATTAACTAAGCAACAATGTAATTTATATACATTCTATACTTATGAGTGTATAACCTATCTTGTAATTATATATGAGTATTAACGTATATTACATATGAATATATACTAGCCCAACTATGAACCTGTGTAATTAATTAATAAGAAAAATTTCAAAAAAATTAGACTTTGCACAGCGAATACGCCATATGCGTCGGGCAACGTCTTCTGGCCGGCGGATGTGCGCAGGGCAAAACCCTGTATATATTTTTTATATTTTACATATATCTTATTTTAATTTATATACATTCCATAGTAACATATAAAAATATCATTAATCAATTAACTAAGCAACAATGTAATTTATATACATTCCATACTTATGAGTCCTATAAACTATCTTGTAATTATATATGAGTATTAACGTATATTACATATGAATATATACTAGCCCAACTATGAACCTATGTAATTAATTAATAAGTAAAATTTCAAAAAAAAAAAAAACCAAAGGAAAAATTTTATACAGGGATCTTACAAGGGGAATTCACCTTATGCGCCAGGCAACGTAACCCGGGCCCCGCGGATGTGCACCGGGCAAGAGCCCCTTGTAATATTTTTTATATATTACATCTATCTTGTTTTAATTTATATACATTCCATACTTATGATTTTGTACGTTTTAGGAGATTATATCCTCAAAAAAATACACCTTGTATGTAACAGCTCGTCCCGGAAATCGGGATTAGATTAGTTGTTAATAACGGATTAGTGAAGTTAATCGGTGATTAGTTGGATGCGTTCGGACGGACGGTGCGAAATGACGATTTTGCCCCTATAATAGGACAAAATGTTGACTTTTCGATCGGGCGGTCAAATAGATTTTGACCGATGACTGTGACGTAGTTCAGGACGTCACGAGTTCATAGACAGGTGGCACGTCCGATTCCGACATCTGAGGAAAAAATTATGACGTTCGGAAGTTCGAGGGTACTTTGGTAATTTGGTTAAAAAGGGCTAATTTTTTGACTTTCCAAACGACATGAACTTTTCACGCATTACGAGGACCGTTAGGAAGGTCTCGATCTCCTGAATGCAACGACAGGCGGCACACGGTCATTGGAGTTTAGATGACTCAGTTATGGGTCTAGGAACAGGAGAGGAAAAATGGTAATTTGTGCAATGAAGGGCATTTGGTCATTATGGTGGCCTAGGGATCTGTGTCCAATGATAGTAGGACACATGGCTATTTTGGAGAAGGTTACCACCAGATTGTTGACAGGTGTTCCTCTCTAGATGGTTGTGGAACATTTGAAGACCGCCTTACTGATTTTAAAACCGAAGTGCAACACATGTTGAAAACAGAGGAATAGAGTGTCTGAGATTGTGTGTGTGAGTGAACCATGAGAAACAAGCCAATTCTCCTCAGTTGAGAGTAGTGTGTGATGGAACTTGTGAAACTCGACGATGAGAGGTTGGTGCCACCATGAAGACCGTCGTGGGTGGCGGTTTTAAATAGGAAATTCTGTGCAAACCCGTGACTCTTAAGTATACAAAGTCACCTTCAAACCTCAATTTTTAGCCATAGCGTGTGAAGGGGGGTTGGACAGAGGACTCAGACGTGCGGGGTGGTGCCCACAGCGGTGAACGGCGACACAATGGAGAAGGAACGTTGTTCGAAGGATTGATCGGGCAGGTTGCGGAAAGCCGGTGATAGCGGATTAGCTAGGGAAGCATAAATTCACGCATATCGAGGTAGCGGCGTAAACGGTATGTGAGTGGACTTTGCTTTTTAACTCATGATGCATGCATATATGTTTTCTATGTTTCTATACGTGATTCTATGATTTGATTTATGATCTTGATGGTTTACAGTTTTGCACGGTTTTCGAGATATTTACGGAATTATACGTTATACGAGAATACGATTGATGTTGTGATTTAAACGTGGTTTTTAATGATTTGATTTCGGGATTTTAAATACGATTTGATTTCAAAGATTTAAAATAGATTTTGGAAAGTGATTTCGGCTTGAAGCCCAATTTAGAAAAGTGTTTTGAGAAACGTGATTTTAGGTTTTGGAATCGGATTTCAGGATGACGATTCTGGATTCGGTTTGGAACTTGAAAGTGGATTCTGAATTTGGGTTCGGAATGGTTATTCCAGATGCCATCTTACAGAATGATGGTTTTCGATTCGGATCTGGAAATGGATGATGGATATGAATTCTAGATTTGGATTCGGGATGCTGATTTCAGATTCGGCTTGGAATTCGAAATGGTGATTTCGAATTTGGATTTGGACATGGATTTGGAAAAGGTTTCAAAATGGTTTTTGGATTGGATTTTCTGGATCTGGTTATTGGGTTTAAAGACCCAGATATGATATGACGGGGGCATGCCCGGATTGGGTTTAAAGACCCGGATTGAGTTTAAAGACTCGGGAGTTTAAAGACTCGGATATTGATATTTCCCCCATAGGCCTATTGAGTTTAAAGACTCGGGAGTTTAAAGACTTGGATTATATTGAGGCCTGGATTGAGTTTAAAGACTCAGATAGATCCAGCAGGTTCGATGGATGGAAATGTGGTTTCAAATGTGTTTTGGATTTCACTGAGATTTGATGATGATGGTTTTCAATGCTACTTTTCCGATGTTTTGGGCTATGCCCCGGATAATATGGATTTTTGATGGTTTTGGGCTGAGGGCCTGGGATTTGAGAAAAGGCAATGAGTTCGGTTTTCTTAAACGGTTTGAATGACTTGAATATAGAATGGTTTTATGACATGGATTTTGATATGCATGCATTGGTTTTTAAACAGAGGGTATAATTGTATCTTTCTGATAAACTGTTTTCTGAACTTACTATTTATTTTTGTCCACTCATAGTCTTTTTGTGTTTTCGATCCCCTCCAGGTTGTTGCAGTGCGGGTTGTTGGTCGAGAGAGAGAGAGAGAGAGAGACAGAGACATCACATACGCGAACCACAGTAGAGTCTGCGCGCTCTGGGAAGTCTAGACGTGTTGAATGAGTCGTTTGGAAAATCCCTTGTCCGACTTACGTGTCACATGGAGGTTGAACGCCAGTTTAACCTTCGTGTCATGCGTAAGTTGGACGGAAGCAGGACTTAGCCCTTAATCCCGGAGAACTAGGGGTGAGTCCTATCAAATTGGTATCAGAGCAGGTTTTGTGTGCTCTGCGGGAGGTTTGGTTCCCAGAGTCGTTAGTTCATTGACTTGGGAGTTGTGATGCTACTGTGGATGTGATGTCTCGACGCGGAACAGCCCATCATCAACCTGGATACGCGAGTGATAATGAGTAGTTGCACGATAGTTAGTGGTTTCCTTAGTGGCGGAAGTATAAGCCACTAGGTGATGCGTTGCTCGATACGTGATGGGATGTGTTGCTTGCTGACTTTGGATCGGAAAGGATAGCGTGTTGGACCCTGGCTATGCTTGGTATGTGGTTGGACCGTAGGGTCGGATGTATGCCAGCGTGGTTAACCTGGATGGTAGCTAGTGGGCTACGATTACGAGTAGGCTGGTCGACCTGTAGGACCCGATAGTAGCCTGTTGAGCTGGTGATATAAGTGGGCTAAGGAGGCCAGTTGACGGTGGCAGGTTGGGCCGGATGGTGATTGGATGACGACAGTATGGACTTGTGACCATTTGGGTCAGATTGTTCAATCTTGGACTTGTACAACTAAGAGTAGCTGGATGCCTTGAGTGGCAGGGTTTAGGAACTACTTTGAGATTCGAGGGATTCCCCCTAGTAATGGATACTGGTTGATGTTGGTATGTAGAATTACGATAAGGGATGGTATGAGTCGGGTGTAACGACCCGAGTGGTAAGGTTGTAGTGAATGGGGATGATTTGAGAAACCCCGTGGGATGACTGGTCTGGATTGTGAGTTCCTGGGAGAGGAACCCAGATGAAGTGCTTAGTTTCGGAAACCTGAGTTGGTGGTTGTGGCTTGGGCCGACTTACGGCTGGATTGGAGATGGTGCTACTAGGTGGAGCCGAGGTAGGGAATGGTTGGTGGACAACTCTGAACGAGTCCAGTGTTCGGTGCTCATAGTATTGGATTACGAGGGCAGTTAGTTCCCCGACCCGAGCAAAGCTTGAGGGTTTGGCTCGGTAGGAGCAGAGGATCGGGACTGGTGTGCTGAGAACATTAGATCCGAATAATGTGCCACGGGCTGTGAGGCTTGGCTTGGTACGGTGGGCACATCGTGAGTTGAGGTTGTGACCAGGGCGTGAGATGTCGGTGTCGGGACGGAACCATGAACAGAGCTAGAATCTGTGATGACCATTGATGGGTCATGTTTTGGGATGAACGATCAGGATGTTGTTAGTTGATCAGAGTAGCGCAGCAGAAGCACGATGGACCTATGCCTCATGTTGGATCGGGCTAGGTTGGTATGGTCGGGTTTGACCATCCGTAAGGTTGAATTCATGGATTCATCCTGATGTGTTAGAAACGCTGAGGTTGGTATTTGGGTGATGTTGAGGTCCGTACTTGGTGATTTCTTGAGCTTGGATCGTGACTCAGGAGACCGAGGTGAGTAATCATTGATTTTGATCCCGAGAGTCGGGTACGAGTGTGATAGTGGTGCTTGGGATGGAACCTTGGAAAGGTTGGAATAAGATCATCAGAAGGAGTGATGATTGATACCCATTTGGATGTGCATAAACGGGGATAACCAACAGGCGAGTGGTCGGTGAGTTGATTTGGCTACAGACACGTGGTTGTGATCCATAGAAGCTGTGGATCGCTTAAGTATAGCGGAGTTAACATTTGGACAGGTGGTCTAATAATGGTATTCATATTACCGATTGAGTTTCATGGTTGGAATCTCGGAATCAGGAGATGATGAGCTTGAGATGATGAGGTACTGTGTTTGGTTCCGAGGTGGTGAGTAGGTTGTGTGGTAGATACTCTGGAGTCGAGTTGGGAGACTCACTGTTGGGATGTCAGGATTTGTGAACCCCCCCCCCCCCCCCCCCCCCCCCCCCCCCCCCTCCCTCTCCCTCTTAACCGTGGACACTTGTGGTTGTGTTCAGGAGTAGAAAAAGTACTTGGTGATACCGAGTGTAGCGAGTGTTAGGGGATGGTGTTAAGATGGATTATGGTAGTTGTGATAACATGGTTGAGGATCATTATGAGTTTTCGTTTAAAGATGACAGAAGGAAGCGGAGAAAGAGTGATTATATTTGATTAATATGAAGTTATTGAAGAGAACCCACAATCTAGACGTGGGGTATTTTGGATTAAATTCGGTGCGATGGTCTGATGCTAAGAGTTGTATGGATGAGAAGTGGGATTCACTTAGGAGTGAGTGGATCAGGACTGAATAGCTTCTAACTCAGGATTGAAGTATGGTGGATTAGGCGGATGAGATGACAAGACAGAGGTTGGATATGTTGGACATGCAGATGAGGAGAATACCATGTCTTGTAGTAGTGGACGTAGCTGAAGATCTTGACCATCTTGGAGTCGTACAAGACGCGTGAGGTCTGTCTCGCATACATATGGGTTTTGGTTTTGGATCTAGTGTTGGGTCTGTCATGTGTACATAATGGAAATGTGATTGGATATCATGTTGGTCAGGAGACCGGGAAACTCGGAAGGGATTTAAATTGGAATTTCTCGGATGACATGTAGTCAGCCTAGTGGTAGGATTAAATCGACGAACCATACAAGCGAAGCGTGACTGGCTTATAGGCAGGTGTTAAGCGGTAGGGTCACGAGGAGATTTGTGTGCCCTGGAGCTACACGGTGAGGGTGACGGGTACACTAGGGTGCTGATTAGTTGGATTTTGGGTGTCAGAGAGCATAACTGATGCCGTTGTGGTTGATTAGTGGAACGTACCATAGAATGACATTGGAAGTACTTGAGGATATACTTTACGAGTTTTGGTTGAGGTATTTTACAATATCTTTGTTTTATTCGACGTTCATAGGGTTGTTCTTGCGTGTGTGTGGTGGTATGCATCATGGTTCCGGTTGGTGGTAATTGGTGCATGTCCTTGGAATGTGTACGTACTGATTCTGCAGTCGTCGGCACCATGCTGATGTAGTTGAATGTGTAGCGTGATGTTTTGGTAAAAATTTTAGTGATCGGCTTAGTGTCGAGGTGTGTTGTGGATAGATGGATGATCAGCATAGTTCGGATATAATGGATTTTGATAGAGCATGTGGATTGAATCTGGTGATCCAGAGTGATTTGTTGATGATTACTGACATGATCTGAATGCTCAGAGCCATGAGTGGCTGATGGGACCCTGATATTGAGATATGTAAGCACCGTTAACCAGATCTGTGATAGGGTTTAGTTACAGACAGGTAGTGTGGGACGTGGATGGTGTTCCCACCGGTTGACGATGCTAGTGGTCAGTGGAACCACTGGTGAAAGAATTGGCTGCATTAGGGGTATAGATGAGTACATTGTGACTCCGGTGAGGTCGGTGCAAATCGTTGACGGAAGTAATACGGAGCGTTGCATAGGTCTTGATGTATGGGAGTACCGAGACCGGTGGATGTCGTCTTGTGAATGGGTGTACTTGAGATTGGTGTTTGTTGACAGCGGACTCATAAGGTGTGTTGGGACGTTGGTACGAGGTACGCTCGACTCGAAGGGAGTTGGGAGTGTTAAACTTGGTAGCAGATTGTGGGTGGCATGCCTAGAACTAGTAGAGTCGTGAGTGTCGGCTGGTGTGACGTTGGAAATGTTGCGGGAACGAGATGGATCTGTGATGACCCCAGTACGATTGGGATGATCACTTGATGAGCTAAAAGTTGGTTGAGTTGATTCCCTTGGTGAGATGGGGTGACAGTTGGGAACTGTCAAAATAAAGAGGACTGGTAGGTGCTGGACACCGGGTAGGATACCCAGGTGTGAGATTAATTGGACTTTCCCCTAGTATTTAACGAAGTACGAGATGCGGAATTTCAGGGACGAAATTCTTTAAGGAGGGTAGATTGTAACAGCTTGTCCCGAAAATTGGGATTAGATTAATTGTTAATGACGAATTAGTGAAGTTAATCGGTGATTAGTTGGATGCGTTCTCAGACGGATGGTGCAAAATGACAATTTTGCCCTTGGAATAAGACAAAATGTTGACTTTTCGATCGGGTAGTCAAATGGATTTTGACCGATTATCGTGACGTAGTTCGGGACGTCATGAGTTCATAAATAGGTGGTACGTTCGATCCGACATCTGAGGAAAACGTTATGACGTTCGGAAGTTCGAGGGTACTTTGGTAATTTGGTTAAAAAGGGCCAATTTGTTGACTTTCCAAACGACATGGACTTTTCACACATTTCGAGGACTGTTAGGGAAGTCTCGATCTCCTGTATGCAACGACAGGCGGCACACGGTCATTGGAGTTCGAACGACTCAGTTATGGGTCTAGGAACAGGAAGGGCGAAATGGTAATTTATGCAATGAAAGGCATTTTGGTCATTATGGTGGCCTAGGGATCTGTGTCCAATGACAGTAGGACACATGGCTGTTTTGGAGAAGGTGACCACCAGATTGTTGACAGGTGTTCCTCTCTAGATGGTTGTGGAACATTTGAAGACCGCCTTACTGATTTTAAAACCGAAGTGCAACACGGGTTGAAAACAGAGGAACATAGTGTCTGAGGTTGTGTGTGTGAGTGAACCATGAGAAACAAGCCAATTCTCCTCAGTTGAGAGTAGTGTGTGATGGAACTTGTGGAACTCGACGATGAGAGGTTGGTGCCACCGTGAAGACCGTCGTGGGTGGCGGTTTTAAATAGGAAATTCTGTGCAACCCCGTGACTCTCAAGTATACACAGTCACCTTCAAACCTCAGTTTTTAGCCATAGCGTGTGAAGGGGGGTTGGACAGAGGACTCAGACGTGCGTGGTGGTGCCCACGGCGGTGAACGGTGACGGTGGTTACAGAGGTGGTTTGGAATCGAAAACTAGGGACATGGAAGGCTGGTACCATGGAAACACAATGGAGAAGGAACATTGTTCAAAGGATTGATCGGGCAGGTTCAGGAAAGCCGGTGATAGCAGATTAGCCAGGGAAGCATAAATGCGCGCATATCGAGGCAGCGGCGTAAACGGTCTATGAGTGGAATTTGTTTTCTAACTTATGATGCATGCATATATGTTTTTCTATGTTTTCTATAACGTGATTCTATGATTTGATTTATGATCTTGATGGTTTACGGTTTTGCACGGTTTTCGAGATATTTACGAAATTATACGTTTTACGAGAATACGATTGCTGTTGTAATTTAAACGTGGTTTTAACGATTTGATTTTAGGATTTGAAATACGATTTGATTTCAAAGATTTAAAATAGATTTTGGAAAGTGATTTCGGGCTTGAAGCCCAGTTCAGAAAAATGTTTTGAGAAACGTGATTTCGGGTTTTGGAATCGGATTCCAAGATGACGATTCTGGATTCGGTTTGGAACTTGAAAGTGGATTTCCTGGTTTGGGTTTGGAATGGTTATTCCAGATGCCGGCTTACGGAATGATGATTTTGAATTTGGATCTGGAAATGGATGATGGATATGATTCTGGATTTGGATTCGGGATGCTGATTTCGGATTCGGCTTGGAATTCGAAATGGTGATTTCGAATTCGGATTTGGACATGGATTTGGAAATGGTTTCAAAATGGTTTTTGGATTGGATGTGCTGGATTTGGTTATTGGGTTTAAAGACCCGGATATGATATGACGGGGGCGGGCCCGGATTGGGTTTAAAGACCCAGATTGAGTTTAAAGACTCGGGAGTTTAAAGACTCGGATATTGATATTTCTCTCATAGGCCTATTGAGTTTAAAGACTCGGATTATATTGAGGCTTGGATTGATTTTAAAGACTCAGATAGATCCAGCAGGTTCAATGGACGGAAAGGTGGTTTCAAATGTGTTTTGGATTTCACTGAGATTTGATGACGATGGTTTTCAATGCTAGTTTTCCGATGTTTTGGGCTATGCCCGGATGATATGGATTTTGATGATTTTTGGGCTAAGGCCTGGGATTTGAGAAAAGGTAATGAGTTCGGTTTTCTTAAACGGTTCGAATAACTTGAATATATAATGGGTTTATGACATGCATTTTGATATGCATGCATTGGTTTTTAACGTACTAAGAATTGTGAATTATTTTATCATGCATTTCCAAGGTGGCAAGTTATACGGAACTAAAACTAACAGCCAAGTGCTATAGGGTCTTGCAAAACTTCCAAAAGGATTAAAACCGTCAGTAGCAAGTCCTAATATGACATTTCTTGTCTCCGATGCAAAATCAGGATACATCTTATCAAATTCCTTCCAAGCATCTTCATCGGCTGGATGCGTTAGTGAATCATCATCAACGTGTTCTTCTTTATGCCACCTCATATCACGAGATGTGTGAGCAGACATGAAGAATCTTTGTAATCTTGGTTTCAGTGGAAAATAGCGCAACACCTTATTCGAAATCTTATTCGTTCGAAACCTAGGCTCATTGCACACAGGACATTTGTCGAGTTGCTCGAATTCATCGTAAAACAATACACAGTTGTTCGTACATGCGTGAATCTTGACTTACCCTAAACCAAGATCCTTCAAAACCTTTTTCGAGTTATAATGATCTTTAGGGAGACTGTTAACTTCAGGGAGCATTCGGGTGATGATGTCCATCATGTGATCAAAATGCTTGTTCGTTTGATTATACTCAACTTTCATGTGCATCAACTCCACAACTGCCCCTAGAACCGAAAAGGATTTACAACCAGGGAATAATTCGAGCTGAGCGTCTTTCAATAACCTTTCGTAATGAAGATCTGACTCTTCGGGTTGAGACCTAGGGGCATCCGCATACATAGCATCAGATGTAGGGGGAAAAATATCTACTAATATCTCAAAAAATTGATCAATATCACACCGATTATCATCTCGAGGGTTCCCGTGAACTGACGATGTCGATGCAGAAACATTCAGTTCCCCGTAATAAATCCAATTAATGTAGTTATGTATGATCCCGTTCCGTCCCAGATGCAAATGAACATCACTCAGCGACATCCAACAACAGTTGTTAAATTTATGACAGAGACATAATATGCGCCTGGGATCACTACAGTGAGTTCGTGTAAAAGCGATGAAGCTGTCAATCCCATCCAAATACTGATCAGAAGATCTATCCAACATTTGCATCCAGTATCTGTCCATTGTGTCTGCTTCCACAAAATAGAATCAATGTCAGTAGATAATTATAATATTTGAGACTCTATCACTTCATATAAACCCGCTCGTCTCCTTATGCCTCCGGTGATTTCGCCCTATACCATTCGAGAGTGCACATTCTGTGTTGTATAGTTTGTGACCTACGAGACGAAGTTTATACCAAGAGAAATTTCGGGGGCATCACCCTACAGTTCTCCAAATACACGACATAGATATTTCAAACTAATATCTAGTATGCATTCAGAGAACAGTAAGGGGATATAAACCAAATTTCCCACGATCCAAACCTAACCACATAGCCTCCAAACTATACAACACATAGTTGTGCACTCCCAAACTGTCCCGATAATGGACAATTCAAGAGTCAGTCAATCAATCCGATTCACTGACTCTCAAATGGGTCTAAGGTTTTCTATCGAATTTCAATATACAAAGTTAATCAGGTTGATTAGCTTTGCATTAATGGATAAACCACAATTCCCTAACACAATAATATCCAGATTTCTAAGTATTTTCCACAATATATCACAATTTTCAAACCTAATTAAATACAAGTTTTTGAACAAAAGTTAAATTGAGAAGTAAAGCTACACATACCTTTTATAAGTAATCCATTAATTTAACCACAAATTACTTAAAACAAAAAAATTATTTTAGATTATAATAAATATTAAAATCACAAAAACAAAAAATAAAATCAATAAAATCATTAATTTTACCTTAGGTGAAGTAGTGATGATGAAATAATGATGAAATGATGAAGATATTATGTAGAGGTTGTGAGAGTAAATGAGAGAGAGAATAAATGTGAGAGTTAATGAGGAATGAGGAAGAAGATGAAGAAATGAATTCGATCAGCCCTAAATGCAGATGAGACTTTTGCCTCGCGCATGGTTCATCGGGCAAAAAAATAGCGCCAACTTGTCTTCGCGCCAAATTTTTTCCAGCCGCAGGCCACTGTAAACACTTGGCCCGACGAATCTGATTCGCCGTTACTAATAGCTGACCCGGCGGCATTTGACCACCGCCGGGAAAATGCCCACCTTTTACGCGCCAGGAGAACGCGTGTTCCCGCTTAATGTTTGCCTGGCCCGTCTCTCATAGTCCGCAGGGTAAAGACCCATTTACCAGCGAATAAAGGTGCGCCGGGCAAAAGTTAGACGAGCAGGGCATATTTTCTTGTAGTGAAGATAAACTATCAAATAATTTATCTGATTTCAATCTCTCGGTTGTGAATTCTAAAGTGAACTTGGTAAACAATATCAAAGAATAGTGGGTGGAAAATGGAGCTACATGCCACATCTGCTTGAATATGAATGTTACAACCCGTTCCGTAAAAGGGAAACTAAAAAATCTATAATGACTAAAATGCCCCTAGAGGTACCTCGAACCTTAGAGATATTCGTTAAGTGTTTCATAATGTCCTTGTTGAGTGCTCCAAAAAAAGCTAATTGCATGTTTAATTCAAGCAGATGCGTCAGTTGAGGCAGCGGCCGAAAATCGCAGGGTCATCAAAATTTGCACTTTCACAACATCGTAAGTAGTTATATCCCTAGGAAGTTATATTTTCAACTCCTCCTCAACTTGGAAAATCTAACCACCTATTTGCATGTAGCGTTCAAGTCTGTTTGGCTCTTGATTGGAGCTTCGCCAATTTATCGAAAACTGAGGTGCACCGCGAGCTTCCGGCCAAGGAAGGTAAACCCCGAACTTTTAGACCTAATATTTGAGACTTGATTGAATTCCAGTCATCGTCTCCAATGAGACTCCAGCAACTGGACTAACTATCAAGGTTGACTGATGCCATCAAGTATTGACGGAATAATTGTTAGCATATTCCGTTAAATACTAACATTGTCACTAAATAACTAGACGACATTAAGTCCAATGGAATAGTTTGATTCTATCCGAATATTCTGTTACACTTGACGGAACACTAACAGAATATTCCCTAGGGAATATCCCAGTATGTGACACTCGTGTGGGGGGCACGTGACCGCACGTAGCCAGTTTTTGGTGGCGTGTGAGGCGATTTTCCAGCCTTCTGTATGTGCACAAGGTTGTTTTCTAGCATTCTGCCAGTGCATAGGGATATTTTTCCAGCCCACAGTGGCACATGGGCTTTCAGTCATTATTTATGCATCATTTTGATGTCATATTAATGCCCTATTTTCATGTATTTTGAGTAATTCGTGTCATAAATTGGAGAAAGTGATCTATATTGTGAGATTTGTGTAGATTTGTAACAATGGGTTAATTCTGAGAAGAATACAAATAAATGGCTCAATTTGGAGTTGAAACGAAGAAGTTGTCTTCGAATGAAAAGAGAGCCCTAAACTGAGGTCCTAAACCATACCACTGGACCCATTCCTAAACTGATGTCACTAGACCTGCCCAGTACTTGTGCCCATGGCAAGTTTAAGGGTTGCACCAAAACAAGTTCTCCGCCAACAATTGATTTCCTGGACCTGTTCCTGTGTCTGTACTCAGCAGCGGAGCCAAGGGGGGGCCAGGGGGAGCCTAAGCCCCCACTCAATTTTATTTATTTATTTATTATAAAGTTATATAATAATTAAATTAAATTTTAGATATAAATATACTTTGATCTTTTATCTATTTTATGTACTTTTTTATTCTTTTTCTTGTAATTTTGTATTCATTTTTATGTATTTTAAAAAATAATTATTTAAATATTGATACTATATTAATTTATCATATATTCATTTAAAATATCTAAATTCTTAACTATTCTTTACCCTATTTTCCAATTTTGTTAATTTTGTTCTTTTTTTCTTAACTATAGATACTCCTAAAACATGTTATTCCATATTTCCAACTGCATGGTTTAATTTTTAATTTCTTATTTTTTTTAATTTATAAATATTTATAATGATAATGGAACTTATGAATTTTCTTAAATTATTGTTTTATTAGACTTAAGAGTATGAATATATGATTCATTGACAGGACTCGTCCCGATCCCCCTAGATTATTGTGGGACGTACCTGCTCCCGTCGGACACTGCGTGTTAGACCAGGGATAAACTCGTCACCCGCTTGGGGTCCATTAGAGTACGCCAGGGTCGGCGGTGACATGTGATGTCTTGATCTCTGCTACAGCCTACATCCGCGATCAATCTGAAGGGTATTAACCCATAAAAGCTGTGAGTGGACAAAACAACGGTTTATAAAATCATTTATGTCGAAAAAACATTTATACTCTGCACGTAAAAGCATGCATGTATCATAAAACAGTTATTTCAAATACTTTCTCCTAAGCAAGACATATTACTTCCCAAATCAAAACACAGTGAAAAATGCTTCTCAATCGAAGCCATCATCTCAGTAGGGTCTCAACCCAAAACCAAAATTGAGGAAAACCAGAACGAAACCTCAGCCCTAACAATCCCATAGGAACTCATCCCAATGTCAGTCACGATTCTCATCCTAGCACATGTACATAAAGTTCAGGACCGTTCACAATCCTAGTATGTCGTCGTGAACACATCACTCGCAGACCGTCTCTAGACCATTACGAACACATTGCCGATCGATCTCAAAGGATACTATCTGCACTCCTAAGTTGAGCCTCCCTCGGTCATTGCTTCCCACGGCCGCTTGACAATAGGCAGTGCATTGTGACCTCTCCGAAAGGAACACATCTGCAGTCCGGAGGCGAGCGTCACCATCATCAATAGGTCCTCAAGCACGGAACATCATCAAATGGGTCACAGCCCAAAAACCAGTGTCCTACGACACTTCATATCCCAGGATTCCACAAATCCTATCAAATCCACAACCAAGTCTCATGCCCGAAATATCTTTCATAAAACTCATAACTGGGTCACAACCCGACTTACCTCACGTTTGACTATACTCTAAGTCAAACCTCAAATCAACTGGGTCATACGCCCAAAAAATATTTCCAAAGCTGAAAACCAGTTCTCATTTCCAAAACACTTGCATATCATAGTTCAATTGGGACTCATGCCCGAATCTTGATTTCAAGCATCTCCGTGAAATCCTCCAAAGCCGTAAATCAGTTCCTCGGTTTCATGCCTCTTCGTCAAACCATCAAAATCACATAAAATAAAAGCACGTAGCATACTCAGCAAAAACCCAAACATCATATAAAATAGAAATCTCGAACTACGTGCAATAGCGTATTTTCCTCCAAAAATGCCAAAAAAAATCATATTAAAATCACATGCACTCATGGAATATCAAAACATATTTATAAACACATATAAAACATTTATGCATGCATCATATTCATAAAACAAAGTCCACTCAAAAACTGTTCATGCTACGCCTCGATATGTGTATCATAAGCTTCTCCAGGCTAATCCGACTTCTCCGGGTCATCCGTACCTGTCCAAAACATACTCAAAAGTTACTACCAACCTAGAAAAGTTCATATCAAGAATCCCCAACATTCCCGAAAAAGTCAACGTGTCCCGGACACGCTTTCCTAGGCTTTAAACCTCAATTTGACCAACCTAACGATCTCTGATCGACTTGAAACCACCACCATTGGATTCGTACCGTCAAAACCTTTAAAATGATCCTAGTTCCACCTCAAAATGTGTGCCCACACACCCCCACAAGCAGGTCAAAATGGCTGGTCAACGTTGACAAAAAAGTCAACGCTGACGTCAGTAAAGTCAACGCTAACATAAGCAATGAACAGTAAAGTCAACGACTAACGTCAGCAGTGACATCATCTGACATCTAACATCTGACACGAGTTAGTCTGATAGGATGACATCATCACGTCATCGATGACATCATCACTGTCTTTTGTCCGGGTTGACCTGACTCACTGTTCCGGGGCGCGTAGACCCACAAACTCGATCCAGATTTTTCTCTTTGGTTCTTGGTTCGATTTCGAAGCCGTTCTTTCCAATCTTTTCTTCTCAATCCCAGGAAGGGATCCATATGATCAAAACTGTAGAAAACATCCTAGAATTTTACTTAGAATCGATTAACAGTCTAGCCAATTTTCCTCCGTCGACAGCCCTCGATTCCGGCCACCTCCGTCCATGGTTTTGATCCCGTTGAAGTCATCTTGTCCCTGGGAACCTGTTTTGGTCATTAGAACAATCCAACAAACTCTATAAACCCAACTTAGAATTTGGACCCTTAAAACTAGTTTTGGGTTTACTTGGTCGTGGTTCCTTCGCTGTGCACCGTCGTCCCTCCAACTCAGCCTCTCACTCTCAGTCACTCAGTCATCACATGAGGGGATAAGGTGGGGTGGAGGTGTTTTGGGTTGCACGGGTTTGGGGGGTTTTGGGTATAGTATGATCGAATGAAATATATGAGGATGAAAGGGTAGGTGCATGTATGTGTGTTGATAGGCAATGGATAAGTGACACTTGTCACTTATCCATTGGACCTGGCAAAAATATCTGGGGCCCCTCGAGACATAAGTCCACCCGTCTCGTAAAACGTACAATAGTGCCTCAGAACTTCCTTGACCCATAACTTTCCCGTCGAATGTCCGATTTCGACGTACCGCCTGTCTACAGACTCATATCGACTCGATCTACGTAATAGTCCTCGATCCTCGTACATTGGACCTCCCTGGTCAAAAATCAACTTTTTGCCCTCATCTAGGGGTAGAATCATAATTTCACCCTGAACGTACGATGATCCTCAACTAATCCCCGATTAGTCTCACTAATCCTCGATTAATTCTTAATTAATCCCGAAAATTTGGGACGAGTCGTTACATTCATATTGTTCATACAAATAAATAGAACCAAAAAAAATCGTGAAACAATTTTTTTTTTTTTAGAAACCACCAAAAAGACCCTTGAAATCTATTCAAATGTGAAATTTTGTATAGCCAATTGCAAATTTGGGATAGCCAATATTAAAAGAAAAACACCAATTAATTATCAATGAAATCTAATTTTTGATTTTGTCTAAAAAAAAATCTTGTAAAAGAAAAATCTAGCCATTATTTAGGATAGCCAATATATATGTCACACAGTAAGAGTATTTTGTAAAAGAAAAATCTGCCCCCCTCTGAAGTTAAATCCTTGCTATGTCACTGATTATACTCGCCTGCACCTGTACCAAGACATGTCCTTAGCATGCCATGACCAGCGGTGCCCATTCTTCCATCTTGTACACGTGAAAATCTATCTAAGAACCTCTCATACCAATAGTGTGCTTGAAACACTCATCAAAGGCACTACCCAATCACAGTCTCATAACCTATTTGGATAAAATTCCAGAAATGACTCAAAGAGGCTCGAGACATGTCCTACGCCAAGATTTTGGGATCCAATTTGGGACTCAATTTCCCAACCCATTTCCAACTTAGCTCTGAGTCTGAAACCTTTAAAAAATAATATTACTAAGGTCGAGACGTGGTTTGGTTCAGTGTTTAAGGCCCATGGTGTGCCCAGTTCTAGAATGTTCTTAATTGGCCTAACTGTGGTTGTTTCGAGGTTCAGATGTGTTCCAGTTTGTTTCCAGTTTCTAAGGCTGTTGATACCATGTAAACCAACTAGACTGCATACAAGCAGCACCACCGTACGCATCCAATCCACTACCGAATGATCAGCATAGAGGTTAATCGGTAGGCAATGCTAGTGTCCTCAATCGACAACCAATGCTAGTGGTGCTAATCGACAGGCCTTACCAGGAATGCCACTCGCCAGGATCTACCAACAGCATGCGCCCCAAAAAGGCCCAAGCCTCAGCCACTTGGCATGCATACTCGGCAGGCATAATCGACACCCTCGGTTCGATCAGCTATCTATTAGTACCAACTCCCTGACATGCCAGGAGATCCATTGCCACCTGGGATACATCCTAAATTCGTGGGACACGTAGAAGCATCTCATGATGTAGCTTGAAACCTACTACAACAGTGTTTAACCACCACATTCATTACTATTATAAATAACCCCAAAAACCTTTCATAAAGGTACTCTTTTATCTGCTTCTCTCACTAAACACACACAATCTTGACTCTTTAGTCTTTGTGACGTGATCTACCTATTTGGTTCTCCATTATACTTACTGACTTAAGCGTCGGAGTCTCTTAGGCTGGTATCCCACCGATGTCTAGTATTTCTTCTCTGCCTCACAAGCCATTTGGCAGGCTTAAGCATCATTTGAACCAGCACCCTCAGTGGACCTAAACAACTTATACAGGGTCCTAGATTCCCCAGCGGGTCTCATCACATTAGGTCTAGTTTCATATCAAACATTTGGGGTCGTCTGTGGGAATTCTAAGTAAGTCTTTCCACTAGCTCACATACCTCCACTCCATCTACCTACCGATTCAAATGTCTATCGAGCGTGATAATACTGAGGACCCTCCGTGAGGAGATGGCAGAACTCAGAAAAAGTAATACTGCTATCGAGAGCAGAAATCACGTGTAGGGAGATCAACATCAAAGTACCCTCGATATCCTCCAATCCACACGGGAAGAACAGCAGGCGGCGACTGAATGAGCATTTACTGCTAATACTGATTGGCAGGCAGCTAAGCCTTTCCAACTGGAAGCCCAAAGGCGGATGTTCGTTCATCCCACTGATGCAGCAAGACCTTTAGGTACACAAATTTTCTGCGCTGCTTGTGAATTACTTGACAGGAGGCTTGCGCAGATTCATCCCACCTGACTAACCTATCCAATGAACGATCCTAGAATCCAGTATCAGCCCCCTCTGCCCTTTCTATGCCAAGAAGACCACTCTCAGTTAGGATCATCTGTGAGGAGAGCACAATGTCAGAAGGCCCCAGCTCAGCGGACAGAAGATCAACTGTTGCAGATCAACCCCCATCCTTGGAAGATGATGTTGACTTAACAATAGCCATGTCTGGAAAAGGAACAAAACAGGTTGAACGGTCGGGGATGAGTACCAGCAATGTGAGTTATCGACCCATTGCTGAGAGACTTAGAACACACTCCAAACCTCCTAAGTCAGACGACGTCATCTAGGAACTTCTCCAGTGCGTCTGTGAACTGGAGAGTGATAAGAAAAAGACCAAATCTTCAACAAAGATCATGGCCAACATTGGCCCCTTCACATATCATATTATCCAGTACAAGCACAAGACGGAGGTCAAACCTCTCAAGATCATTCTGTACGCTGGAAAGGGAGATCCAATTACACATATGAACAAGTACCAACATTTTGTGGCGTTCAAAAACCTCTATGATGAGGTTCAGTGCCTAATCTTCAGCTCCACCCTTATTGAAGCTGCTTTCAATTGGTTCTACCACCTAGAATTATGGACAATTGATTCCTTTGACCAACTATACATTGTCTTCCTAAAATAGTTCATGGTCCAGATGGATCGATTGCTAACCACGGAAGATCTAGGCTCTCTCCGAAAAGAGGAGAACGAATCCTGGAAAACATACGTAGCAAGATTGATCCTTGAGTACTCCAAGTGCCAGGAAACCAACGACAAGGCGGTCTAGCTACATAGCATTATGTAGTGGCTTGAGAGAGTCTACCTTCAAGTACCATGCCTTCACGTAGGGATGGGATGACTACAACAAACTAATGAGGCAAGCGGCGATCCACGTAAAGGTAGAACACTTCAATGCTTCACGAGCAGAATCAAAGCCGACTACCACCCATGCCTATTTTTCCCTCATAGGGCAATCAATAGTCCAAGCCCCACCACGACTCCAACAGTCAGCACCAAGGTCATGGGAATAACTCTTACTCGAGTAAGAGAAAAGGTTCGTACGACAACAACTACAAGGGGAAGAATGATAAGTACAACCCCAACCAGGGGTACAAACAAAACAATGTATCCTCACTAGCATGATAAGCCCGACACAGAGCTAGTTTCCAAGTTTGAAACATACTCCATCCTTAATACTTCACTCGAGAACGTTCTAATGAATATTGATGGGATGATTGAGAAACCACGGGAGCAAGCTCAAGGTGCGCGGCCTGGAATTCAATCAAACCTATATTTCCAATATCACAAATTCAATCGTCACACCATTGATGAGTATGTAGCTTTCTGCGACATCATGAAGTCCTTTATCAACGAAAAGACGATCAGTCAGCTCCTACATAATGCACGACACGCTTAGAACAATCTGCAGCTCAAAACCATCAGCGGCGGTCCTACTATCTCTTCATTCTACCCTTCAAACTGGTCAAAAAGAGCTTCATCCGAACAACCCAGTTCAACCACTAGATCTTCAACATTGAATCCAGAAGGGCAATGAAGGTAGCATAGGCTGGATGGACACCCATCACCTTTTTGGAGGAAGAAGAGCGAAGAGTAATTTTCCCTCATGAGAACCCCCTGATCAACACAGTCATACTCGGTAGGGGGCTTCTGAACCAGATCAACGTAGCCACCTTCACCATCCTATTGCTGATCAAATTTCTGATCAAATTTCCTACTATCATGGGCACCGGCCAAGTAAGAGGAAACCAACAATCAACATGTACATGCTATCAATCTGCCATAGCCAAAGTCAACCTGTGTACCAGTAAGAAAACCATGACAGTCGCTGAATTAGCATATGAGGTCGATCCCATCGACCCCGAGCTGGTTCGATAAATCCAATCCAGTCCCTCCGAGGACCCTAGGGACTTATTAGCAAGATCCAAACTTCAACTAGTTGAGGAGATCGTGACAGGACTCGTCCCAAATGGACTTTGATAACCGTCCCTAATCATGCTCTCGGCTGATAAGTCAACTGAAGTTCTGAAAACACCCTCAGCACCTGTCAAATAAGGGATGACTCTACTGATTTCCGCTTATGCCTCCGCCTCTTGATCAGCTCCTAACATCGTGACACAGCCTAGAGGGTTAATAAAACAATAAAGGTGTGAGTGGACAAAAATAACATCGTTTAAAAATACATTTCAAAACGAATCACTTTACCCTCCAATTATAAAACATGCATGCATAGAGTAAAACATATGAACAACCAGCTCTCAAACCAAATCACATGAAAATCATCAAACCAGTCACAAGGACCATCGACAACAGTACTCGTCACTAGTACTCAAATAACAAGCACAATAATTAAACAGCACTACTCACAAGTGCACAGTCAATCACACAATCACATTAGCGCTACGTGTAGGCAACCAACAATAAGTCAATAACCCCGAGTATCAGCCATCTGGAAACACCCCTAGCTTCGGCTGTCTGGGAACACACATATACCTCGAGCATCAGCCGTATGGGAACACCCCTAGCTTCGGCTGCCTGGGAAACAATCACAATCACCCCAAGTTTAAGTCGTCTGGGAAATACCCCTAACTTCGACCGTTTGGGAACTCATCAAAATCACGATTCAAACCGTCTGCGGATTACATCCCAAAAAATTTCAACACAATCCTTGACTTAAAACCAAGTCAAAACACCATTTTCAAACCCGGGCTTAGCCCAAAACATCGTTTTCTTCATTCTCGTAAAATGTGCCCGAAAATCGATTAAATAATCCATAAAATCAACAAACAATCATATTGAATCATCTTGCAATCAATCATGTAAAAAATTTAACTATGCATGCATAACAGTTTATGAAAAAAACTTCCACTCACACACCGTCCATACTGCTCGATTCTGAGCTGCTTGTTTTTCCGTAAATTTCAAATATCGTAAATCCTATCAAAAACCACCACTAAGGGTCACTAATGCCTCAAATAATGTCATATTAAAATCTCATAATTTTTCGGGATTAAAATACGTATTTAAAACGAAACATAACACTTTTGACCCTCGAAACTATATCGAAACGGTGTCTGATCGACTCGAAACCATCCAAAAATGTTTGTTACATCGAAAGCATCGAATCATATGTTGACCGTACCTTGAAAATAGGTTCCACCCGCCTCAAGCAGCTGCGCGTGAAACCCACGCGCATGCTACAGTGCCCCCAATTACTGTTCATCGTCTTCACCCGTTTCCTTAAAAACGGGTCTATTAACTCGCGACTCGACCTAGTTATAAATCCATCAATTCGACCTCAATTTCATCCGTTCTTTCACCGAATTTCATTTAATCAATCTTAATTAAGGATCTGCATACTTAACTTCATGAATTCATACCTCAATCGATCGATTTCCAATTCGATTTTTGAAAGGGTCACGGGCTCAATTCTGTCCAATTTCCATCTGTTTCTTCATTCTAATCAACCAAGAAGCATCTTAAGATCATTATAAACGTCAATACGAAATCAATTGCATATTTCCTTACCACCAATTACAAGAACTCAAGCTCGAAATTTCCAAAATTTCGCAGGGTTTGTTCTCGGCTCAAACATCTTCAAAACTCAGTGGTTTCGACTTGGATCGACTCGAAAGGATCCCATAAGGCTCAAAATAAGATCAATTTGTTAATTCAAGGATCAATTTATGGTTTCCAATTTTCTAATTTTTCGAACTTGTTCTTGGGTGGGTTTCGGGTTTTAAACCTTTCCTCTCCATTTTTCTTTCTCTTTTTCTCACTCTTTCCATCTTTCCATCTCTCTGTTTCTCTGTGATTCGCAGTGATCAATGAAACACAGTTTTGGTTATCACATGGTGAACAATGAAACATGGCTTTTGTTCTTTTTGAATTTACCTGATTTGGACAAACATTCACACACATATTCCACTAATCTGCCTATGGATGCGACAAGTGTCACCAAATAAGCAGGTGAGTCATCCCCCTTCAATGACTCAGAAAAAAACCCAACCAAATGACCATTTTGCCCTTTCTTGCATAATTACCAAAATGCGCTTATCCGTTTTATACCTGTAACTCTCATAACCAAACTTCGATTATGACGTGCCGCCTGTCTACGAACTCAACGTCTCAAGACTTACACAATGGTCCTTACAAAAAGTTCAAAAAGTGTCTCAAACAAAAATTCAACTTTTGACCCATGAAACCAAGGGTAAAAACGTAATTTCCTTCTAAAATTCCCAAAATTCCCTTTTTTGAATTTCCAAGTCGTCATAGACCGAGCTGATCACACTCAACACGTAACATCCAAATCGGTAGGTGAAGATTGGCACCATTATCACGCAGGAGATCAGGAAGGCACTCATCCAGTTTGTCAAGGACAACAGTGAAGTCTTCGCATGGTCTTACACTGATATGCTGGGAATCTCCACTAATGTAATCTGCCACGGGCTCACCATTGATCATTATCTCAGGCCAGTCACGCAAAAGCAAAGGACATACAACGTCGAGTGTCAACTTGTCATGCAAGACGAGATCACCAAACTCAGCACAATCCACTTTGTGGAAAAGGCAATCTACGCCGTATGGGTCGCCCACGTTGTCTTAGTGAAGAAACGTCCAGGCTCATAGAGAATGTGCATCGACTTCACTAATCTTAACAAGAATTGCCGCAATGATAGCTTCCCACTTCCAAAAATCAAGTTTCTAGTGGATGCCACTGTAGGTTACGAGCTACTCAGCTTAATAAATGCTTATGCAGGCTACAAATGGATCAAGATGCAGACTGATGATCAGATCCATACCAGCTTCCACACCAACCTTGGAATTTACTGCTACAACGTCATGCCCTTTAGGTTGAAGAATGAAGGAGCAACATACCAACGCTTAGTGAACTTCATGTTCGTTGATCAGATCGGGAAAACTATGGAGATCTATGTGGACGACATGCTAGTCAAGAGCAAAACTAGTGCAACTCACGTCACCAATCTCCACAAGATATTCTAGTACTCAAGAAGTACCAAATGAGGCTCAATCCAGCCAAATGTGTTTTCAGGGTAAGATCCGAAAAATTTCTCGGCTACATGATCAGCCAACATGGGATAGAAGCCAACCCCAAGAAGATCAAGGTAATCATTGATATGCAAGCACCCCGCACAATAAAGGAAGTTCATAACCTAATTAGAATAGTTTTGGCTCTCACCAGGTTCATTTCCAGGGCAATGGATAAGTGTTTACCATTCTTCAAGGCTCTGAAGACAAATACCAAGGACATCAACTGGACCGCTGACAGTGACAAGGCATTCATCGCATTAAAGGAATACATAAGCAAGGCACCCCCGGCCCCCTTACCCAGACACTAGAGAGAAACTCACTGTCTACCTTTCAGTCTCCACCTCTATCATCAGTTCTGTCTTAATAAAGGCAAAGGAAGGAGTAGAATATCCAGTCTATTATGTAAGCAAAGTATTCCAGGATGAGAAGACTAGATACTGTGACCTGGAGAAGCTGGTTCTTTCCTTGGTCACCACAGCTAGATGGCTCATACTTTACTTCCAGGCTCATCCATCCTAGTCTTAATCAAAAAGCCACTCAGGTAGGTACTCCAAAAGCCGGATACATCCGGAAGATTGATCCAGTGGGGATCGAGCTCAGCGAATTTGATTCACCTAAGCAGAAGATTCATTCTAAATGCCAACAAGAAATCATCTTCCACCCAATCACACTTTCTAGAACATTACATTCCATCATCGGAGCCCATATTGATGCATTCAGAAAAAAATTAAAAAAATCACACAATTCTTTCATGAATGTTGAAGTCAATGGTGGATTCTCATATCCATGAATTCAAAACCAAGCGAAACATATAAAAATAAACCAATGAGAGTTCACGGAAGAGATAGTTAAATAAGTTCAAGCTTTTTTAAGTATAGTAAGTTGCTCCTGAAGCAATCATTTACATCAGCCATCAGGAATCAAAGGTCGATGTCGAGGCCGAAGGTCGATGGCGATCGGCGAGAAAGAAGGGTACAGGCGAAGGTCGAAGGCGATCAACGAAGGCCGAAAGTCGAAGTCGATCAACAAAGGCCGAAAGTCGAAGTCGATCAACGAAGGCTGAAGGTCGAAGTCGATAGATGAAGGCCGAAGGTTGAAGTTGATATGCGAAGGTAGGTCGAAGTCACAGGCAAAAGCCAAAGGTCGAACTCGCAGGCAAAGGCCGATGGTCGAAGTCATAGGTGAACAGTGATGGTCGATATCGCAATTGAACGACGAAGGTCGAAGTCACGCAGGCGAAGGTCGAAGGTCGAATTCGCAGGCGAATGGTGAATGATGAAGCTCGAAGTCATAGGAGAACGGAGAACGACGAAGCTCGAAGTCTCATGCGAACAGCTAATGGTGAACGGCGAACGGCAAAGCTCGAAGTACTAGGCGATCGGTGACAGGGCAGCGAACGGTGAACCTCGAAGTTGCAAGTCGCAGCTAGGCTGTGGTTGACAGGGTGGCTAGATTTTTTTAGTTTTTTCTACTGGAGACGAAAGGTTGAAGTCAAAGAGTGAGGTGAGAGGGTGTGAGTCATATGTGAGACAGGCAGACATCGTTCCTTTTTTTTTGTTTTTTGGGTTAGTTTTTTTATTTTTATTATTTTTTATATTTAATTTAATTTTTTAATTAATTAAAAATGTCAAATCGGTTCGATTTTGGTATGGGACGATATTTCCCAACACCAAAACCGATCTCGTACCGATTGGAATCGATACGGTATCGGTACCGTACTGATTATTCATTCGATTTTACTATTCAGTTTTTTTTCGGTTTGGTATGATACGGGACGAAACTGTTTCGGTATTTTAGAAGATATGCTCAAGGCTATGTGTCCCTATGAAACCTTTGCTTACCGACATATGCCCTTTGGCGTTTGCAATGCCCCAACTACCTTCCAATGATGCATGATGATCATCTTATGGGACATGGTGGAAGATATAATAGAAGGTTTTCATGGATGACTTCTCGGTCTTTGGGCACTCATTTGAGCTATGTATGGCCAACCTTTCCTGAGTGCTTGAACACTGCCAAAAGAGTAACTTAGTTTTGAATTGAGAGAAGTGCCACTTCGTGGTCCATCATGGAATCATATTGATCTCTAGCCATGGCATTGAAGTTGGTAGAGCAAAGTTGGACATTATGGAGAGGCTGTCGTACCCTACAATAGTCAAGGAGGTACGTTCAATTCTTAGGGCGTGCTGGATTTTATCGTAGGTTCATCAAGGACTTCTTAAAAATCACGAGACCCTTGTGTGACCTTTTAGCCAAAGACACTAAATTCAAGTTCACCAAGGAATGTCATGAGGCATTCAACACTCTTAAGGCCAAGCTCACGGCCTCCCCTATCATTATGCCACCTAATTGGAACATGTCTTTTGAACTCATGTTCCATGCTTCGGATTTTACTGTAGGGGCTACTTTGGGACAACGTGTTGACAAGCTTCCTCATGTCATCTGCTATGCTAATAATACTTTGAATGATACCCAATTGAACTATTCAACCATGGAAAATGAGTTCCTTGTTGTCATCTTTTCCCTAGAGAAGTTCAAATCGTACTTGATTATGGCCAAGGTGATAATCTACACGAATCATGCATCCTTGAAGTAGTTGCTCAACAAGAAGAATGCCAAGACAAGGTTGCTGAGTTGGATCTCACTCCTCCAAGAGTTTGACATGGATATCTAAGACAGGGAGAAGAGTAAGAACATGGTAGCTGACCACATGAGCCACCTGATACATAGCTCCAATGAAGAGGCAGATCAAGTTCGCTTGTTGGAAACCTTTCCTGATGAGCAGCTCTTCCACATTCAAACCATAGATCCATGATACACTGATTTAATTAATTACCTTGCTAGTAAGCAATTTCCTACGTCTTTGAACAGGTACCAAAAGGATAAGCTAGCCATACAAGCTAAGTATTATGTTTAAGATACGCCTTACTTATGGAAGCATTGCTCGGACCAAATCATTCGCAGATGCATCCCGAACAATGAGGTAAGACCTATACTAAATTTTTGTCATAGCTTGGCACTTGGGGCCCATTTTGGAGCCTAGAAAATAGCACTCAAGGCCCTTCAAATTACCGATTAACAGCTCCAATAGCCAAAATTCATTTCATTCAATCATTCAAAATTCATTTCATTTGTGGAAAATTAGTGCAATGAAGCATCTAGTCTTATTCTAGATTCAAAAAGAGTCTTAAGTACAGTTTGCATTTGCTATTCTTGTGGATTGAACTGGTGCTTCCGCAAAAAGTCGATTGTTGTATCTTGAGAGATATTTTCCAAGCAAAAATCATTGAGTACCGGTGAGGAGACAATTTTATCTTAGGAAAATATAATCAAGTTTTAAACTCGATCACTAGTAAAATATTTCTTACCCTTATTTCCTTTGTATCTTATTTTGTATATCATGTTTATTTTATTTCCATATATATGTTAAATATAGCTATTATAAATATTTTTACGGTTAATTTCAAATTAAACATGTCTAATTACTGTATGGGTTTACTCTACTTACAACGGATATATACATACATACATATATATATATATATATATAATTGTCTTACAATAAAATCGATAAAAAAATTAATCTTATAAGACAATTCATCTTCATTCTCTTGATTCACTTATAAAAATGATACATCCGGCCAGGAGCATATATGTATATATGTAAATCTGGTGAGAATCAATACATATATAATAACATATTAGCTCGAGCTAGCCAGTTGGCCACGTGGGATGTGTCAACATGAAGCATATAAATTTATAAAGCGCTGGTTAAGATTTGCAGATTTCTAAACATCGAATAATCTGCGCGCTAGTGCTATCCTCTGACAACGCAAGGTTGTCATCCTTTGTATTTTACGCATCTGCTCAAAAACAACTTACCCAAATTTCAATCATCATTTGTGTCAAATATAGCTACCTACCCGAGTCGGCCGGCAATGAACACTACCATCCACGGCGGCGACGAAGGTTTCATCTGAAAATGATGACAAAGTATGTATACAACAAGAAGATATATAGCTAAGGATACCTCTGTTCTCCTTCCGCATTTCTTCGTTTGTTTCTGTCCGTTAATTATATTTTGATTCAGGGAAGATTACTAATAATAAAGAAGTGCATAAGGAGAAAACGGAGTACGAAAATCACTTGTGACATATCAATTAAGAATTGGCTGTGCAATTGGTGCAGTTGCAAATCTTGGGGACGAAAGCACAAACCCCGAAGGGCTTGCCGGGGAGATGGCAGTCGATGACGAAGCAGCAGGGCATGGAGGTGCACGTGGTGGCTGAGCAGCACTTGCACACCAAACACAGCTGGTACGGTGACGTCAGCCGCCTCCTTATTTCTGTACCATCATTAATAATATTTCCACGATCACCATTTAGTTTGAGCAGTACCTCAGCCAATGGCCTATACTCCGTCGGACCGACAGACTTTAATGCCATCGGCCGGCTGTGTGATTGGTTTGGTGTTGCCACATACAACTCTTCATCAGCTGCATGGAAAGTTAGATTGAGTTGAAAATCAATTGATCATCATCAAGAGATGATATTGTATGTATAATTGTATAGTTGCATATTTAAAGGTGTAACTACTTACCAGCTGCTGCTGCTGGAGGAGTAATCGTAGTGGATAATATTAGCCCCATGATGAAGATAAAAAAAACCATTAACTTCATGGCATTACTGTTTTTGGAGTCTTCCATGGCTTGCAACCAAGCAAAAACCCCAGAGAGAGAGAGAGAGAGAGAGAGAGAGAGAGTGTTGCGCACTAAAATTTTGTGTGGTGGAAAGGAGGGGCGAACGGATTTGTTAAGAGGGACGTGGATCACACTGAGAATGGGATATTTTTTTTATTTCTTTGGTTCTTAAGACTTTTCATAGTTATAGCTAGTTTAATTATTAAAGGACATACGCATGATGGAATCTGAGTTGCTTGGGATCATGTTAGGAGAATATTTTCTTAACAAGGAATGAGGTTTTGTATAATTGATCACTAATGTCTTTTGAGTAAGAAAGTGTCGGGAACGATGCACAAATAAAATAGATAATTATAATTATCAGAATTAAATTTTTCTCACTCTCAAAATAAATTGAGTATAAATTGGCAGAAATAAAGCGAAAGTAAAAAAGATAAAAGAGAACACCGAAATTTAACGAGGTTCGACAATATGCCTACGTCCTCGGACAGCAACTCCAAAATTCTTCATTATGAATAATGAGATTAGAAGTACAATCTCACTCAATGGTGGATACACAACTCTCTCTTGAATTCACTCAAGAGAATCTCACTCTCTCTTTTTCTCACAAATGAGACTATCTTTCTATTTCTCACACAAAGATGAACTCTCTTCTCACTCTTACTTTTAGTGGATAACTTGTTACTGATTGAGAATGCTCATTCCCTCTCCTTTATATAGGGATGGATGGAAGGAAGTCATTAATGCATAGTCATGCATAATAATTAGCTCCAATTAATTTCATAGTAACTCTTATGAGCATATTAATCTTCAAAAATAAGTTGGGAGATCAAAAGTCTTCTTTATTTTCAAGCATATGAATGAACCTACCCAAAATCACATCCATGTACAAATCATAACATGTGCATTGAGATATCAAAAGTCTTCATTTGGGGAACTCCAAAGATCATATTAATTCTCCTCCACTTAATAGAGGGATTACCCCGTCAAATTCCCCTTCACTTAATGAAGGGATTAACCCATCAAATTCCCCTTCAAGGCATAAGTGGAGGGCTCCATCATACCAACTGCGCTTCTGCAAAACTCATACTTGTCTTTTTGTAAAGACTTTGTCATCATATCTGAACCATTGTCATCAGTATGGATCTTCTCGATTTGAAGTTGCTTGGATTCTAATACTTCACGAAACCAATGATATCTCACATCAATATGCTTTGATCTTGGGTGGAAAATTCAGTTCTTACTCAAATGAACAACACTCTGGCTATCACAATGAAGAACATATTTTTGTTGCTCTTGTCCCAGCTCCTGTAGGAATCTCTTCATCCACAATAACTCCTTGCAAGTTTCTGTAGCAGCAATAAACTTTGCTTCTGTGGTTAACAGAGCAACACACTTCTGTAATTTAGACTGTCAGGAAACAACTCTCCCAGAAAAAGTAACTAGATAACCTGAAGTGGATTTTCTAGTGTCAAGTTCTCCAGCATGGTTTGCATCTATATAGCCAACCAATTCGGGCTTACCATATCCAAAACACAAATTCATTTTGGAGGTACCTCTGAGATATCTCATAATCCTTTTTACTGCTTCCCGGTGTGGATAAGAAACTGCTAGCAACACCAACTGCATGTGTTAAGTCTGGCTTGGTGCACACCATCATATACAAAAGACTTCCAAATGCTAAGGCACATGGTACCGAGTTCATCTCTTCCTTCTCTTTGTCACTTGTAGGACACTGCTTGGAGCTGAGCTTGAAATGATTAGCAAGAGGAGTCACAACTGATTTTTCCTTATTCATGTTGAATTTCTTCAACACCTTCTCGATATAACGTTCTTGCGATAACCACAACTTTCCATTCTTTCGATCATGAGAGATATGCATACCGAGAATCTGTTTTGCTGGTCCTAAGTCTTTCATTGTAAAAGACTTGCTGAGAAATTTTTTTAACTTGCTAATCTTGTCACTATCACGGCCTACGATCAACATGTCATCAACATATAAGAGAAGTATAATAAATTCTCCATCAGAGAACCTCTTGATAAAAACATAATGATCAGAAGTGGTTCTCTGGTATCCATGTTTGACCATGAAGGAATCAAACTTTTTGTACCATTTTCGTGGTGCTTGCTTCAGTCCATACAAACTCTTCTTTAGTTGGCAGACTAGGTCTTTTTTTAATGTGACTTTGAAGCTTTCTGACTGCTCCATGTAAATTTCTTTTTCAAGGTCTCCATGAAGGAATGCAGTCTTGACATCTAGTTACTCAACCTCTAGATTCAGACTAGCAGCTAAACTAAGCACTACTCTGATAGACGTCATCTTCACTAATGGTGAGAAAATCTCTTCAAAGTCAACTCCTTGTTTCTGACTGAAGCCTTTCATAACAAGCCTTACTTTGTATCTTGGTTGTGAGCTGTTTTCTTCTGTCTTCAATTTATACACCCACTTATTCTTGAGTGCTCTTTTTCCATTCGACAATTTCACCAAATCATATGTGTGGTTCTTATGCAAGGATTTCAACTCATTTTTCATGGCTTTCAACCACTCCCTTTTTTTGTCTCATAGGTCACAGCTTCTTAGTAGCACTCGGGCTCTCCTGCATCTATTAGCAGCAGAAATTGGTATGGGGAGTAGAAGCTGTTGGGCTTTCGCTGTCTGTTCGATCTTCTCAGATGTGGTTCTTCAAGAGCTTGATCTTATTACACATCTTCAGGCACATCATTATCATCATTGTTGTTAACAATAGGTTCAGCATTATTATTCTCGACCGCATCTCCCCCGTCATCACGAACCCTGAGTTAAGGAACTGGATCTAGGTTGACTAGATATTCTTTGGAGTCATTTGACTTCTCCCTCTTCTGGATATTTTCAATGGTTTGATCTTCAAAAAAGACCATATCTCTACTTCTGACAATCTTCTTATTGATAGGATCCCATAATCTGTACCCAAACTTTTCATCTCCATAGCCCAGAAAAATGTATTCTTTTGATTTGACATCAAGTTTGGACCTCTCGTCTTTTGGTATGTGAACAAATGCTCTGCAACCAAACACCTTCAATTATTGATAGGACACATGTTTACCACTCCAAAACTTGTTTGGTACATCGCCATTCAGTGGAGTAGATGGAGATAAATTGATCAAGTGCACTGCAGTCATCAATGCTTCACCCCAGAAACTCTTTGGTAACTTAGAATGAGATAACATACTTTTTATTCACTCAACGATCGTTCTTTTCATCCTCTCGGCCAACCTATTGTGTTGAGGGGTCTTTGGAACTGATTTTTCATGTCTGATCCCATTATTCTTGCAATAGGCTCTGAAGTCTTCCATGTACTCTCCACCATTATCAGAACGGATACACTTGAGAGTCATGCTGTCTCACATTCAACAATGGCATGGAACTTCTTGAACACTTCAAAGACTTGATCTTTGGATTTGATTGCAAAGGCTCACACCTTCCTGGAATGATTATCAATGAAGGTAACAAAGTATCTTGCACCACCAAGAGTATTAGTAGTCATACGCCCGCAAACATCAGAATAAACAACATCCAATATATTGGGTTTTCTAGGTGCAGCTTTATTCAGCTTTATAATGAAATGAAGCCCTATGTTGTTTTCCAGCCAAAAAATCAGTGCATTGATCTAGAGGTGTATCTTTCGCTTTCAATCCGGTTAATACCTCTTTCTTAGCAAGAATTTGCAATCCCTTCTCACTCATATGACCCAAACGCCTATGTCATAACCCAATCGCTAAATCTAATTGGCTGGTTGCTTCATTGACATGTTGATTGCTGATCTTGGCATGTGTCATATAAAGTGTATTCTCTTTATTTCCCCTTACTAGCACTAAAGAGCCTTTGATGAGCTTCCATTTTCCACCCCCAAACACATTGGTGTAGCCTTCATCATCTAGCAAGCCAATAGAGATCAAATTGAGACACTTGGGACATGTCTCACATTCTTGAGAACCAAGGGGCAGCATGTGTTGGTCTCAAGAGCTATTTCTCCTTTTCCCAAAATCTTATACATTTGTCATTTCTCATCCTCACATTTCCAAAATCTCCGCTTGTGTAGGATGTGAAGAACTCCTTTCGGGAAGTAACATGGAATGCTGTGCCAGAATCTACAATCCAACATGAATCTTGAGAAGTTAGATTAATAAAACCATCATCACAAATAATGATGACCTCATCGCCTTTAGAAGTAATAGTGGTTGTATCATTGGTTTCATTCATCTCATTGGGTCCATTTCTTTGCTCCTTTTTTAGCTTTCTACATTCTCTCTTCATGTGACCTTTTTGACCAAAATGGTAACATTCTATCTCCTTCCTTGGCCTGTAGGTTCCCCTGGAATGGTCTCTTGACTTGCCTCTGGAGCGGTCACAGTTGTGAGATTTTCTTTGAAAATTTCTTCCACGATTCTCTGTAACCAGAGCCTCTGACTCAGTTGATATTCCTTGTTCTTTCCTCCTCGCTTCTTCATTTAATAAACTGTCCTTCAACAATGGCAGAGTAAGGACACCTTGAGGAGCAGAGTTGCTATGGGAAACCACGAGTTTTTTCCAGGTATCCGATAAAGAGCTAAGCAGCAAAAGTGCTAACAACTTATCTTCAAGCACCAGCTTCATAGTTGATAGTTGATTCACCAATTCTTGGAAATCGCTCAAGTGTTCAGAAACACTTCAATTGCCTTTGTACTTCAAGTTCACCAATCGACGAATGAGCGAAATTTTTTTTTTGGAGTCTCCCTTTCGTACATCGACGCCAATTTTTCAGCTTTGGAAAGCATCGTTCTCCTTTAAAATGTGGCAAAAAAAAAACTTTGGTCGATCCATGGATGGATTTCTTCAATAGCTTCCCAGTTTAACATGGTCCAATCTTTGTTAGATTTCTTTTCTGGTTTCTCTCCATTGCACAGTAATACCTCGTACAAATCCTTGCAATAGAGGATATCCAAGATATCCTCCATCTGTGGTCTCCATATGGAATAGTTTGAAGAAGTGAGTTTGTTCATTGTTGAGGATGATGAATTCGACGATTCTACCATCACGAACAACGAGCTTGTGTTGCTCTGATACCACTTGTTGGGAAAGATGCACAAATCAAATAGATAATTATAATCACTAGGATTAAACTTTTCCCACCCTCAAAATAAATTGAGTATATAAATTGGCAAAAATAAAACGGAAGTAAAAAAGGTAAAAGAGAACACCGAAATTTAACAAGGTTCGACAATGTGCCTACGTCCTCGGACAGCAGCTCCAAAATTATTCACTATGAATAATGGGATTACAAGTACAATCTCACTCAATGGTGGATACACAACTCTCTCTTGAATTCACTCAAGAGGATCTCACTTTCTCTCTTTTTCTCACAAATGAGGCTATCTTCCTATTTCTCACACAAGGAGTAACTCTCTTCTCACTCTCACTTTTGGTGGATAACTTGTTGTTTGAAGGATGATTGAGAATGCTTAATCCCCTCCTTTATATAGGGATGGATGGAAGAAAGTTATCAATGCATAATCATGTATAAGAGTTAGCTCCAATTAATCTCATAGTAAATCCCATGAGCATAGTAATCCCAACAATAAGTTGGGAGATCAAAAGTCTTCTTTGTTTTCAAGCACATGAATGAACCTACCCAAAATTACATCCATGCACAAACCATACATTGGGATTTCAAAAGTCTTCATTTGGGGAACTTCAAAGATCATATTAATTCTCCTCCACTTAATGAAAGGATTACCCCATCAAATTCCCTTCCACTTAATAGAGCAAATAACCCATCATATAGGTCTTTTGATAGATGATAGTCTCGGAAGAATATGAAAACTTATGAAGTAAGTATTATTATGTTTTGATGAAATATTGACGATAATACTTTTGAATTATAAAGATATTTTTATTTTTTTAATTGTATTCAAAATATATTTCATATTTTATTACATATGATTCATTCTTCTCCAAATTTACACACAATTATTCATTTACAATACCCATTTTACTAATATATATATTACATCCGCAATTTCTCTCATATATATGTGTTCGATTCCAACCAAAGAAAAGCCTATAGTTGCCTTTTGTCTTCTAATTTATCTGAGAATTCTCTAATTTTCTGGAATATATGTTCCTATAATTGAATTGTACCTGATTTAATAATATACATTCCTAAAATTTTAATATCTTGATTTTCTAATTATATTCTATTCTTACTAATAATAATTCCTTGTCTATATATAGGATATAGTATAAGATAGTATATATGCATATAAATATAGTATATAGTTATATATAAGTTAGTATAAATATTTAACTTTATATATATATATATAAAATATATATATATAACCCAATGCAGTGCCTCAAAAGACTATCCCGATACTACACTGAAAACTACCATTGTAAACGATTCCCAATTGTATCAGGTGCGAATCTTGATCGTCGCTAGATTGTAACGCACATTATTCTCACAAATCCTCCCGAATCTAAGTGGTCCTCCTCGACTAACTGTCCATAGAGTAAGAAAAGTTGTGCTAAAAAGTCCAACTCATCCCCAAAGATCTCAATAAACTTCGACAAAATCTCACACCTTAGATTCCTATATGATACTAGAGACCCTAGAGCACACAAACTGATGATCTCAAATACTACTGGCAAACCAATCCAATCTGAAATCCACTTGCATTGGAAAGAAATGCACTGGTCCTGTGAGTCTATTCACAATAAACCAGACTCCATCAAGACCTCTCTAGGTCATCTGAAACTTAACCACAAAGTCCTTGGTGACATGATTCTCCTTCCAATCCAAGACAGGAAATTACTGTAATGGTCCACATGGTCTCGATTACTCAGCCCTACCCGCTGACATACCAAATATCCAAAGTCAAACTCAACTAACTTCTCTCTAAGTCAACCCACCAAAATGATCTCTGAGAATACGGTACCTCTGGATCCCACTAGGATGCATAGCATAAGCAAAATTATGTGCCACATCAAGAATTCCCTTTTCCTACTATGTAACAGACTAACAGCTGACACATCGAATCGGCCTTCAAAACCAAGACTACAATAATTCTAATCGTAAAGTCTTACTTGTCCCCGACCTCCAACTTCAACCTAAAAGCACGACATCGGATCTTAGAGTTGAGCCACAGTAACCCAACCACAACAAACAAGCCTTACCAGAAAAAAAAATGGCTATAACACTCCCTGATACACATATGGCCTACAAGACCCAACCTGAAAATAAGGCATATATCTTATCTATAGTTATATATTTATACTAACTTATGTATAAATATATACTACCTTATATACATATATACGATCTTATACCATATACTATATATAGACATTGAATTATTATAAGTTGAATAGTGTTCATACCATATCGGCCCAGACCGAGCTTGAAGCCCATACTGACTACTGGCCCAGCCCATTTCCGAAATAGCACCAGTCTGGACCAGTCATGGAGGCCCAGCCCTCTACCTAGCTCCACGTGTAGGCCCAGACCGACCTAGAGGCCCAGCCCTCTTCCAGACACCATGCCACCAGCCTACTCCAGAAGACCAGCTCCTGTCAGTCGGTGTGTCGGCCCAGACCGACCGGTCGGCCCAGTACCATCGCCTAGCACAAGCCCAAGGGGTCCAGGCCCACTCACACGAACAAGTCCCACTCGGTCTGGATGACACCTCCACGTGTCAGTCCCACAGCAAATTGATATTTATCCCACATCGAGAAAATACAAATATTATATTCGCCGCACCCATACAAAAGGGGTCCACTTGTCGTACAAAGGTAACTAAGCAATTTACTGTTTACTATTACTTTTACAGTATACTTTCTGCTACCCCCTAAACCTTATACAGACCACTGACTTGGGCATCGGAGTACCTTTGGGCCGGTACCACGCCGGTACCTATACTCTCACCGACCGACCAGTTTCCTTCCTTTTCAGGTTCACACAGGGCACGTGGCAGAACAGCATTTGCTCCCTAAGTTAACATATTTCGTGCATCAACAGTTTGGCGCCATCTGTGGGAAACTGACTAAGTTTGCCCTTTACTCTACCGAGCCTAAAACACCGTTACCCTCCCCATCCTCTAGAATGCAGGACAACGTCAACGGAGAAGTCACACCCGCGCCCGACCGAGGGCCAAGGGACACCTCCCCCGAGGTACTCCGGGCGTTGGAAAAGTTACAGCGCGATATGGCCGAGATCCGTGCCAATGGCACTCAGGCCGAGGCGGGCTATACCGAGCTCAGCGGGCAGTACACCGATGTCATGGCTCAGCTGCAGGCCGCTCAGGTCGAGCTGAACGCCCGACGCGCGCAGGACGAGATCTGTCAGGTCGACCGCGTGGTCTCCGAATGCACAGAACGCGCAGAGACGATCCGACGGGCGGCTGACAAGGGAAATGCGGCATCTACAACCGCATCGACCGAGAAAGGCCAGAAACTCTTGGTCATTCCCGGAAAAGGAACACAGGCCACCAGGATCTACCGCGATGCTCGCGAAGCCCTGAGCAGCACCTCCAGGCTGGAGCGCCGGCAGATCAGCCCGATCCGCCTCGAATTCAATGCGGACAAGGACTAACAGGCAACCGAGCAGTTCGGTCAGACTAAACCCGAGGCAGGGCCCCGCCAGTAATCCCGCGGCGGGAACCCCACGGTCTCGGTAACCGAAGGGGCAGATTCTTCCTAGGAGATCTTGAGCACCCGAAGGTCCGAGCGCCCTCCGCGCAGTGCAAGGTCCCGACGAGACCGAGGAAACTCGTCACGATGGAACGCGCCATTCCTTCAGCAGAGGACCGACCACCCTTGCCCGAGCAGGCCTCCTAGTGCCGACCCCCATGGTAAAATAACTCCTCGATCGTGTGAGGTGCCTCGAGGCCGAGAAAGGGACACCCCCGACACATGCTTGGGGCGGACCTAGTCCGGGGCCGTTCACAAATCGGATCAACTTTTTCCAGCACGGCAACACAATCAAGCCGTTGAAGATCCCCCTCGATACCAAACAGACCGACCCGATAAACCATCTCAACAACTTCCAGTCGGCCGTCTCCTTCTCGAGCCTGACCGACGAGGCCAGCTGCTTGGTTTTCAGCTCCACCCTCACCGATGCAGAGATCAACTGGTTCTACCGACTGGAGCCCGGCTCTGTGGACTCCTTCGCACAACTCACTAAGGTTTTTCCGAATTTATTCATGATCCAGACTGACAGGCTCTTCTCCGCCGAGGATCTTTTCCTCTTGAAGCAGGGAGAAACGGAGACGCCGCGCGCATACGCCGCTCAGTTCAGTCTGGAGTACCCCGGTGCACCGAGTCCGACGATCGGACAGCTTTCACGGCATTCAAGGGCGGTTTGTGCGAGTCTCAATTCAGGTACGATGCACATACTCAGGGTTGGACTACTTATAATGAACTGATGAAATAGGTAGCCATCCACGCCAAGGCAGAGCTGTTACCCGGCAAGGGCGGTGCATCAACGGTCGGTACATACCGGCCTAGCACTGAGAACTCGGTCGACACATATCGACCGAGTCACACCCAGCAGCAGTCGACCCCCCAGCAGGCCGCATCGGGATAGACTCAGCACCAGAGCTCCCCGAGCGGCAAGAGGAAGGATTACACTCCCTCTTACGGCTCGGGAAAGAAGGGCAGGAACTAGAACCACCAGGGGTCCCACCAAGGACAGGGTCAGTGTGACAATCGGCCCAACGAGCAGCGCACCGAGCGAACCCTCCCTCGGTCCAAGTACGAAACCTATACGATATTAAACACATCGTATGAGAACGTACTGATGAATGTGGAGAGCATGATCCCCAAACCGACCTGGACTCCCAGCGCGAGCCGGCAGGCGAAAAACACTAGCGTCTACTGCCAATACCATAAGTACAACGGTCACAGCATCGAAGATTGCTTGTATTCTGGCAGCATTCTGGGCCCCACGCCTCGTCGGTGTACCCTCCACCGAAACGCCACCGTCTACCGAGGAGCTTTGTTATTCCCCTTCGTCGTAGTCCTGCACTTCGTTGGATTGGCTATCCCTCTCGAACATTGCTCCACTGCGAGCAGGCAATACAGACAAAAGCAAATCTCTTGAACACCGACCTGTGTTTTACCAGGATTGACCCGTGTCCGAACCCCGGTTCATCCACAGTTCATCCCCCAGAAATAAACGAAAACAACGCAAAGAACAGCCAATGGGGAGACGAACGCCTTACCTTATGCTTCGCAGACACAATGTCCTCGCCGGAGCTTGTACCACCGTAACAGGTTATCGGAATCCTCGCCGGAAATCGCCTACACCAAAGACACAGAACGCACCACCATGTTGCACGAAGATAAAAAGGGTAAAAATGCTTTTTTCATCCAGTATTTATAGGCCCGGGTCTGTAATCGAAGCATCGCCTTATTCTGCGTGACATTTATTACCCTAAACAGCTGTCCCCCACGGGGCACTCGTGACCATAAATGCCGCTGCCAACCAACGGTCGGGAATACCAACCGTCCACCGACCGACACGCAACACAGACGGCTCCTCGATTCCTTCAACTGTCACGTCCGCTGACCCATGACATAGGTGGCTCCTCGACTATCACACCTATTGGCGTCTTCTCCCGCCCGCACCGACCGAATCATGACGTCTCGGTCTACCACCCTCAATTTGTCACCAGCTCATCCGCTCGTTTCAATCCCTCGCATGGGGGACTTGGGGGACTGAAGGCATGTACTTCTGGTCTGGGGCTCTCTTTTTTTACAAGTCCCCAACCGAGAAATTCCACCTCGGTCACGAACTTGGGGGACTTCTGTTCATACCATATCGGCCCAGACCGAGCTTGAAGCCCATACTGACTACTGGCCCAGCCCATTTCCGAAATAGCACCAGTTCGGACCAGTCTTGGAGGCCCAACCCTCTACCTGGCTCCGCGTGTCGGCCCAGACCGACCTAGAGGCCCAGCCCTCTTCCAGACACCATGCCACCGGCCGGCTCCAGAGGACCAACTCCTGTCGGTCGGTGCGTCGGCCCAGTGCCACCGCCTAGCACAAGCCCAAGGGGTCCAGGCCCACTCACACGGATAAGTCCCACTCGGTCTGGATGGCACCTCCACGTGTCAGTCCCACAACGAATTGATATTTGTCCCACATCGGGAAAATACAAATATTATATTCGCCGCACTCATACAATAGGGGTCCACTTGTCGTACAAAGGTAACTAAGCAATTTATTGTTTACTATTACTTTTACAGTATATTTTCTGCTACCCTCTAAACCTTATACCGACCACTGACTTGGGCGTCGGAGTAACTTTGGGCCGGAACCACACCGGTGCCTATACTCTCACCGACCGACCAGTTTCCTTCCTTTTCAGGTTCACACAGGGCACGTGGCAGAGCAGCATTTGCTCCCTAAGTTGACACATTTCGTGCATCAACAAATAGAATAAAATTAGAAAAGAAAGATACTGAATTCTTGGGAATGTATATTAAATCAGATGCAATCCAATTAAAGGAACATGTATCTAAGAAAGTAAGGGAATTTCCGATACACAGCCTTCATTCCGACGTTCTTTAATGGTCAATTGATTTGAAGAGTGTGTTAGGTAAAATGAATCTGATGTCGCCATCTATTACGGAGGCAAACGCTTGGAAAACAAAATAATAAATAAGGAAATAAAATATGTCAAAATTTATTGAACTCGAACAAATAGTACTTTTCATGTAATTAAAAAGAGCACTTGAATTAGGGAGCGCTTGAGAATTGAGATCTTAGATTCAATTTCTGGGATTTCACATGCAACTTCTTCCATGGCCACATGAGTACATGACCATGAATAAATCTAATTAAGTGCAAGAAGCAGGCCTAAAAATGATAACCAAAACACCATGAAAACAATGACATTATGCATCCATAATTTAACAAGAAAATTTTGTCATTGCAAAAAAAGTTGGGGGAGATAACGAATACAAACAAGTACACATACATAGACGACATTTTCATCTAACTCTGCATGCTGCAGGGCCTCCTGGGGAATAATTCGGGTTCGGAGATCGACAAGCAACCCCTGGACCTACATTGTTAGAAAACCGGCGACGCATTCGATAGTCAGGGATTCTGCTCATGGCAAAGGGAGTACCAATAGTTGACGATTCACTTTCGTTACAACTTTGTAGAGGTTCCAAAGTTTCAACTACGTCACTCATTAAGGGCCTTGCTTTCGGGTTTTGGCTGAGGCAGTAGTATGCTAAGCTGCAGGCTTTCTGCGCTGCCCTGAGTGAGTACTGATTATCCAGCCTAGGGTCGATTATTTGTTGCAACTTTCGCTTGTCATTCAGTTTAGGCCGTGCCCAATCTACTAAGTTTTGTTCCCTACTGGGTCTCGTCTTGTCAACAGATCTTCTTCCTGTCAAAAGCTCAAGAAGAACGACTCCAAAGCTGTATACGTCACTCCTGGCAGTCAGGTGGCCTGCATTTCATGTGGAATTCATTTAGAAAAGCAGCACAAAAATCTGGCACAAAGTTGTATAATTTGAATGCAAACGAACAAAAAAAAAAACTAGAGGCATGGACAGCAAGTTGTTCATTTGAAGACTAGAGGAGGCATGGACAGCAATTTGTTCATTTGAAGAGGAGATAATTAAAGGTCAGATGAACATAGCAACAATCTCAAGTTCAAATCTCTGTAAGTAACTTGTTACTTCAATGATAAAAGTAGGAGTGTTTCTATTGCTTATGGCGAGAGTTTGAATCTTATGCTATCTACCTGCATGCGTTTCACAGTTTGTATACATTCAAATGAAAACTGACCAAATACTTCTAAAGCATGGAAAGAGTTGAACTCAGACTGCATTGAAGCTGCCAAGCACCTACGAATTCAATGCCAGTTGATATAGAAGCCAAGAAATTATGAAAATGTTTTAACAGAATGTGCAGTGAGCCAAGAAGTTAGTAATACTGTAGAATACGGTAGATTATATGAATTCTGAAGCAATGTTGAATCTCTAAGACTATGTAGCACACTCATTCAGGTTCGCCACAAGAAGAGCTACTCAATGCTCTAGATCCGCCTCCCAAAACCTTCTTTGGCGGTACCAACGCCAGTTGTAGCCTTCCATTTCCTAACCAATGAATCTAGAAACGTGACTATGTTTCAATCGTGAAAGGATGAATGAACCTAAAAATAATAATTCCAGAATGATACTATATATTTCACTAGTTAAATGTTGTTCCTTTATGGAGGAAAATATTCGTGATTTGTTTTGCGCTCAACTAGTTCAATTAAAAGCCTAGTCATTATGTTCCAACTGCTACCAACAGTTTAATAAAATCAAGCATTTCCAACATGCAAGAACTCCTTACCAGTCATAACATACTCAGGAGCTGCATATCCATAGGTGCCCATAACTCGAGTCGAAACATGGGTCTCATCCCCTTGAGGTCCAGCTTTAGCAAGCCCAAAATCAGAAAGCTTGGCAGCATAATCCTGCAAACGCATCCAAGCTGTGAGACTCACAGAAGCTTGCATGCCCCATTCACATACATTTTGTACAGAAACTACTATCAAGCTCAAGAAATGAAAAATGCTTACAGAGTCCAACAAGATATTAGAAGTTTTGAAGTCTCGGTAAATGACCGGCCTTTCGGCATTGTGAAGAAAAGCAAGTCCCTTGGCAGCACCCAGAGCAATCATCATTCTCGCTCCCCACGACAATGGGACAGTAGCCTCTAAAATGTTCACAAAACTTTAATCAGCAACAATAATTTATCAGAACCCACAAAGGAAAGTTACAAATTTGAAGATTATAAGCTCAATTACTCCGGAACAAGTGATTCTCAAGGCTCCCTCGAAACATGAACTCGTATACAAGCAATCTGTGATCGTCCTCGCAGCAATAGCCAATCAATTTAACGAGATTAGGGTGGCGGAGCTGGCCGAGAAAGTTGACCTCCGTCAGCCACTCGCGGTGGCCCTGAAGGCCCTCTTTGTTAAGAACCTTGACGGCGACAGGCAAAGACTTGAGCCCAACTCTCACATTCTCGTCAATGTAGCCCTTGTACACAGTCCCGAACCCGCCTTCCCCCAAAATGTAGTCGGAGCGGAAGCTCTTGGTGATGGTCTCGAGCTCGTAGAGCGTGAAGGCGATGACGTGCGTGTAGAGCACCGCATTCTTCCGCGCGTCCTCGAAGTTGCGTGGGGTTGAAGGATCACTCAGATCTGAAATCGACCGACTGTGATTCTGCTTCTGGTTCTTCACCGATGAAGACAAAGTGCTATGCTGCTGTACTGCTCAATCAAACAAAAAAGCTACAATCTTTAGCAATCACAACAAAAATAGAAAAATAATATCTGGGTTCTGAGAATCTGAACAAAACAAGCACACACCTTGAGCATTAGTTACCACAGCTGATTCCTCCCTCGTCCCACAGTTTCCCATCTTGACTTAATTTAACCTTTACAAGCAGAAGCACTATTAGCAGAAGCGGAGAGTAAAATCCACGGCTTTTGATGACGATGAAGAAGTTGAGCTACGACTCTGCAGGTGGTGCAGAGTTTCATTCTTCGGTGGCTTTCTTCGCCTCCTCTCAACTTTTTCTAACTTTTTCCAGCTTTTTACCTTCCCCTTTCTCTTTTCTTTCTGTCTCTCTCACACACTGCTCTTGACACTTAATTAGTAAGTAATCACTATTTAACTAAGAGGAAGCAAATTATGTACTCATATTTACGCTTTTAATTAGAAACATTTACAGCATTTAAAAAAGGGGTAAGAAAAATCCTAGTTCGTTCTCCAAGTGGAAGTGCTTCAAGGTTCAAACTTTAACAGTTTAACAGACCAAAAAAAAAAAAAGTTCAAACTTTAAACTGACATGCCTTCTTTCACCTTAAACTCTGTGATGAGAGCTTTGATGGTGATGGACCTGTGGCTGTGGATCTCCTCCTCCCTCCTCTTCGCTGTTGTGTACAGTTTGTGGGACCACTTTTCTCTTCCAATTATGTATTTTTATCCTTATAATATTAATACCAGATAGATTTCGTTTCGCTGTCAATTGGGGTAAAAGACTGGAACTTGGAAAAGGCCCAAACTGAAAATTTGGATCTTGGGCCAGAAGCCCACTGACCAACAACCCACTTTCATCACCTTAGCCATCATGGCCTTATCCAGAATCCCTGGTTGGTTCTTACCTCATAGGTAAGGAAAAAGAAGAGAAGAGAAGCAGAGATTTTGGTGTATGGTTTGGGAATGGCGATGGCATTGGCAACGGCAACTGGGTCAGTGGAGAGTGTTAGCAGCAGATGGAGCATGGTGTCTTTGAGGTCGGCACTTCCGTCACCACGAGGGAGATGTACGGTGTCTGCATCGTCGTCTTCTTCTCCATGTGGGTATCGGAGTCTGCGACTCGACGTCAGTCTCAACCAGTCTCTCCACAAACGCCAACAGCATTTCGGGTTGTTCACGGGTCTCTCCCCCTCAAACCCCCTTCTCTTGCTTGGCGTCGCGGGTACCACTCTCTTCTTCATCACTTTCATTTCGTTTTATTGTTTATCACTTTCATTTCGTGTTATTGTTAAAGTTTCTGGTATGAATGAAATAGAGGGATAGAATTGGAGGAGGAGGCAATTGGGTTAGCGAAATTATGCATCTTTCGGTATTATTTGAGCTCAATTTTGTAGTTTTGTATGTATTCAGTTCAATTTTTCAGCCACACTTAGTGTTCAATTTTCACTTTTCACTCATATATTTAGTTTTTTTTTTTTAAATATAATGCAGGTTGTTTTGGGTCTTAATAATGGGAAATCCATGCTGCATTGTATTTTTTATTTTATTTTATCGTACTTTCATGCCAAGATTGGTTCCTTCCCCATATTTGTAAGATTAACTCTATGTGGCTATGTTTAATATGTGCTTTCATAATTTATTTTCTATGTTTCTAACCTTGAAGGACTGTTAACTGTTTTTCTCTGTCATCTCGCAGACAATTCAAGTTTTGAACATAACTTCACCATCATTGATAATGGTGGCCGAATATTTGCTATGAGACATGGCAGACGAGTGCCTAAGCTTAACAGGCCTCCTGATCAAAGAAAGGCGCTTCTGCGAGGCCTCACTACTCAGCTTCTTAAGTATGGCCGCATCAAGACCACCCGAGCAAGGGCAAGTGCTATGAGGAAGTATGTTGACAAAATGATTACGCTGGCCAAAAATGGGTCTCTTCATAAGAGGAGACAGGCTCTTGGCTTCATCTACGAAAAACAGATTGTTCATGCTTTGTTTGCAGAGGTTCCAGACAGATATGGGGAAAGAAATGGTGGTTACACAAGAATTATTAGAACATTGCCAAGGCGAGGAGACAATGCACCCATGGCATACATTGAACTTGTGTAGGTCTGAATTCATGTCCATTTTGAACTTGTGTAGGTCTGAAGTCATGTTAATTCTACTTCGCACATTGATTTGAAATCTTGTCTTCTTGTCATCATGCTGGGATTGTATGGATATTTTAACAGCTTTAATTTATAATCGATATGCATTAGCATCCTATAATTATGCTTGTTCTCATGTTTTCCCATATGGGTTTGTAAATCCGTAACTCATTGATATGTCAGTTGATTCAGAATGGTTTGATATGCAGTCCTTTTCTTTCCCTTTTGGGTTTTGCTCCTTACTGAGTAGAGATATGTCTGTTTGTTTTGTTCATTTTTTGCCAGCCTCTTCTGATCTTACCTTTACTACGTTAGTCTTCCATGTAAATCTAATCCCCCTTTGCATATGGTATTAATGTTTCTTCAAACCTCTCAAAGGATGTTTTTGCAAACCTCTTGCATCACTTTTGTGTAAAATCATCCATCTTAGGATAAACATTTCACTTCATCTATGCTGGTTCATTTACATTTTATTCGATCACTTGGCATTTTTCAGTGTAGTGTAACCAAATATAAATCTAGAGGTGCCTCTTTAACTCTTGTAGCTCCAAAATGTTTCTGCAGAAGTTGTACCGTGTGCTTATGCATACGTCTGGTATCATAAACTTTGAAAAAACATAGACCAACCTAAAGGTTTAAGCCGATTACTGGATCTACAGAATGCCTATTAGTGGATCAAATATGTCTAGTCATCTACACAGGACCATCGAGATCAAAGATTGATTGTCTCCCTTTCCTTAAACGCCTATTGAATGCTGGTTTTAGGATGGAATCATAAGATTATACTTTGGTAATAATTGATATTCATTCATTAGATTCAAATAGCGACTCCTATACTGTTTTGTTTTTCTTGTGTTGTTCATATCAGTTAAACTGTATAGATGATTCATACGTTAATCTTAAGTCTCCTAGCTAGCTCACTATGTCTTAATGTCATTGTCATGCATTTGGTCAACATCTCTCCAATTTTAGTTGTTTGGAAGTTGGAACCAGTGTAAAACGATGGAAAATACTAGCCCCCAGTTTTTCACATGGTTGTTTTTTACCAGTTACTATTTACCTTATCAAATTGAAAATGATATGCTTTGCTGTTAGTTTTTATGCTTCCTGCTCAAGTTACCACTTTTACAGTAAGTAATACGTGTATGCTTTTTACCACAGTTAACTATTTACCTAATCAAATTGAAAATGATATGCTTTGATGTTAGCTTTTATGCTTCCTGCTCAAGTTACCACCTTTCCAGTAAGTAATACTCGTATGCTTTGCCATTAGTTCTTATGCTTCCTCTTCCTTTTCATGTCTGACTCTCTGAGTGCATCTTTTGCTTTGTGCTTAAAGTCTTGCCTGTATATATTGACAGGGCGCCAAGTGCACAACACCCAAGTGTTTTGTGGATGCAAAATTTTGCTTAGAATGATTTGTGGTCAATTTTATTTGTGATCAACAGTGGAATGAAAAGGACTTGATATGCTCTCATCTCCAATACGCAAGTAGACGTTTAGTCCCTCTCGGCGCATGACAATCAGATACTGCGTATTTTGCTTAAGAACCCAGATCGTTGTCATTGTTTATGCTCTTTAGCCGCACTTTGGTTTTGTGGGTTGAGTCGGCTGAGGGCTGGACCACTTGTATGAAACATGAGGTCTTTGTCCAACACATGCTTTGTATGATATGTTTGCAGGATCGGTGTGATATTTTTGCCAGGGTGGCTCATCTCTTCCAGATTCAGAAAACATGGATATCTATTAATAGAAATAATAGGGATTTGCCAAGTATAACCTTGGCACTGTTCTTTGTGACCAAATTAGAAAACTCTCTTCTAGAATTAGGAGAAAGTCTTCACACTATTTATGACTTTTGTTGCATAAAAACTGGTTCTTTTAATAAATTTCTCTGGACACTTGTTCGGCTAGAGCCTGTCTAAGAGTTGAATACTGTCTTGACGGAAAAAAAGAGTTGAATAGTTTAATAAATAAATATATTCTAGTATTTCATTCTTAATAGCATTGGGATTTGACATAAAGTAAAGTTGAGAAGAATACCGTTACTTTTTAGTAGTCGGAAATTTCAAGTAGTAAGCAATTTTTTAGGGACATTTGTATATATGTTCCCTTCATTTTACGTTATTTATAAGAAATGTCCTTAACATTGCTTTTTAGATTGAGGGGTCTTTAAGTATGTTCGAATTAGTAGTCCTAGTCCATCCATTACGTTTTTCATTAAAATGATGCACGTGCACGGCATGTGAATGAGCAATAAGGGCACATAAGGCATTTCAGTTCAGATGAACTGAGACGTCGCTTCAATAATAACGAAAACAAGTCGAGGGATAGTGCGAACATGACAGAGCAAGCATGAGGATTTGAATTTCAGAGTACGAAAGTAAAATGGTTGTTCCAATTCATGAAATAAGGTTCAAATTTTGCTTAGTTAGGTGTTGCATTTTGATATTAGTGTGGTTTTAGATATCGAGAATCGTTTCTGAGTTTGCGAATACTAGGGCTCGCTTCTACTCATGTCGGGATATCAGTTTTGTTGGCATCATAACATACCAAAGCACGAAAAGTGGCATAGAGTGAAAATTTTGATATTGGTTGTTATATTACAAATTCCCTTTTTTTCATTATTTTTTGTTCTTGGATACGGTCGTTCAAGGTATGGTTTTCACTTAAAATTATCATCACCTGGGATTTTTGACCCAAGTAGTGGCGGTGGTTGTAAGAGAAACCACTGAAAAAATAGGGTTGTTGACGATGTGTGTTTGTGAAATCCCTGCTTAGGAAGCACAATGCCAATAACAAATAGAGAGTTGATTAATATAGTTTGTTTGTTTTTAGCTTCACCGTGTTGTGCAAATATTAGTGTAACGACCTATTCCAAATTTTTGGGATTAATTAAGATTAAATGACGATTGGCCTCACTAATCGGAGACTAATCGGGAATTAGTTGATGATTATTGGACGTTCAGGGCAAAACTACAATTTTGCTCCTAAACGAGGGCAAAAAATTTACTTTTGACCGGGAAGGTCCGAGGCACGATGACCGAGGACCATTACGTAGATCGGGTCGATACGAGTCCGTAGACAGGCGGCATGTCGAAATCGAACGTTCGACGAAAAAATTACAGTTCACGGAAGACTTCGGGAAGTATTTGAAGTAACACGTTTTACGTGGCAATTGGTCGACTTTTGTCCTCAGTGGGCCCAGATATTTTGAAACAGGCCCAATGGATGAGTGACAAGTGTCACTCATCCATTGCTCCCATTACACAGATACATGCATATATTTCCCTTTCTTTCCATTTGATCAACCCAGCCCAAAACCCATGAAAACCCAGACCCCATTCCTCCCTAAACCTATGTTAATCGAGTGAAAGGCTGAAGATGAGTGGGAGGATGAGACGGCGACGTTGAGAGGTGACAGAACCACCGTGGACGACGATGGAGCCACCGGGAAACAGGTAAACTCGTAACCCCTTTTTAATTCGAATTTTGGATTTTCGATTTTAGACGTTTGGGGCTGCTTCTGATGATTTGATGATGTTTTGGGAGGTTTGTACGATCGTGTGGGGATGAGTTTGAATGGAGGAGGATGGCTATGCGGCCTGGACAGAGGCTGGGAAAATAGGGCCATGAAGTTCGATTCAAACAGGTATCCTCTAGGCCATTTTACCTGTTTTTGAATCCATATATCAATATGAAATTAAGCGACAAAGAGGTAGGAATTGAAATGGATGAAAAAGGATGACAAATGAGGGAGTTATAGCCCTGGACCGATCACGCCGGTTCGGTAGGACCGGCTGTGTAAGGACCCGTCTCGGGAGTTGGAATTAGCGAAGTGATTAGCAACTGATTAGCTGAGTTAATCGGTGTTTAGTTGGGTACTGTGGGATGTCTGGTGTAGAATGACAATTTTGCCCCTAGTTTGGACAAAAAGTTGACTTTGAGTTCGGTCTGTCAATTGGGTATTGACCGATGACCGTGACGTAGTTCGGGACGTCACAAGTTCGTAGACAGGTGGCACGCCCGATTCCGACGTCCGAGGAGGAAGTTATGACGTTCGGAAGGTTGAGGGCACTTTCGTAAATTGGTTAACCAAAAAGGGAAAAAGTTAACTTTTTGCATGACAAAGTTTCTACACGCAACCCGAGGATCGTTAAGAAGGTCTCGAAGTCCTGAGTATAACGACAGGAGGCACGTGTCAATTAGAGTTCGAATAACGGAGTTATGAGACTAGAAATACGAAGGGTAAAATGGTAATTTGTACAATTGAGGATAAATTGGTCATTTACAGCCTAGGGACTTGTGTGCAATGGGTATTGGACACTTGGCAGCTGTTGGATAAGGAAGCCACATGATTTTGGCACGTGGCCCTCTCTGGATGGGCTTAGAAGCATCGTCCACCGCCTTGAACCCGTTTAAACCGAGCAAGTGTGTGTGCACGGGTTTAAGGTTAACCGTGGAAAAAACAGAGACCAATCGACTATGGTGAGTGAGGGAATCATGTGTGAGTTCTTTGTGATGGAGAGTGAGTGCTCAGTGTGGTGAGGGGAAGGTGAAATTGTGGTGGAGTAGCCGTGAAGCCGTCGTGGACGGTGGGTTTCGGGTTATGAGAAACATAGGACAACACAGCCATGGATTCAAACTCTTCAAATCCCCATCAAGTATTGTTGATTTGTGAACAAAAAATGGGAAGAAGGATGAGACAAACTCATTAGAATGGAATTTAGAACCTGAGATGGACAGTAAGGCCCAAACCAGGAACTTTTTGCTTTGAATTCGATCATGGTGGATTGAAATTGAATGGCTAATGCTTTAATTGTTGCTTTGGGTGTGATTTTGGAAATCAAAATGGACCATTTGGGCTTGAAACCACAAGCAATGGTGGCCTGGAACTTGGAAGTAGAGAGGAGCAATTTTGGAAGGGAGAAACTCAAATAGGAAGGTACGATCAGGACTTAAATTCGTGATTTTATTGTCTGGATTAGTTAGAATTAAGAGGACGATTTGAATAGACTAAAAATGGGACGAAACGAAGCAAGAAAAACAGTCGAACTGCTCACGCCGGTCCGGTCTAGCTGGACCGGTTCATCCCAAGGTTGAAGATGAAAGTAGTCGCGCGTGAGGCCCACGCGCTACCCCTTTGGGCGGCGCGTGAGGCCCACGCGCTACCCCTTTGGGCGGCGCGTGAGTCCCACACGCAGCCCCTTTGGGTGGCATGTGTGGGCGCGTGGTATGGGTTTCGAGGGAGGTTCCAACATGACTTTTAAAGTATTCGTTGTAACAAACATTTTGGCGCTAGTTTCGAGTCAATCGGACATCGGCTCGATATGTTTCGGGTTGTCCGAAGGTTTTAGGGCTCGGTTAAAAATAGTCAAAAATACGGGAAAATTATGGGACTTTAGTATGACCTTTGTGAAGTAGTTGGTGACCTCGTTATGGGATTTGGACAGGTTCGGGAAAGCCGAGGATAGCGGAATGGCTGGGAATGACGTAAGTGCGCGCGTATCGAGGCGACGACGGAACGGTCTGTTAGTGGACTTTGCTTTCTAACTCTTGATGCATGCATATATGTTATACTATTTTTTCATACGTGATTCTATGATTTGATTTATGATTGTGATGGTTTATGATTTTTGCAAGTTTTTCGAGGAAATTACGGAAGGTCACGTTTTACGATAAGTTGATGGATATTGTGATTTGAACCTGGTTTTAATGATTTGATTTCGGGATTTGAAATACGATTTCATTTCAAAGAAAGTAAAAGGATTTTGGAAAGTGTTTTCGAGCTTGAAACCCATTTCAGAAAAGTGGTTTTGAGAAATGTGATTTCGGGTTTTTGAATCGGATTTCTGGATGACGATTCGGGATTCGATTTGGGACTTGAAGTGGATTTCTAAGTTTGGGTTCGGAATGGTTATTCCGGATGCTAGCTTACGGAATAATAGTTGCGGACTTGAAGCTGGAAAGGAGATGGATAAGAGTTCTAGGTTTGGATTCGGGATCTTGAGGAGATTGCGGATTCAGATTCGGAAATGGAAAAAGGTTTTCAAACGGTTTTGGATTGGATTTGTTGGATCTAGTTATTGGGTTTAAAGACTCGGATTATATTTGACGGGGGACTGGCCCGGATTGGGTTTAAAGACCCGGATTGAGTTTAAAGACTCGGGTATTGATATTTCCCCCGTAGGCCTGTTGAGTTTAAAGACTCGGGAGTTTAAAGACTCGAATTATATTGAGGCCTGGATTGAGTTTAAAGACTCCGAAGTTTAAAGACTCAGATAGATCCAGCAGGTTCGATGAACGGAAATGTGGTATGCGTTTCAATAATGGTTTTCTGAGGTTTTGGGCTATGCCCGGATGAAATGGTTTTCGATGGTTTTGGGCTGAGGCCCGGGATTTAAGAAAAAGGAAAATGTGTTTGGTTTTCGTACATGGTTTTATGACATACCTTTGATATGCATGCATTGGTTTTTGAAACGGAGGGTATAAATGTACCTGTTTTATGAACTGTTTTCAAACATATTCTTTATTTTTGTCCACTCACAGTCTTTTCGTGTTTTCGATACCCTCCAGGTTGTTGCGGAGCGGGCTGTTGGTCGACGATGACGAAGACATCACACCCGAAATCCACAGTAGTTTTGACGCACTCTGGGAAGTCTAGATACTTTAAGGATGATTCGATCGACAATCCCTTGTTCGACTTACGTGTCACATGGAGGTTGGATGTCTGTTTAACCTTCGTGTCATGCGTAAGTTAGACGGGAGCAGGGTTTAGCCCTTAATACCGGGGGATTAGGGGTGGGCCCTGTCAGGCTGACCAGTAAGCTGGTTCAGACCAGTTCCTTGGAGGTTGAAGACGCACTATAGCAGGCACGTGAAGCCCACGTACAGCGCCTTTATGGGGCACGTGGGGGCGTTTTTGGGGAAGTTTTAAACATGTGAAATCATCTTTTCGATGTAACAAATATTTTGGACAAATTTCGAATCAATCGGACATCATTTCGATATAGTTCGGAATGTCCAAAGGTTTAGGATCGAGTTTTAAAATGTTGAAAAATTCGAGAAAATTACGGGAATTTAATGGAAGCATATTGAAGTGGTTAGTAACCTTAGAGTATGAGTTGGACAGGTTTGGGAATCCCGTAGATAGTGATTGGCCCGGAGAGACTTATGGCGTGCATATCGAGGCACAGCTTGGACGGTCTGTGAGTGGACCTTGTTTTCTAAATTGATGCATGCATAAATTTTTTACATGTTTTATATCCATGTTTTGTGATTCCTTGAGTGCATTTGATTGTGTTGTTTTGGTATGTATGTATTTGCACGTATTTCAAGGTTTATGGTTTTGTGCTGTACTTATACGTGCTGGTATTTCAATGATGATTTGATGGAAATGCATTTGATTTGGAAATATGGAATCGGGAATGAGACACATTTGAATGGACACCATCGGACTTGGAGTCCATTTGATTTAATGAGAAATCGAGCTGGAGGCCCATTTGAGTTATATGATCGGGCCTGGAGGCCCCGTTGGTTTACGAATTCGGGCATGAGGCCCAGTTATGGTTTATAAATGTGATTTCAAATTCGGAGACCCTAGAATGGAATTTGAATTTGAGAAATTGGATTTGTGGATTTGTGATGGTTTTATGGAAAACCCGGGCGTAGCCCTTTGAACGGTTTTGAGATGAATTGTGAAACAGTTTTCCGTATACCATCTTCACGAAGGGTTGCCCTCCAGACGTCCCGTAGTATCCGGGAGTAGTCACGGGGCATTGCCTGCGATGGGTCATTGCACGGAGCGACCAGTCCGTATAGTAACTCAGAAGCAAGATTGCCAGAGGTTAAAACCTCCCCCCAGGGAGGGTCATTGATTTGCGGGTCATTGACCTGGGTGGACCCTATGGAGACTTGGGATTTGAGACCCTGAGTAGCACGCGTAGCTTGGAACCGTGACAGTGGTGTTGATTGTGACATCTGGGATGTCAGGCATCAGGGATGCCGAGGATTGGTTTTGGGCTCAGACCCACATGTATTGGTTTTTAGCTGAGACCCATATGTATTGGATTTGGGCTGAGACCCACGTGAATTGATTTGGGCAGAGTCCCTACGGATTTGGTTTTGGGCTGAGTTCCCATATACTTTGGTTTACGGTTTTGGTCTAAGGCCCTAATGATTTAATAAAACAAATGGTTTGATTAATGGTTTTCGAATGCATGCATGCTTTTTAGTGAAGGGCATAAATGTCTTTTTATGAAATGTGTATTATTTAAACTATGGATTTTCGTCTACTCACAGCTTTCAATGGTTTTAATGCCCTTCAGGTTGATCGCGGATGCAGGCTATAGCAGAGACCGAGACATCACACTCATCCTCCGATCCTGGTGTACTCTGGAAGCCCCGGTTGGGCTGAGGTTCGAATGATTCCTTGTCCCGCATTAATCCCGGGGGATTTGCGACGGATCCTGTCATTAGTGTGTAGTGCCGATGTAAGTTATTTGATTTTAGGTTTAAGCATGAAAATGATATAAAAAAAATTTTATGTATGGTTATCTAAGTTGATTTATATAGTTGCTTAATATACTTGATACTTGAAAGATATATTATTTCTTAGTTTTTAGCAGTGATGTGGAGTTAAAGGATGACAAAAGAAGTTTAAATTGGCAGATAAAATAGAATGTTGCACTACAGAATTGCACCATTTTGGAATGATCGAATGGAAGTTACAGAGGTGGAAAGTTATGTTATGATGATAACTGTGTTGTTGATAAATTTTCTTTGGTGGAATTAAGGAGGTATGCAATTGAACTAGGATATCAAATAAACCTTACTCAGTCTGAAACTAGTTTGAAGATATTTTACATTGAGGAAGGTAAGGGGGTGAAAGGTCAGTGAAGGGGGCTGTGGATGATGGGTGCATACCTAGGATGGTAGCAAGTGTGTCAGCTGATTGGGTTATCAATGTGTATTTCCATGATCCATCCGATAACAACACAATTCTCAATGAAGACTTTGATACATATTGGGCCAACTTGGGTTGTGCTGAGGTTGGGGGTGATGGTGATAATGAAGACAGTTATGATGAAGAGGATGACCATATATTTGAAGACTCTAATTATGGGGTTAGTGACGATGATCTTAATGCACAAGCTGCAGGCAAACAGAAAGTTGCTGCCGTAGACCCAGATTGGGTACCTTCCATAAATACAGGAGGGGAGATATCATCATGTAAGAAGGGGATGGGGAGCTTGTTTCTGGTAGTGACAAGGAAGATGCAGAATCTTCATTGAAGAAAGATGTCTAATGAGAGGGATTGGAAGATGAAATCTGTCAAGAAGTTCAAGAAGCGTATAGATCTCACTAACCCTATTTTCAGATTGGGAATAAAGTTCTCAAATAGACAAGAATTGAAGAAAGCTATAAGGGAGTATGCCATTTTGAACGAGAGGAAAATCACTTTTCAAAATAATGACACGATAAGAGTTAGAGCAGTGTGTACAGAGAACTGGAACAATTGCAAGTTTTTCATTCTCAGATCAAAGATTGATAAAGAAGATGACACTTTTACAATCAAAACTCTGCAGTTAGAGCATGAGTGTCCAAGGCTTAACAAGTTCATATATGCTAACTTGAAATGGTTGTTGGAGAGATATGCTAATAAGTTCAAAATAAACCCCAAATGGGGTGTCAGTGCATTTCAAGGGGAGATCCTAGAGTAGGATAAGATGATTGTGACTGGGAATCAGGTTTACAAATCTAAAAAAATTGGCCAATTTTTTTATTGAAAGGTAGCTAAAAAGAGTAATATTCAATGTTCAGGGACTATGCTGCACATTTGAAAATAGCAGACAATGATTGACACGACCCATCCCCAATCCCCCCTGGATTTAGGGATGTGCCATGCTCCCGTCTAACCCACGTGCGACACGAAGGCAAGACACTCGTCCAACCTGCATGTGACACGCAGACTAGAAAAGGGATCCCAAGTCAACGATCTAAAAATGACTTCTGGCTTTCTAGAGTGTGCAATAACCACCGTGGATCGTGTGTGATGTCTCAGTCTCACCAACCGCCAGCATCCGCATCAACTTGAAGGGCATCGTAAAACCAGAAAATATGTGAGTGGACAAAAATAAATAAGTTTATCAAATACATTTTATCAGAAAAGACATTTATACCCTCCACGTAAAAACCAATGCATGCATTCGAAAATCATTTCGTTTTCAACATAAGAAAACCGTTTATAAAACCCAAAGCTTTTCCTTTCATCAAATCATTGGCCATAGCACAAAACCATAAATCAAAACCAAGTCTGGGAACTCAGCCCAAAAATCTAAGATCCAAATCACGTGTAAAACCGTAAATCCAATCATCTGGACCACTGCCCAAAACATATGAAAACCATATGAAAACCATCATGATATCACATAAATCCAAAACACATTTCCATCAATCAATCTAACATGTTGGATCTCATATCAAGGAGTCTTTGAACTCAATATCAGTCCGAGTCTTTAAACTCAATCAAGTATTCCCGGGTAATGAACGAGTCTTTAAACTCAAATCACATATAGGGCCCTCCCTCATCACAATCAATCACTGAGTCTTTAAACCCAAAACCAGATCCAACAAATCCAATTTAAAACCATTTTATCAAATCCAAATCCATAAATCCATTTCCAAAACCATATCCGAAATCATCATTTTGAAATTAGAATCCAAATCCAGAAATCCGTCGAAAATCGCAATTAAACCGAAATCCGAAACCATATTTTATCGAAATGGGTCTCATGCCCGAATTCACTATCATAAAATCATTACCAAAACACAATACGTATAAAAAGTATAAAATCATCCATCAAAATCATCATCAAAGCATAGCTTCAACCATATCCTCGAAATACGTGCAATTACGTAAATCACATCGAAATACGTGCAATTATGTTAAATCATAAATACCGCAATCATATGAATCGAAATCATATATAGAAAACATATAAAACAGTTATGCATGCATCGAACTTTAGATATCAAATTCCACTCACAGACCATTCTCGATGTCGCCTTGATACGTGTGCAATACGTCTTTCTCGGCTAATCCATCGTCACCGGACTCTCGGACCTGTCCAAATCACATTCTAAGATCACTAACTACTTCAATAACCTCTCATTAAATCCGCGTAATTTTCCTGGATTTTTAAATATATTTAAACTCGATCCTAAACTTTCGGTCATCCTGAAATATATCGAAATGATGTCTGATCGACTCGAAACTAATCCCAAAATGTTCATTATATCGAATACTTAAATACTCATGTGTGACCGTGCCTCGAAATGAGGGTCCACGCACCCTCATGCGTCGCCCAAAGGCACTGCGCGTAGGAGCCGCACACCGACACTGTTCATCTTCAACCTTGGGTGAACTCGGTCCAATTCGGTCCACTGGTATTCGGTCCAACCCAACCGGCATGATTGGTTTTCGCCCATTTCTCCTTCGGTTTCAATCCTATCAACACCTATAGCTTCGTCTTAGTCTCTAGACTCAATCTACGGTTTCAAAATCATAAAAAAAACCATCAATTCTTACATGTTAGATCAGTGAACAGAGAACTCATAAACTCCTCCTCTGTTCCTCATGATTCCGGCCACCGTTGGCCTTCTCAGGCCACGAAATCGGTCCCAATCGATTTGTACGACCTCCAGAAGCATTTTCCAATCATCAATATCGGTTGAAAACCAAGGAATTATGAACTACCATGTTTGAATTACCAAACGTACCTTTCGTAGTTTCCATGGCCATTGTCCACGACGGCTCACTACGGTGGCACCACCACACTTGTCTCACCTTCTTCTTCCTTTTTCATTCACATATCACGGTCATTCGATGAGATTTGTGGGAGGTTTGGGTTCATTAACACACACCATATTCTATTTTCTCTCACTCGGTTCACCTTCACCGAACACACACTTGCACGACTTCTTCCCTTTTTAAAAACCAATTGAGGCGGTGTGGAGGCTTCCACAGCCTTCCAGACATAGGACAAGCGTCCTTGTCTGATTGGCCACACTTCCCAACGCAAAAAAATGACCAAATTACCCTTTAGGCTAAATTACCAAAATTCCCCTCAACTTTCAAGCCTCATAACTTCTCCATCGAACGTCGAAATCGAACGTGCCGCCTATCTACGGACTCGTGACGTCCCAAGCTACATCACAATCATCGGTCAAAGTTCGTTTGACAGCGCGAGTCAAAAGTCAACATTTCGCCCACCTCCAAGGGCAAAACGGTCATTTCGCACTGTCTGTCCGAAATCACTCAACTAATCACTGATTAATCTCACTAATCCTTCATTAGCCACTAATCTAATCCCAAAATTCGGGATGGGTCGTTACAAGGATAGTATAGTTTTCATAAAAATTGAAATGGGGGGTGATAATCCTATTTTCCAGAGGATCAATGTTTGTTTAGGTGGCACCAAGAAGGGCTTTTTGCAGGGTTATCGTTGGATTGGATGGCACATATTTGAGAGGGCCATACCTAGGAAATTTTTTAAGAGCAGTTGGTATGGATGGGAAAAATGGAATGTATCACATTGCCTATGCAGTAGTGGAAATTAGATCCATTGGAAATGGTTTCTGGAAATCCTTAAGGGTGATTTAAAGATTGAAAATCAATCAGCTTGTGTGGTGATAAGTGACAAGAAGAAAAGTTTAATCCCTGCTCTTCAAGCTGTGTTACCAAATATAGAGCATAAGATTTGTGTTACGCATTTACACAACAACTTAAAATCCCTATATCCTGGTATGACATTGAAGAATATATTATGGGAAGCAGTTAGGGCAACTATCAGACCTTGGTTTGATGCAGAGATAGAGAAAATGAAGCAACTTGATCCAGCAGCTTAGGAGTGGCTTCAAAAGATACATGCAAAGAATTGGAGTAGGTCTCATTTTCAATTATAATTTTTAAGTGTAATTTGTTGTTGAATAATCTGTGTAAAAGCTTCAATTCATGCATCATAGAAGCTAGAGAAATGACCATTTTGACTTATCTAGATAATATAAGGGTTTATTTGATGATGAGGTCAGTTAATAGAAGGGTTGCAGATAGAGGTTGGAAACAACCTATTAGACCTAGGGTGTTCATGACAGGACCCGCCCCGATCCCCCTGGGACCACATGGGGACGTGCCCTGCTCCCGTCTGACACCCAAAATAACGTTCCAATTTTAACCTCAAAAGTTCAAATGAATAAATAACCAAATAAAGTTATACATCAAATCCGAAATAAACTGATGTCAGACAAGGGATAAAGTTCCAAATTACAAATTGCGAGCACGACTCTAAAATAAACCTGCGGGCAAACCACCCAACAGGAGATCAGGTACGCGGAAGTAGATCTATGCCTCTGCCTCAGGATCCTCATCTACCTCAGTAGCACAACCTGGAGGGTTTACCAAAACATTAAGGGTGAGTGGGCCGAAACTCAAGTTTATAAAACCGTTTAATAAGTAAAACATATAATTTACCCCTCCGTTTTCCAAACATGCATGCATCAGAATTTAAAACCATAAATTATATAATATGAATCATAAGGCATGTAATAAAACCATAAACATAATTTTAACCACTGCACTATACACTCAATCCTGACATCCCCGATGTCTGACGTCCCTGACGTCCAATAAGGTCACAGTCTCAAGGATACGCGTGCCACTCGGGGTCTCAATCCCAAATCCAATCCCCGAACCCTATCCGGGTACGGCATCTCAAATGCCTAGCGTCCACGCTCGACGTCTCTGACGTCAAATTATAGCAATCCTGCTCCTGAGTCATTTTACGGTCCGGTTCCTCCGTAGAATGACCCCTCGCAGGCAATGCGCCGTGACCGCTCCAGGGTACCACATCCGGAGGATACAATATCATAAGAATGGATCTATACAGTGCAGTACCAAATACATTTTATTGATATCCACATGCAAAACATATATATACATAGATAAAATCCAAACCAATCTTTAAGTTTCACCAAAACGGGTCTCAAACCCAAATACCGTGGAACGTGCCATAATCATAATTTCAATATCATCAAAACCGTTTCTTGATTCCAGCATGTGAATATAAGTAAATCAGAAAACATTTAAGCATGCAAGGGTTTAATGAAATCGGGCCCACTCACAGTACGATCCCGCGGTGAATCTGCGCGTACGAACCTGTACCGGGATTATCGTACAATTCCTGTCAGTCCAAATCACACGTAAGGGTCACTACAAGTCTTAAACATTTATCCAAAAAGTCCGAAACAGAAACCGGCTCGGGGAAACCGTCCAACACGTTTCCCGAGACAACTGGCCCTAAACTGACCCTCCTAACTATCTCAGATCAACATGGTTAATTCACCAAAAATGTTCAGACTGATGAGAGGAATAAAAGTCATGTTGATCGTGATCAGAGATAACGTCCAACGCGCCCTCACGCACCGCCCAAAGTGGCTGCGCGTGAAAGTCACGCGCCTGACACTGTAGCTACAGTGTCACCACCTTCACCCGTTTGTCTGTAATACGGGTCTGCCACCCGCGACTTGACCCGGTTAATTACCTACCAATTCTTAATCAATTTCCTTCGTTTTTGATTCTATTATCTTCCATAAACATCTAATTTAGGTTCTGAGTCAAAAATTTACCTCGACAAGTCCCCAATCGACCATTCGACCCGTGATAAACCAAACAGGTCGATCACCATAACTTGCTGGTTTCCCAACCATTGTCCAATTAACTTAATAGGGAGCATCCTAGGGCTAATACGAACTATAAGGAATGATCAATTGAACAAAACGTTACCTGGAAGTAGCCGTCCAAACCTCTGAAATTCCTCTGAAAACGGCAGCCTCCATCCTAGCTCCACCGTGGCTGGTTGCCCTCGATTTCGATATGGATGTGTTCTAAACACTCCCAGAAAGCTCACTCAGTGTTTAGATTGGTCCAACAGACCGTATAAATTGAAATCCAAAATTCCCTCCAATTTTCTCGAAACTCAATCTCTGGTTTTTCTCTCCAATTTTCAGCTCCCTCAACAGCAGAGTGAAGCTCACTCAAATACTATTCTGTTTGAACCAACTGAGCCGTCCCAGCTGCTCGTGGAAGTCCAATCTGTCCATTGAGATTTGTCCCCCAAAAAGCTTCGAATCTTCAAATTAAAAATGGTGGCTTTGCTGGATGAATCCAGCCATGTGCTGATGCCTATAAGGCTTTAAACAAACTCTACTTTCTAACATACGACTAGAATAAAAAATTGGGCACTCAGAACCACTGCACATGGTGGTGCCGCCCATGTTCCCCCGCGGTTGCTACAGTAACCAGGGGTAAAATGACCAAAATGCCCCTAGTTCAAAAATTACCATAATGCTCTTCACTTTCCAGACCCGTAACTCAGCCATCCGAAGTCCGATTTCAGCGTGCCGCCTGTCAACGGACTCAGGGCGTCGAGACCTACCTAACGGTCCTCGAGTCATGTGAAAATTAGTTGCCAAACGAAAAGTCAACATTTTCGCCCCGATCATCCAAATTACGGTAATGCCCCTGAACTTCCGATAGTCATAACTTTTTCCCTGATCGTCCGAATTGGACGTGCCACCTGTCTATGAACTCGTGACGTCCCGAACTACGTCACGGTCATTGGTCAAAGTCTGTTTGATCCACCAATCAAAAAGTCAACAATTTGGCAATATAATTCACAGGGATAAAAACGTCAATTCATGCAATCATTTACAATATTAAAATCCTCAAATTTCCGGGGTGTTACAGTTCAAGATATTAGAGTCCAACAAGTTTAGACATAATCAGTGCATTCCTAGCTTGGCATGGTGAGTATATACCAAGTGACTCATATACATGGAGCTGAGTTTTATGTGGATTTGATCAATAAAACTTGTTCATGTAGAAGATGAAATTTGTGTGGAATTCCATGCTCACACGCAATATCTTGCATTTTGAATGCAAATCACAATATATATGATTTTATTGATGACTAGTATAAGAAGGAGACCTATTTGAAGGCTTACAATCTCATTGTGTACCATGTCCCCTCTTTATACCAATGTGAGAAAACGAACTTAGGCCCTATTGCCTCCATGTTACAGGCAGCAACCTAGAAGACCAAAAAGGACAAAAACGAAAAGAAGCAGCAGATGCTGAAGTTCCTGCCCCTCTTCCTCTTGATCTGATTCCACCAAAGTACTAGCCACCACGTGTAAAACTGAATAAAATATGGATGGAGATAAGGTCCTCTATATGTGGATAAGAAGGTCATAATAAATGATGTAACGACCCAACCCGTAATCAAGAGATTACCAGGAAATAAGCGAGAATAATCGGGATTAATTGAGCTAAAATGACGATTTTGCCCCTAGAGACGGGAAAATGTTGAATTTTGACCCTAGAGGATATTTGCACATGGATCGAGGTCCATTACGTAGATTGAGGGATTACGATTACATAGGCAGGTGGAACATCAATTTTTGACATCAGACGATTATTTTACGGGTCTAGAACGTTCATTTTATAGTTGCACGTTTTATGAAAAGGGTTAAGTTTGGTTTGTTAGTTAGTAGGCCCTAAATATCTAACATGGACAAAAGGATGAGTGACAAGTGTCACTCATCCCATCACCTGCATCTCTCTTTCCCTTCCCTTAATTTCAAACGTACCTGAAACCCACCCCCACCTCATTGTCCATCTTCTTCTTCATCTGGTACTGGTCGAGGGGCTTAGAGAATGAGAGTATGTAAGGGAGAGGCTGACAGAGACGGTGAAGGAGGTAGAGCCACGGTGGCTGGACAAAAAACCATGAAAATCTGGTAAACCGGTGGACTTTAAAATGGTATGTTTTGGTTTGAGGTGTTGGGATTGAGAACTGAGGCCAAGGTTTTGTTTCTCGAGCTTCTGCGAGTCTTCAGGGACAAAAATGAAGGAAAACGGACACGTGGACGAGCTCTGGGACTACTTCGAAGGTTGGTCGTGAAGGTTCGAGTTTGGCCAAAAAATTCCATGTATGTTTTTATGTTTTAAGGCCATGGGTCGATTTCTTGGTGGGAGAGGAGTTGAATGCTGAAAAAATAGAGAGAACAGATGAGAAACGAGGGAGAACTGATCGAGTTTGGTAGTCGGGTCGGATGACCTGTTACAAGGTCGCGAGTTAACCCGATTAGAGGTAGACAACAATGATGTTAGTAGGTGACATCATCCTATCAGCCCACATGGCATACCAAGGTTGGTGCCACGTGGCATCATGTTAGACGTTGTCAGAGATGACGTGATAGTATGATGTTAGTAGTGACTTCATGATGATGTCAGCTTGTGGCACGTGGTACGTGTCAACTGGTGACACGTGGCACCTATTAACATGTGGTGTGACAGGACCCACCCCGATTATCACCCCGATAACTGAGGCGAACCCTGCTCCAGTCTGGCACCCAACACAAAGACCCAAAAGAACCTCACAGAAACCCCCAAAGTACAATGCCAGATAAGGGATAACTTAAAATCCAAGAAAGTAAAAGTCATACAGAGCATAGTACATAACGAAAGACAGAAATCCTACGCAGAGTTATTACACACGCAACGGAAAACTGAAAACACTCCAGGGTCACTCTATGCCTCTGACTCTGTGTGACGACCCGTCCCGGATTAGCAGGATTAATTAAGAATTAATTACAGATTAACGAGACTAATCGGAGATTAGACGATGATTAACAAACGTTCGGGCGAAATGATGATTTTGCCCCTAAAATGGGCAAATAGTTGACTTTTCGTTCAGGAGGTCAAATGGACTTTGGCCGATGACCGTGACGTAGTTCATGACGTCACGAGTTCATAGACAGGTGGCACGCTCGATTTCGACGTTCGAGGAGGAAGTTATGACGTTCGGAAGTTCAATGACATTTTGGTAATTTGGGCCGAAAGTTGACTTTTTGACCGGGAGGTCCGATGGCCAAGGGCCAAAGACCGTTACGTAGATCGGGACGATACGAATCCGTAGACAGGCGGCACGTCGGAATCGGACTTTCGACGGAAAAATTACGGTTTACGGAAGTACGAAAGTACTATTTCACGAATTACGAAACAGGTTACGTTTGGACGTAAGTGGGCCAAGATATTTTGCTTCTGGCCCAATGGATGAGTGACAAGTGTCACTCATCCATTGCCCAGCATGATTACATACATGCATCTCCTTCCCTTGCATTTTTCATCGATCGTTTTCTTTGTTCCCAAATAAAACCGATCAAACCATTTCCCCCAAACCCAACCCTCCAACACTGTGATCATAACGGAGACCCAGAGACTGAGAGAGAGGGTGAGGAAGCAGAGGATGGTGGCTGGGCCGCCGTGCACGACGGTGGAGCCTTGAACCCGAACATGTTTCACGGTTAGGCCCATTTTCCCCATATTTTCGATTCTTGCATTATGGGCTGTTTTGGGTGATTAGGAAGTGGTTTTTAGGTTGTTAGGAAGGTATTAAGAAGGTTTGTGTGGTGGTTGGACGGCTGTGGAAGCCATGGGAGGTTTTGGAAAACTTGAACCGTTTGGTTCAAAATCAAACGAAGGGATTTAGACGTTTTCGGTTGTGTTTAAGGATTGGAATGGATAGAAAACATCAAAATAAGAAGAAAGGAATCAAAAAGGAAGAAGTAGGATGAAAAATGGGGAGTCTAGGGCCGTGAACCGGTCACGTCGGTCCAGTTGGACCGGCCAAACCAGGTGAACCGGTCCAGCACAGTAAAACCGGTCTGCTGGAGGTTGGTGATGATGAACAGTATTTTGGGACTTCTAGGGGCGCGTGGGCCATAATTTTGGGAAGTGTTAAACATATGAAATCTTCTATTCGATGTAACGAAGATTTTGGGGCTGGTCTCACGTCAATCGGAGATCGTTTCGATAGTTTTCAGGGTGCCGGAAGGTTTAGGATCGGTTTAAAAATAGTTAAAAGTTCGGGAAAATTACGGGGCTTTGGTAGGAGGTTAATTAAGTAGTTAGTAACCTTCTATTAAAATTTGGACAGGTTTGGGAATCCCAGAGGCGACGTTTGACCCTAGAGACGGTTATGGCGCGCGTATCGAGGCGCGGCTTCGGACGGTCTGTGAGTGGACCTTTCTTTTGAATTTGATACATGCATAAATGTTTTATAATTGTTTTAGAATATATTTTGTGATGCCATGAGTGCATTTGTTTGTGGTAGCCTAGGATTTACGTATTTGCACGTATTTTGAGATTTACGGTTTTATACGATGCATATACGTTCTAGGTTGTCAACGAGGGTTTAAGAAATGGATTTCGGATTTAGAAATATGAAATCGGGCACGAGACCCATTTGATTTACGAAGTCTCAGACTTGGAGTCCATTTGATTTGACGAGGAATCGGACCTAGGGTCCATTTGAGCTATACGATCGGACCGAGGGTCCATTTGATTTACGATTCAGGTTTGAGGGCCAGTTAGTGTTACCAACGGGCTTGATGCCCCGTTGATTTATGATATCGGGCCTGAGACCCATTTAGTTGAGATTTTGGGTTTAAGGCCCCGTTGGTTGTGAAATCGGACGTGAGGTCCTGTTGAGTAATGGTTTCGGGCCTAGGGCCCAGTTGATTGTAACATCGGGCTTGAGTCCCAGTTTGGTTTATGAAATGAGAATCGGGCATGAGACCCTGTTGAACTGGGGATTTAGGCCGAGGCCTGTGAAATGGATTTGAATCGAATTCGAGGAATCCTGTTGAGATGAATCGGGTTTGAGACCCAGTTGAAATATGATTTTGAGAAAAGAAAGAAAGTACTTGAAATGAATGAACCCTCCATATGTTATATGGTCTCCTCCAGCGTCGACCTGGAGAGTCACAATCCACATACCAGAGTGGGTATCCCCATAGGGATCCCGTTCCAGGAGTGGTGGTTACTTATATTGTTGTGATCCCGGACCAGATTCCGGAGAGATGTGTGGAGTAGATCCAGAGAGAGAGCTTGGACTAGATCCAATGATTGAGCCTCCCATATGGAGATTCCTGGGAGAAGACTCGGAGTGAGACCCCGTGTAGTGTGCACACTAGTATAGAGATTGACATCGTGACTATATCAGGGATGTGTTCCCTAGGGGCTGTGTGCCCCGAGTTGGCATCTTCTCGGAAGTTCCGCGGATGGGTTATAGGTATGACGGTACGTATGAGATTTTATGAAAAAGTGATTTGAGGGCGGAGACCCTATGTTTTATGACTAGAAAGTGATTTGGGGCTGCGACCCCGTATACGAGATTTGAGGGCGGAGACCCCCGTATTTGAATTTGTGAAAGTGGTTTGGGGCGGAGACCCCGTTTGTGATATTTTGAGAATGGTTTTGGGCTGAGACCCGCACATGACGTGATTTGGGCTGAGTCCCTAGTGATTTGACCTACGGGTTTGAGTTATGATTTCGGGTCGAGGACCCAAATGAATTTATGGGTCATGACGGTTTATGGGAACCGAGCATGAACCCTTGAAAGGTTTTGATATGTTTGATAAATGATTTTATGAATGTTTGATAAACGGTTTTGAATGCATGCATATGCTTTAATGAAGGGCATAAATGTCTTTGTACGAAAATATTTTTAATGAAATTATTATTTTTGTCCACTCACGGTTTTCGTGTTTTAATCCCCTTCAAGTTGATAGCGGATGCGGGCTGTAGCAGAGACGAGACATCACTCCCCTCCTCCTACGATCCTGACGCACTCTGATACCCCCGGCGAGGGCTAAAGATGGAATTTTCCCTGGTCTGACACTTCGTGTCAGACGGGATTAGGCGGGTCCCACGTTAATCCTGTGGGATTTGGGACCGGTCCTGACAAGTTGGTATCAGAGCATGGAGTGCGCGCAGGTCGAGGATGTGATGTCTCTGAAGTCGTAACAACTCGTCATCAACCTGGTAGTTACGGCATTAGTACGAGATTTCGATAGAATCGAACCTTAGTTAGATGAGGTTTGTTAAGTGGTACGATCGTTTGAGGTTCGATTGGCATAAAATGCCACTTGTTTCGAGGAAGTGGATCCTGAGTAGGATCAGAATTTGTGTGAAAGATAACGGCTTCGAGCCATGGTGTTACCGGTGGATAGGTTATGCTAAACGGTAAACACAGTATGACGACGTGAGAGTCGTGACCGCTCGACGATACGGTCGTGTCGGATAGAGGTTGTCTGGAGTAATACCAGTGGTGGTCAGAGGTCAAGGTCGTCGGGTTTACGATGACCCTGTACGACTACATTCACGATGGTTGGGAATAGGAACATTTGACCCTAATTGGCATGAGAGGCCATGTTCGATGTGTCGAATCCCGGTGGGATATCGACTGGCAGTGGATGCCCGGATTAGTTGTGGTGTGACACGATAGGATGCGATTGCGCACGTAGCGCTTGTGCAGTATTGGACCCGGAGTATGGCCAAGTTCTTATGAGGCCAGCGGCGGAGAGCCGTAGAGTTACGAGAGGACGAGATCCTCAGAGTGTAGTTATTGGCTGGTTTGGTACCAGTATCAGAGTACGACGACTCTTCGGAGTCGAGATCGAGGGATCGGTCTGGATGGTAGGGCTGCAGCGGGCAGCCAGGTTTGTGATAACCTGGTTATTGATTGATTGGACAAGTTACCAGGAGTGTGGTACTTGTGATCGGATCCAGAGGTGGACCAATCGGTAGATGTTGCGTGTGGAACGATTGGTACTGGCAGTCGACTACCGCATGGATCGAAGTCTCGATAGCAGAGTGTTTGTGAGTTTGGTCTGCACGAGGTTGTGACAGACGCTGCTATCGATGGACGTAGTCGAGTCTTATCAAGCGGGATGGACTCAGGTTGCCTTGATGATTGTGACGATAGGATTCGTCAATCTTGACGATGATACGAGGTGCGTGAGTGACGCACAGTATGAATAGTGATTCTGGATTCGACTCAGTGACGGCTGAGTCCGATCGCAGAATGAGATGTTGACGTTGGGTGTTGGTACACTTGCCACGCTCTAGTGAAGGTGATGGTTATAAGCGGGACAGAGAGGATCCCAAGTGGCTCAGTGCGAGGTACGGGAGTGCTTGGTATGGAGACCAGTTTCCCCCAGTGATGGAGATTAGTTTCCTCAGTAATGGAGATTAGTTTCCCCTGTGTTGGAGATCAGTTTCCCCAGTAATGGAGACTAGCTCCCCTAGTGCTACGAGATTGAGTCGTGAGGGTGTACTCAGAAGTATGGAAGTGAAAAGTGAGTTACGGACGCGTGGATGGTGTCTGGTTGAGTTGAGGACTTGAGAGTCCATTAAGGATTAGTTTTAGTTGACTACCATACTTCCTGAGTGAGGACATGGCACTAGTTTGCCTGTAAAACGTCAGTAAGTTCGGGTGTGGAGTGAGCTTCGTGATTGGATAAGAAACACGATTCCAACGTGATTGGTACTTCGGAATCAAGAGAGGTTGTGATCGAGATGATGGCATCAGAGTCCTTTCTACGATGACATCAAATCGTATCATCTTGGATTCGTTCCTAGGTGGGATGACGAGGATTGTTATGACAACTAGGAGTTCAAGACGGTGTAAGAATCGAACACCTAGGTTGTGGGTCAATTTGATTGATGTGACGGGTAGATGGTACTTAGCGTCACAGGATGTGACGAGTGAGTGTCTGAGGATGTGGGTGCACCAGTGTGTTATGCACATTGGACAATGGGATTGACTACAGTCAATCGGTATGTCGGGTTGAGAGTGCCCGAGGGTACGAGTATGTTGTATTTTGGATAGAGTCCTAGATGGACATGAGTGACGATCGGATCAGATCCGATAAGTGATAGTTTGGAGACTCGAGGTGAGTCTAGATGACAAGTAGTATCGCTGAGTGATGCGAGATACGAGGTGAGGACTCGAGAACGAGTCGAGATCAGAGTAGCACAGTGAAGCGCAGTGGAGCCGGGAGTTGTCGGCTGGTCACGACGGATGTGACCTGTGAGGGTAATGGATGGAAAGTTAACCGATGCGTTCGGATCGATGTGGTTGATAGGACTCTACTTAGAGTCAGTCTTGGGAATAGGAACTTGAGAGAGTTAACTGGTGCGAGTGTTTAGAGTCAGTTTGGACATAGGTCTGAGGATGGCCTACGAGATGTGATTCGCGCCATTGAGATGGCAGGGTTTGTAGGATGTTGCTTGATCGGGTGCTGAGCAGGATGCTAGCTTGAGTGTGTTAGCATTAGTGGGACTGCGTTTCCATCTTGACGGTTGTCAGATGAAAGTGTCAGAGAGTCAGACTGAAAACCATTGGGATGTTAGTATGGTATCGTTGACCTGTCTAAGTGAGTGACAGGCGAGATTGACGAGTGTCGATGTTTGGTCTCGAGTGAGACTGCGAGCAGACATGTAGGTCTCGAGAGTGAGTTGGAGCTTTGGAGGCTCTAGTGACGGTACGTACTGAGGACGGTACCGATGAGTACGGTTTGTGTGTTGGACGTGTACTGCTACGCAGGTATTCTAGTGTGGGTGCAGCGATCCGAGTTAAGGAAAAAGGTTGGATTCCACAGTTTGGTTGTGGAATAGGGTCAATTTGAATTTCGAGGACGAAATTCTTTAAAGGGGAAGTTTGTGACGACCCGTCCCGGATTAGCAGGATTAATTAAGGATTAATTACATATTAACGAGACTAATCGGAGATTAGACAAGGATTAGCAAACGTTCGAGCGAAATGACGATTTTGCCCCTGAAATGGGCAAATCGTTGACTTTTCGTTCAGGAGGTCAAATGGACTTTGGCCGATGACCGTGACGTAGTTCGTGAAGTCACGAGTTCATAGACAGGTGGCACGCTCGATTCCGACGTTCGAGGAGGAAGTTATGACGTTCGGAAGTTCAAGGGCATTTTAGTAATTTGGGCCAAAAGTTGACTTTTTGACAGGGAGGTCCGATGGCCAAAGGCCAAAGACCGTTACGTAGATCGGGATGATACGAATCCATAGACAGGCGGCACGTCGAAATCGGACGTTCGACGGAGAAATTACGGTTCACGGAAGTACGAAAGTACTATTGCACGAATTACGAAACGAGTTACGTTTGGACTTAAGTGGGCCCAGATATTTTGCTCCCGGCCCAATGGATGAGTTACAAGTGTCACTCATCCATAGCCCAGTATGATTACATACATGCATCTCCTTCCCTTGCATTTTTCATCGATCGTTTTCTTTGTTCCCAAACAAAACCGATCAAACCATTTCCCCCAAACCCAACCCTCCAACCATGTGATCATAACTGAGACCCAGAGAGTGAGAGAGAGGCTGAGGAAGCAAAGGATGGTGGCTGGGCCGCCATGCACGGCGGTGGAGCCTTGAACCCGAACATGTTTCACGGTTAGGCCCATTTTTCCCATATTTTCGATTCTTGCATTATGGGCTGTTTTGGGTGATTATGAAGTGATTTTTAGGTTGTTAGGAAGGTATTAAGAAGGTTTTTGTGGTGGTTGGACAGCTGTGGAAGCCATGGGAGGTTTTAGAAAACTTGAACCGTTTGGTTCAAAGTCAAACGAAGGGATTTACACGTTTTCGGTTGTGTTTAAGGATTGAAATGGATAGAAAACATCAAAATAGGAAGAAATGAATCAAAAAGGAAGAAGTAGGATGAAAAATGGGGTGTCTAGGGCCGTGAACCGGTCATGCCGGTCCAGTTGGACCGGCCAAACCAGGTGAACCGGTCCAGCACAGTAAAACCGGTCTGCTGGAGGTTGATGCTGATGAACAGTGTTTTAGGCCTTCTAGGAGCACGTGAGGGCGCGTGGGCCATAATTTGGGGAAGTGTTAAACATATGAAATCTTCTATTCGATGTAACGACGATTTTGGGACTAGTCTCACGTCAATCAGACATCGTTTCGATAGTTTTCAGGGTGTTGGAAGGTTTAGGATCGGTTTAAAAATAGTTAAAAGTTTGGCAAAATTACGGGGCTTTGGTAGGAGGTTAATTAAGTAGTTAGTAACCTTCTATTAAAATTTTGACAGGTGTGGGAATCCCGGAGGCGACGTTTGATGCGGGAGACGGTTATGGCGTGCGTATCGAGGCGCAGCTTCGGACGGTCTATGAGTGGACCTTTCTTTCGAATTCGATGCATGCATAAATGTTTTATAATTGTTTTAGAATATATTTTGTGATGCCATGAGTGCATTTGTTTGTGGTAGCCTAGGATTTACGTATTTGCACGTATTTCGAGATTTACGGTTTTATACGATGCATATACGTTCTAGGTTGTCAACGAGGGTTTAAGAAATGGATTTCGGATTTAGAAATATGAAATCGGGCACGAGACCCATTTGATTTACGAAGTCTCGGACTTGGAGTCCATTTGATTTGACGAGGAATCGGACCTAGGGTCCATTTGAGCTATACGATCGGACCGAGGGTCCATTTGATTTACGATTCGGGTTTGAGGCCCAGTTAGTGTTACCATCGGGTTTGATGCCCCGTTGATTTATGATATCGGGCCTGAGACCCATTTAGTTGAGATTTCAGGCTTAAGGCCCCGTTGGTTGTGAAATTGGACGTGAGGTCCTGTTGAGTAATGGTGTCGGGCCTAGGGCCCAGTTGATTGTAACATCGAGCTTGAGTCCCAGTTTGGTTTATGAAATGAGAATCGGGCATGAGACCCTGTTGAACTAGGGATTTAGGCCGAGGCCTGTGAAATGGATTTGAATCGAATTCGAGGAATCCCGTTGAGATGAATCGGGTTTGAGGCCCAGTTGAAATATGATTTTGAGAAAAGAAAGAAAGTACTTGAAATGAATGAACCCTCCATATGTTATATGGTCTCCTCCAGCGTCGACCTGGAGAGTCACAATCTACATACCAGAGTGGGTATCCCCATAGGGATCCCGTTCCAGGAGTGGTGGTTACTTATATTGTTGTGGTCCCGGAGCAGATTCTGGAGAGATGTGTGGACTAGATCCAGAGAGAGAGCTCGGACTAGATCCAATGATTGAGCCTCCCAGATGGACATTCCTGGGAGAAGACTCGGAGTGAGACCCCGAGTAGTGTGCACACTAGTATAGAGATTGACATCGTGACTATATCGGGGATGTGTTCCCTAGGGGTTGTGTTCCCTAGGGGCTGTGTGCCCCGAGTTGGCATCTTCTCAGAAGTTCCGCGGATGGGTTATACGTATGACGGTACGTATGAGATTTTATGGAAAAGTGATTTGAGGGCGGAGACCCTATGTTTTATGATTAGAAAGTTATTTGGGGCTGCGACCCCGTATACGAGATTTGAGGGCGGAGACCCCCGTATTTGAATTTGTGAAAGTGATTTGGGGCGGAGACCCCGTTTGTGATATTTTGAGAATGGTTTTGGGCTGAGACCCGCACGTGACGTGATTTGGGCTGAGTCCCTAGTGATTTGACCTGAGTCCCTAGTGATTTGACCTACGGGTTTGAGTTATGATTTTGGGTCGAGGACCCAAATGAATTTATAGGTCATGACGGTTTATGGGAACCGGGCATGAACCCTGGAAAGGTTTTGATATGTTTGATAAATGGTTTTATGAATGTTTGATAAACGGTTTTGAATGCATGCATATGCTTTTATGAAGGGCATAAATGTCTTTGTACGAAAAAAATTTTAATGAAATTATTATTTTTGTCCACTCACGGTTTTCGTGTTTTAATGCCCTTCAGGTTGATAGCGGATGCGGGCTGTAGCAGAGACGAGACATCACTCCCCTCCTCCTACGATCCTGATGCACTCTGATAGCCTCGGCGAGGGCTAAAGATGGAATTTTCCCTGGTCTGACACTTCGTGTCAGACGGGATCAGGCGGGTCCCACGTTAATCCCGGGGGATTTGGGACCGGTCCTAACACTTTGCCTCAACGTCAACCCCCGTGCTAGCTCCACGACCTGGAGGGCAATTAAAAACAGAAAGGTGTGAGTGGACCAAAATAATAAAAGTTTCAAAAACCATTTCAGAAACAAACCACCGATTAACTTAGCTACTCCGTCACTAAACACTTCCCTAATCCCGACTCCCGAGACGGGTCCTTACATGGTGTCACGTGGCACCTTTCGGGTGGTGTTACGTGGCACCTATCGGGTGATGTCACGTGGCAGGTTGTCAAGATTGTCAGATGTTAGGGTTGACGTCAACAGGTGACGTCAGCAATGGCGTTAACGTTGACCAAATTTTGATCGGCACGTTTCTAGGTCAACCCTATCTTGATCAAACGGTTTCGAATTCCTAAATCAAATGGTGGTGAATTCAGATCGGTAGAAGAACGTTTGGTTGGTATTTTGGAGATTTTTCTCCTCGGGAAGCCTGATTGGGATGAGTATTTTGTTCCTGGGTTTTTGGGGGTTTATTATATGGACTTGTTTGAATGTGAGTCTCGGACGTCGAGCCCGGAGCTCTGGTTCCTGAGACTGTGTTCTGATGATTTGGACGTCGAGCCTAGGGCTCCGCTTCCTGAGCAAGTGTATATGTGATGACCTGGCGGTAGTGCCCTTGTGATGTGATTATTGATGATGTGTTTGTGCATTGATGATGAGTTGAGTGTATGGGCATATGTGGTGTGCTTACAAGTGGGACAGTACGTTGGTGTTTGATATTGTGCTTGAGAATGGCTTGGGTGTGATGTGATAATATGTAAGTGTTGTGATGATAGTATGTAAGTGGTGTGATATGCTTACCAGGTTATGGGTTATGTGGACTGATTCGTGGTGTCACTAGACTTCTGGATTTATGGTTTTCACGTATTTCAAAAATATAAAATATAAAATCCTTTTTGTTTTAAACGAAGTAAAGTGGTTTTCGAATGCATGCATGGTTTGAAAAATGGAGGGTAAATATCAGTTGTTTTCGAACTAAGTTTTAAAAGTTCTTTTTGTCCATTCACACTTGGTTTTGTAACCCTCCAGGGCTGCTGCAAGGAAATCAAGGCTTGAAAGGCGGAGACAAGAACTAGTGAAATTTGCATTATCTCTTATTTGGTAGGGTTTCTGTCACACGGGAGCATGGCCCGATGGTACTTTTATTGGGTAGTCGAGTGAGGTCCAGTCAACTTGGTATCAGAGCTAAGGTTTTGTTGAGTTGTTGCTTTCATACCACCGAGATGCGAGCCCCGTGCACGGCTTGGTGTTGAGACATGTAGACAAGTTCAGTCTAGTTAGATGACTCTTAGTGGTTCAAAGTTGTATGGTCAAATTGTGAATGTTATGTGTATGTATGTATGGTGTGTTTTTTATGACATGATTCAATTTGATTGACTATTGATTTGTATGTAATCTCGATATTCGTGTTTTGTATCGTGAACCTTGTGTGAAACATATGTTTGTGTGTATGATTTGAAACTTTTTTGAGAATTTTGGGGACAAAATTATTTAAGGGGGGTACATTGTAACGACCCGACCCATAATCACGGGATTACTAGAAGATTAGCGACAATAATCAGGATTGGTCGAGGTCAAATGACAATTTTTCCCATAGAGAGGGAAAAATGTTGACTTTTGATCTAGGAGGTTATTTGCATGTGGATTGAGGTCTATTACGTAGATTGAGGGATTACGATTACGTAGGCATGCTGCACGTTGAGTTTGGAGATCGAACGGTTATTTTATGGGTCTAAAACGTTTTAATTGGATTTTATGGTTGCACGTTTTACAAAAAGGGTTAAGTTTGGATTGTTGGTTAATGGGCCCTAAATATCTAACCTAGACCAAAAGGATGAGTGACAAGTGTCACTTATCCCATCACTTGGATCTCTCTCTCCCTTCCCTTCATTTCAAACGTACCTGAAACCCACCCAACCTCATTTTCCATCTTCTTCTACTTCTGGTACTAGTCAAGGGACTTAGAGAGTGAGAGTGTGTGAGGGAGAGGTTGACAAAGACGGTGAAGGAGGCAGAGCCACAGTGGCTAGCTGGAAAACCATGAAAATCAGGTAAACTCGTGGACTTTAAAATGGTATGTTTTGGTTTAAGGTGTTGGGATTGAGAACTGAGGCCAAGGTTTTTTCCTCGAGCTGCTGCAAGTCTTCAGGGACAAAAAGGAAGGAAAACGAACACGTAGACGAGCTTTGGGACGGGTTTGATGGTTGGCCGTGAAGGTTCGAGTTTAGCCAGGAAATTCCAGGTATTTCTTCATGTTTTAAGGTCATCAGTTAATTTCTGGGTGAGAGACGAGTTGAATGCTGAAAAAATAGAGAGATAAGGTTGAGAAACGAGGGATAACAGACTGGGCCTAGTAGTCAAACAGTTTGAATGTGAGTCTCGGACGTTGAGCCCGGAGCTCCGGTTCCTGATACTGTCTTGTGATAACTCGGACGTCGAGCTCGGGGCTCCGGTTCCTGAGACTGTATTGTGATGACTCGGACGTTGAGCTTGGGGCTCCGGTTCCTGAGCTAGTGTGTATATGATGGTCTGCCGGTAGTGCCCTTGTGATGTAATGATTGATGGTGTATTTATGCATTGATGATGAGTTGACTATATGGGAATATGTGGTGTGCTTGCCAGTGGGGCAGTGTGTTGGTGTTTGATATTGTGCTTTGAGAATGGATTGGATGTGATGTGATGTGATAGTATGTAAGTGTTGTGACGATCCTCATGTGATTGATGTGTTGACTAGTGTTTGGTTGTGAGTTACATGGACTGATTTGTGGTGTCACTAGACTTCTGGATTTATGGTTTCATGTATTTCGAAATTTCGAAAATATAAAATTCTTTTTGTTTTAAATGAAGTAAAGTGATTTCTGAATGCATGCGTGATTTGAAAAACGGAGGATAAATATTAGTTGTTTTCGAACTAAGTTTTAAAACGTTATTTTTGTCAACTCGCAAGTCTTCTTGGTTTTGTAACCCTCCAAGGTTGCTGCATGGAGATCGTGGCTTAAAAGGCGGAGGCATGAACTAGCGAAATTTTCGTTATCCCTTGTCTGGCAGGGTTTCTGTTAGACGGGAACAGTGTCCGGTGGTACTTTTCTTGTGTAGTTGGGTGTGGTCCTATCAAACGAGGGCACCAAGCAACTTCTTAACGAGCTTCATCTCAAGTATGATATATTGACATGTCTTTAACGAGTTTGTTGATACCGATGATCTTACTTGTTCTTCATATATGTTTTGCTTTGTAGGACCAACCTTTGAGGCAATCTGTAGGAAGAGGATTAGATAGAGGTCATGGAAGAGGACATAGAAGAGGACTAGGAAAAGGACATGGAAGAGGGCTAGAAAGAGGACACATAAGAGGACTAGCAAAATGACTAGAAGTAAATGATCTACTTTTGGTTTGTGTTGGATATGATTTGTTGATGATTTTTTTTTTTGGATATGACCTATTTAGATATGATATGATTTGGATATGATCCATTTGGTTACAATTAGTTACATGTGGATATCGAGTTTTAGATGTTCAAGGATTAGGTTTTCTTTAGGTTCAACTTGGTTTTATTTTGGTTTTGTTTCAATTTGCTTCAATTTGGTTATGTTTTGGTTTTGTTTACATTCTGATTTGGAGTTGCGGTACAATCATCTTCGCAGACAATTCAAGAATCCCAAACCCAAATCATCTTCTTATTTACAACATCACATCCAGTTCAGGAATCAACTCACTAGCACCACTTGTTGCCCAATTTTCATCCCAACGAGTGTTAATGCCACCACCTAGCCCATATAACACAATATTGTCTGTTTTGGGCCTCGCCCTCACGATTTTGTTTTCGGGAGCTCACGTGCAACTTCTCAATAGGTCACCCATCATAGGATTGCCCCAGTCTCAACTCGCTTAACTTTGGAGTTCCAACTGAACCCAAAGCCACTGAGCTCCCAAAAGACTTTTTGTTAGATAGATATGTGCCCACACATATAAGGCACTTCACCTTTCCCTCCCCAAGCAATGTGAGACTGTTCACCGATCTTGCTTTTCCAAGCTAACAGGTCTTGCTCACAGTTCTTTCTTCTCAAGTTCACGGGTCTTACTCACCGTTCTTGCTTCCAAGACCGGGTCTTACAATCCACCCCCTTTAGGGCCCAGTGTGTTAGGACTCATCCCAAATCCCCCGGGATTAACGCGGGACGTGCCTGCTCCTGTTTGACACGACGTGTCAGACTAGAGATAATTCCATTCTTAGCCCAACCGGGACCTCCAGAGTGCACCTGGATCGGAAGAGGAGTGTGATGTCTCAGTCTCTGCTACAGCCCGCATTCGCGATCAACCTGAAGGGCATTAAAAACATTAAAGCTGTGAGTGGATAAAGATAAATAATTTATAAAAACATTTCACAAAAAGACATTTATACCCTTCACGTAAAAGCATGCATGCATCATAAAACCAATTTACATTCAAAACCCAGTTTAAAACCGCTTCTCATGCGAAGCTATAACTCAGTAGGGTCTCAGCCCAAAATCCACATCCAACTCATGGGATACAGGGTCTCAGCCCCAAACCAGTTTCCGTGAAATCTCAACATATACATATACATATACATATACATATACATATATAACCCATCCTTGACATTCTCTGATGTCTAATCAATACCCGTCACGATTTATCTATAAGTATGCATACTCCTCGGGGTCTCACTCTGAGTCTATCCCCAGGATCTACGACATCTGACAGGATCTGTCCAAAATCTAGGATCTACGACGTCTGGAGGACTGTCTTCGGACCCAGTCCGAGACTATAACATATCTCTCACTCCTAGAATGTGCTCCCTCTTGGAATCACTCATTTCAGGTAGTGGATCGTGACTCTCTAGGATCATCGACGTTTGGAGGAGACCAATCTGCTCATATAGGAGGGTATATACATACAAGTGTGAAAAACCACAATTGGGACTTAAGCCCAATATCACAATCAATTGGGCCTCAAGCCCGATGTCATAAATCAACTGGGCCTCTAGCCCGATTTCACAATTTAACTGGGCCTCAAGCCCGAACTCAAAATCAACTGGGCTTCAAGCCCGATACCTCAGGGTTAGTCACGATTCCAATCATAGTAATGCGTGCAACCATCAGTACAGGACCACTCTCAATCTTGGTATATGGCAGTGAACATATCAACTGCCGCGACCACCTCTAGATCATAGTGCACACATCACCGATCGATCTCATATACCGTCAGTACTCCGAGGTCGAGCCTCCAGTGGCTGCTCGACAACTGGACGTGCATAGTGACCTCTACGGAAGGAACACATCCCCAGTTCGGAGGCGGGCGTCGTATCATCCGTCGTCGTGCACACAACACTTGTCGCGACCACACCTCGGACCCGTAGGTCATCAATAGGGTCATATGCCCGAGACAAAATCAAACGGGTATCATGCCCGGTTTCACATTTCCAAATCCAAAACTTTTCCATTAAATCGTCATAGAAAACACAGCACGTATAAGCACCATATAAATCTGAAAACCTCAAAATACGTGCAAATACATAAAGACTAATACACCACAAACAATTCACTCATGGCATCACAAAACATGTTTACAAACACATATAAAACATTTATGTATGCATCAATTCATAAAACAAAGTCCACTCACAGACCGTCCAAAGTTGCACCTCGATACACGCGACATAAGCCCTTCTAGGGCCAATCACTGTCTTCGGGGTTCCCAAACCTGTCCAAATCATTTTAGAGGGGTACTAACTACCTCATTAACCTCTCATTGAAGCCCTGTAATTTTCTCAAATTTTTAACTATTTTAAAACTCGATTCTAAACCTTCGGACATCCTGAACTATATCTAAACGATGTCTGACCGACTCGAAACTTGTCCCAAAATGTTCGTTACATCGAAATGATGAAATTACATGTTAGACACTTCCCCAAAAGGTGGCCCACGCGCCGCCCAAAGGGGCTGCGCGTGAAGCTCACGCGCCTGCACAGTATCATCTTCAACCTTCGGCCAGACTGGTCCGAATAGGTCTACCTGCAATCCGGTCCAAGTGGACCTACGTGACCGGTCCAGGTCCATTCCCTCCTATTTTTTCATCCTTTTTCTTCCTTCTTTCCACCAATCTTCTCTAATCTATATAAGGGATTGTTTTATGCAATCAAATTGAAGGAAACAATCCTAAAACCTATTGGTTCAATAATCCATTTAAACCCAAAAAAATTTATCCATGTTCTGGGCACTTCTAGGGGCCAAAAATTCATCCTAATGATCCCATTTATTTCCTAAGGTACCTAAAAAAGTGTTTGGAGGTTCAATTTGGGTTTACTTGGCCGGAAAATGATTTTGGTGGGTAGTCACCAAAAATCTCCCGGTCGCCGTTCCGGGCTACTCAGCCGTCCTCAGCCCCTGTTTCCTATTCCACATGACTCGTACAACCCCCAACCCATCCTCTAATCCCTAGACAATCCCCCTAACGTCCAAAACAAAAATTTGAAATTTAAAAAGAAAAGGGGTTCGGGTTTTTCACCTGTTTCCCGCGATTCCTCCGCCGTCCACGGCGGCTGGCCGTCCTGCCACCATCATCACAACCTCCCACTCATCCTCAGCCTCACTTGGCTTCTCATGTATTCAAATGGGGGAAGGTTTTTGTTTTGGGTTCATCGGGGTGTTTGGTCGATCGAATGAGGAAGGGGATACAGATGCATGCATCTGTGTAATGGGAGCAATGCATGGGTGACACTTGTCACTCATCCATTGGGCATGTACAAAATATCTGGGGCCCACTCCAGACAAAAGTCCACCCATCTTGTGATTCATGCAATAGTTCCTCAGAACTTCCGTGAACCGTAACTCTCCCGTCGAATGTCCGATTTTGACGTGCCGCTGGTCTACGGACTCATATCGACTCGATCTACATAATGGTCCTCGGGCATCGGACCTCCTAGGTTAAAAGTCAACTTTTTGTCCTCGTTTAGGGACAAAATCGTAATTTCGCCCATAATGTCCGATAATCCTCGGCTAATCTCTGATTAGTCTCGCTAATCCATCATTAATTCTTAATTAATACCGATAATTTGGGACGGGTCGTTACATAGTGTCCTCGCTAGCACACTTCCGGTCGGGGTTCGACTCTGATACCATTCTATCACGACTCGGCCCATCTAACACAATATTATCCATTTTGGGCCTCACCCTCACGGTTTTGTTTTCGGGAGCTCATATGAAACTTCTTAGTAGGTCACCCATCATGGGATTGCACCAGCCTCAACTCGCTTAACTTTGGAGTTCCAACCGAACCCAAAGCCACTGAGCTCCCAAAAGACCTTGTGTTAGATAGATACATGCCCACACATATAAGACACTTCATTTTTCCCTCCCCCAGCGATGTGAGATTATTCACTAATTTTGCCTTTCCAAGCTCACGGGTCTTGCTCACCATTCTTGCTTCTCTAGCTCACGGGTCTTGCTCACTATTCTTGCTTCTCAAGCTCACGAGTCTTGCTCACCGTTCTTGCTTCCAAGACTGGGTCTTACAATTGAGGACTTCTCCAAGATTTAAGACAGTAGCTAATATGCGAATAAAGCTTTGTAATGCATTACTTTTGAATTTGGTGTGTTGGAAATAGATCTAATCTTTTGTTGTCTAAGTTGGAAATGGATGTAATCTTTTGCTACCTAGTTAAGGATAACTTGTTTAAGTGCTTTTGTGATCACTTGCTTATGACGACATTATGATGCCATTATGATGGAACTAGTTGAAGTGCTCCATTTTGAATTTTATAAAGCTAACATGCAATCAATGCATCTGTTGTTATAATCTCTTACTTTTGCATTTTGAATTTTGACTTCAACATTTTGAATTGGATAAAGTTAACTTTGAATACAACTTTCTATTGCATGATTGTTGGAAAAAAAAATAGCAACAAAAAAAACAATAAAAAGATACAACAAGAACTAATACAACTAGATTACATCTACAACATCAACACTAAATAAAGTAACAAATACAACAACATCAACACCAACAATAACCCTATACTTCTTCAAATTCCTTCAATTTTGGTCACCATCACTTATTTTATGACCAAGATTAATAGCATTAGCACCACCACCTGATAGGCCTAGAATTGAACTTTATTTTATACCCTTTATACTTATTTTTTTTAATGTTAAAATACCAAAAAATTGTAGAAAATACTTTATTTTGTGGGAAATTTATAGAAATAAATAAAACTTGGAATTTTGAACATTTTGGCTAGGGAATCGTCCCAATCAGAATTATAACGAAGAAATTATGAACGAAACAAGGAAAGCTACTAAATTAGCCCAAATCCATAATTAAATTGCAGCCCAAATTAACCAAGAAGCCTAGCCCAAATCCATTTCTGTCCAGCCCAACTCTACATCCCAGAAGAATTGCAGTTAAGAAATGCGAGCCCAAAGCTTGCGACCCGCGACCCAAAAGCTAGTCTAGTTCGCGACCCTGTGCGTCCAGCCTAGTCTATCATTCGACAGGTGCTGACTGAACTCCCCTTTCAATTTCGGAGCACGCGCGCTGAACCTCATTTGACCTTGTCAGCACCTGACGCGCGAGCCCTCGTTCTCCTGTTAGCACACGTCTACCGACTCTCACCTGCCCCTATCAACTGCAGTCTACCGAAGCCCATCACTCCAGCCCAGCTACCTGCCACCAAAATCACTTTCCACTCCTTTATAGCTCTATGCCAAGCCATCCCCTGCCTGCCCCTATCAACTGCAGGTTTTCCAGCTCCAATCCAATCCCAAAATCAGTTTTTTCATCATTTCTTCGTGTAATATTTTATTATTGTTTTTGTATTTTATTTTTAGCTTTTTTTGGCACTCCCTCTATAAATATGGAGGTCATTTCATTATAAAATCGTTCCCACTCTTAGCCCCTTTTTTTAGTCCTTTTTTCTCTCTGTGTAAATATATCTTGAGAGCTTCTTTTTTCCTTTCTTTTACATTTTGTTTCTTAGTTTTTCTTAGTTATTTTCTTCTAGATTTTCTTTACTTTTTCTTGGATTTTCTAAGACTTCTCTTTGTACATATTTTTATGATTTCCTTAAGAAAACCTAAGGCTAGGTAATTCTAAGGTAATTCGAGAGTTTTTAAGATCGAATTCCTAGTATTCCTTCATCCATCTTCACAAGGTTCTGTCTACTATCAAAGATCCTTATGAAAAACCATTTTTTTTCTACTTAAACTCTTGTTATTGTTTAGATTTTACTTATAATTCAATAAATGTATTGGTATTTTCTTTATAACATTTGTAAGTATGAATACAATCTCCATGTGTTGTACTTCATGAATTTTAGTTATTTTGTACGTTTTAGTGCTTAAACTTCAATTCAACACTAAGTGTCGGCCGTTGTCGGTGCACTTAGAATAGGATTCAAGAGATTTAATGTTGATTGCTGTCGGCGCATTTAATAAAAAATATAAGGTAAATTATATTGTAAGTGTCGGCCGCTGTCGGTGCATTTATAATATTGAAAAACGTATTTTGGTAACTGAAGTAATTGAGGTAAGATTTCGTGATTGGTTCAATATGTGCAAAATGTTTGAGTATTTGTAAAATTTGTGTTTGAAGAAAGTTATTTGTAGGAGTAGTTTAAATAATGTGATTGTTAATTTGAATTTACTTACATAAAATTGTTGGTTTTGTCTATGAAACTAATCTATGATTTGTAAGTTCTAATTAGCATGAGCATTTTTAATTCTTAGTTTATTTAGAACCGTTGGTTTCGCTACAACACAACCCCATCCCCAAAAAAAAAAATCATGTCATTTTTTAATTTTTTTAATTCATTTATTTTATTCTTTAATTCTTTAGTTCATTTATTCGTTTATTATTTTATTCTTTGAGTATTTATTATTTTTTTCACTAATCATTATTTAATGTTCCATAATTTTCCCGATTAAAAATGATTCATATTTAGCAATACTACGTCTACACAAAAAGGATTTAAATTGCATATACTTGAATTACGTATTTATTTAAATGCGTAATTTAAACGATATCACCACCCACGACATAATCAATCTTCCCCACAATTTTTGTTATCTTTCTTCCTAGCTCAATGCCCGACTTCCCAAATTGGTTGCTTTTTTTCCTTAATTATCCATTTGGCACTCTAATTTTTTATTTTCTTCTTCCAATATTCTCAATTTTTCATAGAATTGCATCTTCTCTTCTTGTATTGTAATTACCTCATTTTCCATTCCTCTTAATCTCCTCATCAATCCTGAAAGAATCTTATTTCCTCTTAAGTAAGTTTTTTTGTTCACCCACTCCCAATGCTATATCTACTTCTTGTCAGTCAAAATTAAATCAAGGCAACATATAGAAACGAGAAGGATAACAATTGAATCTATGCACCAATTTTTTTTACCTAGTTTCTTTCACAAGCTTCAAACCTTCTTCCTGATGTAGTCATAGGTTTGTATTCTGTTATAATAAGAAGCCTTATTTATATGGTAGTAGTTGTTTTGATTCAGTCATAGTCTGTTACCACGTTTGTAGGATAACGTGGGTTGTTCTTTGTTTTGATTGATCTGTAAGGCTCTATAAAGCCAGTGCTGTTATTCAATGAGAAATAAGTCATTCCCAGAACTGTTAGCTTCTTTGTTTTCTGAGATCTATATTCTAACATTCTGGTATCAGAGCCAGACCCTAACCGGGAAGTGTGTTAGCGAGGATGCTGGGTCCTAAGGGGGGTGGATTGTAAGACCCGTGTCCTGGAGGGAACGATGAACAATCCCACATTCCTGCGAGGGGGGAATGGTCTGGGAGAGGATGGTGGTGTGCCTTAAAGGTGTAGGCACACACCTATCTAGCATGAGGCCTTTTGGGAGCTCAGTGGCTTTGGGGGGGATTGGAACCCCAAAGTTAAGTGAGTTGAGGTGGGTACAATTCCATGATGGGTGACCCCCTGGGAAGTTGCACCGTGAGCTCCCGAAAACAAAACCTTGAGGGTGCAGGCTTGCCGTTGAGTATTGATGTGACCCAAAGAAGACAATATCGTGCTAAATGAGTCGGGACCTGACAGTGGAGGATCGGGTCCTGACACTTACAAGATTCAAATCAATCCATGAGGTGTGAAGTTTAATCTAGCCACCACATTTACACTTTTTGCAAGTTGTGAAATTTCTCTCTCCGATTGATGAGGATGACGCTGACATATCTCCAGCAGGTCGTGAAATTTTTTCCTGTTCTTCTTCTTCCTTCTTCTCGCTCCTGCTTCTTCTTTCGGGTTCCCCTTCTGCCGTTTTCAATTAGGTCACAAAATCCCCAATTTTGCATACAAATTTGGCACCTAAATTAAGAGAACCTGAATCAATTTTGTGTGATTTCGTTTGCTACAGTAAAATGATGTCATCCTAACCCACCCTACCCAAAAAAAAAAAATTAATAGATTTCTTCCAATAAAGTAACGACTGGGCCATTTCTACCATCTCGCTCAAGTTTAAGGACATTTTGATGTAAAAACCATGTTTGTGAACGTTTTCTTTAAATAGTATTGAGTTCAGGGAGGTCGGTTGGAATTCTCCCAATTTTTCAAGTAGGGAATCGAACCAATGAGCTAATATACTCATATTTTATTTCCTCGATCACTCTTGTCATCGCAACTCAAAGAATTTACTTAATTAATGAATCGGCCTTCACACTGCTAAGCTAAACTTTTAAGTGTTAGATAAGTTTGACTGAAATAAAGGATTGTGTTTTGAGCCCATTGGAACTCATTGAGAAAATAATAAAAGTTTCCAGCTCACGATCCTTGCACCAAACGAGGTTAATGACACTCCGACTTGTGCTACAAGCTTGGACATTAGAAAAAAAAACAGGAAGTATAGATGCAAACCTATCTCATGATATTTATTAAGGTATATTTTTGGAAAGCAAAATCACAAGGATAATGGTAGTTGGGAGTAGATTTCATGTGTGGGAATGGAATTAAGAATCGATTCATGATTTGGAAAATGGAATGTGGAATTGATTCATGTTTAAGTAAAAAGTTACTGCAAGTGGGAATTGGAGAAGTAGCGATTTGGAATTTGGGGTCTCTCCATTCGCCATTCACTCACTTACTCAGCGATGAGTAAGTCATTTTCAGCATGAGCCCGCCTCGACCTCTTTTTTCTCAATTTCGACACCCTTTAACGCATTTCATCCACCGCACTTAATTTTCACCAATCTAATACCATAACATATGTCCATAATTATAAACACGATTTCTCCCACAATCCCTCTTTCCCTTTTTTTAAAAATAGTCGTATTAAGGACGTTCACTTTTTCAAGAGTAATCGAATGAATGATGTGTCAAACAATATTAGTATTTATTTCTTGAGAATGATTCTACGAGCGGTTAGTTGTGAAAGTAATTATAGGAGAATGACATTGTTCTACTTCTTGTGTGAGAATGATCTATAAATGACGACGTCAAATTTCACGTAACTATTCATCACAGGCAATGCCATAGCGTCGAGTTCAATGGTTTCTACTTTTTACTGTGGATTGTGGAAGGCAGAGCCGTATATATGTCCTTGTCTTGTGGTTATAAATGGAATCCAATGATAATCCACTTGCGATTTTCAAAATCTTGAGTTGTTCTTTGTTGGAGGCCTGCATCTAACTTTCATCTTTTTATTCACATCCAACCAGTAGTTAGTAAGATTTGACCAGAGAAAGAAAAGAGTAGAAAGCAGATGGCTGGAAAGGTGTGGAACTACGATAGGCTACATTGATGATGTCGGTCCAAAACTTGCACGGGCGGCTTCTAGGAGAGTACGTGACATACCTACAGTTACATTGGCTGAAATAAATAAACGTACACTTATTTATTCACTTCTGAATAATTGACACATACCCATCAGGAATTTGATTGTTCAATAATCAAATCAAATTTAAGTAAGAAACCATACCAATAATGAGTCACAAATTGCATATTCCATTTGCATATAGACTTCAATTGCATTGTACTATAATACGGCCAAAAATTGTATAGAGAACTTAGAATATAGTATAATTGTGTAAATTATACAGTATTATTTATATACTCGACGTAATATAATTTGTCTCCGATAAAAGTATTTGAAAACAAAGAATAATCTAGAAGCATTATAATTATTGACTGCTGCTAGGAGCACCAATTATTTTTCCAAATAATTTATACCAACTGATGTGGGATATACCGTGGTATATAACATGATAAGCCATGTCATTTCCATATTATATTTAGATTTTAATTAGTCAATCATTTTTATTTTAGAAAAATAAAAAATCATTTTCATTACTCAATCTGATTGACACATAAAAGAAAATAAAACATCCAATAAACTCAAGAATCAATGATGCTTCATCCATGGAAGTCTACCCTTCATGGCAGCACCACCACAATGATGCTTCTGCCGTCAACACCAAACCAATAAGATAAGAGTTTAATTGTTAGGTTATCCTCATGTGAGGAGGAGAAAGGAAAAAAAAAAACCAAAAACAAATAGGCCTGAGTTTTATTTGGCTTACGTGTTATCAATCAATGAGTTTGGCTTGTTTAGTTTATACAAGTTTTAGATATGGACGAGTAGTATATTAATATATTTTTTTTAAATTATTTGATAAGATAATTGTAACTAAATTTCATATTTTTAAATTTGTTTTAGCCTTTTAGGGGAAAATTATTTTAATCTACTAAACTTCTCAGATATTTTCTGATACTTTTGAATAATTGTAGAGTTACAGATACTTTGTTTATTTTATAAAGTTTTTTGGTTTTATTATTCGAAGGTAAATTATTAATTATATGTTCATTTTATTCTTTCACAGCTAAATTAATAATTATCTGCATATTTCTTATTTTTCTATTCTATTTGAGAGATATATATTGCACATAATATACTTTTATTATGCAATTAAAAAATTTATAGGGAAATTACATTTTTATGTACAATTAATATTCCTATAGGTAAATTACGTAAAATCAAATAAAATTATATGATATGTAATGATTCGCTTGTAATTCTTTAAAAATTAAGGGATTAAAACTAATTATACATTTTGATCAACAATTAAAAAATCAAGTTATTTCTTATTTATAGTTTATATTTACTATAGTGCACTAACTTATAGTTTTAACTCTAAAATAAGATCTATATATAATTGCCCCTAAAAAATGATGTTTAGATATTTTTTTTATTTTTTAATTTATTTTTTAATAAATATAATAATTGATTAATTATAAATTTATTTTATAAAAAAAAAAGATGCTTGAAAATAATGACTTGGCAATCCATGTCATGCGCACCCTAGCCTAGGGCAGCCGCCTTGGGGCCAACCATCAGGAGGGTCCAAAAATTTTACTTTTTAATTTTATTTTTATGAAAAAAAATTAAAAATGTTAATTTTGTGGTTAGAAAAAATATTTAAATTGGGTTATAACACTTTAAATTTAATATTTTATTAATAAATTGGGTCCATACTCTTAAAAAGTATTGATAAGGGGTATTTTAGTTGATATATAGTTAATTTATATTGAGTATTATTTGGACATATATATCTTGTAAATAAATGGAATTCTAACTCGTAGAGAAACATCTTATATATATATTTTCATTTTTGGTTATTGAATGATATTAAGTTACCACCATAATTGAAAAAAATAATTATTTAAATTGAATTAGAAAACCGTCGACTATATGTATGGATATATATATACTTTATTACGTATTTATATATATATATTTATATATATGTATATAAATATTTGATAAAATTTCATTGTTTTTTTTATTAAAGTATTATAAAACGACTATGTTTTCGATGTATATATAACCAATATATTCAAGTTACTAGAAATTTTATGTGAATTTACTAGAAAACTAAACTAAAATATATATATATATGTATATATATAATAGCATATTTATAATTTATGTGTAATGGGGCACTTTTAAATTTTTTGTCGTAGGCCTTGAACCTTTTGGACCAGCACCAGCCTTGGTCATGCGCCATCTTTATTACTATCAAGAGAGTTGGGAAATTAGTTGGTGCTTTTAGCATCTTCTAAAATTATTATTCCTTGTTTTTCCTTATAAATTAGGTGACCATTAGTTTCAAATTGTCTTAAATTCATGTACTTGAATCTCAGTTAAAGTTTCATTCTCATATTTGTGTTTGTAGCTATAAATTGTCTTAATTTTAAAGTTTAATAACATTAAATTCTAGTCTAACTTATACGCTAAATATTAGATTATTTATTTTAACAAAAATTAAGAAAGAAATCATCTCGAAACATTTGATTTTTTCCTCCACTTATGAATTTTTCTTAGGTTACATTTTTTTCTTCTTATGAATTTGGGGACCCCTAGCATGATATATTGATGCTCATGTAGGATGGGAACAAACCAAGCCATGACATACTCGAATTGTCGATTGAATCTCTTGTTTTTCAAATATATCTTGTAGGAATAAATAAATAATTTCCTCGGATGAGAGAAAGTCAGAGTTCTATTCGTTAATTGGCTCATTGGGGTCGCACAAACCGCCCTAACCAATGGCACCGTCATCACCTCAATTAAACTAACTAGATTAATTAAATTCATCATTAGGAGAAGAGAAAAGATGATAAATTTTATAAAAAAAAAAATGGCAATGGTGTAGAGGAGTTCAAAATATCTGTGGCAAAAAAATGACAGGTGTCTCTCCTCTCCACCACAAATTGGTCGACACCTATCAAAAAATAATATTATTTGTTTACGTAGTTATAAATTAATAAGTGGAATAATTTTGTATTGGCTCAGAAGTAAAGAAAGGCCTTCTCTATGTAATTATAAAGGAAATATAAGTATATATTCCTTGTCATGTTGCATCGGACGGTAGCAAGATTGGCCACCTTTCTCATCGTATCCCTTCATTTCTATTCTTATATTGCATAACCTAGCCTAATTATGGTTTCAATTAAAAGTAATCATTTGTAAGTTTGTAACAGCACTTGTCTGATTTTTTTTTTTTCACCAAACCATGTAGAAGATTCACTAGCATTGCTAATGTAATTGTAATTTTTTTTTTTCAATTGGATAGTAAAAAGTTTTGAATTTGACCTAACGTATATGATTTAAAAAAGAAGAATTATATATATTATATGTTAAATATTATTTTTTATAAAAGTTGAAAGCAAAAATTTCATCATATGATCATATTTATAGTAAATAATTTATTTAAAATAATTCTTTACTAAATTTGATGATATAAATCACATCACTGTATGTACTACGTAAATCGAATATGAAATATTTAACGGGAAAGGAATTAGTCTCAATATGTAGATCGCAATCTTGTTGGCTTGGTTTCATTTGGAATTTTAATTATTTATTTGTTTTGTTTTTCTTTCCCGTCCATTTACATTTAAGTGACGTCGTGACTTGGAGGCGCACTCGCAGTACGACTTTTCGATCCTCAAAACGACGGTGCTTTAATTGGGTGCCCATATACGAGTTTAACGCTTATTTTACACTGCATTCATTTGCAACCACAAAATGTAAGCGCACCCACAATTTTCCACCCCTTACTCCGAATCTACTTTTGGTTATATATATCTGAATATCTCCCACTTGTTTCTTAAACTTATTCCTTCACCGCCTTCAGAACCCCAAAAAAAAATAAAAAGAGTCACAATTCGCCGAACAAATTTCTCACCCGCTGCTACTACTTGTAGCTAGCATCAGAGTTGTAGATTTTTGGAAGGTCAGGAATGACTAAAGTGTACCCAAACATTGCCAATGCCAATATTGTCCCCGCCTACGAGCCTGAGAGGCTCAAGATCTCAAGGACAGTTCAGGAAAATGCCACGGTGCTCACGGTGTGGAAGAAGTCTTTGCTCTTGAACTGCAGTGGCTTCACCGTGTTCGACAACAAGGGCAATTTGGTCTTTAGAGTCGACTGCTACTTGTCCGGCCATAAGGGCGAGATCGTCCTCATGGACGCCACCGGCAAGCCCCTCCTGACCATCCGTCGCAAGGTAAATATATTTGCCATTTTTGCGTTTTGAAGATAAAAAAAAATTGTCTCATAAAATAAAACGCTGCGAATTTTACATGTGACCGAAACATGTCACATTAATCGGTTAGTTTGGTTGCTGATGATTTTACGTGATTATCTCAGCGGCTGAGCTTGGGGGACAACTGGGTAGTGTACGACGGAGAGTCGGTGGTGAATCCGAGGTTCTTTGCGACGAAGCACGTGAGCATCCTCAAAAACAAGTCTCTGGCGCACGTGACGTCACCCAACAACGGCAAAGGTTCGAGCTCGTCACTCTACCAGATGGAAGGGTCGTACGCGCAGCGTAACTGCGCGGTGTACGACAGCAAGAGGAGGAGGGTGGCGGAGATCAAGAGGAAGGAGGCGACGTGCGGAGTGGCGCTGGGAGTGGACGTGTTCCGCCTCATAGTGCAGCCCGAGATTGACACGTCGGTTGCCATGGCCATCGTCATCTTGCTTGACCAGATGTACGGAACGTCGTCGTTCTCGAGGCGATAAAATCGTTTGAGAGCCCTCCCCATCATCTACCACCTTTTTCCCCTTGGTGGATTCACATCACCTTCTCTGCTTCTATAAAATCTCCTTTGTTTTTAGGATCTGATCTTCGATCTTGTTGTCTCCCCAGTCAAATTCCCACGTGCTTCGTTCTGTTTTTCTTTTTCTTTTTTATTTTCCTTTTATTTTCGGAAAAAATCAATGAAGCTTGGTTTTTTCCTTTTATATAAAAAACCAAGCTTCGAAGTGGGGATGTAAATATATGATTTAGATTTAGATTTAGAAACAACAAAGGTCTCTGAAAAACTTGGTACCAACATATTATATATATATTTGATATTATACCATGAATTTTGTATGAAGTAGATCAATAATGTTGAATTGGTGGCCGTCAATATTATAGGGTTGGCATATATGCTTGTTTTTCAATTCCATTTCATTATGAAGTTGTTCGACAATACTAATGAGTTATCACTGTTCACGTTTAACTTTAACAGAAAGGAATAGCAATGCATTGGATGCCCCCAATTTGGATTGGTATTGGTACCGCCGGTTGCCAAAACCCCAAACAGTCAAAGGCCGGCCTTGAACATAATCATATAAGCGTTTGCAAGGGTTCTTCTTTATTGTTCAACAACTAATCACCCTTTTTGTTTGTTTGTTTGATTGAAACAACTAATTACTTGAATGGGACAATAAACAAGGTTAGTAAAAGATTAACTTTCTTGGACAATCCAGAGAAAAGAGATGTCTGAATGATTTTAAGGGTAAATGGGTAAATGGATCGACACACCTTGTTACTTGTACAATTTGAATACTCTAAGCTAAGTGTTTTTTTTTTTAAGTTTTTTTAATTTTATATATTATGATAATGAAAATCGACAAAACTAGTCAAATTGGGCCCCGGCCCACATTATTTTTTGTTGGATTGATTGTTCCCATTTCCTCACTTCAGGTTTTATAGTAGGTCATTACGGTGATTTGGTACTACTCTTCTTTTAGATTTATTACTTATTTTGTTCTTCTAATTAAATATTAAATATTATTTTATTCTTTAAAATTGATTTAATTTTAATATTTTATCATAACTCCATATTTAATTGTATTGTTATTTAGTCCAGTTAGTAACACAATTATTATTACTTATGTGTCATTTTCTTATTGTTTAATTAATTATAAAAAATTATTAAAACTAAATATTTAAAAATAAACAATTGAATAAGAAGATGAACATCTGGTTTTCATTGTTCATCTTCATCCATAAATTGTTTGAAAAATTTTGTAGACAATAGATGAAAATTGAGAGCTCACTCTGAAACAAACCCTCTTATCCAAACCCACTTCTCCTCTTCATCTAATTTCCTCAATTTCTTCTTTTTTTCACATCTTCCTCTAATTTTGAAACCAGGTATAGACAGAAGAAATAAACGAGCCGGTTCGACAAAATAGCTATGAGTTTCACTGACCACGGACCTCAATCTCATAAACTTGAAACAACTAAATCCCTTTCATTTTAAAATCTTCAATACAAACATAATCCAAATTACAATTTTAGATGAGAACAATGAAGCCACCGCCATTCTCTTCCTCCTCTGTTTTCCGCAAGGCTCAACTCCCCTACCTCTTCACCTTACTGGCCTTCATCCTTTTTGTCGCCATCCTCTACAACGAATACCTCATGTGCATCTACAACCAGCAGCTCCAACTCAACCCCAACTCCAACCCACTTGTCATCGCACTCGGTGAGTCAACTCAACAATCCATAGTCAACAAATCTCCCGTGAGGGTGAAAAATAAAATTAAACTGGATTTTCTGAATTGGGTTTTTTGTTTTTGGGGTCAGGAAAGAATAAGGAGAAGGTGTCATTCGCCGTAGGTAAGTGAGAGGTACCAACGTGCGACATATTCAGCGAACGGTGGGTTTGGTACGAGTCGAATCAACCGTTGTACGAGGAATCGAAGTGTCCGTATATTCAGCCACAGTTGACCTACCAAGAACACGGACGACCCGACAAAGATTACCAGAAATGGTGGTGGCAGCCTCACGACTGCGATCTTTCGTGGTCAGTGTTATTAGTTTTGCTAATGTTTTGGGAAACTCCAACTAATTTTGCTTTCCGTTTAGAGCTTCACAACCAACATTGTAGGGTTGGGACTTGTGAGTCGTCTAGTTCTTGATCCCTACTCTCAAATCTGGTCACCGACATGCTGAACTGTTTTGCCCCCGTCTTTGTGTTAGGAACCAGGTGTTCTAATCGAACCGGCTAGTCTATTTCTTCTATCAATACCTGGATTCAAAATCAGAGGACGATGTGAAGTAGAAATGGAGGAAATTGGATGAGGAGGAGAAATGGGTTTTGGTCAGAAGACTTGTTTTAGAGAGGTGGGTTTGGAGGAAAATCATTGGTGATTTTTGGATTTTATCTGGGTAATATTATTTTTCAGTAAAGAAGTATTTTTATATGCAACTTAATGGATGAAACTTGGAGATGAAACCCAGATTGTCATTTTTCAGAATGAGGCAGGCCAGACTCCCCTATACAAATCCAAATTGCCATTGAAGATGAAATTTGGATTTACTATTCATTGTTCATCTTCATCTTCTTATTCTTCTTCAATTTTTTTATTTTTTAAATATTAATTTTAATATTTTTATTATAAATAATTAAACAACTAATCAGAAAATGACACGTAAGTAATAGTAATGATGCTACTAACTGAACTAATGGATGGAACAACGGTGCAATTAAATGTGTAATTATGGCAAAACATTGGAACTAAATGTGTTTCGGGGAGTAAAATAGTATTTAATGTCCGATTAGAAGAACAAACTGAGTAATAAACTCTTTTTTAATATAATTGAAAGATTTCAGATGTATGTAAAATAAAATAAGAATGTTAGTGTCTTTATGTTCTAGACTTCTAGTGGTATTGATTTCTCTTTCATAATATTATTGTACAAAAAATTCATTATATATTGTTGATATAACAAATGTATCAAGTTAGATGTGATACTCCGTCTACTCTATTTATGCCACATATTCTTTGTATGACCTGTAAAAAGAAATAGATTGGTCATCGATCAGAGATGAGCAGTGGTGTGGTGCTGACCGTGCTGATTTAAAGGCTCTTCGACACTTAAGTCAGTATATATAAGAGATACGTGATAAATAATATTTTCACAGAGTAACGTAAATAGTGAATCTTAGTTACTTTTATCGGGAAATATGTCTCCAGTTGTATGGGTGTTTGAGGGAGGCCTAGCGAATAGTTTTGATGTGGAATAAATAAACTTATATTCTGGAGTTGACATGTGTCATTTGGATGGAGATGTGTCTATGTGTTAACAAGTGTTTGACTGGTTATGTGGGCTTAGGCCCATGTTGTATTTTGAGCTTATAAAGTGGACTTAGATTTGAGGTATTTGGCCTATAGGATTTGATCCACTATGGTGTCAACAGAAATCCCTTGTAACGACCCGAACTTTTATAAATGATATTTTAATGCAAAATGATCATTTTGCCTCTAGGGGAAAAGTTGACTTTTGACCCGGGAAACTTTTAGAATTTTGACCTATGGCCGTGACGTAGATTGGGACGTCATGAGTCCGTAGACAGGCAGCACGTCGAAAACGGGCGTTACGGAAAAGTTATGGTCATGGAATCGAGATCGGTTAAACTTACGTCCCGGAATTCAATTAAAATAATAATAATAAAATAATGAATATCTGATAAATGATTAAATAATTAAGAACTCTTGGATGACTGAAGTGTCACTCATCCCATGGCCCAAACTCCCTAAAAAGTGGATCTTGCCCCCATTGGTCACTTTTAATATTTTAAAGACCCTCCCACATCTCGCATTCCCTCACCGTCCATCACATTCATCCTCTCCATCAACTGATCATCTTCACCCTCTATCTTCATCACCCAACATCGTCTTCCTCATCAAAATTCTCTATACCCGTGAGCACCAAAAACTAACCCAAAACTCATAATCAACCCACACAAAACTCACCTCAAACATTGTTGGCCTAGGCGTAGGAAGGAGCTAGGAGACCTGAAGAGTCGACGGGGAGGACTCACAGCCGTTCACGGCGGAGGTAGGCTGGAAAACTCGAAACCACCCATTTTTCTAATTTTCGAAACTCTCATTTTTAAATTGTATGGGTCGATTGGTTGTCCTAGGTTTGGTTCTAGGGATAGAAACGTGTGGGACATACCTGGTTTCGTGGACGTAGGAGGCTGGAAACAAAGGAGCACACGGCCGAGAAACTGGGCTTCAGGTTTGGGTTTAATGCAACAAATCTAGGTCATTTTTCTTGTTTTTGAATCAATATATTCTTAAAGGAGGTTAGGACGAGTAGATAGGAGAAAACCTCATCGAAAATGGTGGAAAAACGAAGGAAAACCAAGCGGGTCAAGTTGTGGGTCTGCAAGGTTGCAGACCCACGAGTCAGAGGATGGAGCTCAGGGATGATAACGTTAGCTAATGACATCATCTTTGACATGGCAGTCTGACACGTGTCAGACATGATGTCAGTAGTGACGTCAGCTGACAACGTCATCTCTGACATGATAGTCTGACAACTGTCAGGTGATGTCAGCGGTGACGTCAGCTGATGACATCATCTCTAACATGATAGTCTGACAACTATCAGGTGATGTCAGCGGTGACGTCAGCAGTGACGTCAGCACTATAGCACAGTTGACCACGCGTTGACTTGGTGCGTGGGGAGCAAATCTCGAGGTGGGACCAGCACTATTTTCAAGTTTTTGATGATACGAATCCAATGGTAGTGGTTTCGTGTTGATCGGAGGTCGTTAAGTTGGTTAAATTTGGGTTTAATGCCTCGAGAAGAGTGTTTGGATGGCTTCCCCGGGCCAGTTCTGTTCTAGAGTCTTATGTTTGAACTTGTAGGACCCATTAGTGACCTTTGGATGTGTTTGGGCAGGTTTAGGCGGTTCTTTGAGCAGCGAGAACCGTGTGTGAGTGAGCTTTTGATTTTTAAATGATTGCATGCATAACTGTTTTCACTGTTTTACTTTACAATTGAGATTGGATGATTCTTAGTACTATATGATGATACTTAAACGTATTATGATGTTTTGGGCATGAGACCCGTATGGATATATACATATATATATATATATATATATATATGTGTGTGTACCTGTTTTCAGAGTTAATCAGGGATTTCTGTGGAACTTAATACTATTGCACTGTGTATACCTACCTTATGATTATTGTCTCCTCTAGACATTTCGTAGTATCCTGGAGAAGTTACGGGCACTGCCTGAGAGGGGTTGACCCGATGGGCAGCTCAGGATCAGGAGTGCGATTATGGATGAAACCCACAGGGAGGGTCATTGATTTGCAGGTCATTGACTTGGGTGGACCCTGGAGAGACTTGAGATTGAGATCTCGATTGGCATGCATAGCCTTAGGACTGTGACATTAATAGGCATCAGGGATGTCGGAGTTTGGTTTTACAGTGCACTATTATTATGATTGTTTTCTCTATTCTTTTATATATGATTATACGATTTCATGGTACTATTACGATTATCTATGTTTTGATTCAATGCATGCAAGTTTGAAAACGAAGGGGCAAAACCTTATGATTATTATATTATTAAACTGTTTTTGGAAATACTGTTTAATTTTTGGCCCACTCACTCTTTATTGTTTTATTGACCCCTCCAGGCCATGCTATTGAGGAAAACGAGGACCCGAAGTCCGAGGCATAAACCAGACGTTACACACCTGTGCACTCTTTTTGGTAGGTTGGCATCATATGTAACCTAGGTGTCGTGCTTATCATTGTATTTTGAACTATCCCTTGTCTGACATTGTTGAACCCTTAAGGCTTATGTATGAACTTATTTATCTTAATTTATTAATGTTGAACCGATTAGGGGTAATTTTGGTATTCTGGGGTTGCGTGTCAGACGGGAGCAGGGCCCATTCCCGGGTGGTCCCAGGGGGATCGATATGGGTCTTGTCATCCCCCATGTTTTTGATCGAGGTGGAATTTCTCGGTTGGGGACTTCTTATGTTTTTCCAGACTCAGTAGGGAGATACACATGCAGTCCCTCAAGTCTACCAGGTCGGTTTGTCTTGTGTGGATCGTTGTGGAAGTTGACTGACGGTGTGTAGTTGAGTTGGAGAGATTGGTTTATAGTAGGATCGACCCCGAAATGTTGATCGGCCAATATGTTTGTATTTGTTGGCTGATGATAAGACCCAAACTACGCATTAAATTAAATATGTAATTCAAGTATTATGCAATTTAAACCATTTTTTTGTGTAGATGTAGTATTGATAAATATGGATCGTTCTTAACTAGTGAAATTAGTGAACATTAATAATATGTTAGTGAGAAAGAATAACTAATAACAGAATAATGAATTAAATAATTAAATAATTAAATAATTAAATAATAAAGAATGAAAGAATAAATGATTTAAAGAATAAAAAATAAAAGAATTAATGAATAAGAGAATTAATGAAATAAAGAATAAAAAAAAAATTAAATGGGGGGTTTGAAAATATTGTAACCATAGAATAAAGAAAACAAGTAAAAATAATTAAGAACTTAATTCTACTTTTACTTCAACTTTTGTACAAGTGAACTTTCTTCAAACACATATTTTTACCAACACTCTAACATTATGCTCATATGGAACCAATCATGAAATCCTACCTTAATCATCTCGAATAAATGCATACATTTTTTCATATTATATGTCAGGACCCACCCCGGTTTCACCCCGAAAACCGAGGTAAATCCTGCTCCCGTCTGACACCCCGACACAACACAAAAGTACTCACCCTAAACCACCAAAGAACACAGTCAGACACAGGAGAAACTATACAAAATAACCCGAAGTTAAAATTTACAGAGCATAGTACTAAGTACCAAAAGAAAGAAAACGGGTAACTAGATACACGCACACGGAAAAATTAAAACACCTCGGGGTCGCTCTCGTAACTTCTATGCCTCAGACGCTGCCTCGACGCCGAAACCCCGCTCTAGCTCCACGACCTGGAGGGCAAGTTAAAACCAGAAAAGTGTGAGTGGACCAGAATAAAGGAAAAGTTTTCCAAAACCATTTTATAAGAAAACCGGGTTCCGTTTTGAAACCACATGCATAACCCAGTTACTAAAACAGTTATAATTCACATAAACCTCATCATAAAAACATTTACAAAAACACTATGAAAACAGTTATAGAAATTATAGCATCAGCGTCATAAAACTGTATCAGAAAACATAAGTACCAAGCCATAACCAACAGATCAAACCCGCTGGATCTATCCGAGTCTTTAAACTCCCGAGTCTTTAAACTCAATCCAGGCCTCAATAATATCCGAGTCTTTAAACTCCCGAGTCTTTAAACTCAACAGGCCTATGGGGGAAATATCAATATATCCGAGTCTTTAAACTCCCGAGTCTTTAAACTCAATCCGGGTCTTTAAACCCAATCCGGGCCCGTCCCCCGTCAATCATAATATCCGGGTCTTTAAACCCAATAACCAGATCCAGCAAATCCAATCCAAAACCATTTGAAAACTATTTCGAAATCCATATCCAAACCCGAATCCGAAATCACTGGTCTGATGCCCTTCCGGCATCCCGACCGTCATTCCGAACCCAAATCCGGAATTCCACGTTTCAACTTTAAAACCAAATCTCGTTTTCCAAAATCCGATTCTAAAACCGAAAACCTTTACTCAAATCCATTTATAATCATGGAAAACCATTTATTATTTGAAATCCCAAAATCATGGCATCATAATCAGAAATCCAGCCTTTCTCGTAAAACGTGCCAAATACGTAATTTTCTCGAAAACCGTGCAATTATGTAAAACTAACATATTCAAAAAACATAAAATCACATATAAAACCATAAAACAATTATAGCAAAACCGTTATGCATGCTCGAGTTTAAGGAAAGGGTCCACTCACAGTACCAAGCCCTCAATCGCGTCCCGTACGTCTCGTACGTTCCTCAGCTTCCTCGGGCAACCCCGATCCTGTCACAAGTCACCAAAGTGCGTCACTAACACGTCTACCAAGACTCTCCTAATTTTCCCCAAAAATCCCCAGGTCCTAAACGTAATGAACCTAAACCCTAAACCTTCACCCTCGCGGTACTATCCTCAACGACGTCCGAACAACCCGAAACCAATTCCAATGGACTCGTCACAACACCTAGACCAAAAACCATGTTGACCATTTTCCCAACCGCCGCCTCACGCGTCCCCACGCACCGCCCAAAGTGGCTGCGCGTGGCCCTCACGCGCCAGCTACAGTGTCACCAGCAACCTCTGGTCGACCCGGTTCGAAACAGTCGCTGTAACTCGAACCGGCGTGACCGGTTCACCGCCGTACCTGCACCAAAACACCTCGTTTCTTCACCATCTTCTTCGTCCCGTCCTAAGCAACCCATTCCCCGTACTCAGACATCTCGACACCGTCCCAAACCCGTCGACTCGAGTTCGAAACCAAAACCCAAACTGCCCCTTGTTCTTCTTCCCGGCCAACCAGGTCTTCCCCCACCACGGTAACCACCGTAGACGGTTCCTAGGACTTCATGAACCTCACATCACTCACCAAAACCGTCGACTCACACCCAAAACCCACGACTCAACGTTTTAACTCAGACTGAAAAACAGAGAACGCCGTGTACTCCCCGTCGTTTTGGACTCCGCCGTGCACTCCTCCGTCACGGCTGCACAACCAATAGCTACCTAGGACCCTACTGAGTCCCCTAGACCTCACTAGACTCCTCGATTCAACCCCAAAAGCCACGACTTGGCGTCTGAACCTAAACGGCAAAACAGAGTATCGAAAGGAAAACCAGAAATTACATGCCCTTCTATCGCCGTCGTGAGCTCAGCCGTGAGTAAGTAGCTCCTTCCGTCCACCTCCAGCCTCTGGACACCTCCACCGGTCTCGATTGATCGAACACGGCAGCACCACCACCCAAAACTCCTCACCTCTTCTCTGTTTCCTCTGATTTTCCCTCTGGTTTTCCCGTGGCTCACAACTCACATACACACCACCACCGCACCTCCTAACCTTCTCCCTAGCTCTCTCACAATCTCTGGTCACTAACCCCCTCACCAAAACACACCAACACTCACGATCACCTCTCAATTTCCTCTCAATCTCCCCCTATGTTTTCTGTTCTTCGAACACACACAACACACACCTGCACGATTACCCCAAATAATTGGGATCGTGCACACGCCTAGAACCAACCAGAACCCCTACACGTGTCACCATCCCTTTAGCCTTCTCACCAGTGGCTCAATCTCAGCCCTCCATTTGTCCCTCTCTGTTGCACCAGACCCAAAACACAAAGACCCGTATCTCACACATCGTAAGTCCGATGAATACGTGCCGCCTGTCATCGAACTCAGGACGACGAGATCTATCTAACAGTCCTCAGTCAACGTACAAAAGCCCGTTCGTACGAAAAGTCAACTTTTCCCCCTAATTTAACTAAATTACGGTTATGCCCTAACCTTCCGAACATCATAACTTCCTCCTCGGATGTCGGAATCGGGCGTGCCACCTGTCTACGGATTCGTGACGTCCTAAACTACGTCCTGGTCATCGGTCAAAACCCACTTGACCGCCCTAACTAAAAGTCAACTATTTACCCGAACTAGGGGCAAAATCGTCATTCTACCTTAACGACCTTATCGGGACCAACTCACCCCCGATTAAGCTCACTAATCTCATCTTAATCACGGTCTTAAACCTAATTTCCGGGACGGATCGTTACATTATAAATGCACCAAACAACGGATTATTACCTACAATATGATTAACCTTAAGTTTGTGATTTCAATGTGTGTCAAACATTTAAATCTCTTCAACCCTATTCTAAGTGCACCGAACAGCGGTTATAAACACTTTGCGTTAAATTGAAGGTTAAGCGCTAAAAGGTATGAAGTAAATGAAATTCAAAAAGTAAAACACATGGAGATTGTATTCACATTTACAAATGTTAGAAAGAAAATATCATCACTTGTATTGAATTATAAGTAAACTGAAACAATAACAAGAATTTAAGTAAAGGGAATAAAGTTACACTTTCCGAACCCAAGAACAGCTTGTGATTCCGAAAGTGGATGGAAACAATGAAATGTTATTCATAAAATTCTCTGAATAGCAGAAGGAACCTTATGAAGATGGAGGATAAAACATAAGAATTTGGTTTTAAATTCTAGAATTATTTCGGAAATACTCGGCCTAGGTATTTCTTAAGAAAAACATAAAAATGTGTTTAAGAGATCTCAAAGAAAAATCATAAGAACAAAGTAAAGAAGAAATGAAATTAAGAAATAACATAAATTAACAACAAGAATCAAAAGAAAACTAATTAATAAGAAAATCTACAAGAAGTTAAAATGATCTCCAAAAATAAAGAACAAAAATAAAGAAGATGAACTTAAATGAAGAGTGAAAAAGAGAGAAAAATTAGAGCCTAAAATACTAAAAATAGAACCAAAATGGGGGACCATTTACAAATGAAATGGCCTCTCTATTTATAGAGGGAGTGCCAAAAAATTCAACTAAAAAAATACAAAAATAAAATAAAAAATGTAATGATGAACAATGATGATTAATGATGATTTTAGGGATGGTTTGGGTTGAAAAGATGGCTGGAAAATGGCTGAAATTGAAGAAAATCTGAAAAAAAAAATAAAAAAAAAAAAGGGAGCAGTTGAGCAGCAGGGCATGGGCTGCCTAAATTTCGGCTAGGAGCAACTGAAAAGGAAGTGGAAATCAACGCCTGACGCGTTGAAAAAGGCTACAGGAACTCGGCAGGCGCGCAGGTGGAGCAGTTGACCATTTCGTTAGGCGCGAGCTGCACTAGGCGTCCGTTTTTCGGGAGGCGGGAGCTGCACTGGGCGTCCGTTTTCGAGACACGCGCGCTGACTAGACATATTCCAGTTCGATAGGCACGCTCTGAAGAGGAAATTGGACTGACACTGGGCTGGAGCGAGTTGCGGGCTCGGCGGATTGTTGGGCTAATTCTTGGGCCTAGCGACTAGTTTGAAAACATTTGGGCTGGGCGCATTCCTCTGGGCTGCACAAAAAGGGTTTGCAAACTTGGATTAGGCTAGAACAAATGAATTTAAAAATTTTAGAATAGATTTATATATAATTTCACCAAATTTTGTCCATAATTTTTTCGTTATAATTCCGATCGGGACGATTCTTTCGCCAAAACGCTCCAAATTCCAAGATTTATTTAATTATACAAAAATATCACAAAATATATTATTTTGTCCAATTATTTATTATTTTAATATTAAAATTCAAGTATAAAGGGTATAAAATTATATAAAATAATGCTTAATTAACGACCTATCAGCTGACTGGTGTGAATGTCGGCAGGGTGATCAACATTAGAAATATACCACACATCAATGGCCTTGCACAGAATAAGTTCGCGGAAAAAATGGTTGTCAATCTCCACATGTTTAATCCGAGCATGAAAGATAGGAATGGAGGCTAAGGCAATGGAAGAAGTATTATCACACTATAGAGTAGGATCAGAAAGAAAACCAAAACCAATATCAATGAGTACCTTGCAGATCCAGGTGATCTCAGCAACAATGACAGAAAGGGAACGATATTTAGCCTCTGTTGAATACCTTGGAGGCTAAGATACTGCAAGGCACCTACCAAAGAACAATAGTGAGAGGGATCAGCCAGTAAAGGACCAATGACATCCAACTTGGTAGAACCAGATGGAGTGGAACAAGGCTTATCACCATCCATATTGGCCTTCATGAGAAGATCCATGGCAAACTTATCCTGATGAAGAAAGAACCCATAGGTAGATCAATGGACCTTCAAACCCAAAAAATAGTGCAAAGGGCCATGGTCCTTGATCGGAAAGAGGGAGCTCGACAGCTGGATGACATAAGTGCAAGCAGAAGTACAGGGCCCAATGACAAGGATGTCATCAACATAAACCAAAACAATAACCATAGCAAAAGATTGCTTGACAAACAGTGCAATATTATACTGAGAAGTTGTGAAACCAAGAGAGATCAGAGACGAGTGAAGGCGATCATACTAGGCTCGTTGAGCCTGTTGAGACCATAAATAGACCGATGAAGCTTGCAAAAATGTGTAGGAAAAGAGGAGTTAGTGAAGCTAGGAGGCTGCTGCATATAGAACTCTTCCTGGAGGTTGCCGTGTGAAAACGCATTGCTAATATCCAGTTGATTTAAGAACCAGTCATAAGAGGCAGCAAGAGAGAGAATAAGTCAAATAGTAACTGGTTTGGCAACATGACTGAAAGTCTCAGTGTAGTCAATGACATGACCCATCCCAATCCCCCTGGATTATCGTAGGATGTGCCCTGCTCCCGTCAGACAACCCGTGTCTGACCAGGGATAAAACCGTTACCCACTCGGGGTTTCCGGAGTATGCAGTGTAAGACCCGGTCTTCGAAGCAAGAACGGTGAGCAAGACCCGTGAGCTTGAGAAGCAAGAACGGTGAGCAAGATGTAACGACCCGTCACAAATTCCAGGATTAGATTAGTGACTAATCACGATTAGTGAGGTTAATCGGTGATTAGTTGGGCGAAATCGGACGAACGATGCAAAATGACCGTTTTGCCCCTAGTCGTGGCAAAATGTTGACTTTTCGTTGGGGAGGTCAAATGAACTTTGACCAATGACCGTGACGTAGTTAGTGATGTCACGAGTTCATAGGCAGGTGGCACGTTCAATTCCGACATTCGAGGAAGAAGTTATGATGTGCGGAAGTTAAGGGGCATTTTGGTAATTTTAGTTAAAAGGGGCAAATAGTTGACTTTTGGACCAGGGTGTCCGATGGCCGAGGGCCGAGGACCGTTACGTAGATCGGGACGATACAAATCCATAGACAGGAGGCACGTCAAATTCGGACGTTCGACGGCGAAGTTACGGTTCACTGAAGTTCAAGGGTACTATTGCACGAATTACGAAACGAGTAACCTTTTGTCCTTAAGTGGGCCAGATATTTTACAAGGGCCCAATGGATGAGTGACAAGTGTCACTCATCCATTGATCATTATGTTCCCATACATGCATACCATCCCTTAGTCATGCAAACCATCCCCCACAACACTCAAACCCGATCTCACCATTTATCTCCATCTTTGCTCCACCCAAACCCATCCAACCTTCAACCCATGACCAGCTGGGAGGACGAGAGAGTGAGAGGAAGACTGTGGATGTGTTGGCCGGCCCAGGACGGCGCCGCCGCGGGCGGTGGAGCCACAAACCCGAACAGGTACCCGGTTAGACCCAAATCTCCCCTTTTGTCGATTTTTACATTATGGTCAGTTTTGGTCGATTAGGGAACGTTTTTTAGGTTGTTTAGGACGTATAGAGATGGTTTTGAACGGGGTTGAAGGCTGTGAAGTCTGGGGACTGAACTGGAAAACAGGGGCCGGGGGAGGTGATTTTTAGGGATCGATTTAGGAGGTTTTGTTTGGTTTTGTTGATTAGTTTAGATAGGAAATAAGAAAATAGGATTTTTAGGATTGAAATGGGACAAAATGGACGAAAAATGGAGATTGTAGGGGCCTGGACCGGTCACACTGGTCCATCTGCAGGACAGAACCGGGCCGGCTGGTCTAAACCGGCAGCTAGAGGTTGATGGTGATGCTATAGTGCCGGTGCGTGGGCCCACGCGCAGGCAACTTCCAGGGGCGTGTGACGGCACGTGACGGGGAATTTGGGGGAGGTTCCAACATACGAAATCTTCTATTCTATGTAACGAACATTTTGGGACTGGCTTCGTGTCAATCGGACACTGTCTCGATATGTTTCGGGGCATCGGAAGGTTTAGGGTCGGTTTAAAAATGGTTAAAAGAAAGTTCGGAAAAATTACGGGGCTTTGGTAGGAGGTTAATAAGGTAGTTAGTAACCTTATATTACGACTTGGAAAGGTTCAGGAGTCCCGGTGACAGTGATCGGCTCGGGAGAGCCTAAGGCACGCAAATCGATGCGGCAGCTCGGACGGTCTGTGAGTGGACCTTGTTTTCTAAATTGGTGCATGCATAAATTTTTATTATATGTTTTAAATACTTGTTTGTGATTCCATGAGTGCATTTGGATGTGTGGTTACATATAGGCCCGTATTTCGAGGTTTCGGCCCTATACGGTCCCTATACGGGTCTGTATTCTTTTATTGGTCTAAATTAAATGGTTTTGGATTTCCAAAAGGATAAACTCGGGTATGAGACCCATTTGGTTTTGTCTCGGGCATATGACGTTATTTACGACCTTTGGGTATAAATCGTGGTCACGACGGCTGCTATGTGCACGGCGATCAACGATACGACGCTTGCCTCCGGATTGGGATGTGTTCCTTCCAGAGAGGTCACGATGCACGATTCGGTGGTCCGGCAGCCTGGGGAGGCTCGACTTCGGAGTGCTGACGGTTCAGGATATCGATCGGTGATGAGTACACCATGATCTTGTGGTGGTCGCGTCGGTTGATACGTTCACGGCGACATACCAGGATTGAGGGCGGTCCTGGATGGATGGTTGCACACATCACTGCGATCGGAGTCGTGACTGACCCTTAGATATCGGGCACGGTGCCCAATTGAGTCATATGTTCGGGCACGAGACCCAGTTGTTTTACACTGATGATTTCGGGTCAGGGACCCTAGATGGATTTCCAAGTTCATGACGGTTTATGGGAACCGGCATGAACTCTGGAAAGGTCATTGTGGTTCATGATGGTTTATGGGAACCGGCATGAACCTTTGTCAGGTCATTGTGGTACATGAGGGTTTATGGGAACCGGTCATGGAGGATGTTGTCTATAAGTATATGAATATAATGGATGTTATGGATCATGACGGTTCAGGGGAACTGGGCATGAATGGTTATGTTATGTATATATATGTTCATATACCTTCCTTTACTTGTTCCATCTCCTCCAGGGAGGGTCATTAGCCTGGGTGGACCCCGGAGTAGTCACGGAGAACCGACTGAGTGGGAGTTACCCCTGTTGGGTTCCTTACTCTCAGGAAGGCTGGTTACTATAACCTCGGGTAGGGTCAGTGGTCTGCGGACATTGACTTTGTCTTTGAGAAGACTTGGGTTTGAGACCCCGGGTAGCACGCGCGTAGCTTTGGAAACCGTGACAGGATTGGTTGTGTGAATTATATGTATATATGATGTATACTATATGATATGATATATGATGTGTGTTTACACAGGCTTTGGGCAGTGGCCCGTATGGTTGGTTTCTTATGATTTGGGCCGAGTCCCTTATGGATTTGGGCAGTGGCCCGTATGGTCGTTTTCATTATGGTTCTTTCAACCTTGGTTTTGGGCTTAGTCCCACATATGGTTCTTTCGGTTAAATGGTTTTCGAATGCATGCATGCTTTTTAGTGAAGGGTACAAATGTCTTCTTATGAAATGTTTTTATAAACTCTTGTTTTGTCCACTCACAGCTTTTAATGTTTTGACTGCCCTTCAGGTTGACATCGGATGTGGACTGTAGCAGAGACCGAGATATCACATACCTCCTCCAGATCCTGGCATACTCTGATAGCCCGGAGGGCAAAGGTCGGAAATATCCCTTGTCTGACACTTCGTGTCAGACGGAGCAGGGTCATCCGCACTAATCCCGGGGGGATTAGGATGGGTCCTGTCACAAGACCCGTGAGCTTGGAAAGGTAAGATCGGTGAACAATCCCACATCGCTCGGGGAGGGAAAGGTGAAGTACCTTATATGTGTGGGCACGTATCTATCTAACACAAGGCTTTTTGGGAGCTCAGTGGCTTTGGGGGGGATTGGAACCCCAAAGTTAAGCGAGTTAAGGTTGGTGCAATCCCATGATGGGTGACCTACTGGGAAGTTGCACGTGAGCTCCCGAAAACAAAACCGTGAGGGCTGGACCCAAAGCAGACAATATTGTGTTAGATAGGCCAAGTCGTGACAGAATGGTATTAGAGCTGGACCCTGACCGGAAGTGTGCCAGCGAGGACGCTGGGCCCCAAGGGGGGTGGATTGTAAGACCCGGTCTTGGAAGCAAGAACGATGAGCAAGACCTGTGAGCTTGAGAAGCAAAAATGGTGAGCAAGACTGGTGAGCTTGGAAAGGTAAGATCGGTGAACGATCCCATATCGCTCGGGGAGGGAAAGGTGAAGTACCTTATATGTGTGGGCACGTATCTATCTAATACAAGGCCTTTTGGGAGCTCAGTGGCTTTGGGGGGGATTGGAACCCCAAAGTTAAGCGAGTTGAGGCTGGTGAAATCCCATGATGGGTGACCTACTGGGAAGTTGCACGTGAGCTCCCGAAAACAAAACCGTGAGGGCTGGGCCCAAAGTGGACAATATTGTGTTAGATGGGCCGGGTCGTGACATGCAGCGACTTTCAGAATACGCAGCTGCATGTGATGTCTCGATCTCTGCTACAGTCCTCATCCTCGATCAACCTGAAGGGTATCAAAACATAAAAGCTATGAATGGACAAAAATAAACAGTTCGAAAACAATTTTTGAAAATGACTTTTATACCCTTCAATTAAAAGCATGCATGTATATCAATTTAGAACCATTTATTTCCACAAAACAGTACATATGAAAACAGATGCAATCATCGCAAAACCATCACATGTTTAAAAGCATTTGAATGCAAATCAATCAACTTGTGTTTCATATCAGTCAATAGTGAAATCATCTATGCATAAATCAACCATCGAAAACATGACCAATCCTCGTATCCAACATATGTCTCATCTCATAGCATTATCAGTCAGGATATCAATGCAACGCGTGCAACTCGGTATTTTCCGTCCGAGTACGATGTCTAGGGTGATATCATCTCTGAGATCTTCGACGTCTGGGTGATATCAATATCTAACACTCCTGAGTCTGAGCCTCCCCGCTGAGCTACTCATTTCCAGGCAGTGTGATCGTGACCGCTCTAGGATCTACGACGTCTGGAGGCTCCAGGATCTACGACATCTGGAGAATACCACTCCGAGATATACGCCATATGAAGGGAACAATCACATCATAGGGTCTTCTTCGGGGAAACACATTCCTACCGGAGGTCCTCTCTGGTGACACACAGTCACGTTGGAGTCATATCAATCTCAAGAGGATAGTCTTAGTGAAAACATTTCAAAACCAATCTCGTGTCTCAAGTAAGGTCTCAGCCCAAAATCAATCTCATAGGTCTCCGCCCAAAATCATATCTCAAAAATCAAATACACATGGACTCACTCCCAGAGTCCAACATCTTTCCAATAGGGTCACAAGCCCGAAATCTCATTTCCAAATCAAAACATTGTTCAGTTTCACGTTTGAATATACTCTAAGTCAAACTATAAACCAACTGGGACACAAGCCCGATATCATATCATGATCAAATCCAAAAATCATTTTATTATTCAAATCAATGTTCAAAGTCACCTTTGACTATAATCCAAGTCAACGCCAATAATCAACTGGATCTCATGCCCGAAATACCATTTTCACGCATCTCGGTGAAATCATCTCAAAATCACTAATCAAAATTTTGATTTCACACATCTCCGTGAAATCATTCAAAACCGATAATTAAAACATTATTCAAATCATATAAAACATAAATCTCGAAATACGTGCACTATATCATTTCTACGGAATAATAAACAATCAAACTCAAGTCATTATGCAATCAATGCATCTCAAATTATGTTCATAAAACATATAAAACATTTATGAATGCATCATATTTATAAATCAAAAGTCCACTCACAGACCGTCCAAGCTGCGCGCTCAAATCTGGCGCTATAAGCCACTTCGAGGCTAATCCAATGTCTCTAGAATGTCCAGGCCTGTCCAAACCATACCCAAGGGTCACTAACCATCCAAACAAGTCTAAACCAGAAGCCCTCAAAACTCCCGAAACAATAAACGTATTCGAACACGTTTCCCTAGGCTAAAAACCTCCAAATGACCTATCAAACGAATTATGATTGATCTAAAACCACAACCATTGGATTCAGATCGTCGGAAGCTTTCAAAAAAGATTGGTTTGACCTCAAAAATCATGCCCACGCGCTGGTCAAAGTTCGGTTAACCCTGACATCATGCTGACGTTAGCTGTTGACGCCAGCCCTAGTTGACGTCACTGCTGACGTCAGCTTGACAGGTCTCACTCCTAACAGCTCTGATAACACGCCACATGGCACACACTGATTAGTGCCACGTGTCACCTTCTAACACTGCCACGTCACGTCATGACGTCTCCTACTAACGTCATCACTACCACGTGTCACTAACACGTCAGCTCTGAAAATCTGACAACTTGCCACGTGGCACCACCCTACTATTCCACATGGTCTGACAATGCTGACATGGACTTCCACGTCAACTCTGACAGGTCCTAACACACTGCCATGGGGCACCACCCCAGTGGTCCATGTGGTCTGACATGGACCTGCCATGTTAGCTGCCATGTAGTCTGATACCTTCTGACATCTCTCCACGTGGCACCAACTATCCTCTACCACATGGACTAACATGATGTGTAACGACCCATCCCTAAAGTCTGGATTAGATTAGTGGTTAATGAAGGATTAGCGAAGATAATCAGTGATTAGTTGGATACGTTTTGCCGGACGGTGCAGAATGACGATTTTGCCCCTAGAATGGGCAAAATGTTGACTTTTAGTTCGGGCTGTCAAATGGACTTTGACTAATGACCGTGACATAGTTCGGGGACGTCACGAGTCTGTAGATAGGTGGCACGTCCGATTCCGACATCCGAGGAGGAAGTTGTGATGTTTAGAAGGTCGAAGGCATTTTTATAATTTGGTTTTAAAAAGGGGAATTTGTTGACTTTTTGCACGACAAGTTTTCTTCACGCAAACCATGGACCGTTAGGTAGGTTTCGACGTCCTGAGTACAACGACAGGCGGCACGCCGTCATTGGACATCGGACGGATAAGGTATGGGTTTAGGAAGTGAAAGGTAAAATGGTAATTTTGACATTTATGGGCAAATCAGTCTTTTTACATCTTGGGCTTTGTGCAACCGGATAAGGACATTTAGGAGGCTGGGATTGGATATTTGTGGGATGAGTCTACAGGGTGTGTGACACCTGGCCTCTGTCTAGTGGTTTCCAGCTTTCTCTCACGGTTACAATTTAAATTGGTTGTTTGGGTTAATCGTGCAACTGAGAAAACAGAGAGACTGGGACAGAGAGTTATCGATCAGTTTTTAAGGTGTGAGTTATTTGTGATCGAGTGTGAGTAATTAGAGAAGTCTGGTGAGTGATTCTTGGTAAGAGTTGTGTGAGGAAAAGGCTAAGAGGAAGTGAGAAATACTCAGAAAACAGAGAGGCCACCGTGCACGGCTGAGAGCTCAAGTGATCAAACCAGTCAAGTCTGGGTTTGTGGTGGTGATCAGAGGATGGAGGAGTGACTGGGGGACGCTTAGGACGGTGGTGGAGCTCACGGCGGTGAGCAGAGAAATAGGTAAGTCTCTGGTCCCCTGTTTTTCCAGTTTTGTTCAAAATCAAAGTCGTGAGGTTTAAGGACTGGTTGAGTGAGTTTGTTGACTCTGGCAGCTATAGAAAGTTACTATCAAGCTCATGGACTCGAACCCATTACTGGAAGGGCAACTGGTGGTCGGAATCCGAAGGTCGATTTTTCTGAGTTTTGGTTCGAGTTTGGAAGGTAAGAAATAGGACCTTATTTCGTGTTTTTATTCAGTGAAACAATCACAAATTCAAGGATGAAACTTAGGGTGTAGATAGGATTGAAACTGGACTGAAAACGAGTGAAAATAGGCCTCACCGGCTCGGTTGGACCGGACCAGTCTGGATCGGTCTAAACCGGGTTGGCTGGAGGTAGACGATGACACTGTAGCAGCGCGTGGCTCCCACGCGCAGCCCCTTTGGGCAGTGCGTGAGGGCGCGTGGGGCTTCTTTTGGGGAAACGTTCAACACGGTTTTCACTCTAATCGATGTAACGAACATTTTAGGACAAGTTTCGAGTCGATCGGACACCGTATCGAGGTAATTTTGAGTGTTCGAAGGTTTAGGGGTTCGTTTAATTACGTTTAAAAATGCGAAAAATTTGGGGAAATTAGGGTAAGCTTAAATGAAGTGTTTGTGACCCAAAATGGTGACTTTTGACAGGTCGGGATATTCCTGAGACAGCCGAGGGGCGTATGGGACGCGAGTGACGCGTTCGGACCTTGTGAGTGGACTGTTTGTTTTCTAACCGAGCATGCATAACTGTTTTTACTTATTTCTTTATGTTTTGATATATGATCTTATGCTTTCGATATATGATTTTATGCCTATGATTTCTATATGCTTACTTTACTTGATTTCACGTTTTTCAATACAAGTTATCAGACTTACACGTACTTCGAGAGGATGATTCTGTTATGTTTTTGAGGATGTTTTCGAATGAATGATTTATGTTTATACGCATTATGTTTTACTAGAGATTTGAGGATATGAATTGAGTTTTGAAGTGAAATTCGGGCGGAAGTCACCTTTCGGTTAAACGTGATTTCGGTTTTCGAAGATTTCCAGTTTGGTTTTGGTTTTCGGATTTCGATGCATTTTTCTTATGCTTGAAAAATAGTTTTGGGTTTAAAGACCCGAAAAAAGAGAAAAACCCAATGGATCTGGTTTTGAGTTTAAAGATTCGGATTGATTGACGGGGGGAGGGCCCTGGATTGATATGTTTTGAGTTTAAAGACTCGGTATGTGTTTTGAGTTTAAAGACTCGGTGATTGTGATACCCCCCCGAGGCCTGTGATTGTGTTGTTAGTTTAAAGACTCATTGATATCCCGGGAAGGCCTGGTTATTTGCGCATGGTTTTGGGTTTAAAGACTCGGGCGCACTTGAGATCTAATAAACTTGTATGATTGATGCTTTTCACTGGTTTTTCACTGGTTTTTGAAGTTTTTGGGCTGTGATCCATATAACTTGGTTTTTATGGATTTATGGATTTACGGCCGAGTGCCTGAACTTTTGTTTTGATTTCTGATGCTTTCCATACTTATTTTCATATCGTACATATAGTTGTTTTTGAATACTTGGTTATGCATGCATGTTTTAAAACGGAGGGTGAACCCTGGTTTATTTCATAAACGGTTTTATAACTCTTATTTATTTTTAGTCCACTCACGCTTTTAATGTTTTAACACCCTTCAGGTCGTGGTATTAGCGTCGGGGCTAAAGTTGAGGCAGAGGCGGAGGCATAGAGTTTTCCCGTTGCGCGTATAATCAACTCTTAGTAGGATTTTTGTCTTATCTTGTACTGTTACTATGCGCTGTGCTATTATGGACTTGTTGTATTATTAACTTCTCCCTGGTTTGGCAATGTATTTATCGTGGTTTTTGAGGTTATTTTGGTCTTTTAATTTGGATTGTCAGACGGGAGCAGGGTTCGTCCCAGTTATGGGGGTGATAATCGGGGAGGGTCCTGTCATGATGACTTGCCATGTCATCGTCGTCAACCTCTCACGGGTCAACCCAGGTCACTATAACGGGTCATTCAACCCATGACCTTGGTCCGATCATATCTCAGCCGTTTGGCCTCCAAAACGTGCCATTTTTCTCCCAAACGACTCGTCTATTTCCCAGAAAAGGATCTACGACTTCAAAACCAGAAGAAATGGCCTAAATCTCACATGTCAAACTTGAACTCCCACAGCCAAACTGCAACTGTGCTTCCATGCTTGTCAAAGGGTCCTCCGCTTTCCATTCTTATCCCTACATGCTCGTATGAGCTCAAAAAAGACGACCATGGCATCAGAATGAGCCATAAACGTCTCGAAATCAAAATCCAATTTTTCCAAATCTACGGGTTTTACCTATTTTTCACGATCCACCATTGCTCAGCCGTCCACCGCCGTCTCCCCCAATCTTTCTGTCTCTCAACCACCCTCTCAGTCCCTCTCAAGCAGCAGCAATTCGGTGAGGATGATGATTAAAGGTTTTGGGTAGGTTTCGGGTGTTTGTGCAAAATGAAGGGAATTGGAGCAGATGCATGAATGTGTGGGTTTGGACCAATGGGATAAGTGACATTTGTCACTCATCCATTGGCCCAGGCCAGATATTTTGGGTCCTATTTAAAAGCAGCCAAGTCAACCACCTCGTAATACATGCAACCGCGAATAGTATAAAAAACGGTTCTAGACCCTAACTTTCCCTTATAATGTTCGTTTTCGACGTGTCGTCTGTTTACAGACTCGTATCGTCTCAATCTACATAATGGACCTCGGTCCACATGCTAATGACCTCCCGAGTCAAAAGTTAACTTTTTCACCCTTCATGGGCAAAATCGTAAGTTCATCCCAATCGTCCAACAATCCTCGATTAATTCCCGATTAGTCTCGGTAATCCTCAGTTAATTCTCGATAATTTCTGTAAATTTGGTTCGGTCCGTTACAATCAAGGCCTCATGTTGATGAAACCTTTTGGCTACAAGATGAGACTTGTAGCGATTAATGGAGCCCTCACGGGTACGCTTAATCCAAAACACCTAATTACATCCAACTAAGTTTTGAGAAGGGGAAGCAGGAATAAAACTTCAAGTATTAGTTTGTTAAAGAACATCAAATTCCACCTGCATTGCAGCTTGTCAATGAGGGATCTTAGCGACCTGTAGATAAGTAGTAGGAACAAAGGCGGTAGGACATGTATGAGAATAAGGTAGAGGATGCTTAGTGGTAGTGAAAGCTTTGGGCTTGGTGATCCTATATTTGGACCTAGTTTGCATAGGGTGAGTAAGGACGGGATGTGGAGTGGGGGTAAGGATGGTGGAACAGGATCAGGAGGAGTAATTGAAGAAAAAGTGGTGCAAGAGGAGGATAAATGAGGAGATAAAGGTGAAGGCAGGTCAAGAGAGAGTAGAAAGGTAAGAGAGAAACACTTGGAAGATTGGGGGAAAGAGAGGAAGGAGAGGAAGACAATGGAGGAAGGTGATGAACAAGATATGAGGTTTCATTTAAAATGACTTGAAGGGTGATGTAGACTTAATTATAGGAAGGGTCAAGGCACATATAGTCCTTATGTTGAGGTCTATAACCAAGGAAGACACATTTTGTACTCTTGGGGTTGAGCTTGGTGGACGTATAAGGCTTGAGCCAGGGAAAACACAAACAACCAAAGACCTTAAAGGTCGTATAGGGAGGATGGTAGTGAAAAAGGCCCTCCCAAGGAGAAAATTAGAAGGAAGAATATGGAGTATGCTTATAGGTATATGGAAGTAGGGAAAGCCTCAACCCAAAAACGATGAGTAACCTTTGAAAAAGCTAGGAGAGTGCAGACAGTTTCCACCAGGTGCCTATGCTTGCGCTCAACACCCATTATGTTCAGGGGCCTGGGGATAACTAAACTGATGAAGAATACCGTGAGTAGCAAGAAAATCATGAAATAAATGACTGGTGTATTCACCCCATGAATCAGAGCACATGGTTTTGATCTTAACAACAAAAAATTCTCAGAATAGGTTTTAAAGTCTTGATAACAGAAAATACATCAGACTTAGAATGCAAGGGATAAAACCAAGGGTTAATACTTTAATCATCCACAAACAATACATAGTTGAGTAAACCTGAGATAGAAAGAAGGGCAGTAGAACCCCATACATCAGAGTGAACAATTTTTAAAGGGGTCATGGTCTTACAAGTTGCAGAAGAAAAAGATAACTTGCTACTCTTGCCTAAGGGACAAGTTGAACAAAAGGAATGAACTATCCTGGGGTCAATGACAAGGAGATAGTGCTTGTGACAAAGTTGATGCAGAACCTTGAAAGAAGGATGGCCCAAACGGTGGCGCTAGATGTTGGTGGGAGTTTAAAGTGACCAAACCAAAATGAGATGAGAAGAGGGAAGGAAAAGTATTGAAGACATAAAGTCCATGCTCAATGGGAACTCTTACCAGAATCAGCAATCTAGGGAGAAGAAGATGTCGCAGCGGAGGCGGTAACCACCAAGGTAGTGAGACGAACAAGAGGAATGCGACCAACAAACGCGTGATTCATACAGTTGTGACAATCGATAGCAGGATGACCAGGATTTCCCCAAATCTGACAATGAATATGACCATTAGAGGATGCATCATGAGAGGATGAGCCACCATAATAAGAGCCTCGCCCTTGGAAGTTGAAAAGATGCGATCTAGAGAAGCCATGATTGAAGCCTCTACCTCGATTTGAATTTTTTCCACGATTAAAGGGAGAGAATGAGTGAGGAGGTGCGGCCAAAGCCTGATTCGCAGGTGGAGTAAGAAGGAGACCAGAGGAGCCAGATGAGGAAGAGAAGGCATGAAATGGATCTATGGTGGCTGGTGAGTTCTATGACTTCTTACGAACCATAGAGATCTCCTTGTTGGTGAGAAGACCTTGAAGTTCATCAACTGTGGGAGAAAAGGCACGGAGCTCAATGGAATCAAAAAAGGATCCATGGCCAGAGGGCAAGTGGTTCAAGATGGTGGCGATGAGATCCACATCATCAACTGGAGAACTAACAGCAACGAGAGCATAAGAGAACTGCTTGATTTCTTGGAGATAAGTAGAGATGGGTGAATATCTTTTCTGAACAGACTGAAGGTGAGAGTGAAGAAGATGGATATGAGATCGTGATACACTAGCAAATCGCTTTTCGAGATTCAGCTAGAGTTCTCGAGAGGTTTGAATGCGCACATGGAAAGGAATTAGGTCATAAAAAAGTGGAATTGGTTCAGATGATGACATTTTGATCTTTCTCATACCACATATCAATGGTTGGATTGGGGACAGTGAGATTACCAGAAGCATCTGCCAAGAAAAAAAACGGGTATAGCTCTAAACCATCAATGAGTGAGCTTGTAACGGCAGAAGATCAGAGCAAAGAGTGACTTCCAAAGGAGGTAGTTATCGCAACCAAGCTTGATTGGCACCATGTTTCCAATATTCTGAATTTTGAGAGATAGAGGAGGGAAAAAGATAGGAGGCACAATTGAAGTTATGGGAGGAAGATGAGAAGAAGAAGAAGAAGAAGAAGAAGATGTAGAAGAGAAATTAGTCATGGATCAAGAAACTTGAAGATTTTAGGGTTTCAGAGAAGGTATTTGGGGCGAGAGAAAAAAAAATTTAAAAGAGAAAGGAAAGTGAGGGAGAATTTCAAAGGATACAAAAATCGTGAGGTAGAAAAGCTCTCATACCATATAGAATATTGGTATTTCGTTAACTTCAACAGAATACAAGATACAAGTATATATACTAACATAGATACATAGTCATACAAGACAGCTAAAAAATAAAGCTGGTGCAAGCTGGAAATAACAAAATGATCCGCGACAGAACTATGGCAACCCCAGCATCGAGTGCCGAACCAAAATGATCCGCGATTCAATCCTACTAACTATCGTACCGGCATCCTAACTATCAGGTTGATAATGAACTGCAGTTCACTGAGACATCACATCCTCGACCTGTGCGCACCGTAAGAGCAAACCTGCTCTGATACCACTTGTCAGGACCCGTCCCAATCCCCCCGAGATTAACGAGGGACGATCCTGATCCCGTTTGACACGGAGTGTCAGACCAGGGAAAATTTAAACCTTTAGCCTTCCAGCTTCAAGAGTACGCCAGGATCCGGAGGAGGTATGTGATGTCTCGCTCTCTGCTACAGTCTGCACCGTATTCAACCTGAAGGGCATTGAAAACAGAAAGACTGTGAGTGGACGAAAAGTAATAAGTTAATAAAACACATTTTATAAAAACCTTTATGCCCTTCACTAAAAAGCATGCATGCATAATAAAACCATTTATCAAACCACATATGTTTCAATAACCAAATCCATATGGGCCCCTGCCCAAAACCATTTACAGAAATCTAGAACATAATAAACATATGTGGGATCTCAGCCCAATCCATTTATCAATCATAAAACACAATTTCGCAAATCCAAGAAATCATGTTTATCCAATTTCATATAACCAATCCTGCCATGGTAATCTAGAGCTATGCGCATGCTACCTGGGGTCTCAAAGCCCAAATCTCCCCAGGGTCCACCCAGGTCAATGTCCGTAGATCAATGACCCTTCCTAGGGGTTATAATCCATAGCCTTTCTGAGAGTAAGGAACCCAACGGGGGCGACTCCACTCAGTAAGTGCCCCGTGACTACTCCGGGGTGCACCCAGGCCAACGACCCTCCTCGGGGGAGACAATTTCATATATAAAGGATGGTATACCAAAAACCTTTTGAAATCATTCTTAAAACCTTTCAAGGGTTCATGCCCGGTCCCCATAAACCGTCATGAACCATAAAAACCTTTCAAGCATTCATGCCGGTCCCTATAAAGTGTCATGAACCATAAATCCATTTATGGGTCCCCGACTCGAAATCACAATCGTAATATATAACTGAGCCCTAAGCCCGAATCCACATACAAACTGGCCTCCGGCCCGAATCGTAACCAAATGGGCCTCGTGCCAGATTTCGTAAACTAAATGGGCATTGTGCCCGATTTTGTAAGCCTAATGGGCCTCGTGCCCGATACATAAGTCAACTGAGCATCGAGCACGATACGCAAACCAATTGGGCCTCGAGCTCGATACGTAAACCATCTGGGCCTCCGGCCCGATGCCTTGTTAAATCAAATGGACTTCAGGTCCGAGAGTTCGTAAATCAAATGGGTCTCCTGCCCGGTCCATATTCCAAATCCGAAATCGATTTAAGAACCAATTGGGCCTCTGGCCCGAGAACGTAACTAAAAGGGACTTCGAGTCCGAGGGTTTCCAAAACAAATGGGTCTCGAATCCAAGCTTACCTTTTCAAATCCAAAACCATTTCATGAAATCATTTCCAAAACTATTAGCACGGAAAATCAGTGTAAAACCAAAAACCTCGATTTACGTGCAAACACGTAAATCGCCTCAAAATGCGTGAAATCGTACAAACCACAATCATCTAAATCATCATCATAGAATCATAACTATAAACCATATAAAACATTTATGCATGCATCACAGTTTAGAAATCAAGGCCCACTCACAGACCGTCCTAAGCTACCGCCTCGATTTGCATGCCGTAAACCTCAACGGGATAATCGTCATCACTGGGACTCCCAAACCTGTCCAAATCAATCTAGAGGGTTACTAACTACCTTATTAACCTCTCATTGAAACCCCGTAATTTTCCCGAATTTTTAAGTATTTTTAAACTCATTCCTAAACCTTCGAATGTCCCGAACATTTTCGAGACGGTGTCCGATCGACATGAAACCAGTCCCAAAATATTTGTTACATAGAATAGAGTGTTTTACATGTTGAACACTTCCCCACAGGACCCACCACACACCCTCACACGCCGTCCAAAGGGGCTGCGCGTGAGCCCACGCGCCTGCACTATTCACCTTCTTCAACCTCTGGCCAATCCGGTTCGAACTAGTTCAGTCCAGCCGAACCGGCTATCCTAGTTCAATGCTATTAACCCCCCATTTTTGGTCCATTTTCGTTCCTTTCAATCCTAAACTCTATGTCTCAACCTTAACCATCTATTCATGACTTAAAATACCTAAAACCAAACCTAAAACATACCTTGATAAACCATGGACGAACCGGCCACCTGCAACCTTCCTCCACCGTCGACTCCGGCTGTGGTAGCCCTCAAAATCAATCCTATTCGACTCATTTAGGTCCCTAGATCATGTTAGTATCATTAGGAACTCAAGACAACGTCCAAAACCAAATCCTCCAAATTTGAAAACTCGTGGGTTCTCTGTTTACCTTGGTTATCGCCGCAGTCCATGGCGGCGGCCGTCTGTCCCCTGCCTCACAGCTCCTCTCTCAACCTCTCACACTGTCACACGGACGTATGGATGCAAGTATAGTGGTTTTAGTGAGGGGTCGTGCGTGTTTGAGGGTTGGATGGAAAAATGGATGATAGGGTTTTGGAGAAAAAGAAGAAAGATGGTGAGGTTGGTCATGAGAGTCAGATGATGGAATGAAGGGTGCAGATGAGAGGAAGATATAGGGATGGATGGTGAGGATTAAAGGATGAGATGAGATGGAGGGTTAGGATTGAAAGGTGGGTAGATTAGATTATAACAAAATAAAATAATATTATTTAATTAATTAGATCCACAAATTGGGGGTTTGGGCCAATGGGATGAGTGACACTTGTCACTCATCCATGGGTCCCACTTAAAATATCTGCCCAATCAGATATTGCCACATCATCCCCGCCTCGTAATACGTGCATAGTGAAATCAAACTTCTGTGAACAATAACTTTCCCGTTCGAATTCCGATTTCAGCGTGCCGCTTGTCTATGGATTCGTATCGACTCAATCTACGTTACGGTCCTCGGCCCTTGGCCATCGGACCTCTCAGGTCAAAAGTCAACTATTTGTCCCTTTTAACCAAATTACCAAAATACTCAAGAACTTCCGAACGTCATAACTTCTTCCTCGAATGTCGGAATCGGATGTGCCACCTGTCTATGAATTCGTGATGTCCCGAACTACGTCACAGTCATCAGCCAAAGTCCATTTGACCCCTAGAACAAAAAGTAAACATTTTGCCCATTTCAAGGGCAAAATCGTCATTTTGCCCATTTCAAGGGCAAAATCGTCATTTTGCCCATTTCAAGGGCAAAATCGTCATTTTGTACCGTCAGTCCGAAAGTATCCCACTAATCACCGATTAACCTACAAATCCTTGATTAGTCACTAATCTAATCACGGAATTTGGGACAGGTTGTTACACTATTTATGAGGTATATGGAAGTAGGGAAAACCTCAACCTAAAAACGATGAGTAACCTTTGAAACGGCTAGGAGAGTGCAGACCGTTTCCACCAGGTGCCTCTTCTTGCGCTCAACACCCATTCTGTTAAGGGGTCTGGGGATAACTAAACTAGTGAAGAATATCGTGAGTAGCAAGAAAATCATGAAATATATGACTGGTGTATTCACCCCATGAATCAGAGCACATGGTTTTGATCTTAACAACAAAAAGATTCTCAGCATAGGTTTTTAAAGTCTTGATAACAGAAAATACATCATACTTAGAATGCAAGGGATAAAACCAAGTGTATTAACTTTAATCATCCACAAACAGTACATAGTAAAGGAAACATGAGATAGAAAAAAGGGCAGCAGAACCCCATACATCAAAGTGAACAATTTTTAAAGCCGTCGTGGCCTTACAAGTAGCAGAAGGAAAAGATAACTTGCTACTCTTGCCTAAGGGGCAAGTTGAACAAAAGGAATGAAATATCATGGGGTCAGTGACAGGGAAATAGTGCTTGTGACAAAGATGATGCAGAACCTTGAAAGAATGATGGCCCAAACGGTGGTGCTAGATGTTGGTGGGAGTTTGAAGTGACCAAACCAGAATGAGATGAGAAGAGGGAAGGAAAGGTATTGAAGACATAAATTCCATGCTTAATAGGGCCCTGAAAAAGCATCCTCCCCGTGAAGAGGTCATTGATCACAAAACAAAAGGGATAGAAGATCAAAGAACACAAATTATCATTTGTGAATCGATAAACAAAGAAAAGATTATAGGCTAATTTGGGAATGTGAAGGACATTAGTGAGCTTAAATGAATTAGAAGAAAAATATAAGCTAGAGGAACCAGAGTTGAGAATAATCAAACCTTTTCCATCACCAATATAAACATGCTCCTGGCTAGAATAAGGAGTAGGATAGTCGAGAAGATTGTAATCACCAGTCATGTGGGAACTCGCACCAGAATCAACAATCTAGAGAGAAGAAGATATCGCAGCGGAGGCGGGCGCCACCAGGGTAGTGAGACGAGCAAGAGGAATGCGACCAACAAACGAGTGATTCATACAGTTATGACAATCGATAGCAGGATACCAGGATTTCCCCAAATCTGAAAATGAATACAACCATCAGAGGACGCATTATGAGAGGAGGAGCCACCAGAATAAGAGCCTCATCCTTGGAAGTTGAAAAGATGCGATCCAGAGAAGCCACGATTGAAGCCTCTACCTCGATTTGAATTTTTTCCACGATTAAAGGGAGAGAATGAGTGAGGAGGTGCGGCCAAAGCCTGATTCGCAGGTGGAGTAAGAAGGAGACCAGAGGAGCCAGATGAGGAAGAGAAGGCATGAAATGGATCTATGGTGGCTGGTGAGTTCTATGACTTCTTACGAACCATAGAGATCTCCTTGTTGGTGAGAAGACCGTGAAGTTCATCAACTGTGGGAGAAAAGGCACGGAGCTCAATGGAATCAAAAAAGATCCATGGCCAGAGGGCAAGTGGTTCAAGATGGTGGCGATGAGATCCACATCATCAACTGGAGAACTAACAGCAACGAGAGCATAAGAGAACTGCTTGATTTCTTGGAGATAAGTAGAGATGGGTGAATATCTTTTCTGAACAGACTGAAGGTGAGAGTGAAGAAGATGGATATGAGATCGTGATACACCAGCAAATCGCTTTTCGAGATTCAGCTAGAGTTCTCGAGAGGTTTGAATGCGCACATGGAAAGGAATTAGGTCATAAAAAAGTGGAATTGATTCAGATGATGACATTTTGATCTTTCTCATACCACATATCAATGGCTGGATTGGGGACAGTGAGATTACCAGAAGCATCTGCCAAGAAAAAAAACGGGTATAGCTCTAAACCATCAATGAGTGAGCTTGTAACGGCAGAAGATCAGAGCAAAGAGTGACTTCCAAAGGAGGTAGTTATCGTAACCAAGCTTGATTGGCACCATGTCTCCAATATTCTGAATTGTGAGAGATGGGGGAGGGAAAAAGATAGAAGGCACAATTGAAGTCATGGGAGGAAGATGAGAAGAAGAAGAAGATGTAGAAGAGAAATTAGTCATGGATCAAGAAACTTGAAGATTTTAGGGTTTCAGAGAAGGTATTTGGGGCGAGAGAAAAAAAATTTAAAAGAGAAAGGAAATTGAGGGAGAATTTCAAAGGATACAAAATTCGTGAGGTAGAAAAGCTCTCATACCATATAGAATATTGGTATTTCGTTAACTTCAATAGAGTACAAGATACAAGTATATATACTAACATAAATACATAGTCGTACAAGACAGCTCAAAAAATAAAGCTGGTGCAAGCTGGAAATAACAAAATAACAAACTAACTACTAACTGTACTAACTAACTAATCTTGGCTATATTACTAGATTGCCTTTTAATTCGGACTATCATGTTGGATTAGGGTTGCACATGGACATGCAAGAATTCAATTCAATCCAACTAAAAAAAGAAATGATCATATTAGGAATGAGTTTAGATTTGAGCATCAACCTAAATTTGCAACAAAAATTATAAACGCTAGATTAAATGGATTTGAAATAATTAAACATGGTATTTATTAAAGAAATTTGAAATGCCAATATGCATGCATAATCTCATTTGATATATATTTGCTCTCATAATTATTCGTTTTATGTAAATCCCGAATTTTTATTAAATATAGTCAAAATCTGATTCTTAAATTCATAAATATAATTTTTTTTTTACAAAACTTTCAAATAGAACAGAAAATTTAGTTCTTGTTTCATATGCCATTAAATGAAAATAAAATAAAATTTATACACAATTTTATATACAAAATTTTAATAATGTAGAAAATTTTAAGAAATAAAAAATAAAAAGATTTATAAGCTCATTACCATCGTTACCAACTAACCCTCCGCTTCCCAAGTTACATTGCCCAACCGCCTTCACTTCCCAAGATGTTAAAAAAATAGGCAGTAGATTGCAATTGTTCATACCCAATCTGGTCGGCCTGGTCAAAGGTCCAGACTAATCTGACCTGTTCCCGCTTTACCAGCCCCAGGCAAGCCTCAGATCATGCCAACAAAGCCAGGAACGACCTAGGAAGAACAAATCTGGTCGACCAGGCTTACTGACAAGTCATAAATGCTATCCGGGACCACCACAGGACACCTGTCAGCTCCTAAGGGCAGCAACATTTATCCCACATTGACAAACACCAACAAACACGTTCAATACTACTATAAATACAAGGGCATCCCCCTCCAAAAGGTAATGACAATCTTGCCCTCACGCTGTCTAAATTACAACAATACCCTCCTACTTAACTGACTTAGGCATCGGAGATTGTTCGGCTGGCACCACACCGGTGTCCCTTTGCATTTACCCTCTTCCTGTGCAGGCCACCATATTTCGAGAGGAATCACGAAGGAAACTCAGCGAGGCAGGACTAAGTTGATCCATTTCTTGCATCGACAGATTGGCGCCGTCTGTGGGAACCTGAAACAACAGCCCACGCTCTCACTCACCAGATTAGCCGTCCCGAATCTTGCCCAAGGCCATGTCGGATGAACGAGAAGAAGGAGAGCTCAATCACACCCCCTTCACTCGGGGAAACACAACTGGGAGCGTCCCAGATGCCTACCGGCAGACTCTGGACTACTTGATGCGCGAAGTGGCCGCGCTGAAGGCCCACAATGCCAAAATCGATGCGAAAAACCAACTCCTAACGGAGCAGTACACGAGTACACTTGCCCTCGTAAAAATGTCCCAACGTGAGGGTCAACCGGGAAAGGAACTGGCCGACCGCTCACAGGCCGAGGGGAGACAGCCCGACAGGCCACGTGCTGCGCACATTGTAATCGAGAGGTCATCGGACCAGCCGGGAAAACAGCAAAGGCCGAACCCTGCTTCTTCCGGTCGACTCCTCATCCAACCAACGGGGGCAGGACCCTCGGGAACCAAGATCTACAGGGATGCCCGACAGCTGCTGGAAGAACGCCAAGTCGTACCGGCTAGGCTCTCCTACGAAATGTCCGAGGAGAGGACCTCATCGGTACGACCCCACAGCTCAACCGACCGCCAGGTCGCCGCCGACGCCGGACCACGGGCCAAGGGACAGAGGTTGCTAGACAACCCGGAAAGGCGAAACCCACTCGCGGGAGCACCAGCAGGACGAGACAGATTCAACGGCAGGTAGTTACTCCCGAGGCAGAGAAGCAAAGGTCCGCCAAGACAGGAGTCGACGGCCAAATGAGACATCTACCCAACTGCCTAGTGATCAGAGTGCAGAAATCGAGGCCCTCCTGAAAAGAGTACGTGCCTTGGAGGCAAAGGAAGATAGAAGCAAGGCGCCAGCCTTGAAGAAGGCAAACCCTGGCCCTTTCTCAGAAAGACACCTCCGCTCCCGTCACAGGACTGGAGTCAAGCCCCTCAAGATTGCCCTGTACATCGGGAAAGGAGACCCCAACACACACTGGAACAACTACACTTCTGCTTTGGCGTACCGCGATGCCTCGGAAGACGAACAGTGCCTCATTTTCAGCTCCACCCTCACCGATGCGGCCCTGAACTGGTTCTACCGTCTGCCGCCAGGCACGATCGATTCCCTTGAGGATCTACATTCTACATTCTTGAGTCAGTTCATGATCCAAACCATCAGGCTCGTATCTACAGACGATCTATTCTCCATCAGGCAGAGGGAGGACGAGACCCTCCAAAAATATACCGCAAGGTTTAGTCTGGAGTACTCCCGCTGCCAGGACACGGATGACAAGGCCGCATTCAATGCCTTTTGGAGCGGTCTCAAGGAATCTCCTTTCAAATATGCGGCTCATACGGAAGAATGGGGCAGCTACGCCGAGCTCATGAGGAGGGCCAGCATTCATGCAAAGGCCGAATTCTTTCACACCCCTCCAAGGGAGAGTAGAAACGCTCAACCCAACCCCCCAGCCACAAACTCGGGAAGAACCCAACCAGACCCCAATGGTCACGGTGACAATCGCTCAGAAACGGGGAAGAGGAAGCTTCATTTTGATTCTCGCAATCAGGAGAAGAATGGAAGGTCTGGTCGCTACGACCGCGACTTCCACCGCGGGAACCCACAGGAGTCCAAGGGATTGGTAGCCGAGGGCGCAGGCCCCAGGCGCCGGTTTGAGACGTACACGATTTTGAATACGACACTCGACAATGTCTTGTTGAGTGTGGATGAGATGATCCCAAAGCCCAAGGCAAGAAACCCAAACTACCGGCCTGTCGTCAATAAAGAGGCCTTCTGCCAGTACCACAAGTACAACTGCCATACCATTGAAGAAGGCATCGCCTTCAAGGACATAGTTGAACAGCTAGTCCGCGATGGCAGACTCGACCAATTTGTGACCCGAGCACAGGCCACCCCGACGCGCCTTCAAATCAACACCATCAGTGGAGGCCCAACTTTGTCCTCACCCATCACCTCCAATCGGGCTAGGAAGAGCTTCAATAGGGCTTCGCAATCCAACCAAGTACTCAGTATTGGCGCCAGCCGACCCGGCAAGGTTGCAAAGGCCGGATGGACAACTTTCAGCTTCTCAGAGGAGGAGGAGCGAGGCATCGTGTTTCCACATGATGATCCCCTACTCGTCCGGACGTTAATATCGAACTGCGACGTAGGCCGCATTCTCGTCGATACCGGCAGTTTAGTCAACGTACTCTTTTGGGAGGCCTTTCAACGAATGGGCTTGAGCGAGAAGGAATTAGACCGCAAGGTCACGCCTCTTCTCAGTTTTTCGGGAGATTCTGTCCTCCCAAGGGGTATTATCACTCTGCCATTCACTATGGGCTCCGAGCCCCTCACCACTACCACACTGACCACTTTCCTCGTGGTCGATTGCCCGACCGCCTACAACTCGATCCTTGGTCGTGGCCTGCTAAACCAGATGCGAGCCATCGTATCCACCCACCTCCTGCTGATGAAATTCCCAACACCTTTGGGGTCAGGCCAGGTGCAGGGAGACCAGCTCTCAGCCCGGACATGTTATGCCACTTCTCTCACCAAAACAAACCAGCGCCCGCCCGAGGCGACGAAGACGCTCTCGCTCACGGAATCGGCACTAGGGGACGACCCCGTGGACCTGGGAAACATGGAAGAACTCAGGGGCAGCCCCCCCGGAAGACCCCCGCGACTTAGCTCACACGCCCCACGCAGAACTAGTGGAAGAGACAGAGACAATTCCTCTTTCCGAGGAGCACAAGGACCGCCAGGTTCGAATAGGCTCGAAACTCAGTTCCACCATCCGCTCCGCCCTCATCAAGTTCCTCCAGGACAACGCCGAGGTGTTTGCATGGTCCTACGCAGACATGCCCGGCATTTCCATCGATGTAATCTGCCATCGGCTCACCATCGACCCCTCCTTCAGGCCGGTCGCCCAGAAACAACGAGGCTATGACGCGGAGAGGCAAATGGCAATGCAGGCTGAGATCACGAAGCTCAGCACGATCCACTTCGTCAGGAAGGCCATATACGCTGCATGGGTCGCCAACGTGGTCCTAGTCAAGAAACCTACGGGACTATGGCGAATGTGTATTGATTTCACGGATTTAAACAAGGCATGCCCGAAGGACAACTTCCCACTTCCAAAAATTGACATGCTGGTAGACGCAACAGCCGGGCACGAGCTGCTCAGTTTCATGGACGCCTATTCTGGCTATAATTAGATCCTGATGAATCCGGAAGACCAGATCCACACGAGCTTCCGGACCAATTTGGGGGTCTACTGTTATAATGTCATGCCCTTCGGCCTGAAGAATGCGGGGGCAACCTTTCAACGCCTAGTCAACTTCATGTTTGCAGAACAGATTGGTAAAACCATGGAAGTATATGTGGATGACATGCTTGTCAAAAGCAGGACGGCAGGCGAGCACGTCCCCAACCTGGCTAGAATGTTTAAAGTCCTCAAACACTACAAAATACGCCTCAACCCCGCCAAGTGTGTTTTCAGTGTGGGCTCGGGCAAGTTTCTAGGGTACATGATCAGTCAGAGAGGAATCAAGGCCAACCTTGAAAAAATCAAGGCTATCATGGACATGCAACCCCCTCAGACACACAAGGACATCCAGAGCCTCACAGGGCGAGTAGCGGCCCTCACAAGATTCATATCCAAGGCAACAGATAAGTGCACCCCCTTCTTCAAGGCACTGAAGGACAAGGGAAAGAAGCTCAACTGGATGGAGGAATGTAACAAGGCATTCGTGGAGCTCAAGCAGTACATGAGCAGCGCGCCACTCCTAACCAGACCAGAGACGGGGGAACACCTTTTCGTTTACCTATCAGTATCCACCTCCGTGGTTAGCTTGGTCCTAGTCACCGGGAGGACAGGGTCCGAGAATCCGGTCTACTACGTCAGCAAGGCTCTGCAAGATGCAGAAATAAGATACCCCGACTTGGAGAAGCTGTCACTTACACTGGTGATAACAGGACAGCGATTGCGCCCATACTTTCAGGCACACGAAATCAAGGTCGTCACTAATAAACCTCTCCGACGGGTCCTCTAGAAACCCGACACCTCGGGCAGACTGATTAAGTGGCAATTGAGCTCAGCGAGTTCGACATCAACTATGTGGCAAAAACTGCCGAACGAGGACAAGCGGTGGCTGATTTCGTCGCCGACTACTCCTACCAACCCACCCAGTGCATACCACCTGAAGGTACTATCAAGCAGGATCTTCCCGCCAGGGAAGGAGCAGGGACATCTACCTCTAGCATCGACCCCACACGACCGTGTTGGACGTTGTACGTCGACGGTTCAGCCTGCCACAACGAATCGGGTGTAGGCTTAGTACTTACCTCCCCCGACCAAGTCAAGCTAAAGTACGCTCTAAGGTTTAGCTTCCGAGCAACCAACAATGAGGCAGAATACGAGGCTCTACTGGCTGGCCTCTGCCTCGCCAGAGATATGGAGGCCCAGCAACTACACATTTTCAGTGACTCCCAACTGGTCGTCAGCCAGATCAACGACAATTTCGAGGCCAAGGACGCGTCCATGGCAACTGGTTGTCAACCAGAATATCATTTGCCGTTTCGGGATCCCACACACCATCGTGACCGATAACGGGAATCAGTTCGACTGAAATCGCTTCAAAGCATTCTGCCAGACCTACGGCATACAGCTCCTATTCGCCTCCCCTGCACACCCCCAGTCCAACGGCCAAGTGGAGGCCGTGAACAAAAACATCAAGTACAACCTGAAAAAGCGCTTGGGCGAAGACAAGGGCAAATGGGCAGACATAATCAACGACGTCCTGTGGTCACATCGTACTTTGTACAAAACGGCCACAAACGAGACGCCCTTCGCTCTAGCTTTTGGGACAGAGGTTGTGGTCCCCGTGGAGGTCGGAGAAACATCATATCGTGTACTCAACTACGATCCGGGCACCAACGATCAGCAGATTTCCCTCAACCTCGATCTCCTGGAAGAAATGCGGGATAAAGCCAACTTGAAAAACATGGCTTACAAGCAAAGGGTGGCTAGATACTACGACTCGAGGGTTCGACACAGGAGTTTCAGAATGGGGGACTTGGTCCTCCGCAAGGTCAACCATGGCACCAGGGACAAAGCAGCCAGCACTTTTGCCCCCAACTAGGAAGGACCATATACCGTGGCAAGAGTCTGCCGAGAGGGGACTTACGAGCTCCAAACTTCTGAAGGGAAGACACTTCCACATCCCTGGAACGTGGACCATCTCAAGTATTACTACAGATAAGTTGTTGTAAAACGCCGCAAGGCGCACGACCCACTGCCATTTTTTGTAAACATGTTCTGGCATACCCAGACTGATCTATGAATGAAATTCACCAAGTGATCTATTTAGTTTTATTTCCTTGCAAACCTTACCAAGTCGTACTTTCTCGGTCTATGTTTCAAACAGTGCGGATACCATCGGCCATCAATGGCCGACCTACCAAGTCACTCACATGTCTCCTATTATGGGTTAAATTTCGTTATTTTCCTTTCCATATGCTACCTAAGTCACCCCTGGCTGATACATTGATTAAAGTTCCTATACTTTCCAATCTTAGTCCGACACACTTGGTACTCATTTCAAATCCAAACTCATATCCGCCTGGATCCGCCTAGCCTCCTCGGCCTTCGCAGCTGCTTCCACCTCCATGGCCTTTATTTTCAGCTCCAGCTCCGCCTTGGCCTCGAGCGCCTGGTTGAACAGCTTTTGATTGTCGGCCAAGGCGTGCTCACTTCCTTCAACGTCCCGCTTCATATCTAAGGCTTGTTGCCTGATGTTGCTCGCATGACGGAAGGTCGAGAACACTTCACTAAGAAACTGCACAAACCACAGGCCGAGTTAGTCCAAAAAAAAAAACACAAAAGTACAACAGAACAGAAACTTACGTGAGAGCCAAGTCGCATGGTCTTGTCACAACGGTCGGCAAAGTCCCTCGGCTGGACTTCTGCTATTTCACCCAATTCATATTGGGACCCCCGGACCACTGTGTTCATGAAGTCCAGCTGCGAGGGGTGGAAGGCCGTGCTTAGATGCCGCCAGCTGTCGTCCACCTTGGTCGTCTTGACCAAGTCAGGCTCCCCCTCCGCGTTGACAAAATAGGACTTGATCGACGAGTCCAGTGTCGACCTTTTCAGCTTCTTCGGCACCTTTCGGCCAGCCAACAGGGAGGTCTGCGAAGGCACGACCATGTTCCTCACCTGTTCAAGGGTCTCCACCTCGACCTGCCTTTTCTGCCGCTTTTTCTCGGCTGGCTCCTCATCTTCCCTGGCTTCCTTTCTCTCCGCCAGCTTCTTCTTCTTTTTCAGACGAGCCTCGGCCACAAACTTCCTCTTTTGCTTGGCTGCATCGTCGATTTCGATGACGACTGGGGAGGTAACAGCAACACCAGACGACCTTTTCCCCATCTCACCAGCCGCGGCAGAAGGACTTGAAAACAGGGGTTCCAGGGGCTCCCCGGTTGCCTCATCCACTTCCGTCGCAGACCGCGATCCTTCAGCCTGACTTGGCACTCCGGCTATGCGCAACCTTGGCTTGACTCTGGTCGTGGATCGTATCTTGAGGGGCTGCCTGAAGTCTACTTTCGACGATGCCCCGGCCTTCTGTGCATCAGCCTTCGCCTCATCGGCCTGCTTCATTATTTCTTGAATCTTTGCCATACGGTTGGAGCACTGAGTGGCTGCGGCTAGCACGTAGTCGGGAGGGGCTGCAAAGGACGACATTTGTAAAGCAACAAAGACCAACAAGATATATACTCACCAGAGAGGAAGATCGAACACTTACGTAGCTCCGATATCAGGCCGACCTTCAGCAAATTCTGGGGAAGCCGCAAAAAATCCCTACTCATTTCTGTTCGGTCAAGCTTCTCGAACAGCTCCACACAATCGGCTTTTTCCTGGTCGGTCACACTGGGACACTTGAACACTTCTGCAACAAAAAAAAAACACATTAGAAAAGGCCTACAGACAAACGAAAAACAAGCCCTAACCGACCTACAAAACCTAACACTTGTCACACCTTTCGACTGATAATTTCTCGGAATTCTCCTATCCTGGTCGGTTAGGTAGGACCCTTCCCAGTCTCCGTAAACCAACATAAACCGATGCTTCCATGCCTTTTGAGAAGTGGGCATATCCCATATGAACGGCCTCCGAGTTTTTCTATCTCTAGCCTCCACATAAATCCACCCCGTTTTATCCCTTCGGAACTGGTAGTGGTAGTTTATGTGGCCCCATGACGGCTCTCCTTTCCCGGCAAACCTGAAGGCTGTGTACACACCTGTCAGGGCAATCCAGGTATTGGGGTTGACTTGACCGATGGCTACTCCAACCTGGGCAACCATCCTTTGCACCCAAGGATGAAAGGGCGGGACGACTCTATGCGTGAAGACATCTGGGTGGAAGGTCGTCCACGGCTCCGGGGGATCACTCGGCATGTCCTTATCCCTAATTAGCCGCATCACCACCGAATCGGGCACGTGAAACGCCTCTCGGTATGCCTGAATGTCGTCCCATTTGATCGTACTCAGCTGACGATCAATGTGGTACACGGACGTTGCAACGGTCACCTGTTTCATTGCTTCATCCACGTCAATCTCAATCAACATCGGCCTGAATTTCGCATCTTGATCGCTTGTTCCCACTGTTTCCTTTTCTCTAGATCTACCTGACACAAGTGGTATGCCTTCAAACACATCGGTCTGACCAACCAAATCCACATCAACGATCAACTGTTCGGCCTCACCAATGGCCGAAACAGCCTTGTCTGGCATCCGAGATGTCCCTGAAGTTGAAGCCGACCCACTAGTCCTCAACCTTGTGTCCGAAGCGGCCAAGGCCGTTGAATCATCCTCGAAGGCATTTCCAGACCGGGCGTCCGTGCCTTGAGAATCTTCAGACACCATCTACAAATACAAAAAGACTCCTAAGAATGGAAAACAACGCAACTCTCTTTCCTGACCGACCTATGGAATCTAGGAACTACGGGACAAGCATGCATATGTGTTCATCCCATGTTCTTGCCAACAAACAAACTTTGAATCCAAATCACAAGGTCAAAATTTACATACCGTGTTTTTTCTTGAAAGTCACCGTGAGCACCGCCGTGAACCTTGATCGGAAATCGCCTTGCTTCACCGGAAATCGCTTGTACTTTCCTCTCACCAACACTCACAATTCACTTGGATGCAAAAGTAAAAATTGAAATTGGCTCCAAGCCTTTTATACTATCAAATTCTAACCATGGTTAAAAAACTAGCCGTTATAACCATGGTCGGCCAGCCCAACCGTCACTTCGACCTCGATTAGCGGAAGGGTCACCTCGATTTGCACGCGCATTTACAAAACGCACTACATTCACGGTGACATCCTTCACCTTGGCACCCCAGTGACAGATGATCGGCCTTCAGGTAAACTCCTAGGCCGATCGGTCACCTCGTCGTGTGAGGTCCCGCGCAAGCTGACCGACCAGGTGACATCCTTCACCTTTGCACCCAAGTGACAAGTGATCGGCCTTCAGGTTAACTCCTAGGCCGATCGGTCACCTCGTCTTGTGAGGTCCCGCATAAGCTGACCGACCAGGTGACATCCTTCACCTTTGCACCCAAGTGACAAGTGATCGGCCTTCAGGTTACCTTCTAGGCCGATCGGTCACCTCATCGTGTGAGGTCCCGCGCAAGTTGACCGACCAGGTGACATCCTTCACCTTTGCACCCAAGTGACAAGTGATCGGCCTTCAGGTTACCTCCTAGGTCGATCGGTCACCTCATCGTGTGAGGTTCCCCGCAAGCTGACCGACCAAGTGACATCGTTCACCTTTGCACCCAAGTGACATCTTTCACCTTGGCACCCGTGACATGTGATCGGCCTTCAGGTTACCTCCTAGGCCGATCAGTCACCTCAATGTGTGAGGTCCCGCGCAAGCTGACCGACCAAGGTGACATCCTTCACCTTGGCACCCAAGTGACATGTGATCGGCCTTCAGGTTAATACCTAGGCCGATCGGTCACCTCATTGTGTGAGGTCCCGTGCAAGCTGACCGACCAAGGTGACATCCTTCACCTTGGCACCCAAGTGACATGTGATCGGCTTTCAGGTTAATACCTAGGCTGATCGGTCACCTCATTGTGTGAGGTCCCGCGCAAGCTGACCGACCAAGGTGACATCCTTCACCTTGGCACCCAAGTGACATGTGATCGGCCTTCAAGTTAATTCATAGGCCGATCGGTCACCTCATCGTGTGAGGTCCCACGCAAGCTGACCGACTGAGGTGATCGGCCTTCAGGATACCTCCTAGGCCGGTCGGCCAACCACTTACAACCCGTCCAATACCAGATTTTAACCTCCACTCCTTCAACTTTTTTCCTTCTTTAAGGGCTTGGGGGACTGGAGACTGGCATACTTGGCACCAGAACAGGCCGACAATCACAATACAAGCCCTCAACCGAGGCAATCCACCTCAGTCAACGACTTGGGGGACTTCTGTTCATACCCAATCTGGTCGCCCTGGTCAAAGGTCCAGACTAATCTGACCTGTCCCCGCTTTACCAGCCCCAAGCAAGCCTCAGATCATGCCAACAAAGCCAGGAACGACCTAGGAAGAACAAATCTGGTCGGCCAGGCTTACTGACAAGTCATAAATACTATCCGGGACCACCACAGGACACCTGTCAGCTCCTAAGGGCAGCAACATTTATCCCACATTGACAAACACCAACAAACACATTCAATGCTACTATAAATACAAGGGCTTCTCCCTCCAAAAGGTAATGACAATCTTGCCCTCACGTTGTCTAAATTACAACAATACCCTCCTACTTAACTAACTTAGGTATCGGAGACTGTTCAGCCGGCACCACACCGGTGTCCCTTTGCACTTACCCTCTTCTTGTGCAGGCCACCATATTTCGAGAGGAATCACGAAGGAAACTCAGCGAGGTAGGACTAAGTTGATCCATTTCTTGCATCAACAGCAATCATTTTTGGGCAGAACAAGTTGTTGTATTCAAACTAATCTAAGATAGATCTTTCAACATAAGTTTTGGACATCCAATCACCAAGAAACCTCATCATAAACATATGAAGCCAAATTTTACTTTTAAATCTGAATTTTATTGATTAAAAGAGCCACATAAAGGAGGGTAACAACAGTCACAACGAAAGAGCATCAAAGAAAATACGACAAAGGGATAAAAAACAGAGATAATACCGGATAAAGCTATAAAAGTTTTAGAAAATAATCGAGAAAGAAAGAGATGGAGGCATTCGCTTGCAAAACAAAATCATGGGTTTCTTTAGGGGTGAGCATATTGTCCCGAAATACCGAAATCATTCCGTCCCGTATCATACCAAACCAGAAATAAAAAACCGAATAGTAAAACCGAAAGGATGATCGGTACTGTATCGATACCGTACCAGTTTAAATCAGTACGGGATCAGTTTCGATGTTACGGAATACCGTCCCATACCAAAACCGAACCGGTTTTAATTTTTTAATTAATTAAAAATTAAATTAAATTCAACCATAAAAAACCCCTAATAATCTAATAGCTAATAATTGATTTAATTGTATATTAATTTAGTTGATAGATTTAGTTGTATATTAATTTAGTTTATAGATTTAATTTTATTTTAAGAGTTTTTTAGTTGATGGATTTAATTGTTTGTTAGGATTTTTTAGTTAATGTTGTTAATTTTAGTTGATATATTGAAATTGATTGGGTTATGAATTTTCTATACATTTTGAACAATATTTGTTACCCAACAAGAGTCCTGATTTTTGAATTTTATCAAAATATTGCTTTTAAACATTGAATCAAGTAATAAATAAATGAAATTATGAATTTGGCTTCAAAATCGAAACCGTACCACCAAACCATACCGTACCGAACCGGTTAAAATTATTTGGTACGGTTCCGGTATCACCTTCATACCGAACCATACCGAACCATGCCCAGGGTTAGGTTTCTTCAATATCAGAAAACCAAATTGGTCAATTAACTAATTAATCACTACAATCCGCTTCTTCTTCTGAATTTGTCCAACTAAAGTTTTTTTTTTTTTATGAATAGGGTTTTAGTTTGTAGGTTTTGATTATGTGATTTTGGGGTATTTAAGTTTATTTACAGAGTATATTTGAAAGTTTTGAAAGGATGACATTTGTGAATTTAAAAATCAAATTTTGACTACTTTTAATAAAATCTAAACTCATAACTTTTATTATGAAATCTAAACTCAAATTCAAATCCCTACTAAAATAAAACGGACCTAAATACCCGTCGAATTTACACATATTATAAATAATTAATTAATCTCTCCCAAGGGTTATGAATTGATCTTTGTTTTTTTGTCAGAGAGGTAATGATAAATTGTTAAGCTGGTTATTATTTATGCTCTTTCCACTGAGATCATTAGATGCATGCATCGCATTAAGGGTCAAAATATACACAACATACGACTAAAATATAGTTTTAGGATTATGTGCAGTACCACGTATCAATAATCTAAGGGCTATTCATTGCTTAGTCCTTAACAACATATATGTTTATCCAAAATTCATTAGTTATATTTTTTAAAACTTTTCAGTCCCTAACTATCATAATAATTAGTCAAATAATAAAATTGCCTATTTTTCGTCAATAATATTTTTAAACTTCAAATTTGAATTTTTTTTTATTATAAGATTATATTGAGGATTATGAAAATATTACTTTTATTTATAATTATTTTTTTCACTTGTTCATTTTAAAAGTAATGTGAGTATCTAATCCAACCTAAAACAAGATATTAAAAACAACAATTCTTCAAAAATACTTTTAAATTTTAAAATTCTTTATCATCCGATATTAAATAATTTGGTTACTTGTGTATGGTTTAGAATTTAATTCTTGAATTTTGTGCCCAAAATTCAAGAATTAAATCATACGTCGTCCGATTTTCAACATCATCTCACCCCCTCCCAAAAACTTTGTATACACTACCTTTGAACCCCAGACAATACGAACTTTATTGTTTATTTCATAGAAAAAAATTCAATTGTAACAAAATATAATATATATGTTTTTATACATATATAATATTATTATACGTATAATATAATAAAGGACCCAGGAAGCCAAAATGACCAAACATTAAGGGGCACATGGGGTAAAGAGAGCCAAATTAAGAAGAATGTGTTTTTTTTTTAATTATTTGAAAATTTTTTTAGTAAAAATAAATTGATAAAAAAGTTTTAAATAAAATAAAAATTATTAGGAATATACCAATGATTTACTCATAATCAAATCAATGCAATTTCTTATTAAACAATATGCACGCATGCCGTTTTCTAGTGATTGACTTGTTTACTAAAATGTGATTCCAAAGTGTGCAACATGCCCTCAACACGACCAATAAGTATGTTTTAAATCAAGTTAAGCACAATGAGAATGAGCAATGCTTTTTAAAAAAAAAATTAAAAAAATTGGTAAATACCATTACTTATTTCTATACCAAAAAGGTGAAACTAGTTCTCATCCGGATGATGCTTACTCGTAACTACAATGCTACGTTTTCTTCATCACATTATTTTAAATTACGAAAAATAACATCCAAACACTAGTACAAATTCAAATTATTCAATTGAGGTTATTAGTTCCAGTTTACGAAAAATATCATTATTTTAAATTTAATGTTATATATACAATTGAGGTTACATAAAAATGTACCGAAACAAATTCTAATTTTTCTTTTGATAAATGATAAGAGAATATAATAAGTAAATACCGATGATTTTATTAAAAATTTAAAGAATATCTGAAATTTGTTTAAAGTATTTTGTAATCAAATATAAATTGCACTTCAAACAAATCTTAGTTCCACTTTGTGACATGGAAACATCTCATGATAGCCATTTTTTTTCATGAATATTGTAAGAAATGAAGCTAGATTGTATTTCTAGAATCAAATTAAGAAAAAATTTCACGAGCTACTTGAATTAGAAGAGCATCTTCTAGAATATTTCTTCCAGTCAACAAAAAAATTCAAGCCGAACTTTCTCCCAACGCCAAAAGCGAAAGTCGGTAGGAAGCCATGAGTCACTTTTCCCTAAAAAGTCGTCACGTGCATTACTACGCCGCTGGTTTTGATGTCACGTGGTTTCCGTTACGCCAAGAAGATCGTGAGATTTCAACCCATGTTCACCACGTGTAACGTTCAGATTGTTCAAAATAACTATACGTCCGTAGATCGAACCGCACCAAATCGAAAACCGCGCAGCTTTGTCCCCACGCCAAGTGGTGCCCCAATAAGGGAGGAAAAAAATATCTACGGCATCAGATTTGCATTTAAGTCCTAACCCTCCATACGGTGTGAAGCTATTTTCCGTAATATATACCGAACGTTTAGAGCGTTCTACTTTCTCCATTCTGCAATTCTTGCCTTCTACCTCTACTTTGAATTTCGTGTGCGACTCTTGAGGTATGGCTGAATGGATTTGGCTCCGATATTTTCAATAGCAATACGATTTTCATTTACTTTTCTTTGTTTGCTTTTGGACTTGTTTGTATTGTGAGTATGTGACCGTTGGAGTGCGATTTGGTTGTTCTTTGTGTAACAATGGTGGGAGATTGGATATTGATTTCGTGAATTTGGTTTGATTTTGTGAGATACAGAGAAAAGGAGAAAATGGGTAGCTCAGGATTTAATTGGAAATTGCCCGATCACCCTAAGCTTCCCAAGGGGAAGACCATCGGCCTCATAGTTTTGGATGGTTGGGGCGAGGCCAATCCCGATCAATACAACTGCATCCATGTCGCCGAGACCCCCGTCATGGATTCTCTCAAGAACGTATGATTCCAATTTCCTTGATTGTTCAGATCTGATTTTTTGATTTCGGGTTTTCATGGTCTGGTAGTATCTATGATGTTTGTTGTTGAAATGGATGATTTTGATTTGTGTTGATTCTTTATGTTTGATGTTATGATAGGGTGCTCCTGACAAATGGAGGTTGGTGAGAGCTCATGGAACTGCTGTGGGGCTTCCCACAGAGGATGATATGGGCAACAGTGAAGTCGGTCACAACGCCCTCGGTGCCGGGCGTATTTTTGCCCAGGGGTGAGTTTATGAGTTTCCCATACATTTATGTTGTGTTTTATGTTAATCTTGATATTCCTTCTGTTGGGTCTATCGTCTTCGTTTTTGTAGTTATGTTATACGGATAATCGAAATTATTGTGTTGAATGCTTTGGTTGTTTTTGTATGAATGTAGTGCAAAGCTTGTCGACAGTGCTCTTGAAACCGGAAAGATTTACCAAGGAGCAGGTTTTAAGTACATTAAGGAGTCTTTTGCAAATGGCACATTGCATCTCATTGGTTTAATGAGTGATGGTGGAGTCCATTCTCGGCTCGATCAAGTGCAAGTGGGTTTACGAAGCTATGTTCTGTGTTTTTGTTGTTTAGATTTGCTTTTCCACCTTTCAAATTTATTTATTTTATCTAATATTTTTCTTTGTTTTTCTCTCTTGATCTAGTTGTTGCTTAAAGGAGCTGCTGAGCATGGTGCTAAAAGGATCCGTCTTCATGTTCTCACTGATGGCCGTGATGTTCTTGATGGTTCAAGTGTTGCATTTGCGGAAACACTTGAAAATGACCTTGTTAAATTACGTGAGAAGGGTGTGGATGCACAGGTTGCGTCTGGCGGTGGCCGCATGTATGTCACAATGGATCGTTACGAGGTACTCAATTGATTGAAGTATCTTCAAGACTTTCTGTGTGCATTTAATCATTATCTGTCTATTTCTCATATCTGTATGTTTAGATTATATTTCGCTTTACAAAATAAAAGCATTATTTCATAAGCTGGGATGCAAGAATGATCCGTATAAATTAAGCGTTCTGAATCTCATGCTCCATATCAAAATGTTTATGTTATGCTGCACCTCTTTGTACTTCAAAAGAAGGGTTTAGTAGTTTTTCCATTTACTTGTATGTCTGTTCCTAGAAATATAAAAGGTTCTTATTTAATTTTTTTGTACTTATTTATGTGTTCCCCAGAATCAAGATTGTGTATTCATTATTTTGGTCAATAAAATTTTCTATATTCTTGATCTGGAACAAATTAATATAACTGAAGATTGGTTTTCATCATTATGGTTGAAAAAATTGGCTGGCTTTTTTGCTCGGAACAAAATTAATTCAGGTCCCACCTATTATTGTGATCCAGTTATGAATTGTGTTGATTTCATATGGGTTTGATTGTGTATTTTTCAGAATGACTGGGAGGTTGTAAAGCGAGGATGGGATGCCCAAGTTCTTGGTGAAGCACCTCACAAATTTAAGAATGTTGTTGAAGCTATCAAAACCTTGAGGCAGCAACCAAAGGCCAATGACCAATATCTTCCTCCTTTTGTTATTGTTGATGATAGTGGAAAGCCTGTGGGACCAATAGTTGATGGTGATGCTGTTGTTACATTCAACTTCCGAGCAGACCGTATGACAATGCTTGCTAAGGCGCTTGAGTATCCAGATTTTAAGAACTTTGATAGAGTCCGATTCCCTAAAATTCGTTATGCTGGTATGCTTCAGTATGATGGTGAGTTGAAGCTCCCAAGCCATTACCTTGTTGATCCTCCAGAGATAGAGAGAACATCTGGCGAATATCTAACATACAATGGTGTCCGCACTTTTGCCTGCAGGTGAGTGTTTGATACCAAGTTACCTGTAGGGGTGTAGTGTTTTGGCACCTTTGTTGTGATAATGTGCTTTTGACTTTGGGTGAAGAAAATGCAGATATGAAAAATCTGGGGCTGGGGACACCATTTGGACCATTCAGAATTTCTTTTTATGGTTGATTTTTATACTTCCCTATTCTAATGACCTTTTGTTTTTCCGCCAAATCTTTCCATGCACAGTGAGACTGTTAAGTTTGGGCATGTCACTTTCTTCTGGAATGGAAACCGCTCTGGGTATTTTAACCCTCAAATGGAGGAGTATGTTGAAATTCCAAGTGATAGTGGAATCACATTCAACGTCCAGCCAAAAATGAAGGCTGTGGAGATTGCCGAGAAGGCAAGAGATGCTATTCTTAGCAAGAAATTTGAGCAGGTAATAATTTGACCGATGATGTGATTTCTAAGAATCATGTTTCTGTAGTCCACGAAGAGAACATTATGTTTACGATGTAACGAATGTTATATGTTTGGTTTTTCTCTAGGTACGTGTTAACCTACCAAATGGGGACATGGTGGGTCATACGGGCGACATTGAGGCTACAATTGTGGCTTGCAAAGCTGCTGATGAAGCTGTTAAGGTATGGTGGCTATAGCTTTCTGTGAGAGCTTGAAGAAGTATCTTTGGAGTCAAATTTATACAAAAAGTATCACACGGTGTTGTTGTATCCCAATTTCTGTCTTAATGTCGCATGAACCGTGGTTACCTTGTTGTCTTCACCCCTGACTTTGCAAAATGGTTTTGCATCTTACTGTTTGGTATTATTGTTTTATTGCAGATTATTCTTGATGCCATAGAGCAAGTGGGTGGAATTTATGTCGTTACCGCAGATCATGGTAACGCTGAGGATATGGTGAAGAGAAACAAGACCGGGCAACCTCTTCTCGACAAGAGTGGCAACATTCAAATTCTTACTTCCCACACTCTACAACCAGTAAGTTCTCTGATTCATCTGATTCACAGAAATCCTAAGAAAACAAGTCCTTTGGCTTCCATATTGATTGTGTTGGTTTTTGTTTCTTCAGGTTCCAATTGCAATTGGAGGCCCAGGACTGGCACCTGGCGTTCGCTTCCGCAAGGATCTTCCCAGCGGCGGGCTGGCCAATGTCGCTGCAACCGTGATGAACCTGCATGGATTCGAGGCTCCAGCTGACTACGAGCCTTCCCTCATTGAGGTTGTTGATAACTAGGCAACATAGAGAGAACAATTTCACTCTAGTATTTTCTAAATTTTGACTTTAGGTTACAATGCCATGGAAAGAGGCTGTATCGTCGATTACAGTTTATTGTTTTGCTAAATAAGTTATAGCTTCATCAACTGTCATCGTAATTGTGTTATTTTTCTGAAATCTCAGTTTATATGAAAAACAAATTTTCTTATTGAAGCTTTAAATGTCTGGCTTAAAGTAATTCATCTTCGTTACGGCATATGGAAATTATTCATCCAAGTTCAGTCTGCCTGTATGTTCCCTTCGTTCAGATTGTCTGGACTTGTATTACAATTGATTGGTATGGCTATCCTTCTTCTGATATAGTATTACAATTTTTTCTTTTTCAAATTGGGGCTTCACAGAGATATGAAGCATTATTATTATTATTATTTTTATCAATTTCTTTGTCTAAGAGAATTAAAGAACGATAAATTTTTAGCAGAAATAGTTATTGCTTAAAGAACGATAAACTTTTAATAGATATAGTTATAGCTTAACCTTGTTGGAGATGATAAATATAATCAGAATACTTATTAAAATTTTATCTTTGTCTAAGAGTTTCTTTAACAGAGTCGTTAATTACAATTTTTTCCTAAACTACCTCTACCCTGGTCCATTTTGAAAAGATAAAAAAAATCTTCACCAGTAGAGGAGGAAAGAGAAACTGTTGTCAATGGGGGTGTAGTTAAGATAATTTTCTAGACATTTAAAAATTATTTATGAAAAAACATAGAGGAGATTGTCACTAGAGATACTTGTGATTGTCGACAGAGTTTGGGTTTTTTTTTTACTATTATTCTGATTTGGTGATGAGCGGTTTTTCTTTTCTCGTTTGATGTAGTCCTGTTAATTGGTTTTTCAGTTTGATTTTTTTGCAGAAATCGAAACCGAACTAAGTAGAGAGTCAGTTCCGGTTTGGTCCGATTTTCATCCTCAAAACCGTTTGAATTGAAAACCGATTAAACCGGTTCGATTCGATTTTGAACCGGTTTAATCGGTTTTCATCAATATCGAGGGGGATCGACCAAATAGTAGGAGGGGATAAGAGAGAGAAATCGAGTTTGACGGAGATCGAGGGGGATCAACCGATCGAGGGAGGGGTGAGAGAGATCGAGGAGAGGGTGAGAGAGATCGAGGGAAATGGTGAGAGAGATCGAGGGAGTGGGAGAGGGAGATCGAGACTGAATGAGAGATCGAGGTCGTGAGCACTAAGGCCGTGAGTGGTGAGTCCGCGAGCAGTGATGCCGTGAGGGTTGAGCGGTGAGGGGTGAGGCCGTGAACGGTGAGCGATGAGCGGTGAGCCAGTCAGAGGAGCTGAGGGAGATGGAGATGGAGACTGAGACTGGAGACTGAGGGAGATGAAGATGGTGACTGAGCCAAGAGCTGTAACGACCCGTCCCGAATTTCAGGATTAGATTAGTGACTAATGAAGGATTAGTAAGATTAATCAGTGATTAGTCGAGGGAAATCGGACGGACTGTGTAAAATGACCGTTTTGCCCCTAGTCTTGGGTAAAATGTTGAATTTGACTCGAAGAGTCAAACGTACGAGGACCGATGACCGTGTCGTAGATCGAGACGTCATGAGTCCGTAGACAGGCGGCACGTCGAAATCGGATGTCGAACGAAGAAGCTATGGTCACGGGATCGAAGTCGAGAACTTACGTCTCAGAATTTGATTAAAATAATAATAAAATCTGATTGGGGGATTAATTAATTGTGGGACCCTTGGATGAGTGACAAGTGTCACTCATCCCATTGGTGGCTTCCTTAAAAAGTGGATCTAGCCTAGAATTGGGTGATTAATTAAGATTAAAATATATAATTAATTATTATAATATTACTTTATAATTTCCCTCATCTCTCATCTCTTATATCCAGCTGTCCATCTCACCCAATCTTTCCATCCCCACCATCCATTTTATCTCATCTGACCATCATCACCAAACCTCACCTTCTCTTCTTCAAACCTGTGCACATATCTTCATCTTCTTCATTTTGTTTCTTCTTCAAACCGTGCACCACCATTCCTTCTAATTAAACACACAAGGACACACCACCTTACTGCCCTAACATCCCTTGTAAATCACTGAGAGACTGCGTGTGTGATGTGAGGGCGTGAAAATGGAAGTTCGGTGAGGGCAAACCGAAAGGGTGAAAATAGGGTGCAGTGTGTGATCGTGAAACCCAAGTCCCTTGATCTTCTTCATTTTGTCTCATCTCACCATCATCACCAAACCCCACTTTCTCTTCTTCAAACCTGTGCACATATCTTCAGCTTCTTCATTTTGTTTCTTCTTCAAACCGTGCACCACCATTCCTTCTAATCAAACACACAAGGAAACACCACCTTACTGCCCTAACATCCCTTGTAAATCATTGAGAGACTGCGTGTGTGAGGTGAGGGTGTGAAAATGGAAGTTCGGTGAGGGCCAACCGAAAGGGTGAAAATAGGGTGCAGTGTGTGATCGTGAAACCCAAGTCCTTTGATCCTCATCTGTTGCCTATGACGTGTGAAGGGAGGTTGAAATGGAGGTTGAGCTGAGGCTAATGGTGACCACGGCGGTGCACACGACAGCGATGAGAGGTAAGAAACCGTGAGGTCTCTGTTTACGTTAAAAAATGGCAGATCGTGCTTTATGCGTTGTTAATCGATCTGGTTACTTGGATGAGGTTCTTGAGGTTCAGAGGAGGCTCACAAACTTCAAGGCACAGCTGGAGATGGCCGGAGACGGAAGGACACGACGGAGGAAAAATGAGGAATTGTGCTCGATCGGGAAGGTAATTCCTATGCCCTAAATTCATGTTTTGATCACGTAGGTGGATAGGGAACATTGAGATGAATCTATAGGGATTAGAATGGATGAAAATGGATGAGAAATGAGTGAGAAATGGTGATGGACCGGTGACGCCGATTCGGCTGGACTAGGTTACGGTGAACCGGACCGGACCTGGTTCACCAAAGGTTGAAGGTGACACTGTTCACCGGCGAGTGAGGTCCACGCTCAGCGCCTTTGGGCGGCGCGTTGGGGCACGTGAGGGGTCTTTTGGGGATGACTTCTACATATGAAATAATCTATTTGATGTAACGAACATTTTGGGACTGATTTTGTGTCGATCGGACATCGTTTGGATATAGTTCAGGATGTCCGAAGGTTTAGGATCAAGTTTAAAAATAGTTAAAATTTTGGAAAACTTACGGGGCTTCAATGTGAGGTTAATGAAGTAGTTAGTAACCCTCTAACCTCTAGTATGATTTGGACAGGTTTGGGAGTCCCGGTGACAGTGATTAGCCTGGGGAGGCTTACGACACGCATATCGAGGCAGCAACATAGGACGGTCTGTGAGTGGACCTTGATTTCTAAACTGTGATGCATGCATAAATGTTTTATATGTTTTACATATGTGATTTCTATGATGATGATTGGGATATTGGTGATTTACATGATTACACATATTTCGAGGCAATTTACGTATTTGCACGTATATCGAGGTTTATGGTTTTGTACCGATTATACGTGCTTATGGTTTCAGTAATGGTTTAAGGAAATGATTTTGGATTTAAAAAAGTAAACTTGGGCATGAGAACCATTTGTTTTGGAAACTCTCAGACTTGAAGTCCATTTTAATTACTTTATCGGGCCAGGGGCCCAATTGGTTCGTTAATTGATTTCGAATTTGAAAATATGGAATCGGGCATGAGACCCATTTAATTTACAAACTATCAGACATCGAGTCCATTTGATTTAATAAGGCATATGGCCGGAGGCCCAATTGGTTTACGAAATTAGGCTTGAGGCCCAGTTGGTTTACGAAGTCGGGCTTGAGGCCCAGTTGGTTTACATGATCGGGCTTGAGGCCCAATTGGTTATGATATCAGGCATGAGTCCCAGTTACAGTTTATAAATGTGATTTCGGGTTCGGAGACCCTAACTGGATTTAGATTTGAAAATATGGATTTCTGGTTTCATGACGGTTTATGGGGACCGGGCATGGATCCTTTGAAAGGTTTTGAGAATGATTACAAAATGGTTTTTCATATAGCATCCTTTATTTATGAATTGTCTCATCCGGGGAGGGTTGTTGGCCTGGGTGGACCCCGGAGTACCCACAGAGCACTAACTGAGCGAAGTCGCCCTCGTGGGGTACCTTACTCTCAAGAAGGCATATATGAATTATATCCCCCAGAGAGGGTCATTGATCTGTGGACTAAGACCTCGGATAGCACGCGCGTAGCTTTGGAAACCGTGACAGGATTGGTTATATGATATTTGGTAAACATGGTTTTTTTGATTTATGAAATGGTAATTGGATTTCAGAAATTGTGTTTATGTGTTTTATGAATTTGGTGACAGGATCCGTCCCAAATCCCCCCCCCCCCCCCCGGGGGATTAACGCGAAACGTGCCTACTCCCATCTGACATGAAGTGTTAGACAAGGGATAATTCCAACTTTAGCCCCACCGCGGCTTCTAGAGTGCGGCAGGATCGGAATAGGAGTGTGATGTCTCGGTCTGCGCTACAACCCTCATTCCCTATCAACCTGAAGGCCATTAAAACCAATGAAAAGCTATGAGTGGACAAAATAAATAATTTATAAAATTCATTTCTAGAAAAGACGTTTATGCCCTTCACTAAAACATGCATACATTCGAAAACCAGTTATCAAACCATTTGACAATAATTAAACCATTAGGGCTTTAGCCTAAAACCGTAAACCAAAGTATATGGGAACTCAGCCCAAAACCAATCATCGGCATCCCTGATGCTTGACATCCCTGATGTCACAATCAATTCCATCCTCACGGTTCCAAGCTACGCGTGCTACCCGGGGTCTCAAATCCCAAGTCTCCCCAAGGTCCACCCAGGCCAATGACCCGCAGATCAATGACCCTCCCTAGAGGGAGGTGTAACCTCTGGAAATCCCTGCTCCTGAGTCACTATACGGACCGGTCACCCTGTCCAATGACCCCTCGCAGGCAATGCCCCGTGAATACTCCAGGATACTACAAGATGTCTGGATGAGACAACCTGCCACTCCAGGATACTACTAGACGTCTGGAGGGCATCCATTCGTGAGGATGGTATACGGAAAACCATTTTACAAATTATTTCGAAACCATTAAAAAGGCCACGCCCGGGTTTTCCATAAACCATTGTAAATCCAAATTCAATTGGGGTCCCCAACCAAAATCACCTTTATAAACCATAACTGGGCCTCATGACCGAATTCGTAAACCAACGGGCCCCCTACCCGATCATAGAACTCAAATGGGCTTCCAGCCCGATTTCTCATTAAATCAAATGGACTCCAAGTCCGATGGTTTCAAATTCAAATGGCTCTCATGCCCGATTCCATTTTTTAAATCCAAAACCTTTCCATCAAATCACCATAGAAAACACAGCACGTATAGGCACGTCATAAAACCAGAAATCTCGAAATACGTGACAATACATAAATACTAATTACCACAAAAAAATGCACTCATGGCATCACAAAACAAGTTCATAAACAAAAATAAAACAGTTATGCATGCATCAATTTAGAAAATAAGGTCCACTCACAGACCGTCCAAAGTTGCACCTCGATATGCGCGTCATAAGCCTCTCCGGGCCAATCACCGTCTCCGGGGTTCCCAAACCTGTGCAAATCATTTTATAAAGTTACTAACTACCTCATTAACCTCTCATTAAAGCCCCGTAATTTTCTCAAATTTTTAACTATTTTTAAACTCGATCCTAAACCTTCGGACATCCCGAACTATACCGAAATGATGGCCGATCGGCTCGAAACCAGTCCCAAAATGCTTATTACATTGAATAGATGAAATTACATGTTGGATACTTCCCCAAAAGTGGTCCCACTCGCCCTCACACGCCGCCTAAAGGGCTGCGCGTATGGCTCACGCGCCCTGCCCAGTCCTTCTTCTTCCTCGCAACAAATCGATCTGGCTGGTTTGCTGGTTCGACCGGTCCAACTAGACCGACGTGGCCGGTTCATCCTAATAACACCCTCATTTTTCATCCTTTTTCATCCATTCCAATTCCTATAGCTTCCTCTCCTCAATTTCAACCTATCTATGTGATTAAATCGAAGAAAACAATCCTAAAACCTATTGGTTCAATAATCCATTTAAACCCAAAAACTCACCCTATATTCTGTGCACGTCTAAAGGCCAAAACTACTTCCTAGGGATTTCATTTAGCTCCTAGGAACATCAAAATCATGTTTAGGGCTTGGGTTTTGGGCTTACCTTTCCAAATGGAGATTTCGGCCGATTGCCCCCGAATTCCCCTCACGACCATTCCACCGCCGTGCTTGTACCACCGTGGCCACCATCCGTCATGTCTCAGTGTAACGACCCGTCCCAAATTCCTAGATTAGATTAGTGACTAATCATGATTAGTGAGGCTAATCGGTGATTAGTTAGGAGAAATCGGACGAACGATGCGAAATAACCATTTTGCCCCTAGTTGTGGCAAAATATTGACTTTTCATTCTGGTGGTAAAACAGACTTTGACCGATGACCGTGCCGTAGTTCGTGACGTCACGAGTTCATAGACAGGTGGCACGTTCAATTCCGACATTCGAAGAAGAAGTTATGACGTTCGGAAGTTTAGGGGCATTTTGGTAATTATGGTTAAAAAGTGGTAAATGTTGACTTTTTGATCAGAGGGTCCGATGGCCGAGGACTGAGGACTATTACGTAGATCGGGATGATACGAATCCATAGACAGGCGGCACGTCGAATTTGGACGTTCGACGGCGAAGTTACGGCTCACGGAAGTTTAAGTGCACTATTGCACGAATTACGAAACGAGTTAACTTTTGGAATTTAGTGGGGCCAGATATTTTATGGAGACCCAATGGATGAGTGACACTTGTCACCCATCCACAGGCCACCCAAATTGTATTCATGCATCTCCCTTCACCGTGCATTTCATTTTCTTCATTTCAAACACAAACCCAAACCACCCGATTTCACCCAACCATTCAAACCAATCCAACCCAACCCCAGAGGAGCAGGCCTGAGTGACCAGAGAGGGTTGTGAGAGACTCAGGATGGCTGCTGGGTGGCCAGAACTGCCGTGAGCGGCGGCGTGAAGGAGAAACCTGCGAGGTAAGCGGTTTAGCCCTTCGAAGCCCCAAGTACAACGACAGGCGGCACGCGTCAATCGGAGTTCGAATGACCAAGTTGCGGGTCTAGATTGCTTGAGGGCATTTTGGTAAATTGTCAATTGAGGGCAAAATGGTAAATTAGCCTTGGGGGCAGCCGTGGGACAGCCGTGCGCAGGTGGTTTCCCTTCAGAAAAATAGAGCATGGGCTGGGGAGGATAGTTTTGTCTGCCCAAGGAATTTGGGGAATTCTTTTACCTGATAATGGATGAGTGGGGAGGATTGTTTAAGGTTTTTGAGGTAGTGGCTTGGCCTGGTGCAAACCCAATGCACGGGGAGGATTAAACCATGACATTTTTTTGGGGCAGTGCGGGAAACCCTTTGTGCAGAGTGACCAGAATGTCTTCCCACGGGTGTTGGCATCGTGTGCGGTCATCAGAGTATGTGGGGGTGCTGGTACTTGGGTCTGAGAGTGCACATTCGTGGGCTGGGGTATTCAAACTGTGCGGGTGTCCCTGAGGGAAAAATAGAGTGTGAGTGATGGCTGGCCATTTTTCTACTAGAGCAACTCGGGTGTGAGTTTGAGACAAGGTGAGAGAGTGATTTTAGTCGAGTGTGTTGGGTATGTGGGGATGCAGTGGATTGAACGAGTGGAACTGCACCCAGAAACCCGAAGCTCGTGTTTAAAAAATTCAAACTCGACTTTGAAATGTAGGTCGACCCATGGCAAATTAAGGCCTCATTTAGCCTCCTGGGGTTAAGTCGAGTCGATCCAGGGCGATTGGGAGGTGATTGGATGCTGTACGGTTTCTGATCGGACCTAGTGACCGGGAGGAAAATCGAGCATTGAGTTGTGGACTTGAAGGTAAGCTCTTGTAAAATTGATTTCAAAATCATCCTCAGGGTAAGTTTTCGATGCTCCCTGGCCAGTTAATTGAAGGAAAATAGTGACGGGTTGCTGAACAGGAACGTTGAACCGTGATTGGAACAGGAGGTTAGTTGAGTTGGTTTTGGATTGTGTCAATTTGAATGAGTATTACAGACCCCTAATTGAGTGTACTGCGAGTCTAGTTGTGGGATCAATTGAAGAAATTAGATGGTTTCTCGCAGGAATTTGATCGGGTCGAGTCGCGGGTCAAATGGCCCGTTTACCAGGCAGTCGGGTGAAGTTGGTGACCGTTGGGGTTACTGTAGCTGGCGCGTGAGTGTCACGCGCAGCCGCTTGCGGCGGCACGTGACGGCGCGTGGACCCTAATTTCAAGGTGAGTTCAACACGACTTTTGTCCTATACAATGTAACGAACATTTTAGCGTTGGTTTCGAAATTATCGGACACCGTTTCGATGTGGTTCCGAGGGTCCGAAGATTTCTATTACGTTTGTAATTAATGATTAATTCCCGAAAAATTATGGGAAATTAGTATGCTGTTATGTACGCCCTTAGTGACACTAAAGTATGTTTTCGAACAGGATTTGGAATTTCTGAAAAATATCGGAAATTACGGAACCGTGTGCGGCGTAAAACCGAGCCCTATTGGACGGTGTGTGAGTGGACGTTGCTTTCAAAATTTAATGCTTGCATAAATTATTTCTATGATTTTATGATTATGATTATAAGTTGTGATTGATTTTGATTTCCGTATTTATACGTATTCGATTCCCGTATTTATACGTATTTTTACTATACATGTGAAATTACACGTATTTCGAGACTATGGTCACTCGTGTGCTTAAAAATGGTTTAATGAAAGAGTTTCTATGAAATGGGCGTATGATGATTTAAGAATGTTGTTTATGATTGTGAGTGCGATTCACGGTGTTTACACGGTTTTTCGAGGTTTTTGCGATTTTGCACGTTTTACGAGATTTGAGGTTATTGTGATTTGATCACTGTTTGATGTTTGATTTTGGAATGTGAATTAAGGTTGCGATTTCGAGGATTTCAAATCGGATTTTGAGTATGTTTGACTAGACCGGGATTTTAGTGATTATGGTCGTGGTTTTGACGCCCGGATAATGTGATTTGAGAATTGAAGTGATTTCAAGGAATTAAAATGGATTTTGAAAAAGATGATTTCTGGTTTGGTGCTTGGGGCATAAAAGTAACTTGGATTAACGAGTTTTCAGTTTTCGGAAATTTAAAGTGGATTCTTGGTTTGGGTTCGGGATGATGTTTCCGGATGTCGGCTTACGAAATCATTATTACGAATTCGGATTCGGGAATGAAAATGGATTTAACAAAATGATTTGGTCTGATTTTTCATGCCCCGTGTCAAATGATAATTTGATTATGTTTGTGAAATATGATTTGGGGACTTGAATGTGGAAATTCGGACCATGAGTCCTGTTATGACAAAATGTGATTTCGGGATAGATCCCGAGTTGTTGTGAATGAAAAATGTTTTGGGTTTAAAGACCCGTTGAAAACTGTTTTGGGTTTAAAGACCCGGGTGCTATTGCTGGAGCACGTTTTGAGTTTAAAGACTCGGTTAATTGATGACGGGGGAGGGCCCTTAAAGAGTTTAAAGACTCGTGAGTTTACAGACTCGGTTATTGTGATACCCCCGAGGCCAATTGATTATGTTTCGAGTTTAAAGACTCGTTGGAATCCCGGGAAGGCCTGATTATGCGCATGGTTTTGAGTTTAAAGACTCGGGCGCACTTGATATCTAGCAAACTGATTGATTGTGATTCATTGATGTTCTCTGATGATTGGATGTGTTGGGCAGTGGCCCAGTTTATATGGTTGATGGATTGGTTGATGTCGTATACTTGGATTTGGATTTTATGGTTTGGGCTGTGACCCTGTGTTCATGATTGCGGGCTATGACCCGAAGGTTTAGAAAAGGAAAATGTTTCTGATCTTTCATATATGGATTTCTTATGTTGAAATTGTAACGGATTGCAAAATGATTTTTGTATGCATGCATTGGTTTTTACTTGGAGGGTAAAAACGTCTTTCCGTAACTGTTTTGCAAACTGAATTCTTTTTGTCCACTCACACCTTTTGGTTTTTATTGACCCTCCAGGTCGTGGCGCGTTGTTCAAGGCTGTACGAGGGGCGGAGGCATGAGTAAGCACATGTGGCTATCCCTGGTCTGGCACGTACCGAGGGTAACTTGGGTGTTTCAGTCGACTTGCCAGACGGGAGCAGGACCGGGCACGGTTATCGATGCCCCTTCCGGGGGCGGTCCTGTCAATTTTGTATCAGAGCGCTAGGTTGCTGATTCTGTTGCCACATCATGCCTCCGGAGCGTAAGCCTCGTGCGCGACCTGGTAGTGAGACGAGTAGGCGAGGGTGTTTGGGACCTCGTGTTAGATCTTGACTGAGATTGACCTTGGTTTGAGGGTCAGATGTCGGGTAGAGTACACTGTGAGTTGCGATTTGTTAGATATAAAATTGTGTGGGTCGCAAGGACGAAGAGACCGGTGGCTGGAAGGCCGCATTTTTGGGCAAATTGTACTTTCTCTTAGGCCTTAGTGGTCGTATAGAATGTGGGTGAGCATTGGATATTGCTCGGGAATTGAGTATGTCAGTGATGCCATGGTCAGTTTGGCTTGAGATTTGACTCAGGAGGAGTCGAGATGTGGATGTTTGTATATTGGCGCTGGTACTAGCACTGGTGCTAGTGTCAGTGAGTGAGATTGTGTTGAGCCACGAGTTGGGTGTGACTCTGTCACGATGAGAGTGCGTTGGTATTTGAGATTCAGTAATGGTGGACTCATGGACTAGATAGGATCCAGCGGAGATTATGAGGTATTGGGGTAAGTCCCAACAGTGACGAGGTGACAAGAGTTGAGTAATTCCCAGTCGGAATCGGTGCTTAATTAATCATTAATTGACATGAGGTCTGAGTATTGGGCTGATTGTGGACGCGGGGTTGTCCAAGTGAGTTACGGATGTAGGGAGTCGGGCGGTTGGACTTGACATCTCATGGGGAGTGTGTCTATTTTCAACGTGGGTGGAATCTTAGTTTCAAGGAGAGTTGTGACTGTGGGACGGGAGGAGTGCTCGTTTCCGCATTGGTAATTGGTATTCTGAAGTCATTAGGGTTGACTTCTTATCTTTTGCCCTGGCAGACGATGTTGGATATTGGTACGGTGGGTGCAGTGAGTTGTGTTTGCACTCTCAGAGGATGGATGTGGATGACATCATATTGGATCATCCTTGGTCTCTCCTAGGTGGAGTGGTAGGGATCGATATGAGGTAAATGGGGGGATCCACAGAGTGGATGTGTTATTGTTGAGTGATTGATTGGAGGAGGAAATAGTTGAGGAGTGTTGGGTGGTTGACAAGAATCTAGTGGGTGTAAGACCCTATTATCGGGTTCCAGGTGGATTTCCAGCTGTGAGCATGTGTGGATCCTAGGTGGATCTGGATTATGTGGTTGTGGGCTTTGGGCGTGGTGACGATCTAGGATCGTGGTGTTACCAGTCGGGTGACGCGGTAACAGACTCGAATTGTGATCACCTTGATCAGGCTAGGTGAAGAGCTTATCGCTCTGTTGTGAATGTTTGGGTATGGGAATAGTTGGACCGAACTTCTTTTCGAAGTTAACCCGTAGTCGAGCGAGTGGGAACGTTTATGTTTTGGACTCGTGGCTTAGCCTATGGATGAGTGGATATCCAACAGGGTCTAATTGGTCAGTCTTAGAGATGGGCGGTTGGGATTGGCTTCTTTTCGGAGTCAATCGGATGTGACGTGGTAACCGTTGAGCGAGTATAGATTCGGGGTTGGTTCGCCTCGATAATTGTGAGGAAGATTAGATGCCCTTTCGGCATGGTTGTACACGCCTTGGCGAGCGTGCTTGGATTGGTACATCTTGGATGACGTGTTTGGGGGTTGATTTTGTGTTACTAGTCGGGTGACCATGGGATCTAGAATGGGTAATGAGTTGGAATGATCAATTTGTCTAGTATGAGATTGGACAAGAAACCCCAATTAGTGGACTTGTTGAGAGATTGGTGTGCGTACCCTGTACGGTGTACGAGGATCGGTACCGGACAGGCCGAGTGGTATCTAGTGACGGTACGTGGGAGGTACCAGTGGTGTGTTTGTACGTGTTGGCATGCGGCTTAATTCCGACACACTTGGTGTTGTTGTGAACTGGAATTTGAGCTTGATATATGCCGCGGGGTTGGGCTTGCCCTGCGAGATGAGATCGTGTTATTGATCTTACGCAACTTTATGTGACACCAATTGGCTGTTGACTACTGCTTTACTGGTGAGGTTTAGTGGTGACCGTTTGGCTGGTAGCGTTAGCACGGACTGACGAGTGAGAGTTGGTGACTCCCAGTGGGAGCAGACGACAAGTGATCATTTTCACTCGAGGTGGTCGAGTGTGGTCGGTACGACGTGAGACGGCGATGGGACGTTTGGGTACGGATGAGTTTAGCTGGTGTACGGGTGTACACGTGTTGTGAGGTCAAATATTTTCCACGTGGTGGATGTGGAATGAGCATAATTGGAATTTCGAGAACGAAACAGATTTTAGGAGGGAGGAACGGTTGAGTTTTGATCGGTTGGAATTTCGGGGGCGAAATTCTTTAAGGGGGAAGATTGTAACGACCCGTCCCGGAATTCGGGATTAGGTTAGTAACTAATCATGATTAATGAGGGTTAATCGGTGGTTAGTTGGGTGGAATCGGACGAACGATGCAAAATGACCGTTTTGCCCCTAGTCGTGGGTAAAACGTTAACCTTTTATTCGGGCGGTCAAATGTACTTTGACCAACGACCGTGACGTAGTTTGGGATGTCACGAGTTCATAGACAGGTGGCACGTTCGATTCCGACGTTCGAGGTGATAGTTATGACGTTCGGAAGCCCAAGGGCATTTCTATAATTTGGATGAAATAAGGGAAAATGTTGACTTTTTGATCGGGAGGTCCGATGGCCGAGGGCCAAGGACCGTTAGGTTCGTCTCGAAGCCCCGAGTACAACGACAGGCGGCACGCGTCAATCGGAGTTCGAATGACCAAGTTGCGGGTCTAGATTGCTTGAGGGCATTTTGGTAAATTTTCAATTGAGGGGAAAATGGTAAATTAGCCTTGGGGGCAGCCGTGGGACAGCTGTGCGCGGGTGGTTTCCCCTCAGAAAAACAGAGCATGGGCTGGGGAGGATAGTTTTGTCTGCCCAAGGAATTTGGGGAATTCTTTTACCTGATAATGGCTGAGTGGGGAGGATTGTTTAAGGTTTTTGAGGTAATGGCTTGGGCTGGGGCAAACCCAGTGCACGGGGAGGATTAAACCATGACATTTTTTTGGGCCAGTGCGGGAAACCCTTTGTGCAGAGTGACCAGAATGTCTTCCCACGGGTGTTGGCGTCGTGTGCGGTCATCAGAGTATGTGGGGGTGCTGGTACTTGGGTCTGAGAGTGCACATTCGTGGGCTGGGGTATTCAAACTGTGCGGGTGTCCCTGAGGGAAAAACAGAGTGTGAGTGATGGCTGGCCATTTTTCTACTAGAGCGACTCGGGTGTGAGTTTGAGACAGGGTGAGAGAGTGATTTTAGTCGAGTGTGTTGGGTATGTGGGGATGCAGTGGATTGAACGAGTGGAACTGCACCCAGAAACCCGAAGCTCGTGTTTGGAAAATTCAAACTCGACTTCGAAATGTAGGTCGACCCATGGCAAATTAAGGCCTCATTTAGCCTCCTGGGGTTAAGTCGAGTCGATCCAGGGCGATTGGGAGGTGACTGGATGCTGTACGGTTTCTGATCGGACCTGGTGACCGGGAGGAAAATCGAGCATTGAGTTGTGGACTTGAAGGTAAGCTCTTGAAAAATTGATTTCAAAATCATCCTCAGGGTAAGTCTTCGATGCTCCCTGGCAAGTTAATTGAAGGAAAACAGTGACGGGTTGCTGAACAGGAACGTTGAACCGTGATTGGAACATGAGGTTAGTTGAGTTGGTTTTGGACTGTGTCGATTTGAACGAGTATTACAGACCCCTAATTGAGTGTACTGCGAGTATAGTTGTGGGATCAATTGAAGAAATTAGATGGTTTCTCGCAGGAATTTGATCGGGTCGGGTAGCGGGTCAAATGGCCCATTTACCAGGCAGTCGGGTGAAGATGGTGACCGTTGGGGTTACTGTAGCTGGCGCGTGGGTGTCACGTGCAGCCGCTTGCGGCGGCGCGTGACGGCGCGTGGACCCTAATTTCAAGGTGAGTTCAACACGACTTTTGTCCTATACAATGTAACGAACATTTTAGCGTTGGTTTCGAAATTATCGGACATCGTTTCGATGTGGTTCCGAGGGTCCGAAGATTTCTATTACGTTTGTAATTAATGATTAATTCCCGGAAAATTATGGGAATTGTAACGGATTTCTTATGTTGAAATTGTAACGGATTGCGAAATGATATTTGTATGCATGCATTGGTTTTTACTTGGAGGGTAAAAACGTCTTTCCGTAACTGTTTTGCAAACTGAATTCTTTTTGTCCACTCACACCTTTTGGTTTTTATTGACCCTCCAGGTCGTGGCGCGTTGTTCAAGGCTGTACGAGGGGCGGAGGCATGAGTAAGCACATGTGGCTATCCCTGGTCTGGCACGTACTGAGGGTAACTTGGGTGTTTCAGTCGACTTGCCAGACGGGAGCAGGACCGGGCACGGTTATCGATGCCCCTTCCGGGGGCGGTCCTGTCATCGAGGCGGCAGCTCGGACGGTCTGTGAGTGGACATTGGTTTTCTAAATTGGTGCAAGCATAAATGTTTATTATATGTTTTATTACATGTTTGATGATGCCATGGGTGCATGTGTATGTGGTTACGTATAAGCACGTATTTTGAGGTTTCGGCCTTATACGGTGCTTATACGGGTCTGCATTTTCTTATTGGTTTTAATGAATTGGATTTGGATTTCAAAAGGATAAACTCGGGTATGAGACCCATTTGGTTTTGTCTGGGGCATATGACCTCAGATGTAACGACCCGTCCCAAATTCCTAGATTAGATTAGTGACTAATCATGATTAGTGCGGTTAATCGGTGATTAGTAGGGCGAAATCGGACGAACGATGCGAAATGACCGTTTTGCCCCTAGTGGTGGCAAAACGTTGACTTTTCAATCGGGCGGTCAAATAGACTTTGACCGATGACCGTGACGTAGTTCGTGACGTCACGAGTTCATAGACAGGTGGCACATTCAATTCCAACGTTCGAGGAGGAAGTTATGACGTTCGGAAGTGTAGGGGCATTTTGGCAATTTGGGTGAATAGGAGGTCAAAAGTTGACTTTTTGACCGGGAGGTCCGATGGCCGAGGGCCGAAGACCGTTACGTAGATAAGGACGATACGAATCCGTAGACAGGCGGCACGTCGAATTCGGACGTTCAACGGCGAAGTTACGGTTCACGGAAGTTCCAAGTTACTATTCATGACGACACGTTCTACGAGACAAAAAGTGCAGTTTTGTCTCTAGTGGGCCCAGATATTTGTCCTAATGCCAATGGATGAGTGACAAGTGTCACCCATCCAATGGACACCATATTTCCTTCATGCACCGTGCAAACCAATCCATTTTCTCCATTTCAAACACACACCCAAAACCCACCCGATCTCACCATTTCTCTCATTCCCGTGCAACCCCAAAACCCATCCATTTCGACCAGGACTGAGACCAGAGAGTGGGGAGGCGGCTGGATGCGGTGGCCGGCCCAGGGAGCGCCGCCGTGGACGACGGTGGTGGCCAACCCGCGAGGTAATCGGTTTTGCTCATTTTAATCCATTTTCGATTTCTAATTATTAGGGGCTTGTTTGGATGTTTGGGTTGAAGTAAATAGGTTCCTAGGATTGTTTTAGGAAGGTTTGGATGAAGGTTGGACGTCGGGGAAGCCCTGGGAGGTTTCGGGAAAATTGAACCGTGAGGTTCAAAATTGAACCGGTCGGATTGCGAAGGTTTTAGGTAGTTTGATTGATTGGGTTAGATAGGAAATGAAGAAATGGGAATATAGGAATTGGAATGGAAGAAAACGGACCGAAAATGAGGGAGAAGGAGACCTGGACCGGTTACGCCGGTCCAAGTTGCAGGAAAAATCGGACCGGACCGGTTCGGACCGGTCTGACCGATGTAGGGGATGACAGGTGACGTCATCCTGCTGACGTCATCATGTCAGGGATGACGTCAGCATTGTCAGATCTGACAATGTCAGTTGACATGTCAGAAAATGGGCCAATAGGAGTGCGACACGTGTCACATGTCAGTGCACAGTCAGCACTGACATGTCAGTGACGTGGCCCAATCAGGGGCTGACACGTGTCACTGACGTGGACCAGTGCCATGATGACACGTGGCACATGTCAGATTGCCACGTGGCACTGACAGCACAGTGACGTGGACCAATGGGAGCATGACATGTGGCACCTGTCAGAGTCTGACATGTCAGACTTGACAGTTGTCAGATGACGTCATGCTGACGTCAGCGATGACGTCAGCAAGTACTGTAGCTGGCGCGTGAAGCCCACGCGTAGCCACTTCAGGCGGCGCGTGAGGGCGTGTGGCAGGGAATTTGGGAAAGTGTTCAACACGGGAAATCTTCTATTCGATGTAACGAACATTTTGGGACTGGTTTCGTGTCGATCGGACACCGTCTTGATATGTTTCGGGGCATCGGAATGTTTAGGTTCGGTTTTAAAAATAGTTAAAAATACGGGAAAATTACGGGGCCTTAGTGGGAGGTTAATTAAGTAGTTAGTAACCTTCTATTACAATTTGGACAGGTTTGGGAGTCCCGGTGACGGTGATCGGCTCGGGGAGCCGTATGGCACGCAAATCGAGGCGGCAGCTCGGACGGTCTGTGAGTGGACCTTGTATTCTAAATTGGTGCATGCATAAATGTTTATTATATGTTTTAAATTCTTGTTTGTATTGCCATGGGTGCATTTGTATGTGGTTACGTATAAGCACGTATTTCGAGGTTTCGGCCTTATACGGGTCTGTATTTCTTTATTGGTTTTAATGAAATGGCTTTGGATTTATAAAAGGATAAACTCGGGTATGAGACCCATTTGGTTTTGTCTCGGGCATATGACCTCAGATTCCAGGCGCAGTGCCCAGCTGATGTCCTATGTTCGGGCACGAGACCCAGTCACTTTACGGCTTTGATTTCAGGTCAGGTCTGGGAACCTTAAATGGATTCCCAGGTTCATGACGGTTTATGGGAACCGGCATGAACCCTTGTTATGGATATTATGGATCATGATGGTTCAGGGGAACCGGGCATGGATATTATGTTATGTATATATATGTTCATCTACCTTCCTTTATTTCTATTATCTCCTCCGGGGAGGGTCGTTGGCCTGGGTGGACCCCGGAGTAGTCACGGAGCACCGACTGAGTGGAGTCACCCCCCCCCCCCCCCCCCCCAGTTGGGTTCCTTACTCTCAGGAAGGCTATGGTTACTATTACCTCGAGTAGGATCAGTGGTCTGCGGACATTGACCTTAACTTTGAGAATACTCGGATTGAGACCCGGGTAGCACGCGCGTAGCTTTGGATACCGTGACAGGATTGGTTGTGTGACTTATATGTATATATATGATATGTGGTGTGCACAGGTGTGCACAGGATTTGAGCAGTGGCTCGTGTACTTGGTTTCTTTATGGTTTGGGGCCGAGTCCCTTATGGATTTGGGCAGTGGCCCGTATGGTCGTTTTCATTGTGGTCCTTTCGACCTTGGTTTATATCTGCTTTGGGCTTAGTCCCACATATGGTTTGTTTTGGATAAATGGTTTTCGAATGCATGCATGCTTTTTAGTGGAGGGTACAAATGTCTTATGAAATGTTTTTATAAAATTTTGTTTTGTCCACTCACAGTTTTTAATGTTTTGACTGCCCTTCAGGTTGACATCGGATGTGGACTGTAGCAGAGACCGAGATATCACATGCCTCCTCCGGATCCTGGCGTACTCTGATAGCCCGGGAGGGCAAAGGTCGGAAATATCCCTTGTCTGACACTCCGTGTCAGACGGGAGCAGGGTCATCCCACGTTAATCCCGGGGGGATTGGGATGGGTCCTGTCAACGTGGTATCAGAGCATAGGATTGCTCGTAGGATGCTTATTAGAGCGGGGTTGTCTCTATTCGAGCAACCGTTTTGCTCTTGGAGTATGTACACAGGTCGAGGATGTGATATCTCAATGGGCTACAGTTCGTGGTCAACTTGATGTTGTGGTGCCGGTACGATAGTTAGTAGGTTTGTATCGTGGAACGCCTTGGTTTGGCACTAGATGTCGGGGTTGCCATAGTTCTGTCGGGATTGACAGTGTGGAGCCCTACGAATGGTGAACGTAGTATTACGTTAGAGTTTTGGATCGTGAGACGGTTAGTTGGGATCGTCTTCACGATGCCGTAGGGTCGGTTCCGACGACTGGTTTGGAGTTGCGACCACTCGATGGTCGGACTTTGGTTGGGTTAGATGGATTTACTGCGGTCGGCAGTTGGCAGCCGGATTCGAGGAATCCTGGTTGGATTGTTAGTAGGATTGGATTGACGTCTTTACGATGTCGGACCGCGGGGTCGGTCAGATTGTTGATTTTACTGCTTTTCGCAGTTGGGTTCCGAGGAACTCTAGGGGTGATCGTGGAATCCTATGGTAGGATGTGTATGGTTCGGAAAGGTAAGTTGGCGAGTGGTGTGACTTTGACGACTATTCGGATTTGGATTCGTTAGTCGGTCTAGTCATGTCAGCTTGTGTGGGGACTGCACTTCGCAGTCGAGGTTGTACTTATCGGTTAAACCTAGTTGGGTGTCGTGCTACTTAGTTGTGGTTTAGTGCAACTAAGGTCGTGGATGACTTGGTAGACGACAATGGTTTAGTCGAGTTACGACAGGTTAGAGATTGTTGGACAAGTTACCAGGGTTGGTACTTGTCGATGGAATCCCTGAGTGGGATCCGGAGTGGTTAATACAGGCGGTTGATTCCGTTGGATGCGAATCTCGATAGCGAGGTCTGGTAGTTAGGTCTGCATGAGTCTGTGGTAGGCGCTACTACCGAGAGTGGTTGATGTCCGGGTATGTTGTTTCCAATCTTGTTGGAACTTCAGAATCGCGGGAGGTTGCGATTGAGGTGACGAGTGGAATGCGGGTTTTTCGCATCGATATTGGGTATTTCGAAGTCATTTTGGTTGACTTCTCAGGTTCTACTACGGTGGATGATTGTTGGTTGCCACTAGTACACTGATCATGTATTGGTTGGTAAAACTGGGATTTGTCTTGGGTCATCAAGTGGAGTTGAGTATATCGAAGTTAGGTGACTGAGATTTCTCATTTCTGCTTGGTGGTAGACGATGTTGGATTACGTGGCGTGGTGAATGCAGCGTGTTTTGATTGTATTCACGTAGGATGGATTTTGTTGTCATTATCTTGGATCATCCTTGATTTTCCTCGGTGGAATGACAAGGATCGATACGAGGTAATCAGTGAGAACCCACAGTCTCGGCATGTCTCGCCGTAGACTAATCTGTTTAGATGCCGGAAATGGTCGAGGATTTTGGACGTCGTGACAATCGGGGATCGTGACGTTCATGGTCGGGTGACGTAGTGATGGATCTGGATCGTGATTTTGATGATCCAGATAGGTGGAGAGCTTATCGCTCTTATTTGGATGTTTGAGTTGAGGATGATGGGACTGAACTTCTTTTCGAGGTAAATTCCATATGGCTTACTACTCGCCTGAGTAGTTGTCCGATGAGTAGTTTTCCGCCGTGGTCGGATATGGTCAGCCTTAGAAATGTGTGGATGATGTGATTGGCTTCCCTATGAAGTCAATCAGATGTTTTGTGTAATCGGTTGAGCAGGTAACCGATAGGTTCGGTTTTGGTACGTCTCGGTAGACGAGAACGATATTTCGATTTTTGGAATCTGATTTCTGGATGACGATTCAGGATTTGATTTTGGAACTCGAAAGAGGATTTCTGTATTTGGGTTTTGGAATCGGATTCTGGGTGACGATTCAGGATTTGATTCTAGAGCTTGACTGTAGATTTTCTTTTATGGATTTGGGTTCGGAATGGTCATTCCTAATACTAGTTTACGGAATGATGATTTTGGATTCGAATTTGGGAAATGGTTAGGGATATGATTTCTGGGTTTGGATTTGGGATTTCTTACGAAATTGCGGATTCGAATTCAGATTTGGAAACGGATGATGGGTTGGAGTTTCGATTTGTCTAATGCTGGATTGGACAAGTGAACTCCATAATTGAAACGTGATTGGCTATGACATAGGAGGTTATAGTCTGATTGATGGGTAGGTGTACGTACCTGGTACATAATTCGAGGTACAATACTGGGCATACTTGTGGTGCCTAGTGACGGTATATAGGTTATACCGGTAGTACGTTGGTGAGCGTGTTGGTAGTCGGATTGGTTCCGATACAATTGGATTAGTTGAGGTCGTGGACTGGATATTGGATACTGTGCATTGGGTCATGGTATTTCTGATGGGTCTAGTTACACACAGGTCGAGTGAAATGCTTGTGGTTAGTGTAACCACGAGTGTGTTTCATATCAGTTTGCGACTGACGACTGTCAAGTGGTGACAGTTTGTCGGAGGTGTCAACGTAGATCGTTGAGTGCGGTTTGGTGACTCCCAGTAGGAGCAGACGTCAGGATAGGTTAGAGATTGAGGAAGGAACCGTAGAGTTGTTTATGTCAGCGAAAGGGTAGATTTGACAAGTGGGTCGATCATAGGATACTTGGGCTACTCTGATACTGACAGGTGGTGTCAGTTCGGAGCGTACGACTTCTGCTATTCGACGTGGTCGAATGTAGACGATGCGACGTGAGCGTTAGTGGTACGTCTAGTAGCAGACGAGTATCGTTCTGGTTAGTGGGTGGAAGAGTGTACACGAGTTTCGAGGTCAATTCTACTTTCCACGAGGTGGATGTGGAATCAAGATAATTGGAGTTTCGAGAACGGAACTAATTAAGGAGGGAAGAACGGCTTGAATTGGATCGGTTGGAATTTCGAGGACGAAATTAATTAAGGAGGGAAGGTTGTAACGACCCGTCCCAAATTCCTAGATTAGATTAGTGACTAATCACGATTAGTGCGGTTAATCGGTGATTAGTAGGGCGAAATCGGACGAACGATGCGAAATGACCGTTTTGCCCCTAGTGGTGGCAAAACGTTGACTTTTCAATCGGGCGGTCAAATGTACTTTGACCGATGACCGTGACGTAGTTCGTGACGTCACGAGTTCATAGACAGGTGGCACGTTCAATTCCAACGTTCGAGGAGGAAGTTATGACGTTCGGAAGTGTAGGGGCATTTTGGCAATTTGGGTGAATAGGAGGTCAAAAGTTGACTTTTTGACCGGGAGGTCCGATGGCCTAGGGTCGAAGACCGTTACGTAGATAAGGACGATGTGAATCCGTAGACAGGCGGCACGTCGAATTCAGACGTTCGACGGCGAAGTTACGGTTCACGGAAGTTCCAAGTTACTATTCACGACGACACGTTCTACGAGACAAAAAGTGCAGTTTTGTCTCTAGTGAGCCCAGATATTTGTCCTGATGCCAATGGATGAGTGACAAGTGTCACCCATCCAATGAACACCATATTTCCTTCATGCACCGTGCAAACCAATCCATTTTCTCCATTTCAAACACACACCCAAAACCCACCCGATCTCACCATTTCTCTCATTCCCGTGCAACCCCAAAACCCATCCATTTCGACCAGGACTGAGACCAGAGAGTGGGGAGGCGGCTGGATGCGGTGGCCGGCCCAGGGAGCGCCGCCGTGGACGACGGTGGTGGCCAACCCGCGAGGTAATCGGTTTTGCCCATTTTAATCCATTTTCGATTTCTAATTATTAGGGCCTTGTTTGGATGTTTGGGTTGAAGTAAATAGGTTCCTAGGATTGTTTTAGGAAGGTTTGGATGAAGGTTGGACGTCGGGGAAGCCCTGGGAGGTTTCGGGAAAATTGAACCGTGAGGTTCAAAATTGAACCGGTCGGATTTCGAAGGTTTTAGGTAGTTTGATTGATTGGGTTAGATAGGAAATGAAGAAATGGGAATTTAGGAATTGGAATGGAAGCAAACGGACCGAAAATGAGGGAGAAGAAGACCTGGACCGGTTACGTCGGTCCAAGTTGCAGGAAAAACCGGACCGGACCGGTACGTACCGGTCTGACCGATGTAGGGGATGACAGGTGACGTCATCCTGCTGATGTCATCATGTCAGGGATGACGTCAGCATTGTCAGATCTCACAATGTCAGTTGACATGTCAGAAAATGGGCCAATAGGAGTGCGACATGTGTCACATGTCAATGCACAGTCAGCACTGACATGTCAGTGACGTGGCCCAATCAGGGGTTGACACGTGTCACTGACGTGGACCAGTGCCATGATGACACGTGGCACATGTCAGACTGCCACGTGGCACTGACAGCACAGTGACGTGGACCAATGGGAGCATGACACGTGGTACCTGTCAGAGTCTGACATGTCAGACCTGACAGCTGTCAGATGACGTCATGCTGACGTCAGCGATGACGTCAGCAGGTACTGTAGCTGGCGCGTAAAGCCCACGCGCAGCCACTTCAGGCGGTGCGTGAGGGCGCGTGGCAGGGAATTTGGGAAAGTGTTCAACACGGGAAATCTTCTATTCGATGTAACGAACATTTTGGGACTGGTTTCGTGTCGATCGGACACCGTCTTGATATGTTTCGGGGCATCGGAACGTTTAGGTTCGGTTTTAAAAATAGTTAAAAATACGGGAAAATTACGGGGCTTTAGTGGGAGGTTAATTAAGTAGTTAGTAACCTTTTATTACAATTTGGACAGGTTTGGGAGTCCCGGTGACGGTGATCGGCTCGGGGAGCCGTATGGCACGCAAATCGAGGCGGCAGCTCGGACGGTCTGTGAGTGGACCTTGTTTTCTAAATTGGTGCATGCATAAATGTTTATTATATGTTTTAAATTCTTGTTTGTAATGCCATTGGTGCATTTGTATGTGGTTACGTATAAGCACGTATTTCGAGGTTTCGGCCTTATACGGTGCTTATACGGGTCTGTATTTCTTTATTGGTTTTAATGAAATGGCTTTGGATTTATAAAAGGATAAACTCGGGTATGAGACCCATTTGGTTTTGTCTCAGGCATATGACCTCAGATTCCCGGCGCAGTGCCCAGCTGATGTCCTATGTTCGGGCACGAGACCCAGTCACTTTACGGCTTTGATTTCAGGTTAGGTCTGGGAACCTTAAATGGATTCCCAGGTTCATGACGGTTTATGGGAACCGGCATGAACCCTTGTTATGGATATTATGGATCATGACGGTTCAGGGGAACCGGGCATGGATATTATGTTATGTATATATATGTTCATCTACCTTCCTTTACTTCTATTATCTCCTCCGGGGAGGGTCGTTGGCCTGGGTGGACCCCGGAGTAGTCACGGAGCACCGACTGAGTGGAGTCAACCCCCCCCCCCCCCAGTTGGGTTCCTTACTCTCAGGAAGGCTATGATTACTATTACCTCGAGTAGGATCAGTGGTCTGCGGACATTGACCTTAACTTTGAGAAGACTCGGATTGAGACCCGGGTAGCACGCGCGTATCTTTGGATACCGTGACAGGATTGGTTGTGTGACTTATATGTATATATATGATATGTGGTGTGCATAGGTGTGCACAGGATTTGAGCAGTGGCTCGTGTACTTGGTTTCTTTATGGTTTGGGGCCGAGTCCCTTATGGATTTGGGCAGTGACCCGTATGGTCGTTTTCATTGTGGTCCTTTCGACCTTGGTTTATATCTGCTTTGGGCTTTGTCCCACATATGGTTTGTTTTGGATAAATGGTTTTCGAATGCATGTATGCTTTTTAGTGGAGGGTACAAATGTCTTATGAAATGTTTTTATAAATTTTTGTTTTGTCCACTCACAGTTTTTAACGTTTTGACCGCCCTTCAGGTTGACATCGGATGTGGACTGTAGCAGAGACCAAGATATCACATGCCTCCTCCGGATCCTGGCGTACTCTGATAGCCCGGGAGGGCAAAGGTCGGAAATATCCCTTGTCTGACACTCCGTGTCAGACGGGAGCAGGGTCATCCCACGTTAATCCCGGGGGGATTAGGATGGGTCCTGTCATCAGATATGGGGCACGGTGCCCAGCTGATGTTCTATGTTCGGGCACGAGACCCAGTTGTTTTACACTGATGATTTCGGGTCAGGGACCCTAAATGGATTTCCAAGTTCATGACGGTTTATGGGAACCGGCATGAAATCTGGAAAGGTCATTGTGGTTCATGACGATTTATGGGAACCGGCATGAACCCTTGTCAGGTCATTGTAGCACATGACGGTTTATGGGAGCCGTTCATGGAGGATGTTGTCTATATGTATATGAATATAATGGATGTTATGGATCATGACGGTTCAGGAGAACCGGGTATGAATGTTTATGTTATGTATATATATGTTCATATACATTCTTTTACTTCTATTACCTCCTCCGGGGAGGGTCATTGGCCTGGGTGGACCCCGGAGTAGTCACGGAGCACCGACTGAGTGGAGTCGCCCCAGTTGGGTTCCTTACTCTCAGGAAGGCTTGTACTATAACCTCAGGGCGGGTCATTGGTATTCGGACATTGACTTGGTTCCTGAAAGACTTGGGTGTGAGACCATGGATAGCACGCGCGTAGCTTTAGAAACCGTGACAGGATTGGTTGTGTGAATTAGATGTATATATATATGGATTATGATATGTGATGTGTGGTTACACAGGATTTGAGCGGTGGCTCATGTACTTGGTTTCATGATTGTTTTGGGCTGAGTCACTTGTTGGTTTTCTTATGGATTTGGGTGGTGGCCCATATGGTCGATTTCATTGTGGTCCTTTCGACCTTGGTTTATTTCTCATTTGGGCTTAGTTCCCACATGTAGTCCATTTGGTTAAATGGTTTTCGAATGCATGGATTCTTTTTAGTGAAGGGTACAAATGTCTTCTTATAAAATGTTTTTATAAACTCTTGTTTTGTCCACTCACAGCTTTTCATGTTTTGACTACCCTTCAGGTTGACATCGGATGTGGACTGTAGCAGAGATCGAGATATCACATACCACCTCCGGATCCTGGCGTACTCTGATAGCCCGGGAGGACAAAGGTCGGAAATATCCCTTATCTGACACTTCGTGTCAGACGGGAGCAGGGTCATCTCTCACTAATCCCGGGGGGATTGGGATGGGTCCTGTCAGCATGGTATCAGAGCGGGGTTGTCTCTATTCGAGCAACTGTGTAGCTCTCGGAGTAATGCACAGGTCAAGGATGTGATATCTCAAGGGGCTACAGTTCGTGATCAACCTGATAATTAGGGTGCCGGTACAATAGTTAGTAGGACTGTATCGTGTTATTCTTGGTTCGGCATTTGATGCTGGGGTTGCCATAGTTCTGTCAGGGTTGACTGTGTGGGACCCTATGGAAGGATGAATGTATTAGTACGTTAGCATTTTGATCGTGAGATGGTTAGTTGGGATCATCTTCACGACGTCGTAGGATCGTTTTTTACGGTAGTTCAGAATTGTGATCATCGGATGATCTGATTTGGTTGAGTTAAGTGAATTTACTGCTCCTGGCGGTTAGCAGTCGAGTTCGTGGAACTCTAGTCGAATTTATGGCAGTTGGCATCCGGATTCGAGGAATTCTGGTTGGATTTTCCGGTAGGATTGGATTGAAATCTTTACGATGTCAAGACCGCGGGGTTGGTCAGATTGTTGATTTTACTGCTTTTCGCAATTGGGTTCAGAGGAACTCTAGGTGTGATCGTGGAACCCTACCTTGGGTGTATGGTTCGGAAATGTGAGTTGACGAGTGGTTTGACTTGGACGACTATTCGGATTTGGATTCGTTAGTCGGTCTGGCCATGTCAGCTTGTGTTGGGACTGCACTTCGCAGTCGGGGTTGTACTTATCAGTTAAACCTAGTTGGTTGTTGTGCTACTCTGTTGTGATGGATTATTGGTGCAACTAAGGTCACGGGTGACCTAGTAGATGACATTGGTTGAGTCGAGTTGCGACTAGTTAGAGTTTGGTTGGACATGTTACCAGGGTTGGTACTTGTCAATGGAATCCCGGAGTGGGGATACGGAGTGGTAGTACATGCGGTTGATTCCGTTGGATGTGGAGTCTGGATATCGAGATGTTTGGTGTTTATGTCTGCACGAGTCGGTGGCAGGCACTACTACCGAGAGTGGTCGTAGTTACGGTTGTTGTGAATCGGGGACGTTCAGGGGACGTTTCCTTTTCTCGTCTGAGTTTTCAAGGTGACTGTACCCAGAGTTGTCGGGTACGAGGGAGGCAGAGTTTCTCCTATTCGAGCTGACGTACGGGGTCATCGCTCGGTATGAGCGAAGATCCAGGGTTGTATGTTTTGCACACGGTGTGCTAATGTTAGTGTATGGGCTGATGGTGTACTGGTACTAGTGCTGGTGCTGGTGCCAGTGATTGCGATGACGTTGAGCCACATTCGTCGTGATGGGCATATGTTCAGTATCTGTGGTCCCAGAGTGGATCTCAGATAGAGTTAAATTGGTTAGTGGACACATGATGGATGTCCGGGTATGCTGTTTCCAATCTTGTTGGAATTTCAGAATCGCGAGAGGTTGCGATTGAGGTGATGAGTGGAATGCAGATTTTCCGCATTGGTATTGGGTATGTCGAAGTCATTTTGGGTGACTTCTCAGGTTCTATCATGGTTGATGATGGTAGATGATGTAGATGATGGTTGTGTCACTAGTACATTGGTCGTGTATTAGTTGGTGGACCCGGGATTTGTCTTGGGTCATCAGGAGGGGTTGAGTATATCGAAGTTACATGACTGAGATTTCTTATTTTCTGCTTGGTGGCAGATGATGTTGGTTACGTGACGTGGTGAATGCAATGAGTTTTGATGTCATCATGTTGGATCATCTTTGGTTTTTTCCTAGGTGGAAGGACAAGGATTGATATGAGGTAATCAGTGAGAACCCACAGTCTCGGCGTGTCTCGTCGCTGACTAATCTATTTAAGATGTGGGAATTGGTTTAGGACTTTGGGTATCGTTATGGTTCTGGATCGTGATCTTGATGATCCAGATAGGTGGAGAGCTTATCACTCTTACTTGGATGTTTGAGTAGAGGATGTCGGGACTGAACTTCTTTTCGAAGTGAATCCCGTATGGTATATTACGCCCGAGTAGGTGTCCGACGAGGTCGGATTTGGTTAGCTTTGGATGTGCGTATATTGTGATTGGCTTCCCTATGAAGTCAATCGATGGTAATGTGGTAATCGATTGAGCAGGTAACCGAAAGGTTCGGTTTTGATGCGTCTCGGTAGACGAGAACGAGATTTCAGGTTTTGGAGTCAGATTTCTAGATGACGATTCAGGATTTGATTTTGGAACTTGAAAGAGGATTTCTGGATTTGGGTTTTGGAATCGGATTCTGGGTGACGATTCAGGATTTGATTCTAGAGCTTGACAGTGGATTTTCTTTTATGGATTTGGGTTCGGAATGGTTATTCCAAATGCTAGTTTACGGAATGATGACTTCGGATTCGAATTTGGACAGGATTATGGATATGAATTCTGGGTTTGGATTCTAGATTTCTTACGAAATTGCAGATTCGGATTCGGATTTGGAAATAGATGATGGGTTGGAGTTTCGATTTGTCTAATGCAGGATTGGACAAGTGAACTCCATAATTGAAACGTGTTTGACTACCACCTAGGTCGTCATGTGGTCGTGTTGTTGTCGTTGTTATTGTTGTGATAGGATTGGTAGATAGATGTACGTACCATGTATGTTGTTCGAGGTACGATGCTAGGCAGACTTGTCGTGTCTGGTGATGGTATATAGGTTATACCAGTAGTACATTGGTGAGCGTGTTAGTAGTCGACTTAGTTTTGATACCATTGGATTAGTTGAGGTCGTGAACTGGACATTGGATACTGTGCATTGGGTCATAGTGGTTCTGATGGGTCCAATTACACACAGGTCGAGTATTTGGTTAGTATACGTATACTTAGGTTGAGTAAATTGGTGGTCGGTGTAACCACGAGTGAGTATCGTGTTAGTTTCGACTAGCGGCTGTCAAGTTGTGACGGTTTGTCAGAGGTGTCAGCTTGGATCGGTTAGTGAGGTCTGATGACTCCCAACGGGAGCAGACGTCGGGATAGTATAGTGTTTGAGCAAGGAATCGTCTAGTTGGTTGTGTCAGCGACTCGGTAGATTTGACAAGTGGTGTCAACTCGGGACGTATGGCTACTGTCATTTGACGTGGTCGAGGGTAGTCGATGTAACGTGAGTGTTAGTGGTACGTCTGGTTGCAGACGAGTATTATTCTGGTTAGTGGGTGTATGAGTGTACACATGTCGTAAGATCGACATATTTCCACGAGGTGATTGTGAAATCATGATAGTTGGAGTTTCGAGAACGAAACTAATTAAGAAGGGAAGAACGGTTGGAATTAGGTCAGATTGGAAATTCGAGGACAAAATTAATTAAAGAGGGAAGGTTGTAACGACCCGTCCCAAATTCCTAGATTAGATTAGTGACTAATCGCGATTAATGAGGCTAATTAGTGATTAGTTAGGCGAAATTGGACGAACGATGCGAAATGACCGCTTTGCCCCTAGCCGTGCCAAAACGTTGACTTTTCATTCTGGTGGTGAAATGGACTTTGATCGATGACCGTGACGTAGTTCATGACGTCACGAGTTCATAGACAGGTGGCACGTTCAATTCCGACATTCGAGGAAGAAGTTATGACGTTCGGAAGTTTAGGGGCATTTTGGTAATTATGTTAAAAAGGGGCAAATGTTGACTTCTTGACCGGGAGGTCCGATGGCCGAGGACCGAGGACTATTACGTAGATTTGGACGATACGAATCCATAGACAGGTGGCACGTCGAATTTGGACGTTCGACGACGAAGTTACGGTTCACGGAAGTTCAAGTGCACTATTGCATGAATTACGAAACGAGTCAACTTTTGGAATTTAGTGGGGCCCAGATATTTTATGGAGGCTCAATGGATGAGTGACACTTGTCACCCATCCACAGGCCACCCAAATTGTATTCATGCATCTCCCTTCACCGTGCATTTCATTTTCTTCATTTCAAACACAAACCCAAAACACCCCATCTCACCCAATCATTCAAGCCAATCCAACCCAACCCCAGAGGAGCAGGCCTGAGTGACCAGAGAGGCTTGTGAGAGACTGAGGACGGCTGCTGGGCGGCCAGAACCGCCGTGAGCGGCGGCGTGAAGGAGAAACCCGTAAGGTAAGCGGTTTAGCCCATTTTCGATCCATTTTCCATTTTTATTGTTATGGGTCGTTTTTGATGGTTTTAATGAATCCATTAGGTTGTTATGAGGTCATTAGGAAGGTTTTGGGAAGCTTGGGACGGCTGTGAAGCCATGGGTGCATTTTAGGAAAACTGAACTGTATGGTTCAAAGATTAAACCATGGGAATTAGGTGTTTTTAGGTTGGTTTAATGAATGGAAATGATAGGGAATGAAGAAATAGGAATTATAGGATTAATTAGGGTTGAAATTGGACCAAAACAGAGGGAGGAAAGCACTGAACCGGTCACGCCGGTTCAGCACAGTGCTGGTGAACAGTGAACCGGTTCAGCTGGAGGTTAGTGACGATGAACAGTATTTTGGACCTTTTTGGGGCGCGTGAGGATGCGTGGCCCATAATTTGGGGAAGTGTTCAACATATGAAATCATCTCTTAGATGTAACGAACATTTTGGGACTGGTTTCGCATCAATCGGGCATCGTTTCGATAGATTTCGGGTTGTCCGAAGGTTTAGGGTCGGTTTAAAAATAGTTAAAAGTTCGGGAAAATTACGGGGCTTTGGTAGGAGGTTAATAAGGTAGTTTGTAACCTTTTATTACGATTTAGACAGGTTTGGGAGTCCCGGTGATAGCGATTGGATCGGGAGAGCCTATGGCACGTAAATCGAGGTGGCAGCTCGGACGGTCTGTGAGTGGACCTTGATTTTCTAAATTGGTGCAAGCATAAATGTTTATTATATGTTTTATTACATGTTTGATGATGCCATGGGTGCATTTGTATGTGGTTACATATAAGCATGTATTTCGAGGTTTCGGCCTTATACGGGGCTTATACGGGTCTGTATTTCCTTATTGGTTTTAATGAATTGGATTTGGATTTCAAAAGAATAAACTCGGGTATGAGACCCATTTGGTTTTGTCTGGGCATATGACCTCAGATATCGGGCACGGTGCCCAGCTGATGTCCTATGTTCGGGCACGAGACCCAGTTGTTTTACACTGATGATTTCGGGTCAGGGACCCTAAATGGATTTCCAAGTTCATGACGGTTTATGGGAACCGGCATGAACTCTGGAAAGGTCATTGTGGTTCATGACGGTTTATGGGAACCGGCATGAACCCTTGTCAGGTCATTGTGGTACATGACGGTTTATGGGAACCGGTCATGTAGGATGTTGTCTATATGTATATGAATATAATGCATGTTATGGATCATGACGGTTCAGGGGAACCGGGCATGAATGTTTATGTTATGTATATATATGTTCATATACCTTCCTTTACTTCTATTATCTCCTCCAGGGAGGGTCGTTGGCCTGGGTGGACCCCGGAGTAGTCATGGAGCACCGACTGAGTGGAGTCGCCCCAATTGGGTTCTTTACTCTCAGGAAGGCTTGTACTATAACCTTAGGGCGGGTCATTGGTCTTCGGACATTGACTTGGTTCCTGAAAGACTTGGGTGTGAGACCCCGAGTAGCACGCGCGTAGCTTTGGAAACCGTGACAAGATTGGTTGTGTGAATTATATGTATATATATGGATTATGATATGTGATGTCTGGTTACACAGGATTTGAGTGGTGGCTCGTGTACTTGGTTTCATGATGGTTTTGGGCTGAGTCACTTGTTGGTTTTCTTATGGATTTGGGCGGTGGCCCATATGGTCGATTTCATTGTGGTCCTTTCGACCTTGGTTTATTTCTGATTTGGGCTTAGTTCCCACATGTGGTCCATTTGGTTAAATGGTTTTCGAATGTATGGATGCTTTTTAGTGAAGGGTACAAATGTCTTCTTATAAAATGTTTTTACAAACTCTTGTTTTGTGCACTCACAGCTTTTAATGTTTTGACTGCCCTTCAGGTTGACATCAGATGTGGACTGTAGCAGAGACCGAGATATCACATATCACCTCCGGATCCTGGCGTACTCTAATAGCCCGGGAGGGCAAAGGTAGGAAATATCCCTTGTCTGACACTTTGTGTCAGAAGGGAGCAGGGTCATCCCGCACTAATCTCGGGGGGATTGGGATGGGTCCTGTCACTCAGCCTCCCCTCTTACTTCTCCGTTCATACCATCAGAAAAAGATGAAGGTTTGTGTGGGTTGGGGTGGATTGTGGTGGTGTGTTTGTGTCTTGGTCCAGAAGCACGAAGAAGATGAATGAAACAGAGAAGAGGTGATTGGTGCATGTATCTGTGTTGGTGGGCAATGGATGGGTGACACTTGTCACTCATCCATTGGCCCTGATTCAAAATATATGGGCCTCACTCTGGACAAAAGTCCACGTTTGCCTCGTAAAACGTGTCGTCATAAATAGTTCCTCGGAACTTCCGTGAGTCATAACTTTCCCGTCGAACGTCCGATTTCGACGTGCCACCTGTCTACGGACTCGTGAAGTCCCGATCTATGTCATAGTGTCAGGACCCGACCCTCCTCGGTCAGGACGTGACTCATCTAGCACGATATTATCCACTTTGGGCCTTTTTTCCCTTGCCCTCACGGTTTTGTTTTCGGGAGCTCACGGTTCAACTTAACAGGGGGTCACTCATCATGGAATTGCACCAGTCTCAACTCGCTTAACTTTGGAGTTCCAATCAAACCCAAAGCCACTGAGCTCCCAAAATTCCTCGTGCTAGATAGGTGTGTGCCTACACCTTTAAGGCACACCACCAATCCCTTCCCAGACTATTCCCCTCGCAGGAATATGGGATCGTTCACCGTTCTCTCCAAGATACGGGTCTTACAATCCACTTCTCTTAGGGCCCAACGTCCTCGCTGGCACACTTACCGGTCGGGGTTTGGCTCTGATACCATTCTGTCAAGACCCGACCCTCCTCGGTCAGGATCTGACTCATCTAGCACGATATTATCCACTTTAGGCCTCTTTTCCCTTGACTTCACGGTTTTTTTTTTGGAAGCTCACGATTCAACTTCCCAGGGAGTCACCCATCATGGAAATGCACTAGCCACAACTCGTTTAACTTTGAAGTTCCAATCGAACCCAAAGCCACTGAGCTCCCAAAAGGTCTCGTACTAGATAGGTGTGTGCCTACACCTTTAAGGCACACCACCAATCCCCTCCCACACCATTCTCGTAGGAATGTGGGATCGTTCACCGTTCCCTCCAGGACACGGGTCTTACACATGGTCATCGGCCCTCAAGCATCGGACCTCCCGGGTCAAAAGTTAACTTTTTGCCCTTGTTTAGGGGGAAAATCATAATTTTTCCCTGAACGTCCGATAATCTTTGGCTAATCCCCGATTAACCTCACTAATCCATAATTAGTCTTAATTAATTCCTAAAATTAGGAACGGGTCGTTACATTTGGGCAGTGACCCACATATGGCTGATGTGTTCACGTGATTTGGATTTATGGTTTTGGGCTAAGGCCTAGTGATTTGAGAAAGGAAATGACTTTGGTTTTTCTATACATGCATGTTTTTTAGTGAATGGCATAAATCTTTTTATAAAATGTATTTTTATGAACTTATTGTTTTTCGTCCACTCACAGCTTTTAATGGTTTTAATGCCCTTCAGGTTGATCACGGATGCGGACTGTAGTAGAGACTGAGTCATCATACTCTTCCACCGGATCTTGGCGCGCTCTGGAAGCCGGTCGGGCTGAAGATTTTGAATTATCCCTTATCTGACATTTCGTGTCAAACGGGAGTATGGTACATCTCGTGTTAATCCCGGGGGGATTGGGATGGATCGCGACAAGAGCCATGAAATTGAAAAGACAAGACGACTGAGAAAAACGAGAGATTGGGGTGAAGACTGTGAAGTGATGAGGGTGAAGTCCAATGAGGTCTTCGACAGTTTCTCCTCTTCGTTAATATCGAAGTGAGGAGGGGCTTCACCACTTCAGGGTTAAGGGGTTTCGACAGTCTTTGTGTTTTGGGCTAAGAGGTTAAGTGTTAATGGGCTTCGGTTATGGGCTAAGGGGAGGGGCTTTGATTATTGGGCTAAGCGGTGGGCTTCGGTTTCGGTCCAGTTCAGTATGTGTAAAACCAAAAATCGAGACCGAACTGATTATGATTCGGTTCGATTCAATTTTTTCATTTTAACTCGGTTTTTCTTCGGTTCGATTTTTTTTACGGTTTGGTTTTTTAGTCTGTTTTTTCGAACCAATTATCAAGGCTAGTTTGATGTAGTGACTTGGTCTTGTGTTTTCAAGTGGCCAACTATGAACTAGCTGAAGTGAATATCATTCATGTTTAGAACTAAACTATATAAGAATAATTCAGGTAAATATGATATAAGTAATAGAACATTTGATATATTTTTTTCGAAAGAATAATTCATTGAATTTTAAAATCGTATCGAGTTTTATGATGCAAATGGACTAAGTATTGATATTATTGAAATTTTGAAATTGCGATGATGCATTTTGGATTAAGAAAATGGACAAGTATATGTTCATAGTGATTTTGTGATCTCTTGAATTGGCAAATTGGAAGCAAATAAAGTAAAAAGTCAAAATGCGAGGGCAAGTGAATTCAAATTTAGGAACACAAAATGTAAGCGCGGGACACGTGGTGATCAGACCGTTCCGTTCCGTTGGAAAGAAATCCCCCACCCACGCTCCTTTCGCCTCCCTTTTTAAATTTAAAAACCCAACGACCGGAGAGAGAAAGAGGCAACAGTTCAATCCAGAAGGAGAGGGAGATTCACAAATTCAAATTCTAGGGTTTTTTCATTCGAGATCTCAGAAATGGAGAAGTACGAGAAGCTTGAGAAGGTAGGCGAAGGTACTTACGGCAAGGTCTACAAGGCCAAGGATAAGGCTACCGGCCAACTGGTGGCGCTGAAAAAGACGCGCCTCGAGATGGACGAAGAAGGAGTCCCACCCACCGCCCTCCGCGAGGTCTCCCTCCTCCAAATGCTCTCTCAGTCGCTCTACATCGTCCGCCTCCTCTGCGTCGAACACGTGGACAGCAAGGACGGAAAGCCCGTCCTCTACCTTGTCTTCGAGTATCTCGACACCGATCTCAAGAAGTTCATCGATTCCCACCGCAAAGGCCCGAATCCGAGGCCGTTGGCCCCATCTCTGATTCAGAGCTTCCTGTATCAACTGTGCAAAGGCGTGGCTCACTGTCACTCCCACGGAGTCCTCCATCGTGATCTCAAACCCCAGAATCTGCTTCTGGACAAGGAAAGGGGGATTTTAAAAATCGCCGATCTTGGGCTCGGCCGCGCCTTTACTGTACCTCTCAAGAGCTACACGCACGAGATTGTTACTCTCTGGTACAGAGCACCGGAAGTTCTGCTCGGTTCGTCTCACTACTCCACGGGCGTTGATATGTGGTCGGTCGGATGCATTTTCGGTACTTATTTCTTAGCCACTCTCAGTGATTTATTTAATTTAATGTGATTTCTTCATTTTTTTTCTTCTTAGAATGATTAATTAACTCACTAAATTTTTGAGTAATTCAACTGAATTTGCTATGATTTGATTCTTAATTGCAGCCGAGATGGTGAGAAGGCAGGCTTTATTCCCTGGAGACTCCGAGTTTCAGCAGTTGCTTCACATTTTCAGGTGTTTGTGTTATGTTCTCACACGTTTTGATTCGAATTCATTTTCTGTGAATGATCTCAAAAAGGAAAAGCAAACTCTTTCTTATTTGCTTGTTTTCTGGTGTGTAGGCTGCTAGGAACACCAAGTGACAAGCAGTGGCCAGGAGTCAGTGCTCTGAGAGATTGGCATGTGTATCCACAGTGGGAGCCTCAGAACTTGGCTCGTGCTGTTCCTGCTTTGGGGACTGATGGAGTTGACCTCCTAGCCGTAAGTTTTTCTTTGAATTCTCAAAAGCTTAAATCAACTTGTATCTTGGGAACCAATGTTGATATTCATATCTGTCATTTAGGAACTCTATGAATCAATTATCTTTGTTTATTGGTCGAAATTGATGCATAATTTGATGATAAATGTAGTCTATTTGTTTTCTAAATTCCATGTGGGCATTTGTATCACAATCTATCCTTCTTGGTGGTAAATATTTTCTTCATCTGTTTCTGCCTTGTCCATCTACTCATCATACAAGTTCTGGTGATGCAAAATCTTTTTTCTTTTCAAGAACAAGGTGGTCTCTAGGGTCATTTCATGTCCAAACATTGGTTTGAAATCGCAAAGTTTGAATCTGTGGTAGCTCTATTGTGTGATTGGTTTTCCGTTCCATAAGATACATAATCCTTAAGTGAACTCTTTCATGAATAGAAAAGGAACATGATTTTCCTGATTGTGGAAAGAAAAATCATTGCATCGTTGTTGAATGATAAATGAGCACCTCAAAATCACTTTGTTTTAGAAAATGTGTTGTTCTTGGATGGCTACAAGATCATCACTTGATATTAGACCATTGCTAAGCTGTTTTATGAGTACTTCTAGTTCTACATGTCTCTGAATTACTCAAATATGGTGTCTTGCTTTTGGAATGTGCAGAGCATGCTTAAATATGACCCAGCAGAGAGAATCTCTGCCAAAGCCGCCCTCGACCACCCCTACTTCGATACCCTTGACAAGTCTCAGTTCTAAAGATTCTCAATCTAGAGGGCTGTTCTTCAACCAGTGTCTGGTGAACTCAGCCGTCATCATCTTGGTGATCCAACAACATCCTATCATATGATGTTTCAACTTTGTGTATCACATCATCATCTTCCTTCTTATAAAACTTGCCATCTCAAGTATCGTTATTTAAGTCATGCCATGTAATCTGATTTACTGTGTGCCCTAATCACATCATCAACTTTGTTGAGTAATGCGCAGTATAACATGCTCATATGGTACCCGACTAGGCCGGCCATAGAGACCAAAAAAAATGTAGCTGACGTGATATAATGAACTGAACCAAAACGGATTAAAGGGGGTGACTTTTAGTCAATCTTATGAACATCATTTATAGTATAATTATCCCTCTTTAATTGCAACAGCCCGAGTAACTAGGGGAAATGGTGGGGTGCTTGTTTCTTGCTCGAATTAGGTGGCAAACGTTGAACCTCATAATCTTCTTGCACCCATAAAAATAAGGTGAATGTCACACCTCACAAACCCAAACACAAACCCTCCCAAAAAGAACAACTTCTCTGGCCTCGTTTGATTGCCAAAAATTTGAAAAAAAAAAAAAAAAATCCTACCAAATATAATTAACCCACGAATCGTTTCGATCAGATTCTCTGATTCTTTTGTTTGACATTATTGAAGAAGTTAACAAAATTCTCGTTTAAATATCGTAGGATCGATCATCAGAACATACAGAATAAGAAAGATAGGTTTTAAAAGCGGGGGATGGAAGGATTGGATGGCATGATAGATAGACTGTTGGATGCAAGGATCAACAGAAGCAGAAGGATTCAGCTAATCGAAGCCGAAATCCGACAACTTTGCATCACTTCCAAAGAAGTCTTTCTCCGGCAGCCTAATCTTCTCGAATTGGAAGCTCCCATCAATGTGTGCGGTAAGTAAAAAACAAAACTGAGCAAAATAATGTGTCCCAAAGACGATAAAGATTATATAGCGTTTGATTATATGATTTTTTATTTACAGGTGATATACATGGACAATACCCAGATCTTCTGCGACTGTTCGAATACGGCGGGTTCCCACCGGACGCGAATTACGTGTTCCTCGGAGACTACGTGGACAGAGGAAAACAGAGCATTGAGACGATATGTCTTTTGCTTGCGTACAAAGTTAAGTTTCCGGACAACTTCTTCCTCCTCCGAGGGAACCATGAATGTGCCTCCATCAACAGAATCTACGGCTTCTACGACGAGTGTAAACGCCGCTTCAGCGTCCGGCTATGGAAGGTTTTCACCGACTGCTTCAACTGCTTGCCGGTGGCCGCTGTCATAGACGACAAGATTTTCTGCATGCATGGTGGGCTTTCGCCGGAATTGAACAGCTTGGAGCAGCTCCGGGCGATTGAACGGCCGGTCGACGTGCCAGATCAAGGGTTATTGTGTGATTTGTTGTGGTCGGATCCGGATCGGGATATTAAGGGGTGGGGTGAGAATGATAGGGGTGTTTCGTACACGTTTGGGGCTGATAAGGTGGCTGAGTTCTTGATGAAACATGACATGGATCTCATTTGCCGGGCTCACCAGGTCTCTTATATCTTTTTCTTGTTACATTTTTTTAAGGCTTGTTTATCCAAATCTTTATTAAACTGCAATTTCGTCTCATTTAATTCCTTGACACTCAAAATTTTTGTATTTCATTTTCTGTCCAAGTTTGCCTCCTTTTTGTTGATTTTGTTAAATTTTCCATTAAATCTGATCAGTTCTTTTGTCCAATGAAACTGCATTCGGTCCTCGTTTTGCTCTGCTATCAAACTATACTTAGACTCTCACTTTGCTTCATGAAACTCAATTTGAAACTTTGCCCCCATGAAAATCGTAATTGAATCTCAGCTTCCCATAACACTCAATTTGTTCCGGACCTGCCAGATCGCAACCCCCTCAACTGTGCGATCTTGTTGTAGACTAGCCAAAATTCAGTTTCAAGGGAAAAAATAGGTTAGACTTAACGGAATTTAAGAGCAAATTGAGACCGAAAATGAAAATTTGGGCTTTAGGAATTTATGTGAGACAAATCAAGTTTCATAGTGCAAATTGAAACAAAGTGGCTTCTCAAGAAGCATTTGAGTGATAAGCTTACATTTTATAAAGTTAAAAATCTCCGTATCACCAGCGATATCTAACCATAATAAAAGTGATTGTATACAACTGGTGATAGAAAAGGGAAAGTTTAAGTTTCTAATCACTTTTTTCTAATGAGTTAATGTTATTTGTACCATATTTACTGTCAATGTTCTGACGTGGGACGGAAGTTAAATATGTAGCTGATGTGGGTTGACATGACAGGTTGTTGAGGATGGGTACGAGTTCTTCGCAGACAGGCAGTTGGTGACGATATTTTCAGCACCAAACTATTGTGGAGAGTTCAACAATGCGGGTGCCTTAATGAGTGTGGATGCAAGTTTGCTTTGCTCATTCCAGATAGTCAAACCCTGGAGAGGGAAAGCTCCTCATGTAGATTAATCAATTCGAAATCAAAATGCTCATTTATATTGCCATTATTTTCCCATGTAACCAGAACAAGCTCTCTTTCTTTGTATATAAACACCCTCCCTCCTCCTCCTCGTTATCATTTATCCATCAACTTAAATGCCTCCACTTTTAACTTTCTGCTGTCTCTTATTGTTCTTTTTGCTTCCTTCTCATCATCCCAACCCAAACCCCGCCTCGTTTATAAACTTTATTCTTAGTTATAAACGATTAACCTAACGTTTTTCGATTTAGGAGTATAGTAGAAAATTCAAATTTAGTGGGCTCTTATACTTTTTAGTTGGGGTTTTTGTCCTTAAAATCTAGTAGGATTCCGGTCATGCTGTCATTACAATCTAGTGGTATTCATCATTATGTTATGCAAGAGAGGACGATATCCAATAACATTTCTTTTATCAAGATCATATTAAGATGTGAAATCTACATTTCCAAAAACCGGGCTCCACAGGAAGCTACATTTGTAATTCAAGATCATATTACGAAGTAATGATACAAACTACACCACTTCCAAGTCATCTAATGATTACATTCTGCTGGCAAGGGGATTGAGAGCAAAAGCCGTTAAAGAGCATTTTTACCCAACGAGCTGAGAACATCCCAATGCAACTAGGCTGTCAAAATAAACTATTTCGCTAAAAATGGGGCTTCATGACATCAAAAGCAAAAGCAAGGATCCCAACTTTCAATTAGACCACACATGAACAAGACCATGCCTATTTCCAGTGTATATCTCATTGCGTTCTTCGTCGTAGAAGAGTGCAGTTATCTCTTCCAAAGCCTCAGTAACAGTGCTTCTCACCAGAGATGAGCTGCTCTGCTTCCTTGAGGAGCCAGCGCTGGAGTCACTCTCATCAACCTTGGGACCACCGTTGGCTGCATTTATTTTGGCCAGGCATTTCCCAGTTAAGATATTGCTGACATGGATAGATCCAGCTGCATCAAAAACCAAACATGTGATGGGAGAAAGAATATCCTACAAAATTTTCTTCATAATGTCCAGCTTACTCATCAAAAGCAAATAGATTGACCACTGACTTATTGCTTTATAATTATAAAGAGACTACAGCATCCAAAATGAGATAAACTTCCACAACTGTTTGCATTCAATTAAAATACCAGCTAGGAAGTTTAAGTGAACAAAATTGTTTCAGTACTTATGGTGTTAGAAAATGTACAAGATCATCTTCTGATCCATCGGCAGTGTGTGCATATGAGTACTTACTAGAAAGATTCCAGGGATTACCACTCAAGTAGAAGCATAAGGTAAAGATGTACAGTGATACGCAATACCCAGTTTCAACTTTTTATGCCCATTATATGTATCAATTAAACTAGACACACATGATGATTATGCAGAGATAGATGTTTCAACTCCAAAGGAGGTGAAAAGAAATACCAGTTGCTTCTATCCAATGATCATCAGAATCAGCCTTGCAGTAGGATATGATAAGGTCCTGATCACTTGTTATATAAATGTTATTGGTATTGCAGTCGGGATGCCATAACAAATGATCCTCAAATGAAGTTACAAGTTCTCCACGAAAGTTCCAGACGGCGACATTTCGATTCCTAAATGTCAAGAACAGCTGGTTCTCATACAGAAAGATAAATGCTGATGGAGTCATAAACTCTGTTTTGCTAACTTCCATCAGCTCTGCATTTCGGACCTACAGATAATTAAAAGTTTCTCAGGCATGAATAATCAAAGGCTTCAAAAGAAATGTCATTTGGCATCATTTCTACAATTTACTTACATCAAGAATCTGAAGGTTCTCATTTTCTTGCTTGACAAGAAGCTTTTCGTTGAATTGTTCTATGAAGTCCACCTTCTTATTTCGGTGAAGTAGATGGTTGAAGGCTTTGAGAACTGTGCCATCTTCTATTGACAGAATCTTTAGCGGAACATGGCTACTAGCTCTATTAAAAATCAATAGCATAATGCCTGGACTGATAAAAACAAGAAAAACATCGAGTAAGGTGATTGCACAGAAACTACATTAAAAACTTTAGCAACACTAGGTTTTGTGAGAGAAATAACAGTAAACTATGGAACTGAAACCACAGATGTTTCACAGAGAGTGTGGGATTGGGGGTAAAAGAAGGTAGGAATACCTGATTTTGATTTCTTGTACATGTTTGTCTGATATAGAGTAAAGCATGGAATAGTTTTTAAGGTCAAACACCTTGTATATACTGGCCCAAAACGCCCAAAAAGAAAAGCTGTTAGTATCATAATGGACTCATATATTAGAAATGCTAAAAATGAAAATATACCTATCTTGTGCGGAGTATGTTAGCACCTTTCCATTAACATCATCAAACTCTACAAACCCAGGCCACTTCAAGGACTCGGACTCGAAAAGAGCAAAACCAGCTTCTGGCTTGCCCCTTCTTATATATCTACCAAAGAACAGAAGATAAGGGAACAAAAGAAATACATAATCTAGGAAGGCATTGAAAAACTGAACAGAAATATTAAGTATGATCTACCCACTCAATCCTTGTGGATCTGCACTTCAAAGAGCTGAAATTGTCTGAAGCATAGACCGAAACCGTGATGAGCGAATCGTTGTTCTTATTATAGAACAAGCTCCGAATAACTTCATCATGACAAACATTCAAGAAACATATCCTCCCGTTGTTCTCTGCAATATGAATAGTCGAAAGAGAATATATAACAATGCAAGCATGATAAAAGTGTTTTCTATTTTCTTATCAACTGATTTACAAATAAGATTCCATTCTCCACAGTTGGCTCTGTTCAGATTTTGGATTTGCTCATAATGATTAAACTGTATCCACTTTTGTTTCTAGTTTTTCACTCATTTTAACAAATTCTTTCATATTGTATCTTCTTTTATTTTGAATGATATATCTCCTCCAGGTCTTCTGATTATCATCAAGCAACGACTGAAAATTGATTGACTAATTGTAATATTGGTTACTTTGGGAAGGGTATCCAAAGTGTGTGTGTACAAATATCTGTTGTGCATTTGGTATGATATTAGAGTTAAGTACGCTATTACCCCTACTAAAAGCTGCACAAACACCAGAGTGAGCAAGAGCAAATACAATGTCACGTGCAGCAACTATCTCAATGACCTTTGTTCTCTTCATCAGAAAAGGCAATATGGGCGAAGAATGCCCCTTGGGGTCATGGGTATCATATTCCACCTGGAGCAGAAATTAACAATTTAGGTATCAAAAAAAGGTAACAAAACATCATTGATAAGGCCCCGTTGATAGTTTGACAGATAAAACTAAGGATTATCATGAATGTCAACTTCACTGTTTCAACAACAGAATAATGTTGGGTCATCATTGAAGCTTCTAATGCTTCGTAATATGCAGAGTAGACAACTAACAGAGTTTTTTGTCCCCTTCGGAAAGTTCGAAGAGGGGAAAATTTAGAACTCACTAAAACATCACAAGCTTTACCGTAAGGCCAGCTTCAGCAGAATATAAGACACAAACCCTTGGTAATGAACATGCATATCAAACAAGATCATAGCAATAAGAGCTGGATGTCTCAATGAAAACAGCTTTCCTATCTGTTGGAGTTTCAGTGTCACTGAAGCAGAATTAGATTTCAACTATTTTACTTTTCTTCCAAGAATTCATCTAAGTTAATAGTTGAAAAGTTGCATCCACTGCTAAGAAAAGATGAACTGAAAGATAAATGCGGAACTATTTAACACTTCGCATATGCTTCAAACCCTAGAAACGAATCTGACCAAACGAGCTATGAAAAACTGAAGTCAAGCAATTGGGTATAACGATGATAAAAAGGAGAATGAAAAACAGACCTTGAGGTGCATGTTGCGAAACCTCTCCTGGGAATTGCTCATGCCAAAAACTCGATCACGCTTTGAAGAAATCTCACGCCTCTGAAGCTTCTTCACGCTGTTTACGAACCCATCGGAGTGAGCCCTCTTCTTCTTGGCCACTATCCGGCGACCTGAGCACGGCCGAGGACTCGCCGATATCCTCCTCCCAACTTCCATTCTCAACTGTCAGATTATCGACTCATAAAACCATATAGATCATATGTGATTCTGGTCGCTTCTCTATTCGATTAAACTTGAACACTTTTGGTTGAGACTGAGCACCCCAAAACCCTAATCATCAGATGTAAGATTGTCTGGATTCTGGGTAGCGCTTGTTAACTAGGGATTGAAATTGGAAGATGATGGGAAAAAGAGTCTCTTTTGAAAAAGTGTCAGAGCCAGCGATGGAGACACACACAGAGAATTACTCAGAATAAAATAGTACAATTGAGAAAGAAAAAAAAAAGATAAAAAGGTAAAGGCAGGTAATTAATTAATTTCTAAATAATTTACTAAATTTTCAATTTTGAATCTGGCCCGCCAATCAGCTACAGCCAAATAAAAAATGCTTTCTGAAAAAAACAATTCTCAATATCAATTCATGAATTAATTTCCTTTCTGTTCAAGACCAAGAACAAAAATGTCGTCAAAGTTCAAACCACGGCGGGAGTTGTAGAGGAGTAAGATTCAACTCCACTTTCAAGTTTCAACATAATGTTTTACAATAAACAATATTTTTTTTCAAATTTGAATCATTTTCCGATTGATAAAATAAAAAATTCTATAAAATAATTATATTACGTCTTTGATAACAAAGAGAGTTCTCAATTTTATGATGGAAAAAATATCATTGAAAATGAAGTATTATACTATGTCGTCATTATATCATTTTACTAACGTTTACCATTCACTTGCTTCGTTTTGACTCTTTAATAAAAAAAGAGAATATATTTCAACTCTTTGATAGAAAGCGAAGTGAGATACTGTGTCATTTTACTGAAAATTATTCCTCACTTGCTATTTTTTGATTCGCTAATGAAAAAAATAGAATATATTCAAACTCCTTAATAGAAAAGTGAAAAGAAAGGGCATACTATGTATGAATTGCACACAATTACATATTGAATATCCACTACACAAGAAGAAATACTACACTACCGTGGTACTTGTGGCAGGAAAAGGCAAAAAGATAAATTAAAGAGATAATGAATTTGGAGGTTTTTTTTTTTTGGCAAACAATGAATTTGGATGTTGAGTTGCAACCTTGAAGAAGAGAAGATAATAGAAACGCCAAACTTTTTTGTATTCTCATCTCTTACAAGTAAATAACTGAAGTCTACATTTTGGATTGAGTTTGAAATATAAAATAATAATAATAATAATAATAAAACTCAACCTAAAACGCAAACTAATTCGGCAGCAGATCCTATAGCTGAGACCCCGCCTCTTTCAAGAAGAGAAAGGGCAAGCTCCCACTCATGCCATCCTCTCAATCCACTGGCCAATTTCCTCAATGTATCCAACTTCACTTCTTGAATCCACGCTGGCGCAAAGTTCACCATCAAACCCACCAAACAAGAAACGTAAGCTTTCCAAGTAGCAGGATTACAACCAAGTGATATGTTCCCCTCCAAAGCCCCTGCTAGAAAGTCCAAATGGTTCCCAACAATCCTAGCTCTTCTAGGAAGTGCCCACGATGGCAGGTTGTCCCCAATCCCCCATTCGATCGAGCCTGACAAAATCACCAGATACGCCATTGCATACCCCTTAATCACACGTGATACAGCATTTGCATTCGCATTCGCCTCCCCGTGCTTTTCTTCCTCTGAGGAGAGTAACCATGTTGGGATTGTTTCCCGGTACAGTTCTTGAACTAGCTGGACTCCCCCTGCCACACATAAGAGACTTGCACCAAGTGACGCCACCTCCATTGCCTTGGCAATGGCTACGGAGAGTGACGAGTGACTGGACTTCAACCGGGGGGAGTCTGTCCTTGCACATCCCACGGCAAACTTTTCTGCATACTCTGCCACAAGACCAATAATCACATCATTGACATGTTGGACAACGTGCATTGTGCGACAAGAACGCAGGTACAGAAACCCAGGTGCTACATATGGACGAGGACTGGTAGCTGAGATGGTGAAACCCAACAGACCATTGACGCTGCTTTGATTGGACAGCGATGAGGATCCAAGAAATGAGGAGAAGCAACTTCTAAGAATCTGGGCAACAGCGTCTTTGTTTTGTCTGAACACAGAACGAGAACAAGATACAACAATGAAGTTATGCCAGCGTCGGACCTTTTGTGCCCATAAACAGCCGACAATTGCCATACTAGGCCATGGACAACCAGATGCACAATTCTCCAAGGCTAAACCAGCAACAGCATGGATGTATTCAACGCTCTTCTCGAGTTTAAATGTAATGGTTAAACTCACGAGAACAGCTAGTGGAAGCGGAAGCATTATAGTTGAAATCTCTGCAAGGCATTAGCATGAGGGTCGAATAAGCATAATGTAATCCTTTAAAGATATTGAAAACAGAAGAGGTTCAATTACCAGAGGCAAAGCTTGGAACATTGACACCAACAGCATCAAGTATATCTTTTATTTCAGACTCAACTGATTGAAGAATTGCTGCTGGACTAGGCCAATCAATTCCATTCATAGGCACTGGTTTCCATATACCGCGAGTAACTTCTGCAGAGAAGTAACTAATAATGGCAGCAAGAGAAGCCGGCAGAAACTCGACAAGGTCTCTCAGGCCTGCAACCATTTAAGAGCTCATAACAAAGTTAGAATCCAAAAGGAAAAGAAAGCTAGCAATATAATGAGCCTTGACTGACCTGTTGTCAAGTCCCGAGATGAAAGCCTTCCATGGGCGCAAGCAGTTAAAATAGCCTCAAGAACAAAAGGAATGGCTTCCAACACCTCCCAAGCAGGAAGCATTGGTCTCTGATACACATCCTCTCCAGAATCTATGGGGGAGCTACTGACGCTGCTGTTTGATGGTCCAGCAGAATTACTCGATGGGCCACCACTTCTAGTTATTTTCGAGTAAATCATACTTAAAATTTTATTAGCAACTTCATGAACAGGGTTTCCACTAGAAAGACCAGAAAGTGTTGCAGCTATGCAAGATTTGTTTTGACAGTACCAGGCTTGTAATTTTGGATAAGAATCGATATACATAGGCTTATAAGTTGCTGATTCAAGCTGATCCCTGCTGCTGTTTGCTACGTGGCCATTACGCAATAACAAAAGATACTCCAAAGTCAGTACACCTCCAACAGCTCCCCCTCTCTCCATAATGTATTGCTCAAGAGGCGGTCGGTAGAATTTCCATAGACGAAGAAGAAAAAGAAATGCTAAAGAAAAAACCATGTAAACGGAGGACTCATCAACCGTGCTTGATTTGTTATTTGGTGTAGGCTTTAGTGATCCAAATACCTCACAAAGCGGAATTAAAGAGGCTGCAACTTCAGGGATCTGTATGAAAAAACAAAAAAATTGACAGCCATAAGAATACCTGAACTTCAACTTCCCGTGACTAAATTAAATCACCAGTATATATAGAATGAGCCAATCGCACTCACTGAACCATGCAACGAAAGAATATGAACGGTATCAATAGAGGAAGCTCCAAAAATGAGAGCACTCAGCATCGACATATAATCAATTAGGTGACTTCTTGGTGCAGTATAGCCAAAAGGAACAGGAGGAGAAAGAAGCTTGACCACAAAGTGCACCACATGTTCCTGAAAACAAAAAAGTTCATGAATCAAATGTAATTATCTTTTTAAAGAATTTTCTTAAAAACCATAAATTTGTCAAAATTTAAAACTTCAGGCCCAAAGATATTAGAGGTGCATGATTGATCAAACCTGAATGTTCCACCCACTTCTGAGAGATGCACCACATAGGATCTTTGCAGCAGCTGACCTCTCTTCCTCGGACCCATTTAGTGCAATATTATATAACTTATCTATCTCTGCTAAACTTGAACAGGTGAAACAATGGAGTGAAAAAAATCAGCTAAAGATCAGCTCGTATTACAATTAAATTCATATACTTTTCATCATACCTTGAAGCTGGGGTCATGATGAGGGAGTTTATCAGAGCATCTCTCAATGGTGCTCCTTCCATGAATGTTGACCAGGGGGATTTCTGAACTGGTGATGTATCAGATGATGAGATCATGGATGCGGACACATAACCAGGCCAGAAATATACTGATGTATCAATTAAATTTCTTGCAATGCAAGCTTCCACGATAAGGTGCCTCATGTCACCACCTGAAAAATATACGAATCTAATGCATAAATACTACAGAAGGCACCAAACAAAGTTACCAGAAGTAAACTTCGTGTTACACTTGTTCTTGAATAAGAGATCCATCCTCAAATTAAGCATTGTTTACTAATTGATCAAATCAAAATGTGTAGCAAGACAAAACAAGAGGGCTACATATTTCTAAATCAAACCTGCTTTTATACATTTATCACCACCACTGCCTCCACCTGATGCATCTTTTTCATTCTTGGACTTGCATATAAAGCGAGCTGCTTTATTTGCTGCAATATTAGCTGATTCAACAACTGATGAAGGAGGGCACAAGATGTCAGAGAAGTTTCCAAGGATCTGCAGAGAAGAAATCAGTCCATGTTTCCTTGAAGTATTATCTTTGCCATCCATTTTGTGTCCATATCCATTCTCCATATTCCCCGACACTGTATTTCCTTGAATTGAAGAGGAACTCAGTTTGGTCTCAGCCTCCAAAACTTTAGCAACTGCCAAGGGCACGACAGACAAAAGGACACAAAGACGAGCCTCAAGATGTGGTATAGGGCCTTCAAGAGGATCACGTTCCTGCAAACAAAGAACAAAGAGATTGTAACAATCTATGTTAACATTCTTTTTATTGGATAAAAGATACATTAACATGGAGTAGTCTCAACTCGTTGCACAAGTCGGAGGGCTGAAAGCCAGACTGCTAGAAAGGTTTCTTGCCAGCTTGCCCGGTTAAATACTTGGAGCGACATAATTCCTTCTGCAGGTAGGCCACTAAAATCAGGAATTTTCTTGCAGTTTTCTTAATTTTTTTTTCAATTGGAACTAAAGGCATACATCAGCAAACATGCATATAATTGTGTAAATTCTATCAGATGTAAATTCACATAAGACGTTTCAGAAGAACTTTACCTGCAAGTATATCTATTAATGATTTAATAGAAAGTTGCTTGCCATCCATTGCATTCTCCATGTATATATCCAAACGGACCCAACAAGCGGAATGACCAAATCCAGAAATGCAGTGAGACACTGGCTTCTGAGTTCTAATATCAAGAAGCATCCCAATGAACTTGCGCTTATTTAACTGGTAACTGAATCTCGGTACTCTTTGGATGTTAGTGGACAATCTTGCAAAGAGTTGAACTGAAGAATTCACATCTGGTGATTCCAATTGATGACCTTCGAGAAACTGTAACCTCTGCAGGAGTTCATTGAATCTTTCAGGCCTATGAACAAAAATGATTTAAACAAAAAAATCCATTATTAGCTTCTCAACACTCAGCTGGCATCCTTTTTCCTATATATTTCTGTGTCCACTGCCACAGCAATGTAAGAACATAATGCCTTGTCAAAATTGAAAGTGACAAATATTGACAGACAGGAGGTTTACATATTCAAGTGAACAAGTCGAAGCAGAACCAAAGCTTTTCTGCTTTCAGTTAGTTTTCCCAGCACTTCTATAGCCAAAAACGAATTCATTTTCCTTATTCGTTCCTTCTGTTCTTTAATTTTGAGATTCTGAAGTTCCCTGGAATCAATTTCCACATCATTGTTATCTGCACCTCCAAAAGCTGATCTCGCCCTTTTTCGGGATGTCACTTTGAATCCCAAATCATCGAACGTGCTATCAATCAAGTTACTGATAACACTGAAAAAGAACAAGACCAAAGCATGTCCAAGTTCCACAATCTGAACCTTATATGTTTGAGAAAGCTGAAGGGCAACATCAATGGATTCTGTCATCCTTCAAGACACAGAAAAAAGCAAACTAAGCACTTCATTCAATTGATTGAGTCAAAATTCATGGTAGCAATGTCTAAATTCATTCTCGATATCATCTCGTCTCATCTAAAATTCTAAGTCAAAACAAAATTAACCCAAGATACAAACTTTCCAATTTCCACCAAGGTTTTAACTTTAAATAGATTAAGGCAAAAAAAAAAAGCATATAGAGATTATGCTCATAGATTTCTCAAAGAGAATCAATTTCATAGAGCCTACACCAGAAAATTCACAAAACTAGAGAAAATATTTAGTAAATCAATAAAAAAATGAGATGGGCACTCACTTTTCTTTGAAAGCACCAGAAAGTGGGCCAAATGAAAATGCATATCTTCTAAGGAGTTCAAGAAAGAGTCTATAAGCTTCTGGCTGAGACCATCTCAGAGGAATCACCCTGTAAATTAAACACGCACAAGAACAAGCCAATCAAGAAAACCATGACAATGCGAAAATGCCAATGTGAGAAATTAGACAGAAAAGAAAATGCCTGAGGCCTGAAGGCTAAAATGGTAATAATGGGCACCTGACAGACAAAATGGAGAGGACATGGAGAGGGCATAGCAGTCCAGAAGAGAGAGCATAATCCACAAAATTCCAAAGAGAAGGTCGGTTGTGTTTGAAGCAGAGCTGTGAAACCAACGCCTCCCCCAACTCAATGCTCGGCGCTGCCGCAACCCATTTGCCCACTTCCACCGCCCAAACCACCGGGCTCTCTTTCTGCTTCGCCGTCACAAGCTCCTCCACTCGCCGCTCCAGTTCACACACCATTTTCTCCACTCACATGGACCCAACCTTCTTCCAACTCCCTATCCAATATATAGAAGGCTAATTTAACAAATACAAATAATAAAAAATGCCCTTTTTGCTCCCAAGGTACCTACAGTCCCCTACTGGACTCCTCCAGTGAAGGCACAATATAAATGTGATTGTGTAAACCTTGATAGGTATCTATATATTATTATATTTCTGTGTACAAAAATTAAGGAGCACCTACCCCCCACGCAACGACGCCTACTTTCCATTCATTTCTTAATTCTATTCATAATTTCAAGCCAAACCCAATATTTTCGTACCAAACTTTCGGCCAAAATTCCAATCCAGTCTATTAATATTTCTTACCAGTCCAAATCTCCTGCGAGCCTTGATCGTCTCTTTACACTCAAATTCAAATCTAATAGCTGAGGGGAGGGTTTGGTGACCGTAGGAACCATAGTGACGACGCTCGCCTTTTAGCTTATGAAATAAACGGCTGAAATTTGCGTTCTTGTCACTTGTCACTTGTCATATATTTGCTGTGTCGGTGTGTTCTGTATGCAGACTGAAAATAAATGTGTTAGGTATGTTTGTGCAATGTAGGGGTTTGGTGCCAAGTTTCTGATGGGCCTTGCCCTCAAGAAGTCCAGCAAACTCAAGGCCCAAAAAATTTTATCCATGTATAAACCAGAATTTCTCACAAATAGAACCCATAAAATATAAAATGTAAGTGATCGCTTATAGTAGTGTGTCATCCTGTTTTTTATTTGGTCAGATTCCAATTCTTAGACAACTTCGCTTTCTTGTCAATTATTTAGTCCATAAAATGTAGTAAGTAGGAACTTTTGTTTTCATGTGATTGTTACTATATTGCTTCACTCTTTTTTTATTTTCTTTGATGGGATTAAAATTTTCAGACCTTACTTTTTGCCATTTATTTACATTAACTTGGCTTAATTTATTAGTTTGTCTATCCCAAATTATAAGTTTTTATTGACCACAAGTTGTAATACTTGATAAGAAACAAAAACATCCAGTAATGTTTAAGGTTCGAACAATTCAGAGTTTTGAGAAGATTCAAACATATATGTTATGATTAGTGTTTGTAACGACCCGTTCCAAATTTCATGATTAGATTAGTGACTAATCACGATTAGTGAGGCTAATCCGTGATTAGTAGAGCGAAATCGGACGAACGATGCGAAATGACCGTTTTGCCCCTGATGGTGGCAAAACGTTGACTTTTTAATCGGGCGGCCAAATGGACTTTGACCGATGACCGTGACGTAGTTCGTGACGTCACGAGTTCATAGACAGGTGGCACGTTCAATTCCGACGTTCGTAGAAGAAGTTATGACGTTCGGAAGCCCAAGGGCATTTTGGTAATTTGGGTGAATAGGAGGTCAAAAGTTGACTTTTTGACCAGGAGGTCCGATGGCCGAGGGCCGAAGACCGTTACGTAGATAAGGACGATACGAATCCGTAGACAGGCGGCACGTCGAATTCGGACGTTCGACGGCGAAGTTACGGTTCACGGAAGTTCCCGGTTACTATTCACAACGGCACGTTTTACGAGACAAAAAGTGCAGTTTTGTCTCTAGTGGGCCCAGATATTTAATGGAGGCCCAATGGATGAGTGACACTTGTCACCCATCCACTGGCCAACCTCACCTACTCATGCACCAAACCCATCCCCGTGCATTTTCATTTCTTCATCCACACACAAACCCACCCGATCTCACCCATTTTCTCTCATTCCCGTGCAACCCAAACCCAGCCAACCATCACCCATGACCAGGCAGAGGACCAGGGAGATCGAGGGAGCCGAGGTGGCCGGCTTGGAGGCCTGAACCGCCGCCCACGGCGGCGAGAGGAGGAGAAACCCGAACGGGTACCCGGTTAGCCCATTTTGATCCATTTTTCCATTTTCGTTGTTATGGTTAGTTTTTAATGGTTTTAATGAGTCCATTAGGTTGCTAGGGACATTTTAGGAAGGTTTTGGTGGTGGTTGACGGCCGAGAAGCCGTGTAGACTGATCGGGAAAAATTGAACCGTGAGGTTCAAATTGGACCGGTCGGATTTCGTAGGTTTTAGGTAGTTTTGTTAATTGGGTTAGATAGGAAATGAAGAAATAGGAATTTAGGAATTGGAATGGATGAAATCGGACCGAAAATGAGGGAGAAGGAGACCTGGACCGGTTACGCCGGTCCAAGTTGCAGGAAAAATCGGACCGGTCTGACCGATGTAGGGGATGACTGATGACGTCATCCTGATGACGTCATCATGTCAGGGATGACATCATCATGTCAGGGATGACATCATCATGTCAGATCTGACAATGTCAGACTGACATGTCAGACAGTGGGCCAATGGGAGCGTGACACGTGTCATTGTCAGGGGCTGTCAGTGATGACGTCATGCTGACGTCAGCGATGACGTCAGCAGGTACTGTAGCAGGCGCGTGAAGCCCACGCGCAGCCACTTCAGGCGGCGCGTGTGGGCGCGTGGGGAGGAATTTGAGGAAGGTTCCAACATACGAAATCTTCTATTCGATGTAACGAACATTTTGAGACTGGTTTCGTGTCGATCGGACACCGTCTCGATATGTTTCGGGGCATCGGAAGGTTTAGGTTCGGGATTAAAAATAGTTAAAAATATGGGAAAATTACGGGGCTTTAGTGGGAGGTTAATTAAGTAGTTAGTAACCTTCTATTACGATTTGGACAGGTTTGGGAGTCCCGGTGACGGTGATCGGCTCGAGGAGCCGTATGGCACGCAAATCGAGGCGGCAGCTCGGACGGTCTGTGAGTGGACCTTGTTTTCTAAATTGGTGCATGCATAAATGTTTATTATATGTTTATTTACTTGTTTGATGATGCCATGGGTGCATTTGTATGTGGTTACGTATAAGCACGTATTTCGAGGTTTCGGCCTTATACGGTGCTTATACGGGTCTGTATTTCTTTATTGATTTAAATGAACTGAATTTGGATTTCAAAATGATAAACTCGGGTATGAGACCCATTTGGTTTTGTCTCGGGCATATGACCTCAGATTCCGGGCACGGTGCCCAGTTGGTGTCCTATGTTCGGGTACGAGACCCAGTCACTTTACGGTTTTGATTTCAGGTCAGGGAACCTTAAATGGATTCCCAGGTTCATGACGGTTTATGGGAACCGGCATGAACCCTTGTTGGTTATTACGGTACATGACGGTTTATGGGAACCGGCATGTTACCTCGGTTATGTTATTACGGTACATGACGGTTTATGGGAACCGGCATGTTACCTGATTATGGATATTATGGATCATGACGGTTCAGGGGAACCGGTCATGAATGTTTATGTTATGTATATATATGTTCGTCTACCTTCCTTTACATGTTCTACTATCTCCTCCGGGGAGGGTCGTTGGCCTGGGTGGACCCCGGAGTAGTCACGGAGCACCGACTGAGTGGAGTCACCCCCCAGTTGGGTTCCTTACTCTCAGGAAGGCTATGATTACTATTACCTCGGGTAGGGTCAGTGGTCTACGGACATTGATCTTGACTTTGAGAAGACTCGGATTGAGACCTGGGTAGCACGCGCGTAGCTTTGGATACCGTGACAGGATTGGTTGTGTGACTTATATATATGTATGTGATGGATATATGATATATGATATGTGGTGTGTACAGGTGTGCACAGGATTTGGGCAGTGGCCCGTATGGTCGTTTTCATTGTGGTCCTTTCGACCTTAGTTTATATCTGCTTTGGGCTTAGTCCCACATATGGTTGTTTTGGATAAATGGTTTTCGAATGCATGCATGCTTTTTAGTGGAGGGTACAAAGGTCTTCTCGTTAAAATGTTTTTATAAACTTTTGTTTTGTCCACTCACAGTTTTTAATGTTTTGACTGCCCTTCAGGTTGACATCGGATGTGGACTGTAGCAGAGACCGAGATATCACATGCCTCCTCCGGATCCTGGCGTACTCTGATAGCCCGGGAGGGCAAAGGACGAAAATATCCCTTGTCTGACACTTCGTGTCAGACGGGAGCAGGGTCATCCCGCACTAATCCCGGGGGGATTGGGATGGGTCCTGTCAGTGTTGGTAATGAGTCGGGTCGTATCAAGTTCGTATCATATCATGAATTCTCTTTTATCTAAATATGTCCAATCTGATTAATAATCTTGTCAAGAATGTTCAACCCGAACTCAGCCTATTAATGAATCAGATAATTCGTATAACTCATTTAATAAATATGTCGTGTTCAAAATCCAATTAACATATAACATGTAAGTTTAACCTATTTATCAAGTTTAACATATTTAAACTATAAAATTTAACTAGTATGTAGGTAAGTAAATGGGTAAATAAATAAGTTATTGACTGACACATTTATTAAACTAATTAATATATAGGTCATTACACAAGTTAACATGTTGACCTGAATTTCACTCGTTTATTAAACGGGTTAATATGTCAGTATACAAGTTAACAGGTTGACCCGAGATTCGCTAGTTTAGTAAATGTGTCATCACGAGTTGACTAAAAAATGACTCAAAAGTTTAATTATGTGGACTGAACAAACCAAAAATAAAAGACATAATTCTTAACTTGAAATCCATCTATTTGGTAAATTTCTCATTATTTTAATATTACAAGTATTTTTTAATTAAGAAATGAACAAAGCAAAAAAAAAAAACTTAATTGTTAGCTTTTTTTTTTTAATACAATGATATTAGAGGTGTGAGATTACAATATAAACATTAGATATCGATATCGTCATTTATAAAAGTTGAATCTAAGATATCTCATATAATATATGAAAAGAAATACCATTAAATTATAGTACTAAGTTACAACCATATTTTCTACAAACATCAATAAAGATTATGTTGCTAAAAGAAAATATTTCTTACTTTGTAACTATGACTCATTCTGATGCGTACGTTTCATATTATTCATGAAAGGGTTAAGGAGTATAATTTATAGAATCAACTTCCACCAAAATTTTGTTTATATATTTGATTATATGGGGGGTAATACAAAAGCTAAACTAAGACGTATTTGAAACTTGAAAGTAATACCTAAAATAAAGAAATATTATTTTATACTTAAAATAAAGAAATATTATTTTATACTTAAAATAAAGAACTTTATTATATAAGTGTTATACCATTTTGATGGAATTAATGTACACTTTCGTGCCAAATTATTATTTTCAAAATAAAAAATATTGAGAGAGAATGAAGAAACCCCTCTCGAAATTAATTTGATAATCGTGCAAGATTTTACTCTCATTTAACAACTCGACCATAATTCCAGAATTACTCTTAGAACTTTCAACCATACTATGAGAAACCTGTCAGACAAGGAATGAGCACCATCTCATTATACGAACCAAACCTCATTCGTCCTCTTAGGGTTACTACCCACACCAACTCACTGACCCTGATGCATAGTGAATCACGATACATTAGCTCATTTCACGCCCTAAACTGTTATCCTGACTCTTTATGAGTCTCATTCTGACATCCTAGTCATATAAGGAATCTATATCCTATCTCCTGAAACCTTGTAAGATCCATAGGTAGGTTAGCTAACAATATTGTCACTTTGGACACATAAAACTACTCTAAAATAACATCCAATTGACTTGACAATTTTACTAATGGATTCGTAATTTAAAAATGGTGAAAATTCATGTTGGCCGAGAGCAATTCTAACCATTTTTTGTTTGTCTTTCACATCCAATCCATCCAATTATCCTAATTTAATAGCAGAGTCGCATAATGGCTCGTTTTACGAGGCTTGGTTGAGTTGTTGTGACAGGACCGCCCCCAAAAGGGGCATCGGTAACTGTGCCCGGTCCTGCTCCCGTCTGGCAAGATGACTGAAACCCCCAAGTTGCCCTCAGTGCTTGCTAAACCAGGGATAGCCACACGTACTTACTCATGCCTCCGCCCCTCGTACAGCCTCGAACAACGCGCCACGACCTGGAGGGTCAATAAAAACCAAAAGGTGTGAGTGGACAAAAAGAATTCAGTTTGTAAAACAGTTACGGAAAGACGTTTTTTGACAGGACCCATCCCGATTATCCCTCGATAGTCGTGATGAATCCTGCTCCCGTCTGACAATAACTAAAAATTTCCGAAAGTAACCAAACTTATGACACACAACACACAACAAAATCCCGAAAACATTGTCAGACAAGGGATAGTTAAGTTTTACAGACCAATGACGTCACAAGTTTGACTAGTCAAGGACAATACAGAGCATAGGTATCATTACAGATAGGGGTCAAATTCCTACTCTGTAGAATGTCTGAGTGCGCAACGGTCTATTTATTCTTTTGCCTCGCTTGCCTCGTTTTTAGCCCTCGTACCTGTACACTGGCCTGGAGGGTGCATAAAACAATAAAGGTGTGAGTGGACAAAAATGACCTCTTATAAAAACATTTGCCAAAATACAATTCTTACCCTCCAGTTTTCACAAACATGCATGCATATCATAAAACACGAGTGATAATGGGAAATCAATTAAAGTGGATCAATCAAAACAATTTCCACAAAACCACGGGACTTATTTCCATATCTTGTTGCTTAGAGTCACGTTTTATCCCTGCAACGCGTGCATATCAATAGGCTCAAGGACCGCTCAAAATCCGAGCATCCGCCGCTGTGAACACATCACTAGCCGGCAATCCAGATCTAGTGAACACATCACTTACCGATCCATATAATCCAGCACATCTGATCTGAGTCAAGCCTCCCCTGGGCTGCAAGACAAAGATCGTGCTACGTGACCTCTTCGGGGTAAACACTTCCATCCCGAAGGCGAGCGTTATCTCCAGGGTGCACTCCGGGGAAAAACATATTTTCTCCCGAAAGCCCTAAATATCCGCAACATATCACCATCACTAAAACCAGTGAAAAACAGTTGCATTGAAAACCAAATCAAATATCAATACAGGGTCTCGGCCCTAAGTTAACCAAAGTCCCGATTTACTTTATAAATCCGAAATCATCATTATCATCATATAATCACATGGAAAATGCAAATCCAATCAGAAACACAATTCCATTAGGTCCCACCCCAAAATACCAATTTCACGTAAATCCGTGCAACCGTAAACCCGAGTTGCCACGATCACGTAAATCCATAAAATCAATCATTGACTCATAATCCGAGTCCAAATATCATTTTCAATCCGGGCCTAGCCCAAAACATCATTTGCACGTTCCTCGTAAAACGTGCCCGAAAGACTGATTAAAATAATCACGAAAATACTAAAAATCATCAAATTCACATGTAACTCCAAATCCGAGTCAAAATCATTATTTACTTGGGTTCTCACGCCCACAATATCATTTTTAACCAATTTCATGATTTCTCGAAAAGCGTGCCAGAATATAATAATATAATAATCATAAAACCGAGAAAATCGAGGAATCACCGAATCAAAGCATCAATCATGTCAAATCATAGAAAATCATATAAATAAGCATTTTAAACCATATATGCATGCATCACAGTTAGAAAACCAAAAGTCCACTCACACACACCGTCCCGATTGTTCAGCCTCGAGCTGTTCGTTTTCCTCCGAAGTCCCGGGAATATTCCAGCCTGTCAAACAAAGTGATTTAAGGTTACTAGGCTATCATACAATCCTTAAACAGGAATCCCCTAATTGTCGGAATTTTATAATATTATTTTAATATAAATTTAAACGTGTCGGGTACTCGGAACTACACTGAAACCATATCCGATTGACCCGAAACCAACGCGGATAGGTTCGTATCATCGAGAACATCAAGTCTCATGTTGAACACTTTGCCGGAATCCTCCCCACGCGCCGTCACGCGCCGCCGCAAGCGGCTGCGCGTGAAAGCCACGCGCCCAGCACAGTACAGCTACAGTGCATCGTTCTCGCCCGTTTGTCTGATAAACGGGTTGAAATACCCGCGATAGGATCCGATGCAATCTCAGCCAATTCGACCTCAAATCGATCCGTTCTTTCAACTGATCTCATCTACTCTAACCTCATTTTAGTTCTGTGAATTCAATTACCTCAGGTAAGGTCCAAATCTTCACGACTCACGATCGAAATTCGACGGGTCTCCTAATCGGGTTTCACGATTCCGTGCCTGATTTTTCAATTAATTCATATGGTTAGCTTCGTGAGAGTATAATGAACAATTTTCCATGATCAATTTCGATTGAGCTTACCTCTAAGTATCTGAACTCAAGGTCGATTTTTGGCAGCCATGGCAGCGTCTGTTCTTCCTCAATTCGACACGAATTCTTCTCGTTTTTGTTGCAAAGCTTTTCGTTTTGATCCCAGCAACCTAATGGAATCCTCAATTGGTCCTCTCCTGGCTCCCAAATCCGAATTCGATTTTCCCCCAATTTCCCAGAATTTTCGAAGCAAAATTCTCTCAGTTCTCTGAACCTCTCAAGTCCCTCTCTCTCAGTTATGCTACTTAGACGTTCAATTGCATAATGACGACGAGTTTGGGGCTTATCACGGGCCAATTGGACATAATCATTGTCCAAGCCTAAATTTGGGGAAAAGTAGTCAAAAGGGGATATTATTGTGTTTCCCTTAAGACCCGGTTCTGTGTTTTATGAAGTGAGAATCAGACAAAAGACAAGTCTGATCAAGGCCAAAAGTCCATTTTGCCCCTGGTTGGACAAATTACCATTTTGCCCCTAGCCTTCCGTGACCCGTAACGTTCGTAACCGAACTCCGTTTTCGACGTGCCGCCTGTCGTTGTACTCCGGGCATCGAGACCTACCTAACGGTCTTCGAATCGTGTGAAAATTAGTTGGCAAACAAAAAGTCAACATTTTCCCCCCTTTTCGCCCAAATTACGAAAATGCCCTTGGGCTTCCGAACGTCATAACTTTTTCCCAGATTGTCGGAATTGGGCGTGCCACCTGTCTATGGACTCGTGACGTCCCGAACTACGTCACGGTCATCGGTCAACATCCGTTTGATTCACCAATCAAAAAGTCAACAATTTGACTATACTATTCACAAGGGTAAAAACGTCATTTACTCATTATGTTACAAAATTACATTTTCTAAATGTCCGGGGCGTTACAACCTTCCCCCCTTAAGAAATTTCGTCCCCGAAATTTCAATGAAACAAATACGGGTACTGGTCTCGCATCTGTGTCTCAGGTTCCCACGTAGCTTCTTCCACGTTCTGATTCCTCCAAAGAACCTTCACTAAGGGAATCGTCTTTCGTCGGAGCACTTTGTCCTTTCGGTCCAAGATCTGTACAGGCTGTTCTTCAAAACTTAGGTCTTCTCTGAGTTCAACTGGCTGTTCCTCCAACACATGGGACTCATCATACACATATTTCCGTAGCATTGACACATGGAAAACATCATGGACCCTCGAAAGCTCAGAATGTAATGCTAATCTGTAGGCAACTCGACCAATTCTCTCCACAATCTCATAAGGTCCAATGAAACGGGGGCTCAGTTTCCCGCGTCTGCCGAATCGCACAATACCTTTCCAAGGAGATAACTTCAAGAATACCCAATCTCCAACTGCAAATTCCAGATCTCTGACTCGGTGGTCTGCATAACTCTTTTGTCTGTCTTGGGCTGTCTTGAGTCTGTCTCGAATGAGTTTAACCTTTTCCGTTGTTAAGTCTATCAATTCAGATTTAGACAATTTCCTTTCGCCCACCTCAGTCCAACACAAAGGGGTTCTGCACTGTCGTCCATATAAGGCTTCATAAGGAGCCATCCCGATACTTGCTTGGTAACTATTGTTGTAGGCGAATTCCATCAATGGTAGATGTGACTCCCAAGTACCCTGGAATTGCAAGACACATGCCCTCATCATGTCCTCCAAGGTCTGAATAGTCCGTTCCGATTGCCCGTCGGTCTGAGGGTGGAATGCCGTGCTAAAATGCAATCTCGTCCCGAAAGCTTCCTGTAAGCTTTGCCAGAATCTGGATGTAAATCGGGGATCTCGATCAGATACAATAGAGACAGGAGTACCATGGAGTCGAATAATCTCGTCAATGAAGAGTCTGGCATACTGCGTCAACCGAAAGTCTTCCCTTACAGGTAGGAAATGAGCTGATTTGGTAAGCCTATCCACTATTACCCAGACTCCATCATGTCCTTTAGGCGTTCTAGGAAGTTTAAACACAAAATCCATGGTTATATGATCCCATTTCCATTCCGGTATCGGTAGGGGTTGCAGTGCTCCATAGGGTCTTTGCCTTTCAGCCTTTACTTGTTGACATACCAAGCACTTACTCACAAACTCTGCAATCTCCCGTTTCATACCCGGCCACCAATAATGCTCTCGTAACGTACGGTACATTTTCGTCCCACCTGGATGCATTGCATACGCTGAACTATGGGCCTCGTCCAGAATCTCTTTCTTTAATGCTACATTTTCGGGCACACACAACCGTCCGTCCTTTACTAGGGCTCCATCCCTTCTAATTGCAACATCTTGTCGTTCCCCCGCATCAGCTTCAATTCGAAGGACACACAAGATAGGGTCTTCCAGTTGGGCTTCAATAACTCGATCAATCAGAATTGGTCGCACCTGGAAATTTGCTAGTAAGCCACCTTGGTTATCCAGTCCCAAAGCAACTCCAGTCCTACGTAGTTCCACCAACAAGGGTAAATGCACCATTCGTAGATGTGCCACAATGTGAGCTGATTTCCGACTCAGTGCATCCGCTACCACATTAGCTTTTCCAGGATGGTACTCAATCGTGCAGTCGTAATCCTTAATTAGCTCCAACCATCGTCTCTGTCTCAAATTCAATTCCTTCTGTGTGAAAAAGTACTTCAAACTCTTATGATCCGTGAAAAGTCTACATGTCTCCCCATACAAGTAATGTCTCCAAATCTTCAGGGCATGTACCACCGCAGCTAATTCCAAATCATGAGTGGGATAGTTACGTTCATGCGGTTTCAGTTGTCGAGAGGCATATGCGATTACCTTTCCATGTTGCATTAACACACACCCTAATCCTTGTAAGGATGCATCACTGTACACTTCAAACTCTCCACTATCATCCGGAAGGGTTAAGATAGGAGCGGAGGTCAACCTTTTCTTCAATTCTTGGAAACTTTGCTCACAGTCTTCGCCCCAAACAAACTTGATTCCTTTCCTGGTTAGGCGGGTCATCGGAGCAGCAATCGCGGAGAAGCCTTCCACAAAACGTCTGTAATAACCGGCCAATCCCAAAAAGCTCCTTACTTCGGTTACTGTCTTTGGCTGCTCCCAGTTTGCTACCGCTTCTATCTTCTGGGGGTCAACACGAATCCCATCCGCGGAAATCACATGTCCCAGAAAACCAACACTCGTTAACCAAAATTGGCACTTACTCAGTTTGGCAAAAAGCTGGTTCCTCCTTAGCGTATCAAGCACAATCCTCAAATGTTCCTCATGCGCCCTCTTACTGCTTGAATACACTAGAATGTCATCAATGAACACAATAACAAATCGGTCAAGGTACTTCCGGAATACTCGGTTCATCAAATCCATGAATGCCGCAGGTGCATTAGTCAATCCAAATGGCATCACCAGGAATTCATAATGACCATACCGAGTTCGAAAAGCTGTTTTTGGAATGTCCTCCTCCCGAATCCTTAACTGGTGGTAACCAGAACGCAGATCAATCTTCGAAAAATACTTGGCTCCCCTTAATTGATCAAACAGATCATCAATCCGAGGCAAAGGATACTTATTCTTTATCGTGACTTTGTTAAGTTGCCTGTAATCCATACAGAGTCTCAAACTTCCTTCCTTCTTTTTCACAAACAATACTGGGGCTCCCCATGGCGATACACTTGGTCGAATGAATCCCACATCCACAAGATCTTGCAACTGTACCTTCAATTCCCTTAACTCCGCTGGTGCCATCCGATAAGGTGTCAAGGATATAGGTCGTGTACCAGGAATTAGTTCGATAGTGAACTCAATCTCTCGAGAAGGGGGTAATCCTGGTAAATCCTCAGGAAATACATCTGGGAAGTCACACACTACTGGGATATCCTCGGCCTTGATTGGTGCATCCCGCACATCGACAACATAAGCTAGATAACCCTGACAGCCCTTCCTCAGAAATCTATCTGCCGAGAGGGCTGATATGACTCTAGGGGTTATCATCCTCCGATCTCCCTGAAATATCACCTCAGGTAATCCAGGGCTCCGAAGTATCACCCTCTTATCGAAACACTCGATAGAGGCATGATGGGTTGTCAGCCAATCCATCCCAAGGATAACATCAAAGTCACACAAGTCTAAGAGTATCAAGTCAACCACTAGATGCACGTCCCCTATCACAATAGGGTATCCTCGTATTACTTGGTTTACTACATACAACTCTCCAGTCGGTGTACCGACTCCCATCTCACATCCGATCGCAGAAATCTCTCTATCTGCCAACAGTGCATACTCCCGAGAAACAAAAGAGTGGGTAGCTCCCGGATCTATTAAAGTACGTGCATGATGACCGAAAATAGTAAGCATACCTGTCACCACCTCCGGGGCTGCTCGGGCCTCCTGTTGAGTCACTGCATAGACTCGAGCCTGTGGTCCCGAAGTCCGACCACGCCCTCGTGATCCACCAGATCCACCCCGAGTTCTGCCACCTCCTCTCCCACTTGCAGCATTTGAAGCCGAAGTCGTACTAGGGCCCCGCTCAGTAGAGCCCCATCCAGTGCCGCTACTACCAACCAATCGTGGACAGTCTCGTTTGAAGTGACCCGGCTCCCTACAGTAAAAGCAGACAAGAACATTGCCTCGGTCATTACTCTGTCGGTCAGTAGATCCCACTGATGCCTCTCTGAACTGTGCAGTCGCTGATGGTCGATACCCAAATGTCTGTGTTCCCCTACCTCCAAAACTCGGACGAGCGCCACGCGAAGATCCAGAGCCATAATTACCTCGCTTGGAGGACCTCTGGTTCGTAGATCCCTGGTACTGACGGTCCCGGCGTCGACCAGAGCCCGAAAACTGCTGTGGCACTGGCAAGGTCGCCTCAACTCGTGCAGCTGCATCAGACAACTCTCGCAGGGTGGCATAAGTTCCCACAGTCACAGCTCCTCGGATGTCATTCCTCAGTCCTTGCTCGAACCTTCGGCACTTGTCCTCCTCGTTAGATACATAAAGAGGAGCAAAACTGGACAGGTTCAGGAATTTCAGTTCATAGTCTGCCACTGACATGTCCCCCTGATGTAGTTGTAGGAATTCAACCTCCCTGGCATTACGAAAGGAGCGAGGATAGAACTGATCCAGGAAACGATGACGGAAGTCCTCCCAACTCAGAGTACGGGCATCCATCCCTGTTAGTTGCAATCCGCGCCACCAACGGTAAGCTTGGCTACTCAGCATAAATGTGGCCAGTGGAACCATATCTCCTGGTGGACATTGCATAATCTCGAAGATCCGCTCAAATTGAGTGATCCACTCAAAAGCCTCTTCTGGATCAGTCAGGCCAGTGAATGCAATGGCCCCTAAACGTTGAGCTCTCTCAATGTCCGGACCTCCAAAATCATCGCCAGACTGGGTACGGGGCTCGCGTCTCGGAGGCATATTGTGATGTTCTGTAAGAGAAACATATCAATATCACAATTCGTGTATACTAATGTGTAAGACTCAGACCGTGACCTAATGCTCTGATACCAATTTGACAGGACCCATCCCGATTATCCCTCGATAGTCGTGATGAATCCTGCTCCCGTCTGACAATAACTAAAAATTTCCGAAAGTAACCAAACTTATGACACACAACACACAACAAAATCCCGAAAACATTGTCAGACAAGGGATAGTTAAGTTTTACAGACCAATGACGTCACAAGTTTGACTAGTCAAGGACAATACAGAGCATAGGTATTATTACAGATAGGGGTCAAATTCCTACTCTGTAGAATGTCTGAGTGCGCAACGGTCTATTTATTCTTTTGCCTCGCTTGCCTCGTTTTTAGCCCTCGTACCTGTACACTGGCCTGGAGGGTGCATAAAACAATAAAGGTGTGAGTGGACAAAAATGACCTCTTATAAAAACATTTGCCAAAATACAATTCTTACCCTCCAGTTTTCACAAACATGCATGCATATCATAAAACACGAGTGATAATGGGAAATCAATTAAAGTGGATCAATCAAAACAATTTCCACAAAACCACGGGACTTATTTCCATATCTTGTTGCTTAGAGTCACGTTTTATCCCTGCAACGCGTGCATATCAATAGGCTCAAGGACCGCTCAAAATCCGAGCATCCGCCGCTGTGAACACATCACTAGCCGGCAATCCAGATCTAGTGAACACATCACTTACCGATCCATATAATCCAGCACATCTGATCTGAGTCAAGCCTCCCCTGGGCTGCAAGACAAAGATCGTGCTACGTGACCTCTTCGGGGTAAACACTTCCATCCCGAAGGCGAGCGTTATCTCCAGGGTGCACTCCGGGGAAAAACATATTTTCTCCCGAAAGCCCTAAATATCCGCAACATATCACCATCACTAAAACCAGTGAAAAACAGTTGCATTGAAAACCAAATCAAATATCAATACAGGGTCTCGGCCCTAAGTTAACCAAAGTCCCGATTTACTTTATAAATCCGAAATCATCATTATCATCATATAATCACATGGAAAATGCAAATCCAATCAGAAACACAATTCCATTGGGTCCCACCCCAAAATACCAATTTCACGTAAATCCGTGCAACCGTAAACCCGAGTTGCCACGATCACGTAAATCCATAAAATCAATCATTGACTCATAATCCGAGTCCAAATATCATTTTCAATCCGGGCCTAGCCCAAAACATCATTTGCACGTTCCTCGTAAAACGTGCCCGAAAGACTGATTAAAATAATCACGAAAATACTAAAAATCATCAAATTCACATGTAACTCCAAATCCGAGTCAAAATCATTATTTACTTGGGTTCTCACGCCCACAATATCATTTTTAACCAATTTCATGATTTCTCGAAAAGCGTGCCAGAATATAATAATATAATAATCATAAAACCGAGAAAATCGAGGAATCACCGAATCAAAGCATCAATCATGTCAAATCATAGAAAATCATATAAATAAGCATTTTAAACCATATATGCATGCATCACAGTTAGAAAACCAAAAGTCCACTCACACACACCGTCCCGATTGTTCAGCCTCGAGCTGTTCGTTTTCCTCCGAAGTCCCGGGAATATTCCAGCCTGTCAAACAAAGTGATTTAAGGTTACTAGGCTATCATACAATCCTTAAACAGGAATCCCCTAATTGTCGGAATTTTATAATATTATTTTAATATAAATTTAAACGTGTCGGGTACTCGGAACTACACTGAAACCATATCCGATTGACCCGAAACCAACGCGGATAGGTTCGTATCATCGAGAACATCAAGTCTCATGTTGAACACTTTGCCGGAATCCTCCCCACGCGCCGTCACGCGCCGCCGCAAGCGGCTGCGCGTGAAAGCCACGCGCCCAGCACAGTACAGCTACAGTGCATCGTTCTCGCCCGTTTGTCTGATAAACGGGTTGAAATACCCGCGATAGGATCCGATGCAATCTCAGCCAATTCGACCTCAAATCGATCCGTTCTTTCAACTGATCTCATCTACTCTAACCTCATTTTAGTTCTGTGAATTCAATTACCTCAGGTAAGGTCCAAATCTTCACGACTCACGATCGAAATTCGACGGGTCTCCTAATCGGGTTTCACGATTCCGTGCCTGATTTTTCAATTAATTCATATGGTTAGCTTCGTGAGAGTATAATGAACAATTTTCCATGATCAATTTCGATTGAGCTTACCTCTAAGTATCTGAACTCAAGGTCGATTTTTGGCAGCCATGGCAGCGTCTGTTCTTCCTCAATTCGACACGAATTCTTCTCGTTTTTGTTGCAAAGCTTTTCGTTTTGATCCCAGCAACCTAATGGAATCCTCAATTGGTCCTCTCCTGGCTCCCAAATCCGAATTCGATTTTCCCCCAATTTCCCAGAATTTTCGAAGCAAAATTCTCTCAGTTCTCTGAACCTCTCAAGTCCCTCTCTCTCAGTTATGCTACTTAGACGTTCAATTGCATAATGACGACGAGTTTGGGGCTTATCACGGGCCAATTGGACATAATCATTGTCCAAGCCTAAATTTGGGGAAAAGTAGTCAAAAGGGGATATTATTGTGTTTCCCTTAAGACCCGGTTCTGTGTTTTATGAAGTGAGAATCAGACAAAAGACAAGTCTGATCAAGGCCAAAAGTCCATTTTGCCCCTGGTTGGACAAATTACCATTTTGCCCCTAGCCTTCCGTGACCCGTAACGTTCGTAACCGAACTCCGTTTTCGACGTGCCGCCTGTCGTTGTACTCCGGGCATCGAGACCTACCTAACGGTCTTCGAATCGTGTGAAAATTAGTTGGCAAACAAAAAGTCAACATTTTCCCCCCTTTTCGCCCAAATTACGAAAATGCCCTTGGGCTTCCGAACGTCATAACTTTTTCCCAGATTGTCGGAATTGGGCGTGCCACCTGTCTATGGACTCGTGACGTCCCGAACTACGTCACGGTCATCGGTCAACATCCGTTTGATTCACCAATCAAAAAGTCAACAATTTGACTATACTATTCACAAGGGTAAAAACGTCATTTACTCATTATGTTACAAAATTACATTTTCTAAATGTCCGGGGCGTTACATTTTTACCCTCCAAGTAAAAACCAACGCATGCATACGAAAATAATTTCGCAATCCGTCACATTTTCAACATGAGAAATCCGTATATGAAAAATCAAAAACACTTTCCTTTTCTTAACCTTCGGGTCATAGCCCGCAATCATAAACACAGGGCCACAGCCCAAAACCACAAAATCCAAAACCAAGTATACGACAACAACCAAATCCATCAACCATATAAACCGGGCCACTACCCAACACATCCAATCCTCAGAGAATATCAATGAATCACAATCAATCAGTTTGCTGGATATCAAGTGCGCCCGAGTCTTTAAACTCAAAACCATGCGCATAATCAGGCCTTCCCGGGATTTCAACGAGTCTTTAAACTCAAAACATAATCAACAGGCCTCGGGGGTATTATGGTAACCGAGTCTTTAAACTCACGAGTCTTTAAAATCATTAAGGGCCCTCCCCCGTCATCAATTAACCGAGTCTTTAAACTCAAAACGTGCTCCAGTAATAGCACCGGGTCTTTAAACCCAAAACAGTTTTCAAACACAACAACGGGTCTTTAAACCCCAAAACAGTTTATCAATCACGACAACGTGGGATCCATCCCAAAATCACATTTTTCACAACAGGACCCATAGTCCGAATTCCCACATTCATTTTCCCCAAATCATACTTCACAAACATAATCAAATCATCATTTGACACGGGGCATGCAAAATCAGACCAAATCATTTGGTTAAATCCTTTTTCATTCCCGAATCCGAGTTCGCAATGATGATTCCGTAAGCCGGCATCCGGAAGCATCATCCCGAACCCAAACCAAAAATCCACTTTATTATTTCCGAAAACCGAAATCTCGTTAATCAAGTTAATTTTTATGCCCCGAGCATCAAGCCCGAAATCGTTTTTTTCAAAATCCGTTTTAAATTCTTAAAAACACCCCATATTTCAAATCTCACAGTCGGGACATCAAAACCACAATCAAACCACCAAAATCACGATCCGATCAAACATACTCAAAATCTATTTAAAAATCCTCGAAAACGCAAATCTCATTTCGAATGCCAAATTCAAATGTTAAACAGTGATCACATCACAATAGCCTCAAATCTCGTAAAACGTGTAAAACCGCCGAAATCTCGAAAACCGTGTCAACACCGTGAATCGCACTCACAATCATAAACAACATTCTTAAATCATCATACACCCATTTCATATAAACTCTTTCATTTAAACCATTATTAAGCACAAGAGAGACCATAGTCTCGAAATACGTGTAATTTCACATATATAGTAAAAAAAAATACGTATAAATACGGGAATCAAAATCAATCACAACTTATAATCGAAATCATAAAAATCATAGGAATAATTTATGCATGCATTAAATTTTGAAAGCAGCGTCCACTCACACACCGTTCTTAAGGCTCGGTTTCGCGCCGCCCGCGGTTTCGTAATTTCCGGCATTTTCCAGAAAACCCGAATCCTGCCCGAAATTACATTCCAGGGTCATTAAGGTCTCAATTAAACACATACTAATTTCCCATAATTTTCCGGGAATTAATCATTAATTAAAAACGTAATAGAAATCTTCGGACTCTCGAAACAACATCGAAACGGTGTCCGATAATTTCGAAACCAACGTTAACATGTTCGTTACAACGTATAGGACAAAAGTCATGTTGGACCTACCTCGAAAATCAGTCCCACGCGCCGTCACGCACCGCCGCAAGCGGCTGCGCGTGACACTCATGCGCTGCTACAGTGACAGGCACTGTTCACCTCTCTCACCCGCTTCCACTGTAAGACGGGTCCGGCAACCCGCGCGATAACCCGTCCCAATTCCTGTCAAATCAACCTCTATCCCTTCAATTGAGCATTCAATCATCATCGGTTCAAGTCCAATTACTGTTCTGTAACATTAGATTTGTAAGAACTTACCTTGTACCCCACGACTCGACGATGGACATCGAAGAACACCGACTACCGTTCCACGCTCGATTCCGTTGATTCACAGCGATTCCTTTAAATTGACTTACTCAGGAGCTTCGCAGGATCAGCAGAAACTGTTATTCGATCTCAATTGCAAGCTCCAGCTCCACTACCCCCACTAACTCAACTGAGATTTCCAGAACAGAACCTCGAAGTCGCCTGGGCTCCTCTCTGCACCATTTGCTTCGCTTCCAATCCCAATCGACGCGTTTGGATGTCTGGAAGCTCATCCTCACCCCTGAATCCATCGGTTGGCCGCCCCATTTCGAAGTTTGATTTCACGCTTGCAACTGAGGATTTCAGGCGGGTTCAGTGTTCCTAGGGGCCTCCTTCCCGCTTCTCCCTTTTCTCCTACTCGAAATCCTCCCTCAGAAATCACTTCCAGTACGCATTGCCTCTCACTTTGATCTGGGGAAGGTCGATCGCTCAAAGTGGTATGCTCTCTGTTTTCCCTGAGAGCTCACTCACACACAGAGGCTTGCCCTCACACGATTCTCAGCCAAAATCACTCACCAGTCTATCCGATCACTCGCCTTTGATCACAGAACCTCACAGAACTCACATACTCACAGGGACGATCAATTGCTCACGGTTCCCATCTCTCTGTTTTTCAGTTCAGACGCAGGCAACCATCCCTCCACTTCTCTCACTCAGTCCTTACCCCAAAGTGACTCCACTCAGCTCACAACTCAGCTAATCACCCCCCTGAGGACGACAACCCGTGGGGACATTCTCAGACCCACTGGGAATTACTTCCCGTAAACAGAACCCCTCCGGAATTGAAATCACCCGTGCACTGCCCAGAACACCCCACTGTAAAAACAACCCAGCACGCCTAGCACTAAGTCTGTAGTGCGAAACATCCTTCTCCCAATGCCACTAACCGTTAATAATCAATTCATTGGGCAGACTAAACAATTCCCTCAGCCCATGCTCTGTTTCTGGGAGGGAAAACCACGCCGTGCACGGCTGTCGCACAAACAGCAGCCAAAATTACAATTTTACCCTCCAATGACAATTTACCAAAATGCCCCCATGCAATCTAGACCCGCAACTTGATCATTCGAACTCCGATCGACGCGTGCCGCCTGCCCACGGACTCAGGGCATCGAGACCTTCCTAACGGTCCTCGGTCCTCGGCCATCGGACCTCCCGATCGAAAAGTCCACATTTCCCCCCATTTCGTTCAAATTACGGAAATGCCCCTGGGCTTCCGAACGTCATAACTTTCACCACGAATGTCGGAATCGAACGTGCCACCTGTCTATGAACTCGTGACGTCCCAAACTACGTCACGGTCGTTAGTCAAAGTACATTTGACCGCCCGAATTAAAAGTCAACGTTTTACCCACGACTAGGGGCAAAACGGTCATTTTGCATTGTTCGTCCGATTCCACCCAACTAACCACCGATTAACCCTCATTAATCATGATTGGTTACTAACCTAATCCCGAATTTCGGGATGGGTCGTTACATGTTGTCTTGGGCGTAGGCTTGGGATATTAGTGTGTGGTTTGGGTTATGATGTTGATAGGTGACAGGGACCCGCCCCGATCCCCCGGGGACCACAAGGGGACGTGCCCTGCTCCCGTCTGACACCCGAACCGAAAATCCCGATTTTAGCCTTAAACTTAAATGCATAAATGTCCGAATTAAAAAGTCATACATATTCCAAATTTAACAGATGTCAGACAAGGGATACAATTTAAAATACAAATCTGAGCACGACACTAGAAAGGAAAATCCCGCGGGTGATCCGACCCGACAGGGGTTCAGGTGCGCAGTGCAAAATCTATGCCTCAGCCTCGGGGTCCTCACCAACCTCAGCAATACGACCTGGAGGGGTTACCAAAACATGAAAGGTGAGTGGGCCGAAACTCAGGTTTGTAAAAACAGTATAATAAGGAAAATACATACTTTACCCCTCCGTTTTCCAAAACATGCATGCATCAGTATTTAAAAAAAAAACCATAAATACGTGTAATATATCACAGCATCATTTTAAGCCAGAATGTAATATAAACCCAGCTACTGCACCATACACAACCGATATTGACATCCCAGATGTCCGACGTCCCTGACGTCCAATAGTGGTCACAGTCCCAAGGCTACGCGTGCCACCCGGGGTCTCAAATCCCGAGTCCAATCTCCGAACCCTGTTCGGTTATGGCATCCCAGATGCCTAGCGTCCCAGACGCTCGACGTCCCAGACGTCCAATAATCGCAATCCTGCTCCTGAGTCATCCTACGGTCCGACACCTCCGTAGCATGACTCCTCGCAGGCAATGCACCGTGACCGCTCCGGGGTACCACATCCGGAGGAGACAGTATCATACGGTGGATTATACAGTGCAGCACCCAAGATAGTCATCGTATCCACAAGTATATGTAACTAGATATATACAATATAAAACAGTATTCATTTTCCGTAAAACGGGCCTCAGCCCAACACCGTAAAACGTGTCACAGCCGTAAATCGAGATAATCAAAATCCATTAATGATCACGCACACATTTAGATATATGGAAATGAAAACAGTTATGCATGCAAGAGTTAATAAAAACGGGCCCACTCACAGTACGTTCCCGCTGCGAATAACGCGCGTACAAACTTGTCTCCGGAATTAACGTAAGTTCCCTGTCATTTCCAATCACACACAAGTGTCATTATAGGTCCTTAAAATACCCTCAAAAAGTCCGAAACAGAAACCGGTTCGGGAAAGCCGGCCAACACGCTTCCCGAGACATCCGGCCCTAAACTGACCTTCCTCACTATCTCAGATCAACATAGTTATTTCACAGAAAATGTCCAAAATGATGAAAGGATTAAAAGTCATGTTGACCGTGATCCAAGATAGTGCTCAACGCGCCCTCACGCGCCGCCCAAAGTGGCTGCGCGTGAAAGTCACGCGCTGCTACAGTGTCACTGCTACAGTGTCACCGTCCTTGCCCGATTTACTGTAATTTGGGTCTGCGACCCGCGGGGTGACCCGATTAATTAACCGTCCATTTCTACTTAATTTCATTCCTTCTTGATTCTAACATGTTCTAAAATCATTTAATTGTAGTTCTTAGTCCTCTAATCAACTCGACAAACACTAAAACGTTCCATCCAAACCCGAACAACCTCACGGGTCGAAACTCAGAACTCCCCCAAACCAGCTCCACTGTCTAATTAATTTATACAGAAGCATACTAGGACCTAGACTAACAAAATAGAACCATCAATTGAACGAAATGTCACCTGGAAGTAATCGTCCAAACGCTGTGATTTCCTCTGCACACGGCGGTCACCGTCCCAGCTCCTCCGTGGCTGGTTGTCGTCGATTTCGATATGGACAGGTTCCAAATGTTCCTAGAAAGCTCACTCAGTGATTGGTTTCGTCCAAAAGGCCGTGAAAATTGAACTCGGATTTTCCCTCCAAATCGGTTTTTCTCAGAACTGGAACTTGGGTTCCTAGGCAATTCCTCGATCACACTCTTCGAATCTTGCACGGTTAGGTTTTTGCTACTCCCAGAAAGCTTCCCCAGTGTTTAGATCGATCTCAAAACCCGTAGAGATTGAATTCGGAAAATTTCCCCCCAAAGACCCGAAACTGTTCTTCACTGTTTCTCCCCGTCTCTCTCAACTCTCAGCCTCAAACAGACACCAAAAATGAACCCGTCACTCACTCCCCTTGCGCGGTTAATCGATCAAGGTGTCCAACACCCGTGGGAGACACTCACAGATTGCACTGCACCTGTTTCCCGCACACAGAGCCCGTTCAAGTTTTTAATTCTTCCCGTGGTCTGCAACAGCCACAACCACACTCCCAACGTCTCAAATTTCATAAACAAATCCCACAATCCGTCCACTCAGTGTTTAAACAATTGCACGCCCACAAACACCACGGCATGGCCGTGTGCCCTGTTTTTCACGGTTGCTGCTACAGTAGCCGTGCAAAAGACCAAAATGCCCTCAGGGCAGAAATTACCAAAATGCCCTCCAACTTCCGTGACCCACAACTCGGTCATCCGATGTCCGTTTCACGCGTGCCGCCTGTCGTTGTACTCAGGGTATCGAGACGAATCTAACGGTCTTCGGGTCGTGCAAAAAATCCCGGTACATCAAAAAGTCAACTTTTTCCCCTAACTCGTCCAAATTACGGTAATGCCCCTGAACTTCCGATAGTCATAACTTTTTCCCTGATCGTCCGAATTGGACGTGCCACCTGTCTGTGAACTCGTGACGTCCCGAACTACGTCACGGTCACTAGTCAAAGTCCATTTGACCCATAACCCAAAAAGTCAACAATTGGCCATAATCCACAGGGGTAAAATCGTCACTTCATACATTAAATTACAATATTACAAACTGTGAATTTCCGGGGTGTTACAATAGGGATACGTGGCTCCTCGGTATTTGTGACCGTCGTGATGTTTATGCTGATTTGTGATGATGCGAGATGTGATTGATGACCCTCCTCGAGATTTCAATTGTGATTGATAGTCTCGGACGTCAAGCTAAGCTCCATCTTTCTCGAGACTCGTCATAGACGTCGAGTTTGGGATTTCGTTAGTTTCAAATACTAAGACCGTGACTCGGACGTCGAGTCTAGGATTGTATCATTCCTGAGTCGCTCCACACTCGGACGTCGAGTCTGGGACTCCGTCTTTCCTGAGTAATCTTAGCCTACCTGTAGTGCACCTTTGATATGATTCAGTAGCAGACATCGAGATTGCGTCGGTTGATATAATCGGTTGGTTATTTCGGTATGGCTGGTTTTGTGTGATTGGTATGCTTCTGCACTGGTGTGGTCATGTCATTGTTGATATATTGACAGGGCTGGCTTTCTATATTGTTGAGTGTGTGCTTTGGTCAAGTCATAAATACAGTGATGTTTGATATGGTTTCATGTTGGTAAATTTTATGACATTACTAGTTTTCTTGTTACTGCACGTATTTCGAATTTGATGTTTTATTCGCAAATTCGATGCATGCATAACTTTATTAAACGAGGGGTAAATGATATGTTTTGAATAATATGTTTTTATAAACCTTTATTTTCGTCAACTCACACATTTTCCTTGGTTTTTGAAACTCTGCAGAGTTGTTACACGAGAGTCGATGCTATATACGGAGCGGAGGTATAAGCTCACGAGTTAGTAAGTATCCATTGTCTGACAGGATTTCAAGGGTATTTTTGGCTTTTTTAGATTACCTATCAGACGGGAGCGGGACCCGAGTGTATTGTACACGGTTTTCTGGGTTGGGTCCTGTCATTCACAACCATTTTTTCCTAATTCTCCACCTTCACAATTCTCCCCTTTCTTCCTCTGGTATCTCCCTTTTCTTCCTCTAGTATCTCCCTTTTCCTCCCTCTCTTTCCTATTTCTCTATTTTCCTCTATATTTCCATACTTTTTTTTTTCGATGCCACTCCACCGAGCCATACATTTACACACACAACACCCATATATATTGTTTGGGTGAGTCAGTGCGGAGGAAAATAAGGGAAGAATGGAGAAAATGCTAGAATAGTCTAGGTCCCACTTGTAAAATTATCAAAATGCCCTTTAGTGAAAAAATTACCAAAATGTCTGTAGTCCTTCTTGACCCATAATGAACCTATTCGATCCTTGTTTTTGGTATACCTTTTGTTTATAGATTCAAAATTATGAGACCTTCATAACAGTCTTCTCAGATTGTCCAAGAAAATATTCAGGTCAAAAGTCAACGTTTTGCCCTTTTCAAGGGTAAAATAGTCATTTTCAAGGGCAAAATAGTCATTTCCATTTAATTTAACTTTATTTGAAGTTTCAGGCCGTTACACTCTAGCTCCCCCTTGTTCCACTTTGGAAAAATTTCACCAATTTCTTCATTGTTCAACCCACCAACATTCTTCAACACATCATATGCTTTTGAAATCAGTTGCATATCACCGTATTCAATTCCATTGTGGATCATTTTGACGAAATTACCAGAACCCCTCTTATGTAGGTCACACAAAGATTTTCCTTGACTTAGGCAGCCACCTTGTGGAGAATATCCTGGATGTTCTTGTAGGCCCGTGTCAGCCTCCCTCATCACCGCCGAAAACACCCATGATGAGATAGAAAAGTCCTATTCCAAAAGCTTCAATAATGTGATGTCTATGATGGTGTTGTGGGGATCCATATGGGTGAACAATGTTGTGATGGTCTGGTCGTCATGTGTACCAGCCTTGATGAGGATGATGATAGATCTGGGTTGCTGGATAGAAATAACGAAGTCTTGGCGAATAATGTACTGACCAAAGAAAGAGAGGTTGCCATCATTTTGGTAATAGGCAAATAGGTTGGTTTGAGGATGAGAAATTGGTAATGGGTTGGTTTGAAATTTGGGATTTGAGTGGAATTAAGGTTTGAAAACCCTTATGGTGGTGGCTGGGGGTGGACATAAGAGTGGGTTAAGAAACTCAGATGGTGTTCAATGTTCATGTTGTTTTTCTTCATCTTTTATTTTTATTTTTCCTAATATTTGGGTTTAATATTTCACTACAAAATGAATAAAATATCCTATCTCGTGATGATACATAAGCATCCTAAACAAAGTGTCAACAATTTGAAGCAACAAAGTTAACGAAATGGAGATTCTAAGAAAATATTGTTATGATTTGGCGTTTAAAGAGCAAATTGAGACTTAGTAGTCAATTAGAGAAATATTTTAAGCAATAAGGCTAAGTTAATTGCCAAATTGATCCTAAATGTCATTATAATGGTCAAATACATTTTCAAAACACAAATAGTATAGGATCACCTTATCTTCACTAAAGATAAAAATTTAATTTGCAATTCATAGGCTAGGAGTAGGTGGGCTGGGCTCAAAAGGTCCCAAAATCCCCATTGACAGACACTTTTTGAGTTTCTGGAGCTAGTGCGGGGCTCAAGCCGCGCCGATTAGAATCAGCTGAAGACTCGAGCAAGCAATCAAATATCAGTAATCGTACTGTTGGGGACCAACACTGCAAATACAAGACAAAATTATGATCCACTGACCATAACCAAAAAAAAAAAGGAGAGACAAACTTATCATTTTTTTATATGCTTGCTCTCTTGGAATTTTTCTTTTTTCTTCACTTGTGGATAGAACATTGAATAGTCCACTACTTTTTATATATTGTTGATTTTGAATTATCTGTAAGTTACGAGAATACTTTATGTTATTAATCTGAGAGCTTATATTACAGCTCAAAGAGGGTTTCAATTTCATTTTCATCTCCCAAGTTTGTAGTTTCCTCATGCTAATATGCTATGACAAGTTGTTGAAGTCTGCAGAATACCTGTGAGAGTAAGAGTAGTGCTCTGTTTCTGTTTCAACACTCCATTTGTAATCCTATTATTGACCTTGACATTTTTTTTTTTGACGAGGACCTTGACGTTTCTTAGAAGGCTTATTTTTTTACTTTTTATCTGACTTAGAAGGCTTATTTAAGATTGAGGGTTTCCAATTATCCAACTGTCTTTCTGAGGTTATTTTTCAACATTGTGCCCCTCTTTTCTCCATTACAATTAGTTGAAGGTGTCTCAAGTTCATATTGATAACTTTTGTGTACCCAAGCAAAATTTATTTTATATAAATAAACATATAAATCGTGTATGTGATCTCCATGGGAATGTTAGGTTTAACACAAGGCAATTAAAATTAATTGTAATTACTTGTTACTTATATTTATATGCAAGACATGCGTACATCTAAGAATAATTTATCTACTTAAATATTTTATAATATTTCAGTTACTATCTAACTCTGTTAGGTCTCCTAATAATTATTAAGTAGATTTTTTTTTTCCAGAAACATCTAATTTTCATTTTCTCAGCAACTTCTTTTAATGCGAAATTATGAAGCAATCAAAGTCATGAGCTTGACTTAAGGCTCGCTATTAATTTGGCTGATCTTTCGTAGGGCAAATCGGAGCTAAACCCTTGGACATTGACGTCAAAATCCCAGGCAGAATATTTTTCTTTGCTCAAGATCTTAAAGTTTCATATCTGTTCATCAATGTGGGTCTCCACCAGGCACTAACTCCACTCACTACAGTATCAATGTCTACACAAAAACCATTATAGATAGAAGACAAAATAACCAAACCTCTGGTCTTTTATGCTACGTTTGTTAACTTGTGGAAGCTGATTATTGACTAACTTGTCACTCAGTCACTGACAAATCAGGTCCTACATTTCTTTAATCATTATTTAATAGGATTTGGAAATATTTTTATGACAAAGGAAAAAGAAACAAACAATACAAAAAAATAAAAAAAATCGCATTCCAACCCAACACCCCAAGTAACACCAAACTTGTGTCATGTACCATTTCTCATACTCAACAAATTGTGTCCCATTGGTTTGATTTTTCGAACAGACTAGCCAGACGAAAGAAGAAGAAAAAGAATCGAACTTTCTTTTAACTTTTAAGGCTATTCCAATCGAAATTTAATTTTATTGAAATTTTTTATTAATATATAATCGATTACATGATAGATTTTATTTCAGGTTTGGTCATGAAGTCAGCCGTGCTGTAAATTCTGTTCTTATATTTGCAAGTCTTCACGCGTTTAGACTTTGGAATCTCTCAGATCAAAAAAAGACTTTGGAATCTCAAGACATCGATGCTTTACGTTGAAACTGTCTTCCATTGTGCAATGTGCCTCACTCCTTGACGTGCACAATCCTTACGCCTGTCGGCTTATAGCTCAAATAATTATAATTATTTATTTTTACACAAGAATTTATGTTTTCAAGTTCTCCTTCTCTAATATTGTAACGAAGTACATATTTATATAGACTGTTAAATTTGTGTTAATAAGTTACGGACTTACCTGTTAGTAACAAAATTTCTTCAGGTAGTGTAACAAGATATTATAACAAGAAAGTTGGTTTTGGTGACAGAAAAAGAAAAAAAATAGATAAAAAACTGGTGTGGGGAGACAATAAAAAGGCGGTGACCCGATGAAAGCTGCGTTGGTTGTTAGCTGGCGGGTTGCATTAGAGGCATCAAAATCCCGAGTCCCAATCCCCCAATCCCCCAACAACCCCCATCTCCATCTCCATCTCCATCTCCATTCCAAATTCAAATTACTCTTCATCATCTCCTCTCTATAACTCACTCTCATCTTTCTCAACTCCCAACAGCACCATACTTATCAAGCAACTTTCAGTCACGTCGGAGCGATCGAACCCTGAACCCATCTTAATCAAATTCTAAACCTGAATCGAACCTGAACCTATCATAATCCTAACCATGCCGGATACCAGCGGCAGCCTAAATAAACCCCATAATAAGAAGAAGAGGTCATGCCTCATTGCAATTGGGGTTTTGCTCTTCTTGATTTTTGTACTCTTTCTCATCGCCTTGATTCTGGCCTTAACCGTCTTCAAGACCAAGCAGCCGAAAACCGAAATTCTCTCCGCCACAGTCGACGGCGTGGCTCCCCGCGTCACGTTCCCGGCGGTTAAGATTGAGCTCAACATCACACTTGACCTCAAGATCAATGTTGTGAACAGAAACCATGCTAGCTTCAAGCATGGCGCTGGCAAGACTTTTCTGCTGTACCAAGACAACCAGGTTGGGGATGCTGACTTGTCCCCTGGGCTAATTCCGGCGAGGGGGAATTCCACGCTGGGTTGCCGGCTTACTGTGCAGGCGGACAGGCTTGCTGACAACATGAGCAATTTGATCAGTGATGTGCTTGCTGGTCAATTTGTTCTCGAAACGAAATCAAGGATTCCGGGCAGGGTTACATTTTTAGGGTTCATCAAGAAGCATGCAGTTGCTATATCTGAATGCCAATTGACAATTGGGTTTCCTGACATGAAGGTGAGGAACCAAGTTTGCAAAAGCTCGGCCAAGCTGTGATTTGACAAGCAATTTCATGGAAGAACAATATTTGCTTGCACATTCCAGGAAACAAAGAGAATAGCAATGTAAATGAGTAGGCTTTTGATTGAAATAGGATGAATTTAGGCTAGGTTTATTCACAATTTCTCTCTTTTCTCTGTACTCTTCTTTATTTTCTTCAGATACGGGGAAAAATATATGAAGATTTTCATATAATGTTTAAAAGGAGAAACTTGCTGCACCCAGAACGCCCATACCAGAATATTCAGTTTAATCATGCATCGTCATATGAAAAGTTGCAATGTTGAAACACATGCTAGTGTGTGATTGACTTCCGACGCCACTATAATGCCATTTCCGTTGAATGTAAATTTTTCTCGATTTCAAGGGACTAATTGGTTCCTGCATAGTCACTCTGTTGGCTATAAAGCATAATACTTGGTATCATTGAGCACATGCCAACAGCTGACAGACCTTTTTCTTCTAAAGCCAACCCATCAAATTGAGCGTCAATCACCCGTGAACTTTTTTCCCATGCGAAGTTATGAATCTCTGCATGAGCATGTGTATTAACTTGTAAAAACAGGAAGGCATAAAAGCAAACAGCTTCTACGCTATGCTTTGGATCTAATCCATCACAACTTTAAACAGAATCATTAATGTATGCGTACCAATTAATCTAAGCAATACAACTACCCACTCTACTAATGCTGAAGAAATTTAAAGCAGGAAACATATAATGACGTATATTTCATACGAAAATGAAACCAATATCTGAGTTGAACAGCATAATGCTAGCCAATGGTAACTAAAATCAAAAGGACGTCTTTCTTTGTGTCTGAAATAATTGTCGACAACTACTATACAATGCTAGCACTACTGTATGATCTAGGTAAGAAATAATCAAACGAAACCCACTGTAGGAAACAAGTACCGGAATTCTGTCCACCGGAATTAGAACTCAAGCTTTCTGATGAAAGACGAATCAATGTTCCTTGATTTCCCTAAGGGCCTCAAGGGAGCGCCAGGGCAAGATTCAGCAACTCCACTTAGACGCAGTTCTGGGGAAGGTGTTTTACAGTCATCACAATCCCAATCTTTCCTAGAACGCTTAGCAAAACCTACAACTCCCTCGGTTTGCTCAGATACAATAGCTTCCAACAGATTTTCGTACACAGCTTCAAAAATTTCTTCATCCGATATGGATTCTACATCTGTCCAAACCTCAGAAGATGAAGTTTGGACAGGAGAATCAAAATTCAGCTGCCGAGCAACCACAGTCCAAGACTTGCTGACATATTTCTCACACCGGGGAGCCAATAGCAGGTCACTCCGACCTGGAGCAAAGGGATCAAAGACGCCATCCACCGGTGTCCTGGGGCTACTGTTATCATCAGAATGGCCAAGTGAGTCATCTCCATTTCGGTTGCAGTTGGAATCCAAGCGAGCTACATTTGAGGGTTTCTTCAAAATTGAGGGTAGGGAATTGAAGGCGACAGGTAATTCCCCATTCTCTCGGTTTGCAATAGGAGTAATAGGCCCTAAAGAAGCCATTTCATCTACCACCAATTTCACTGGTGGCTCAGTAGCATCCTTTTCAACCCCCAAATCACTTTCTTTCCCCAATTTTTCCAGAGATTTCTGAGATTGAAATCTGGATTCAACCAATTCATTGGTGCAACCTCCAGAACCCATCAGTTCAAGTAAAGGGTAGCAGCTGAAGATGGGAACTATAATATTAAAATCAGAATTTCACAGCAAAACCATTCTCTTATGCATTAACAGATACCAAATATCTCTCATGGATCAACAGAAACCAAACTCAGAAAAAACCCACGTGAAGAAATCAATCTTACATCAATAACTGTTCAACGAACAACATAAATTGAAAAAAAATAATAATAATAAAATAAGGGGTGGCCGGGTGGGTGTGTAAAGGAAAACAGAAGACTAACAAAGCAACCGAATCTACAAGATAACCAATATGCCCTGAAGCTGAGATATAACAACAATTACCCAGTGACAATAAACATTCGAGCTTTTAATCAAACGCGTAATAAAAATTCGATGCTTTCACTTTCTAAGCAGAAATGAACAGGCGAATCCTGTTTTTTTGGAAACTAAGAACCCTAAAACAGAGGAAAATTAAATGAAAATTAAATTACAGAAATCGATCTGAAAGAGCAAAAACAAAGAAAACCCAGACGAGCAAAGTTCAATACATGAATAAAAGCAAGAATAAAAAACTAAATTGCTAGGAGACTTTCCGTTACCTGACTAAGAGCAGAGTTGATGAAAAGCAGAAGCAACTGAAGAAGCAGCCAGCCGAGGCAAGCAAAACCAGTTAAAGCAGCAGCCGCCGCCGCAAGCAGAGGCAGTTTGAGGTGAAAGGTGAGAGAAGTTAATTGATGAAGCCGTGGAGGTGCAAAAGTGCTTTTCTGAAATGTGAAAGGTTAAAGGTGAGGTGTTGTTGAACAAACCTCAAACTAGTTCTCAGATGCTTGCTTGGGTCTCTCTCTCCCCTCTCTCTCTCTCGTCAGTTTTAATAGATCTGAAAGCTTCTCATTCATCCAATCAAAACACAAGAGTTGCGCATTTGGGACCCACGCCCTACGCCCCACTTACCTCCTCTTTTTTGGCGGTTTGCGTAACTCATGCCTTAAACACTCCTCCCCAAATAACAACGTCCTAAACATTATTACCCTCTTTCGAAATATAATATTAAAATCTAACTAGGTCATTGCCTTACTTTCATCACTCCCTTCTTTCATTGAGTTTGATGTTGTAGATTGGATTCATTTTCACATTGTTCCATGAAAAAAAGATTGTTGATCTAAGATAATGTTATAACATAATCATCGTATAATAATGAATTTGTTGCAATTTAATATTCAAATTTTTGTTATTACATAATTGTCGTATAAGAATGAATTTGTCGCGATCCAATATTCAAACTTTTCGCACATAAAAAAGAAGAGTAAAGAGAATTTTATGATATAGACTAATAATAATGTGCAATACAGGGCATTTGGTCACAATCAATTTTCTTTGAATTAGAGGATGAACTTAAATTAATTGTCATTTGGAAAGAAAATATGGAGGGAAATTAGTTTTGGAGGGAGATATATAAGGAAATCATAATTTGGAGACAAAAATGTATGATGAGCCTACATTTTTAGAGGTATAAATAAGGAAAATATATTTTGGAGGGAAAAGTATGGAGGGAGATATATTTTGGAGGGAAAAGTATGGAGGGAGATATATTTTGGAGGGAAAAAATGGAATTTAGCAAGAAGATTGTGGAAGTTTTGAAAAGATGATTATGGCGCAAACAACCTAGAAGGAAGAAATAAATAAATGATAAGCTATGAATTTTTTAAACATTGATTAAAAAAATTGGAAAGTCAAATAATTAAAACGCTTCTAAAATTTATGATGAGGAAATGTACATTAGTTATTGCTGAGATTACTGACGTATTATTTTACCAAGTCAAGCTTAGGGGCATTTGGAAACCGAAATGGCATTGGATACCATTTCTTCTGCTCTTGCAATAAAATTTAAAATATAAAATAATTTCCAATACCAATGAACGAAACATATGGATACGTCCTGCTCCAAAAATTAGAAATTGAGACCTTGGAATAATTTACTCCTATGATGTTGCCTCATGTCTTACTCAGTCTAGGATGTTGATTGTTTTGTCTTAAGCCCAAAACAAGCAAAGGTCCATTTTTGGGAGGCCCAAGAGCCCAAGACTTCATCCAAATATTGATAGGATCCTTCTTGTAATTCCCTTCGATTAACGTGGGAGAATCTGTTCCCGTCTGACACGACCTTGTAAAATTACCAAAGTACCCTCGAGATTAAAATAAACATTCTTACCCCGTGTCAGATAAGGGATACAACCATACCCCACTCGGGATATTCAGAGTATGCAAACACACATGCTGCCTCAGCCTTTACACAACCTGCGTCCGAAATCAATTTGGAGGGTGCCAAAACCAATAAAAAGGTGTGAGTGAACAAAAATAAAGTGTTGGAAAACGATTTTCCGAAATCAACAATTTAACCCTTCGTTTTGTAAAATATGCATGCATAACCAAGAAATCATTGGTTTAAGATAAAACATAAGTATATAAAACCCATGGGTCCAACATCAAAACCACATAAATGAAAAAGGCCATCTGGCCCACATTTCAATGAAATCATCGGCTCTATACCATGAAAACCTTTGTACATATCTCGAGTACTAACAACCAAACCAGATCACGCTGGTCCAACCAACCATAAGTCAAACCTCGTCTCATTGGCCCAACCAGCTAGCTAGTCCAACTAGCACCCCATATGTACTACAGATAGACAATTATGGATCTACGAAGTCCAAATCTGTCGGCATGTGTCGAGCCCAGCTCAAATCATGTTTGAGTCATTCTCTGGGTATCCACGAAGTCCAACTCCGGAATGACGATCCAATCGCCTGAGGCTAACCCACCCAAAACATATAATATAACCAAATCAAAATACATTATAAATCGGGCATCGGCCCAAACCAGTTTTCACTCGGGCACCCGCCCAAACCAGTTTTCACTCGGGCACCAGCCCAAAACACGATTTTCCAAAAACCATTATAATTCAATATCCAGCAATAATAAACTAATATACATTTACAATTCAAGCATTTATTCAACAATTATAATCATGCTAACCATAGCATAAAACTAATAAAAACATATATTTAAGCATGCATCAGAGTAATGAAAGCAAATGTCCACTCACAGTACTGCTATCCGCTCAACACACGAGCCGTAAGCCAATATGAAGCCACCAGGACGTCCGAGCCTGTTAAAGTCACACCCGAGGGGTCACTACTAATCCATAAAGTCCATATAAGAAACCCCGAAAAACCCCAAAACTGAAATGCGTCCTAAACACGCTTCCTGAGGAGAAAAACCTCCAAAACACCAACCAAACGATCTCTGATTGACATAAAACCATCACCATTGAATTCAGGACGTCGAAGCCTTTTGAACAAGACTAGTTTCACCTTGAAATTTGAGCCCGCGCGCCCACGCACGCCTATCAAATTTTCAACCACACGCGATTAATGCTGACGTCACCTGACATCTGACATTTGACAGCTAACACTTGTGACCCTCTAACATGTGCCACGTGGCACCTACTGACGTCATCATGACGTCAACTGCTGACGTCACCCCCTGCCACATCGCCTCTGACAGCCACTGACATCTCGTCACGTGGCACGAAGTAGACTTGGCCAAATGGCATGACATGATGGCGTGGACTGCCACATCATCATTGTCAACCTTCCGCTGAGTCGACCTGCGACCCTATAATGGGTCATTCAACCCAGATACTAGACCCGGTTTTATCTTCGCCAAAACTCGTCCAAAACTCGCCATTCTTTCACCATTTTACTCGTAATCTACCCAGGAATCGATCTATAGCCTTAGAATTGAGAAAACGTGCCTCAAACCTCCCAACCAAGCTCAACCTTCACGACCAACTTGCAATCTTGCCCCAAGAGCTGTTTCTGCGTCTAACACGTGCCATTTTCATTCATGTACACTCACTAGAACTCCTAGAAGACAACCACAATGTAAGTAAAGGTTCGTAATGACCAGAAACTTGAAACTCCTAAAATCCAAGCTCACAGACCTGGGTTCAGAACCTGTGTCCTCCTCCATATGTCCATCTCACCCAACACGAGAAATCCTCAGCTCTTACTCTCACACACTCCCAATTTCCCCCAAACGAAAAGTAGGTGGAGATGATGATTTGATAAGAATGGATGGGGGTATGTAACGACCCGTCCCGGAAACCGGGATTAGCTTAGTTGTTAATGACAAATTAGTGAAGTTAATCGGTGCTTATTTGGAGGCGTTCGGACGGACGGTGTAAAATGACGATTTTGCCCCTAGAATGGGCAAAATGTTGACTTTTAGTTCAGGCGGTCAAATGGATATTTACCGATGACTGTGACATAGTTCAGGACGTCACGAGTTCATAGACAAGTGGCATGCCCGATTCCGACATCTGAGGAGGAAGTTATGACGTACGGAAGTTCAGGGGCACTTTGGTAATTTGATCAAATAAGGGTAAAATGTTGACTTTTTGGACAATAAGGAATTTTCACGTAACTCAAGGACCGTTAGGAAGGTCTCGATTCCCTGAGTACAATGACAGGCGGCACGCCGTCATCGGACGTCGGACGACGAAGTTACGGGTAAGAGAATATGAAGGGCAAAATGGTAAATTGACCTTTAGGGAATTCTGGTCTTTTCTGTGCATAGGGATCTGTGCCCACTGAGAAGTGGATACTTGGCTGTGCTGGAATGGTTGCCCACAGAGACCTTGACACGTGGCTGGGTCTGGATGGATGTAGAAGCCTCAGGCTGATTTTTAAATTCGTGCATGGTGTGTGTGTGGGGTTTACAAAACAAAGAGGAACATTGGAGAGTTTGAATGGTGAGAACCTGGTGATCTACTTTAGCAGAAGGATGTGTGAGGACAGAGAGGTTGTCGAGAAGAGACAGGAATAGTGGTACCACCACCGTGAACGGTGGCCGTGGATTGTGGGGGATATCTTGTATGTTTGAAACAGGGGAACAGAGTGGTTGAGTTTGTGCTACTTGTGAGTGAACCGTGAGAACAAGCTGATCCTCCTCAGTTGAGTAAAGCGTGTGAAGGAGCTTGAGGGCCTAGACGATGAGGTTCGTGCCACCGTATAGACTGTCGTGAGTGGCGGTTTTGGAACACGATTTCTGTGCTACCCGTGAACATCAACTATACACAGTCACCCTCAAACCTTAGCTTTGGCCTTACCGTGTGAAGGAAGGTTGAATAGTAGGCTCAGACGCACGTGGTGGTGCTTACGGCGGTGAACATCGACGGTGGTAAGCCTTCATTTCAGAAAACGGTCCAGTTGAACCCAGGAATGGTTAATCACGATTGCGTGCTTATTGATTAATTTTCTTTATTGGAATTTGTCTCTGGAGGTTACATAGACGGTTTGGAATAAAAAACCAGGGAAAAGGGGGGCTGAAACCATGGAAACACAGTGGAGGATGAACGTGATTCGAAGGTTGATTGGGCAAGTACGAATTAGGACCTAATTTTATGGTTTAATTAGCTAGGAAACTTGTAGGGATTAGGACGAAGCTAGTGGGATTACCGGAATTGAAAAAGAGGCAAAACCAGAGAAAACCGCGAACGCCGGTTTGGGTCTGGACCGGGTCGGCCTGGACCGGTTCGAACAGGGTTCACCTAAGGACATGGATGAACAGTGCAGACGCGTGAGGCCCACGCGCAGTCCCTTTGGGCGGCGCGTGAGGGCGCGTGGGACCCCTTTTGGGGGATGGTTCTAACATGACTTTTAAAGTATTTGATGTAACGAAGATTTTAAGACTGGTTTCGAGTCGATCAGGCATCGATTCGATATGTTTCGGGATGTTCGAAGGTTTTAGGCCTCGGTTAAAGATAGTTAAAAATACGGGGCTTTTGTATGACCTTTGTGAAGTAGTTAGTGACCTTAGTATAGAATTTGGACAGGTTCAGGAAAGCCGAGGGTAGCGGAATGGCCGGGAACGGCGTAAGTGTGCGCCTATCGAGGCGACGTCGGAATGGTCCGTGAGTGGACTTTGCTTTCAAACTTATGATGCATGCATATATGTTTTAATATGTTTTCATACGTGATTCTATAATTTGCTTTATGATCTCGATGGTTTACGATTTTGCAAGTTTTGCGAGGTATTTTACGAAATTTCACGTTTTACGAGATTTCGTACTATCTTGTGATTTGACTGTGGTTTTAATGATTTGGTTTTGGGAATTGAAATATGATTTGATTTCAAGGATTTGAAATGGATTTTGGAAAAGAGATTTCGGGCTTGGAGCCCTATTCATGAGATTGAGATTTCGGTTTTGGTTTTCGAGGTTTGGAAAGGAAGTCTGGATTTGGGTTCGAGACGATGGTTCCGGATGCCAGCTTACAGAATAATCATTACGAATTCGACTGTGGATTTTCTGTGGTTCTCACTGATTGAATGAAAAATGGTTTTGGGTTTAAAGACCCGGAAAAGAAAAGAAAAACCCATTGGATCTGGTTTTGAGTTTAAAGACTCGGATGATTGACGGGGGGGAGGGCCCTGGATTGATATGTTTTGAGTTTAAAGACTCAGTATATGTTTTGAGTTTAAAGACTCGGATATGATACCCCCCGAGGCCTGTGATTGTGTTTTGAGTTTAAAGACTCGGATATCCCGGGAAGGCCTGGCTATTTGCGCATTGTGTTTTGAGTTTAAAGACTCGGGCGCACTTGAGATCCAGTAACTTGTATGATTGATGTTTTTCACTGGTTTTCCGATGTTTTGGGCAGTGGCCCGGCTGAATTGAATTTGATGAGTTTTTGGGACTGAGTTCCTGGATTTGAGATTGATTTGAGATTTGAGGCTGAGGCCTAGATTTGAATAACGGTTTTGATACGGATTTTCAAATGGTTTTTTCTTGGATGGTTTTTTTATATGAGTGGTTTCATGACTTGAATTGATATGCATGCATTGATTTTTGCGTGGAGGGTAAAAATGTAATTGTTTTATCGAACTGTTTTCTAAATTATACTTTATTTTTGTCCACTCACAGTCTTTTCGTGTTTTCGATACCCTCCAGGTTGTTGCGGTACGGGCTGTTGGTCGAGAGAGACGGAGACATCACACCCTCGATCCACAGTAGGTCAGTACGCTCTGGGACGTCCGGTTACTTTTTAGATGGTTGGATCGAGAATCCCTTGTCCGACTTACGTGTCACATGAAGGTTGGACGTCAGTTTAGCCTTCGTGTCATGCGTAAGTTAGACGGGATCGGGATCGAGATTTAGCCCTTAATCCCGGGGGATTAGGGGTGGGTCCTATCAGGATAGGCTTTCGGGTTGTTCAAAACAAAAGGTATAAGGGAGATGTAACATGGATATGGATCAATGGGTGAGTGACAAGTGTCACTCATCCATTGAATTTGGAGACAAATATATAGGCCCACAAAACAACAAAAGTGAATATGGCTCGTAAAATGTGTAAGTGTAAAATTGTCAAATTACATTCCTAGCCCGTAAAATAACCGTATGACGTCCAAATTGGATGTGCCACCTGTATATGTAATCGAAATCACGCGATCTACGTAAAGGTCCTCAATGAACGTGCATATAATTTCTGGGGTCAAAAGTCAACATATTCCCCACTTAGGGGAAAAATTATCATTTGGCCTCGAATAATCTCAATAATCCTCGATTAATTCTCGATAATCACATAACAATCTACCTGTCAGGGCCCACCCCTAATCCCCCAGGATTATGGACTAAACCCTGCTCCCGTCTGACTTACGCATGACACGAAGGCCAAACTGACGTCCAACCTTCATGTGACACGTAAGTCGGACAAGGGATTCTCGATCCGACCGTCCAAAACTTCCAAACTTCCCAGAGTGCGCAGAGTCTATTGTGGATCGTACGTGTGATGTCTCCGTCTCTCTCGACCGACAGCCCGCGCCGCAACACCCTGGAGGGTATAAAAAACACGAAAAGACTGTGAGTGGATAAAAATAAAGTATAAGTTCAAAAACATTTCATAAAACAATGACATTTATACCCTCCGTTTCAAAAACCGATGCATGCATATCAAATTCATGTCATAAAAACATGTACGAAAACCAAACACATTTTTTCTTTTTTCTCAAATCCCGGGCCTCAGCCCAAAACCATCGAAAACCATTATAACCAACGAAAACCATCCTTGAAAACCGTCATCATCAATCACTTGAACCACATTTCCATCCATCGAACCTGCTGGATCTATCCGAGTCTTTAAACTCCCGAGTCTTTAAACTCAATCCAGGCCTCAATATAATCCGAGTCTTTAAACTCAATAGGCCTACAGGGGAAAATATCAATATCCCAGTCTTTAAACTCCCGAGTCTTTAAACTCAATCCGGGTCTTTAAGCCCAATCCGGGCTCGTCCCCCGTCATATCATAATCCGGGTCTTTAAACCCAATATCCAGATCCAGCAAATCCAATCCAAACTATTTGAAAACCTTTTTCCATTTCCGAATCCGAATCCGCAATCTCATCAGGATCCCGAATCCAAACCCAGAACTCATATCCATCTCCTTTCCAGATCCGACCCCGCAACCATCATTCTGTAAGCTAGCATCTGGAATAACCATTCCGAACCCAAACCCGGAAATCCACTTCAAGTCCCAAATCGAATCCCGAATCGTCATCCGGAAATCCGATTCAAAAACCTGAAATCACGTTTCTGAAGTAGGCTTCAAGCCCGAAAACACTTTCCAAAATCCTTTTACTTTCTTTGAAATCAAATCGTATTTCAAATCTCGAAATCAAATCATTAAAACCAGGTTCAAATCACAATATCCATCAAATCTCGTAAAACGTGAAATACCGTCATTTCCTCGAAAAACGTCCACAAACCGTAAACCATCACAATCATAAATCAAATCATAAAATCAAGTATAGAAAACATATAAAAACATATATGCATGCATCAAGAGTTAGAAAGCAAAGTCCACTCACAGACCATTCCGAAGTCGCCTCGATACGCGCGCACTTACGCCGTTTCGGCTATTCCGCTATCCTCAACTTTTCCGAACCTGTCCAAACCCCATACTAAGGTCACTAACTACTTCATAAAGGTCATACTAAAGTCCCATAATTTTCCCGTATTTTTAGCTATTTTTATCCGAGCCCTAAAACCTTCGGATATCTCGAAACATATCGAGACGATGTCCGATTGACTCGAAACCAGTGCCAAAATGTTCGTTACATCGAATACTTTAAGAGTCATGTTGGAACCTTCCTCGAAAACAGTGCCACACGCCCACACGCGCCGTCCAAAGGGGCTGCGCGTGGGAGCCACGTGCCTAGCATTGTTCATCTTCAACCTCTGCCGAACCGGGTTCAGGCCGGTTCGGTTCAGGCCGGTCCAGTTGAACTGGCGAGGGCGGTTTTTGTCCAATTCTCCATCTTTTTAACTCGTTTTAATCCCAAAGACTTCGTCCTACAGTCTACAAGTGATCTACCTATGAAAAATTGAGAATTAAGTACAAAACTTTACCTTCCAAACAGCCTGCAACGTCCGACTTATTCCTTTTCTCTGTTTCCATGTTTCCTGCAAGCTCAGACCTCCCTTTCAAGCCCAAAGGCTTCCTAACACCAGCCACAACCCCACTATATTAATTAATTTGAAGTTCAAGTCTCCTAACGTTAAATGCCATTTTGAATTTAAACTCACTCTTTTTATGAGTTTCAAGGTTTCCAGCCACGGCAAACTCCAAAACAGGACTGATTCACTCATAAAAATCTATAGAACGTCATCCAACTAATTAAATGGCTAATTGACCACCAAAACAAGCTAATCAAAATTGAGTTTAAAACCAGGAATCACGGTTCTTACCTCCACCGTGCACGACTGCCTTCTGTGGTGGTGCTATCCCACTCTTCTGTCGTCACTCTTCTCCCTCCAATCTTCAGCTACCTTCAACTCACAAGGGATCGAAGGAAATTGTCTCACAACTCCTCCTTCTCTGTCTCTGTTTTCCTTAACCACACACCAATCACTCCCTCTACTTCTCATCCTCCTCACACACACAAGACTCACTCGTCTCTTCTCTCACACAACCACCCTAAACTTCTTCATTCACCTGAACCCAGTGCACGGCCTACCAACCCGTCTCCCCTGTTCCTCTGTTTCCTCAGTTGCACGATTTAAACCCGCAGAAACAATTAATTTGTAACTGTGAAAGAAAAGGTTGGAAGCCTCTAGGGTGAAGCCAGGTGTCACATGTGACAGGACCCGCCCCGATCCCCCTGGGACCACATGGGGACGTGCCCTGCTCCCGTTTGACACCCAAAATAACGTTCCAATTTTAACCTCAAAATTTCAAATGAATAAATAACCAAATAAAGTTATACATCAAATCTGAAATAAACCGATGTCAGATAAGGGATAAAGTTCTAAATTACAAATTGCGAGCACGACTAAAATAAACCTGCGGGCAAACCACCCAACAGGAGATCAGGTACGCGGAAGTAGATCTATGCCTCAGCCTCAGGATCCTCCTCTACCTCAGTAGCACAGCCTGGAGGGGTTACCAAAACATTAAGGGTGAGTGGGCCAAAACTCAAGTTTATAAAACCGTTTAATAAGTAAAACATATAATTTACCCCTCCGTTTTCTAAACATGCATGCATCAGAATTTTAAACCATAAATTATATAATATGAATCATGAGGCATGTAATAAAACCATAAACATAATTTTAACCACTGCACTATACACTCCAATCCTGACATCCCCGATGTCTGACGTCCCTGACGTTCACTAAGGTCACAGTCCCAAGGCTACGCGTGCCACTCGGGGTCTCAATCCTGAATCAAATCCCCGAACCCTGTCCGGGTACGGCATCTCAGATGCCTAGAGTCCTAGACGCTCGACGTCCCTGACGTCAATTTATATACATTCTTGCTCCTGAGTCATTTTACGGTCCGGTTCCTCCGTAGAATGACCCCTCGCAAGCAATGCGCCGTGACCGCTCCGGGGTACCACATCTGGAGGAGACAATATCATAAGAATGGATCTATACAGTGCAGTACCAAATACATTTTATTGATATCCACATGCAAAACATATATATACATAGATAAAATCCAAACCAATCTTTAAGTTTCACCAAAACGAGTCTCAAACCCAAATACCGTGGATCGTGCCATAATCATAATTTCAATATCATCAAAACCGTTTCTTGATTCCAGCATGTGAATATAAGTAAATCAGAAAACATTTAAGCATGCAAGGGTTTAATGAAATCGGGTCCACTCACAGTACGATCCTGCTGCGAAATCTGCGCGTACGGACCTGTACCGGGATTATCGTACAACTCATGTCAGTCCAAATCACACGTAAGGGTCATTACAAGTCTTAAACATTTATCCAAAAAGTCCGAAACTGAAACCGGCTCGGGGAAACCGTCCAAACACGTTTCCCGAGACAACCGGCCCTAAACTGACCCATCAAAACTATCTCAGATCAACATGGTTAATTCACCAAAAATGTTCAGAATGATGAGAGGAATAAAAGTCATGTTGATTGTGATCAAAGATAAGGCTCAACGCGCCCTCACGCGCCGTCCAAAGTGGCTGCGCGTGAAAGTCACGCGCCTGACACTGTAGCTACAGTGTCACCACCTTCACCCGTTTGTCTGTAATACGAGTCTGCCACCCGCGGCTTGACCCGGTTAATTGACCCTCAATTTCCACTCGATTTCACTCGTATTTGATCCTAACATGTTCATTAACTATCCAATTTAGGTTCTGAGTCAAAAATCAACCTCAATGGTCCCTTAAATGGACCCTCGACCCATGATCAACTAAACGGGTCAATCACCAGAACTCCCTGGTTTCAAACCCACTCTCCAATTAACTTCACGGGAAGCATAATAGGATCAAAACGAACTAAAATGAATGATCAATTGGGCCTGAAAGTACCTGAAGGTTGTCGTCCCAAGCTCTGCAACTTCTCTGAAAATGGCAGCCTCCGTCCCAGCTCAACCGTGGCTGATTCCCTTCGAACTTGACGTGGTTGAGTTCCTGATGTTCCCAGAAGACTAAACCAAGTCTTGGTTTGGTCCAACAAGCACCAAAAATTAAACTCTGAAATTCCCTCCAATTTTCTAGAAACTGAATTCTCTGGTTTTCCTCTCAAGCTCACTGTCCTCACCTCAGCAGATTGTAGTACACACCATTCCTACTCTGTTTAAAAAAACTGAGTCGTCCAACAGCTCGTGGAAACCCAGCCTGGCCACTGAGAAAAGTTTCCAGCAAGGTTTCGAATCTTGAATTAACAAATGGTGCCATTGTCTGATGAATCGATCATCCTAAATAAAACCTTCATTTACAGTTCAATACGAGTTAAACTAATGAGATTGCTCAGAATCACCACCCACGGCGGTGCAGCCATGTTCTCCCACGATTTGCTACAGTAACCCGTGAGTGAAATGACCAAAATGCCCCTAGTTCAGAAATTACCAAAATGCCCTTCACTTTCCAGACCCGTAACTCAGCCATCCGAAGTACGATTTCAGCGTGCCGCTTATCAACGGACTCAGGGCATCGAGACCTACCTAACGGTCCTCGAGTCGTGTGAAAATTAGTTGCCAAACAAAAAGTCAACATTTTCGTCACAATCGTCCAAATTACGGTAATGCCCCTGAACTTCCGATAGTCATAACTTTTTCCCTGATCGTCCGAATTGGACGTGCCACCTGTCTATGGACTCGTGACGTCCCGAACTACGTCACGGTCATTGGTCAAAGTCCGTTCGACCCACCAATCAAAAAGTCAACAAATTGGGTAATACAATTCACAGGGGTAAAAACATCAATTCATTCAATAATTTACAAAATTAGAATCCTCGAATTTTCGGGGTGTTACAACATGCCCTGTGGTCCACTTCCACAAAATATCCAATAATCTCAGCCCATGTGTCCTTATCTGATTGGGCACACTTCCCCAGATATTAAAAGATCAAAATACCCCTGCAAGTCCAAATTACCATTTTACCCCTCACCTTTCTAGAACCACAACTTATCCGTCTGATGTCCGATGAAGGCGTGCCGCCTGTCGTTGTACTCAGGACGTCGAGACTTACCTAGCGGTCCTCGGTTTGCGTGAAGAATACTTGTCGTGCAAAAATTCAACAATTTCCACCTGTTTAACCAAATTATGAAAATGCCCTCAACCTTTCGAACATCATAACTTCCTTCTTGGATGTCAGATTTGGGCGTGTCACCTGTCTACAGACTCGTGACATCCCGAACTACGTCACGGTCATCGGTTAATGTCCAATTGATTGTCCGAACTAAAAGTCAACATTTTGCCCATTCTATAGGCAAAATCGTCATTCTGTGAGCAAAATCGTCATTCTGCGCCAAAAGTCCAAAAGTAACCAACTAACCACCCATTAATCTAACTAATTCGTTTACTAATCACTTCGCTAATCCCGGCTCCCTGGACGGGTCGTTACACTACCTCTCTTATAAATATTTTGTCCGTGAAACTCACACCGACCCCTAAATTTGGAGGCAAATATCTAGGCCCACAAAACAACAAAAGTGAATATGCCTCGTAAAATGTGTAAGTGTAAAACTATCAAATTACATTCCTGGCCCGTAAAATAACCGTACGACATCCAAATTGGATGTGCCACCGGTCTATGTAATCGAAATCACGCGATCTACGCAAAGGGCCTTGGTGAACGTGCACATAATCTCTCAGGTCAAAAGTCAACATATTCTCCACTTAGGGGCAAAATTGTCATTTTGTCTCGAATAATCTTAATAATCCTCAATTAATTCCCGATAATCACATAATTTTGGATTGGGTCGTTACAATCTAGCCCTCTTATAAAAATTTTGTCTACGAAATTGACACCGACCCCTGAATCTGGAGACAAATATTCAGGCCCACAAAACAACAAAAATGAATATGCCTCATAAAATGTGTAAGTGTAAAACTGTCAAATAATATTCCTAGCCCGTAAAATAACCATACGACGTCCAAATTGGACGTGCCACCTATCTATGTAATCAAAATCACGTGATCTACGCAATGGGCCTTTGTGAACGTGCACATAATCTCCCGGGTAAAAGTCAACATATTCCCTGCTTAGGGGCAAAATTGTCATTTCACCTCGAATAATCTCAATAATCCTCGATTAATTCCTTATAATCACATAATTTTGGGTAGGGTCGTTACGATCTATCCCTCTTATAAAAAAATTGATCCGCGAAATTCACACCGACCCCTGACCAAAACTATAGAAATCCAATCCCTGCCTCCAAACCGAGGCTCTCACGTGGTTTCGTCCACGTGCAAAATCTATCCACAGTACACGTAACAAACATCACCCGACGTCAATCACAATCCAACGACCAATGCCTAATCTCGGCTCATCCTGAGTGACAGCACCCGATAAATGAGTGCTTGAACTGCCATTGGAACTCAAAACTAAACTCCCAAGCCTAGTTTGAGGCAACGACAGTCCTTGATCTCCCTTACCACCCACGTAGGTGTACTTAGACCCAAGGCTAACGTCTCTGATCCGCAATCCCAAGTCCTCTTCCATCGGCAACACCCACGACGAACTGTTGTGACCAGCTGGTAACCCATCAGGTCTACTGTATTAGTCTGATTTCCCTATCAAACTAGACTCGCACCAGAGTGCTCTTATGGTACCTCCACGCGCATGTAGACCAACTCTGTGATCCTGACTCCTTTCGAGCCCCAATCTGGCATCCTACTCATCTAGAGTGTGTTCGGACCATATTGTATACTTACTCTAGTGGAGAAAACAACAAATCAGTATATCCGAGGTTTTACTTGTCAAAAAAACCATGGCCTCCAGCTCCAAGCTCGTACAATAATTGAACCCTCTAGGGTCCCTATCTTCTAAAGCATAGTATTCGATATTCAGTCCAAACATCTCCATGAAAATAAATCTTGGATCTAATCTGATTACCATACTACATCAACTTCGGATCCAATTCGACTATCATATGGCTACCATGCCAACATGGCCCAACACTGGACCCTGTCTGTCCGATCCCGGATCTAGACAGACTGCATACTAAACTCCAAAATCCTTTCTGAGTTCTCCTGGCCACTCGACCATCACATGAGAGGTGTCTAACACAGACTCCCCGAGAACTCCCGAGACAACCCGACCAGGTCAATAATCAAACCAATTCATTCACTAATCCAACTAACCTTTTAGTTAGCCTCCAATGTAACGCCCCAGACATTCTGAAAATGTAATATTGTAAAATATTGAATAAAATGACGTTTTTATCCTTGTGATTCGTGTGGTCAATTTGTTGACTTTTTGATTGGGAGGTCAAACGGACGTTGAACGATGACCGTGATGCAGTTCGGGACGTCACGAGTTCATAGACAGGTGGCACGTCCGATTCGGACGCTCGAGGCGAAAGTTATGATGTTCGGAAGTTCAGGGGCATTATCGTAATTTGGATGTTATATGGAAAAAAGTTGACTTTTTGTTTGACAATTGGTTTTCACATGATTCGAAGACCGTTAGGTTCGTCTCGAGGTCCCGAGTACAACGACAAGCGGCACGCGTGAAACGGACATCGGGTGACCGAGTTACGGGTCACGGAAGTTGGAGGGCATTTTGGTAATTTTTGCCCTGAGGGCATTTTGGTCTTTTTACACGGGGTACTGTTCACCACCGTGGAAAACAGAGTGCACGGCCGTGGTGTCTTGTGCGTGCAATTGTTTATGGCCTAGTGGATTGATCAGATGCATTGTTTAAGTTAATTGAGGCAGTGGGGGACATTGGTGAACGGACTGAGGCCACACAGAGCACGGGCTGGGTTAAAGAAATGGCCATGGATTCTGTGTGCGTGGGAGCCATTTTCAGAGACCTCAGTTGGGTCTCCCACGGGCTGTTTTCCATTCTATCGATTAACCGTGTATGGGAATGAAGTGAGGATTCATTTGGGGTCGTTTGTGCATCAGTGTGAAGGCTGAGATTGAGAGAAACAGTGAAGAACCATTTTCGGGGTTTTGGGGGGAAATCTCAGAGTTCAATTCCTACGGGTTTTGGGACCAATTCAGACACACAGAGAGCTTTCTGGGAGCAGCAGAAACATAACCGTGCACGAGATCAAGTGAATTGAGCAAGGATTGCTCAGGAGCTCAGGTACAAGTTCAGAGAAGAACCAATTGGAGGGAAAAATCGAATTTAATTCCTGAGGCGTGTTGAACGAAACCAAGGGCCGTGTTAGACTTCTGGGGTCACTACGAGCACAATCGTACAAAAATCGAAGGAGGAGGAGGACTGGTTGGCCGGGAACCTGAGTCTCAGTTTCAGAGGAAAACCAGTGTTGAGGACGACGACTTCCAGGTAACGCCGAGTTAAATTGTTTGTGCCATTGAGTTCGTCTAAGTCCCCTTAAGCTACTGGTGAAGTTAATTTGAAAATGGAGCTAGTTTGGGTGAGTTCCAAGCGTCGACTTGTTCGACTGTTCGAGCTTGAGTTGGGTCGATTTAGTGTTATTCGAGGTTAACCGTTAATACAGACCTAAAATTAATTTATTAGAGAAGATAATAGGATTGAAAACGGGAAGAATCGATTGAGAATTGAGGGTGAACTAATCGGGTTGAGCCGCGGGTATCAGACCCGTTTATCAGTCTATTCGGGTAAGGACGAAGGTACTGTAGCTTGGCGCGTGGCCTTCACGCGCAGCCACTTTGGGCGGCGCGTGACGGCGCGTGTGATGTTAACTCCGATCACGGTCAACATGAGATTTAATCCTTTCAGTTTAATTAATATTTTATCTTTAGAGTTCGAGTAGATCGGGAGTCATTCGGGATAATTTCGGGAGTCCGGAAGGTTAAGTCTCTAAGTTTAATTTCGCCGAAAAATCCGGAAAATTAGGGAAAAATCATACGAGCTATTTGAGGATGTTTGTAGCCCTTCTTGTACGTTTTTACAGGCACGGACACTTCCGAAGCTACGGAGGAGCGCACGGGACGCGATTGACGCGTCCTAAAACCGTGAGTGGACTTTTTGATTTCTAAACCGGGCATGCATGACTATTTTACTTATTTTACTTATTTATCTTATGGTTTTACATATGATTTTATGATGGTGATATGATATTTCGGTTCTACGTGTTTTCACGCTTTTCGAGATATTTATCGTATTTCACGCATTTCGAGGTTACGATTTTTGCTTGTGCATGAATGATGTTTTGATGAAGTATCTGGATATGATTATGCATGTTGCGGATTTATGATGTTTTGATTATAAGTGTGAAGTGATTTCGGGAATTGCATATTTTGGAATTTGCATGTGAATTCGGACATAAGTCCTGTTATGACGAGATATGATTTCAGAATGATGTTGGAAAACGGTTTATGATGAATCCTGGTTAATTGTGTTTTAAAAAAAATGGTTTTAGGTTTAAAGACCCAGTTGAATGTTGGATCTGGTTTTGGGTTTAAAGACCCGGTTTATTGATGACGGGGGCGGGCCCGAAAATTGGGTTTAAAGACCCGGAATGATATTAAAGACTCGTGAGTTTAAAGACTCGGTTATTGTGATACCCCCGAGGCCTATTGATCATGTTTTGAGTTTAAAGACTTGTTGATATCCCGGGAAGGCCTGATATTGAGTTTAAAGACTCGGATGGATCCAACGGCTTAATTGTGATTATTGACTTACTTTTTACTGTATTTGTGCAATTGATGTTTCAAAATGACGGTTTCTGGATTCTGGTAATATTTAATTGTTTTACATGTGTTTCGGGAAAAGAGTTTTCAAATGTTATTACACGATTTTCGAATATTTGGTTATGCATGTGTGTTGTAAAACTGGAAGGCGAACCCCAATTTCCTTAAACTGTTTTCTTTAAACCTTTGTTTCGGTCCACTCACACTTTGTTGTTTTAACTACCCTCCAGGTCGTGGTACAAGTTCGGGGGCTAGCGCCGAGGCAGAGACAGAGGCATAAAGTTTTCCGTTGCGGAGTAGTTAGTTCACAGAGTAGGATTTGTTCTTTAACCTGTTTTGTAATATTATGCTCTGTGAAACTGTGGACTTGACGTCCAGTCGGATGTATTTGTTTAATCTCCCTGGTCTGACAATGGGTGTGATGTAATATTATTTAGTTTTCCGGTCTTTTGGATTCGATTGTCAGACTGGAGCAGGATGCTTCCCGATTATCGAGGCGATAATCGGGGTGGATCCTGTCGATTGGTATCAGAGCCTAGGTTTACGATTTGTGTCTGGCACTCGGGTGTGCCTTGATTATTGTACTAACTTATGCCTATTTTCAGAAGAAGGACGATCGGCCATGCCTCCGCGACGCGACCCCCCCCCCCCCCCCCCCCGACCTGATAGTGATGCCGAGAGTGCTTTGATCGAGCGAGCCCAGCGTCTTGGGGCTACGGTGTTTAGTGGTGGAGCGGATCCCGAGGATGCTCATCGTTGGATTTCTCGATTCGAGCGGATTTTTGCTGTGATGCACTGTCCTCCTGAGGAGCGAGTTGTATTGGCTACCTTTTTACTTGATGGATCTGCTTATGAGTGGTGGTATACCCTGGAGTTGTCGGGATGGGATGCCCGTACAGTGACTTGGGAGACCTTTCGTGAACGGTTTCTGGATCAGTATTATCCCCGTTCATTCCGTGATGCTAGGGAGACCGAGTTTCTGCAGCTCCAGCAGGGGAGCATGTCGGTAACTGAGTATGAGCAGAAGTTTCAGATGCTAGCCCGTTTTGCTCCTACCTTTGTATCTACTGAGGCTGAGAAATGTCGTAGGTTTGAGCTTGGCCTACGGGGTGAGATACGGGCCACTGTGACGACCGGAGCTTTTACTACTCTCAGGGAGTTATCTGATGCCGCAGTGCGGGTTGAGGCCAGTCTCCCGACACGTCCACAGTACTCTGGTGGTGGACAACGTCGAGAGCGTTCATATCCTGGATTGTATGGTCAGAGAGCGCCGAAGAAAGGACGTTATGGTGGAGCCTCATCTGCAGGCAATGATCGTTATGGCAGGCCTGGTAACTATCAGAGTCCCGGATTCCGAGCGCCTAGGGCGCAGACTGCTCCGCAGGCGAGCACGACTCCGGTTGCTTCCACAGGACGGCAAAGTGGTGGTTTTGCTCGCGATGCTTCCAGTGTTATCTGTTTCTTCTGTGGCGAGCGGGGCCACTATCGGAGGGAGTGTCCATCTTTTCCACAGGGTGGTGGCGCAGGTCGGGGTGGAGCAGAGCAGGGACGGAGCACAGCTGCAGTTTCTGGAACCGGGAGTACTAGAGGAAGTGGTGCTGGAGCGGCTAATGGACAGAGGGGCCGGGGCCGTGGGCGAGCAGCTGGATCACAGGCCCGAGTTTTGCTATTACGCAGCAGGAGGCCAGGGCAGCACCTGGTGTGGTGACAGGTACACTCACGATCTTTGGGCATGATGTTTGTGCTTTAATTGATCCTGGAGCTACTCATTCATTTATATCACGGGACTGTGAATTGTTGGCGGGTAGAGAGGTGTCCGCTTTGGACTGTGACTTGGGTGTGAGTACACCCACGGGAGATGTATTTGTGGTAAATCAAGTGCTGCGGGAGTGTCCCGTAATGGTAGGTGACGTTGGGTTGGTAGCGGACTTGATACTCCTGGACTTGCACAACTTTGATGTCATTCTAGGGATGGATTGGTTGACGCTCCATCATGCTTCTATCGAATGTGTCGATAAGAAGGTTACCTTTTAGAGCCCGGGGTTATCGGAAACCACCTTTCAGGGAATTCAGCGAGCAACTCCTGTCGGAGTGATTTCCGCCCGGAAGGCAAGTAAGTTGTTGAGGAAAGGGTGCTAGGGATACTTAGCTCAAGTGATGGACTCATGAGCTACACCATTGAGGGTAGAGGATATACCGATAGTACGGGAGTTCCCGGATGTCTTTCCGGAGGATCTACCGGGATTGCCACCGCATCGAGATGTCGAGTTCACTATTGATCTAATTCCAGGTACGCAACCTATTTCTCAGGCTCCGTATCGTATGGCGCCAGCTGAGTTGAAAGAACTGAAGGCGCAGTTACAAGAATTACTTGAGATGGGATTTATTCGACCGAGTGTATCCCCCTGGGGAGCCCCGGTGTTGTTTGTGAAGAAAAAGGATGGGAGTTTGAGACTCTGCATTGATTACAGGCAATTGAATAAAGTAACAGTTAGGAACAAATACCCGTTGCCTCGGATCGATGATTTGTTCGATCAGCTGCGAGGAGCGCAGTACTTCTCCAAAATTGATCTTCGTTCTGGGTATCATCAGTTGCGAGTTAAGGATGAGGATGTACCCAAGACAGCCTTTAGGACCCGATATGGTCATTATGAGTTCCTTGTGATGCCGTATGGTTTGACCAACGCACCCGCAGCGTTTATGGATTTGATGAACCGAGTGTTGCAGCCATACTTGGATCACTTTGTTATCGTGTTCATTGACGATATCCTAGTCTACTCGAGGAGTGCGGAAGCGCACGAGGAGCACTTAAGGATGGTGCTGGGTACCTTGAGGGAAAACCAGTTGTATGCGAAGCTCAGCAAGTGTCAGTTTTGGTTGACGAGCGTGAGTTTCTTGGGGAATGTGATCTCAACTGACGGGATCAGTGTGGATTCTCAGAAAATTGAGGCAGTGGCGAAGTGGGAACAACCGAGGACCGTCACTGAAGTCAGAAGTTTCTTGGGTTTGGCTGGCTATTACAGGAGGTTTGTAGAGGGTTTCTCTACCATTGCTACCCCGTTGACACGACTGACGCGGAAGGGAGTCAAGTTTGTCTGGGATGACGATTGTGAGCGTAGTTTTCGGGAGCTAAAGGAAAGGTTGACATCTACTCTTATACTGACCCTTCCAGACGACAGTGGGGAATTCGAGGTGTACAGTGATGCATCCTTACAGGGTTTGGGATGTGTGCTAATGCAGCATGGGAAAGTGATTGCCTATGCTTCGCGCCAGTTGAAGCCGCATGAGCGCAATTATCCGACGCACGACTTGGAATTAGCTGCTGTTGTGCATGCTTTAAAAATTTGGAGACATCACTTGTATGGTGCGACTTGCAGAATGTTCACGGATCACAAAAGCCTGAAGTACTTGTTCACTCAGAGGGAGTTAAATGTGAGGCAACGACGGTGGCTAGAGCTAATTAAGGATTATGATTGCACGATTGAGTACCACCCGGGAAAAGCCAACGTGGTGGCTGATGCTCTAAGTCGGAAGTCAACGCATTCTGTAGCACACCTACGGACGGTTCATTTACCACTTTTGGTTGAACTCCGTAAGATTAGCATTGATTTAGGTTTGGATGGCCAAGGTGTCTTGCTGGCTAATTTTCATGTGAGACCACTTTTGATCGATCGGATCGTTGAGGCTCAATCTCAAGATCCTGTCTCATGTGTACTTCGGATTGAAGTGGAAGCCGGTGAGCGGCTAGATTTCACAGTCAGGGAGGATGGAGTTTTGCTAAAAGAAGGACGGTTGTGTGTGCCCGACGTTGAGGCACTGAAGAAGGAGATCTTGGACGAGGCTCATAGTTCGGCCTACGCGATGCATCCTGGTGGGACCAAGATGTATCGTACCTTGCGAGAACACTATTGGTGGCCGGGTATGAAACGGGAGATTGCCGAGTTTGTCAGCAGGTGTCTGATTTACCAGCAAGTGAAGGCTGAGAGACAACGACCTTATGGAGCCTTGCAACCACTACCTATCCCGGAATGGAAATGGGATCACTTAACGATGGATTTTGTGTTTGGACTTCCTAGGACACCCAGTGGTCACGATGGAGTTTGGGTGATTGTGGACAGGCTTACGAAATCAGCTCATTTCTTGCCGGTGCGAGAGAACTTCAGGATGTCACAGTTGGCTTAGTTGTTTATTGATGAAATCATCCGGTTGCACGGTACTCCGGAATCAATAGTTTCTGACAGAGGCCCGAGGTTTGCTTCTCGGTTTTGGAAAATTCTACAGGAAGCCTTTGGGACGAAACTCGGTTTCAGTACTGCATTTCATTCTCAGACTGACGGCCAGTCTGAGCGGACCATCCAGATATTGAAGGATATGATGCGAGCTTGCGTTCTGCAATTTCAGGACACTTGGGAATCACACCTAGCCCTGATGGAATTTGCCTGCAATAACAGCTATCAGGCGAGCATTGGGATGGCTCCGTACGAAGCCTTGTACGGACGAGAGTGTAGAACCCCGTTGTGTTGGACGGATGTGGGTGAAAGGAAACTAACTAAATCCGAGTTGGTGGAATTGACAACCGAGAAGGTCAAACTCATCAGAGATCGGCTCAAGGCAGCCCAAGACAGACAAAAGAGCTATGTGGACCATCGGATTAGAGATCTTGAGTTTGCGGTCGGAGATCGGGTATTTCTGAAACTGTCCCCTTGGAAGGGTGTGGTGAGATTCGGCAGGCGAGGGAAGTTGAGCCCTCGTTATATCGGACTGTATGAGATTACCGAGAGGATTGGCCGGGTGGCCTACAGGTTAGCACTACCGCCAGAACTTTTGAGGGTCCACGATGTCTTTCATGTGTCGATGTTGCGGAAATATGTGTTTGACTCATCTCATGTACTGGAGGAACAACCCATTGAACTCCGAGAAGACTTGAGCTTTGAGGAACAGCCGGTGCAGATTTTGGACAGGAAGGATAAGGTGCTACGTCGGAAGACCGTTCCTCTGGTAAAGGTTCTTTGGAGGAACCAGGATGTGGAGGAAGCCACATGGGAACCCGAGGCGCAGATGCGAGAACAGTTCCCCTACTTGTTTCCTTGAAATTTCGGGACGAAATTTCTTAAGGGGGGGAGATTGTAACGCCCCGGACATTCTGAAAATATAATATTGTAAAATATTGAATAAAATGACGTTTTTATCCCTGTGATTCGTGTGGTCAATTTGTTGACTTTTTGATTAGGAGGTCAAACGGACGTTGAACGATGACCGTGATGCAGTTCGGGACGTCACGAGTTCATAGACAGGTGGCACGTCCGATTCGGACGCTCGAGGCGAAAGTTATGATGTTCGGAAGTTCAGGGGCATTATCGTAATTTGGACGTTATATGGGAAAAAGTTGACTTTTTGTTTGACAATTGGTTTTCACATGATTCTAAGACCGTTAGGTTCGTCTCGAGGTCCCGAGTACAACGACAGGCGGCACGCTTGAAACGGACATCGGGTGACCGAGTTACGGGTCACGGATGTTGGAGGGCATTTTGGTCTTTTTACACGGGGTACTGTTCACCACCGTGGAAAACAGAGTGCACGGCCATGGTGTCTTGTGCGTGCAATTGTTTATGGCCTAGTGGATTGATCAGATGCATTGTTTAAGTTAATTGAGGCAGTGGGGGACATTGGTGAACGGACTGAGGCCACACAGAGCACGGACTGGGTTAAAGAAATGGCCATGGCTTCTGTGTGCGTGGGAGACATTTTCAGAGACCTCAGTTGGGTCTCCCACGGGCTGTTTTCCATTCTATCGATTAACCGTGTATGGGAATGAAGTGAGGATTCATTTGGGGTCGTTTGTGCATCAGTGTGAAGGCTGAGATTGAGAGAAATAGTGAAGAATCATTTTCGGGTTTTTGGGGGGAAATCTCAGAGTTCAATTCCTACGAGTTTTGGGACCAATTCAGACACACAGAGAGCTTTCTAGGAGCAGCAGAAACATAACCGTGCACGAGATCAAGTGAATTGAGCAAGGATTGCTCAGGAGCTCAGGTACCAGCTCAGAGAAGAACCAGTTGGAGGGAAAAATCGAATTTAATTCCCGAGGCGTGTTGAACGAAACCAAGGGCCGTGTTAGACTTCTGGGGTCACTACGAGCACAACCGTGCAAAAATCGAAGGAGGAGGAGGACTGGTTGGCCGGGAACCTGAGTCTCAGTTTCAGAGGAAAATAAGTGTTGAGGACGACGACTTCCAGGTAACGGCGAGTTAAATTGTTTGTGCCATTGAGTTCGTCTAAGTCCCCTTAAGCTACTGGTGAAGTTAATTTGAAAATGGAGCTAGTTTGGGTGAGTTCCAGGCGTCGACTTGTTCGACTGTTCGAGCTTGAGTTGGGTCGATTTAGTGTTAGTCGAGGTTAACCGTTAATGCAGACCTAAAATTAATTGATTAGAGAAGATAATAGGATTGAAAACGGGAAGAATCGATTGAGAATTGAGGGTGAACTAATCGGGTTGAGCCGCGGGTATCAGACCCGTTTATCAGTCTATTCGGGTAAGGACAAAGGTACTGTAGCTTGGCGCGTGGCCTTCACGCGCAGCCACTTTGGGCGGCGCGTGACGGCGCGTGTGATGTTAACTCCGATCACGGTCAACATGAGATTTAATCCTTTCAGTTTAATTAATATTTTATCTTTAGAGTTCGAGTGGATCGGGAGTCATTCGGGATAATTTCGGGAGTCCGGAAGGTTAAGTCTTTAAGTTTAATTTCGCCGAAAAATCCGGAAAATTAGGGAAAAATCATACGAGCTCTTTGAGGATGTTTGTAACCCTTCTTGTACGTTTTTACAGGCCCGGACACTTCCGAAGCTACGGAGGAGCGCGCGGGACGCGATTGACGCGTCCTAAAACCGTGAGTGGACTTTTTGATTTCTAAATCGGGCATGCATGACTATTTTACTTATTTATCTTATGGTTTTACATATGATTTTATGATGGTGATATGATATTTCGGTTCTACGTGTTTTCACGCTTTTCGAGATATTTATCGTATTTCACGCATTTCGAGGTTACGATTTTTGCTTGTGCATGAATGATGTTTTGATGAAGTATCTGGATATGATTATGCATGTTGCGGATTTATGATGTTTTGATTATAAGTGTGAAGTGATTTCGGGAATTGCATATTTTGGAATTTGCATGTGAATTCGGACATAAGTCCTGTTATGACGAGATATGATTTCAGAATGATGTTGGAAAACGGTTTATGATGAATCCTGGTTAATTGTGTTTAAAAAAAATGGTTTTAGGTTTAAAGACCCAGTTGAATGTTGGATCTGGTTTTGGGTTTAAAGACCCGGTTTATTGATGACGGGGGCGGGCCCGAAAATTGGGTTTAAAGACCCGGAATGAGTTTAAAGACTCGTGAGTTGAAAGACTCGGTTATTGTGATACCCCCGAGGCCTATTGATCATGTTTTGAGTTTAAAGACTCGTTGATATCCCGGGAAGGCCTAATATTGAGTTTAAAGACTCGAATGGATCCAACGGCTTAATTATGATTATTGACTTACTTTTTACTGTATTTGTGCAATTGATGTTTCAAAATGACGGTTTCTGGATTCTGGTAATATTTAATTGTTTTACATGTGTTTCGGGAAAAGAGTTTTCAAATGTTATTACACGATTTTCGAATATTTGGTTATGCATGCGTGTTGTAAAACTGGAAGGCGAACCCCGATTTCCTTAAACTGTTTTCTGTAAACCTTTGTTTCGGTCCACTCACACTTTGTTGTTTTAACTACCCTCCAGGTCGTGGTACAAGTTCGGGGGCTAGCGCCGAGGCAGAGACAGAGGCATAAAGTTTTCCGTTGCGGAGTAGTTAGTTCACAGAGTAGGATTTGTTCTTTAACCTGTTTTGTAATATTATGCTCTGTGAAACTGTGGACTTGACGTCCAGTCGGATGTATTTGTTTAATCTCTCTGGTCTGACAATGGGTGTGATGTAATATTATTTAATTTTCTGGTCTTTTGGATTCGATTGTCAGACGGGAGCAGGATGCTTCCCGGTTATCGAGGCGATAATCGGGGTGGGTCATGTCATCCAAGGCCAACCCACTTACGTCTACTGAGACGTACCATTCATGAGTGAAAATTCACGTCGGTCACCTAGCTCGACCTTCATCCTGATGGTGTAAATTTTCAGATCCTGAAACAGTGCTATAATCACCTGGTCAAACAATAGGGGTCTCATGTGAAACTGGAAAATCAAACTCCATGTTCATCTACTCCTAGCACAAGCCCCCATTCCAGAGTTCCAATACCAAAGGTAGATGAAAGGTACAAATAAGGGATAACGAGCCTGCAACGTCCTACTCGAGGCATCGACCACTACCATTACCTTTCTCGGATGATATTCAAAAGTACGGTGGTAGTCTTTTATTCAACTCCAACCATCTCCTTTTCCTCGGGTTCAACTCCCTCTAAGTAAACCAATACATAAGGCTCTGGTGATCTGCGAAGATCCTGCTCGTCTCCTCAGAGAGCATGCACCACTGCAGCTAGCTCCAAGCCACGGGTATGGTATTTCATCTCAAGATATCTCAACTACCTAGATGTGTAAGCCATAACCTTTATGTGAAGCATAAGTGCTCAAACCAACCAATTTGACTTCCTCATGAGTCAACCATATCAACAGGCTGCAATCACGGAGAAATCCTCCACTAAAAGTCTGTAACACTTATCCAATCCGTGAAAGCTCCAGGTCTAGGTCACCGTGATTAGTTGATGCCAATCCAAAACCACCTCGGTCCTCCGAGGATCCATACTAGTCTTCTCAACAGAAAAAATATGACCCATAATACCAACACGGGTCCACCAAAACTGATACTCACTCAACTTGGTATATAACTGCTTCTTCTGAGGGTATTCAATACTAGGCTTCGGTATTCCATATGTGCCTTTGCACTCCTTGAACATGTCAATATATTATCAATAACCCAATTTTCAAAAAGATCCAAACACTTTTGGAAGACTTAGTGCATCAAGTCCATCAATGTCGCTGGGGCGTTAGCCAACCTAAATGGCACGATCCAAAACTCATACTACCTATACCGAGTCCGAAAGCGGCTCTAGGAACATTCAATTCCTTGATCCTCAACTTTCTTGATCCTCAACTAATGACGTCTAAGTTCATCCAACGCGGATGTGAATACAAATTCATACTGCACACATCAATGTCATGCAACACCAAGTACCCTCTGCTCCTCAACTCAATCAAACTTGGGTATTAAGCTCTTAATTGACCTTCGGAATCGAGAGAAGTCGCAACCATGTTGCAAGCATACCCAGAAGTCCTTGCCCTAGCAGCAGAAAATGAGAAATCTCCTTCACCAACCGATAATATTTGTGGGTAGCTACTGTAGTGATCCATTCTATTTCTCATGGTCGGAGTTCTCCTCAGACAAGCTTATACATCCATGAAACCTGGAAGTGATGAACAAATAAGGAAATTTCACTAAGAGCTTCCACGATAAGGATTACTTGTTCCGCACTATTACCTCGTTTAGCTATTAATAGTCAATCCAAAGTCTTAGGGTTCCATAGATCCTTCGCACAACTAGCATTGGGGTTCCCCTCAGACTACATACTAGTCGAATGAACCCTAAATCTACTAAAACCTGTAGTTGAACCATCCATTCTCTCAACTCCATCAGTACCATCCGGTACGATGGTTGCATAATAGGTTGAGTACCCGGAAGAAGTTCAATCATAACTCAACCTCCATCTGAGATGGCAACCTCGTAAAATTCACTGGAAAACGTCTAAAAATTCCCGCACAATCAATATCTTCCCCGAGCTCACTAAGCCATCCAGGGACATCATAACATGTGTCAAGTATCCATGATTGACAGGACCCATCCCAATCCCCCCGGGATTAGTGCGGGATGACCCTGCTCCCGTCTGACACGAAGTCAGACAAGGGATCTTTCCTACCTTTGCCCTCCCGGGCTATCAGAGTACGCCAGGATCCGGAGGAGGCATGTGATATCTCGGTCTCTGCTACAGTCCACATCCGATGTCAACTTGAAGGGCAGTCAAAACATTAAAAACTGTGAGTGGACAAAACAAAGAGTTTATAAAAACATTTCATAAGACATTTGTACCCTCCACTAAAAAGCATGCATGCATTCGAAAACCATTTATCCAAAACAAACCATATGTGGGACTAAGCCCAAAGCAGATATAAACCAAGGTCGAAAGGACCACAATGAAAACGACCATACGGGCCATTGCCCAAATCCATACGGGACTCGGCCCCAAGCCATAAAGAAACCAAGTACACGAGCCACTGCTCAAATCCTGTGCACACCACATATCATATATCATATATACATATAAGTCACACAGCCAATCCTGTCACGGTATCCAAAGCTACGCGCGTGCTACCCGGGTCTCAATCCGAGTCATCTCAAAGTCAAGGTCAATGTCCGCAGACCACTGATCCTACTCGAGGTAATAGTAACCATAGCCTTCCTGAGAGTAAGGAACCCAACTGGGGGGTGACTCCACTCAGTCAGTGCTCCGTGACTACTCCGGGGTCCACCCAGGCCAACGACCCTCCCCGGAGGAGATAATAGAAGTAAAGGAAGGTAGATGAACATATATATACATAACATAAACATTCATGGCCGGTTCCCCTGAACCGTCATGATCCATAATATCTATAATCAGGTAACATGTCAGTTCCCATAAACCGTCATGTACCGTAATAACATAACCAGGTAACATGCCGGTTCCCATAAACCGTCATGTACCGTAATAACATAACCAGGTAACATGCCGGTTCCCATAAACCGTCATGTACCGTAATAACCAACAAGGGTTCATGCCGGTTCCCATAAACCGTCATGAACCTGGGAATCCATTTAAGGTTTCCTGACCTGAAATCAAAACCGTAAAGTGACTGGGTCTCGTGCCCGAACATAGGACATCAGTTGGGCACCGTGCCCGGAATCTGAGGTCATATGCCCGAGACAAAACCAAATGGGTCTCATACCCGAATTTATCCTTTTGAAATCCAAATCCAGTTCATTTAAATCAATAAAGAAATACAGACCCGTATAAGCACCGTATAAGGCCGAAACCTCGAAATACGTGCTTATACGTAACCACATACAAATGCACCCATGGCATTACAAACAAGCATTTAAAATATATAATAAACATTTATGCATGCACCAATTTAGAAAACAAGGTCCACTCACAGACCGTCCGAAGCCGCGCCTCGATACGCGTGCCATACGGCTCCCCGAGCTGATCACCGTCACCGGGACTTCCAAACCTGTCCAAATTAATTTAGAGGGTTACTAACTACTTAATTAACCTCCTACCAAAGCCCCGTAATTTTCCCGTATTTTTAGCTATTTTTAATCCCAAACCTAAACCTTTCCGATGCCCCAAAACATATCGAGACGGTGTCCGATCGACACGAAACCAGTCCCAAAATGTTCGTTACATCGAATAGAAGATTTCGTATGTTGGAACCTTCCTCAGATTCCCTGCCACGCGCCCTCACGCGCCGCCTGAAGTGGCTGCGCGTGGGCTTCACGCGCCTGCTACAGTACCTGCTGACGTCATCGGTGACGTCAGCATGACGTCATCTGACAGCTGTCAGGTCTGACATGTCAGACTCTGACAGGTGCCACGTGTCATGCTCCCATTGGTCCGCGTCACTGTGCTGTCAGTGCCAAGTGGCAGTCTGACATGTGCCACGTGTCATCACGGCACTGGTCCACGTCAGTGCCACGTGTCAGCCCCTGATTGGGCCACGTCACTAACATGTCAGTGCTGACTGTGCACTGACATGTGACACGTGTTGCACTCCTATTGGCCCATTTTCTGACATGTCAGCTGACATTGTCAGATCTGACAATGCTGACGTCATCCCTGACATGATGACGTCCGCAGGATGACGTCACCTGTCATCCCCTACATCGGTCAGACCGGTCCGAACCGGTCCGGTCCGGTTTTTCCTGCAACTTGGACCGGCGTAACCGGTCCAGGTCTCCGTCTCCCTCATTTTCGGTCCGTTTGCTTCCATTCCAACTCCTAAATTCCTATTTCTTCATTTCCTATCAATCCTAATTAACTAAACAACCTAAAACCTACGAAATCTGACCGGTCCAATTTTGAACCTCACGGTTCAATTTTTCCGAAACCTCCCAGGGCTTCCCCGACGTCCAACCTTCATCCAAACCTTCCTAAAACAATCCTAGGAACCTATTTACTTCAACCCAAACATCCAAAGAAGCCCCTAATAATTAGAAATCGAAAATGGATTAAAATGGGCAAAACCGATTACCTCGCGGGTTGGCCACCACCGCCGTCCACGGCGGCGCTCCCTGGGCCGGCCACTGCATCCAGCCGCCTCCCCAGTCTCTGGTCTCAGTCCTGGTCGAAATGGATGGGTTTTGGGGTTGCACGGGAATGAGAGAAATGGTGAGATCGGGTGGGTTTTGGGTGTGTGTTTGAAATGGAGAAAATGGATTGGTTTGCACGGTGCATGAAGGAAATATGGTGTCCATTGGATGGGTGACACTTGTCACTCATCCATTGGCATCAGGACAAATATCTGGGCCCACTAGAGACAAAACTGCACTTTTTGTCTCGTAAAACGTGCCATCATGAATAGTAACTGGGAACTTCCGTGAACCGTAACTTCGCCGTCGAACGTCCGAATTCGACGTGCCGCATGTCTACGGATTCGTATCGTCCTTATCTACGTAACGGTCTTCGGTCCTCGGCCATCGGACCTCCCGGTCAAAAAGTCAACGTTTTGACCCCTTTTAACCAAAATTACCAAAATGCCCCTAAACTTCCGAACGTCATAACTTCCTCCCCGAACGTCGGAATTGAACGTGCCACCTGTCTATGAACTCGTGACGTCACGAACTACATAACGGTCATCGGTCAAAGTCTATTTGACCACCCGATTGAAAAGTCAACATTTTGCCACCACCAGGGGCAAAACGGTCATTTCGCATCGTTAGTCCGATTTAGCCTAACTAATCATCGATTAACCTCACTAATCGTGATTAGTCACTAATCTAATCATGGAATTTGGGACGGGTCGTTACAATCATAACCACTCCATAATAACTTCTCGGCTTCCAATCCGTAACTTCTGAAGGAAGTATCCTCTGATCCCCACAAAAGACAAACCTTGGCAAGTCGGGACTACCAAAGATGATGGTTCCTCAAACACTCGATGGCGGCAGGATGGTAGTCCACTAATCCATCACAAAAATCACGTCAAAGTCATAATTATCCCAGGGAATCAAGTATGCCTTAAGGTCAAAACCTTCTACCCAAATCAAATGGTCTCAAATCACTGAACTAGCACTTAGCATATTATCGATCAGAGTACTGATGCTCGTGTCCCAACCTAGGGGGATCAACTCTCAATTAACAAGAGTGTAAGTCTTCTAGAAATAAAAATTATGTGGGTCCATAATTCTTCATCAACACTCATGCCATCCGACCAAAGATAGATAGGGTACCTGTCTCCACTCCAGGTATAACACGTGCCTCTAGAACTCCAACAAGTGACAAGACCCATCCTGATCCCCCGAGGACCACCCTAGAATGCTCCTTTTTAACGACCCGACCCAGAAATTAGGGTTAAGATGGTGATTAGTGAAGTATTAGTGAGCTTAATTGGTGGTTAGTTGGTTACTTTTGGTCGGTTAGGGTAGAATGACGATTTTGCCCCTAGGTAGGGTAAAAAGTTGACTTTTAGTTCGGGCGGTCAATTGGACATTAACCGATGACCGTGACGTAGTTTGGGACGTTACGAGTCCGTAGACAGGTGGCACGCCCGATTCCGACATCCGAGGAGGAAGTTATGATGTTCGAAAGGTTGAGGGCATTACCGTAATTTGGTTAAAATAGGGGGAAAAGTTGACTTTTTGTATGATCGGGTTTTGACACGTTGACTTAGGACAGTTATGTAGAGCTCGTCGTCCTGTGTTCAACGACAGGTGGCACGTGTTCATTGGAGTTAGGATGTGTAAGTTATGGGTCTAAAACGGTAAGGGCAAAATGGTAATTTTTCATTTAAAAAGAAGGGCATTTTGGTCTTTTTCACTTTGGGTTTGGTGCAGCCGGATTGGGACAAGTGGACAGGGGAGATTGAGATTTTTGTGTGAGGCTTGAGGAGATTGTGACACGTGGAAGAGAACTAGAGGGTTCTAGGTGGTTACAATGGACACGAGTATAACTTGGTTGTTTTCAACCGTGCATTTTGGTTTGAGAAACAGAAAACAGAGAGGTGAGGCGGTGAGGATTGTGATCGATTCTGTGCGTGTGTGAGAGTTTTGTGAGTTGTGAGAGTGACAGAGAGAAGAGAGGAAGCTGGTGACTGGGTTTGGGAGTGAAATCGTGCAAGGAACACGGCGGTCGGAGGGTTTGATTTTCGGGGAAAACAGAGAGGGCTGTGGGAAATTGGTGGTGGTTGTGCCGTGTGTTGGTTCAATCCAAGCTGAGAAGGAGCTAGGATGATTGCAGGGGACTCAGTGGACACCGTGGTACACGGCGGTGCGAGCGACGGAGGACGAATCGCAGGTAATCCCAAATCCCCTATTTTCCCGTTTTGTTCATTTCGAAAGTCGTGGATTTTGGGTTAGAGTCGAGGGCTTTGGTGAGTGGTGTGAGACTCAGGAGGGTCCTAGGAGTCGTCTAGGGTGGTTTCCGTGACGGGGGAATGTCTGGGTGGCAGGAACCCGAAACAGGGGTATCAGACAGTTTTGTTTCGAGGTTGAATACGACGTGTTTAGGGCTTTGATTTATAGATTTTAGGACGGGAAATGATTGCTGGGAATTGGACGAAGCTTTTGGGATTGGAATGGTTGAAAATGATAGAGGAATGACAGAGAACCGGGTGCTCCGGTTCAGACCGGTTCACCCAAGGAAGACGATGATGAACAGTGTCTGGGTGCAGGCGCGTGAGGCCCACGCGCAGCCACTTTGGGCGGCGCGTGGGGGCACGTATGGCGGTTTCCGGTGAGGAGTCCAACTGAGTTTTTGTTCTAAATGTCTTAACAAATCCAATGGAATAGGTTTCGGGTTATTCGGACGTTGTTCCGGGTTAGTTCGGCGGGGTCGAAGGTCTAGGGTCTCGTTTAAAGTACGCTTAGAAGTTCGGGAAAGTTATGGGATTAGAATGGGACTTTTGTGAAGTAGTTAGTAACCTCGTTATGAAATTTGGACAGGTTCGGTAAAGCCGAGGGTAGCGGAATGGCCGGGAACGGCGTAAGTGCGTGCGTATCAAGGCGACGATGGAATGGTCTATGAGTGGACTTTGCGAGGAAATGACGGTTTTTCACGTTTTACGAGGTTTTGATAAATATCGTGATTTGACCCTGGTTTATGATTTGATTTCGGAATTTGAAATACGATTTGGTTTCAAAGGAAATAAAAGGATTTTGGAAAAGTGTTATCGGGCTTGAAGCCCAGTTCAAAAGTGGCTTTCGGAAATGGATTTTTGGGTTTGGGTTCGAAATGGTTATTCCCGATGCCGGCTTACGGAATGATGGTTTCAGACTCGGATATGTAAAAGAGATGGATATGATTCTGGATTTAGATTCGAAATGACGATTCTAGATGCCGGAAGGGCTTCAGACCAGTGATTTCGAATTCGGGTTTGGATATGGAATTAGAAATGGTTTTCAAATGGATTGGATTTGCTGGATCTGGTTATTGGGTTTAAAGACCCGGATATTGTGATCGACGGGGGACGGGCCCAGATTGGGTTTAAAGACCCGGATTGAGTTTAAAGACTCGAGAGTTTAAAGACTCGGATATATTGATATTTCCCCCGTAGGCCTGTTGAGTTTAAAGACTCGGGAGTTTAAAGACTTGGATATTATTGAGGCCTGTATTGAGTTTAAAGACTCGGATAGATCCAGCAGGTTCGATGGTTGAGAATGTGGTTTCCAATGTGTTTTGGATTTCATTGAGACTTGATGATAATGGTTTTTTGATGGTTTTGGGCGGAGGCCCGGGATCTGGATAAAGGAAAATGTGTTTGGTTTTTCGTACGTGGTTTACGATATGAAATTGATATGGATGCATTGGTTTTTCAAACGGAGGGTATAAATGTATGTGTTTTATGATAATTGCTTTTGAACTTAAACCTTTATTTTTGTCCACTCACAGTTTTTTCATGTTTTCGATACCCTCCAGGTTGCTGCAGTGCGGGCTGTTGGTCGAGAGAGTTGGAGACATCACACGCACAACCCACCGTAGACTCTGCGCACTCTGGGAAGTTCGAAGGTTGTTGAGGTAGTCGGATCAGAACTCCCTTGTCCGACTTACGTATCACACGGAGGTTAGATGATTATTTGGCCCTTGTGTCATGCTCAAGTTAGACGGGAGCGGGGTTTAGCCCTTAATTCTGGAGGATTAGGGGTGGGCCCTGACATCCTTGCTCCCGTTTGACAATTACCCTAGAGTGTCGAAAATACCCTTAACAAGATTAATTTTTTTACAAATAAAACCAGTTCAAGTTCTACATTATCAGGCCAGGGATAAATATTTTACACGAAAGTGAGCACATATGTCAGGTTAGAAGATGGTGCTCAACCTACCAAAATGGGTGTACAGGTGCGCAACGTAAATATCTATGCCTCGGCCTCTGCATCAGTACCTTCCTCAGTGTCACGGCTTGAAGGGGTCAAGAAAACATTTAAAGAGTGAATAGACCGAAAATAAAACATATTTCCAAAACCATTTAAGGAAACAAATAAAGGGTTTTCCCCCTCCGTTTTCTAACATGCATGCATTCAAGTCAAATCATAAGGAAGCAATATAACTTAATATCAAACAAGATATGTGACATAGTAATAATACACAGTATATCCAATCACCGCCTGACATCCCAGATGTCATAATGTCATGATCCTAAGGCTATGTGTGCCACTCGGAGTCTCAATTCCAAGTCTTCCCTAGGATCCACCAGTGTCCAGGTGATATCACCAGACACTATCCTGGGTGATATCCATATCTCGCAATCCTGATCCTTGGCCTCTCCTCGGAACGGCTTCTCTCAGGCAATGCACCGTGACTACTCCAAGTTACTAAGAGACGTCTGGAGGAGACACTAACCAATAAGGATGGTACATACAGTGTATTAGTAAAACCGGTGAAAATCTAGTTTAAACAAATTCTCAAAATCCCCGTTTGACTCCAAAACTAGTTAATATATATAATCCAGACGGGTCTCAAGCCCAAAACCTCGTAATACGTAAAATAGCCCATGATCGACATTTAAAATCGGTAAGACCATCAATGAATGATACAAATTAGTCCAATTCAAATCATATAATAAGCAGTTAAAAAACAGTTATGCATGCATTCATTTTAGAAACCAAAGGTCCACTCACACAAGGTCCTTGTTGTGCTACCGAACTGCACTGTAACTGCCCCGAAGTTAAATCACAATCTTCGGATCTGTCCAAATCCAAAGGTCGTTAAGGGACTTTACAAGTTCATACTCAAAACCCTCAAAAATTTCGATACCAGGAACGCATCTCGAACGCGCATCCCAAAGCTTTAAACCCTTAAATGACATATCAAACGATCTCGAATCGACCCGAAACCCCCAAAATTAGATCCGAATCGTCGAAACCTTTAAAATGGGACTGGTCTCACCTCAAGATACATGCCCATGTTGACAGGACCCATCCCAATCCCCCCGGGATTACCGTGGAATGTGCCCTGCTCCCGTCCAACAAGGGGTGTCAGACAAGGGATAACTAAGAGCCACTGCCCAACGGGGCATCCAGAGTGCGCAAGGATCGATGGAGGAGGTGTGCAATGTCCCAGTCCCTGCTGCAATCGCATCCGTGATCAACCTGAAGGGCATTAAAACCAAAAGCTGTGAGTGGACAAAACCAATAAGTTTACCCAAATACATTTATAAGACATTTATGCCCTCCAATAAAAACGTATGCATGCCACAAAAACCAGTAACCAAAACGTTTGCTCAACCGAGCCATTAGGGCCTTTGCCCAAAACCGTTAACCAAAAACCAAGTGTGGGCACTCAGCCCAAAACTGTGGAATACCACCACCATACATATACGACCATGTGGGTCACCACCCACGACCATAAATGAACATCAATTCATTAAAATCACACAATCATAAATCCACCTGGAAAGCCATTTCATTAATTCGTATTTTACCATTACCATCACCAGCATCCCTGATGCTAGACGTCCCTGACGTCATGTCTCACGGTTTCACAAGCTACGCGTGCTGCCTGGGGTCTCTCCGGGTCCATATATCTGACATCCCTGATGTCTGACGTCCCAAACGTCAATCATAGCAATCCTGCTCCTGAGTCATCATACGGTCCGGCTGCTCCGTATGGTGACCCTTCACAGGCAATGCACCGTGACTTCCCCAGTGTCCCAGACATCTGGAGGAGACCATCATATATCCATGTGTACAGATGGTATATGGAAAAACAGTTTTATTAACTCATTTCACAACATCACAATGGGCCCTGCCCGAATTTTCCATAAAACAACACATTTCCATTTAGGGTCCCTGACCCGAAACCACATTTATTAAATATAGGGCCCCTGACCCGAAATCATCATTTTAATCCAACTGGGCCCCATGCTCGATAACATAACTCAAATGGGTCTCAGCCCGATTTCATACCAACTGGGCCCCTGGCCCGATTTCATTAACCAACTGGGCCCCCGGCCCGATTCTCAAATGGACTCCAAGTCCGAAATTTCCAAAACAAGTGGGCATCAAGCCCGAGTTCATCTTTCCAATATAAAAACCATTTTATCATAATATTTATTTAACCACAAGCATGCAAAACCACAAATAAACCGTTAATCCCGATACACGTGAAATACGGAAAACACCTCGAAATACGTGCAACATACCCAAAATCAATGCTCACAAATACCATCATAGAAATCATGTATATAAACCATATAACACATTTAAGCATGCATAGGATTTATAAAACCAAAGTGCACTCACAGACCGTTTTAACGGTATGCCTCGATACGCGTGCCACCGGCCCTCCCGGGCCACACCACTATCACCGGGACTCCCAATCCTGTCCAAATCACATTAGAGGGTCACTAACCTCATCATTAACATCCTATCAAAGTTCCGTAATTTTCCCGAATTTTTACTTATTTTTAAACTTAATTTAAAACCTTCGGATATCCCGAACAATATCGAGATGGTGTCCGATCGACACGAAACCAATTCCAAAATGTTCGTTACATTAAATAGGACAGAAGTCATGTTGACCTCACCTCGAGATTCATGCCCACGCGCCGTCACGCGCCGCCGTGAGTGGCTGCGCGTGAAACTCACGCGCCTGCTACAGTGTCACTAGCCCAACCCGTTTGTCTCGTAAACGGGTCCAATTCACCCGCGACACAACCCGGTTCAATGTCCATCAATTCAGCCTTAATTCCTTCAATTAATCATTCAGTTAGTTTCGTTTTAAGTCCAATTACAAGTCTGTAAACTCAATTACACAAATCCTTACCCAGATTCCCACGATTCGATGATGAACACCAAGAACACTCCGAACACTGTTCATTCAAGGAATTCCGTCAATGGCTGCAGGTTTCATCCAATTGATGCATCCAGAAGCATCAATGGACCATGAGGAACAATTCCCCCACATCAATTGCATCAAACCTGTGCCCAATCGTCACGACTCAAGCTCGAGCACCGTCACTGTTCAACAATGGAGTTCTGTCAACCACAGCCGTTTTCATTCAATTGATGAACCCAGAAGCATCGTGGGATCATGAGAAGTAGTTTCCCCACCTCAATTCCGTCCATCGAAGCCTCCAACTCCACGACTCAAGCTCGAAGTTCCTCCTCTGTCACCAAGTGTGATCAGAGCCAATTGGTGGCCAAATCCCTTCGTTCCTTCGACAAAACTGATCGTGGCACTCCCAGGAAGCTGAAGGTAATCTCCAATTTGATCCTCACGGCTCAATTCCCAGTATTCGAATTTTCCCCCCAATTTTCACGAAATCCAAAATCCAAAATTCAACCCACACTCAAACCCTCGTGTTTCCCAGTTAATTCAAACATCTTAGTCTCTCATTTTTCTCTCAGGAACGGCAGAGAGAGGGAGCCAATTCTCCCAATCTGATTCCCCCAATTTCCGAACATCATAACTTTCTCTACGAATGTCGGAATCGAACGTGCCACCTGTCTATGAACTCGTGACGTCCCGAACTACGTCACGGTCATCGGTCAAAGTCCATTTGACCGCCCGATCAAAAAGTCAACATTTTGCCCATGACCAGGGGCAAAACGGTCATTTTGCACAATTTGTCCGATTCCGCCCTACTAACCACTGTTCAACCTCACTAATCGAGATTAGTCACTAAACTAATCCCGGAATTCGGGACGGGTCGTTACAATTTTCCCTCCTTAATAAATTTCGTCCTCGAAATTCCAACCGATCTAATCTCAACGTACTTCCCTCCTTAATAAGTTTCGCTCTCGAAATTCGACTATCCTGATTCCACAAACACCCCGCGGAAAGTGGAATCGACCACGCAACACGTGTACACCCGTACACCAACTACTTAGACAAAACTTGTCTACACCCAAACGTACCACTAGTACTCAAAACGCAATGACTACATTCGACCCCGTCGAATGACTGAAACTACTTGTTTCGAATTTGACACCACTTGTCAAATCGACCCTCTCGTTGACGCAACAACTCGACGGTTTCTCTCCCACTCCCACTAGGAGTCAGCTGACCCCACTCAACAATCTATGTTGACATATCCTGACAATCTGTCACCACACAGTTGTTGTCAGTCGAAAACTGACACTAGACTCACTCGTGGCTACACATGCCACCAACATACTTAACTTAGTAAACATTTACCGACCTTTCACACGATCTGTGTGTAATTAGACTCATCGGAAATACCATGACCCATTGCATAGTAATGTCCGGTCCACAACCAATCCCATGGTATCGGAACCAATCCGACTACCAACACGTTCACCGACACACCTCGGGTATATCCCGTATACCGTAACTAGACATCTCAAGTCTACAAGGTGTTGTACCCCGAGCCATGTACGAAGTACACACATCTACCTAATAACCAGACTACAGCCACCTAGGTCATAGCCGAACGCGTTCCAATAATGGAGTACGTTTGCCCAATCCAGCATGAGACAAATCGAAACTCCACCCAACATCTAGTTCCAATTCCGAATCCAAATCTGCAATTTCGTAAGAAATCCCGGATCCAAACTCAGACATCACATTTTTAACTTATATCCAAATCCGAATCCGAAATCATTATTCCGTAAGCTAGCATTTGGAATAACCATTCCGTACCCAAATCCGGAAATATACTTTCAAGTTCCAAAATCGAATCCTGAATCGTCACCCAGAAATTCGATTCCAAATCCCGAAATCTCGTTCACATTTACCAAGACACACCAAAACCGAACCTATCGGTTACCCGTTCAATACACTTGATTGACTTCATAGGGAAGCCAATCCAACCTCCACACGTCTAAGATTGACAAAGTCTGACCAGTCGGAAACCTACTCACTCGAGTAAGATACCATACGGGCTCCACTTCGAAAAGAAGTTCAACCCCGCCGTTTACGACTCACACACCCAAGTTCGTATCGATCCTTGTCATTCCACCTAGGAAAACCAAGGATGATCCAAAATGATGACGTCAAAACTCATCCTACGTGGATGCAACAAAACTCACTGTACTCACCACGCCATGTACCCCAACATCGTCTGCCACCAAGCAGAAAATGAAAAATCTCGTTTACCTAATTTCGAATACGTAGCTCCTCCTAATGACCTCACAACACACATGGGCCCACCAACCAATACACGCTCAACGTACTGGTAACTACAGTCAATGTCTGCCAGGGCAGAAAGCAAGAAGTCAACCCCACTGACTTCGAAATACCAATCACCAAAAACGAGCACCACTCTCGTTCCCCAATCACAACTCTCCTCGACACTAAGGTTCCAACCATGTTGGAAACAGATATGCTCCCAGCAAGACGTCAAGTCTAACCGCTAGACTTCCTACCTCCCCAACTCTCTTGGACAACCCCGTGTCCACAATCAATCCGTTATTGTTCCGTTCGCACATCCCAACCTTTACAGGTTCAACACTCGGTTTTCCAAGTTCTCAATTATACCTTTTTAATCCACTCATCACTGGTTATCTCACCACCATTGGGACTTATCCCAACACATCACGATCTTATCTGGATCTCATCCAGTCCATCACTCAACCACTATCGAATCTCAAAGACCGAACATATGCTCATCATGACGGAGTCATACCCCAACTTGTGGCTCAACGTCAACACCATTACCGACACTAGCACCAGCGCTAGTACCAGCACCAACACACTACCAATAACACTAGTATCAGCACCAAAAGTACTAACCCGCAAACATCCATACTGCACACCGTGTGCAAATACGACAACCCTGGATCTCCGTTCATACCGAACGACGATCCCGTACCTCACGACTATGGGTACCACTATTCTGACAATCCACATCAGGAAAATGAACGTTCCCCGAACGTCCCCTGATCCCCAAGTATTATGACCACACTGATTACCCTCGATAGCCAGTCATCTCCATATGACTTCCGACTAACTGTCATTGCTATCGAGATCCGCATCCACACATCACACCAATACCCGATCCAACACGGGATTCCATAATTTATCTCAGAACCGTATCCGTAAATCGAATCTCATAGTTCTGACTAGACTCACCAGAGCCATCCACATGGTCATCCATGACCTCAACCGCTCGTCGCAGCACAAGTTCTCATCCACTAGCCACAATTAAGGTTTACCTTTTTAAATACTAGGGTTCCACAATCACACCCTATGGTTCAACCGAACCAAACAGCTTTCCGTAATATAAAATCCACAACCTGACCGACCCCGCGGTCCTGACATCGAATAGACGTCAAATCCAATCTTACCATCAACTCAATGTGGGTTCCACCACTAGGTCATCGGCCAACTCCGATGAACCAACATCCCTCACACTAGAAACCACCACAAGGGTTCACATTTTAAACCATTACTCACATGAGGTTCCCCGAACCTCGCTTCACCTAGCAGCACAACAATCCAATATCACATGACCGAACCGACGGTCCCACAATACCAGTTCATCACAATCAACCCCACTTGGGTCGAATCACATTAACGCACGGCGTATCGGGCCAATCACACTCCATCCACTATCCAAACCCAAAAACTATCTATCAGGTTGATAACGAATTGCAGCCCAAAGAGACATCACACCCTCGACCTGCGCGCACAAATAGAGCAACTGTGCTCTGATACCAAGTTGACAGGACCCATCCCAATCCCCCCGGGATTACCGTGGAATGTGCCCTGCTCCCGTCCAACAAGGGGTGTCAGACAAGGGATAACTAAGAGCCACTGCCCAACGGGGCATCCAGAGTGCGCAAGGATCGATGGAGGAGGTGTGCAATGTCCCAGTCCCTGCTGCAATCGCATCCGTGATCAACCTGAAGGGCATTAAAACCAAAAGCTGTGAGTGGACAAAACCAATAAGTTTACCCAAATACATTTATAAGACATTTATGCCCTCCAATAAAAACGTATGCATGCCACAAAAACCAGTAACCAAAACGTTTGCTCAACCGAGCCATTAGGGCCTTTGCCCAAAACCGTTAACCAAAAACCAAGTGTGGGCACTCAGCCCAAAACTGTGGAATACCACCACCATACATATACGACCATGTGGGTCACCACCCACGACCATAAATGAACATCAATTCATTAAAATCACACAATCATAAATCCACCTGGAAAGCCATTTCATTAATTCGTATTTTACCATTACCATCACCAGCATCCCTGATGCTAGACGTCCCTGACGTCATGTCTCACGGTTTCACAAGTTACGCGTGCTGCCCGGGGTCTCTCCGGGTCCATATATCTGACATCCCTGATGTCTGACGTCCCAAACGTCAATCATAGCAATCCTGCTCCTGAGTCATCATACGGTCCGGCTGCTCCGTATGGTGACCCTTCACAGGCAATGCACCGTGACTTCCCCAGTGTCCCAGACATCTGGAGGAGACCATCATATATCCATGTGTACAGATGGTATATGGAAAAACAGTTTTATTAACTCATTTCACAACATCACAATGGGCCCTGCCCGAATTTTCCATAAAACAACACATTTCCATTTGGGGTCCCTGACCCGAAACCACATTTATTAAATATAGGGCCCCTGACCCGAAATCATCATTTTAATCCAACTGGGCCCCATGCTCGATAACATAACTCAAATGGGTCTCAGCCCGATTTCATACCAACTGGGCCCCTGGCCCGATTTCATTAACCAACTGGGCCCCCGGCCCGATTCTCAAATGGACTCCAAGTCCGAAATTTCCAAAACAAGTGGGCCTCAAGCCCGAGTTCATCTTTCCAATATAAAAACCATTTTATCATAATATTTATTTAACCACAAGCATGCAAAACCACAAATAAACCGTTAATCCCGATACACGTGAAATACGGAAAACACCTCGAAATACGTGCAACATACCCAAAATCAATGCTCACAAATACCATCATAGAAATCATGTATATAAACCATATAACACATTTAAGCATGCATAGGATTTATAAAACCAAAGTGCACTCACAGACCGTTTTAACGGTATGCCTCGATACGCGTGCCACCGGCCCTCCCGGGCCACACCACTATCACCGGGACTCCCAATCCTGTCCAAATCACATTAGAGGGTCACTAACCTCATCATTAACATCCTATCAAAGTTCCGTAATTTTCCCGAATTTTTACTTATTTTTAAACTTAATTTAAAACCTTCGGATATCCCGTACAATATCGAGACGGTGTCCGATCGACACGAAACCAATTCCAAAATGTTCGTTACATTAAATAGGACAGAAGTCATGTTGACCTCACCTCGAGATTCGTGCCCACGCGCCGTCACGCGCCGCCGTGAGTGGCTGCGCGTGAAACTCACGCGCCTGCTACAGTGTCACCAGCCCAACCCGTTTGTCTGGTAAACGGGTCCAATTCACCCGCGACACAACCCGGTTCAATGTCCATCAATTCAGCCTTAATTCCTTCAATTAATCATTCAGTTAGTTTCGTTTTAAGTCCAATTACAAGTCTGTAAACTCAATTACACAAATCCTTACCCAGATTCCCACGATTCGATGATGAACACCAAGAACACTCCGAACACTGTTCATTCAAGGAATTCCGTCAATGGCTGCAGGTTTCATCCAATTGATGCATCCAGAAGCATCAATGGACCATGAGGAACAATTCCCCCACATCAATTGCATCAAACCTGTGCCCAATCGTCACGACTCAAGCTCGAGCACCGTCACTGTTCAACAATGGAGTTCTGTCAACCACAGCCGTTTTCATTCAATTGATGAACCCAGAAGCATCGTGGGATCATGAGAAGTAGTTTCCCCACCTCAATTCCGTCCATCGAAGCCTCCAACTCCACGACTCAAGCTCGAAGTTCCTCCTCTGTCACCAAGTGTGATCAGAGCCAATTGGTGGCCAAATCCCTTCGTTCCTTCGACAAAACTGATCGTGGCACTCCCAGGAAGCTGAAGGTAATCTCCAATTTGATCCTCACGGCTCAATTCCCAGTATTCGAATTTTCCCCCCAATTTTCCCGAAATCCAAAATCCAAAATTCAACCCACACTCAAACCCTCGTGTTTCCCAGTTAATTCAAACATCTTAGTCTCTCATTTTTCTCTCAGGAACGGCAGAGAGAGGGAGCCAATTCTCCCAATCTGATTCCCCCAATTTCCGAACATCATAACTTTCTCTACGAATGTCGGAATCGAACGTGCCACCTGTCTATGAACTCGTGACGTCCCGAACTACGTCACGGTCATCGGTCAAAGTCCATTTGACCGCCCGATCAAAAAGTCAACATTTTGCCCATGACCAGGGGCAAAACGGTCATTTTGCACAATTTGTCCGATTCCGCCCTACTAACCACTGTTCAACCTCACTAATCGAGATTAGTCACTAAACTAATCCCGGAATTCGGGACGGGTCATTACACATGTACCCCCACGAGAGAGTCAAAGTCCCGGTTAACGCTGGTAAAAAAGTCAACGCTGACGTCAGTTTGACAAGTCTAACACATGCCACGTGTCACACACTGATTGGTCCACATGGCTAACAAGTTAGTGCTGACTGTGCCTGATAGATTACCACATGTCAGCCTCCTATTGGCCACGTGGCCTGAAAATCTAACAGATGATGATGTCACCCTACTAACGTCATCATCTTCAACCTCTCGACTGGTCACCCGCAACCCTACTCGGTTCCAAATCCTTCATTTTTAATGCATTTTCAATCCTGTTTAGTCCTACATGATCATCTACCCTCCTTACAAAATTTCGTCCTCGAAATTTACTCAACCAAAAGTTGAAATTGTTCTCTCATTTGCGCCTCCGGCTCCCACGTGGCTTATTCCACGTCATGGTTTCTCCACAATACCTTCACTAAGGGAATCATCTTGTTCCTCAAAATCTTCTCCTTCCGATCCAAAATATGTATTGGTTGTTCTTCAGAGCTCAAATATGTTCTGAATTTCAACGGTTGTTCTGGTAAAACATGCGATTCCTCTCGCACGTACTTCCGAAGCATCGACACATTGAACACATCATGCACTCTGGCAAGTTCTGGAGGTAAAGACAATCTGTACGCACAAGACCAATTCTAACATGACCCATTCCATTCCCTGGATTATCGTGGGATGTACCTGCTCCTGTCTGACATTGCGTGTCAGACCAGGGATAAACTCGTCCCCCGCTCGGGGTCCATTAGAGTACGCTAGGATCAGTGGTGGCATGTGATATCTCGATCTCTGCTATAGCCCGCATCCGCGATCAACCTGAAGGGTATTAAGAATCATAAAAGCTGTGAGTGGACAAAACAACAGTTTATAAAAAATATTTATCAAAATCTCATTTTTATACCCTTCACGTAAGCATGCATGCATCACAAAACATCATTTATTACAAATACTTTCTTGGAAGCAAAACGTACTGCTTCCCAAATCAAATCCAGTGAAAAGTGTTTCTCAATCTAAGCCAGTATCTCAGTAGGGTCTTAACCCCTAAACCAAATCAAACAGGGTCGCAGCCCAAACCAGAAAACAAGTATGGGGTCTCAGCCCAAATCAATAACCATATGGGATCTCTGCCCACTATCATCATCCTCAATGTCAGTCACGATTCCAATCCTATCACATGTGCAAATAGCTCAGAACTGCTCACAATCCTAGCATGTTGCCGTGAACAAATCACCCGCTGTGACTGTCTCTAGATCATCTCGAACACATCACCGATGGATCTCAGAGAATAACATCAGCACTCCTAAGTCGAGCCTCCCTCGGCCATAGCCTTCACCGGCTACTCGACACCAGGCAGTGCATCGTGACCTCTCCGGAAGGTACACATCCGCAGTCCGGAGGCGAGCGTCATATCACCCAAAACTTGAACCTAAATGTCATCATCATCGACTGGGACTCTAACCTAATCGATCAGGACTCTAACCCGTAAATCATCAATAGGACCACAAGCCCGAAATATCACCAAATGGGTTATAGCCCAAAAATTCAGTGTCCAACGACACTTCATATCACAGGATTCCTCGATTCGTATAAAATCCACAATTGGATCTCATGCCCGTAATATCTTTCATAAAACTCATAACTGGGTCACAGCCAGACTTATCTCACGTTTTACTATACTCTAAGTCAAATCTCAAATCAACTGGGTCATATGCCCGAAATTTTTTTCCAAATCCGAAAACCATTTCTCATTTCCAAACACTTTCAAAAACACCATTGACTTCAATTAAGTTAAGGTCGTTCAACTTGGACTCATGTCCGAATCTCGATTTCACGGATCTCCGTGAAATCCTTGAAAATCGTGTCTCAAATCCTCAATTTCACGCTTCTTCATGAAACCTTCAAAATTGTATAAAATCATGTAAAATATATGCACATAGAAAACTTGGTCGAAACCCAAATATCACATAAAACAGAAATCTCGAACTACGTGCAATAACGCATTTTCCTCCGAAAATTCCAAACAATTCATATTTAATCACATGCACTCATGGAATCTAAAATCATGTTCACAAACACATATAAAACATTTATGCATGCATCATATTCATAAAACAAAGTCCAGTCACAGACCGTCCAAGCTGCGCCTTGAAACGCATGCCCATAAACCTTTCCGGGCTAATCCAACCTCTTTGGGTCATCCGGACCTGTCCAAATCATACCCAAAGGTTACTACTAACCTATACAAGTCCATATCAAGAACCCCCAACATTCCCAGAAAAGTCAACGTGTCTTGGACACACTTCCCTAGCCTTTAAACCTCAATTTGACCAACCTCACGATCTCCGATCGACTCAAAATCACCACCATTGGATTCTTATCGTCGAAACCTTTAAAAGGGTCTTGGTCCCACCTCGAAATACATGCCCATTCTCTACCACACATACGTCAAATGTACGATCAACGTTGACCAAAAAGTCATTGTTGATGCCAGCTCAGTCAACGTAGACATCATCAGTTAACGACTGACGTCAGCATACCGTCATCTCTGATAGCTCTGTCATCCGAAAGTTGTCAGCTGATAGTGCCACATGCCCATATCTCATGGGTCCACGTGTCTGACATGTTAATGACACGTGGCACCATCAGATTGGTCAACGTCACTGACATGTCAGGCTCGTAACTGCCACATCGCAGCCTCCCATTGGCCATGTGGCAGCCTCTCATTGGCCACGTGGCCTAACATCTGATAGATAATGATGTCATCCTACCATGTCATCATCGTCCTCACTGAGTCGGGTCGACTCGGATCACTGTAACTGGGTCAACAGACCCGCGACTCGACCCAATCGATTCTCCGCCTTCCGACCACTAATTAGTGCCAATTTTCTCCGATTTTGATCGTCTTTCACCTAGGAACATCTTTAGGACATCAAAACCACGAAGAAAGGGCTAGAAATTACCTGGGCAAGGTCGAATTTCACGACCAAGCTTCTGTCGCCCTTCTAGGGCCATCCAGCCGTCGAGCCCCCTCACTTTCGATCCCCATGAGCTCGTCCGTGTCCTAGAAACACGACCCAAACCTTAGATAGAGCCCCCAAACATTCAAAACTCAAAGTACAAATTCAAAATTTCACGGGTTAAGGGTTTACCTTTTCCCGTGGCTTCCTCCGCTGTCCACGGCTGCTGGTCCTCCTGCCACCATCTCTCAATCCCTCTCTCTCACTCTACCTCTCTCTCAAGTAGTAGGTGAAGATGGTTGAGGGTTAGGGTGATGGGTTTTGGATTGGATCGAACTGATTTAAGGGAAAGGGTGATGCATGTATGCAAAATGGGAATCAATGGATGAGTGGCACTTGTCACTCATCCATTGGGCTTAGTAACAAATATCTAGGCCCTACACTAGATGAAAAACGTCTCCTGCCTCGTAATTTGTGCCACCATAAATAGTACCTGGGACCTTTCGTGACCCATAACTTTCCCATCGAATATCCGATTTCGACTTGTCGCCTGTCTATAAACTCGTATTGACTCGATCTACGTAATGATCCTCGATCCACTTGCATTGGACTCCCGAGTCAAAAGTCAACTTTTTCCATCATCCAAGGGCAAAATTGTAATTTCACCCTGAATGTCCGACAATCCTCGACTTATTTCCGATTGGTCTCACTAATCCTCAATTAATTCCTAATAAATCCCAAAAATTTGGGATGGGCCGTTACAAATTCTCTCTATTATCTTATACAGTCGAACATAACGAGGACTCAGCTTTCCATGACTACAAAATCGAATAATCCCTTTCCAAGTGGATAACTTCAAGAAAACCCAATCCCCAACAGTAAATTCTAGGTCTCTGATTTGATGATCATCGTAACTCTTCTGGTGATCCTGTGTCGCTTTCAACCTTTCCTTGATGATCCAGACCTTCTCTTGGGTCATATCCATTAGCTCTAGTGTCAAAACCTCCCTCTCGCCTACCTCAGTCCAACAGATAGGCGTCCTGCATTGTCGTCCATACAATGCCTCAAATGGTGTCATACCGATGCTCGCCTGATAACTATTGTTGTAAGCGAACACCATCAAAGGTAAAAGCGTATCCCAAGAATCTTGAAATTGCAGCACACAGGCTCGTATCATATCTTCCAAAGTCTGTATTGTTCTCATAGACTGACCCTCCGTATGTGGATGAAAATTAGTGCTAAAGTGTAGCTTCGTACCACGAGCTATCTGTAAGCTCCGCCAAAACCTCGAAGTGAACCGCAGATCCCGATCCGACACTAACGACTCTGGCGTACCATGTAGCATAATGATCTCATCCACGAACAACTGAGCTAGCCGGTTGGGTTTTAAAGTCTCAGGTACAGGCAGAAAATGCGCCGACTTCGTCATTCGGTCCACGATTACCCAAACTCCATCAAATCCACTCCGTGTCCTTGGAAATTTCAACACAAATTTCATAGTGATGTGATCCCATTTCCACTCAGGGATAGGAAGTGACTGTAAAGCTCCGTACGGTCTCTACCGTTCAGCCTTAACCTTCTGGCAAGTCAAACACCTACTGAAAATTCAGCGATCTCTCTCTTCATCCCAACCCACCAATAATGATCCTTAAGTGTACAATACATCTCCATACCTCCTGGGTGCATCACATATGCAGATCTATGGGCCTCATCTAGGATCTCTACCTTCAACTCTGCAACTGCAGGCACACACAAACGACCCTGCTTTAGTAAAGCTCCATCGTTCCTGATGGTGAAATCCTACTGGTCACCAACTTCAACTTCAATCCTATAAACACACAATGTAGGATCCTGGAGTTGAGCCTCTATAATCCGGTTGATCAAAATTGGTCGCACATGAAAACTGGACAACAAGGCTCCCCTATCATCTAACCCAAGCATAACTCCAGCCTTTTGGAGTTCCACTAACAAGGGTAGATACACCATCTGTAAGCGAGTTACCAAACCCGCAGATTTCCTGCTCAGAGCATCATCTACCACATTCACTTTTCTAGGATGATACTCAATCGTACAGTCATAGTCCTTGATCAGCTCTAGGAACCATCTTTGTCTAAGATTCAGTTCCCTCTGAGTTAATAGATGTTTCAAACTCTGGTCGTCAGTAAAGATCCTGCAAATCTTCAAGGCAAGTACTACTGCTGCCAACTCCAAGTCATGGGTGGGATAGTTCAACTCATGTTGTTTTAACTGTCGGGAGGTGTAAGCAATAACTCTTCCGTGTTGCATCAATACACAACCCAAACCTTGCAATGATGCATCGATGTACACCTCGAACCCCACTATCATCCAGAAGTGCTAAAACTGGCTCAGTAGTCAACTATCACTTCTACCCTTGGAAACTCTGCTCACATCGTTCATCCCAAACAAAACTAACCCTTTTTCTAGTTAATCGGGTCAATGGAGCGGCTATGGTAGAGAAACCCTCTACAAACCGTCTGCAATAACCTGCCAACCCCACAAAGCTCCAAACCTTGGTAACTGTCTTCGGTCTCTCTCAGTTGGTTACGGATTCCGTCTTCTGGGGGTCTACACTAATCCTCTCCGCTGAGATCACATGGCCCAAAAAACCAATATTATTAAACCAAAACTAACATTTGCTCAGCTTAGCAACTGGTTCCTCCTCAGCTTGTTCAATACCAGCCTCAGGTGCTTCTTGTGTGCTCTGGCACTCCTCGAGTAAACCATAATGTCGTCAATGAACGCGATCATAAACGTATCCAGGTATGACCTAAATACCCGGTTCATCAAATCCATGAATGCAGCTAGTGTATTCGTCAGCCCAAAAGGCATTACCAAGAACTCATAATGCACATACCTCGTCCTAAAGGCAGTCTTCGGGACATCTTCCTTAGCAATCCTCAGCTGCTGGTATCCCGAGCGAAGATTAATCTTCGAAAAGTACTTAGCTCTCCTCAGTCGATCAAACAAATCATCGATCATGGGCAAGGGATACTTGTTCCTCACCATTACCTTGTTGAGTTAACTGTAGTCTACGCATAATCGTAGGTTACCTTCATTTTTCCTCACAAATAACACCGGTGCTCTCCATAGTGAAGTACTGGGTTGGATGAATCCCAGATCCACCAACTCCTGTAATTGAACTTTCAGTTCCCTCAACTCCATTGGTGCTATTCGATACGGCGCCTGAGATATCGGTCGTGTCCTTGAAAGTAATTCAACCATGAACTCAACCTCACGATGCGGTGGTAATCCGGGTAAATCCTCTAGGACAATGTTTGGAAACTCCCGTACCACCGGTATGTCCTATGCTCTCAAGAGGGTGTCACGCGTATCCACCACGTGAGCCAAGTAACCTTGACAACCCTTATTCAGTAGCTTGTTAGCTGTAACAGCCGAAATCACTTCAGGTGGCGAAGTTCGCATATCTCCCAAGAAAGTCACCTCAAGTAGTGCTGGACTCCGAATAGTCATCCACTTATTGCAACAATCCATAATAGAATAATGCTCTGATAGCCAATCCATTCCGAGTATGAAGTCAAAGTCATGCAAGTCCAAAATTATCAAGTCAGCAACCAAGTCCACTTCTTCTACTCTCACAGGGCAATCTCTCAACACTTGGTTCACCACGTAAAAAGCCCCAGTCGGTGTACCTACACCCATGTCACACTCAAGTGTTGACACCTCACGATCCAAAAAAAATGCACAACTCCGTGAAATAAAAGAATGTGAGGCTCCAGGGTCCATCAAAACACGTAAAATAACATCAGAAATAGTAAGTGTACCTATCACAATACCCAGAGCTGCCCTGGCCTCCTGTCTGGTAACTGAAAATACCCGAGCCTGGGGTCCCGACGACAACCACATCCTCGTGATCCTTGGTCTTCTTTACTAGCTCCTCCATGTCCTCTGCCACTGGTAGCATCCGAAGTAGTGGCTGCGTGTGGTCCTGGTGCTACCGAACTCTGACAAGCTCCACTGACACCAGCAAATAATGGGCATTCCTTAGCAAAGTGTCCAGATCCCCCATAAGCAAAACAAGTCAACATCTTCGGCCTATCTATAGATCCCACTGATGTACCACTAGCGGAAGTCTACTGTGTCTTGAAATCGGACCTCTAAGGACTCCCATACCTGCTGATTCGTCCTCGGCCTGAAGATGATGAAGCTCCTCCATAATAGCCCCCTTTCGAACCCCTGGGGCTCGAAGGTCCAAGGTACGAATGTGAATGAACCCTACGTCATCCATCTCCATAAGTATGTTGCCGAGCCGGTAGACTAGACTCCACCCTCACAGTCAACTCCCTCAGAGTAGTGTAAGCTCTGGCTGTCACTATGACACGAATCTCCCCTCGCAGACCCAACTCAAAGAGGTGATGTCAGGACCCACCCCGGTTTCACCCCGAAACCTAAGGTAAATCCTGCTCCCGTCTGACTCCCCAACACAACACGCAAGTACGACTCACTCAAAATCACCCAAAACTCAGCCAGACGCAGGAGAAATTATATAAAATATCCCGAAGTTATACTGTACAGAGCATAGTACGAAACACAAGGAAATAAAAACCGATGACATTTACACGCACGCGGAAGAAAAATAAACACTCCGGGAACCCGCACGAAATGTCTATGCCTCAGACGCTGCTTCGACGTTAAGACCCCGCGCTCGCTCCACAACCTGGAGGGCAATTTAAAACAGAAGATGTGAGTGGACCATAATAAAAGAAAAGTTCTAAAACCATTTATCAGAAAACCGAGTTGAACCCTCCGTTTTGAAAACCACATGCATAACCCAATCTTAGGACACAGTTATAAACCAAGTTACCGTAAATCACATCATAAGAAACAGAAACACTATAAAACAGTTAGAAAAACCACAGCATGTGAATCATAAAACCGTATCAGAAACCATAAACATCAAATCATCATTTTCCGATCAAACCTGCTGGACCTATCCGAGTCTTTAAACTCCCGAGTCTTTAAACTCAATCCAGGCCTTATCCGAGTCTTTAAACTCCCGAGTCTTTAAACTCAAAGGCCTACGGGGGAAATATCAATATATCCGAGTCTTTAAACTCCCGAGTCTTTAAACTCAATCCGGGCCCATCCCCCGTCAAATATATCCGGGTCTTTAAACCCAATAACCAGATCCAGCAAATCCAATCCAAAACCAGTTGAAAACCTTTTTGAATCCATATCCAAACTCGAATCCGAAATCCCCGGTCCGAAACCCTTCCGACTTCTAGAACCGTCATTCCGAACCCAAATCCGGAATGTACTTTTCAACTTTAAAACCAAATTTCGCTTCCCGAAATCCGATTCTAAAATCGAAAACCTTGATTATCAAAATCATGTTTCAAAATCCATTTATAATCATTAGAAATCCTTTACCATTTCAAATCTCAAAACTATAACATTATAATCAGAAATCAACCTTTTATCGTAAAACGTGCCAAATACCGTATTTTCTCGAAAAACATGCAATTATGTAAAATCACATCCTAAATCTAACAATCATGAAATCACCTATATAAAACAATTATAGAAAACAGTTATGCATGTTTGAGTTTAAGGAAAGGGTCCACTCACAGTACCAAGCCCTCAATCGTGTCCCGAACGTCCTGCTCGTTCCTCGGCTTCCTCGGGAAATCCCGATCCTGTCAACAACCACCAAATTACGTCACTAACACGTCCATGAATATCCATCTAAATTCCCTCAAAAATCCCCGGGTCCTAAACGAAATAAACCGAGACCCTAAACCGTCATCCTCGCAGAACTAACCTCAAACGACGTCCGAACAACCCGAAACCACTTCTATTGAACTCACCATAACTCCTAGACCAAAAACCATGTTGGCCGTTTTCCCCATCGCCGCTGCACGCGCCCCCACGCACCGCCCAAAGTGGCTGCGCGTGGCCCTCACGCGCTGCTACAGTGCATCGTCTTCCTCAATCGAACCCGGTTGGGCACAGTGGTCTGCAACTCAGACCGGCGAGCACGGTTCTCCTTCTTCCGTCCACCAAAACGGCTCCTTTCTTCACCAACAACATCGTCCAGACCAACCCTATTGATTCCCCAACTCCGTTCACCTCGACACTGTCCCTAGCCCGTCGACTGAACTCGAAACCAGACAGCCCCAAACTCCCCTGTTTTGCGATCCAGCCACTCTGGTCACCCCCCGTCACGGTGACAGTCCCAGACCCTTCCTGGGACCTCGCTAAAGCTAAACCAATCCTCTTAGACCTTCGACTCAGCCCCTACCTTCACGACTCGCCGTTTAAAACCCACGGCAAAACAGAGGACACAGAGCACCTCTGTCGTGCCATCCTCCGCCGTGCACCACTCATCACGGCAGCACACACAGTCGACTCCTGGGATCTCCAGGAGTCTCACCCTGGCCTCCAATTCCCTCGACGTTACTCCCAACCCCACGACTTTCTAATCTAAACTCACGGGAAAAACAGAGTAAGTGTACAGGGATGAAGGATTACCTGCCTCCAGTCGCCGCCGTGAGCTCCTCCGGGGCTGGTCGACTTCACGCTGCCCTCACGACACCACCGCGGTCTCAGTTGCACCGTACACGGCCACCGCACCACCACCAGCTCACAACTCTCTGTCTGCCTTCCTGTTTCCCCCTGGTCTTCCCGTGGTTCACAACTCACACACACACACCCGCTGCACCTCTCTACAACCTCACCAGCTTCCCTTCGATCTCCCGTCCCTCACTCACTCACCAGAACTCAACAACAGCCACGACCACCCTTCAATTTTTCCCTCTCAATCTCCCTCTGTTTCTGTTTCTCTCTGTGTACACACAAGAACACGGGCAAGGCTGCACCCCAATTATTTGGGCCGTGTATGTACAGGATTCCACCAGAATCCTCTACACACCTGCCACATGTCACAATCCATTCCACACACTCCCACATGGCCCAATCTCAGCCGTCCATTTCCTTTCTCTGTGCACAAATCCCAATGTGCATAAGGACCAAACTACCCTTCTTTTTACCTCATATTTACGGTTTTGCCACTAACTTTCTAGACCCATAACTCACAACTCGTAAGTCCGATGAATACGTGCCGCCTATCATCGGACTCAGGACGACGAGACCTAGGTCAACGTACCAAAACCCGATTCTACAAAAGTCAACTATTCCTCCTACTTTACCCAAATTACGGTTAGGCCCTCAACCTTCCGAACATCACAACTTCCTCCTCGGAGGTCGGAATCGGGCGTGCCACCTGCCTATGGATTCGTGACGTCCTAAACTACGTCCTGGTCACCGGTCAAAGTTCATCGGACCACCCGAACTAAAAGTAAACGTTTTTGCCCGAACCAAGGGCAAAATCGTCATTCTAGGCTCATGAACCTATCGGGACCACCTAACCGCCGATTAACCTCACTAATCACACCTTAATTAGTCTACTAGTCCCGGCTTCCGAGACGGGTTGTTACAGGTGACACTTGTCCTCCTCATTACTCACATATACCGAAGCAAAGCGGGATAACATCAGATAGCTCTACTCGTACTCTGTCAAAGTCTTGCTCCCCTATTGGAGCTGTAGAAACTCGGTCTCTAGGGCATCCCGAAAAGATCGGGGGTAGTACTGATCCAAAAAATCGCTCCCTGAAGACCTCTCAGGTCACAGTATTGACAGTCCAGCATGTCTTCTCCAGTGCATACCACCATTGGTAAGCCCCACCATCTCGCAGAAATGTAGCCAATAAAACTCGCTCCTCTGGAGAACAGTGCATCACTGCAAAGATCCTCTCTAACCAAGTAATCCACTGGTGCGCTTCCTCGGGGTCTTCTCCCCCATTGAATGTAGTAGCTCCCAAACATTGAGCTCGCTCGATACTAGCACTCCTCAAGTCGTTAACTATCTCATCCTTAAGCCCAAACCATGCACGGGGATCGTGTCTCGGAGGCATATCCAACTATTAAGAGGCATAGATTAGTATGACATATGAAACATCAATGTACAGTGTCCATACCGCTATCCTAATGCTCTGATACCAAGATGACAAGACCCGTCCCGATCCCCTGGGGATCACCCTGGGATGTGCCCAGCTTCCGTCTAACAATTGCCCTAGAATGCCGAAAATAACCTTAACAAGATTAAATTTTTTACAAATAAAACCAGTTCAAGTTCCACATTGTCAGACCAGGGATAAATATTTTACACAAAAGGGAGCACATATGTAAATTTACAAGATGGTGCTCAACCTACCCAAATGGGTGTACAGGTGTGCAACGTAAATATTTATGCCTCGGCCTCTAGATCAGTGCCTGCCTTAGTATCACGACCTGGAAGGGTCAAGAAAACATTTAAAAAGTGAGTGGACAAAAAATAAATCATATTTCGAAAACCATTTAAGGAAACTAATAAAGGTTTTTCCCCCTCCGTTTTCAAACATGCATGCATTCAAGTCAAATCATAAGGAAGCAATATAAATTAATATAAAACATGATATGTGACATAGTAATAATACACCGTATATCCTATCCTCGATATCCCAGATGTCATAATATCACAGTCCTAAGGCTACGCGTGCCACTCGAGGTCTCAATTTTGAGTCTTTCCTAGGATCCACCAGTGTCCAGGTGATATCACCGGACATTGTCCTGGATGATATCTATATCTCGCAATCCTGATCCTGAGCCTCTCCTCGGAGAGGCCCCTCTCAAGCAATCCTGATCCTGAGCCTCTCCTCGGAGCGGCTCCTCTTGGACATTGTCCAGGCGATATCACCGGACATGTTAGGTTGCCACATGTCAGCCTCCTATTGGACACGTGGCCTGAAAATCTAATAGATGATGATGTCACCCTGCTGACTTCTTCATCTTCAACCTCTCGACGGGTCACTTGTTTCACTATAACCAGTCGCCTAGACCCACGACCCGACCCAGTTCCAAATCCTTCATTTCTAACCAATTTTCAATCTCGGTTAGTCCTACATGATCGTCTAGGTTCCTAGATGAGTTTTATGGGTTCAAAATCATGAAAAATAAGCTAAAGTTTCACCTTCCAATGTTGAACAGTAAGGATAAACTTTCAACTTGGTTTCCCGTCGCTCCTGGCCTTCCCAGTCCTTGAAATCAACTTCCCTGAGTTCGTACTAGCCCTAGGAACCTTTCCCAATCATTAAAATGCTTTAAAAAAACCCTAGAAATCAAAATAGCAGTTTGGGTCCAAGATCGGGTTTTTGGGTTTTTACCTTGCCATGACTTCTCTGCCGTACTCCGACGTTTTCAGCCTTCCCTTCTACCTCTTTGTCACTCTCGGCCTCTCATAACTCATAGAAAATGATGGTATAATGGTTGGGTTGGGGTGGTGAGTGTGTTTGTGTTTGGGTGCAACGGAAAAAAAGGAAAATGAAGATGATTGAGCCAAACATATCAGATCCAAATTCAAAGGAAAAGGGGTCAATGGAACTTGTCACTCATCCATTAGTCCACACAGATATTTTGGGCCAATTAAAAAGTGACACTGTACACTCGCCTTATTTTACGTGAATAGTACCTATATCCGTTCGTGACCTATAACTCTTCTGTAGAACGTCCAATTTCGACGTGTCGCTTGTCTACAGACTCGTGACTTCCCGATCTACATAACAGACATTGGCCTAAGTCCAAAAGGTGTCCCTCCTCAAAAGTTAAAATTTTTCTTTACTAGGGGAAACACGGTCATTTTACATTAAATTTCCAAAATTACACATTAATCAAGGTTCGGGTTGTTATAATTGGTATGGGAGGATGACTGAGATCTCAACCGACACTCTCGCAACCAGCTCCATCCCGCTTGTCGAGCACTACGACTCGCACGTCTGCCGCTCGAAATATTGAAGCTAGAAAAGTCCCTCTTCAAAGCTCCCTGGGCATTCAAATCCTCTTGACGCCTTTTGTATCACCTAATATCATTTGGTCACTATTGGGATTCCGAAAAACTCATCTCCATCTGAGATGCCATATTCGACAGAGTCCAAAATGTGGTGAATCCTCCAGCCAACACCATCGCTCGAGTCTTACTTCAAAGACCCAACACGAGCTGACGAATCCTCATTGTCTAGGCCGCCACTATACCCAGTGCAAACTAAGCCTAATTCAGAAATCTCTGCTCGTACCGAGCAACCATCAGAACCATACGCTTAGAAGGGAAACCCATCACCCATACATTCCGCTCAAAGCGTGAGATCCACTGATCGGTTCCCCAGAATCAGATCCATCAGTATACGTTCCTAGTTATCTTGTTCAACCATTTTTGAAAAATGGTCATCAATAATCCCTACTTCTCCCAGTAGCACATCCACCCTGACCGATCATCAGTCACCAAAACACTGAATAGTCACTATCCTGGGATCCAATCAATCAGTAGCTCCACAGATCCAAGTCGCTAGGCACACACGATAACCAGCGCTTTCTTGGGGTCCAACCCCACTGAAACACGACATTCAATGCTTAACCAAACAGATCCAAGGTCCTTTCCCATATAGATTTCCTATCCTTAATCTCACTACCAAGTTGATGAAGGGTCTGTCTTAGTGAAGGCATCACGTCTAAAACGAAACTCTTATGCACACTTAATGTGCAATCCCATAGAGAGCAACCCAGTATTTTGATACCAAATTAACGTGGAAAGACCTACTCCTGTCTGACATGACCTTGCAAAATTACCAAAGTACCTTCGAGATTAAAATAAACATTCTTACCCAGTGTCAGACAAGGGATACAACCATACCCCACTCGGGATATCCAGAGTACGCAACCTCTCGTCAATCGACTCGCGACCTTGTAACGAGTCCTTCGACCTGAATACCAGACCCGATTCTATCATCACCAAAACTTGTCCAAAACTCGCAATTCTATCACCATTCTGCTTGTAATCTACCTAGGAGTCGATCTATAGCCTTAGAATTGAGAGAACGTACCTCAAATCTCCAAGCTAAGCTCAACCTTTATGACCAGCCTGCAATCTCACCAGAGGAGATATTCCTGTGTCCAACTCGTGCCATTTTTGTTCATGTGCACTCACCAGAACTCTCAGAAGACAACCACAATGTAAGTAAAGGTTCCTAATGACCAAAAACTCGAAAGTCCCAAAATCCAAGCTCGCGACTTACTTAGGTTCATAGCTTGTGTCTTCCTCCCTGTATTTGTCTCTCCCAACAGGAGCTGTAACGACCCGTCCTGAATTTTGGGATTAGATTAGTGACTAATCAAGGATTAGTGATATTAATCAGTGATTAGTGGGGTACTTTCAGACGAACGATGCAAAATGATCGTTTTGCCCCTAGTCATGGGTAAAACAATAACTTTTCGTTCAGGAGATCAAATGGATTTTGGCCGATGACTGTGACGTAGTTCAGGACGTCACGAGTTCATAGACAGGTGGCACGTCTGATTCCGACATTCGAGGAAGAAGTTATGACGTTCGGAACTTAAGGGCTATTTCGGTAATTTGGTTAGCAAATAGTTGACTTTTGACCCGGGAGGTCCGATGGCCGAGGGTTGAGGACCGTTACGTAGTTCGGGTCGATACGAATCGCTAGACAGATGGTACGCCAAAATCGGACGTAGAACGGGAAAGTTATGGGCCACGGAAGATCGATTTTACTATTGTACGCATTACGAGGTGAAGACACTTGGCAAATCTGATTGGTCGACTTTTTAAGTAGGACCCATGGATGCTCATCCCATTGGCCCAAACCCCCAATTCGTGGATCTAAGATGTGATTGGTGAGATTGGATTAAAATAATAATATTTTAATTATTTTATAATCCTCACTCCACCATCCATCTCTACCCTCCCTCTCTCATCCTCACCGTCTATCTCACTCCCCTCTCATCAAATATCATCTCTTTTCTTCAAACAAACCCGAAACACCCCCCTCCATATCTCCATTCTCCATTCTCTTCGAACAACCAAACACACACCTCACCATCATAATCGTATCTTGGTGCTAGTGAAGGACTGAGAGAGAGTGAAGGACGGTGACGGGCCACGGTGGCGGTCCACGGCGCAGGAACCCGAAACCGTGAAGGTAATATGTTAAAATTTGGACTTGGGTTCTAAAGGGTCTGGGTGGTTTTGACTAATGGGAAAGGGCTTCTGGAGGTCGTAGGAACCATTTGGGATCAAAAAAGGAAGCTTGGAAGGCCGGGAATGACGGTGGGTGGAGGTTGCAGTCGCCGTCACCATTGTCGATCATGGAGGTATGATTTTTCTTGGTTTTCTTGTACTTTGATTGGCGAAACAGATAGGAAATGAGTAGGGGAAGGGTTAGAAATCAAAAGGGAATAGAATGCACCCAAAATGGACGAGTTTGGGCCCTAGATCGGTCCAGACCGGTCCGGTCCGGTTCAAACCAGTCAGACCGGGTTCGACTGAGGTTAGGGATGAACAGTCCCGGCGCGTGGGCTTCACGCGTAGGGACTTCAGGCCACGCGTGGGGGCGCATGGGCCACCTCTTGGGGATGACTTAAACATGACTTTTAATCTATTCGATGTAACGAACATTTTGGGACCAGTTTCGTGTCGATCGGACACCGTCTCGATAATGTTCGGGACGTCCAAAGGTTTAGGATCGTGTTTTAAAATAGTTAAAAATTCAGGAAAATTACAGGGCTTCAATGAGAGGTTAATAAGGTAGTTAGTAACCCTCTATATTGATTTGGACAGGTTTGGGAGTCTTGTAGACGACGATTAGCCCGGTGAGGCTTACGACACGCAAATCGAGGCGGCAACTTAGGATGGTCTGTGAGTGGACCTTGATTTCTGAACTGTGATACATCCATTAATGTTTTATATGGTTTATTGGTATGATTCTATGATGTTGATTTGGATGATTGTGATTTATATGGTCTCACGTATTTCGAGGCGAATTACGTGCTTGCACGTAAATTGAGGCTTTCTGTTTTGCACAGATTTTCCGTACTTATAGTTTTGGAAATGATTTCATGAAACAGTTTTGGATTTGAAAAGGTAAACTCGGGTTTGAGACCCATTTGTTTTGGAAGCCCTCGGACTCGAAGTCCCTTTTAGTTACGTTCTCGGGCCAGAGGCCTAATTGGTTCTTGAATCAATTTCGAATTTGGAAATATGGACCGGGCACGAGATCCATTTGATTTATGAACTCTCTGACTGTAGGTCCATTTGATTTAATAAGGCATTGGGCCAGAGGCCCAGTTGATTTATGTATCGGGCTCGAGGCCCAATTGGTTTACGAATCGGACTCGAAGCCCAGTTGACTTACGTATCGGGCACAGGGCCCATTTGGTTTACGATATTGGGCACGAGGCCCATTTGGTTTATGAAACCAGGCAGGAGGCCCTTTTAGTTTACGAAATCGGGCACGAGGCCTATTTGGTTTACGATTCGGGCTAGAGGCCCAGTTTGTATGTGGATTCGAGCTTAGGGCCCAGTTACATTTTACAATTGTGATTTTGGGTCAGGGACCCACAAATGGATTTCTGGTTCATGACGGTTTATGGGAACTGGCATGAACCCTTGAAAGGTTTTATGGTTCATGAAGGTTTATGGGGACCGGCATGAACCCTTGAAAGGTTTTATGATCCATGACGATTTCTGGGGGCCAGACATGAATCCTTAAAACGTTTTTTTTTCATATACCGTCATTTATATATATATTGTCTCCTCCGAGGAGGGTCGTTGGCCTAGGTGGACCCCAGAGTAGTCACGGAGCACTGACTGAGTGTAGTCGCCCCCGTTGGGTTCCTTACTCTCAGAAAGGCTATGGATTATAGCCTTAGGAAGGGTCATTGATCTATGGACATTGACCTGAGTGGACCCTGAGAGACTTGGGCTTGAGACCCCGGTTAGCACGCGCGTAGCTCTAGATACGGTGATAGGATTGGTTATATGAAATATATGGATAAACATGATTTCAATTGGTTTGCGAAATTGTGTTTTATGATGATAAATGGATTTGGGCTGAGATCCCACATATGTTTACTATGTTGTGGTTTTCTGTAAATGGTTTTGGGCAGGAGCCCATATGGATGCGGTTGTTTAAACATATGTGACTGGATAAATGGTTTTACTATGCATGCATGCTTTTTAGTGAAGGGCATAAAGGTCTTTTATAAATGTGTTTTACGAAGTTATTACTTTTTGTCCACTCAGAGTCTTTCTGTTTTCAATGCCCTTCAGATTGATTACGGTGTGGACTGTTGCAGAGACCGAGACATCACATACCTCCTCCGGATCATGGCGTACTCTAAAAGCGTTCGGGCTAAAGGTTCAAATTTTCCCTGGTCTGACACTCCCTGTCAGACGGGATCAGGAGCGTCCCTTGTTAATCCCAGACGGGATTTGGATGGGTCTTGACAAGTGGTATCAGAGTGGGGTTGTCTCTATTCGAGCAACCATGTAGCTCTCGGAGAGTCTTGCAGGTCGAGGATGTGATGTCTCAATGGGCTACAGTTCACTATCAACCTGATAGTTAGGATGCTGATACAATAGTTAGTAGGTTTGAATCGTGGTTCGTTTTGGTTCGGCATTTGATGTCGGGGTTGCCATAGTTCTGTCGTGGATAACAGTGTGGGACCCTACGGAAGGATGAACTTAATAGTATTTTAGAGTTTTGATCGTTAGACGGTTAGTTGGGATCGTATTTCACTACGAGGTAGGATCGGTTTGACGAATGGTTAGGAGTTGAGACCATTAGATGGTCGAATTTTGTTGAGTTAGGTGGCTATGCTGCCAGGAGCAGCCGAGTTCGTGGAACCCTAGTTGAATTGACAGTAGGATTGGATTGACGTCTTTTCGATATCAGGACCGCATGGTTGGTCAGATTGTGGATTACACTGCCTTCTGCTGTTGGGTTCAGGGGAACCCTAGGGTGTGATCGTGGAACCCTAAGGTAGGATGTACGGTTCGGACAGGTGAGTTGGCGAGTGGTTTGACTTTGATGACTTTTTGGAGTCGAGACCGTCGGTCGGTCTAGTCATGTCAGCATTAGTGATGGGACTGCACTCTGCAGTCGAGGTTTTAGTAATCGGTTAGACCTAGTTGGTTGTCGTGCTAGTTAGTTGTGGTGGATTGTTGGTGCAACTAAGATCATGGACGACCTGGTAGACGACATGGGTTGAGTCGAATTACGACTGGTTAGAGTTTGGTTGGAAAAGTTATCAGGGTTGGTACTTGTCGATGGAATCCTGGAGTGGGGATACGGAGTAGTAGTACGGGCGATTGATTCCATTGGTTGCGCAGTCTCGATAGCGATGTCTAGTGATTGGGTCTGCATGAGTTGTGGCAGACGCTACAATTGAAAGTGGTTGTAGTCGCGGTTGTTGTGAATTGAGGGAAATTTAGGGAACGTTTCCTTTTCTCGTATGAGTTGTCAGGATGACTGTACCCAGAGTTGTTGCGTAAAAGGGGGGCAAAGTTTCTCTCAGTCGAGCAGAGGTACATGGTCATCGCTCGGTATGAGCGGAGATCCAAGGTTGCCTAATTCTCATAGTGTTGGTGTTGGTATTGGTGCTGGTGTTGGTGATTATGATGACGATGAGTCACGAGTCGGATGTGACTCTGCCGAGATGGGCATGTGTTCGGTATCTGTGGTCCGGCAGTGGATCACAGATAGAGTTAGACTGATTGCGGACATGTGGTTGATGTCCGAGTGTGTTGGTTCCAATCTGGTTGGAACTTCCGAATCGAGAGAGGTTGTGATTGAGGTGACAAGAGGAGTGCGGGTTTTCCGCACTGGTATTGGGTATTTCGAAGTCATTAGGGTGACTTCTCAGGTTCTACAGTGGTAGATGATGGTTGTTGTCACCAATACTTTGATCATATATTGGTTGGTGGACCCAGGATTTGTCTTGGGTTATCAGGAGGAATTGGGTATTTCATAGTTAGGTGGTTGAGATTTCTCATTTTCTGCTTGGTGGCAGATGATGTTAGTTTAAATGGCGTGGTGAGTGCAGCAAGTTTTGTTTACATTCACGTAGGATGGATTTTGGTGTCATCGTGTTGGATCATCCTTGGTTTTCCTAGGTAGAATGACAAGGATCGATACGAGATAATTGGAGAGGACCCACAGTCTCGATGTGTCTCGTCGTTGACTGATCGGTTTAGACATGGGAAATGGTTGAGGAGTATGGTGACTGACGAAGGATTCAAGAGGGTGTAAGACCCTATGATCGGATCTCAGGTGGATTGTTAGTTGAGTGAACTTGTGTGGATCCTAGGTTGATCGGGATTGTGATGTTAGGGACTTTAGGCATCGTGATGATCGAGGATCGTGACGTTTATGGTCGGGTGACGTAGTGATGGATCTGGATCGTGATCTTGATGGTCCAGATAAGTGGAGAGTTTATCGCTCTTACTTGGATATTTGAGTTGAGGATGATGAGACTGAACTTCCTTTCGAGGTTAATCCCGTATGGTATATTACTCGGGCTAGTAGGTGTCCGACAAGGTCGGATTTGGTTAGCCTTGGATGTGCGAATGATGGGATTGGCTTCCCTATGAAGCCAATCTAATGTATTGTGAGTAATCATTTGAGCAGGTAACCGATAGGTTCGGAATTGGTACGCCTTGGTAGGCGTGAGTCGGATTGGTATGTATTGGATTACGTGATTTGGAGTAGACATTGTGTTGCTGGTCAGGTGACCATGGGACTCGAAATGGACGATGGATTGGAGTTTTGATCTTTTTAATATTGGATTGGACAGATGAACTCCAGAATTTAAACGTGATTGGCTACGACCTAGGTTGTTGTGGTTGTCGTCGTCATCGTGGTTGTAGACTGGTTGATGGGTAGACGTACGTACCTTGTACGTCTTTCGAGGTACGATACTGGGCAGACTTATGGTGCTTGGTGACGGTATATGGGATATACCAGCAGTACGTTAGTGAGCGTGTTGGTAGTTGGCTTAGCCCGATACCATTGGTTTAGTTGAGGAAGTGAATTGGACATTGGATACCGTGCACTAGGTCATGGTATTTTCGTTGGGTCCAGTCACACACAGGTCAAATGCTTTGTTGGTATACGTATACTCAGGTTGAGTAAGTTGGTGGTTAGTTTAACCACAAGTAGTTATAGTGTCAGTTTTCGACTGACGATTGTCAAGTGGTGACAGTTTGTCGGATGCGTCAGCGAATTGGTAGATTTGCCAAGTGGTATTAATTCGGAACATGTGATTACTGTCATTCGACGTGGTCGAGTGTAGTTGATGCGACGTGAGTGTTAGTGGAACGTCTGGTTGCAGACAAGTATTGTTCTGGTTAGTTGGTGTACGAGTGTACACATGAGATAAGATCGAATTTGCTTTCCATGAGGTAGTTGTGGAATCGGGATAGTTGGAATTTTGAGGACAAAATTAATTAAGGAGGGAAGGTTGTAACGACCCGTCCTGAATTTCAGGATTAGATTAGTGACTAATCAAGGATTAGTGAGATTAATCGGTGATTAGTGGGGTACGTTCGGACGAACGATGAAAAATGACTGTTTTGCCCCTAGTCGTGGGTAAAGCGTTGACTTTTCGTTCAGGCGGTCAAATGGATTTTGGCCGATGACTGTGACGTAGTTCGGGACGTCACGACTTCGTAGACAAGTGGCACGTCCGATTCCGACATTCGAGGAAGAAGTTATGACGTTCGGAAGTTAAGGGCTATTTTGGTAATTTGGTTAAAAGGGGCAAATAGTTGACTTTTGATCTAGGAGGTCCGATGGCCGAGGGTCGAGGACCGTTATGTAGATCGGGTTGATACGAATCCATAGACAGTCGGCACACCAAAATCGGACGTTGAATGGGAAAGTTATGGGTCACGAAAGTTCGAATTTACTATTACACATATTTCGGGGCAAAGACACTTGGAAAATCTGATTGGTTGACTTTTTAAGTGGGACCCATGGATGAGTGACAAATGTCACTCATCCTATTAGCACAAACCCCCAATTAGTGGATCTAAGATGTGATTGGTGAGATTGGATTAAAATAATAATATTTTAATTATTTTATAATCCTCACTCCACTCATATCTTAATCCTAACCATCCATCTTTACCCTCCCCCTCTCATCCTCACCGTCTATCTCACTCCCCTCTCATCAAATATTATCTCTGTTTCTTCAAACAAACCCGAAACACTCCCTCCATATCTCCATTCTCCATTTTCTTCGAACAACCAAACACACCCAAACACGCACCTCACCATCATAATCGTATCTGGGTGCTAGTGAAGGACTGAGAGAGACGGTGACCGGCCACGACGGAGGAACCCGAAACCGTGAAGGTAATATGTTAAAATTTGGACCTTGGGTTCTAAAGGGTCTGGATGGTTTTCACTAATAGGAATGGGTTTCTGGAGGTCGTAGGAACCATTTGGGATCAAAAAAGGAAGCTTAGACGGTCGGGAATGACGGCGGGTGGAGGTTGCAGTCGCCGTGACCATTTTCGATCATGGAGGTATGGTTTTTCTTGGTTTTCTCGTACTTTGATTGGCAAAACAGATAGGTAAAGAGTAGGGGAAGGTTTAGAAATCAAAAGAGAATAGAATGAACCGAAAATGGACGAGTTTGGGCCCTAGACCGGTCCGGTCCAGTTTAAACCAGTCAGACCGGGTTCGACTGAGGTTAGGGATGATCAGTGCCCGGCGCGTTAGCTTCAAGCGCAGGGAATTCAAGCAGCGCGTGGGGGCGCGTGGGCTACCTTTTTGGGATGACTTCAACATGGATTTTAATCTATTTGATGTAACGAACATTTTGAGGCTGGTTTCGTGTCGATTGGACACCATCTCGATAATGTTCGGGACGTCCGAAAGTTTAGAATCGTGTTTTAAAATAGTTAAAAATTCGGGATAATTAGGGGGCTTCAATGAGAGGTTAATAAGGTAGTTAGTAACCCTCTAGATTGATTTGGACAAGTTTGGGAGTCCCGGTGACGACGATTAGCCCTGAGAGGCTTACGACAAGCAAATCGAAGCGGCAGCTTAGGACGGTCTGTGAGTGGACGTTGATTTCTAAACTGTGATGCATGCATAAATGTTTTATATGGTTTATTGGTATGATTCTATGATGTTGATTCGGATGATTGTGATTTATATGGTTTCACGCATTTCGAGGCGATTTACGTGCTTGCACGTAAATCGAGGCTTTCAGTTTTACACAGATTTTCCGTACTTATAGTTTTGGAAATGATTTCATGAAACGGTTTTGGATTTGAAAAGGTAAACTCGGGGTTCGAGACCCATTTGTTTTGGAAACCCTCGGACTCGAAGTCCCTTTTAGTTACGTTCTCGGGCTAGATGCCCAATTAGTTCTTGAATCGATTTCGGATTTGGAAATATGGATCGGGCACGAGACCCATTTGATTTACGAACTCTCGGACTTGAGGTCCATTTGATTTAACAAGGCATCGGGTTGGAGGCCCAGTTGATTTACGTATCGGGCTCGAGGCCCAGTTGGTTTACGAATCGGGCTCGGAGCCCAGTTGACTTACGTATCGGGCATATGGCCCATTTGGTTTACGATATCGGGCATGAGGCCCATTTGGTTTACAAAACAGGGCACGAGGCCCTTTTAGTTTACGAAATCGGGCACGAGGCCCATTTGGTTTACGATTCGGGCCAGAGGCCCAGTTTGTATGTGGATTCGGGCTTTGGGCCCAGTTACGTTTTAGGATTGTGATTTTGGGCCAGGGACCCACAAATGGATTTCTGGTTCATGATGGTTTATGGGAACTGGCATGAACCCTTGAAAGGTTTTATGGTTCATGACGGTTTATGGGGACCAGCATGAACCCTTGAAATGTTTTATGATTCATGACGGTTTATGGGGGCCGGACATGAATCCTTAAAATGTTTTTTTTTCGTATACCGTCCTTTATATATAAATTGTCTCATCCGGGGAGGGTCGTTGGCCTGGGTGGACCCCGTTGTAGTCACGGGGCACTAACTGAGTGGAGTCGCCCCCGTTGGGTTCCTTACTCTCAGAAAGGCTATGGATTATAACCTCAGGGAGGGTAATTGATCACATTGACCTGGGTGGACCCTGAGAGACTTGGGCTTGAGACCCCGGGTAGCACGCGCGTAGCTCTAGATACCGTGACAGGATTGGTTATATGAAATATATGGATAAACATGATTTCAATTGGTTTGCGAAATTGTGTTTTATGATGATAAATGGATTTGGGCTGAGATCCCACATATGTTTACTATGTGATGGTTTTCTGTAAATGGTTTTGGGCAGGAGCCCGTATGGATGTGGTTGTTTAAATATATGTGACTGGATAAATGGTTTTACTATGCATGCTTGCTTTTTAGTGAAAGGCATATATGTCTTTTATAAATTTGTTTTAAGAACTTATTACTTTTTGTCCACTCACAGTCTTTCTGTTTTCAATGCCCTTCAAGTTGATTACGGTGTGGGCTGTTGCAGAGGCCGAGACATCACATACCTCCTCCGGATCCTTGCGTACTCTGGAAGCCTTCGGGCTAAAGGTTCAAATTTTCTCTGGTCTGACACTCCGTGTCAGACGAGATCAAGAGCGTCCCTCGTTAATCCCGGGGGGGATTGGGACGGGTCTTGACATGAGCAATCCTCAGCTCCCACTCTCACACACTCCTAGTTTCTCCCAAATAGAAAGCAGGTGGAGAGGATGATTTGATGAGAAAAGATGGGGGTGGGTTTTTGGGTTGTCCAAAACAAAAGGGAGAAGGGAGATGTAACATGGATAAGCATCAATGGGTGAGTAACAAGTGTCACTCATCCATTGAATCTGGAGACAAATATCTAGGCCCAAAAAATAACAAAATTCAATCGGCCTCGTAAAATGTGTAAGTGTAAAACTGTCGAGTAACATTCCTAACCTATAAAATAACAGTACGATATCCAAATTTGACGTGTCATTTGTCTACGTAATCGAAATCCCGCAATCTACGCAAAGGGCCTTAGTGAACATGCACATAATCTCCCGGGTCAAAAGTTAACATTTTCCCCAATTAGGAGCAAAATTGTCATTTCGCCTCGAACAATCTCAATAATCCTCGATTAAATCACGTAATTTTGGGTTGGGTCATTACAAATATACTTATGGTATCTTTGATCCTATGTCTATACCTTTAGGAAGGAAACAGAGAATCCAAATACACACATAACCATCACATTCTCATTTTCAGTCCACTGTAAGAAAAGAAATCTCACAACTACCTATGATTACCTGCCACCATCATCCAAACATTCCAACCACCGTTACTCTAGTCGTCACCCTTTGACCACCATATGGGGCGTTCGAGGGAAGGAGACTCGACACTGAAGATAAAGATGAAGACCCGTCACATCTGCCACCCACAAACCTTTGAACCAGAACATCCAATCACACTCTTTCTAGTCGCTTCCTTGCTGCGACTTGACTAGACTAGAAGATGCACGACAAGAAGCATCGTGGCTCATAATATAGTTTCAGAACTGGTTTAGATCTAAGTTTTCGACCCGACGAGCTTAGGATCACAACAAGGTAAGATCGATTGGTGGTTCTAGATTATTAGATTGAATTGTGGATTTTGTACTCTGTTACAAGAGACATTGTGTGTGTTGGAAAATGTGTATGTTTCAGGATGATTGTTGATTGTGTGTTTTATATGTGCCTTGTGAGGTGAATTACGTCTGAATTAGTTGTATAAGTATGTTTATGTGTGCGTTGGTTATGTGCATGGTCATGTTGGATGCGGACTCAGACATGCATCAGGATTGTGGATTAGGACTTGGAAGCATTCTGGCGTAAGGGTTAAGGCTAGAGGAGAATCCAAAAAGTGTGATTGGATATGGTTTTGAATGTTAGTCCTAGATATGAAATGGAAGTTCGGGAATGACTTAAGATGGTATGAGCTTAATAGGTATGATATTAAGAGGAAAATGAGATTTTGTTCGAAATCACTTTAGATTGTGGATTGGGGTTGAGATATGGTTGTGTGATGTACATGTGAGATTTCTCGAGTTTGGTGCAATGGTATGTTTGCATATATAATTGGTTAATTCGTATAGTTGTGAGTAAATTCAGGATATTGACGTTGGTTTAGTTTTGAAATTTCAAGGATAATTTGTTTTTTAAAGGAGAGTAGATGGGAAGAATATATGGTCAGAAAAATGACCCAAACTTTCTAAGGGTCAGAAAAATGACCATTTAACCCATGAGTCAGAATATATGGGAAGTTTTTTGTATTCCATTGTATTAGATATAAATTGGTAGCCTCTGTATAGTTTGAAAACGAATGGAATACAAAAAAACTTCCCTTATATTCTAACACTAGGATTAATTAAATGTGTGGCTAATGGTCATAACTATGCGTTTTTGTGAGAACCCCTTTGATGTTTGGATTTGATCCGTAAATGATCATGACAGTTATTTTGATTCTGAAATTCGTGAGTTTCCATTCCAAACTCAGTATTCATATTCCATACTAGCAACAAAGGCCCGCCCGTTGTCGCGAAATTATTCAATTGATTATGAATATTATAATATTATAATTATAAAAAATTAACATAAATATTACAATAATAATAATAATAGACAATTAACAAGAGTTGAACATAAAATATTGTAATGAACATGAATAGCCACATCTTATTTACATGTTAAAGAAGCCATTTACACCATGGAAAGTAGCAATCATCCTTTTCAGTCCTTTGAAGCCTCAAATCTGGTCGTTCTTTCATTCGTGTATGTTATAGCAATGACTGCGAACAACCAACGATCGGAGGAGAAACAATAAAATGAACAATATGGAGCAAGATAAAAAAAAATTAACTAAAAACAAACAGTGTTGTGATCTCTTAGCCAACCAAAAACAACAGACAATAGATTAACATCACTTAATAGATATTGCAACATAAAGAAAGGATGTAGTTTTCAAATCTACATCTATTGAACAACATCCATATTCTTGAGTAGAGGAAGGATTTACTTTGCAGTTGTTGTTGGAGTTTCAATTTCTTCTCTTTCAAGAGTACCACAAACAAAAATTCACCAGGAAGAGAAGCTGACATTGATCAGCATGAGAAGTACCTGGAAATTAAAGCTAAAATGATCCTTTTTTCATTCAGCAATTTGTCAACTGCGAAGGAGGGTCACTGTCCGATTAATCACCAATTACTTCCATGTGACAAAACATGTACTAAGATGTAGAGAATGAATAAATCGAAGGCAACAAAAATTAAGAAGCATACTAATACTGGGAAAACTCAAATTAACTAAAAAATACCAGCGCTATGAGAAATAAACCCCAACTGGCATTTATTTCAATTCAAGGATCTTAAAATTAGCTGAAAATAAATCGTATCTGTCATGTAACAAAGGAATTAAGAGATCACAGAACTATGCGAAAAAGAGAATTATAAGACCTACTACTAGGGCGCAAGGCTCCTACAGCAAAACTCAGATGTGAAAATCAACTTCTGAACCCATCACTCAATTTTGAATATACAGTCTCTTGCCTCATACACGAAGATTCAACAAATAAGAAATATACATGGGCAAAATAGCTTCCTACTTATGTTATCAATTTTCTCTCATTTAAAATCAAAAAATACAATTAATGATGTCTTATAAAATCTAATCAAGAATGTGGAATTTTCAGCATTGCTAACATGGAAATCAGCATTCTGCTATAACGTTGGTTTTGTGGGTTGATTGAAAAGCAGCTATTAGTTGGTCCTCTCAGTCACTTACATGCGTTTATCATTGAAACAATCTTGCTTACTCGATGTCAGAATGCTCGTTTTTATTGCTCGAACTTGTAGACAGTTTGTACACTATAGTACGTTATTATTTTTCGGGAATACAATATGTTTGTTTTCACTTGAGTTTGTGTGTCTTAATGTAATCGTTTTAGGTTTGTTCAAGTGAAGTTTCTACAATATCTTGTACACGATACAAAATTCTTGGAATTTGAATCGAATCATTCTGGGAATTTGAGTCAAATCCAGAGATACTATCGTGTACAGTTACTTCGTTGAACCAAAATAACTCATTAAAAGTGAGTAGTTTTTCACTTTGAATCATCGAAACCAGAAAGCCCTCTTCTACAATCCCTCCAATTACTTAGTTGAACCCAAAATAGTTTGTTAGAAGTCCCAGTAACTTTTCACTTCGAATCATTGAAACCAAATAGCCCTCTTCTATAATCCCTTATCTAAAAAATTTCTACAATCCCTTATTTAGAACCCAAAATCACGAAATTTGAATGAAAATCCTACTATATTCCTCTAAAAGATGTTATGTGTTCATAATTACACAGAATGAAGGATTGAATGAAAACTGTTTCAATCATTTGTCCCAAATTGGTTGAAATTTTTTTAAGCGATTGTGCAAATTCCCTAATATAAGACCAGTAACAACATTCATCAAATATACTGTATAATATGTTCTGGATTCATCTGTCTCACTTCTACTTTCTGGTTTATTGTGTACAAAGTTCATTTGCAATATATTGTTGAACCCATAACTAAATTTACAAAACATCTGCTTCTATTTATAATATATTGTTAAACCTAAACATCTACTTAACACATGAGAAACTCATACCTCAATTTAGAAAACATATAACGACATGCATGAATCCAGAACTGAGCAGCAGAAAATTAACTTGCAGGAATTGAAATTTAGTTGAAGAGAAACATTTGGAAAGTAACTATACCTGCAATTCTATTATTCCTATTTGTCTAGAAAAAGGAAGCCGCTAATGATATGTCAGTATTCCCGGCATGAAAGAAGATAAATCAATGATTTTGTAGACGGAGATGAAGGCAACGCTGAAAAGTTAAACTCAAAATTGAAGAAAACCCAATAGGGTGCTCTCCAATACAGGCAAACAAACAGTAGAGCAATTGTATAAACAGGCAAGAAAATGCACATAAATACGAGCAACCAATAGAATGAAAATTGAAAACAAATCAGGAAAATGAAACTTCACATCAATACTTGTCCAGAAAAACAATTAAATGAAGGATTAATATTCGTAACAAACGAAAGAAAAACTGTAGCAAAGAAGGGAAATTCTTAGCTGAGAATTTGGGGTGTAGTAAGGTCGTGGTCGCAGAAAACGAATGGAAAATGGCAGAGAGGAAAGATTGGGTTTCCCTGGGTACAGAAATGAACAGAAATTAAAAAAAAAAAACCCAACTATCATGGGCAGAACGCGTGACTCCGGTCAGCGTATGGGTGAAGACTACGGGTCGAATCGAGCTGTCCCACTTGGCCCACACCTCACTCACACCATACATTTCAAATATCCATCGTGGCCCAATCTCGACGACCAACAATTTTCTCTCTTCTTCTACGTACTTGTTCAACAAGGACCGACTTTTTGCTTGAGTTTTCGTTGCGTAGTTGTCTGGAGAAAGTCAGTAAATTTCTGGAAGCCATATGACCAGAAACAGTCACCAGCAAATGCAAAATACTGACTTATTAACTAATTATAATTTTTTCTTTTAATATATAATTGTTTTCAACTTGTACAAAAGTCCAAACAAGCAAACAAACAAAAACAACAAGTAACAGGAAATTGATTAGGAAAAGACTTGGAAGTTGCAACGCCCGCCAACGCGTACAATAATCCTTTATAATAACACCGCCGATACAACTTATTCTTCAATCATCAAACATCTCTTGTAAATTGTCTCATCAAGTCGATCTCATTCTTCTCCTATCTCAATCAATCATATAATCTAAGGAGATCGATCAAACCCATGGAAACTACTTCACGGCCGACTAATGCACTAAGCAAGAGGCCTTCAGCCTCCTTCCGGTTGCGCAGCCCGAGCCTCAACTCCCTCCGCCTCCGCCGCATCTTCGACATTTTTGATAATAACCGAGATGGTATGATCAACGTCCACGAGATCAACCAAGCGCTGGCTCTTCTCGGATTGGACGTTGAAATCTCCGACCTCCGATCCACCATAAACTCCTTCATCCAACCCTCCAATGGGGGCCTCACGTTCGAGGACTTCGTCTCCCTCCATCAATCCCTCTACGACTCCCACTTCGATGAAGCTGTTGCCGCCGCTGCAGCGGCAGCGACGGAAGGAGACAACAAGGCGAATATGTTGTCGCAGGAGGAGTCGGATCTTTCGGAGGCGTTCAAGGTGTTTGACGAGGACGGCGACGGGTACATATCGGCCAAGGAGCTTCAGGTGGTGCTTTCCAAACTAGGGTTTCAGGAAGCCAGAGAGATTGATAGAGTTCAGGATATGATCACCTCCGTTGACCGCAACCACGATGGTCTCGTTGACTTGTTCGAGTTCAAGAACATGATGCGAACCACCGTTCTTGTTCCCTCATCTTAAATTCTTTTTTTAATAGAACGGTCCATGTTGTTTTGTGCATGCGAGCATGGTTCGTTATGGACCCTACGTCCGGGTGGCTTGGTCGTGTCCCGATCCACGTGGCTTTGATTTTTCAGTTTAATTAGTTGCGATATGATCATGATCAGAATGTGTATGCTAGCTGTTGGTAGTGTTGAATCTTGTAGTACAAAATTCGATCATCGTACCTTTAATTGAACTTTTTTGGTATGTTAAATTTCGAAGCAATTGCAAACCTAGCACTATTGTACGTTGATATATGTGTATATATATATGCGCATTTTTTATTTACACATTAAAATTTTGAATTCAACTACATTTTTTTAATATATATCATTAATTCTACGTTCCTTTTTTATTTATTCATACATTCGTAATAAGGTTTTAAATTTAAATACTTCCCTCAACATTTATAAATATTTTAAAAAAATTAATACACATATGCAAGCAAATTTCAAATGGTGATATCACTAATCATAAGGTTCGAAGCAATTGAAAATTTTCTTTTATTTCATTGACAAATTTTCTAGTGCCAAACGAAAGAAATTTAAAGCTCTTTAAAAGTATTTTGCATCTAAAGATAAGTCACACTCCTCGTCAAAATTATCCCATCTTTCAAAGTATGAGAACCACTTGGTATTTTATCAAGACAACAAAAAAGGTGATATTGCCACATTAGGTGAGGAAGCTTGAGATAAAAACAAAAGGTTGGGAAGTAGCCATATACCAACTTTTCAAAGTAGAAGGTGTCAACCTTCATATCTATGCATTATTCAAGGACACTTGCATGTTTATAATTATATATATGGTCCAGACTTCAAAATGAAGGTTGAATTAACCTGTGACTTTATTTCCTTAATTAATTTATTTAAAAAATAAATTGAATTATTTTGGAAAAACTGACATACATACATATGTATATATATTGTGTACGTGGTCTTTAGTAGGAGAAACAAACGAATAAGTCAACAAAGTTAAGTTGGCACTTTAATAATTGATTTTCTTTTTTAGACATGAGTGCAAGGAAACTTCCAAATGAAATAGAAGGTTGAAATGGTTATCTGTTGGCTGGCTGAGCACTTCTTGTCTAGCCTGATCTCTTCAATTTTGTCATGGATTGAAGTAGACGCCTAACCATTCTTGATTACTAATCGATTATTCCATCACTAGTTCCCTCCATTAACTTGAGTAACTGTTTACACCTAAAATAAATCATTATAGATCATGGGACGTTTTTTAAGAAATTAAAAACGCAATTCGACTTTAGGTCTAACCTCATCTTGTATTCAGCAGTTGGATTATGGGAAAGTGCAACCGTGATTTACACAATCATACTGACAAAGCGCCGAAATCGTCAGAAGGGGCAAGGAAGTTTAACTAAGCTGTCGCGAAGGAGATGCACACGTGAATGCACATGTCAACCATCTGCACTCACATACCGCTTATAAAAGGAGAAGAAGTCATATTCTTAAAGAATAACTAACAACTCAATCAAACAAACAAATTGATCAAACTCAATCAAATTTAAAAATTGCAAACCCTCAAAAATTTCATTCTTACCCAAAAGCTCGTCTTCTTGGTAAAACCTGTCTATTCGATCTAGAATCAAGATCCAGTTCTTCTCTCATTCCTTCTCAGTTCTTACTAAGAACACCAAGTTTTCCTTCTAATCCGATTTGCATCCCAAATTCCTTTTTTGGAGACTTCTCGACCATCATACGTCATCCCGACTTGCTTTCGAAACTTGTTTTGAAGGCCATTTTTTTTTTTCATTTCGACTGCATCAAACTAGTCTTTGAGATTCTCACAATTTCACTCCCTGACATCATCATGTATTTTTAATGCTCTTACAACATCTTTGGTATGATTTCCAACAGCTGTTCATCCAGTTGATGGTCTCTTGACCAAGAACGCCAGCCTATAGCTTAGTCTAGAGATAGTTTACTTCACTTGTAGTTCAAATCATCAGGTTAATACTTAATCATGTTTATTTTCTAAGTGTTTGCACTTCCCCTCTCCATCTATATATACAATTGGTTTCTGATTCCGATAACTAGAATGCACCAACCAATGAGTTATATGGCTGCATAAGTCATAAAACCATCTTCATGCTTTGGTTAAGTATTTGAACATTCTAATTTGAAGAGGTTGAGGTGTCTAAATTCCCCTTTAACTCTGAACTGCATTGTAACGACCCGTCCCCGGGAGTCAGGATTAGATAAGTGATTAGTGACGGATTAGCTAGGTTAATCGGTGTTTAGTTGGTTACTATGGACAGTGAGCGTAGAATGACGATTTTTCCCCTAGAATGGGCAAAAAGTTGACTTTTGAAACGACAAGGATTTCACACGCAAACCGAGGACCGTTAGGTCGATCTCGTCGTCCTGAGTACAACGACAGGCGGCACGCCTTTATCGGACATCAGATGAGTGAGATATAGGTCTAGAAAGTGAGGGGTAAAATCGTAATTTGCATAGTTAGGGGTATTTTGGTCTTTTTGCACCTTGGGAAGCGTGCCAATCAGATGAGGACATGTGTACAGGGTTTAGTGGATATTTTGGGATGGGGCCACCAGGTGTTTGACACCTGGCTGGATTCCAGTGGGTTCTAGCCCACACGGGTGAAATCGTTTAAATGGTTGTGTTGTAACCATGCAGTTTTGAGAGAAACAGAGACTGAGATTGAGAGGAAGGATCGATCGATTTCCAGAGAGGGTGTGAGAGTTGAGTACTCTGAGTTGAGTGAGTAAGTGCAAGTGTGTTGAGCGTGATTAAGAAAGCGGAGAGGGTTGAGTGTTTGCGTGCGAAGGGAGGAAAACTCAGAAAAACAGAACCGAGAACTACCGTGCACGGTTGTGCACCTTGATTGATCGACCCGTCGAAATTTAGACACACGGTGGTGCTCAGCAGCCTGGGAAGTGCTTTGTGGACCTAGAGGAGCACGGCGGAGCTCACGGTGGTGGTCTGGGAGCAGGTAATTCTTGGGTTCCCTCTGTGTACTCTGTTTTTCAGTTTGGTTTCAAACTTAAAGTCGTAGGTTTTGAGGCTGAGTCGAACGGTTCTATGGGTTCAAATAGGCATAGGAGGTCCCTAGGAACCTTAAGACCTTGAAACCGTGACGGGAGGAGGAACTGGTGGTCGGGAACAGAAACAAGGGTTTTCCTGGGTTTAAGTTCGAGCTTTAGGAGGTGAGGATTAGGTTGTGATGTTGTGTTTTTAGTAGAGGAATAAGTTGCTAGGAAGAGGACGAAGCTTCTGGGTTTAAAAGGAATGAAAATGGGCGGAAAATGGCGAAGAACCGCCTTCGCCGGTTCAGACCGGTCGAACGGTTGAGGAAGACGATGAACAGTGTTCACTGTTTAGGCGCGTGAAGCCCACGCGCAGCCCCTTTGGGCAACGCGTGAGGGCGCGTGGGGCAGAATCCGGGGAAGTGTCCAACACGTTTTTTAGTCTAATCGTTGTAACGAACCTTTTGGGACAAGTTTCGAGACGTTCGGACATCGTCTCGGGTTAGTTTCGGGTGTTCGAAGGTTTAGGGTTCCGTTTAATTACGTTTAAAATTCCGGAAAAATTGGGGAAAATAGGATAAGCTTAGTTGAAGTGTTAGTGACTCATTTTGATGGCTTTTGACAAGTCAGGAAATCCCTGAGGCGACCGAGGAACGTACGAGACTCGAGTGACTTGCCCGGGAACTGTGAGTGGACTCTTTCTTTCTAACCGAGCATGCATAACTGTTTTTATCTACTTGTTTGCTGGTTTTACATATGATTTCATGATAATTAATTATTCTATATTTGTTTTACATAATGGCACGTTTTTTGAGGCATTTACGTATTTCGGCACGTTTTACGAGATATGCTCTGATTATGATTTTGATGCCATGATTTTGGGACTTAAATCTATAATTGGTTTTCAATGATTATAAACGGGTTTTGGAACATGATTTGATAATCAAGGTTTTCAGTTTTAGAATCGAGTTTCGGAAATCGAGATTTTGGTTTTAAAGTTGGAAAAAGAGAATTTCCGGATTTGGGTTCGGAATGACGGTTCTGGATGCCAGAATGGCTTCGAAATAGTGATTTCAAATTCGGGTTTGGATCTGGATTTAGAAATGGTTTCCAAATTCCAAACGGTTTTGGATTGGATTTGCTGGATCTGGTTATTGGGTTTAAAGACCCGGATTATGATTAACGGGGGGACGGGCCCGAATTGGATTTATAGACCCGGATTGAGTTTAAAGACTTAGGAGTTTAAAGACTCGGATATTACATTTTCCCCCTGTAAGCCTGTTGAGTTTAAAGACTCAGACGGCCACACCGCTGCCACGATCTCTCACCTCTTCTCTGTTTTTCTGGTTTTCCCCCGTGAGCTCTCACACTCCACACACACAAACACGACACCACCCAACCTCCTCACTAACTCTCTTTCAAACTTTGCTCACTCCTCACTCCACCAGGACACACAAACACACTCTGCACTCGTCCAATTCTCCCAATCTCTCGGATTTGGGTTCGGAATGACGGTTCTGGACGCCGGACTGGCTTCAGAATAGTGATTTCGAATTCGGGTTTGAATCTGGATTTAGAAACGGTTTCCAAACGGGTTTGGATTGGATTTTCTGGATCTGGTTATTGGGTTTAAAGACCCGGATTATGATTGACGGGGGATGGACCCGGATTAGGTTTAAAGACCCGGATTGAGTTTAAAGACTCGGATATTACATTTTCCCCCGCATTCGGGAGTTTAAAGACTCGGATTATATTGAGGCCTGGATTGAGTTTAAAGACTCAGATAGATCCAGCAGGTTTGATCGGATGATGACATTGGTATTTTATGTTTTATTATACTGTTTCCATGATGATTATTATATGCTTTATATTACTGTTTTTCAGATATTGGGTTATGCATACATGTTTTCAAAACGGAGGGCAAAACCCTGGGTTGCTTATGAAACTGTTTTTGAAACTCTTATTTATTTTTAGTCCACTCACACTTTTCTGGTTTTTAACTACCCTCCAGGCCGTGGTGCTAGTGCTGGGGCTGACGTTGAGGCAGAGTCAGAGGCATAGAGTTATCCCGGAGTTTTACCGGAGTTTCCGTTACCGTTGTGCGTGTAGTCAACTTTAGTAGGATTTATGTTTACCTTGTTTTGGACTATGCTCTGTATGACTGTTGACTTGTTGGTTTTTTTGAATTCTCCCTGGTCTGGCAATGAAATTTGTGGGTTTACGTGAGGTTGTTTCGGTCTTTTGGGTTGGGTTGTTAGACGGGAGCAGGGTTCACCTCGGTTATCGGGGTGATAATCGGGGTGGTTCATGTCATGCATTGACATGACCCATCCCAATCCCCCCGGGATTAGTGCGGGATGACCCTGCTCCCATCTGACACGAAGTGTCAGACAAGGGATATTTCCGACCTTTGCCCTCCCCGGCTATCAGAGTATGCCAGTATCCGGAGGAGGCATGTGATATCTCAGTCTCTGCTACAGTCTACATCCGATGTCAACCTGAAAGGCAGTCAAAACATTAAAAATTGTGAGTGGACAAAACAAGAGTTTGTAAAAACATTTCATAAGAGAAGAAATTTGTACCCTTCACTATAAAGCATGCATGCATTCGAAAACCATTTAACCAAAGAAACCATATGTGGGAATTAAGCCCAAAACCAAAATTGAAAGAACCATAATGAAAACGACCATACGGGCCACTGCCCAAATCCATAAGGGACTCGGCCCCAAATCATAAGAAACCAACCATACGGGCCACTGCCCAAAACCTGTGTAAACACACATCATATATATATCTCATAAAGCATACATCATATATACGTATAATTCACACAACCAATCCTGTCACGGTTTCCAAAGCTACGCGCGTGCTACCCAGGTCTCAATCCGAGTCTTCTCAAAGTCAAGATCAATGTCCGCAGACCACTGACCCTACCTGAGGTAATAGTAATCATAGCCTTCCTGATAGTAAGGAACCCAACTGGGGGGTGACTCCACTCAGTCGATGCTCTGTGACTACTCCGGGGTCCACCCAGGCCAACGACCCTCCCCGGAGGAGATAATAGAAGTAAAGGAAGGTATATGAATACATATATATACATAACATAAACATTCATGCCTGGTTCCCTTGAACCGTCATGATCCATAACATCCATTAACCAGGGTTCATGCTGGTTCCCATAAACCGTCATGAACCAGAATGACCTGACAAAGGTTCATGCCGGTTCCCATAAACCGTCATGAACCACAATGACCTTTCCAGAGTTCATGCTGGTTCCCGTAAACCGTCATGAACTTGGAAATCCATCTAGGGTCCCTGACCCGAAATCATAAACCGTAAAATAACTGGGTCTCGTGCCCGAACATATGACATCAGCTGGGCACCGTGCCCGATATCTAAGGTCATATGCCCGGGACAAAACCAAATGGGTCTCATACCCGAGTTTATCCTTTTAGAAATCCAAAACCTTTTCATTTAGACCAATAAAGAAGTACAGACCCGTATAAGCACCGTATAAGGCCGAAACCTCGAAATACGTGCATATACGTAACCACATACAAATGCACTCATGGCATCATCAAACATGTAATAAAACATATAATAAACATTTATGCATGCACCAATTTAGAAAACAAGGTCCACTCACAGACCGTCCGAGCTACCGCCTCGATTTGCGTGCCATAGGCTCTCCCGAGCCAATCCAACCTCTCCGGGTCATCCTGACCTGTCCAAATCATATCCAAAGGTTATTACTAACCTATACAAGTCCATATTTAGAACCCTAAAATTTCCCGGAAAAGTCAACGTGTCCCGTACACATTTCCCGAGGTGAAAAACCTCAATTTGACCAACCTAATGATCTCCGATCGACCCGAAACCACCGACATTGGATCCGGATCGTCGAAACCTTTTAAATGACCCTGGGCCCATTCAAAATACTATTCACACGCGCCCCCACGCCCCTGGTCAATGCGTGGGTCAACGCTGCTACAGTACCTGCTGACGTCAGCATGACGTCATCACTGACAGTCCTGACAGTGACACATGTCACACTCCTATTGGCCCATTTTCTGACATGTCAGCTGACATTGTCAGACCTGAAAATGCTGACATCATCCCTGACATGATGACATCAGCAGGATGACGTCACCTGTCATCCCGCCGGGTCGACCCGAATACCTGCAACCGGGTCGCCGTGACCCGCGGCTTGACCCGGCCGGTTCTCCGCCGTCCGGCCACCAAAACTTTCCCCGTTTGTCCCATTTTCTTCGTCTCATCCTCCCCCATAGATCCCTTAACCCATAAATTGAAAACAAGGGTTAGAAATTACCTGTTGGACGACGAACCGTAAGCCCAATCTTCCCCCGTCGATATTCCTCATTCCCGGCCACCATTCTTCTCAAATCCAAGCTCTAAGGACTCGTCTCACTCCCTAGAAGGTAATGGGATCGACCAACCCGTTCAACACACGTCAAAACCCCAACCACCATTTTTTGACCCGAAACTGTGGCTCTCGGGTTACTCCTAACGTGTCCACCGCCGTTGTCCCCAGTCCCTCAGTCATCCCTCACTTCCTCACACTCACTCACGGCTCACAAGAGGAAGGTTGGTGGGGAGTGGGTTATGTGCTTGAAGAAAAATGAAGGAATGGTGATAATGGGTGGTATTCGGGTTTGGGAGGGAATGAAGAAGAAGAAATATGAAGATGATGATCAGATGGGAAAATGAGAGATGGAGGGTGAGGATTAAAAGGTTAATTGGTAATGGATGGTTAGGATTTAAAGATAGATGGATTAATTATATTATAATACATATAATATTATTTAATTGAGTAGATCCACCTTTTTAGGGATGTAGCCAATGGGATGAGTGACACTTGTCACTCATCCATAGGTCCACCTAAAATATCTGCCCAATCAGATATTGCCAAATTAGCCCCGCCTCGAAGTACGTGCATAGTGAAATCGAACTTCCGTGACCTATAACTCTCCCGTTCGAAGTCCGATTTTAGCGTGTCGCCTATCTATGGATTCGTATCGTCCTTATCTATGTAATGGTCCTCGGCCCTTGGCCATTGGACCCCTCGGTCAAAAAGTCAACATTTGCCCCTTTTTTTACCAAAATTACCAAATCGCCCATAAACTTCCGAACGTCATAACTTCTTCCTCGAATGTCGGAATTGAACGTGCCACCTGTCTATGAACTCGTGACGTCACGAACTATGTCACGGTCATCGGTCAAAGTCCATTTGACCACCCAAATGAAAAGTCAACATTTTGCCCACGACTAGGGGCAAAATGGTCATTTTGCATCATTCGTCTGATTTCGCCCAACTAATCACGGATTAGCCTCACTAATCGTGATTAGTCACTAATCTAATCTAGAAATTTGGGACGGGTCGTTACATGCATACTTCTAATATAAACACATCGACATTGAATTTGGACTAAGTGCAAAAGAAAATATTCAAAGTCCTTGAAGGAGGTATGAACAAGAACAACATAAGTAAGATGCCCGCTTGCTCCATTTTCACTTGATTCGAACAATGGTTTATGAGATGTAATTCATAAACCATTTCTAACCATGTCTAGTAGTAGATTCTATTAGTGGTATGCCTACTTTGAAGGCATCTAGAAGGTTAAATCAATTGGACCAGTCCATCTAGAGCAAGACTGCGACACCATGGCCCTAGGCTTTTAGCCTTCACTCCAATCACCCTAGTTGCTTACACTGTACATCACTACATTAGACTACACCCCATTTGTAACGACCCGAAAATTCGGAAAAGGAAAAATTTGGAAAATTTGAAGGAAATGACGATTTTGCCCCTGGAATTCGGCGAACAGTTGACTTTTGGTTCGAGCGGTCAAACGGACTTTGACCGATGACTGTGACGTAGTTTGGGACGTCACGAGTTCATAGACAGGTGGCACGTCCGATTTCGACATTCGAGGAGAAAGTTATGATGTTCAGACGTCCATGGGCAATTCAGTAATTTGGTTAAAGGGGCAATTTGTTGACTTTTCAAATGACATGGAATTTTCATGTAATTCGAAGACCGTTGGGTAGGTCTCGAGATGCTGAGTCGGTAAACAGGCGGCACGCATCAATCGGAGTTCGGACGATAAACTTACGGGCCTAAGAACACGAAGGGCATTTTGGTAACTTGTAAGGAAAAAGGGCAAAATGGTAATTTGAATGGTAAAATTTGAAACAACCGTGGTGGATTGTTTAGCTGAATTGTTTAACTAATTAAGTGACAATTGTCACTAAGGAAGGATGGATTAGTGGCTTGTTTGAGTTAAGTGGGTGTACAGGTGTAGTGTGGATGTTGTGTGGAGAAGAGAGCATCGTGCGGTTGATTTGATTTAATCAATTAAGTGTTTTGTGTCAGGACCCGTCCCGAATATCTCCTCGATACCCAGGATGAACCCTGCTCCCGTCTGACAATCACACTTACAGTACCAAAAATAACCTTAATACAACTATAAGCATAACTATCAGACGAAGGAGTAAATATATACAACAGTAAGCAGAGCATAGTTCTACAAAATGGGCACCAAAAGTCCTACAAGTCTAAGTCTGCAACGGAAGAACGTCGGAAGCTCTATGCCTCGATATCTGCCTCAACGTTCACCCCAGCGCTATCACCACGACCTGGAGGGAAATTTAAAAAAAAACAGAGAGTGTGAGTGGACCGGGAAAAATGGTAGTTTCAAAACAGCTTCTCGTCAAATCAGAGTTAAGGAAAAATAATAAGTTGTTCCCTCCGTTGTGGAAACAGGCATGTCCGACGAAATAATAGAAAATCCATAATATGGAACATCATAAGAAACAGAAACACTATCAAACATCATAAGAAACAGATACACTATAAAATGGATATCAAAACCAGAGCATGAACATCAAACCACCAATTCTGATCAAACCTGCTGGACCTATCCGAGTCTTTAAACTCAACCAGGCCTCAAATATAACTCCGAGTCTTTAAACTCAATAGGCCTATGGGGGTAATATCGTAATATCCGAGTCTTTAAACTCTCGAGTCTTTAAACTCAATCCGGGCCCGTCCCCCATCAATATCAATCCGGGTCTTTAAACCCAATATCCAAATCCAGCAAATCCAATCCATATCAGTGTAAAACCATTCCGAAATCTATCGCCAAACTCGAATTCGAAATCCCCGGTTTGAAGCCCTTCCGGCGTTCAGAACCGACATTCCGAACCCGAATCCGGAAATCCATTATTATACCAAAAACCACATGTAATCACAAAACATATTTCATAATTCATTTATCGTCGTCAGAAAACAGTTATAGGTTAAAATCCTCAAATATGGTATCAAAATACGAAAACCAGATTTTCCTCGAAAAGCGTGTAAAATCCCGGAAATGTCTCGAAAAACGTGCAAACATCTCAATCACGTATAATCATCATTAAAACATAAAAACACACACATAAAATCATAAAACATTGATAAAAACAGTTAGACATGCTCGGGAATAGGAAAGAGTCCACTCACAGATCAGAACAAGTCACTCGCGCCCCGTGCGCTCCTCGACTGTCTCTGGTGTCTCCCGTCCTGTCAATAGATACCAAATAGGGTCACAATTACATCAAGGATACCTTTCCTAATTTCCCCAATTTTTCGGGAATTTAATACTATTTTAATCCTAAACCCTAAACCGTACAGATTCCCGAACCATCCCGTAACACCGTCCGATTAACCCGAAAACTATACCATTGGATTCCTTAGAACATTTAGGACTAAACTCATGTTGGAAACTTGGCCGGATTCTTCCCCACGCGCCTCCACGCGCCGCCCAAAGTGGCTGCGCGTGGGCCTCACGCGCCAGCTACAGTAGCATCTCCTTCCTCGAGTCACCCGGTTCAACACAGTTGAACCGGCGTGAACGGTTCTCTGTATTCCGATCACCATTTCAATCCAAACCAATCCTATCCTCTTCGTCCCGTCCTAAGCAACCTGTCCAAGTCCTAACCTCGAAGAATCACGGCCGGAAACCCGCCGTTCACGGCCTCGAAACAGACGGCCTATAGCCCCTGTTTTGACCGCCGGCCGCCCAGGTCCTCCCCGGTCACGGCGTTCATCTTAAACGACGCCTAAGACCCTCCTGAATTTCACCCTAACCTCCTTATCCCTCGACTCTACGCCCAAGTCCACGACTTTGCATTTGAAATTCACGGCTAAACAGAGTACAGAGTACTCTCCGTCGACTGGGCTCCGCCGTGTACGCCTCCGTCACGGCGACCGTTCCATACCGTTCCTAGAACCTCCCTTAACACTACTGCACTCACCAATCCCCTCGATTCTCACCCTCAACCTTCCGTACATCATAACTTTTCCTCCGGTTGTCCAAATCGAACCTGCCACCTGTCTACGGACTCGTGACGTCCTAAACTACGTCACGGTCAAGGCCCAACACTCATCTAATCGATAATACAAAAAGTCAACTTTTAGCCTACTATTCACAAGGGCAAAATCGTCCTTTTTACAAAACTTCACAAAATTACATTTTTACCCTTCCCGAAGGTACGGGTTGTTACATTTTGAGTGAGAGAACAGAGACAGAGAGATTCGATCTTGTTCAGTGTGTGAGTAGTGTGAGATCAAGTGGTACTTGTGCCTAAGATTAGAGGTTGTGTGTGTGCTGGTATTTGTATGTAAGAGTGCACAAAGAAGATGCTCGGGTGAGAGTGAGGTGAGGAGTACTGAGAAATAGGAACAGGGGAACCGTGCGGGTTTCTGTGAGTTTGGGAGTGAGGTGAGTGGAACCAGAGGTGCTCGTGTGTTCAGTAGGTAGGAGGTAAACTCAGGACAACGTGTGGACAAGGTGGAGGCCACGACGGAGAACAGAGAAGAGGTAAGGTATGATGGATGCTCTGTTTTTCCCTTTTTATTCAAATGACCAGTTGACGGGCTTGGCTCATTGTTGAGTTAATGTGATGCTCGTTTTGATTCTTAAAGATAGAGAGGACACCCAGAAACATGAAACCGTGACTGGAGAGCATTGTGGTGTCCGGAGACAGAGACTGAGATTTCTGAGTTTTGGTTCGAAGATTGGGAGGTAAGAATCTGGGTTTCTTTTCGTGTTTTAGACAGTTGAAACAGTTCTAAACTTTATGACGAAGCTACTGGTGAAGGAAGGATCGAAAACGGTTTGAGAACGAGTGAAAACCGGCCTCGACGGCTCGGTTGGACCGGACCGATTCGAACCGGGCTGGCGAGAGGAAGACGATGATGAACAGTGCCAGGCGTGGCTCCCACGAGCGGCCCCTTTGGGCGGCGCGTGAGGGCGCGTGAGGCCTGTTTTGGGGAAGTTCTCAACATGGTTTTCACTCTAATCGATGTAACGAACATTTTAAGACTGGTATCGAATCGATCGGACATCGTCTCGATATGTTTCGGAATGTCCGAAGGATTTAGGGCTCGATTAAAAATAGTTAAAAATTTGGGGAAATTACGGGACTTTAGTATAAGCGTTATTAAGTAGTTAATGACCTTCTTTTGAGATTTGGACAGGTTCGGGAAAACTGGTGATAGTGGATTGGTCGGGAACGGCATAGGTGCACGCATATCGAGGCAACGACGAAATGTGTGTGAGTGGACTTTCTTTTCTAAATTTCAATGCATGCATAATCGTTTTCTATGCTTTATATTTATGATTTCTATGCTTATGGTAATTACGATTTCCGTATTTATACGTATTTCGATATGCAATACGTAATTGCACGTATTTTGAGACTATGGTTTCTCCTATGCTTTGATGATGGTTTAATAAATGATTTTATATGATTTGTGCGTATCATGTTTTGATGGTATTTTGATTATGATTGTGAGTAGATTTACGGTTTTGGCACGTATTTAGAGATCATTACGTATTTGCACGGTTTACGAGATTTCGAGTATGTTGTGGTTTGACCGTGATTTTGGTGATTTGAATTTGGTATTTGAAATATGATTTGATTTCAAATATTTAAAACGGATTTTGGGAAAAGCGATTTCGGGCTTGATGCTCAGTTCATAAAAGTGGTTTTGATGAACGAGATTTCAGGTTTCGGAAACTTGAAAGTGGATTTCCGGATTTGGGTTCGGAATGATTATTCCAGATGCCGGCTTATGGAATGATGGTTCCGAATTCGAATTTGGAAATGGATGATGGATATGATTTGGGATTTGAATGTGAAATTCGGACATGTGTTCCATTTCGATTAAGTGTAATCTCGGATTTGATTTTGGAAATTGGTTTACGATGGATTCTGGATTTGCTGTGAATGACATATGGTTTTGGGTTTAAAGACCCGGTACTATTGCTGGATCATGTTTTGGGTTTAAAGACCCGGTTGATTGATGACGGGGGAGGGCCCTTGATTGATATGTTTTGATTTTAAAAACTCGGTTATTGTGATATCCCCCGAGGCCTATTGATTTTGTTTTGAGTTTAAAGACTCGTTGATATCCCGGGAAGGCCTAATGCATGTGAGTTTAAAGACTCGGTGATTGAGATCCAGCAGATTGATTGACTTATGATTTACTGTTGATTTCCGATGTTTCGGATATGTTGGGCAATGGTCCAGTTTAAATGGCTTGATGGATTTTGGGTTATGTTTTGTACTTGGATTTTGATTCGGGATTTTAGGCTGAGGCCCTGTGTTTATAGTTTCGGGCTAAGACCCGCAGTTTGAGAAAAGGAAAATGATTTTGATTTTCATACACGATTTTCTTATATTGGAAATGAAATGAATTGTGAAATGATTTTCGAATGCATGCATTGGTTTTACGTGGAGGGTAGAAATGTCTTTCTGTAACATGTTTTATAAACTGATTTATTTTTGTCCACTCACACCCTTTGTGTTTTTATTGACCCTCCAGGTCGTGGCGCGTTAATCGAGGCTAATTGGGCGGTGGAGGCATGAGTGGGCACATGTGTGGTTATCCGTTGTTTGGCAAGTGCTGAGGGTAAATTGGGAACTTCAGCCAACTTGTCAGACGGGAGCAGGACCAGACACACTTATCAATGTTCCTTTGGGGACGGTCTTGTCACCATTTGTGAGTTCGACTCCACAACGAGAAATTTCCAGGCCACCACTAATGGAAGCCAATATGGAAACTCCTCATGAAGAAAATCTCGAGGACATCACCAGTCAAGAATTAGCTAGGGAAGAATTGATGAAATTCATCAAGGACGCTCTGGCTTTCATCTGCGATTAGACTAAGGCTTTGAATGAATAGGTTTAGAAGCTCTCGAGGCAAGGAAAAATGGAGCTAAAAGGTATCGCCACCCCACCTCCAGACGCGGTAAGCTCAAACAAAGGGAAATAGATCGATGATTATATAGTATCTACTCTAGAACCTGTGATCAAGATGCCTTTTTTCTCAAGCATCTCACCTTTTCGAAGTTCGGAAAATGAGTAGGACCTACGAGGTACAGCGGAAAGAGGACAACGGGATCGAGGCCAAATATCGACCACTTTCTTGGGAAGAGTTGAAGGTTAAAATGGTCAGGAGTATTCTGATTGGCATTATGGGTGACTCTGAGAATTTAAGAAAATCTGAAAACACGAGGTTAGGAGAGGAATTCAGGCCTAATCAAAGGCCATCCTGTATAGTTTAGCATCAGGCCATAATGACTGAAATGGCCAAATAAGGCGTATAATTCAAGGATAACCGGTGCCTCCTATGAAAGCCAATGTCCTGACATACATGAAGTCTTACATTATGTATGTGGACTAGGACAATCCTTTTCCTAGGAACTTCAAATCGCCAGATTTTTCACTCTTTAATGGAGATGGTAGTACGTTGTCCTTGAAACATATATGGAGATTCTCGACCCAATGTGTAACTCTTGAGGATAATTTCTATCTCAAACTATGCTTTTTTAGTAGCTCTTTGGCTAGGGATGTTTTTTCTTGGTATATTTTGATACCAGAAGCCTCAATACACACTCAGGGGTAAATAGAAGTTCCATAAAGAGTATTACTAGGTCGCTCATGTGGTCATGAACTGCCATCAAACAAGGAGAGCATTAGACTATTGAGAGTTTCATTGCCAGGTGTAAAACGCTAAAGATGAAGTGCAGGTTCCCCATGAACAACAACCAAATGGTGGCCATTGCGCAGAGAGCACTAAGGTTCTCACTAAGGAATAAGTTTGACGACATCACTTTCTCAAACTTGCAGAAGATAGTAGTATATGTGTCAAAATTTGAGAGACTGTTGGAAGAAGAATAACATCAGAAGTATAACTCTAAAGTACCCATTTTCTATAAAAAAAAAAAGATATCTCTTCATCAAGTGGACCACAAAGATGTCGAGGAGGAATTCTAGGAAAATAGAGAGAGGTGGAAACTAGAGGTGCATACAGTTGAGATCCAGACTTTGGGTAAGGGCCCGTGGCCATCAAATCATTGGTCAAACCTATGCTAGATCAGAAACCCACTAATCCAACTGTGGGATACTTTGCCAACAATTTCTCGATTTTTATCTCATATCTATTCAATTTAACCAAGGCCAAAGAGAAATATGATGAGTTATTCAAAGAAAAGTTGATCAAGCATGATCCCAAGAAAGAGATACCTAGAACAAAAGTGATAAAGGGAAAACAGTTTTTCAAGTGGCATGTATCACCACATCACTCCACCGAAAATTATGCCTAATTCAGGGATACAATCCAAAACTTGATCAAATAGAGGCATATGGTCTTGGACTCAATACAAAAAATGTCAATGATAGTGGACACTAATCTGCTCCCTATAGCGTTAGTAAACAACTTACAATGGTCACAACCTGAAAAAGGAAACTTGACCAAAAAGGATCAACCAAAAGCTACCAAGGAAAATCAAGGGCCTGGAGGATCACTAGCTATAGTCATTGGGGAATTGGTCATATGCAATAAGTGCAAGACAGTGTGTATGCTAGAAACCCCTATCCGAGGAGCTAAGACATAACTAGAACTAAAGAGGTCAAGAGAAAAACGGGATGAGAACCTCCTCAACTGTCTCGAAACCAGCGACGAACTTCATAGTCTGAAAAGAAAGCTCCCTCAAAGTTATTATCTTTCAAAGATTAGGGAATATCAAGAAACAAAAAACGGCTAGCCAGTAAAAAGTCTCTAACCAACCAACGGGATCCCAATAGCCAAAATGCCATTTCTCTAGGATCATCAACATCCTGACCTGAGAAGGCCATCATCCAAAAGAGGCAATGGTACATGGTTGGTAAGAATGGCAAACTGAGAAAGGAATTAGGAATGACTACTAAGTGCAGGATCTAGAGAAATTTAAAGCCTACCAATTGGCTTAGACGAGCTTGGGGGCAACCCCGCCATTAACCAACAAGGAGGTGATGTGACATCCTGAGGAAAACTGGAGAACGAGGAAGGACAAGTTCAACCTTCAAATAAATATATCTCACCCTCCCGAATTTTGCTACAACAACATTTTTTGCACGAGTAGTAGCTAAACATGATTATCGCACACTATGGTGTCATGTACTCATGTCATGTACTTTATACACTCTCCTTAATTTTTTTTTCCCATTACCCTATCTTTCGTTCAGATGGATAGAAGAATGTCACTAGTAAGGATGAACATTTGAGTTTTGGTACACATGATATTAATTTCCAAATCTATGTAATTATCAGGGTCGATCAAGAGGGGGGCCCCAAGGGGCACAAACTCTGGGCTCAAAATAAGTCTAAAATTATTAATATATTATATAATAAATAAATAAATCATGCGGATAAATAAATAATATATGAGTATGTAAGTTTGATGTTAGTTCAAGTTCTTTAAATAGTGAACTTTTATTTGAAGAACTAAATACTTGTATTGAATATGAAAATTATAGTCTAATAGCCTTGAATGTGAACATTTTCATCTATGTACAAGTTAGAAATATAGAATTTGTTTTATTTTGTTTTTGAACTAAATATAATGTTTTGGACATGATGTCTTTTTTTTTTTTTTTTATATTAGGGGTTTTTTCTCAATAGATTTTCTCTAACAAGATTTTAACGATGCCTCATAGTATAAAAATGAAATAATAAATCCATAAAAATTTACATTTTTAATGGTCGGTATGTGAAGTAAGGGCACATTTTCTATTTTCGCCATGCACCTTCAAATATTTGGACCGGCCCTGATAATTATATCAAGCACAACACCTTACTATACAAGGTTGAATACGTACGAAACGTGAAACTTTGCATCATACAATGGTGTAGATTATACCATTAACAGTAATGCTTCATACTTCTTTTATATGCAATGATATTCTAGTTTGTCAATAGTCTTACAGTTTAATAGTATTTGTCACCACTATATAGTGCTACTCATCACCACTATGTAGTGGTATTTGTCACCACTATGTAATGTTATTGGTTATCACCATGTAGTGGAAGATCTCAAGTTCGACTCATAAATGATAAAATTGATATCAAATGTATATAATCATCAATTATCATATAAATATATGTGTATGTATATATATATATATATATATGAAATATTATTATACATGGTGAATTTGAGATAACCACACAATGAGCAACTTGTACCCAAAATATACATATATATAAATATATGTATGAATGATATATAAATATATATATATAAAATAAATTGATGTAGTTCATTACAAGCTAAACGCTGGGACTAGGAGGAGAGAAAATAGAGGCTAGGGGGAGGTCATCTTCTTCCCTCCTCCCCTCAATCGTTTTTCCTTTTTTTTTTCTTTTGGGTTCGTTATAAGAGTCCATTTGTGGTGACTGTTTGGTCTGAGTCATGCTCAAATTTGAGTTCCCTATCATATTTTGCTATTTTTTCAATTCATCCCCTTATCCAAAATCTTCCTTCAATATTTCTTATTTCCTCAAATCATCTACTAGAAATTGTTTATACATAGTGTAAAATTCATATATTATTATGAAGCTTTAAGAGATTTTAATATAACCTGTGTGGTCGAGTTGGTTGGGAGGCACACCACTTTAAAGGAGGTCCCCAACTCGAAGCTTGCAGGGGCATATTTTAATTTTACTTTAATGTTTTTTTTTCTTTGTTTTTCTTTATTTTCCTTCATTTATTTTCCTTTCCTTTTTCAAAACATAGTATTTTTTTCTTTTATTTTTTATTTAACTAAATCAACCAAATAATTTTTCCCAACTCAAACCAAATAACTTTTCATATTGCATTTTGTTAAATAATAACTTAACTTTCTCTATTATAGGGGTGACAATGCGTCGTGTTGTGTCGGGTTCGTGTCGTGTCATGAACTCTGTTTTACCCATTTATGCCCAACCCGAACCCGACCAGTTTAATAATCATGTCAAGAATGTCCAATTCAAACCCGACCTGTTAATGACCCGCGTAACCCGTGTAACTCATTTAATAAACAGGTCGTACTCAAAATCCAATTAACCTATGACCCGTTTGACCCGTTTAACCTGTTTAACATGTTTAACCTATTTAAATTATAAGATTTAATAGGTATTTAGATAGGTAAATTGGTAGATATATGGGTTAGTAATGACACGTTTATTAAATGGGTCAATATATAAACTAATATACAGGTTAACCTGTTAACCCGAAATCTAACAGGTTATTATACGGGTTAGCAGGTTAACCCGAAACCCACCCGTTTATTAAACGGGTCATAACAGGTTGACTCGAAAATGACCCGAAATTTTAATCGTGCTGATTGTCCCGAATAAATCTCGTGTGGGTTTCAATTTGTGTCAAAAATTGTCATCCTTACTCTATTATATCTAAATTAGTTTTTAAATCCTAACCCTCCCTCCCCTCTTCTCAATTTTAAATAAATCGAAGAAATAATTTATTCCAAATGGATATTGTATTTTTTTTTTTTTTTACATTTCAAAATCCAAATGGTTAATTTTAAATTTTCTTTATATTTATTAAGTATATGTATTTTTTTGGAAATTATTAATAAAGAACTCAAATACTTATTTGATTACATTGGTTGGTAATTATTTTTGGTCCTAATTTTAATTTTTGAAAATTATGATATAAAAAAATATATGCACACTTTTAAGGGTTGAAGAATGTAAAGGCTCCCATCTAAAGATTTGTCTTAGACCCCCAAAATTTCCGGACCGACCCAGATGGTATATATACGTAGAATATAAATTTGAAATGCAGCAATACAAACATAAATATATATTAATAAATATGTAAATATATATATATATATATATGTTATAATATGAATTGATCGGTGGTATAGAATGAGACGATTATCCCAACAAATGGATAACTTGGGAAAATGGGCCTAGGCTACTTAGTTGGCTCAAATTGTGGAATTGCACATAAGCTTTGATATGACCAATTAGATTCGAAGGTTGTTGGTGTCTACTCATATGTGCCACTGGGTTTCCGTTTCATATGGGTTGTTACTTGTTTGACTAACCAATAAATTGGGTCATTGGTACGTTTTCATAGTCGCTCGTGAGCTTCCAACAAAACCAGCATTAAAGATCACATTGTTCATGGAGCAATTCAAGGACTAGAAAATTTGGGGATTTGATTTCTCAGCAACCCTACTTTTGGACCATTTTGCTGTCGTTTGCTAGTTTATATGCGTGGCGTATGGGTTTGAGTTTTCAAACTTACAAAAATTTGGACGCTCCACCCTTTTGTTTTGTAATTTTTGTTAATTACATATTTTCTTATTAGGTATAAGATGTATGAGAATGATATATTTTCTTTTCATATCCGACACTGTTTATATATATATATACATATATTTTGAAGGTCCATTTGTGCTTGATAATTAATCAAGTATATATATGATATTAAGTCATTTAAAAATGGGTCATCGATCTGTACCTATATAGTTATTGAACTCAACCAAAAAAAATAAAAACATTCTCCTCTTTATCTATATATATGAGTCTAACGAGGACTTGTTTTAAGCCACAACTAAAAGATTTTAACCCAGATTAGATATCGAAATCAGTAATATATATATATATATATACTAGTACCCTATGATTTTTGTTCCAGAGGCCAATAACCCAAAAGCCACATGACGACTAAATTATAATTAGATATTAAATTAGACACAAATATAATATTTCCTCATCATTAATATGTAGGTCTATGTGAGAAGTAGATTTGATTCAACCACCAAATAGGCGAGTTACAGTTAAGTATTAAACCCAGTCTGCAAATATAAATCTTCCTCACTAATCCATGCGAGTCATGTGTGTATACATATGGGTGGATTTGGAACATATATATAGGCCAACCATACTTTCGTATAACATAATTTTAGGACGGTTCCTAAATCAAATTTTAGATACGCTAATTTATTTATTAGATATAAAAGAAACTCGATGCTACGAATGAATTTCATTAATAAATATAAAAGATACATCTAACTAAGAGGGACGTAACGAGTCCTACATCTCAAATGTATATATGAACATAAATAAAAACTTGATAGAAAAAATAAAATCAAAAATTACAACAAATGCATCAATATATTACTCCAAAAAAAACCCCAATTTCAACATTCAAAATTTCAAATTATCAAAACTAATATATATATATATATATATATACATATATTTAATACTCAAATTTCCAAAACCGAAACCGTATATTGAATTTCTATTTAAAACTAAGATTTGAGAGTAATACACCTTATACTTTAAAGATTTGAGAATAGAGAAATCCAATAAAATTTTGAAGAAAAAAAGAAGAAGAGAGAAATAATTAAGTTAGAAGAAGAAAATTGTGAGTTGTGAGATTTGAAAGTGAAGAAAAGAAAGGAGAAATGCTGAAATGGTGTGATGTGTTCCTTCCGATATGGCTTTCTTTATCTTTTTAAAGTGTAATGAGTTAATTAAATTGAGCTGTGTTAAACCTAAAGAGCCTAACTTGAATGAGAATGCTTATAGTCCTCCCAATCCAAGACAAACATCCGTCCATAAACATAAATAAAAATATGCATCATTATTCATATTATGCATATTTTTACTTACTGTACCTAATTAAAAAAATCACTATATCACCGAAGAGTCCACCTTGATAGCTACTTATAAAATGCGACTGGCTAGCACATTATTTGGACCAAGCTTTAGGTTTTTGCTTGTGAACTTATATTCTTGCTTAATTTGGGGATTTGAGAATGAGACTTTCCAACCTCCACCCTCTAAAAAAATATTGGGCCGGCCATGCACATGCAATTATAAGCATATATATCTATATCTCTCTAGATCCATATGCTGATTTTATTCTTCTCCGCACATATTTATGATCTGTGATCCCAATTAATATTTATATAAAAAAATACTTAAGTTGTACCCTAAGCTAGTATTAGCTACGTACATGCCATGGAAACCAAGAGTTGTACTGATTTGCGAGATCTGATCCACGGAGCAAGTTTCTCCTTCAGCTGCTCAGAATCTGACTTGAACTTCTCGTCTCTGTCCCATTTCACCGACGATGATGCCAGCAATGATGGTGATGATGATGAGTATATCGAAATTGCACTTGATCATCATCACCACGATTCTGAACCAACCCGCGGTGATGACGATGATGATGTTGGAAGCACGGGCCATGCAGATTACTTGCGTATATCTTTTTCATCTAGCCTTCTCCCGGAGCTCCCCGTCCACGGCGGCACTGAAAACGACAACGAGAACGTGACTGAAAATGGGCCAGTAAATACGACATCATCATCTGAGTCGTGTAGTTTGAGCTCTTGTTCCATGAAAAGTCCGGTTAAGGGGCCCGATCATGACTCTTCAAGGGTCAACAGAAGTGGCACCACTAAAGGAGGGAGATTGCCCGCGGTGAACCGCCTAGTCAACACGTTGCTCTTTGGTCTCCGGTCATCATCGGAGTTGATTGTCAACGAGGGCAATGCTGACCTGCAGGCACGGAACAGGTATGCTAAAAAAACTTATTAGTTAGTAATCATTAATACTTACAGGCTTGATTTCTTGAAAATTATTGCAGAATTTATTTAATTTAGGGAAATAATCAGTAATATCATCGATGAAAATTTAGAAATGTCCTTTAAATAAAATTATTTAATATATGATAATGTGATGTGTTATGAATTAAGTGTGCGCCGAGACTAATACAATGTGCTCAGTTTAAGCAAATGCAATTATATTAAATGGAAAGTTTTAGCTAGGTGAGCAGTCGGATCAAATGAATGGTCTTCATATTCTACTTAAATAATAAACCATACCACTAATTAGCTAGTTGAGACTTGACAAGTATAGTCCAGCCAATATTTAAGCTAGTGTGTAGTATTGGGCTGACACCTCTCATAAAAATATTCGAGTTATCTTGTTGTTATTCTGGTCACATTACTACCTACCTAATTAAGAAGCTAAGGCGATGACTTACATGAAATAGTATTGAGTAAATTACTAATTGATTGTACTTTCACTTTTTTTATCAAAGCAGATTGTACTTTCACTTAAAAATTAGAATATCATAATTTTTTATTCTAAGGTCTTTATATTATTTTTTAGTCATGCATATTTATTGTCATCTTTTATATAATACATGATTGAGATTCTAACCCCGTACATTTATAATTAAACTTATATATTATAATTTATATTTTTTTGAACCAAAAATAAAATCCGTATTGTTTGAGATTTAACGGTAGAGTATAATTTTTTTTAGAGGAATGAGGTGTATAGGTAGGGGTGGTGGTGCTTATGACTTAGGGTTTAGAGTTTAATTCATTGATTTTGGCACAAAATCCAAGAAATAAACCCTAAATCATAAGTGATTAATCTAATATTTTGATGTCGAATACTAAGGATTTTTACATATATTACTCCTTAAGATGAAGAATTAAAAAAGACAAAGTTTTATAAGTGGGCGTAATGTTTTCATAAAATAGAAGGAAAAAAGAAAAACTACTAAATGAGGATTAAAAACTTTAAACGGCCTTTGAGTAATTATTATGGTGATTAGAAATTAGAAAGTTTCAAAAACATGGTTAATTAAGAGAGTTTTGAAAAAATATTAATATTGTCAATGACTAATGAATATATGGCCCTAAAATATTGAATATTACCCACCACTATCAAATTTTATTTTAATATATAATAGTATAGAAGGAACAAGGTTACATATTATATATATCAGTTATCGACTTCGTTATTAAATTGTATATCATAGAATGTGGAATAGCGACCGTCAGACAATATATAGAACATGGACATCGATGATATCTTTTGTTTTTTTAAGGTGGAAACAACCATTAAGTTAGTTTTTTAACTGAAATCAAATTTATGATTAATATACCAAACTTTTTGCCATGTTTATTGTTCATAGAAAAGCTCAATAAATTATCAATGCTTTAATTAGTGATATCAAATACAAGTATAGTCTTATTCAATATCGTTCATATACGTGCCCACTGTGTGAAACGTTTTCTATTTGCATCAAATGAGTGAAGCAAAACATCGAAGAGCAGAACCTCCATGAACGGAGGCCTCATGAAGTTGCTATTCAAGTTTCGAGCCATGAACCTCGGATGTCCGGTTGCTTCACTAGTGAAACCCCGCCAAGTTGATTGCACTCACGGTTCTGATCATCAAGCCAACATTAGGCGCGGAGCACGAAACACCAAAAATTCAAAACGGAGTACAAGTATTCGTGGTGTTCTTCATCAGTACCATCAGAAGCTGGTGAAGCCATTAGACAAATTGTTCGTCCAAAAGAAGCAGCCGGCCCGCGGCTTGAAGCCCGGGACGACGCGGAACTCGTACTCTTCGGAAGTAATCGGAGCTGAGAAGCCCCGAGTGTTGTTGGAGATCAACTTGGGGGCAGTAAGAAGGGTTTTAGAAGCTATTGGAAATGGTATGAGCAATGGCATTAGTCGCGAAGAGAGAAGAACAATGAGTTGCCCTAGCTCTAACAAGTCCTCCCCGCTTCACCATCAAGGACTTGTCGCAAGTCATGATCAGAGTAACAAAGTATACGTCTATGCAAGAGAGACCTCGATTCAGGCTGCAATTGCCCACTGTAAAACTTCATTTGAACAAAAATAATCCATATTCTGACGTTATTACAACCAATTTTTAGTAATAGTGGTTTTTGGGACATCCAGGCCTCTAAACGAGTCGATTCAAATTGAATATCATAGTTAAGCTTGATTTGGCTTGTTTTTTCCGTGCTAAACTTAAGTCAGCTAAGTGAAAGTATGATACGCTTGTACTATACATTTAAATAAATATGAAATTTAAGTATATACAATTAATTTTTTTTTTGTAGATGTAGTACTTTGATAAATATGGATCGTTCTTAATTGAGGAAATTATGAAACATTAAATAATGGTTAGTGAAAGAAAATAATAAATAATCAAAGAATGAAATAATAAATGAATTAAAAAATTAAAAAATTAAAAAAATTAAAGAATTAGAATAAAAGAATGAAATGGTTTGGGGGGTTTTGGAAAGATTTGTAGCCAAAATTATGTTTTAACACAAACTAAGAATTGAAATGTTCATGCTCATGCTAATTAGAACTTACAAACCATAGATTAGTTTTATAGACAAAGCCGACACTTTTACATAAGTAAATTCAAATTAGCAATCACATTATTTAAACTACTCATACAATGGACTTTCTTCAAACACAAATTTTACCAACACTATAACATTTTGCTCATATTGAATCAATCACGAAATCCTACCTTCATCATTTTAATTACATGCACACATTTTTCATATTATAAATGCACTGAACAATGGATTATTACTTACAATATGATTCACTTTAAGTTGTTGATTTAATGCGCCGAACAACGGTCAACCATTAAATCTCTTCAATTCTATCCTAAATGTCCCGAATAGCGGATCAACACTTAGCGTTGAATTAAAGGTTAAGTACTAAAATATATGAAATATATGAAGTATATGAAATTCAGAAAGTAAAACACATGGAGATTGCGTTCATATTTATAAATGTTTGAAAGAAAATATCAATACATATATTGAATTATAAGCAAAATCGAAACAATAACAAGAGTTTAAGTAGAAAAAGTTGATTTTTTTACAAGGATCAATGAACAGCGGTAGGAAACTTATGAAGATGAAGGAAGAAAGATGAGGAATTCGAATTTAAAGTTCTCGAATTGCCTTAGAATTACTCGGACTAGGTTTTTCTTAAGGAAAATATAAAAATGTGTACAAAGAGAAGTCTAACGAAAATCTAAGAAAAAGTAAAGAAAATCTAGAAGAAAATAACTAAGAAAAACTAAGAAACAAAATGTAAAAGAAAAGAGAAAAAGAAGTTCTCAAAATATATTTATAAAGAGAGAAAAAATGACTAAAAATGAGAGGAGGGGGAGCCCCAAAAGAATAAAATGACCTCCCTATTTATAGAAGGAGTGCCAAAAAAAGCTAAAATAATAAAATACAAAACTAAAAAAAACAATAAAAATAAAATGATGAAAAGATGGAAAAAAAAGGTTGAAATTGCTGGAAAAACGGCCAAATTGGAGCAGGTGGAGCAACCGGAGGACATGGCATGATTTCGATAGGAACTGATTGAGTTGGAGTGATGGGACTTGGGGCGGAGCAGCTGAACAGAGTAATTGGACCAGTGTGACAGGCGTTGAAAGGAGAACGTGGGCTTCGGCAAGCGTTAGCTGAAGAGGGCACGTGTCATCGCGCGTCAGGCGCTAACACGGGGCAAGTGGATTTGGCGCACACGCACCGAAGAGACATGAGCGGTTCAATGGTCAGGGCACACGAGCAGGATTTTGACGCCTGTTGCATTAGGTCGGGCTGAATTTTGGGCCACGCGAACTGGATTTGGGCTATTGATTCGGTAGGCCCCTACCGAATTTCCTGTAGATTTTTGATGCCATCTCTGGTTTCATCCATAATTTCTTCGTTATAATTCCGATTTAGACGATTCTTTCGCCAAAATGCTCAAAATTCCAAAATTTATTTATTTATGCAATTTTCCCACAAAATATATTGTTTTCTCCAATTTTTTGGTATTTAATCATTAAAAAAACAAGTATAAAGAGTATAAAATAATATGAAATAAAACTCAATTAAAGGCCTATCAAAGTACATAAATTAAACAATATTTTAGTTTTTGTTGTGAGTGAAAGTATGTATGTATAAAAAAAAAGGACTTTTTGGAGGCATAGAGAGTAAACCATGTTATTAATTAGATAATCTAATTTATATACAAATAGGATTAGAGTTACAATATAAATTACACAAATATCCTTACACGAATAGCCACATATATATTAAATATTTACAATACTCCCCCTTAGATAATATATGTAATGTGCTTGGTTGTGTGTCAATGTGTTGTCTCGTTAAAATCATGCTAGGTAATAAAATCTCCATGGAAAAAAAAAACAACCCTGGTCTAAGGAAAAAATGTGCAATGCTGGTGGATATGGAATAGTCACAATGGAAACTTCGGAGGTAGTCGAAGTTGTCTCTTCTGGATAATAAGTAGATAGAATGTCCTTGGGATATGATGACATGATCCATCCCGATCCCTCAGAGACCACGTGGGGATGCGCCCTGCTCCCGTCTGACACAACCCAGAAAATGACCAAAATACCCATAACATGTTAAATAATGTACAATAAAACGTCTTAAACATCAATTACATCCGAGAATGGGTCCAACAGTGTCAGGATAGAGAGCACTACAAAATCACGCTCACGAATAACAGTTTTACAAAATGGTGTTCGACCTACCCAACCAGGGTATTAGGTACGCAACAGTAATGTGACTATGTCTCCACCTCGATACCTACCTCTACCTCTAGGTCACGTCTTGGAGGGGTTAAGAAAACAATGAAAGTGTGAGTGAGACGAAAAATAAAGGATATTTCAAAACCGTTCATAATACATAGTAAAAATACTATTTTACCCTTCTGTTTTCAAATCATGCATGTATTTAAGTCAAAAAGTATATATATAATAAAACTGAAACATATCACACATCATCAATCACATATCATATCATCACACACAATAATATAATAGTAATGCATCCACCATAATCATATTGCACCGTATATCCCAACCCTGACATCCCAGATGTCGGACGTCCCAAACGTCTAATAAGGTCAAGGTCCAAAGGCTACGCATGCCGCCCGGGGTCTCAATCCCTCGTCCTATCCCCGAACCCAGTCCGGGTATGACATCCTAGATGTCTGACGTCTCAGACGTCTAATCATAGCAATTCTGCTCCTGAGCCATCCTACGATCCGATCACTCTGTAGCATGACTCCTTGCAGGCAATGCGCCTTGACCTCTCCAAGGTACCAATAACTGGAGGAGATAGTAATCCATATGGTCAATATATCCGGTGCAATAGTATGAACAAGTGACATCCCGGTATGATTCCACAACTCGCATAATAACCAGATGGGTCACATGCCTACAAAGTATAATATATAGCTACACAATCCATAAATAAGACTCAACAAAATCATACACACAATCATACAATAGTATAATGAAAACAGTTATGCATGCATTCAGTTAGAAACCAAAATACCCAATCACAGTACTGTCATGCTGCATAATCAACGTCTAAAACCTGTCCTAAAGCTATATCACAATCTCTGACCTATCCAAACACATCCAAAGATCACTAATGTTCTTTACAAACCCATATCTAAAACCTAGGAACAGTGCCATCCAGGAAACGCGTCCCGAACAAGCTTCCCGAGGCTATAAACTCCATTTTGACCCACCAAATGATCTCCGATTGATCCGAAACCACCACTATTAGATCCGGATCTTTGAAACCATTAAAATGGCACTAGTCCCACCTCGAAAAATATGCCCACGCAGGGTCAAAACCACGGTCAACGTTGACCAAAAAGTTAACACTGACGTCAACAAAAGTCAACGGTCAAAGTCAACGCTGATGTCATATGACAATGTCAAGTCTGACACGTGTCAACTACGGGTTGGTCCATGTCACTGACATGTGAGTGACACGTGGCATCCACTGATTGGGCCACGTCACTGACATATCGGTGCTGACTGTGCACTAACATGTGACACGTGTCCTGTCCTCATTGGGCCATGTCATCTGACATCTGGCAAGGTGATGACGTCAGCTGACGTCATCGTCCCTGTCCTCTTGACGGGTCTGCAATTTGGGTCGCACAGACCCGCGACCCCACCCGGTTCCTAAACCCTAATCCCTCAACTGTTTTCGATCAAGTTTCTTCCTATGCACTCATCTCGACCTAACTAAAAGATCTGTGTGATCAAAACTAGAAAACACGAACTAAAAGCTACCTGAAATCTGATGAATAGTAGGCCATGATTTTCAACTGTCGATATCTCTCAGCTCCGGCCACCAAAACTCTTCCAAACAAGCCCACTGAAATCATCTCAGTTCCTAGAACCTTTTATGGGCCATTAGATCAATCGACACACGTCCAAAAACCAACTTCCATTTTTGAACCAAAGTGGGTGTTTCGGCTTACCTTTCTGCCATGTCCACCGTTGTGTGCCACCGTCGTGACAGCCTCACCGTCAACTCCCTCAAGTCACACACTCTCACATAGGCACTCAAAGGTCAGAGAAATGATGAAGAAGTAGGGTGGTGACGTTATGGAGTGTTTGTGTGGTTTAGTCCTTCATAGGTTAAAGAGAAAATGATGACGAAGAATGAATGAAATGGGTGAGTTTGGAACCCTAAACTGATCCAAGTGCATGGGGAAACCCACCAATGGGATGAGTGACATTTTTCACTCATCCATGGGTCCCACCAAATTGTCCTTATCCAATTAGAATTAGCCAAGTGTAATATTCCTGGGATCTTATGAATAGTGTAATTTTCGCATTCTTGACCATAACTTTCCTTTTCGAAATCCAATTCTGGTATGCCGCCTGTTTACGGACTCGTGACGTCTCGATTTACGTCATGGTCATAGGTCAATGTCCAAAATACAGTCCTAGTCAAAAGCCAACAATTCCTCCCCCACCAGGGGCAAAATGGTCATTTTATATTACAAGCTCAACTTACCAAATCGTAAAAGTTTGGGGTGTTACATACGATGTATTAGAGTTGCTACACCAAAATCTTGAGCGGCGAACCTAATGAGAAAAACCCATGGTTGAAGGAAAAAATAAGCAAATGCATATGAGCCAAATCATGACATCTTCAGCATGTTGTATCCATGGGATAACCATTCAAAGGTATGCCTTGTTAAAATTTAGTCAAATAATAAAACCCAATAGGATAAAATAACCCTCGTCACAGGACAAAGAGTACACGATGGCCAAGTGAGTATGCTTCGGGATACTCAATATACTTAGTATGCTTCGGGATACTCCCTCTGATATTGACTCCCCTTAAAAACTACAGACTATGTATGCTTCAGGACACTCAGTATACTTTATGATACTAATATGCTTCAAGATACGTCCCCTGATATTGACTCTCCTAGAAAACTACATACTAGGTAGATTAGCTAGTCTATATAAGCCAATACCTCGAACTTCTTGTTGGTTGAAGTTAATTTTTGGTGCAATATTCTTGATGTTGTCTTCTTTAATGAAACCGGTCTTCATCTGCTCGAGATTGACACCATTATCTTTGTAGATAATCATCGATTCATTATTGGTCCAATGCAGTCCACAAGTACTTGAAATATGCCCAATAATGAATCTTAGCCATATACATTCACTAACTGCTTCATGAAGAGTTAGAATCTTTGCATGATTCAAAGTGATGGAAACAAAGGTCTGTTTTGGACACCTCCAAGTAATGGTAAAGACATAACTAGTTTGGGTCTGATAGGTAACATGCATCAACATACCCAACAAGGCATGCATTATTTCGAGGACCAAGAGGATTTGATCCATTTCTCGATGCATAGGTATAAAATAAATCCATACCTATTGTACTTCTGAGGTATCAAAAAATGTATTTTATGTCATTCTAGTGGAAGCATGTTGGCACATGACTAAATCTAGCTAGCAAGTTCACAGCAAATGAAATGTTTAGTCTAGTGCATTGAGCCAAGCATAATAACTCACGTATTTCACTCATATATGGAACTTTGGCACCAATATCTATTTGTTATCATCTTCGGGATGAAACGGGTCTTTCTTAGGATCTAGACTACAAATGACCATGGGCATGCTTGAAGGTTTCACTCTATCCTCATTAAAGCATCTCAACATCTTCTAAATATATTTGGTCAAGTGACCGTATGACTTCAAGGTAAATTTGGCCATGCGTGTACATTTCAGACTCATGACTTCGAGGTATATTTGGTCATATGATCACATGACTTCGAGGTATCTTCAGTCATGCGTGTATATTTTTGACACATGACCTCGAGGAGTTTTTAGTCATGTCCTACATGACTTTGAGGTATTTTGATCGTGCACATGTTACCTATAAAACATGATTTCGGGGTATCCATGATCATGTGCTCGTTGAGTTTGTCTATCTTTGTGGCATTTTTGGATAGGTGGAGAGTAGGTCCTTATTTGGACCTCTCAGATTCTAGCCATTTCTTTGACATATTTTCAGCAGAGGTTAGAAGGGTAGGTCTCCAGATTGGACTACCTGGGCACTGAGCTTCGACCCCGGATTATTTTAGAGGATGGAATAATTTTTAAACATACAGGCTAACTTCTTGTGGATTGTATTTAGTGGGAATTATAGTCCCTTCATGATGGCTCCTAGACATGTCCGTGCTTATGGTCTGTTATTCAGATGGAAATAAAGAAATTTACAAGTTGCAAAGGATATAAGGTTTTGATTCGTTGTATCCGTTCAGGTCAACTTACAATGAGTTTGTAGAGGTTAAATTGGAAATCACAGCAGAGGTTCATATCATGTCGGTAGTGACGCGAGAGGACTAGAAAAGTTGTAGGAGGTCGATTCTTGACCTGCGTTGAGTAAATTTTGAGGAAATTTTTTTTAAAAGGGAGTGAGTTGTAACGACCCAGACCAAAATTTAAAGTAAATTTGGAAATTAAATTGAAAATTGAAGATTTTTCTCTCATGTTAAGGGGTCCGAAAATCAATTTAAGTTTGAGAATACTTTTAGAAATTTTTATTGTATGGTTGCGTAGATCTTGAACTCACGAATTCATAGACAGGCGGCATACAAAAAACGAAGTATAGATGAGAGAGTTATGAGTTAGGAACTATGAGGGATATTTTGGTAATTTCAAAAGGTATATATTTTTGGAAGATTTCTCTTCCTTTCTCCAGATTTTTCTGGTTCTCTCTCTCCTCACACACACATGATCTCCTTCCCTGTGAGAAACAAAAGACACCACCAAAAATCATGACTTCGATTTTGGTTATTTGGACCTAAACAAAACACACTACAAGTTTCCTCTCCTCCTCAAGATCTTAACCATCTTAAAGCTTGACGACCATTGTGGAAGAAAAATCAAAGGCCAAAATCTAGATGAAGATTCTCGTCCAATTTCTATCACCACAGTGACATGTTCTTATTTCTAACTTCATATTTGGATTCCTTGAATAGGTAGGTTTTCATTATTGGAGCCTCGATTTTAGTTGAGAAATGAGTGAGATATGAAGGTTTAAACTTTGGGCTGTTATGGAGTTTTTAAATGAACAGTACCTGACGAAGTGAATAGTGTCAGTGAACAATATCAATGAATAGTATAAGTGAACAATATCAATGAATAGTCCATTGAACAGTACCAATGAACATTATTACGACCCAGGTTTTCATATTTTCAACATTTCGAGCCTGTTGGCCTAGGTTTCGAGTCAATCGGAGTTCGTTTAGGGGCTATTTTAGGTGTTTAAAGTTACTTGTTATGCGTTAAGGGCACGTGTGAGTTTCTAGAATTTAGGGGGTTGGATTTTAGGGTAATAGTTATCGATTATGAATTTCGGAAATGTAGAATAAATATTCAAGTGACTTATTATTTGATTGTGGATTTCAACTATTTTGAAATGATTTTGGGCTTATGTCTGGTTTATGGATCTTAGGCTCAGGCCGAGGTTATGTATTTGGGCTTAGGCTTAGGTATTTTATGGTTTTAGGAATTGCGAGCGAGTAGCGGCACGTGGGGGCCGTTTTCTGGCCCATGGCGGTGCGTTCTAGGATTTTGGCACGGTCTAGATTGATTTTTGATAGTTTTGAGACCATTTGAGTCTATTTATGACTCCATTTGAGTAATTTCAATTTGTATTGTATTGTTACAAGCGTTTTCTAGTATGGGGGTCAAGGGAGTTTGGTAAAAAAAAAGGTGTTCCTTGGTACTAAGGTTTCTTGGAGTTTGTACTTTGGACATACTGTGAACGAACTGAATTTCTGATATTTCAAAGCATGCGCATTTCTATATATTAAATGTCACATTATGAATTGTGAGTGGTAGATATTGAGAAAAATTATCATGATAATATTTTCATCCTTTTGAGGCTCGGAAAATAAGGATGAAGGCTTTAATGGATTTATTAAATGTCTTATCATTATGCATTCCCTGAATTGAGAGTGATTTATTATATATTTGGGTTAGCACTGACTGACAGGACCCATCCCAATCCCTCCGGGATTAACGCGGGATGACCCTGCTCCCGTCTGACACGGAGTGTCAAACAAGGGATATTTCCGACCTTTGCCCTCCCGGGCTATCAGAGTATGCCAGGATCCGGAGGAGGTATGTGATATCTCGGTCTCTACTACAGTCCCCATCCGCTGTCAACCTGAAGGGCAGTCAAAACATTAAAAGTTGTGAGTGGACAAAACAAGAGTTTATAAAAACATTTCATAAGAAAGACATTTGTACCCTTCACTAAAAAGCATGCATGCATTCGAAAACCATTTAACCAAAGAAACCATATGTGGGAACTAAGCCCAAAACCAAGATTGAAAGAACCAAAAAGACTCAACCGTACAGGCCACTGCCCAAAACCTGTGTAACCACACATCACATATCATATATCATATTTATATCATATACACATATAATTCACACAACCAATCCTGTCACGGTTTCCAAAGCTACGCGCGTGCTACCCAGGTCTCAATCCGAGTCTTCTCAAAGTCAAGATCAATGTCCGCAGACCACTGACCCTACCCGAGGTAATAGTAATCATAGCCTTCCTGTAATGACCCGTCCCGAATATCGGGATTGAATATTAATTAATTATGAATTAGAATGACTAATCGGGGATTAGTTGAGTGAAATCGGACGAAACGTGCAAAATGACCGATTTGCCCCTAGCGTGGGCAAAATGTTGACTTTTAGTTCGGGCGGTCAAACGGACTTTGGCCTATGACTGTGACGTAGTTCGGGATGTCACGAGTTCATAGACAGGTGGCACGTTCGATTCCGACATTCGAGGTGAAAGTTATGACGTTCGGAAGTTGAGAGGTATTTTGGTAATTTGGCATATTAGGGGCCAAATGTTGACTTTTTGATTGGGAGGTCCGATGGACTAGGGCCAAGGACTGTTACGTAGGTCTCGTCGATACGAATCCAACGACAGGCGGCATGCCGAAATCGGAGATTCGACGACGAAGTTATGGTCACGGAATCGGGCTCGATTAACCGAACGAATCGGGATTAAAATAATATTTTAATATGAACAGTGCCCGGTGACTGTGCACATCCGGATGAGTGACAAGTGTCACCCATCCCCTGAAATCTGATCCATGTTTCCCTCCCAACACCATCATCATCTCTAATCATCATGTTCTCCACTATTTTCCTTTTATTTTCTTTACATTTTCTTCCAACAATGCACAATTGGGGGGAGGACTGAATTGGGAGAATTGGCTCCCTTCTTCTGCCGTTCTTGAGAGAAAAATGAGAGATTGAAGGACTGGAATAACAAGGGAAACACGAAGGGTTGTGAGTGTGCTGAATTTTGGGTTTCGAAAATTTAGAAAAATTGGGGGGAAATTCGAATACTGGGAATTGGGCCGTGAGGATCGAAATTGAGCTCATATTCAGCTTCCTGGGATCACAATGATCAGAAACATCGAAAGAACGAAGGAAATTGGTGTTGTTTTGGCTCTGAACACACTTGGTGACAGAGGATGAAATTCGAAGTTGAGTCGAGGAAATTGAGGCTTTGATTGACGAAATTGATGTGGGGATTGTATTCCTGAGGATCCCACGATGCTTCTGGGTTCATCAATTGAAGGAAAACGTTGGAGATTGAAGGACTTCCATGGTTGCACAGTGACGGCTATCGAGTTTGAGTCGTGGAGATTGAGCACTGGATTGAAGCAATTGAGTTGGAGGAAATGTTTAGCTGAGTCCCTGGATGCTTCTGGTTGAATCAATTGAGAGGAATCGATTGAAACTAAGGGAATTCGAATGATGAACAATGGCCGGGTGTCCTTCGAATGATCGACTTTGATCATGAGGATTGAGGTAATGTTTCACGTAATTGATGTTACAGAACTCTAATTGAACTTAAACCGAAACTAATTGAATGTTCAATTGTTGAATTGGGTGTCGAATTGGTAGGAAATTAACCGGGTTGCCTCGCGGGTTAAATGGCCCGTTTTACAGACAAACGGGTGAGGACGAGGGTACTGTAGCTGGCGCGTGGGTTTCATGCGCAGCCACTCACGACGGCGCGTGGGGGCGCGTCCGGCCTAGTCTCAAGGTGAGGTCAACATGACTTTTGATCCTCTCAGTGTAACGAACATTTTGACGTTGATTTCGAGGAAATCGGATATTGTTTCGATAAAGTTCCGCGTATCCGAAGTTTTGTTTTACGTTAAAAATACGTATTTAAATTCCGAAAAAATTGGGGAAAATTATATGATGTATTTTGAGATGTTAGTAACCCTCTATAATGATTTTGGATAGGAGTTGTGATTTCCAGAATTTGCGGAAAAACGTGCAGCTTGGAAACGTACCGTTTTGGACGGTGTGTGTGAGTGGACTTTGTTTTTCTAACCGTGATGCATGCATATATGATTTAAATGCCTTATTATATGATTTTATATGCTTGGGCATGATTTATGTTTCAATCCGGTAATTTCTCGGTTTTATGATTATTATATTATTATTTTGGGCGATTTTCGAGAAATTACGAAATTTGGTAAAAATGATGTTTGGACTTGGTTTATGAGTCCGGGATTGAAATTGATTGAAAATAATGTTTGGACTCGGATTATTGAGTCATGGATTGAAAAAGGATGTGGTGACTCGGGAATGAGTCAATGGTCAATTTCGTGGATTTACGTGAAAATGGCAACGGAGGTTGCAACGCATGGATTTGCGTGATAATGTTATTTTGGGCATGAGAACCCAAGTGAATAGTGATTTTGACTCGGATTTGGAGTCACTTGTGAATTTGTGAAATTAATGATTTATTGGGATTTTATGATTATTTTAATCAGTCTTTCGGGCACGTTTTACGAGGAACATGCAAATGATATTTTGGGCTAGGCCCGGAGTCTAAATGATTTCTAAAATGATGTTTTGACTTAGTTGGTAAGTCAATGATGATTTCTGGATTATTTTATTGTTCTATAAGGTGATTTTAAAGAAATACGTGTAAATGGTATTTTGGGGGGGAATACCCAGACGACCGGAGCTTGGGGGATGTGATCGTAGGATCGGGAGTTGATCCTATGGTAGTCAGCTTCTCGGATGAGACTGAGCCTGGATGTACCACTCGGAGGTGTCTGAGCCTGGGGATGTGTTCGCCCAGAGGTGACTGAGCCCGAGGGGGTTGAGCCCAGAGGTGTCTGTTCCCGAGAGAGTGACTGGATATTGGTCTACGCGTAGTGCAGCACTTGTGAGTAGTGCAGATGTGATTTGTGATATTTTGTGCACTTGTGAATAGTACGGATTGATTGGATTGTTATATTTATTGTGCACTGGTGATTAGTGCTGATTGATGTTGTTGTGATGGCGTACTGGTATTGAGTACGGGTTTTTGGTCTTTGTGGCCAGGTGATTATGTTTTCACATGTTTTGGCCTGAGAGCCGGGATTTGATGTTTTATAACATGAACTGATTTGGTGAACATGATTTTTGTGGACCATGGGAAAACGTGTTTTGATTTTATCGGTCCACTGTTCATACTTGAATGATTTCATACTATTACTCATGTTTTACGATATGCATGCAAGTTTGTGAAAACTGGAGGGTAAGATTATATTTTTGACAATGTTTTTATAAGAGTTCATTTTTGTCCACTCACACCTTTTCTGTTTTGTGACCCTCCAGGCCGTGGTACGACGTTCGGGACTGATCGTGAGGCAGTGGCAGCAGCAGAAATCCGCGCAAACATCCCTTGTCTGGCAAGCACTGAAGGGTAGTTTCGGACCTTTAGTTGACTTGTCAGAAGGGAGCAGGACCGGGCACGGTTTTTGACGTCCAGTTGGGACGGGTCCTGTCACTTCCTGAGAGTAAGGAACCCAACTGGGGGGTGACTCCACTCAGTCGGTGCTCCGTGACTACTCCGGGGTCCACCCAGGTCAACGACCCTCCCCGGAGGAGATAGAAGAACAAGTAAAGGAAGGTATATGAACATATATATACATAACATAAACATTCATGCCCGGTTCCCCTGAACCGTCATGATCCATAACATCCATTAACCAAGGTTCATGCCGGTTCCCATAAACCGTCATGTACCATAATGACCTTTCCAGAGTTCATGCGAGTTCCTATAAACCGCCATGAACTTGGAAATCTACGTAGGGTCCCTGACCCGAAATCATAAACCGTAAAGTAACTGGGTCTCGTGCCCGAACATATGACTCAACTGGGCACCGTGCCCGATATCTAAGGGTCAGTCACGACTCCGATCATAGTCATGTGTGCAACCATCCATCCAGGACCGCCCTTAATCCTGGTATGTCGCCGTGAACGTATCAACTCACGGGACCACCACAAGATCATGGTGCACTCATCACCGATCGATATCCTGAACCGTCAGCACTCCGAAGTCGAGCCTCCCCAGGCTACTCGACAACAAATCGTGCATCGTGACCTCTCCGGAAGGAACACATCCCAATCCGGAGGCGAGCGTCGTATTGTCGATCACCGTGCACATAGCACCCGTCGCGACCACGATTTAGACCCGAAGGTCGTAAATAATGTCATATGCCCGAGACCAAACCAAATGGGTCTTATACCCGAGTTTATTATTTTAGAAATCCAAAACCAAATCATTTAAATCAATAAAGAAATACAGACCCGTATAAGCACCGTATAAGGCCGAAACCTCGAAATACGTGCATATACGTAACCACATACAAATGCACCCATGGCATCATCAAACATGTAATAAAACATATAATAAACATTTATGCATGCACCAATTTAGAAAACAAGATCCACTCACAGACCATCCGAGCTGCCGCCTCGATTTGCGTGCCATACGGCTCCTCGAGCCAATCACCATCACCGGGACACCCGAACCTATCCAAATTTTAATAGAAGGTTAATAACTACTTAATTAACCTCCCATTAAAGCCCCGTAATTTTCCCGAACTTTTAACTATTTTTAAGCCAACCCTAAACTTTCAGACACCCCGAAAACTATCTAAACGATGTTCGATTGACGCGAGACCAGTCCCAAAATCTTCGTTACATCGAATAGAAGATTTCATATGTTGAAAACATCCCCAGATTCCCCACCATGCGCCGGCGTACTGTAGCCCTTCTTCAACCTCCAGCTGGTTCAGACCGGCCGGTCCGGCCCAAACTCTGCAACTGGACTGGCGTGACCGGTCCAGGCCCCTACAACCCGTATTTGGTCCGATTTCAAGCCAATTCAATCCTATTCTTCTAGTTATGATCTTAGGAACTTAAAACCATAAACAAAAACACCTAAAACCTAACGAATCCGACCGGTCCAATTCAAAGCTCACGGCCCAGTTTTCCAAAACCTCTCCAGAGGTCTCTCAACCTCCAATCTCCCTCAAAACCTCCCTAATCGCTTCCTAGGAACCTAATACACACACTCTAATCAATCAAAACCGATCACAACGTTAAAAATCAAAAAGGAAAACAAACGGGTCTAATCGGGTACCTGCTCGGGTTTTTGTCTCAGCCGCCCACGGCGGCGCCGTCCAGGTCGGCCACCAGCATCCCAGTCATCCTCCCTCACTCTCCGGTCTCAGTCATGGCCGGATGGAAAGGGTTGGGTTTGTTTGGGTTGCACAAAGAAGGGGAAATGAGATCGGGAAATGGTTTGGGTTTGAAATGAAGAATAATCGATGAGGATGATATGCATGAAGGCATAAGGATAGCCTGTGGATGGGTGACACTTGTCGCTCATCCATAGGGAAGGAACTAAATATCTGGGCCCCACTAGAGTCCAAAAGTTAAGTTATTTCGTAATTCGTGCAATAGTGCACTTGAACTTTCGTGAACCGTAACTTCGCCGTCAAACGTCCGAATTCGACGTGCCGCCTGTCTATGAATTCGTATCGTCCTTATCTACGTAATAGTCCTCGGCCCTCGGCCATCGGACATGCCGGTCAAAAAGTCAACTATTTGCCCCTTTTAACCAAAATTACCAAAATGCCCCTAAACTTCCGAACGTCATAACTTCCTCCTCGAACGTCGGAATTGAACGTGCCACCTGTCTATGAACTCATGACGTCACGAACTACGTCACGGTCATCGGTCAAAGTCCATTTGACCACCCGAACGAAAAGTTAACGTTTTGCCACGACCAAGGGCAAAATGGTCATTTCGCATCGTTCGTCCGATTTCGCTCAACTAATCACCGATTAACCTCACTAATCGTGATTAGTCACTAATCTAATCCAAGAATTCGAGACGGGTCGTTACAACCTTCCCTCCTTAATTAATTTCGTCCTCGAAATTCCAACCGTCCTAAATCTAATCGTTCTTCCCTCCTTAATTTAGTTCCGTTCTCGAAACTCCACTATCCTGATTCCACAACCACCTCGTGGAAAGTATAATCGACCGCAAAACACGTGTACACTAGTACACCAACTAACTAGAACAATACTTACTCGCACCCAAGCGTACCACTAACGCTTACGTCGCAACGGCTACATTAGACCACGTCGAATGACCGTAGTCGCCCGTTTCGAATTGACACCACTTGTCAAATCTACCCTTTCGCTGACATAAACAACTAGACGGTTCCCTTCTCAATCACTAATCTATCCTGACGTCCTCCCACTGGGAGTCAACATACCTCACTAACTGATTCACGTTGACACCTCCGACAAACTGTCAGCACTTGACAGTCGTCAATCGAAAACTGTCACTATACTCACTTGTGGTTACACTAACCACCAACTCACTCAACCATGGGTAAACACTTACCCACAAAGCATTTCACTCAATCTGTGTGTAACTAGACCCATCAGAAATACCATGACCCACTGCACAGTATCCAATGTCTAGTTCACGACCTCGATTAATCCGATGGTATCACAACCAATCTGACTACCAACACGCTCATCATCGTACCACTGGTATAACCTATGTACCGTCACCTGACACGACCAGTCTGCCTGGTATCGTACCCCTGACAACGTACAAAGTACGTACATCTACCCCTCAATTAGCCTACAACCGTCTAGGTCATAACCAAGCACGTTTCAATTATGGAGTTCACTTGTCCAATCCAGTATTAGACAAATCGAAACTCCAACCCATCATCTATTTCCAGATCCGAATCTGAGTCCGTAATTTCGTAAGAAATCCCGAATCCAAACCCATAAATCATATCCATAACCATGTCCGAATCCGAATCCGAAATCATTATTCCGTAGACTAGTATTAGGAATAACCATTCTGAACCTAAATCCATAAAAGGAAATCCACTGTCAAGCTCCAGAATCAAATTCTGAATCGTCACCCAGAATCCGTTTCCAAAACCCAAATCTAGAAATCCTCTTTCAAGTTACAAAATCAAATCCTGAATCCTCATCCAGAAATCTGATTCCAAAACCCAAAATTTCGCTCACGTCTACCGAGACGCACTATATCCGAACCTATCGGATACCTGCTTAATCGATTACCACAATACTATCGATTGACTTCATAGGGAAGCCAATCACAACATACGTACATCCAAAGCTAACAAAATCCGACCTCGTCGGAAAACTACTCACCTGAGTAATATACCATGCGGGATTTACCTCGAAAAGAAGTTCAGTCCCAACCTCCTCAACTCAAACATCCAAGTAAGAGTGATAAACTCTCCACCTATTTGGATCATCCAAATCACGATCCAGATCCATAAAGATACCCAATGTCCTAAACCAATTCCCACATCTAAGCAGATTAGTCAACGACGAGATACGCCGAGACTGTGGGTTCTCACTGATTACCTCGTATCAATCCTTGGCATTCCACCTAGGAGAATCAAGGATGATCCAACACGATGACACCAAAACTCAACCTACGTGAATGCAACCAAAACTCATTGCATTCACCACGTCACGTAATCCATCATCGTCTGCCACCAAGCAGAACATGAGAAATCTCAGTCACCTAACTCGACATACTCACTCCACCTGATGACCCAAGACAATTCCGGGTCCACCAACCAATACACGATCAGTGTACTAGTGGCAACCAATAACATCTACAACATCAACATCATCTACCATGGTAAAACCTGAGAAGTCACCCAAAATGACTTCGAAATACCCAATACCAATGCAGAAAACCCGCATTCCTCTCGCAATTCCGAAGTTCCAACAAGATTGGAAACAACATACCTGGACATCAACCACGTGTCCCCTAACCAATTTAACTCTATCTGAGATCCACTCCTGAACCACAGATACCGAACATATGCACATCACGACGGATGTGACTCAACGTCATCTCAATCACCGGCACCAGCACCAGCACGAGTACCAGCACCAACGCATTATCACCTGCACTAGTATCAGTACACAGGCATCCATACTAGTAGCAGCACACTAACACCAGCACACCGTGTGCAAAACTGACAACCCTGGATCTCCGCTCATCCCGAGCAACGACCTTGAACCTCTGCTCATTTTGAAGAAACTCTGCCTCCATCGTACCCAACACCTCTGGGTACAGTCACCCTGATAACTCATAAGAGAAAAGGAAACGTCCCCTGAACGTCCCCGATTCCCAACAACCGTAACTACAACCACACTCGGCAGTAGCGCCTGCCACACACTCGTGCAGACCTAACTACCAGGCATCACTATCGAGATTCACATCCAACGGAATCAACCGCCTGTATTAACCACTCCAGATCCCACTCAGGGATTCCATCAACAAGTACCAACCCTGATAACTTGTCCAACCGAACTCTACCAGTCGTAACTCAACTCAACCGATGTCGTCTACCAGGTCATCCCTCACCTTAGTTGCACCAAACCACAACTGAGTAGCACGACAACCAAGTAGGAGTAACCGATAAGTACAACCTCGACTGCAGCGTGCAGTCCCTACACGAAAGCTGACGTGACTAGGCCGACTAACGAATCCAAATCCGAATAGTCGTCCAAGTCAAACCACTCGTCAACTCACATTTCCGAACCATACACATCCTACCGTAGGATTCCACAATCACGCCTAGAGTTCCCCTGAACCCAATTGCGAAAAGCAGTAAAATCAACAATATGACCGACTCCACGGTTTTGACATCGCAAGGACGTCAATCCAATCCTACCGTAAGTCCAACTAGGATTCCTCGAATGCGACTACTAACTGCCATAAGTCCAACTAGAGTTCCACGAACTCGACTGCTAACCGCCAGGAGCAGTAAACCCATTTAACTCAACAAAATCCGACCAACCAATGGTCACAGTCCCGAACTATTGTCAAAACGATCCCACGACATCGTGAAAGACGATTCCAACTAACCGTCTCACGATCCCAATCTAACGAACGGATACGTTCATCCTTCCGTAGGGTCCCACACTGTCATCCACGATAAAACTATGGCAACCCCGGCATCTAGTACCGAACCAAGACATTCCACGATTCGATCCTACTAACTATCGTATCGGCACCCCAACATCAAGTTGATCAAGAACTGTAGCCCATTGAGATATCCCATCCTCGACCTGCGTACATACTCCAAAAGCTACATGGTTGCTCGAATAGAGACAAACCCGCTCTAATACCACGCTGACAGGACCCATCCCAATCACCCCGGGATTAACGCGGGATGACCCTGCTCCCGTCTGACACGGAGTGTCAGACAAGGGATATTTCCGACCTTTGCCATCCCGTGCTATCAGAGTACGCCAGGATCCGGAGGAGGTATGTGATATCTCGATCTCTGCTACAATCCACATCCGCTGTCAACCTGAAGGGCAGTCAAAACATTAAAAACTGTGAGTGGAAAAAACAAGAGTTTATAAAAACATTTCATAAGAAAGACATTTGTACCCTTCACTAAAAAGCATGCATGCATTCGAAAACCATTTAACCAAAGAAACCATATGTGGGAACTAAGCCCAAAACCAAGATTGAAATAACCATAAAGACTCAACCGTACGGGCCACTGCCTTAAACCCGTGTAACCACATATCACATATCATATATCATATTTATATCATATATCATATTTATATCATATACACATATAATTCACACAACCAATCCTGTCACGGTTTCCAAAGCTATGCGCGTGCTACCCAGGTCTCAATCCGAGTCTTCTCAAAGTCAAGATCAATGTCCGCAGACCACTGACCCTATCCGAGGTAATAGTAATCATAGCCTTCCTGAGAGTAAGGAACCCAACTGGGGGTGACTCCACTCAGTCGGTGCTTCGTGACTACTCCGAGGTCCACCTAGGCCAACAACCCTCCCCGGAGGAGATAGAAGAACAAGTAAAGGAAGGTATATGAACATATATATACATAACATAAACATTCATGCCCGGTTCCCCTGAACCTTCATTATCCATAACATCCATTAACCAAGGTTCATGCCGATTCCCATAAACCGTCATGAACCAGAATGACCTGACAAAGGTTCATGCTGGTTCCCATAAACCGTCATGTACCATAATGACCTTTCCAGAGTTCATGCCGGTTCCCATAAACCGTCATGAACTTGGAAATCCACGAAGGGTCCCTGACCCGAAATCATAAACCGTAAAGTATCTGGGTCTCATGCACGAACATACGACTCAACTGGGCACCGTGCCCGATATCTAAGAGTCAGTCACGACTCCGATCATAGTGATGTGTGCAACCATCCATCCAGGACCGCCCTCAATCCTGGTATGTCGCCGTGAACGTATCAACTGACGCGACCACCACAAGATCATGGTGCACTCATCACCGATCGATATCCTGAACCGTCAGCACTCTGAAGTCGAGCCTCCCCAGGCTGCTCGACAACGAATCGTGCATCGTGACCTCTCCGGAAGGAACACATCCCAATCCGGAGGCAAGCGTCGTATCGTCGATCACCGTGCACATAGCAACCGTCGCGACCACGATTTAGACCCGAAGGTCGTAAATAGTGTCATATGCCCGAGACCAAACCAAATGGGTCTTATACCCGAGTTTATTCTTTTAGAAATCCAAAACCAAATCATTTAAATCAATAAAGAAATACAGACCCGTATAAGCACCGTATAAGGCCGAAACCTCAAAATACGTGCTTATACGTAACCACATACAAATGCATCCATGGCATCATCAAACATGTAATAAAACATATAATAAACATTTATGCATGCACCAATTTAGAAAACAAGGTTCACTCACAGACCGTCCGAACTGCCGCCTCGATTTGCGTGCCATATGGCTCCCCGAGCAAATCACTGTCACCGGGACACCCCGAACCTGTCCAAATTTTAATAGAAGGTTAATAACTACTTAATTAACCTCCCATTAAAGCCCCGTAATTTTCCCGAACTTTTAACTATTTTTAAGCCGACCCTAAACCTTCCGACACCCCGAAAACTATCGAAACGATGTCCGATTGACGCGAGACCAGTCCCAAAATCTTCGTTACATCGAATAGAAGATTTCATATGTTGACAACATCCCCAGATTCCCCACCACGCGCTGCCACGAGCCGCCCAAAGGGCCCTGCTCGTGGGCTCACGCGCCTGCATACTGTAGCCCTTCTTCAACCTCCAGCCGATTCAGACCGGCCGGTCCAGCCCAAACTCTGCAACTGGACCGGCGTGACCGGTCCAGGCCCCTACAACCCGTATTTTGGTTCGATTTCAAGCCAATTCAATCCTATTCTTCTAGTTATGATCTTAGGAACTTAAAACCATAAACAAAAACACCTAAAACCTAACGAATCCGACCGGTCCAATTCAAAGCTCACGGCCCAGTTTTCCAAAACCTCTCCAGAGGTCTCTCAACCTCCAATCTCCCTCAAAACCTCCCTAATCGCTTCCTAGGAACCTAATACACACACTCTAATCAATCAAAACCAATCCAACGTCAAAAATCAAAAAGGAAAACAAACGGGTCTAATCGGGTACCTGCTCGGGTTTTTGTCTCAGCCGCCCACGGCGGCGCCGTCCAGATATGCCACCAGCATCCCAGTCATCCTCCCCCACTCTCCGGTCTCAGTCATGGCCAGATGGAAAGGGTTGGGTTTGTTTGGGTTGCACAGAGAAGGGGAAATGAGATCGGGAAATGGTTTGGGTTTGAAATGAAGAATGATCGATGAGGATGATATGCATGAAGGCATAAGGATAGCCTGTGGATGGGTGACACTTGTCACTCATCCATAGGGAAGGAACTAAATATATGGGCCCCACTAGAGTCCAAAAGTTAAGTTATTTCGTAATTCGTGCAATAGTGCACTTGAACTTTCGTGAACTGTAACTTCGCCGTCGAATGTCCGAATTCGACGTGCCGCCTGTCTATGAATTCGTATCCTCCTTATCTACGTTATAGTCCTTGGCCCTCGGCCATCGGACATCCCGGTCAAAAAGTCAACTATTTGCCCCTTTTAACCAAAATTACCAAAATGCCCCTAAACTTCCGAACGTCATAACTTCCTCCTCGAACGTCGGAATTGAACGTGCCACCTGTCTATGAACTCATGACGTCACGAACTACGTCATGGTCATTGGTCAAAGTCCATTTGACCACCCGAACGAAAATTTAACGTTTTGCCACAACCAAGGGCAAAACGGTCATTTCGCATCGTTCGTCCGATTTCGCTCAACTAATCACCGATTAACCTCACTAATCGTGATTAGTCACTAATCTAATCCAGGAATTCGGGACGGGTCGTTACACTGACAAAGATAAATATTCGAAATACAAGCATTGGGCTTGGCTTGAGGTTATATGATTAAGGCGTACTCCTAGAAAATACTCGATTTTAGGGCTTCAGACTAAGATTGTGGTTTGGGTTTTGGCTCCGATGAAATGATACAAACTATGCCATGTAAGATCTCATCATAGACCCGATGAAGTGTGAGCTAAGGTTTGGGATGACGACTACAGTCGAGGTGTTGGGTTAAGGCTCGCAATATTGAACTATGGCTCGGCAAGAGCCGGAATATTAGGTTATGGCTTAAGATGCAATCAACGAGTCTTAATTCAATCAAGTCTGGAATATTGAATTTGTCCATATCGTTAAGACATGTATTGCCTTATAGGTACGTTCGGGGAAACAAAATCCTAAACAGATTGTCATATTCAGGGGTTGTTCTGATATGATAGGCGAAGGACTTCCCTTCGTCGATACATGATTTTTGATTTGAGGATATGGTAGCTGAGGGTTATGTCCGCTGAGAGTAATTGACGACGACTTTCAAAGGGCTTAGTCAGGATCAAACCATCAACGAGCGTGTACTCGTTACCATGGTCAGTAGGTGGTGTGGGCAGTGACCCGGTTTAAAAATTTATGGTTGGTTCACACTAGTTCTTTAGTTATTGTTGTGTTCTTGAGAGGCACTATTACCAAGGTTTTACCTGTTGTGGTAATTGTTAGGGATAGTTTCAATATCAGTATAGCATCCTTCTTCTGACAATTGATTGACAGTTAATTGCGGATGTCCGATTGGATTATATTAGAAAATTGCACATTGCCTTAACAATAGTAGGGGTATTTTAGGTAGAGTGGTCAGCAATTGTCAGATGAAAGTAGGGATTTTTACGAATTTCGAGGGAAATGCGGGAAGAGTCCGACCAACTAAACTGATTGTAAAATTAAAAAACGTTGACAAGTATTTTGGAAAATATTTACCCTATTGGATTTTTTTTAAAATTACAAATAAAGATTTTTTTTGGCCCTTTTTCGTTATCGTACTGGAGTTATAACATTTGAATTTCTCGTTGACAAGTATTTTGGAAAATATTTACCCTATTGGATTTTTTAAAAAAATTACAAAAAAAAAAATCTCCCGTGTATAGTTATAGATGACCTAGTTATTGGCATTTATTTTTTTATTTTTGGGTCAAAGACCTAGTTATTGGTGTTAACATAATCATGTTATAAATAGTGTCTAAATTTTCTATTTTATAATTTAAATTCGAACTAAGGCTATTCACATATCGTGATGGGAGAGATATGTAGTGTCCGTTGTAAAAGTACATTAATTAAACTATCAGATGTAATTTCAGATGTTTTATCTAAGGATTCAAATGGATGTTAATGATCAGTACGTGTCACTTTTTATCTTTAGACCAGATTCAGATCCCCAACAAAATTTTAATAATGCCATATAATTTTGCACCACCAAAATATTGTAGGATTTACTTATGTATGCAACATCGTAATTCCTTTCAAAAATAACAAAATTATAACTTATAATATTTAAACTGAAGACATCGTCTAATAAAATGAAAATCGAGTGCGGTACCATATCAAACATTAGGATATGAACGTTTCCCAAAAAAAAAATAAACTTTGTAATATGAATGTTTCAAATTGCATTATTGTATTGAAGGGAATATTGTTGGGGATGATATAAAACACTGCATATCAGCAGCTACCTCTCAAAATCAACGTTTTCTGGTTGAAGGGAATATTGTTGTATCTTTCATTTGTTTTTTTTTTTTGGAAATGAGTTTTACACTCCTTGTTTTTTCATCTTTATTTTGATTCCATTATTTTGATTTGTTGATTCGACTTTAATCTATTCAATTTGACAGTTGAAAAAGATAAAGAAAGAGAGAAAATAAGTCAGAAAATCAATTTCATACCAAAGGCAACAACGATGAAAGATTTACTATATTAGATGTCTTTTCCCCATTGGCCTTCTTCTCCCAAAAACAAGAAAGAGTTTCAAACCCATTGAATCACTCCATTTAAATTAACTGAAGTTCACTGAATCAATCCATTGAAATTACCCGTTTATATATATAAACCTGTTCTAAATAATAAGCTCTGCTCAATTTTTGTGTTGTAGACTCATAAGGAGAAGATATGGCCGAGGTAGCATTGCTGTGTTGGTCACTTGTATTGGCTGCTATGGTGAGCATGCTAATTCTGTTGTTTAAGGAGATGTGGGTGAAGCCCAGGAGGATTCGATCGAAGCTGGCAAAGCAAGGCATCAGAGGGCCACCAGCTTCCTTCATTTTGGGGAACATTTCAGAGATGAAGAAGATTCAGTCCACCATTAAAAGGAACCAGAAACCACCATCTGATGATGCTCAAATTGTGCACCACAATTGGCTTCCTTCATGCTTCCCTTATCTTCAGCAATGGGAGCAGGAGTATGGTACGTACGAAGTTAATTCAAATTTCATGATTTCAGCTCGTGGACTTAATGCGTAATTTTTTTCGCTTAATCCATTTTTACTCTCATATTATAATTTTATTATAAAAAAATTTAGTACATAATGAATAAATCAATAAGATTGGAGATAGTTTAATTATTTATTTGAATCAAATAAATCCACGTTTCACTATGAGGATCTTAACTATTATCATAATCGTTGATTTATTTGATACATACATTATTCAAAACGGCCGCCTAGGCACTTGAAGGTGGGAAAACGCCCCGCCTAATAGCTAAACACCTATGTGAATTTGCGTGTACATCTTTATATATATTTAATGGATTTGCGTGTACATTCTTATACATATTTAGTTATATAAGTTCTTATATATATATATATATTTAGTTATATAAATTATTTTATTTATTAAATACTTAGTTAATAATATAAGTATCAATTAAAATAAAGATAATGAATTAAAAAATATAGAATGTTCTATAATAAAATTAATAAAAAACTTACATTTTTTACATTTATAATTCCCAACTCAATTTATTTATCTAGATAATTAATTTTTGTTATGAAATTATTTGATAATATTCATTATATTATTACTTTGTTGAATTTTGTCTTTAAAATAAAAACAGTCTAGGCTCCCGCCTAGGTCCTGCCTAACCGTTTAGGCCCTAGGCCCCTTATCAACCGCCCTTGGAGCACCTAGCGCCATTTTGAACCTCATACATATGAATGATTAAATAACCTTCAATTTAATTAATTTTTTTACGAAAATGATTTCTTGATGATGATTTTGAAAAAATATGTATGGTTCCGATTATGATGAAGATGGAGATAACACTAGGGTGAGATGAAGTATTATCCCATAACCAATATTAATAAATCCTAAACCCCGCCAAACCCTTAAGTGCACTCCGTACTTAATGGATTCAATGTGCAGTACTTCTGCTAGGCTAATATTTTATTTCCCTTGCTATTGTCGTCTCATTAAAAAAACGTTAATTACGAATAATAATGGTAGGTCAAGTATACATGTATTCAACGGGGAGCAAGCAGCACTTGTACGTGAGCGATCCCAAGTTGATAAGGGACATGAAGGTGCAAAGCTACATGGATTTGGCTAGGCCTACATATCTGGTTAAGCCACTGAAGCCCTTGTTAGGTGACAGCATTCTGTTGATGACTAAGCTGCTAAGCTGGTATGACTCAGCTAGTAGCACGTGGAAGACAGAAAGCAGAAGAGAGTGTGTGTGCTGAGGTGGATAACAGATTCATCCTCCATTGTGTGTGTGTGTTAGGTCACAAGTGTAGTCTAGATTCTAGAGATGCCAAGTGTCCTAATGTGAGTGGCTAGAATTGAGTCATGCTTTGTGTGTGTAACTGAATTCAAGTGTGAGAGTGATGTAAAATACTAAGTGAGATTCATATCAGTGATTATTGTGAATGTAATAAAAAATATACGTGAAGTTTCTCTCAGAATTGTGAGTGTGACCATCAAATCTGTGCTAGGCATTTTTACAAACACTTTGAGTGCATTGCATCGTGCACTGATCATCATTCACATTCATCATTGATTCACAATCCAAACAACAATCAAAACAGAGTTTAATCAGTCCATTCATCAACCTAAACTAGTCACGGGCTACTCCCGATTCAATCAGGTTCAGCTAGTGTGTGAGTGTTGAGCTAGCAAAGAGAATCATACCTGCAGTCGTCTGGTTTCCAAGATGGTATCAGAGCGGGTTATCCCACGTGGATGGCTTAACCGCCACACGTGCCACACGTTGCCCAGTCACTCGCTGCGTGGGGGCGTAGTGACCACAACCTGCTAGTGGTTGGAAAAAAAAAAAGTTGAGAGAGGTATGAGACAATGGGCTCATACGAATGTGGGACAATGGGCTCACATCATCACGTGTTGGCTGGAAGAGCCGCCACACGTGAGGGGGCGTGTTGGGATGTGAGGATAAGAGTCCCACATCGGAAAAGAGGAAATAGAATGTGTGCCTTATATAGTCTTGGGCAACTCCCCCTATCACCAATTGGTTTTAGGGCCGAACTCCCGAGTCTATATAATGGCCGGAATCTCGATCTCCAAGATGGTATCAGAGCGGTGAGATCGATGTGAACACTGGGACGTTTTTCTGTGAAGCAAGTATGGCAGGAGGAGAGTTGCGAGCACCGATCTTCGATGGTGGCAATTACGAGTTCTGGAGCATCAAGATGAAGACGATTCTTCGAGCTCATGATCTATGGGAGTATGTTGATGTCGGCCTGAATGAAGAACGAGATGAAGCAGGAGTGGTGCTGAATCTGCCAATGCGGGCTGATTATATCAGAGATGCCAAGGCTCTGGGAATGATCCAACTGTCTGTAGCAGATTCTATTTTCTCTAAAATCAGGAATGAAGGATCAGCTAAGGGTGCCTGGGATATGTTAAGACGAGAATACAGAGGCGATTTGAAGGTGAGAGCTGTTAAACTGCAGTCCCTCAGACGCGATTTTGAATACACCCGGATGAAAGAAGATGAATCATTAAGTACTTATCTGTCTAGACTCTTTGACACTATAAATGAAATGAAAACTTATGGTGAAAACATTTCTGAAAGAAGGATAGCACAGAAGATTCTAATTAGTCTAACTAAAAGTTATGATTCGATTGTGTCGATCATTGAAGAAACTAGAGACCTGGATACCATTATTGTTGAGGATGTTGTTGCCTCAATAAGAGCATATGATCAGAGACAGGAGAGACACTCAAGTGTAGATGAGAAAGCTTTTGCAAGCTTGACCGTGAGTAACAAGCAAGGCAGTGCTAGAAATGATGGATCACAGGGTTCAACTCATCAGTTTTCAAAAGGAAACAGAAATTGGAATCAGAAATCCAATTCATGGAAATCTCATCATCATCAGAACTCAAATTTCACAAGGAGAGAAAAGACAGGGAAAAGGATGTTCTGTAAACCATGTGATAGATATCACTTTGGTGAATGCTGGCACAAGGACAAATCTGTGCCTAAAGTAAAATGCTACAATTGTCAACGTTTTGGACACATGTCAAGGGAGTGTCCTAAACCAAACAAGGCAGGAAAGTCTGCCACAGTAAACCTAGCAAAAGAAGTGACAGAAACCACAGAAACCCTGTTCTATGCATGTAATGCTGCATCTGTAAAGGAAGATGATCAAGTGTGGTATGTGGACAGTGCATGCAGTAATCACATGACTGCACAGGAATCAATGCTGAGAGATATTGATAGAGATGTAACAGTGAAGGTGAAGATGGGAAATGGTGAGCTTGTAAGAGCTGCAGGAAAGGGAACACTAGTCATACAAACCAAGCAGGGTGAAAGACAAATCAGAGATGTCATGTTGCTGCCAGGCCTAGAAGAAAACCTACTTAGTGTGGGACAGATGTTAGAACATGGCTATTATCTGTTTTTTGGTGATGGCATAGTGGATATATTTGGAGACAAAGAGATGAAGGATAGGGTTTCTAAAGTACCTATGACAAAGAATCGATGTTTTCCACTCACTTTGGAAAGCATCAATTCTTTAGCAATGAAGACTGTGGTGCTGGAGGATGCAGGACTATGGCACAAACGTTATGGACACCTTAACTATGCTAGTCTGAAGACTTTGCAACATAAAAATCTTGTTGTGGGGTTACCTAGACTAACAGCTCAAGGGAGTGCAGTATGTGAAGGATGTGTGATGGGTAAGCAACATGTTGAAATGTTTGACAAGGAGAAAGCATGGAGAGCCACCATTCCTTTGGACCTGATCCACACAGATATTTGTGGACCAATGCAGGAGAAAACTGTAGGTGGAAACAGGTATTTTCTGACTTTCATTGATGATTGCACAAGAATGTGTTGGGTGTACTTTCTCCTGAACAAGTCAGGTGCACTACATGTGTTTAAAAAGTTTAAAGCAATGGTGGAATTGCAAAGTGGATATAAGATAAAGCAGATAAGAAGTGATAGGGGAGGTGAGTATCTCTCAAAGGAATTTGAAGAGTTCTGTGATCTCAGTGGCATCAAGAGACAACTGACAGTGGCCTATTCTCCCCAACAAAATGGGGTGGCTGAAAGGAAGAACATGACCATTGTCGAAATGGCCAGGACTATGATGCATGCTAAGGGGATTCCTTACAAGTTCTGGGGAGAAGCTGTTTACACAGCTGTGTACCTACAAAATCGATGTCCTACTAAAGCAGTGGCTGAGAAAACACCATTTGAGAAGTTTTGTGGGAGGAGACCAGGAGTGAAGCATCTGAGAGTGTTTGGTGCTCTATGCTATGCCCATGTCCCTGGTCAGCTTAGACAGAAGCTGAATGAGAAGAGTTCAAAGTGTGTGTTCATGGGGTATGGAAGTTGTGAGAAGGGCTACAGATTGTACAACTTGCAAACTGAGAAGATGGTGATATCCAAAAGTGTTGTGTTTGATGAAAATGCTCAGTGGGATTGGAGTGATGCAAATAGGTGTACTACAGGATCAAGTTCTATGAAAAATGGTGCAGGATACAGTCTGGAATTCAGTGGTTCTGTATCTGACCCTCAAGATGAAGGTCCAACAGTGATTGAACAAGAAAATCAGATGCAGACTGAAGATGCACATTCAGGATCTGAGTCCTCAAGTCAAACTCCTGTGAAATATAGGAGCATTGATGACATTTATGCACCATGTCATATGAGTTTCATAGAACCAGAAACTTATGAAGAGGCTGCAAAAGATAAAGTGTGGAAAGCAGCTATGGAAACTGAACTCAGTATGATCAACAAGAATGGTACTTGGGATCTAGTTGACAGACCAGTGGATAAACCCATTATTGGAGTAAAATGGGTGTATAAAACCAAGCTGAACTTGGATGGTTCAGTTCAAAAACACAAGGCAAGGCTAGTTGCAAAAGGGTATGCACAAAAGCCTGGAATTGACTTTAATGAGACGTTTGCCCCAGTAGCAAGACTGGACACAATCAGAACTCTGATTGCACTTGCAGCACAAAAGAGTTGGAAGTTATACCAACTAGATGTGAAGTCTGCATTCCTAAATGGAAATCTTGAAGAAGAAGTCTATACCGAACAACCTGAAGGTTATGTGGTTCAAGAGGAAGAAGGAAAAGTGTATAGACTCAAGAAGGCATTGTATGGGTTGAAGCAGGCCCCTAGGGCTTGGTATGGTGAGATAGACTCATTTCTATCTCAGTGTGGTTATGTCAAGAGTGCTAGTGAGGCCACTCTGTATGTGAAAACAGCAAGCAATAGAGGGATCCTCATTGTCACAATCTATGTAGATGATATTATCTACACAGGATCCAGTGAGACTTTGATGCAGGAATTCAAGTCTGAAATGATGGGGAAGTATGAGATGACTGATTTGGGGCTGTTGCATCATTTTCTGGGAATGGGTGTAATTCAGACAGACAGAAGCATCTTCATACACCAAAGAAAATATGCAGCCACTCTACTTGAGAGATTTGGATTAAAGGACTGTAAACCAGTGAGTACACCACTGGTTCCAGATGATAAGTTGAGGAAGGATGATGGAAGTGAGCCGGCAGATGAACATCTCTACAGGAAACTTGTAGGGAGTTTGCTGTATCTAACAGCAACCAGACCAGATATCATGTATGCAGCAAGTGTGCTATCAAGATATATGCATGGTCCAACAAGCAAGCAGCTTGGAACAGCAAAGAGGGTTTTAAGATATGTTCAAGGAACAATTTCCTATGGAATTGAGTATGTCAAAGGCAAAGTCTCTACTCTGGTTGGATTTTGTGACAGTGACTGGGGAGGTTCTGAAGATGATTCAAGAAGCACTTCAGGATATGCTTTCACCATGGGAAGTGAGGTGTTCTCTTGGTCATCTGTGAAACAAAGCAGTGTTGCTTTGTCCACAGCAGAGGCAGAATACATCAGTGCAGCAGAAGCTACTACACAGGCAATTTGGCTAAGATTTGTTCTAAAGGATTTTGGAGAAGAGCAAGGGGAGCCTACTACTCTACTTTGTGACAATATGTCGGCCATTGCAATTGCAAAGAATCCTAAGTTTCATCAGAAGACAAAACACATCTCTAGAAGATATCATTTTATCAGAGAGGCTTTGCAAGAAAACAAAATCACTTTGTTATATTGCAGGACTGAAGATCAGCTTGCTGATATCTTCACAAAAGCCTTACCTAAAGACAGGCTTGGGAAACTAAGACTACTTCTAGGTGTCAAACCAGCTTCTAGCTTAGAGGGGAGTGTTGATGACTAAGCTGCTAAGCTGGTATGACTCAGCTAGTAGCACGTGGAAGACAGAAAGCAGAAGAGAGTGTGTGTGCTGAGGTGGATAACAGATTCATCCTCCATTGTGTGTGTGTTAGGTCACAGGTGTAGTCTAGATTCTAGAGATGCCAAGTGTCCTAATGTGAGTGGCTAGAATTGAGTCATGCTTTGTGTGTGTAACTGAATTCAAGTGTGAGAGTGATGTAAAATACTAAGTGAGATTCATATCAGTGATTATTATGAATGTAATCAAAAATATACGTGAAGTTTCTCTCAGAATTGTGAGTGTGACCATCAAATCTGTGCTAGGCATTTTTACAAACACTTTGAGTGCATTGCATCGTGCACTGATCATCATTCACATTCATCATTGATTCACAATCCAAACAACAATCAAAATAGAGTTTAATCAGTCCATTCATCAACCTAAACTAGTCACGGGCTACTCCCGATTCAATCAGGTTCAGCTAGTGTGTGAGTGTTGAGCTAGCAAAGAGAATCATACCTGCAGTCGTCTGGTTTCCAAGACATTCTTCGTGTCAATGGACAAGAATTTGCCTACCATAAGAAAATCATTGCTCCTGCATTCTTCCTCAACAAGGTTATGGTAATGAAAATCTAAATTCTAAAACAGCATTATACCCTATGCTGTCGAAATTCTTGTTTTCGTAACGAAAATTTGACATGCTGACGAGTGTTATTGCAGGGCATGGTGCGTCTGATGGAGGAATCTACAATGGCAATAGTTGAGGCATGGGAGAGAAGAATTTTAGAAAGTGAGGGTGGTGTTGTTGACATTGTAGTTGATGAGGTTTTGAAGACCCTCCCTGCAGATATCATATCCAGAGCTTGTTTCGTTAGCTCTTATGCCCAAGGCAACCAAATTTTTGCCAAGATTGCTCTCCTTCAAGAAGCTTTGTCCAGTCCAAGTTTGCTCTTTGGGTTTCTCAATTTTAGGCTTGCCTTTGTTTTTGACTTGTTTTTGTTTTTTTTCATGTTTTTCTTTTCTAGCTATATTTGTTCAATGGTGTACCACTAGCACCATTGATTGTTCCCACCTAATCACTTCATTAGTGCAAGTGGGCTACCACTAGCACCATTAAATTGTCGTCACTTAACTAGCTAGTTGATCATTAGTGCAAGTGGGCTACCACTAGCACCATTAAATTGTCGTCACTTAACTAGCTAGTTGATCCAATAGTTACCACTGATGTTGTCCCCACATAATCACCTAAGGGCTACCACTAGCACCACTGTATGTGGAGAATCAGTTGGTTCAATGGTGTACCGCTAGCACCACTGATATTGTCCCCAAGCCACCTAAGTAGGTTTGAGATTTTTCCTCAAAAGACCCGATGGTACTATATATGTGGAACCATTTATTGCTTTATATTTTTTTTCTCTAAGTTTCCAATGTGCAATGTTATTCTTCAGCACCTGCACTTGCAAATAGTTAATACGTTGTTGATATATAGACATATCGATGGCATATCGAGTGCATATTGACAGAATATCGACATGGTAAGAAACTTAATTTTAGTCATTTGATCAAGATTGACATGCTGCTTTAATGCAGATTATTTCCCACAGAGAATGAGAAGAAGATTAATAGCTTACGAAATGAGGTGGATGCATTGCTGCTGAATTGCTGCTGAAACTAGTGAGGGATCGGCAAAACGAGAACCAATTTGGTGCTGGTACATCAGAGAAGGACCTATTACAAATGATAGTTGAAAGTGCTGCTGCTAGCACTGAAATTGCAAGCCATAAAAGAGACAGATTTATTCTGGACAATTGTAAAGGCATCTACTTTGCGGGCTCGGAGACCACGGCCCTCACAGCATCGTGGACATTGATGCTTCTGGCTTTGTACCTACAATGGCAACAACGTGTTCGGGCCGAGATTGTTGAGGTCTGTGGGGATCATCATCGGATGCATCATTGCTTCAAAGACACGGATAAGTTGAGCAAGTTGAAAACGGTACTTCAATTCTCCTTTTATCTTATTCTCTGCAATGTTTGAACTCTGTGTTTGATAAATTAATTTTCAAATCTTCTTTTTACAAATAGTAACATAACTTAAAATATTTACAACTAAGGACAATCCAGTCTAAATTTGACAAATAAGGATGAGAAGCAGGTCTAGTAAACAAACCAAAAATACCATATTTGTCAAATTTGAATCCCAACAATGCCACTGAACCAAAAAATATTGGATTAATCATTTATGACTGAGGGTTTATCTCTTGAGCTTAGGGCCTGCCAAAATAGAAGGACTAAACTTAAGCCATAAGCTCTCTCATTGCACCACCCTACGCAAAACCCTTCTCTTTCCTTCCAAAACTTTCTAGAACCTTAATCCTAAACGTTAAACCTCAACCAACACTTTCGGTCCTATCTCAACAATACTTATGGCTCTGTCCTAGACAAAATTTTGCTTCTGTCAACACCTTTACTACATTTCTAAAAAAATAGTTTGAAATAAGTAGTACACTTGGTTATTCTGTTATGTAAGTTTGATTTAATTGTGTCTATGTGTGTAGCTGACAATGGTGATTCAAGAGAGCTTGCGCCTCTACGGACCGGGAGTCTTAATTACAAGGGAAGCTGTAACTACAATGACATTGGGAGACTTTGACTTGCCGGAAGGCATTCACTTATGGTCGTTCATTCCGGCATTGCACGGTGACCCCAAAATTGGGGTCCGGATGCGAAAGATTTCAAGCCAGAGAGATTCGCAAATGGGGTATCTGAAGCATGCAAATATCCACAAGCATATGTGCCATTCGGTCATGGGAGTCGATCGTGCATTGGCCAGACTTTCGGTATGATACAGCTGAAGATAGTAATCTCTCTTCTTCTGTCCAAATTCACCTTCGACCTTTCTCCAAATTATCAGCATTCCCCTGTTTACAAAATGTTGTTGTCGCCTGAACATGGAATCAGACTCCTTGTTAGGCGTTTGGATTGAAAGGAAGGGAAGCTGCTTTAAGACGTTACAATAAGACCGTTGACAAATTATATACTTTTCTTAATAATGTTCAATTTGACATGTTATGATGTTTCAAACATGTTACAGTGAATTCATTCGGATAAGTTTTTTTTTCCTTTACTTTTTTTTTTATCCTTCTACAATAAAAATATATTAATTTAAAATTCCAAATATATTGAATTTGATGAGATATTCAATCTGATCCTACTCACCAAACAAGTCCATATAAGACAATGTTGTAGTTAGCCCTATTAATCGGTTCAAAAAAACTGACCAAAAAACCGCACCGAACCCAAAAACACCGAACCGAGAAAAAACCGAGACCGTTTGGAGAAAACTGAACCGAACCAATTTGAACCGGTTCGGTTTCGGTTTTCGGTATTATTATCTCGGACCGAACCAAACCGAACCGAAAGTGTAGTAAATCCAGACCGAAACACATTAGTTACAAACAGCGTCGTTTTATTCTCTTTTCTACGAAACCCTAGATTTAGAGACGGCAGAGAGTCTCAGTGTCTTACAATCTCACTTCGACACTGAAATTGAATCCCTAGTTTTCTCACTTTTGTTCCTCCCTCCCACGTCAAAGTTTTCGAAAATTTCTCAATCCTTCTCATAGTTACATCATAGTTCATAGTTTCATACTTTTATACCCTCTCTGACTCCCTCTCCCTCAGACCTAAACGACGGCCGTCTCAGTCCCCAGACGAGACCAGGCGACACCGCCACAAACTACAAACTTCAAACTTCGAACCGCCGTCGTCAATTGCAGCCGCTTGCCCCTCATTGGAGTCAAAGTCGATTCCACTCCAGTAGATCCCTCACGACTCTGCTCACACCACCTCATTTTCTTGCTCTCCCTTCACCTTTGTAACTATAAGTAACTCACATTACTAGGACTAAAAAACAACAATAGCTGTAGATTTTTGTATATTCAGTTTTCTAGAATGAAGTGAATTATGTGAATTACGTCTGACACTCCCTTTGATTCCATAGGAGTTGCTTCTTTCGTTCTCGTGGTTTATATTCAATTCAGAGAGAGAGAGAGAGAGAGAGTGTGTGTGTGTGTGTGTGTGTGTGTGTGTGTGTGTGTGTGTGTGTGTGAAGAAGAAGATGAGAAGAGCAAGAAATATATAGCAAAATCCACCTTACAATATTTTTCATTTTCACTAGCCCTTCTATTTCATAGCAAAACCCAGTAGATTTTCTGGAGCTCGTTATTGTTTTGATCTCTGCTCTTTCTCTTACACCTCACTTTAGTTCCAATAATATAGCTTTCAGATACCTTGTATTTTAGGTCCTTCACGGTGACTATTAGTTGAAGAGTGGAAATGAGACAAAACTTCTTATGTACCTTTTATTTATCTTGCCCCCTAATCTGGGGTTATTGGGCTAGACTAGATGGGAGCATATAATTTCTATTCATTTTATCCTTCGTCTCTCCTTTAATTGTTATTAGATTAACAACTTTGTTGTTTTTGTACTATTGAAACTTGCTTTTGGAAGGTTTGCTGTTCTTATTGCTCGAGATCCTAAGAATTAGAATCCCTATTTGTGATTTTGTTTCTTTTCAGGTTTGCAAGAATTTCAAATTACATATTGACTATGAATTTATGACACAGTATTTTCTGCAAATGGTAAAATAGGTTAAGGTAGAGGTTAAGGTAGAACGTTGGTAAATTTGAACCATTCTGGGTCCTGTTATTGTTGCTACTATCATTTGCAATTGGATGAAATTTCAAATGTTGTTTCTCTCTTTGGAAATAATTTTGTTTTGTTTTAACGGATCCTTACTTATTAAGCTTTTCATCTGTGATTTGTCTAGCGTTAATATTGTTGGTACATTTTCTAAGTTATTTTGCCCCTAAAATGGAATTGTTGTCTATAATTCATATTCATACTTCAAACTATACCCACTCTTCACGTTTAATTAATAAATTTTGTTCCCTTGAAGAATTTTAATTTAATATGTTTGGATATATATATATATATATATATTTGAACAACCTCTGGATCGAAAAGGTGACTATATATATTCATAGTGTCTTTTGTACCTGGTTCTATATCCAATCTGTTTTGGATGCTGGTGATAAGTGCCTCATTGTATTAAAATCCTATTTTCGGTGTTTCTTTAAGGCTCTGTTTAATAGCTAGAATATAACTATATAATTTCCATTTGTTTCAAAAGGTTTGTTTTCAATTTGTGAGAAATTCAAACAAATAAGTTCTAAATGAGGTTGTTTTCGCTTTACTTGCTTCAAAATGTTTACATATTGATCTCTTTTTTCTAATGTCGCTTTACAACAAGTTGCAAAAATTTATATGATGATTTTATAATTGCTGTATTGTATTGAACTATGGTTAACTATGGTTTATGTTTGTGTTCGACTATGATACTTTTGAACACTGAATGTATGTTTATCTTATGTTTTTTTGTTAACTTTTCTGTTTGCCAATGTACTTATGAACCTGCTGCTTATCTGATTTGAGAGAGTGAGGTTGGTGGTAGGTATGACACAAATTAACAAACACAAAAAATAAAACTGATCTAATTAAATCGCCAATTAAAGAAATAATATTATAAATCGTAGAGCACACTTACAGACATGGCATTAGATATTCGTGTGGACTTCCCATTTCGCCAACCAAACATACTGGAGCTAGCTACCTCTTCCACCTATACAATTCCTCGATCACAAATATAATCTCCCATTTATATTTACATTGAGAAATTGATGGGAAGAAGTATGTAGTAGAGTATATCAAGATTATTAGTTGTTGTTCAAGAATGCTTAATGTAATTGGCTTTGCCTCTCCACATGTAATTTTGTTCATGCTCAAACAAAGATATGGCTAATTAACTAACTGGTTTAGACCATCATGGAAACAACCAATAAACAACTCTAGCTAGCTCGTAACTCTCTCCTCCGATATCTTTGAGAATAGTATACTTGTGTACTCAATAAAGTAATTAATCTCACACGATCGCTTATCGATCTATCCCATCCATAGCCTATTTTTTTTTTAGAATTTCCAGCCACCATTGTTGAATATGCCTCATCGATCTGGAACCCCGGCTCATCCTCAACTTCCACTCGCTACTAATGCATGCATCACACCACTATACAAAATAAATTGAATGTGTTTGCACCAATCACATAACATGATTGCGCACTTGGAGAGAAGCTAATCCATTTGCTTTCCTGGTATTTTCTTTGCATGGAAAAGAATGGTGCTTACCTCTGGGAATGTTGCTGGTGCTGCGTCTGCAACCTCATCAGAGTTGCCTGAAGAGGTATTTATTCTCAGAATATACTGTAGAATAATATGAAATTATTGATTATGATGAGATTGGTTTATAAGCAATGTAGTTCATTCACTTTAACATGGATCATCAACTTATTCATGCTTGTTGTTTTTTGTTTTGTAGGTGGACAATGTTCATGGTTCACAATCATAAGTAGATGAATTCGATGAAGAAGTGAATAGGGATGGTAAACCACTAACCAGCTGAAAGTAATGCTCAATTTTTGGAGCATGAGAAGAAAAGGCAGCGTGAAAGCATATGAAATCATTTTGAAAGGTACAAAGCTGATAATGGTCTCACTAGGGCTAGATGTAATTATTGCCCTAATACATATGCTGCTGATTCTATTAGAAATGGAACTAGGGCCTTGAGTAGTCAGCTTCAGAAATGTCCTAAATATCCCCCTAATACGATTGTCGAAAAGAAATCAGAAAGTTCTATCCGTACAAAAGCCCACAGAAGTTGCTGTTGGGTTTAGTCAGAAGGAGCTTGTTAGGAAATTTGTTCAGATGGTCATAGTTGATGAGTTGACTTTTTATTTTGGGGAGGGAGACGGGTTTCGTGATTTCTGTTCCCTAGCTTGTCCTAGGTTTAAAATTTCATGTCGTCAGACAGTTGCTAAAGATATGCTTAATATGTATTATGCTGAGAAAGAGTCCCTTAAAGAATTGATCAACTCTTATAGAGTTCGTATAACTACTGATACATGGACATCCCTTCAAAACATCAATTATATGGTTATCACTGCTCATTTTATTGACAGTGATTGGGTATTGCATAAAAAGATTATCAACTTTTGTGTGATTTCAAACCATAAGGGAGAATCAATTGGGAGGCTTTTGGAGGATTGTTTACTTAGATGGGGTATTGAGAAGCTTTTGACTGTTACAGTAGATAATGCTTCTTCGAATGATGTTGGGTTGTCTTTTTTGATGAAGAAAATGCCTAAATGGAAATGTCCGATGGCGCTTTTGAATAATGGGGAAAATTTTCATGTTAGATGTATTTCTCATATCTTGAACTTGATTGTCAATGATGGCTTGAATGTGTTGAATGAATCTATTCAAAGTATTAGAAATGCCATCTGATATGTAAGATCTTCCCCTAGTAGGTTTGAAATATTTAAGAAGGGTGCAGAAAAGGCTATGGTTGATAGCAAAGGGCTGGTGGTATTGGATGTTCCAACTAGGTGGAATTCCACTTATTTGATGTTGGAATCAGCTCTTAAATTTCGGGGAGCATTTGAGGTCCTAGTTAAGGATGATCCGAATTATGCTGCTTATTTTATAAGTGATCGAAAGGTAGGACCACCGTCTAAGTATGATTGGGAAGTAGCGAGTTCATTTGCTGCTTATTTGAAACCCTTTTGTGGAGTAACTTTGCGAGTATGTTGAACCTCTACACCCATAATCCAATGTGCTTTACTTGATGTGTATAGGATTTTAACTCTTTTGTGTCGTGAACAGAAGAGTGTTTTATTGTCTAGCATTGCAAGCACCATGCAAGCCAAATTTGACAAGTATTGGGGGGAAAGTGGAGTGTTTGAACCAATATTATTTCATAGCTCTTGTTCTTGATCCCCGTCATAAATTGGACGGTGTGGAGGGTTGTTTTGGAGGGGTATTTGAGGCTGATGATGATAAGGTTACACATGCTATTTCTAGATTGAAGATTTTATTGACTAGTCTTCATAAACTCTATGAAGACGGTGAGAGTGGGGATTCTGCAAGAGAGGAAAATGTTAGTGGAAGCTCCTCTGGAATAGCAAAGAACAAAATGGGTTTGAGTGACGATACAGATCTTATAGCAAGGAGGATGAGGAGGATGGCAAATAAGGAAGTTATTTCTAATGATTTGGATAGATATCTAGTAGATCCTATCGAAACTATTGAGGATTCAACGTTTGATATTTTGGGTTGGTGGAAACAGATCGGGGTATCCAAATATCCAATCTTGTCGCGAGTTGCACGGGATGTTCTAACTATACACACTTCAACAATAGCTTCGGAGTCATGCTTTAGCACAAGTGGAAAGGTAATTAATTCGTATAGGAGTTCGTTGAGCCCTGAAGTTGTGGAGGCATTGATTTGTACTCAAAATTGGCTTATGAGTATTAATGTTGCATTACATTTGGAGCCGAATGTTGATGAAGTGAAGTGTTATCATGCCCTTGCACAAGGTAATTGTTGTATCTTTTTATTATTTCTAATACATTTGTTTGTTATTAATTGTGAATTTATGTAGAAAATTAACTTTGCTTGTGTCTTATATGTAGAAATGGCAAATGGTCGTGCTAAAGTGCCTCAATAGTCCAATCCTTGAGACTTCCTGCCTTACTGATTTTCTCATGATATTTTCTACTGTTTTGTTAATTTGGATGGTTTGATTTTGCAGTCTTATTGTTTTTATTGTTTATACGTTTTTTATTTGATTTTGATACTTTGATGATTTTATTGTTTGTAATAGACATTCTATGTTGGATTTTGATGACTTGATGATTTTGTTGCTTATAATGGACATTTTAGGTGGATTTTGATGTTTTGATGATTTTTTTATTTGTAATGAACAATGATTAGTTGTAATGGACATTAATTAGGTAATAAATATTGATTATTTTATAAAAGAACAAAAAAAACCGATTTTTGAAGAAAACTGAACCGGTTCAACCGAACCGATTTTTCCAAATTGAACCGAAAAAACCGGTTTTCACCCAGAACCGAACTGAATATTCGATTTCGGTTTTATTTGATCATTGGAGGGAAAATCAGACCGAACCGAACCGGTTCCCCCATCTGGTTTCAGTTTCAGTAAAAAAACCGAACCAAAAAACTGATTAACAGGGCTAGTTGTAGTTAGTGAAAAAAATAAACTAAACTTTTACTCATACACTACGGTTGTTATTGACAAATTGTAAGTAACATCCTCTTTTGTTAGGAACATGAAGCTAAAATCTTCTAGAAAAGTTGTAGCAAGTGGTGAAGTTATAGCGCGCAAGTAGAGTACAAACTACAAAGAATATAGTAAGAATAGTTTCAAATTTTTGGCATATGCATTATTTTTCTCAATCGGCATAACTCAATAAATAAGGCCCCCTCTAACATACCTTTAACATGTCTTATACATTTTCTGAAAATGAGAATGGAATATTCTTGGTCGGTTGGTACCCAAAAACTTGAAAATTGTTTTCGTTATCAAAAGATTAGATATGAATGCTCCTTATGGTGTCACTCCCAGAGTCGGTCATTCATGATCTTCATTAGTGGTGGGCTTTCACTCATGCCGACCAACTAGTGTTATTGTATGGTTGTATCAAAGACATATAGTTCTTGTTCCTAGCACATGTCTTGGGCCCTTGGTTAAAACCTAAACCAAACAAAGAGTAACAAATAAAGATTCTAGTTTTAGCGGCCGGTGAGATTTGACATGGTAAACCAGCTAAGTTCCAATTTTATTTCCCTTAATAATTAATCACATTAGTTTAACTAAAGGTTTCGAAACATCATAAACAGTTGTAAGTATAGTATACATAGGTATTACCAAGGCATAACGCAAGTATTTTTTTATAATGATTGGTTGACAAAGAAATGTCTAAAGTAGTAGTTGAAAGTAGGGCTGACAATGGGTCGTTTCGTGTCGGATTAGTGTCGTGTCATGAACTCTGTTTTACCCAAATATGTTCAATCCGAACCCAACTCGTTTAATAATCGTTTCAAGGATGCCCAACCCGAATTCGACCTGTTAATGACTCAGGTAACCAGTATAACCCATTTAATAAATAAGTCGTACTGGAAACTCAATTAATCTATGTCATGTTTGACCCATTTAACCTAATTAACATGTTTAACCTATTTAAACTATAAGATTTAATATATATTTAGATAGGTAAATATGTAGATATATGAATTAGTAATAACACGTTTATTAAACGGGTCAATATATAAGCCAATATAAGGTTAACAGGTTAACTCGAAACTTACCTATTTATTAAATGGGTTAACAGGTTGATCCGAAACTCACCCGTTTATTAAACGTGTCATAACTGGTTGACTTGAAATTTTAATCGTGTGAATTAACCCGGGTAAATCTCGTACGGGTTTCAAGTCGTGTCAAAAATTGCCACCCTTAGTTGAAAGGTCATGAGGTTATAAGATTATCTCTCTTGCTCTCACTCTTGGAGAATTCAAATTCAGGTTCATAAAATATATATATATATACATATATATGTATATATATATATATATATACCAACGTGATTGGAAAGATGATCGAGGGTTTGCAAGTAGGATTGATATGTTGGTCATTTGTGTTGATTAGTATTTTGGTTGTGTTAAAGAGGTTACATAAGTAGATGTGGCTGAAGCCGACGAGGATTCGAGTCATGCTTTTGAAGCAAGGAAGCAGAGGGCCACCAACGTCGTCCTTCATTTTGCAGAACATTTCAGAGACGAAGAAAATTCAGTCCTCCATTAAAGCCAACGAGAAATCACCATCGGATGGTCAGCTCGTGCAGCACAACTGAGTTCCCTCAATCATTCCTTACTTTCAACGGTGGGAGCAGGAGTACTACGGTAACTTTGCATAATTCAATAATGGGTCTCATACTATCAGTTCTTATAAATTAATATCGGTTGTATTGAAGAAAGGAAGCAGAGGGCCACCAGCGTCGTCCTTCATTTTGGGGAACATTTCAGAGATGAAGAAGATTCAGTCCTCCATTAAAGCCAACGAGAAATCACCATCTGATGGTCAGCTCGTGCAGCACAACTGAGTTCCCTCAATCATTCCTTACCTTCAACAGTGGGAGCACTACGGTAAATAATTATTACATAACTTTGCATAATTCAATAATGGGTCTCATACTCTCACTTCTTATAAATTAATATCGGTTGTATTGTAAATAAATAAACTTTTAGTGGCTATTTATGTAAGGGATGGATATTAGTCCTTGTACATTTATTGTAAATAAATAGACTTTTAGCTTCTATGTATATAAGGATAGATGGGTAGTTTAGTATTCATACATTTACTTAATTTCCTATTTTATATAAGGGAATGTAGTGTTTTTTATTTGATAACTACTCAGAAACTGCTCAATTCAGATATATGTATTCATTCTCATTCTCTCTGCCTTTCAACATCTCCTTTTCCCAAACTCTTGATCGCTCCCAAAACCTTCACAACAGCTCGATTATATTTGAGATAATGATGTCTTATTAGACCGATGACATTTAATAGTTATAAGGAAGGGCATGACACACCCGAAATTAACGAACCGATAAAAAATATATATTATACATATAATACTTGTATCTTCTTCGAGTGATACCTTTTCGTACTTGTTCCTACCCAAATTTTTTTTTTGTTTTAGAAGTTGAATGTCTTGAGGCAACCCTTGTTGGATCTCCACATGGAACCAAGTCTGCAGAGTGAGGGAGGCTGACTAGTTGTAGGACCACTTTCTTGTGATGTGAGGCGTAGAGATTGGTACTGAATGGATGAGCATGATGGGTTTTTACCCACGGTCGATCCCTGGATGGGCATACCAAGAAGCAAGTAGGTCTTTTCTACTCAAGTGCAGGCATGACACTAGTAGAAACTGCTAGCTACTAGACAGTGTAAATAGGTTTCGTTTTCGGCCTAAGAACTTTTCTTCTGATAAAAGAAATTGTGAGACAGATAGATAAGAATTAGCATGCACTATTCTTTTCTATAATTTTTCAAGGACTTAAAATATTTTATTTCCAGCATAGTCTAAGTTCAGATGTTATTTCTCCGTGATATTCAAGTTGGCAACGTTGTTATTTCAGTAGTTAAATGGTCAGCGACCCTAGGTTTTCTCGAGTCAGAATCAAATTATTCAGACCAATACATAAAGATGGTATCCCGATTTGGTAAGTTGTGGACCACGCTTGGATGGTTTATTTCGAGGACGAATTACTACTTAAGAAAATCTATTTTGTATTGAAATTGAAATAGAAGTACACGTACATGAATGTAAAAGTACTAGAATTGAATAACAACTGAAATTACAAGTACAAAAAATAAATTATTTCCTTCACATTCAAGCCCGAATCAAGCAAGAAATTCTAGAAATCATCAATTGAAATGAATATTAGTCGAAAATCGTACCTTGAGATGGCAGTGCACTCAAAAGCAACAGTAAGATGTCAAAAAAAAGCTTTGAGTTCCTCAATGACCTACCATGTGTTGGTGGTCGAGATGACCTTTCATAAATAGGTATTCAAAATGACTTTCCTTAAATCGGTAGTCGATGAATTTTCGTAAATCGGTAGTAGGAATGACTTTCCATGAGCCAGTAGTTGAAGTGACTTTTTGTGAGCTAGTAGTCGATATAATCAACCATCATAACACTGAACAATCAAAAAGAAGGTTAATCTTCTATGAACCTCAATTGACAATCCGAGAACTGGAAGTCGAAAAGAGGGCAACCCTTACGACACTAAACGGTTGCAAAGAAGTTTAGTGCATGAAGATGAAGCCAACCATTATGACATTGTTGTTCGAGCGGTCACAAAGATGGTTAGACAGTCGCATAAACCCCTCGAAAGGATGAGAAGAGAAGTTGCATATTGATTTCCCGGGTCGAAAGAAATAATTTTTGGCACAAGGGCTAGCATTTTTAAACCATAAAACCTTGGTTAAAGGTGTTCATAGGTTCAGAAATTGATAGAGATCAATCTTCTTGGTTTGATTGGTTGATTTTTGGTCCTTTTAGAAGTTGGGTTGTTCTCTATATAGGTAGTGAAAAAGCTCTCTACTTGCCAAGTCAAGTCCCGTGTGGATCACATACTGCCATTTTTTCCATTGAAACACTCTCTTTTGCCTCTATTTTCTTCGTGTTTGTCAGCACCGTCCATATTTACTTATTTTCCACTCTCAAAGCTGCCTGGACTACTCTTACTTTCTCCTTTGGACATTTAATTTTCGTGAGCCTTTTTCTTCGACCTAGAGAGGAATTTTTTTTCTTCAGGTGTAAGCATTACCCTTTAAATTTGAAATGTTTTAATTATAAAACATTTTAAATTCACACAATCACACATTCGCCTGTCATCGCTCGTTTCGGGTTTTTTAGCCAATTCAGGTTTTTTGTGTAACAACCCGAACTTTTGTTAATTATAATTTTGGAATTTTAATTATGAATTGACTATTTTACCCTTAGAAATGGGAAAACTTTGACTTTTGACCCGGGATACTTTTTGGACTTTGGCCAAGGTCCATTACGTAGATCGGGACGTCATGAGTCCGTAGACAAGCGGCATGTCAAAATCGGACGTTCGACGGGAAGTTATGAGTTATAAACGAATATGGGTACTATTCATGTATTACAAGGCGAGTGTACATTTGTCACTTTTGAATAGGTCCAAAATATCTGATGTCAGGACCCGACCCTACTCGGTCAGGACCTGACTCATCTAGCACCGTATTGTCCGCTTTGGGCCTCGCCCTCATAATTTTGTTTTCGGGAGCTCATGGTGCAACTTCCCAGGGGGTCACCCATCATGGAATTGCACCAGCCTCAACTCGCTTAACTTTGGGATTCCAATCCCCCCCAAAGCCACTTGAGCTCCCAAAAGGCCTAGTGCTAGATAGGTGTGTGCTTACACCTTTAAGGCACACCACCATCCTCTCCCAGACCATTCCCCCCTCAGAGGAATGTGAGATTGTTCACTTTTCCCTATAGGACATAGGTCTTACATCTGATTGGACCAATGGATGAGTGACAAGTCCCATTGGCCCATTCTCCCCTGCCTTTGGATCTGATTTTGGGTTCATGTATCTCATCTTCATCATTTCTCTCTGTGTAACCCAAAAGACAAAAACCACCCAAACACACAAACACTCACCAACCCAACCCAACCATTATACCATCATCTTATGTGATCGTCTGAGGGAGTGAGAGGGAAGTGACGACCGAGAAACGACGGAGACGGGTTGAGCACGGCGGAGGAGTCACGACAAGGTAAGCCCGAAATCCCGTTTTGGACCCAAGATTTCGAGTTTGATTTCTAGTTCTTTTTAAAGGATTCTAATGGTCAAACATGAATCCTAGGGCTTGTACGATCACACAGAGACCAAAAGGGAAGGCTGAGGTGGCTGGAGTCGACGAGAAAGTTTGTTTGAAAATCAATTGTTACTGTTTATCATTGAAAGGTATTTTCTAGCCTGTTTTTCATGTTTGTGATTGGATAGGTTTGTTTCTAGGTAGATTTCGAGTCCATAGAACAAAAATGGCGAAAAATGGTGTGGGATTGAAGGAGTTAGAACCGGGTCGGGTCGCTGGTCTGGGTGACCCGTTATAGTGAAACGGGCTGACCCTTCGAGAGGTAGATGATGATGACGTGAGCAGGGTAACATCATCATCTATCAGGTTGTCAGGCCACATGGCTAATATGGTGTTGACACGTGGTAGTTGTCAGGTCCTAATCAGTACTAACTTGTCAGGCACGTAGACCAGTTAGCGTGTGACACGTGGCACGTGTCAAATCTGACGGGTGTTAGACCTGTCAAGTTCACATCAGCAATGACGTCAACGTTGCATTTAGACCTGTCATGACCCAGCCCATCTAACACAATATTGTCTGCTTTGGGCCTAGCCCTTACAGTTTTGTTTTCGGGAGCTCACTAGTAACTTCCCAGTGGGTTACCCATCATGGGATTGCACTAGCCTCAACTCGCTTAACTTTGGAGTTCCCAATGAATCCAAAGCCAGTGAGCTCTCAAAAGGCCTTGTGTTAGATAGATACGTGCCCATACATATAAGGCACTTCACCTTTCCCTCCCCGAACGATGTGGGATTGTTCACCGATCTTGTCTTTCCAAACTCATGGGTCTTACTCACCGTTCTTGCTTCTCAAGCTCACGCTTCTTGCTCACTGTTCTTGCTTCCAAGACCAGGTCTTACAATCCACCCCCCTTAGGGCCCAGCGTCCTCGTTGGCACACTTCCGATCGAGGTCCGGCTCTGATACCATTCTATCATGACCCATTCCATCTAACACAATATTGTCCCCTTTGGGCCCAGCCCTCACAGTTTTGTTTTTGGGAGCTCACTAGCAACTTCCCAGTGGGTCACTCATCTTGGGATTGCACTAGCCTCAACTCGCTTAACTTTGGAGTTCCAACCGAACCCAAAGCCACTGAGCTCCCAAAAGGCCTCGTGCTAGATAGATGTGTGCCTACACCTATAAGGCACTTCACCTTTCCCTCCCCGAGCGATGTGGGATTGTTCACCGATCTTGTCTTTCCAAGCTCGCGGGTCTTGCTCACCGTTCTTACTTCTCAAGCTCACTGGTCTTGCTCACTCATCTTGCTGCCAAGACCGGGTCTTACATGACCAGCGTTGACTAGGAACTTTAACCCGCACGTGGGGGCGCATGGGCACAATTTTCGAGGTTAAACTAGTCATATTCGAAAGGTTTTGACGATCCCAATCCAATGGTGCTGGTTTCGCGTCGATCAGAGATCATTTGGTAGGTCATTTAGGGGTTTAAAGCCTCGGGAAGCGTGTTCAGGACGCGTTCCCTATATCAGACTTTTTGAGGGATTAGTGTTTGTTCTTGTAGAGTCCGTTAGTGAACTTTGGATATGTTTTGGATGTGTTTGGACAGGCCCAGAGACTGTGGTTTATCTTTGGTACAATTACAGCGCAGTTGGTTAGTGTAGCGAGGATCGGGTATGAGTGGACATTTGTGTTATAAAATGAAATGCATTCATAACTGCTTTATTATATGATTCGAATTGGAATACTTTGGTATCATTAATTGATGGTCTTGTGGATTTTAAATGTCAGTTACGAACTGTTTTACATATTACGATGTTTTGGGCTTGAGACCTATCTAGATAATGTGTTAACTAGTTGTGGAGTCAAACATGGATTTTGAGAAATGGTTTAAACATGATTTTCACTATTTTTTACTCTTACACTGTACATACCATCCTTATGGGTAATTGTCTCCTCTAGACGTCTCATAGTATCCTAGAGTAGTCATGGTACACTACCTGAGAAGGGCCGCTCCGAGGAAAGGCTCAGGATCCGGTGATATCACCTGGACACTAGTGGATCCTGGGAAGTACTTGGACTTGAGACCCCGAGTGGCATGCGTAGCCTTAGAACCGTGACATTATGATTAGACATTTGGGATGTCGAGGATTAAATATACGGTGTATTTATATTATATGGGTTTTTATTGCTTTATGATTCGATTTCCATTTCTTATGATTTGACTTGAATGCATGCATGATTTGAAAATGGAAGGGAAAACCTTTATTTGTTTCCTTAAATTTTTTTTCGAAATACTGTTTATTTTCGGTCCACTCACTCTTTAACCGTTTTCTTGACCTTCCAGGCTGTGACACTGAGGAAGGGTTTATCTAGCAGCCGAGGCATAGATACTTGTCGTTATGCATCTGTTAACTCGTTTGGGTAAGTTTGAGTACTGTTTTGTAAACTGATATATATGCTCATTTTTTTTTAGGATACTGATCCTTGGTCTGGCAATGTAGAACTTGAACTTATTTTAATTGTTAAATTTTAATCCCATTAAGGGTATTTTTCGGCACTCTAGGATAATTGTCAGACGAGAGTAGGGCATATCCCAAGGTGGTCCCTATGGGATCGGGATGGGTCCTGACAGCTTGGTATTAGAGCATTATGATAGCGATCTGTACTTTGTACATTGACGCTTCATATGTCATACTAATCTATGTCTTTTAACAGTTGAACATGCCTCCGAATCGCATGCCTCATGCATGGATTGAGGATGAGTTAGTTAATGACTTGGGGAGTGACAGTATCAAGAGAGCTCAACGTTTGGGAGCTACTACATTAAGTGGGGGAGCCGACCCTGAGGAAGCTCATCAGTTGATCACTCGGCTAAAGCGGGTCTTCGCCGTGATGCATTGTCCTCTAGAGGAGCGAGTTCAGTTGGCCACATTTATGTTGGATGGTGGAGCTTACCAGTGGTGGTACACACTGAGATGTCAGGCTGGAGTGTCAGTAATGTGACCTAGGAGAACTTCAGGGAGCGGTTCTTGGATCAATACTACCCACGATCTTTTCGAGATACCCGAGAGACTGAGTTTCTGCAGCTCTAGCAGGGGAGCAAGACTGTGGCAGAGTACGAGCAGAGTTTTCTGAAGTTGTCCTGCTTTGCTTTGACGTCGTGAGTAATGAGGCAGACAAATTTCACTGCTTTGAGTTGGGACTACGAGGGGAGATTCGTGTCATAGTGACATCAGGATCTTATACTACTCTGAGAGAGTTAACTGATACAGCTGTGAGGGTGAAGGCTAGTCTACCGGCTCGGCAACATGCATCTGGAAATGGATGACGCCGGGGGCGTTCAGACCTTGGACCTTCGAGCCATAAGGGTTCGAAGAGAGGCCATTATGGAGGAGCTTCAACTTCTTTAGGCAGAGGAAGGTTCGGCAGGTATATTAGTCCGTAAAGGTTCGGTTTCAGGCCACTGCAGACTACTCAGGCTAGTGGTACATCATTGAGATCTACGGATAGGCCAAGGGTGTTTACTTGCTTTGCTTCTAGAGAGTCTGGACACTTTGCTAGCGAGTGCCCATTGTTGGCTGGTGGCAATGGAGCTGGTCCGAGTTCGGCAGCACCGGGATAGAACGTATCTACTACTTCGGATGCTACCGGTGGTAGAGGACAGGGAGGAGCTAGAGACTGTTACAGAGGATCACGAGGACGTGGTCGGTCGTTGGGACCACATGCCCGAGTATTTGCATTTACCAGGCAGGAGACCAGGTCAACTCCGGGCATTGTAACAGGTACACTAACTATTTCTAAAGTTGTTGTACATGTTTTGATGGACCCTGGACCCACACATTCTTTCATTTCACAGAGTTGTGCATATTTGTTGGATAGAGAGGTGTCTGCACTTGAATGTGATATGGGTGTGGGTACACCCAAAGATTGAAATATCAAAATCAATGGATATATCGCTAGTCAAATTAACAGATATCTCGCCCTAAATAGGAATATCGATATCGATATCATTTACGGTCAATAAAAATGATGGAAATTCGATCTAAAAGTTGGAAATTTGGAATGGAACTTTGGGAAAAACTTAAGTACCCAATAATGGTTATATATTACTAATAAAAATTATAAAATAACTTTGATATAATAAATATATGATGATTAATATGATACAATAGGGTTCTGTCGATAACTAATAATATAAAATCTTAAACATAAACATAAATTGAAGTGAATTACTATAATTGAATGCTAATATAGTTAAAAGCATAAAAATAAGCATAATAATGGATTTACATTTACATAATAATTTAGAAAATCGGGGAGTTTATATTTACATAATAATTTAGAAAAGTTGACATTAATTAGAGAAAATTAGAAGTAAAACGAATTCTTATTAATCGTATGCTCATCTCATATTTTTCAAAAAATCCCTCATGTTCATTGTTGTACGAAAATATCCCACCGAGTTCTTCTCTGGTTCAATCCCTCACCGTCTAATCAAAAAAATCCCCGCCCTTCATTTTGCACTTTATAAACCTCCCTTTTGCACTCTTTCTTTCTAGCTCCACTGCACTCAAAATCACTCCTCTATCTAGCCATCTTCTTCCTTGTTCAATTCAGCTCCGATCTATGCTATGACCATGAGCTCATCTCAGAACCCTAACGCTGAGCCTTTTTACATGGCTACAACTCATACCCACCTCCAACTTTACTTCGCCTTTCACTTATCATCTTCCTCCTCCCTTTCCTCTTCAAACTTTGGTCCCAGAAAATCGGGTTATTAACGGGAAGAAGATGAGGGTTTTGTCTCCGACCACCTGGCGCAAGAAAGGTGGATGCCGATCCACCATGCGTTCGAAGCATCAGCTACAGCTACAGCTCGATGAGCAAGAAAACCAAATGGTGGCTAAGAAGGTGCCAAAGCCGAAGAAGGGTCTGCGTTAGGATGGGGAGGCTCGAGCGACGCTGTTTAAAGTCATTAGTGTTTTGACGGATCATCACCACGCAACGTCGGAATTCCCGATGGATATCATCAAATATTGGCGGATTTCGTCGATATCCACCGATACTTCGCAAAATTGTGGAAATTGGGGGAAAAAATTTCTTCCCCCCTCTTTAGATGTCGACTCCTCCATTTTCTGATATGTCGACCGAAATATCAGCGACATTATCGATATTTTTTTCAGTGGGTACACCGACTAGGGATGTTATGTAGTGAACCAAGTATTGAGAGATTGCACTGTGAGGGTAGAAGAGGTGGACTTGGTGGCTGATTTGATACTTTTGGACTTGCATGACTTTGATGGCATACTTAGAATGGATTGGCTCTTGGAGCATTATTCTATTGTTGACTGGTGTAATAAGTGGGTGTGTAACAACCCGTCCCGAATTTTGGGGTTAGATTAGTGAGTAAATGTGGATTAGTGGGACTAATCGGGGATTAGTTGGAGAATCGCGAACGGACGAGGTAAAATGACTATTTTACCTTTAGGAATGGACAAAAAGTTGACTTTTGAACCGGGTGGTTAAATGAACTTTGACCAATGACCGTGACGTAGATCAGGACGTTACGAGTTCGTAGCTAGGCGACACGTCAAAATCGGATGTTCGACGGGAAAGTTACGGGTTTAGAAAGTTTCATGACACTATTCACGTAAACAAAGACATCGCGACACGTGGCAGGATTTGATTAGGAAAGGATCTGGAAGGACCACCAGATGAGTGACAAGTGTCACCCATCTGATTGACCCATATCCCCACACAGTGGGATATTTTCTTCCCCCGTAATCGATCATCCTCTCGAGTTTTCTCCCAAAACGGTGGAAAACTCTGGAACCGTGAACCCACCCTATATAACCCCTTCCATCCTCTTCGGTTGTGGTTAGTGTGTGAATGAGAGTGAGAGAAGAAATTGAGACGATGATGGTGGTGCTAACGGAATGCACCGTCGTGCACGGTGGCTGGCAACCCACCCTATATTCACGTCTCAATCTACGTCACGGTCATCGGTCCTCGTATGTTTGACTCCCCGGGTTAAAAATCAACATTTTGCCCAATTCTAGGGACAAAACAATCATTTTACACAGTGCGTCCGAATTCTCTCAACTAATCCCCGATTAGTCATACTAAATCCATAATTAATTAATATTTAATCCCGATATTCTGGACGGGTCGTTACAACAAACTCTAACTCAATAGTGTGCTTCACCTGGTGATTTTGTCTGACTTACGCACTACTCTTGATGTAAATATGCTTAGTGTTGCTTTATGTTTTTGGAATAATAGCACCAACACGTTTGATTTCGGCATTGGTCCTATGACTCCAACCTTGCTTAACTTGGCCATTCTTTTGGCTTAAACCCTTCTAGCCAAATTTCCAATTTTACTGGTCTGTTTACTAATCTGTATCTTCTACACTGTTGAATCCTGAGATAATTAGAGCCATTCCTCATAAATTCAACACCTTTTCTCCCTTATTCGATGTCTTCTATATGATTCAAAGGGAGACCTTAGGCCTGTGTCCAACTTTAGTGATTTGGGGATAACTGGTAACTATCTAGGTTAAAGTCACGAGAAAGTCCAGTTTTTTCCACTGGACAGGTTTATCTTCCCAAATGCCTCCAAAGGCATAGAGCAAGACGGGGTTCCCCTAACTTAGGCCTTAGCTTCTTGTAAAAGCATGTTGTTAGGCCACATTGTCTTTACCCAGTTGTACAACCTTCTGCACACCATTACCTATTATCCAAGGTCGAGGCAGCCACTGAATGGACGAATGTGAATGACTCATGCGTGGTTGAATTGGTCATTCCCTCATCTCTACTATTAAGCCCTAAATCATCTTGGGACACCAACTCATGCGCATGTCTCCAGTGCTTTATTCCACTAAGGATTGCTAGATATTCTTTTATGGATTGAGGTCTTGCCCCAAGGAGTATTGGGAGCCCAGCGTGAAGTGCTATTATCCCTTGTTCGATATGAATGTCATCCGAATCGCAAGACTTTGGTGCTCAAAGAATTTTCAGTTGTGTGCAGTCAAGAGACTTGTTGAAGGGTGACAATCGCTACTCCAAGACGCACGTTGGTTTTGAAGTCTACTAGCCAATTTTTTGTGCGTGCCTGTTTGGATTCTGACATGCTCTCCCAGTACCCCACATTAAATGGATGAATAAAGGTACGTCTTTCAGGCTCCAAATATTTTTTGATGATGAGGAGCTGGCCATCCATCAATTTTTCTTCAGAGCAAGCATCCAGTACCTCTCGGCATCGAGAAGATACATGGCTGCATTCAGGGCATCACCAGAAGAAGTTGCGGTGAGGCAATTCAAGGTTTTTAAATCTTCAACAGAGACGCTTGTTAGCCTAGCGATGACCCCTATCCGCACTTTCCAGGAATAAATTAGATAGAGTGAAATTGGGCTCGAAAAACCTTGGATTAGTATAAAGTGTGAAATTGGGCTCGACTAATCCATAATTCATAATGAGGTATAAATTAGATAGAGGTTGGCTATTTGGTAAGTTTATTCATCATATTTAAATCATTGGGTAGGTCCGACATCCTTTATTGGGCCGACCAGGGACACGATAAGTTTGGAAAGAAAACCTAGGACAATACATAAACCACCATGCTTGCAAAATCTGATTTTCCTCATAACCCATTTAAGCCGATTGATACAAAACAATGGATGAAACCGCCAAATTTCGGTGGCTATATCCATATCTTGTGATTTAGAAATAAAAATAAGGGGCGTCAGGGCCGCGGGTCCCATAGGAGGGGGGATATTTACTATATTTCTGTTTATATATCTATATTTTGAAGTCTCGATCAACAATTAAAAGGAAAGAAAAATCTCTCTTTTTTATAAGAAGCGATCAGTTTTGATTTTCCGCCATCTTGTTTTCTTATTTGTTCAAATGCTTTTTTAGTTTGGAATTTAAGTTTTATTTATCCAGCGTTTGATACTTTGAGTTTTTAATATTATTCATTGAAGGTACCCACCAAACGTTTTAGTTGTTAAGTGGAGTTGAAGCCGTTGCTATTTGGGACATCATCATGGATAATATATTTTATACTTTTGTTCTTTTTCTTACTTCAGGTGCTCTCCCTTGTAATTTAATGTTTGGGGTTGGGGGTAGTATGGAACGGGTCCACGCATTCTATTTTTCTTATAACATGGAACCTACTGGAGGCTCAACTTGACAACTTGACCAGCTTCCTCACTGCCAATAAAAGAAGAAGAACCTAGTTTCTCAGACGACCGATAATCGACCAATCAAACTCAACAAATTAATCTCCGTTAATTTCTGAACCTATGAACACCTTACCAAAGTTTCATAGTTTAACAAGACTGGCCCTTGTGGTAAAACAACTTGTTTCGACCTAAAAAATCAAGATGTAACTTCTCTTCTCACATTCTCGAGGTAGTTATGCAAATCCCTAACCGTTTTTCTGGCCATTTCAGCAGCAATGTCATAATGACTAGGTTTATTTCCTACACTAACTTTCTTTCTAACTAAACATTGTCATAAAGGTTAACTTCATTCCGACTACCAGTTCATGGATGGTCATTGAGGCTCTTAAAAGATTAACATTCTTTCCGACTAAACATTATCACAAGAGTTAATTATTTCGACTACCAACTCATGAAAATTCATCTTGACTATAAACTCATGAAAAGTTATCCTGATTACCGATTCATGGAAAGTCATTCCGACTGCCAGTTCATGGCTGGTCACTAAGGTGTTCAAACCTCAATTTCAACGTCTTGCCGTCACATTTGAGTGTTCTTCCATCGGATGATATGATTTCAGACTGATATTCATTTTAGTTGTTGATTACTGGGTTTTTTTGTCTAATACGAGCTTGAAAGCAGAAGAAATAATTTACTTATATTGCACTTGTAATTTCAGTTGTTGCTCAGTTTAATTTCATACTTTTACATTCTAGTATTTGTACTTCCATTTTCATTTCAATACAAATTAGATTTTCTTAAGTAGTATTTAGCATTTGGGATATACCATCCAATTTTGGTTCATGAATTTCCAAGTTGGGACACCATCTTTGAGTATTGGTCCAAATATTTTGATTTTAACCGGAGGGAACTTGAGATCCCTAACCACCTGACTACTGAAATAATAACGCCGCCAACCTAAATATCATGGCGAAATAACTAAACTTGGACTAGCTGGAAAAAAAAATATTAATGTCCTTGTGAAAGGTATAGTAAAGAATGGCGCAAGCTAATCTTGTCTGCTTACCTCACGATCACTTTGATCAGAAGAAAGATTCTTTAACCATAAACGACACCCATCTACATTATCTAGTAGCAGCCTCTACTAGTGGCACGTCTGCACTTGAGTTGAAAGACTTGTTTGCTGCTTAGTCTGCCGATTCAGGGAACGATCATAGCTAAAGCGACACGACCCATCCCAATCCCCCCGGGATTAACACGGGATGTGCCATGCTCTCGTCTGACATGAAGTGTCAGACAAGGGATAATTCAAAACCTTCAGCCCGACCGGCTTCTAGAGCGTGCCAGAATCTGGTGGAGGAGTGTGATATCTCGGTCTCTGCTACAGTCCGCATCCGTGATCAACCTGAAGGGCATTAAAATCATTAAAAACTATGAGTGGACGAAAAGCAACAAGTTCATAGAAACACATTTCACAAAGACATTTATACCCTTCACTAAAAAGCATGCATGCATTCGAAAACCAATTCATTTCCCATGTAATAAAAACCATTTAGGAAAACGAAAAACCATTTCCCTTTTCTCTAATCCTGGGCCTTCGCCCATAGGATATGAAAATTCGTAAATCAAGATCCACGTGGGTCATTGCCTAAATCCATAAAACATAGAAATATCATTTATGAATCCAATTACCATGTCATAAATCCAATAAACCATGTTTACCAAATATCATATAACCAATCTTGTCACAGTTTCCAAAGCTACGCGCGTGCTTCCTGGGGTCTCAAATCCCAAGTCTCCCTAGGGTCCACCCAAGTCAATGTCCACAGATCATTGACCCTCCCTGATGGTTATAATCCACATATACCTTCTTGAGAGAAAGGTACCCCACGGGGGCGACTCCACTCAGTTAGTGCTCCGTGACTACTCTGGAGTCCACCCAGGCCAACGACCCTCCCCGAAGGAGACAATCTATAAATAAAGGATGGTATATGAAAAACCATTTCGTAATCATTCTTAAAACCTTTCAAACCTTTCAAACCTTTCAAAGGATTCATGCCCATTTTCTCATAAAACCTTCATGAATCCAGAAATCCATTTATGGGTCGCCAACCCGAAATCACAATCATAAACCATAACTGGGTCTTATTCTCGATATCAAAATCAACTGAGCCTCAAGCCCGATCATGTAAACCAACTGGGCCTTCGGCTCAATTCCTTATTAAATCAAATGGACTCCAAGTCCGAGAGTTTGTAAATCAAATGGGTCTTATGCCCGATTCCATATTTCCAAATCTAAAAACAATCCACGAACCAATTGGGCCCCTGGCCCGATAATGTAACTAAAATGGACTTCGAGTCTAAGGGTTTCCAAAACAAATGGGCATCATGCCCGAGGTTACCTTTTCAAATCCAAATCCATTTCATTAAACCATCACTGAAACCACAAGCACATATAAGCCTCGTATAAAACTGAAAACCTCGAAATACGTGCAAATACGTAAATACTAACTACCACAACCAAATGCACTCAAGGAACCTCAAAATATGTATTTAAACTCATATATAACATTTATGCATGCATCAATTTAGAAAATAAGGTCCACTCACAGACCGTCTTACGCTGCCACTTTGATATGCGTGCCATAAGCCTTTCCGGGCTAATCACCATCACTAGGACTCCCAAATCTGTCAAAATCATACTAGAGGGTGGGCAGCTACCTCATTAACCTCTAATTGAAGCTCCATAATTTTTCTGAATTTTGAACTATTTTTAAACTCGATCCTAAACCTTCGAACACCCCGAACTATATCGAAACGATGTCCGATCGACTCGAAATCAGTCTCAAAATGTTTGTTACTTTGAATAGATGAAATTACATGTTGGACACTTCCCCAAAGTCCTCCCCACGCGCCGCCCAAAGGTTCTGCGTGTGGGCTTCACGCGCCGGCGACTGTGCTTCTTAGACCTTCGACAGACCGGGTCTGAACCGGTTAACTGTGCATCCGGTCTTGCCAAACCGGTGGAACCGGTCCAGGCTCCCATCTCTCTCATTTTTAGTTTGTTTTCTTCCAATCCAATTCATATAGTTTCCTCTCTTCAATCACAACCCATCTATGTGTTTAGAATCAAGAAAAACTACTTAGAACCTACCCGTTCAAATCTTCCCTTCACAGTCCAAACTTCCAGTCATTCCCCCTCGCTGTTCGACCACCATCCACAGTCCAAACCATTCCCTAGACGTTCATACTAACCCATCAAACACTTCCCAATCATCAAAAACACCCCCCAACATCCCAACCCAAATTTCAAATTTGAAAATGAAAAATGGGGGTTTGGGGTTACCTTCCTCCATCGTGGTCTCCGCCGTCTCTCAGTCGTGTAGCCCCCTTGTCAACTCAGTCCTTCATCCTCTTCTCTCAAATCCTCAGAAGGGTGATACTATGGGGATGGGTGTGTAGGGGTTGTATAAATTGGGAAGGTTTTCGAGTTAGGGAGAATAAAACAGGTGAGAGGGGTTTGGTGCATGTATGTGTGGTTGTGGGCAATGGACTTGTCACTCATCCATTGGGCCTATCCCAAAATATTTGGGGCCCATTGAAAGACAAAAGTCCCCAGTCTCGTAAAACACGCAATAGTTCCTCAGAACTTCCGTGAACCGTAACTTTCATGTCTAACGTCAGATTTCGACGTGCCGCCTGTCTACGAACTCGTATCGACCCGATCTACATAACGGTCCTCGGCCCTTGTGCCTCGGACCTCCCGGGTCAAAAGTCAACTTTTTGCCCAATTCTAAGGGCAAAACGATCATTTTACACCGTCCGTCTGATTTCTCACTAATCACCGATTAATCTCACTAATCCTTCATTAGTCACTAATCTAATCCCGAAATTCGGGACGGGTCGTTACATAGAGGTTCATAATGCTCAACCCATCTAGCATCACTCGCAACACATCACCAGTGAAAAGAGATCCTACGAGCGATCTGCCCCTTACATTGTAGACCAGGTTCCGCACGGAGGTCCATCAAGGGTTACCTCGGGACATTCGACTCCTAAAATAAAATAAAAAATCATTTTGAGCAGGAACACGTATTTAGTTAATTCGATATTGACTAAAAAAATCTAATTGACATTGCCATGTAGTAATCAACTTACTCTTTTGATTTGTAGCTGAACACCTACATAACAACATGATCACACACACATCTATTTAGAACTTCATAGTCCAATTTGGACGGCTTTTTCAAGTTGAACAACTATGACGAGTGGTCTCCACAAATATACGGTTCCTAAACATCAACAATAGTATCATCTATTTTTCTTATCACTTCATTGTTGCTACTGCTGCTGCTGCACTCTTTTTCCTTCGACTAGATTTTTATTCCAATAGGTTTTTCTTAATGAGGCTTTTTAACGAGGCAGTACCTCAAAGTTTATCCTTATCCTTGCTTGATGAAATATGTAATACTAGTTAAACATCTAGCTGGTTGGCATCAATATTGTATCTTAAATCTAGTAATCGATTTTTGGGTTTGGTTTTTTTGTTGAAACTAGAACTCAACTGGTTGGAAAATTGGTTTTGTTGGTTTGGTTTTTTTTTTTTTGAAACTAGAACCAAACTGGTTGGAAAATTGATTTTGGTTTGGTTTGGTTCTCAGCCCCAAATCCATTTTGAATCGAAAGCCGATTGAATCTATTATGTTCGGTTCCTTACTGGTTTAACTGGTTTTCCATAACAGTGCCTGAGAGTGGGTGAAAGCTGTGACTCGTGAGGGTTCATGAGTGATGGAGGTGATGTCGGATGGATTTCAAGTCTCGCGATGGGTTTCAACAGAGACTTCAAGGCTTCATGGCTTCAACGCTTCGACATAGACTTCGACTGACAGGACTCATCCCGATCCCCCTGGGACCACCCGGGGAGGTGCCCTACTCTCGTCCAACACACAGCCTTAAAATACCAGTTTTACCCTTAAAAGGTTCAAATGCATAAATATCCAAATTAATTCATACAAATAGTCCGAAAATTAAAATAGTGTCAGACAAGGGAAATTATAAAACAAATATTGAGCACGACTCCTAAAGTCTCCTCATGTGCCAACCTACCCAGAAGTGGGGTTCAGGTGCGCAACATCAATCTATGCCTCTACCTCGGGATCCTCGTTCACCTCAGTAGCATGGCCTGGAGGGGTCAATAAAACAATTAAGGGTGAGTGAGCCAGAAATGTAAAGTTCATAAAACAATTTAAGCCATAAAGTAAATATATGATTTTTACCCCTCTGTTTTCCAAATCATGCATGCATCAAGATCAAAAACCATAATAGTATATCATATAAGCATAATCGAGTAATATCATCATAATAATAACATCAGCCGTTGCACTATACATCCCAACCCTGATATCCCAGATGTCTGACGTCCCAGACGTCTAATAAGGTCACAATCCCAAGGCTACGCGTGCCACCCGGGGTCTTAATCCCGAGTCCAAATCCAGAACCCAGTCCGGGTATGACATCCTAGATACCTGACGTCCCAGACGTCCAATCATAGCAATCATGCTCCTGAGTCACTCTACGGTCCGGTCCTTCAGTAGAATGACCCCTTGCAGGCATTACGTCGTGACCACTCTGGGGTACCAACAACCGGAGGAGACAATATCATTAGGGTAGATCTATACAGTGCAGGACTAAAGACAATCATCGAAATCCATATATATATATATATATAACTCAAAATAGTGCATAACTAACCAGACGGGTCTCATGCCCAAACCTCGTAATACGTGCAAGAATCATGACTCAAGATAATCAGATACTTTGATTCAATCATATATATATAGCAATTAAAACAGTTATGCATGCAAGGGTTTAAACGAAATCAAAGGTCCACTCACAGTCCGGTCCCACCCGCTAACTGAACGTATAAATCTGTCTCGGTGCTAACGTACAATCCCTGTCAAGTCCAAAGTACACACAAATGTCACTATATATTCCTACATCTCAAATATGAAGCCATAGAATGAAACTAGCCCGGGAAAGCCCTCCGAACACGCTTCTCGAGGCTTTAAACCATAATTTGACCAACTCAACGATCTCCGATTGACACGAAACCACTGTCATTGGATTCGTATCGTCGAAACCTTAAAAATAGTATTGGTCCCACCAAAAATACTATTCACACGTGCCCCCACGCGCCTGGTCAACTTCTGGTCAATGCTGTTACAGTACCCTGACGTCATCCCTGACACGTGTCACTCCCTGGTAGGTCACTGGTCTGACATGATGACGTCATCACCCCTGACATTCGGCCTAGTCCTACCAAAGCCTGTACTATCCTTCGACCGGTCCCTACCGAAACACGGAACTGTCTGTTGGCCGGTTTCTATCGAAGAACAGTAACCGGGCCACCGTGACCCACGACCAATACCCGACCAGAACTTCCATTTTCAGCCACCATTTTCTACGAGGTTTGATCTTAGGAGTTCGTCTAAGTCTACTCTACAGATCTGTGGACTCAAAAACTAGAAAGGAGGTCGAGATCTTTACCTGTAACTACTCTGGTCGTCTTCCCCGTCGACTCAGTCCTTTTTCGGCCTCGAAACTGGCTCTCCTAGGTCGTCGCCGTCCCTAGAACACGTCCCAACAAAGAGAAATGATTCATACACGCTGAAACCCATCGGTCGAAAACTGGGAAAAACATAGGGGCTCACTGGTTTTCCGGCCTACCTCCGCCGTGTCGCTGTCGTAGGTCGTCCCGTCCGCTCCTCTAGTGCCTAGACGTCCTAACGGTCCTATCCTTGGCGTCGGTTCAAGGTATGGCTGAGTGGTTGCACAGTTTGGATATTTGGGCTGGTTATTCCTTCACGGGTCTGGGGTGGTTTTTCGGGTTTGCAGACAGAGAAGAAGGAGTGATGGTGGTGGCTAATGATGGAGATGATGTACGGCGAGGTCGAGCCGTTGGTTGGAGGTGAAGCAAATAGGTGAGGGTGGTGATCGGTAGTGTGTTTGTTCGAGATGGGGAATGGTTTCTTCACGTGTGAAAATGAGAGTGAGAGAGAGAGGGATATCTGATCAATTAAAAAGAGAAAGGAGATGGAATGGAGGGTGCAGATGCAATCTTGAGGGGAAGATGGTAGGCTGGGGTTAATTGAGGAAAATAAAGTATAATGGGGCAAGATCCACAAATTATGGAAAGTAAGTGTGGGATGAGTGACACTTGTCACTCATCCAAGGGTCTAGATTAATTATAGGTTTAAATCAGATTATAATATTTTATTATTATTTTAATCAAGCCCTCAGTTCGTACGTTTAATCGATTTCGCTCCCGAGACCATAACTTTTCCGTCGAGCGTCCGTTTTTGACGTGCCGCCTGCCTACGGACTCGTGACATTCTGATCTACGTTCCGGTCATAAGTCAAAGTCCTAAACATTTCTCGGGTCAAAAGTCAACCTTTTTCCCCTTGGGGGCAAAATGGTCATTTTGTAATAAAATAATATTTATGAAAGTTCGAGTCGTTACATCAATGCTTCGACGGAAATAGAGGCTTCGAGGATTCGACAATTGGAGGCTTTGTTCGAGACTGTTCAGGCGATATGTGCGAACTAATGAGGCGGTGAGGAAGATGAAGAAAGGAAGGAGAATAGGTACAGCTGGGAATGGGTGCGGCAATTAGGTTTGAGATTTTGAGGAAGACGAAGTGAAGAGTTGAAGACATTTCGTTAATATTGAACTAGAGGAGCAAAATGCACCGTTTCAAGCATAATTAGGGATTCCGGTTCAATACGATTCTATACATATGAAAACGGTTTAGTTTTGTTTTCTATTTTTGGTCTAGTTTTTTCCTTGATTCGATTTTTTGGGTATGGTTCCAGTTTGGTACGGTCTTTCGGTCAGTTTTTTTGAACTAATTAATAACTATATTGTATCATGTATTTTATCCCTCGTGAAACTATTCAGACCACAAATCTATTTAAGATTTTACTCTTGTTTCTATTATTCACATTTTGGTTCATAATATGTTAAATAATAGTAATATCTTAGTGTGTCTCAATATAACATCTTTTTCAAAAAAAAAAAGATTGATAATTTTCTCATGAAATAAATTTTAAATGAAAGAAGAATAATTCGAAATCATATTAAGTATTCCAATTGAATTAATTCTCACATTTAAATTTAGGATAACTTGGACGGAACAAAATTGTGGCCACCGCAACGTCAACGTAGACATGGCGTAGACGGGGGGCGATAGCAACGCAAACCAGAAATCGTAGAAAACTCAACTTCAAAAAGGCAGTTTCCCGCTTTCAATGACGTCCCGTTTCACAAAAGCAGCCGCCCTCTAAATCTCAAACCCCTTTTATCCGAAAAACACAAAAAGAAAGTCTGAAACTCAGAAAGACAAAATTGTGTAACTTGACGAGCGACTTTTGACACGTGGCCTTGGGAAGGAACACATCTGATCCTTTGTCACAAAGCAACAATCACTTTTAAAAGCTTTTGAGCACTTCCCTACCGTAGCAGATTTGATGTCGCCCACATACAAATTATACTGTTACTGTTCCTTTATTTAATTACACATATTTCATATTTAGATGGTAATGACTCATGATAATTACTTAATTACCACTTGTTTCCTCGCCCCCGTCATAACCTGGAAATGACAAAGACGACTAAAGTTTCTGTCATGCGTAATCAATTGATTTAACAGCTTCACCTAGTCTTCATCATTTGGCCTAGAAACCCACGGATTTATGGGTACCCGATAGATTCGATGACAAAAAGTCCGACCCGGCCCGCATGTTGACGGGCTGGATTTGGGCTTAGTGTATTCAAACCCGCTAGGCCCGATAGACCCGAGCCCGATAAAGCCCGGTAAGCTCAGCCCGACCCGCCCAGATAAACCCGACCCATAAGCCCGAAAATATAAAATAATTATAAATTAAGAATTGATACCAAATTCAATCTTGTTACTACTATCATAGCCAAAATCCAAAACTCCAACCAAATCTCAACCTAGTGTCATTTAAAAGCTCAATGCCCAAACCAAACCTTAACCCTAAATTCAAAAAAACTCACTACGTCTCTGACTCTCTTATCGACCTCCTTATCCTATCTCGGCTTTATGGTCTAAAAGTTAAGTCAATTCTCCAAATCTAATAGTACCCCTCCTTAGTTTATTTCAATATTCGATAATAATATTTAAGCTCAACTCACTTTTTTTTTTTTTTTACAATTAGGTAGGTACAAATGGGCTTAGTAGGCCCGGCCCAAGTGGGCTTAGTAAGCCCGACCCGTAAAGCCCGATAAAAGCCCGGCCCGACAAAGGGCATGGGCTTTCATATTTATGATCAAACCCGCCCGACCCGGCCCGATATTTTTTAAATTATGAAATAGGCCCGGCCCGGCCCAAATCCAAAAATTTTGGGCCGGGCTTGCCCGACCCGGCCCAATGACGAGACCTAGTTTCACCGACAGAGATCCACCCCCAAAAAAATTACAGCTTAACCGACAATCCCTTAATGTAAAAAATTATCAAAATATTGTTCTATATAGAATATGAATTGTAATCGAAATATTCATTTTAAGTGTTATTATTTTATGGTTGTGTAAAAAATTAATTAAATTAAAAATTGTTTAAATGTTTATGGATATTAATTAAATGAATTATTTTATACATTATTATAAATATTTTTTTACTATCATGTATAATAAGTAAAAACAATATTTATTTTTAGAGTTTTTTGTGAAGTTAATCTTGATAATTTTTCGAGTTCAAAAAATTTGATTAAGATAAATGTATAGAATATTCTAAATTTTTGTGAAGTACAAAGTGTGTATGATTTCCAATTTTCCAAACAATTTAATTGGAAACTTTTGATATCATAGCTTCTTGTATGATTTTTAAACCCAATCAGCAATACTACTTTTTAAGTCTAAGTTGTGGGTTAGGGAAATTTTATATATTAGGCTATTACGATATAAATTTAGGGCGTATCTAATTTTTAGATAGGCCCAGTTCGTCAATAAAATGTGTCATCACATATTTACTACGGATGCAGTTACTGATATGAGTCATCAGATGTAGTCTCTAAATATATCATCTCAGAATCTCCATAATTGTGCTCTACCATCTTTTCAATTTGATTTGTTTTACCTTGGAGGCTTCTCTTTTGTCTTAATAATGAAAAATGGTAAGAAAAATGCTTTAATCCTTAACCTATTTTTATGTAAAGTACGATACGATTTTTTTAAAATAAAAATTTAAATAAAATTATTATTATTGTATCGATTTAAATTTTAAAATTATTCTACTTTTATCCGATCAAAATCAAATTATTAAATAAATAATAATTTAGAGCAAATTAACTAATAATTTTAATAAATTTATGCCCACTCCTAATTTCATATCAATGTTTCTACCCATTTAATTAATACCGTAATATTTTCAAAAAAAAAAAAAACAAAATCCGCCACATACTTTCCATGTGAGGTTTCATCTTTTGATGTAGCATTATCTGTGTGAAAAAGGTGAGAAAGTCCAGTCAGTCACGTACATATGTTGCATATATTCTTCTGAAATTTATGGCACAATTTATGTGGGTATTTTTTTAGGGCACAATTTATATGGGTACGATTTTTATATTGTATTTTATTTATGAGATTTTAATTTTCTAGCATTGTTGTTGTTATGTTTCTAGTCACCTAATTTTTAAATGCCCCATTATTGTTGTTATGTTTTTGAACGGGAAATGCATTCCAAAAATTAAACAAGACCGCCAAGGGGAAACAAACAACACAGGGAGTAAGACAGTCCTTAAAGAAACAACAACCGAAAGATACAACCACCAAAGAAACAACAACACAGGGAGGAAGAACACCTTCAGAGACCACCATCGCCAAGCAGAGGTCCAGGGAGCCTGGCACCAGAAGGCAGGAAATCAGCTGGGGAGCAGGGCAGTCCGTCTTTATTCAGTATGTGCACCAACCAGGAAGGAGGTCTGTTGATCCAGGAACCCAGACTCATCCTCCGGGTGGCCAAAGTCGCGACGTGGTCCCCCATTATTGTTGTTAAAAACGGTCTAACACGATGAACATAAATAAGCTAATTAATATCTCACTGAGTATGTGTCCACGGATTGGGCATATACAAGTAATATAATATCTCCAAGATTTTAAGTGCGAAAATCTACATTTCTAATTATTTTAAATGTATTTAATTATATATCTGACCTACATATAGTTAGCACTTCACATGCCTTGATTAAGAAAAGCAAGAAATTGATTAGACTACTTTTGTTTTTTCGTTAAACAAAAATGTATATTAAACTGCAAAGTAGCCCCAAAAGCAACAGTTATTGATTAGAATAGACCATTAGTGAAGTTCAATTATTATACAGATATAAAGAAAAATAATATTAAGAGACTTTGGGGGATGTCCAAACACTCTTAGTTACGTTCAAGTCAGATTCCATAGACAGAAACAATAAGAGCAAGTTTGCAAGTAATAGATTTGAAAGACTTATCACCCCACCAACTGGCAAGCCTGGGGATAAGAGAATGACCCACACCGAAGCAAAATACGCTCCCACATATAAAAAGAGAACTGACACTCAAAGAAAAAATGAGAATGAGATTTCGCAGCAAGATTGCAAAGAAAACATAGGCCATTACCAAGGGCATTAAAGTTTCTCAAACATTAATGTGTTAAAAGCTCTGATTATTAGAGATTCAAATATTAATGTGTTGAAAGTTCTGAAATGAAACATTAGCCTTTTGGTAGGATTATCGTTGGGGTCCTTTGTGTCCTTTTGTGTTTTTCTTTGCTGAGTTTGTACTATGTCCGATATTGAGTTATTTTCTTGTTTTATTGGAATCTATTTTATATGTGTTATATGATGTTTTCCTTTAACCAAAAGAAAAAGAAGAAGTTGAATATTATATATTTATATCTTTCTTCTTTTTATTTTATATATAATTATGTACGTACTACATCCACGTAAAGAAGTCAGAAGTGGTTGAGTTGAGGCATCAATGCATCATCATGACTCACCTCAACAACCATTCACAGTTTTAGTGGGGATGGAAATGAAGATCGAGAATTCTAGATCGCATCCCGCAGTCTCACTCACGAGTCACGACTCACGACTCACGTTCTAAATCTCACTCAACTTGTCATCAACAAGCTACCCTTCCTTCACACAAACGTTTTTTACTTTTCCACATTCGTTCTTGTTTCTCTTTTACAAGACTTTTCCACAATTCATTTATTTCTACTTATATTTACCATTTAGGCATTTACCAATTACCATTACTCTTTGGCCTTTGTGATATTTTTATTCGGATGTTAACCAAGAAGTTATTCCGAGTTCAACTTTAAAAATAATCAGGGGCCTCAGGGAGAAATTTGAGACCTACGATCAAAATTTTAAAAGTGCCTCAGAGTTTACATTTACACCAAAAATAAATAAAATTATATCATGTTTTTTATAAATTTTTAATTTTTTTTCATCTTCACAGTAAATATACAAGCAAAATTCAAGAATTTGAATACATTAGTACTTGTACGTAGAAAATATAGTAACATTGTAATATATATAGTTAATATATATAGTTAAATTGAAAGTCTTCTATTACAATTTAGATAATTGTTTCTATGCGAATTAAAGTCCTAATTACTTTAGGAGATATGTCCAAAATAGTACTCAACACAAACTAACTATAAATCAACAAGGATAACTCTTATTAATATTTTTCAAGAATATGGGCCAAATTTATTAATAAAATGTTAACTTCAAAGTTTTCTATTCAATTTTAATATATATATTTTTTAATTTTTTGTCATAAAAATAAAGTATATTTTTAATATTTTTTTGACCCTCCCAATACATGGACTCAAGGCCATCGCCTTGGTTTCCCTAGGCCAAGAGCGGAGCTAAAAATAACATATATTTATGTCGAGTTTACTTCATAATTGGTTAACTTAATATTATCGTAACATAACACTTTCATCATTAGTGATTATGCTGGCGAATTGAACTAAAACTACAGTTTCGTAATACATCGTTTTGTTTGTATAATGAATAGTCACGAGTTTGGCTATAGTAAAGTGTCAAGTTAATATTAAAAAATAATTTATATTTTCAATACTGCTAATATAAAATAAAAAAAATATCACACCACCAAAATCTAAGACGTAAATTAATTGCTAATGGTTTAAGAAATTACAACTTTATTTCATTCTCCGGAAAAAGAAAAAGAAGATGTATTTGATTTTTTTTTTCTTAATATTATTCTCTTTGTTTTGTAGAATATTTTTTCTTTATTCATACCATATAACATATTTTGGATTTATCTTATATGATAAGTGATTCGTAAGATTTTACAAAGGCATCATTCATATATATGACAAGATTCGTGAAATCTTGCTATCATTTTCATTTTGGTCGGTAAAATCTTACGTTCATATGATACAAATTTCTAATAAAGTAAGACATGACTGGGGGGAGGAAAATAACTCTTTTATCTAGTTAAGGCAAGGCAGCTCTTTTGGGCTTTCATGATGGACAACTGTCCAGCAAGCACTGAAAAAGACGCGGCATTAAAATTTCGTACATGATTTTCTTTTTGTGGAAAAAGAAAAAGGGAAAATATAAACGCAAAATGAGAACGAGAAAGAGAAAAAGAAATTGACAACCTACAAGTTCTTTACTCAAACACAGAGAATCATTTGGCAAAAAAAAAAAACACACACAGAGAGTCAAAACCTCAGCAAGAAAATGATTTTCGAACCGAGCGCAACAAATACGTTCACATGCGAGGCTGCCGGGAAATTTCCTTTGATGCGGAACAAAACTCTCATGTGTTATTTTCGAGAATTTTAATGTCCGTTATAACGTTACACAATATTATTAAGTAATATTTTAAATAAATCCTTCACATATATCTAACATTTTAAAAAATCAAACCCACGAATAAAAATCTAATTAAAACAACACTTCTAAATTACGTTGCGATTTGAGAACGTCAAAAAACAAAAATCTAACTAAAACAGCACTTCTAAATTACGTTGCGATTTGAGGACGCCACAAAATTTATCGGTAGTTACTAAGTAAATATATGCACAAAGGGTGGGGTAGTTTCGTCAACTGCGCCGCAGCATACAAATAGCTGAGCCAGAAGGTCACGGACTTTTCCGAGTTTACGAATCCTATGGTTCGCAAAATAATTTTGTTCAAAAAAAAAAAAGGTTCGCAAAATATTAGGGGATGCCCAGAGTTAATTAAAATAGAGAGAAATATAATATAATTAGAACAATTTGGGAGGGAGGTGGCGAAAGCAAGCGCCAACTAAAAAACAGAGGAAGAGACACCGGGCACAGGCATACCAAGACCAGGTAGCTTCAAACGTTTTTTGTTTGATTTTTGATTTTCTTCTTGAGTTTTATTCCATTTCTAATTCCTCATTTTTGGTTTAGTACGTTCCTTTTTCTGTGTTTATTTATTAATTTCATAAATGTTCAGTGTTGTTTTGGTCTCTGTGTTTCTCTGTTTGCTATAGGGTTTGGTTGCTGCGAATTCAGCCTGAATCCGTGGCAACTAGACCGACTGACGGATTTTTAGGTTGGTAAGTCTTTGTCTTTCCTTTTGCATTTGGTTTTATCTCGAGCTTTACCAAAATAGTAATTATTGTTAATATGATGACTTAATAGTTTCTTTTATTATCTGGGGTTCAAAAAATCATCTTTCGACAATGACTAGGATTTTGGCTGGTATTTAATGTTTAGCTCACTGGGTTTTTGTGATTTTTTTTTTCTTTTCGCCGACTGAAGGAAAGTTTGCAGAGCAAGAGAAAGTTCGCCGGAGAAGAAGAGATTTTTGGTCTGAAAATCCCCTTTTTACTGTCGGAAGTAATAAATTAGGGGTTATAGTTTTGAATTCAGAATTGAGTTGTGGGAAATCTCTTTCTGGGTTCATGAGAGATAATTTTTGTGAATTGGGATAAGCTTGGAGACACTGCAATAACATTTTGGGACTTTGAGCAATATAGATAGTTGGAGAAGATATGGAGAGGATTTTGCAGGTGGTGGAGGTGGCCAATCAGGCCGGAGGGGAGTCATTACTCGGGACAATAAAGATTGCAGTACTGCCCATCGCAAAGGTTTTTACAGTGTGCTCATTGGGCCTTCTAATGGCTTCCAAGTATGTCAACATCTTCCCCTCCAGTGGAAGGAAACTCTTAAATGGGGTAAGCAAAAACCTCCTTAAATTTTCTTCCTTCGTTTTCTCGTTTTCTCTCTCAGTCTACTGTTGCATTACGAGAACTGTAGGACTGATTTCCAAATTTTTGTTGCAGTTGGTCTTCACACTTTTACTTCCATGTTTGATATTTTCCCAACTTGGACAAGCCATCACCTTGCAAAAAATGCTTGAGTGGTAAGAATTATTTCTATCGTTTCTTTTACACTGATGGCAACAAGCGGACGAATTATATTGTAAGTGTAAATTTATCATTTTACAGGTGGTTTATTCCTGTGAATGTTGTTCTGGGTAGTACAACCGGGTCTATTATAGGTTATATCGTTGCATTGATTGTCCGTCCACCATACCCCTTCTTCAAGTTTACAATTGTACAAATTGGAATAGGTATAATTTTGACATCCTAATTGATTTTATTCTGCATTTTGGCTTGGGCTTTGTAGATATGTGTTAGCTTATTTTGAACTGGGTCTTGCCAATGATGCAGGAAACATTGGGAATGTGCCATTAGTTCTGATTGCAGCTTTATGTAGAGACAAGTCAAACCCTTTTGGTGATTCAACCACATGTAAAACAGATGGGACTGCCTATATTTCGTTTGGCCAGTGGGTAGGTATTTTGCATTTCACTGCTGGTCACCAAAGCTTTGTGTATTTGAATCCAAGTTGCAATTATGCAGTGATTCAAAATCGGAACTGAGTTTTTCTGCACTAATCTTTTCATTTATGATGAAGTACTAAATGTTGTTATACTTTTGTTGTTGTGTATATAGGTTGGTGCAATTATTCTGTACACATATGTGTTTAATATGTTAGCCCCCCCTCCAGAGGGTACCTTTGACATTGGGGATGGAGATCATCTCCCAGTCAAAAGTCCTCAAAATAGCAAGGATTCTGATCAAGTTCCGTTGCTCACACATGAAGAGGATCAGGCAACGCAAGAAGTAGAGGTTGCAGAAACTAACTCCAGTTCTAACTCAAATTCACGTACTTCAAATAAACTTAAGGTGAGAATGGATTTATTGAGCTATATCTGATCTTATATGTTCCGTCACAAATATTCAAAATTACGTTATATTCTGAGGAAAAGGATAAAAAAATTTGTTTTAGCATTTTGGGGAAGTGTGGGTTCAGACAATAATTTACATGCTTAATTATCTGGTAATATTATGGTTCCAATGACATGCTTTGATTCATGATGCAGATAAGAGCATTCTTCAAGATTCTCTTTGAGAAGTTGAAGCTCAAACAACTTCTTCAACCCCCTATAATAGCTTCCGTAAGTATGATTTGTTTTCCGAACTAATACAATAACAATATTCATTAGGGTTTTTTATCAGTTGGAGCACTAATTGTGTGCAAACCCTCATAATATACTACACATTCTTTTTGCAGATCCTTGCCATGGTACTTGGTATAATACCATTTATGAAGAAATTAATTTTTACTGCAGATGGTCCACTTTTCTTCTTCACCGACAGCTGCATTATCCTTGGGTATGCTCAGTTGATTTTATACCATGTGTAGAAGATAAATTTGGTGGTTGTTTCACTGGGAATGTTGTTAGTTATTCATTTGCTGTTTTCCTACTATGGTTCGTCTATTTTATTTTGTTAAGTGTGCTGCAAGTTCCAGGTTTTCTGTTGATACATAAAATTTGGTTTATTGATGTTGACAGAAATAAAGGTTAAAACAATGAAAGAGTCCTACTCAAGATATGCCCCAAAAAAAAAAATTGCAACTTGGAAATTTGATTTCTGGTTCATTTGTTTGAGATCATAAATCAGCTTCAGTAGTAATATACTGGAAAAATTGCTTGAAAAATTATATAACATCATTCCTATTGAGAATGGTTGTCATAGATGTCTTATGGAAAATGAAAATTTTCTTTTGTGGATGGAGATTGTAATATAGTACGAACAAACTGCTCCCAGGAATTCCAGCACTGGGGACAGTTTGTTGGTACTTGGTACATATTGTTTTAGGATTATAGAATTCAGACTGAACTCAAGCCTTGATGTTAATAGATATTCTGCCTCTCGGTAAAGTAGGAATCCCCAACCATTTGACACGCACGGTAGGTATGAAAGCAAGGATTGCCATGTGAAGAGACTTGTAATGACCTTTCATTTGGTGTTTTTTGTTTACTTGTGCATTACAAAGCATGCCACAAACCATGTAGAACTTTACTATTTCAATTTATGTTCAGAAGTAAGTGGAAAGCTGTCTAAATACAATATTTAGTATATCCACTTGTTCCAAATTCTCTGCTTTTCTGTAAGATTTTTCAGTTTTTATTTGTTATAATCTCACAATATTATTGGTGACATCAGGGAGGCTATGATTCCATGCATTCTGTTGGCATTAGGCGGCAACCTTGTCGATGGTGAGTTGACCTCCCTTGGTATTGTAACGTATACTATTTATTCGATTTGAGTGTAGGTGATGTTCAAGACATGTTTATGTCATTTTCAGGTCCAGGAAGTTCCAAACTTGGTCTGCGAACAACTGCTGCTATTATATTCGCACGATTAGTCTTGGTTCCCCCGGTAGGACTCGGCATTGTGATGTTGGCCGATAAGCTCGGTTTCCTCCCTGCCAATGATCAGATGTTCCGATTTGTCCTCCTGCTCCAGCACACAATGCCTACATCTGTCCTTGCTGGTACGCAACAATCTCAATTCATAGAGATAGCTCGACTCACTTTTATAACTTGATCTGAGTTTCCCGTTAACGAATCAACGTTGCTTGCAGGTGCCGTTGCAAATTTAAGAGGCTGTGGAAAAGAGGCAGCAGCGGTCTTGTTCTGGGTTCATATATTTGCTGTTTTCTCCATGGCCGGCTGGATTGTGTTGTACCTCAACCTACTCTTCTGAAAAGGTTGCCAAAGGTGTTGCCATGCCACTGTAAATCTTACCTTCCCTTCCTATTGATTTTTGGGGCAGCAGATATTTTTTAGGTAAGAGTATATAATGTAGTAGGTGAACGAACCGCCCGTGAATTTTGTTGCGGCCAGCTGCCCTCTGCCGTCTGTTAACATTCTTGGTTCTGTGAAGGTCGGTTGTCCTCTACATTTAGCAGGTGCCTGTATGTCTGTGCTTTTCCTGAGGATTATCAATAGGGCGGCTTAACTACAAGAAGCCTGGCCTGGTTGTATGTATAGTGGAAGTAAACTGTAATGGCGTCCACCCTAGCCGGGTTGTTATTCTTAAATTTATTTATTGATATTTTTTGTTTATGAATGATCTGAGATTGGAATTTGGAACCTCTTTGATCATCGGGGAGAGAGAAACCTTTAGACCAGTTGCCATGTTGGACGGGATTGGTGTCACTTTTTCCTCAACCATTCATTTAATACGAGGGAAATAAATTTAGAATGTGAACTTGTAGACAAATTAAAATTAGATTTTTTTAATTGGTGAGTTTCAAATAAAATTCTTAAATCTTATTTTTACCTATTTTGGGATAAATAGTGAGATAATTAGGGAGAGATGTCAATAAATTTTATTACTTATTTTAATTTTTTATATACTAAAATTATTCTATAATTTTTACAATATTTACAAAGTCCAATAAATAAGTTTTAAGATGGTGATCAGAGAAAGAAAAATAATTTATTTATTTTTTAAAATATGAAATCTTCCAGAAAATAAAGAATAATATTTTTTATGATGATCAAATATTTGAGCAAATGGGGTTTAAGATGGTAATTAGATAAAAGAACAAGAGGTTGAGAAAAGTTAGAAAAAATAAAAGGCATTTTAGTAATCTAATTTTTATTTGGATTGATAATGATTAATAAATAATAACAATGAAAATTATTCTTATTAATATTTTGATAATGTTTTGTTAATAAACACATAATTAGTTACTACTTCGATTATCCATTTATTTGATTGCCTATTTCTACTATTATTTACTATTCATATTTCTAAAAAGCAAACGTGCCCGTAAAAACATAGAAATCCTAGAAGTCAAAATATGAAGTTCCCAAATAAAACGATTACCATTTTCAAAATGGTATTGGCAACTGTCATTTTAGTAAGTCCATCGATTCAAACGCAAATTTCAATGTTTATACAAACATTAATTTTCCACTATTTGGATTTCCTTAGTTTAAGACAAAATTTATTAGTTTTTATTTGATAGAAAAAGATGATTTTATTTTATTAATTTCTACCATTTAGGAATTCCTTAGTAATTATAATTTCTTCATCCATTTAGGCGACTAGAATTCGGGTGTCAAAATGAGTCTGGATATGAAAATATGTTAGCAGGTTTAGAAGCTCAAACTAAAGTCAAATGGGGAGAGTTTAACCTGTAAATTACTCGGAAAACTGTAACTCTAATTTGAAGTAAAAGGTGGAGAGATGCAATTAAAACGGACCAATTTTGACATGATTCTACATAAAAAAAAATTGGAAAATCTTGCCGAAAGCTTTGCAATCAGGCGAAACAGACAATAGGAGTCAGGAAAGCAAAATCACCAAACTTAGCATCTATACCCTCAGAAAAGTGACCACCATCTCCTGGTTCCGTTCTCCCTGTGTCCGGGGGAGCGGCCGGTGATGTGACTCTGGCGGGGGGCCTGATCAGTAAAGTTGTGGTGTCCTGCGATACCTCTTCCTTCCATTAGGGGACTGCCCAACCACAGCACAAGAACAACGCCCACAAGACTTCGAGCAGCAGCAAGAAGAAACCATCTCCCTCGGTTATTTTCACCAAAGAAGCCATTGGTAGCCGGTTGCTCTATTGGGCCTGCACCCTCTTCACCTTCTTCAGCGCTGCTGAAAGCACCAGAAGAACGGTCCTCACTTGCATTCTGCTGGCGCCGGACATCGTGGTTCTCCACTCTACCACTAACGGTCTGCTTCCCCTCTTCATAGTCTCTGTCATCAGTTGGTAGCTCATATCGGCAAAGTGGACAAGTATTCCGTGAACTCAACCATGGCAAGATACAGGGAGGGTGATAAAGGTGAGAGCAGGGAAGCTGATTCACTTCGATACCAACTGTCAATAGATCCTTGCAAATTGCACAGGCTAAGTCATCATGTTTCTCGTGTTCCTTACTAATAACAACACGAGGCAGATTATTCACAAATGACATGGAAGCTGGAGATGCTCCTCGTCTTAAGCTTTCAGCCTCAGCAAGCTGATCGAGCAATTCTTCAAAGCCTCCTGCATCAAGATAATCACCAGAATTTCCAACATAAGGTAGCAACTCTGACTCCTCCAAGTTAGAAATGGGGGTAGGGCTATATATTTGATTCCTTGCCCTCATTCTCCAACGAATCATACCCTCAGATCGAGAAGAATATATCTGTTGTTGCCAATTGGCTGGCCTATTACTCTGTCCTGGACTTGAAAATAAAAGATTTAGAAGCCAACCTGAGGCTCCTCTAGATTCAACCATGTTCTCTTCAACATCAGCTTGTCCCCATTCATCATCTTCTTCATCCCTGTCATCATCAGCATCTTCTTCAGTGTCATCTGTGTTCCACTGGTCAAGACCAGCATTCATTGGATCAATGTCAGTATCACTATCAAAAGCACTTCCATCATCCGGTTGAATAATCGTTTCTGTGTCCAGGAAACCATGTAGGTCTACAGAAACATCAGAATCCCCACTATAAGAAATTGCATCACTCTCACCACGAAATACCCTGTATCGTCCATAACTGAGATTTGATTCACTTTCCCCATAGAGAGAATCCAAATTGTCATAACCATCACTTTCAGTATCCGAGAGTGCCTGTTGCCATCTTCTAGACCCACTTGGTGTAGTACGGGAACTTGTGAGCTGAGATGTTCTAGTAGCAATATCACCATCTACAGGTTGATCCTCATGCCCAGAGCCAGGGGATTGGTTTTGTCGCACTAGATTAATCATATGTGAGAATCGTTGCAAGAAAATATTCTCATGTGACTCGGAGCTGCTGTTCCTAGCCCTTCTTCGCATAGACGGCATCCTCTGATAAGAATCATGCGTAGGGGTACCAATATCTTCGAGGTACAAAAATTTACAGTCCCCACACATGTTGATTGTTTCAAGATCGCCAGTTGGTTCATTCTCGGGTAAAAGATTCCTTTGGCATAGAGTACATATCACAGATTGCACAGAATGATCACCTACTATACCACTATCCTCATGACTTTCAGCGGTGGACTGACGCAACTCATCCAAGAATCTTTGTGACTCTGAATCCATCTGAAACTGATAAGGAACACAAGATTAAAAAAAAAAAAGAGAGAGAGTCGTAGTTTAATTGGGAAACAGAGGATGTTTACAGGAAAACACGTAGACCAGGTACTACAGGACAAACTTGAAACCATTATGAAGTTGCATTCAAATTACTAAACCGTGTTATCTAACACCAACAACAAGAAAGAAAAATCAAGAAACTTAATTCTAAATTCTAGGAAGATTGATTGAACAATGCAAACTGGTAGCCACCTACACATAAAATTGCATTCACAATTTAACAATTTCCCCAAAATAAAAAGCATTAATGCTAAACGAAAACGCTTAATACCAAGGCATTGAAGCTAACATTTTAAAAACATAAACCCTAGAAAGCATAAGATACAAATGTTGAGCTGAGAGTAACCATATACAGGAATCTTGGCAATGAATATGCAAACACATTACTAATTCAACATCATTCTTCTTCAATCAATCAGAAGTACCAATTCTTGTAATACATATATAGATACCCATTTCATCCTTTGCATCTGAAACCCCCAAACTATACAAATTAGACACCCAAAACACAATGGCAGCCGTTTAAACAAATTCTAGCAGAAATTTCGAAGAAAACATCGTCAATATAATAAAATTCACAACAAGATTACAAATTTCAATTCAATTTCGCAGAACTTGCAAATCTTTTGGGCTTACAGTAATTACCAGAGAGATGATACTGAGTTCAAACTACTCCCATCTTTCAGAAACCCAAAAGTTCGATCATTCGGTCCTGAACTTGAAGAGGAAAAGAACCCACGATCTGAAATTGCAATGAAATTACAGAAGAACAAAACGTAAGTTTTGGCAAGACGGGACCTCTTCAACTCTCACTCACTCAGTCATTGGGAAATTGAGGAGATTGGGAAGAAGAGAGGTTCGTGAACTCGTAACTCCAATCGAGCGTGTGTGCGTGCTCGCACGCCTCATATAATGTCCAATCACTACCGTCCATATTATTTGATCTTTTCTACCAAACCCCCGAAGTAGATTTTGGCGCGTGGAATTATAACCTACCATCATCAGCACCGTACGAACAATGGGGCCTACGTTTATGCTTTACGGTCCTGGCTTTTGTCGCCGAGGAGGCTCTATTGGGTTTGGGGAATCTAGTTTATCCAATTTTTCCTTCACTTAAAATGCCTTTATGGAGTGCGACCCAACATTGTTCTTTTCTTGATGAAAATACTAGTTGTCTTGTTATGTTTCGATCAATTCTTGCTTTTCACAAGTTTATTTAGGCTTTTGAATTTAATTGTACAATCAACTTTGTTGATGCCAAAAATGGTACCAACGAGACCGAGAAGACTATGCATAAATATTAAGACACAAACACGTACGTGGTTCACTCGAATAGGGTTACGTCCACGAGACAAACTTTCCGAGATGATTATTATTGATAATAATAGTGTTTACATCTTTGTGGCCTTGAGCCATTAAAGGAGTTGTGGAGAGGATGTCTCCAAATAATGTGGTGGAGTTGTGAGCTTGTTTACAAATGAGGGGATGCCCTCCTTAAATAGGCAAAGACTAGGGTTTCTTTTACAATATGGGCTTCGTATTGGACTTAGGCCCGGCCCAAGTGCTGGGTGAAATCCCGCACGAACATTAGTCCCCCAAGTCCTCATTGAAGATAGTGTCTTCGATGGGGACTTGAACAATAAACCGAATACGGGCCGAACTAAGTAATTGCTGATCTGGCTCGAACCCAACATGAAGCGACATTCAGCATGAAGTAATACTCAGCTAGAGGCTGTACTCATCGCGAGGCTACTCGGTAAGGGAAGACACTCATCGGAGGCTGCTCAGCTTGAGGTGATCGCTCTATGCGAGGCTGCTCGATGCGAGGGATGCTCGGCTGGAGGCGACCGTTCTGTACGAGGATGCTCGGCTAGAAGGCGGTCGCTCCGTGCGAGGCGGCTCGGCTAGAGGCAATCCACTCATGGAGGCGGCTCGACTAGAGATATCATCCATTGCAAAATAGTTCGACTAGAGGCACTGCTCATCGTGAAGTGGACATTCAATATGAATTATCGATGGGCATATGGGTGCTAGCATTGCCGTGGGAAAAATAGACAATTTCTTAGGCTGATCGACATTTGAATAACTCGATTGTTCCTGATGATAGGACATAATTTTATTGGTTAGAAAACTAAAATAATATAATAAGTTCAAATAATATTATTTGATTAGGAGCATGTGGTACATGACAAATAAATAAATATGATATAAATATTGTAAGTGATTAAAGAATAAAAGTGGATTCAATGTCACAAACATAATATAATAATTTAAAGGTTTAATCAAAATCCTACCAAAAGTTATCGAGAAAGTACATGAAAGAACAATAAGAGATGTGAAGAGTTGGCGTGTATGACATATACAAGTCACAGTCAAATAAATGAGAGTTAGCGTGTATGACATGTAAAAGGCATGTTGTAAACATAATAAAGCAAAAAGCAATTTAATTAATGCATTGTGTAGGGTAGGTCAGAGGACAATGATAATAAGATGCATGCGTGTTCACCTCCCCTGATGAGGATGAATGATAATTTAATGAGTTGCACTCCCTCAAATAAACCATTTAATGAATAAAACATTAAATAAGAAAGAAACTAGAAACAAAGCTTAAGTAACTTATCTTTCTCAAGTCTCTTCAGACTCATCGCACACAAAGCACGGTGGTGGGGGTTGCAGCGGCGCATGACCACCGGCACATAACCAGCGGCGACGTCGGAGTACATAGGGGTGAGCATATCAAAGCCCCCAATTCCACTAGTGATGGAGATGTCGTCGGGAGACGTCGAGAAGGCCAACCCGGGCGTGTAACGACAAAGACACCGGCCACCTTCAACGACGACGAGTGGCCTGGGTGGCGAGAAGCTCCCTGGTTCTGCATTCTGTCTTCCCCTCCCCATCTCGGCTGGTCAATGTGCATCCCCTGTATTTGTTCTGTTATGTTTCTAAGTTTCCAATCAACCTTTTTAGTTTGGGGAAGTGAAAGCACCAAATCCCTCAAACAAGGCCCCACAGGCTTTCTTCCCATCTCCATTCTACCTTTCCATGGAACCCAAATTCGGACCGAGAACAAATTGGAGAGAGAGAGCTTTTGTTGTTGTTTGATTTTTTGTTTGTTTTTTTGTAGATAGCAAAGCATGAAACCATGGGTTTTGGGAGTGAAGAAAATAGAAAAACTTATTCTTTTCATCAATCCCCATCCGTCTCTCAACAAGAGGAAAAATGTAGAAAAGTCAAAAAGAGAAACTTTTTCCTTGGGGAAAAAAAGTGAGGAGGAAATCAAACTTGCCTTTCCATTAATTTGTGTGATATTGATGAGAGAAGAAAATGGGATATTTGGCAGTGAACGGATTGCTGGATTTTTTGGATTTGGTGTTCTTGAATATTCAAGGTGTTTCTGCAGGTGAGTGAAAAGAAAAGGATCCGACATGGATTTTTGTCGCGATTCCCACAATGGCGCCAAACTGTTGATGCCAAAAATGGCACCAACGAGACCGAGAAGACTACGCATAAATATTAAGACACAAACACGTACGTGGTTCATCCGAATAGGGTTACGTCCACGGGACAAACTTTTCGAGATGGTTATTATTGATAATAATAGTGTTTACATCTTTGTGGCCTTGAGCCATTAAGGGAGTTGTGGAGAGGATGTCTCCAAATAATGTGGTGGAGTTGTGAGCTTGTTTACAAATGAGGGGATGCCCTCCTTTAGGCAAAGACTAGGGTTTCTTTTACAATATGGGCTTCGTATTGGACTTAGGCCCGACCCAAGTGCTGGGTGAAATCCCGCATGAACAAACTTGATAGTAAGTCTTATATTATACCTTGTTTAAATGATTTGCTCAGATTGCATCATTGGTCGGGTTAGTCCACTTAACATTTTTTTCGTTCACTCTGTTAAATACGTATCAATAGTAAACGTAATTTTGGAATTTTAAAGGTGGATCTATCATTCCAACGCAGAATAATTCTCCTTCTTCCCCTCTTACTCTACCTAACCGATGAGCAATAACCCCTCTTAATTAGACCTCAAGGCTGGCCTTCAAACCTAAAACCCAGGTGTTTGTACTTTATGAGCACAATCCAATCTCATATGCAACTTCATCGGTATCGTCTACAACTCCGATGGCCTCGTCTCTGAAATCGATCTTTCTTAGAAAAAAACTTTATGGGTTTCTTTCATTTGACTCACTGCTCGTTTTAATCGTTAAAAACCTTTATGGGGTTTTCCATTTGTCATCGTACCCCAATTGTTTCAATCGTTAAAAATCTTTATGGATTTTTCCATTTGTCATCGTTAACCCAATTGACGCTTCTAAGTCTAAATACCAGTGGGATTTTCAAAAAATTTCCATGGAAATCTCCGGAAAATCTCAATTACTCGACTTTCTTGACTCTTGTTGATAACCCATTTGAGACATCGAGTACATTCCATGAAGAGGTTATGAAGCTAGACAAGCTTTACTGGTTTTACCTCACAAATTGTAGCATCGTGGTGAAAAAAATAGGAAATCTCACTCTTCTTGAAACTCTTGAGCATTCTAGTAACCATGTGTGTAACAACACGACCCGTAATTACGGAATTTTCGGGGATTTTTCAGAGATTTATTGGGATTATTTAGGCTGTCAGGACCCGACCCTCCTCGCTCAGGACCCGACTTATCTAGCACCATATTGTCCGCTTTGGGCCTCGCCCTCACGGTTTTGTTTTCGGGAGCTCATGGTGCAACTTCCCAGGGGGTCACCCATCATGGAATTGCACCAGCCTCAACTCGCTTAACTTTGGGGTTCCAATCCCCCCCAAAGCCACTTGAGCTCCCAAAAGGCCTAGTGCCAGATAGGTGTGTGCCTACATCTTTAAGGCACACCACCATCCTCTCCCAGACCATTCCCCCTCGCAGGAATGTGGGATTGTTCACCGTTCCCTCCAGGACACGGGACTTACAATCCACCCCCCTTAGGGCCCAGCGTCCTCGCTGGCACACTTCCCGGTTGAGGTCTGGCTCTGATACCAAATTGTCAGGACCCGACTCATCTAGCACCATATTGTCCGTTTTGGGCCTCGCCCTCACGGTTTTGTTTTCGGGAGCTCATGGTGCAACTTGGTAGGTTGTAACGACCCGTCCCGGAAGTTAGGATTAAGACCGTGATTAAGATGGGATTAGTGAGTGTAATCGGTGATGAGTGGGTAAATGACGATTTTGCCCCTAGGTTGGGTAAAAAGTAGACTTTTATTTTGGGGTCAAATGGACTTTGACCGATGACCGTGACGTAGTTTGGAACGTCACGAATCCGTAGACAGGTGGCACGCCCGATTCTGACATCCGAGGAGGAAGTTATGATGTTCGGAAGGTTGAGGGCATTACCGTGATTTGGGTAAAATAGGGGAAAAGTTGACTTTTCGTACGATCGGGTTTTGACACGTTGACCGAGGACAGTTAAGTAGATCTCGTCGTCCTGAGTTCAACGACAGGCGGCACGTAGTTATCGGAGTTAGGATGTGTGAGTTACGGGTCTAGGAAGGTAGTGGCAAAATGGTAATTTTGGATTAAAAGGAAGGGCATTTTGGTCTTTTGCACGTTGGGATTTGTGCAACAGAGAGGGACAAGTGGATGGCTGAGATTGGGGCACTTGTGAGAGGGGTTTTAGGATGGTGACAAGTGTTAGGGGTCTGGTTGGTTCTAGGGAACACGGTCCAATTATTTGGGCTTTGTGATCGTGTGTACCCGTGTGTGTGTGTTCGAAGAAGAGAAAACAGAGACTGAGAGATTGGGAGAATTGGACGGTGACCGTGTGTGTGTTTGTGCAAATTGGTGAGTGAGGAGTGACCAGAGATTGAGAGGGAGACAGTGAGAAGGTTGGAAGGTGAGGTGTTAGTGTGTGTGCGAGGTGTGAGCTCGCGGGGAAACCAGAAAACAGAGAGGAGTTGAGTAGTGGTGCAGCTGAGTAAGGGGCCAATTGAAGCTGGTGGAGGTGTCTAGAGGCTGGAGGTGGATTGGAGGAGTCGTGTCTTCACGACTGAGCTCATGGTGGTGGTCGGTGTACAGGTAATTCTTCATCTTCTTTCACTTGCTCTGTTTTGCCGTCGAGTTTCAAACCGATAATCGTGGGTTTGGAGTGCGAGTCGAGGGACTTGGTGAGTTGGGTGAGCATCAGTGAGGCCTTAGGAACCGTCTAGGGTGGTTGTCGTGACGGGGGGTTACTTGGTTGGTTGAATTGGAAAACAGGGGTTGTTCGGGGTTTTTGTTTCGAGCTTGAGTCGACAGGTTAGGAACGGTGTCGAGGTGTTTGAGTGAGGGGAATGAATTGCTGAGGATTGGACGATGAAGATGGTGAAGAAAGGGAGGAAAACGGAGACGGGACGGTGGAGAACCGGGTGCGCCGGTTCAGACCGGTTCACTCGAGGTAGACGATGGTGAACATTATCTTTGTATGCAGGCGCGTGAGGGCCATGCGCAACCACTTTGGGCGGCGCGTGGGGGCGCGTGCGGTGGTTTCTGAGGAAGGTGTCAACTAGGTTTTTGGTCTAGGTGTTGTGACGAGTCTATTGGAAATAGTTTCAGGTTATTCAGACGTCGATTCGAAGTAGTTTCGCGAGGTTGAAGGTTTAGGGTTCCGGTTCGTTATGTTAGGACTCGGGGAATGTTAGGGCAAGTTAGGAGAGTCTTGGTAGACGTGTTAGTGACGTACTTTGGTGACTTGTGACAGGATCGGGACTTCCCGAGGAAGCTGCGGAACGTACAGGACGTTCGGGACGCGATTGAGGGCTCGGTACTGTGAGTGGACATTTTCTCTAAACTTGAGCATGCATAACTGTTTTTAAATACTTATTTTATGGTTTTACATGTGAATTCATGATTGTTGAATATGTGGTGTTGGTTTTACATAATTGCACGTTTTTCGTGAAAGTACGTATTTGGCACGTTTTACGAGGAAAGGTTGAATTTCTGATTTCGATGTCATGGTTTTGGGATTTCAAATGATAAGTGATTTTCAATGATTATAAAGGGATTTTGGAGACATAATTTGATAATCAAGGTTTTTCGGTTTTAGAATCGGATTTCGGAATCGAGATTTGGTTTTAAGATTGAAAAGTGGAATTCCGGATTTGAGTTCGGAATGACGGTTTTGGATGCCGGAAGGGCATCAGATCGGTGATTTCGAATTCGGGTTTGGATATGGAATGAGAAATGATTTTCAAGTGGTTTTGATTGGATTTTTCTGGATCTGGTTATTGGGTTTAAAGACCCGGATTATATATGACGGGGGACGGGCTCGGATTGGGTTTAAAGACCCAGATTGAGTTTAAAGACTCGGATATATTGATATTTCCCCCGTAGGCCTGTTGAGTTTAAAGACTCGGGAGTTTAAAGACTCGGATATTATTGAGGCCTGGATTGAGTTTAAAGACTCGGGAGTTTAAAGACTCGGATAGATCCAGCAGGTTTGATCGTATAATGATTGGTTGAAACTGATGTTTTTGATATGGTTTTATGATGCTTATGCCATGATTTCTATAACTGTTTTTATGATGGTTCTACAAATGTTTTATGACGATATTCATGTGGTTTATAATTGTTTTCAGCAACTGGTTATGCATGCGATTTCAAAACGGAGGGCTAAACTCGGTTTTCTTATAAAATGGTTTTGGGAAACTTTTCTTTAGTTATGGTCCACTCACACTTTCTGTTTTAAATTGCCCTCCAGGTCGTGGAGCTAGCACGAGTTTCGACGTCGAGGCATTGTCAGATGCATAGAGTGACCCCAGAGAGCTTTAGATTTTCCGTTGTGCGTGTACGTTGTTTATCGGTTTTCTTTTCTGTGTAATTGGTACTATGTTCTGTATCGTTTGACTCTGGGTTGTATTAAACTTTCTCCTGCGTCTGACTGTGTGTGTTGGTGATTTTACGTGAGTTGATTTCAGTTTAGTGTCGGGGTGTCAGACGAGAGCAGGATTTACCTCGGTTTTCGGGGTGAAACCGGGGTGGGTCCTGACACTAGGGGGTCACCCATCATGGAATTACACCAACCTCAACTCGCTTAACTTTGGGGTTCAAATCCCCCCCCAAAGCCACTTGAGCTTCCAAAAGGCCTAGTGCTAGATAGGTGTGTGCCTACATCCTTAAGGCATACCACCATCCTCTCCCAGACCATTCCCCCTCGCAGGAATGTGAGATTGTTCACCGTTCCCTCCAGGACACGGGTCTTACATAGGCTAATTGGATGACTTTGCCCTTAAGTTTGCTCTTGACTTTCTAAATGGAGGAAGGGCAAAATGGGAAAGGGAAGGTATGGAGATATTTTGGGAAGTTTGGATAAGGTTCATTATCATCATTTTGAGCTCATTTTCTCTCTCACTCTATCTCTCGAAAACCCAAACACAAATAACACACATTAGCAACATTAACTCACATCTTGATTTGGAGGAGGATTTATGACAGGATCTGTCCCAACTGGACTTTGATAACCGTTCTTGGTCCTGCTCCCGTCTGACAAGTCAACTGAAGTTTTGAAAACACCCTCAGCACCTTTCAACCCAGGGATGATTGTACTAATTTCCGCTCATGCCTCCACCTCTCGATCAGCCCCAAACTTCGTGTCACAGCCTGAAGCGTCAATAAAACAACAAAGGTGTGAGTGGACAAAAATAACATCTTTTGAAAATACATTTCAAAATGGATCACTTTACCCTCTAGTTATAAAACATGCATGCATGAGTAAAACATATGAACAATCAGCTCTTAAGCCAAATCACATGAAATTTGTCAATCTAGTCATAAAGACTATCGACAACAGTACTAGTCACCAGTATCCAATCAAGCACAATAATTAAACAACACTGCACTACTTACAAGTGCACAATCAATCACACAGTCACATCAGCACTACGCTTAGGCAACCAACAATAAGTCAATAACCCCGAGCATCAGCCGTCTGGGAAACACCCCTAGATTCGGCTGCTTGGGAATGCACATATACCTCGAGCATCAGCCGTCTCGAAAACACCCCGAGCTTTGGCTGCCTGGGAAACAAACACAATCACACTAAGCTCCGGTCATCTAGGAAATACTCTTAACATCGATCGTCTGGGAACTCATCACAATCACAATGCAAACCGTCCGGGAATTACATCCCAAAACCTTTCAATACAATCATTGACTTAAAACCAAGTCAAAACACAATTTTCAAACCCGGGCCTAACCCAAAACATCATTTTAACCATTCACGTAAAACATACCTAAAACTGATTAAATACTCCATAAAATCAACAAACTATCATATAAAATCATCATGCAATAATTGCAACTAAATCATGCAATCAATCATGTAAAACATTTAACTATGCATGCATAACAGTTTATAAAACAAACGTGCACCCACACACCGTCCAAGCTGCTCGATTTCCGAGCTTTTCACTTTTCCGTAAATTACAGGAATCACGAATCCTGTCAAAAACCATAACTAAGGGTAAAAAATACAAGACCCTAATTGTCAGGGATTTCAATACATATTAAAAACGTAACATAACACTTTGGATCCTCAAAATTATATTGAAACGGTATCCGATCGACTCGAAACATGTGCCAAAATATTCGTTACATCAAAAGCATCAACTCATTTGTTAACCGTACCTTGAAAATCGGGCTCACGAGCCTCTACGCGCCGCTTGTGGCGCCGCTGCAAACGGCGCCTGCTATAGTATCTCGGATGACAAGACCCATCTCGATCCCTCTAGGACCACCCGGGGATGTGCCCTGCTCCCGTCTGACAATAACTCTAAAATACTGAAATTATCCTTAACGGGCTTAAAGTTTTTCGAATTAAAATAAATAAAGTCAAACATACGAGTTTAGATTTCAACACTGTCAGAACAGGGATAGTACAAATACAAAATACAAGCACAAATTTCAGGTTACAAAACGATGCTCAACCTACTCAACAGGGTGTACAGGTGTGCAATAACGAAATCTATGCCTCGAACTTCGGGTCCTCCTCTACCTCGGTTGCACGACTTGGAGGGGTCAATAAAATAATAAAGAGTGAGTGGGCCGAAAATAAAAAATGTTTCCAAAACCAGTTTAATAATATAATAATCATAAGGTTTTACCCCTCCGTTTTCAAACTTGCATGTATTGAGTCAAAACATAGGTAATCGTAGTAGTATCATAAAATCATATAATCATATATAACTGCATAGGGAAAAGAAATCATAATAATAGTGTACTGTAAAACCCAACCCCGACATCCCTGATGTCTAGCACCCCCGATGCCCAATAATGTCACGGTCCTAAGGCTACGCATGCCACTCGGGATCTCAATCCCGAGTCTCCCCAGGGTCCACCCAGGTCAATGACCCACATGTCAATGACCCTCCCTAGAGGTATCATCCATAATTGCACTCCCGATCATGAGCTACCCCTCTGGTTAGCCCTTCTTAAGTAGTGTGTCGTGAGCACTCCATGATATTACGAGACGTCTGGAGGAGACAGTAATCATAAGGTAGGTATGCACAGTGCAATACTATTTAATTCCACAGAAATCCCTGATTGACTCCGAAAACAAATTCATATATAATCCAGATGGGTCTTATGCCCAAAACATCATAACTCGTATAAAGCATCATCATGTAATACCAAGAATCGTCTAATCTCAATCGTAAAGTAAAACAGTAAAAATAGTTATGCATGCAATCATTTCGAAATCAAAAACCCACTCACACACGGTCCTCGCTGCTCAACGAACTGTCTATACCTAGCCAAATACATCCAAAGGTCACTAATGGGCTCTACAAGTTCAAAATATAAGACCTTAGAATAGTACCAGCCCGAGAACGCCGCCTGAACACGCTTCCTGAGGCATTAAACCCAATTATGACCAACTTAACGATCTCTGATCGACACAAAACCACCACCATTGGATTCGTATCATCGAAACCTTGAAAATGGTGTTGGTCCCACCTCAAAACTCACCCTCACACGTGGGTCAACTGAAAGTCAACGGTCAACGCCTGCTGACATCATCATGACGTCACGGCTGACGTCATCTGGCAGCTGTCAGACCCTGACAAGTCCATGTGTCAACAGGTGGTTGGTCCACATCACTACCACATGTCAGACTCTGACAGTGCCACGTGTTAGCTACTAGTTGGTCCACGTCACTAACATGTTAGTGACACGTGGTAACCACTGATTGGGCCACGTCACTAACATGTTAGTGCCTAGTCAACACTGAAATGTGACACATGTCACTCCTAGATTGGCTGCTGGTCTGACAGGTCTGATATGCTGACGCCTACCTTTGGACGGGTCAACCCGTCCGTCTGCAACTGGGTCGCGCAGACCCGCGACTTGACCCGATTCTAAAACCTTCATTCTTACACCATTTTAACCCGTTTTTCTTCCTACTTGCTCGTCTAATCCACATAAATGGATCCCTTGAATCTAAACCACGAAAAACCCACTAAAAACTCACCTTGAATTGATGAACAGTGGTCGTGAACTTCAATCTTGGTTTCCTCTCAACTCCGGCCACCATTGCCTTCGAAATCGATGCCCACGAGTTCGCCTTGGTCCCTAGAACATTTTAGGATCAACCCCAACAATTAACACATGTCCAAATCTGAGTTTCCATTTTTGGGGTCAAAACGGGTTACGAGTTCACTCACCTCCGCCGTGCTCAGCTTCGCCGTCGTCGTCGTATGCTCCCTTGGGTCTCACTCTCAGTCTCAGCAAAGATTAAGAAGTGGTGATAGTGAGATGATGATATGGTTATGGGGGTTGATGTTGGTTGTTCATGGGCTAGAGAGGATGACAGATGATGAAGGTGCTAAATGATGAAATGATATAACAGGAGGGAGAGAGATGTGAGGAAATGTTTAAATAAAATAAATCCCACCAATAGTCATAGATCCGTCATTTAGGGAAACCCTACCAATGGGACTTGTCACTCATCCAAGGGCCCACAATTAATCTCCCACCAATCAAATTTAAGCATTAATTAATTCAAATCCCGAGACGTAAAAATAACCCATTTCAATCCCGTGACCATAACTTCTCCTTCCGACATTCGATTTTGACGTGTAGCTTGTCTACGAATTCGTGACGTCCCGATCTATGTCACGGTCATAGGTCAAAGTCCAAAAAGAATCCCGGTTCAAAAGTTAACTTTTTCCCTGCTAGGGGCAAAATGGTCATTTTGCATTAATTAATTGAAATTACAATAAAATAATGTTCGGGTCATTACATCGGTTACTGTTCATCGTTCTCGCCCGTTATCCTGCAAAACAGGTTCGTTAACCCGCGACTCAACCCTGTTAGATTTCGTCAAATTCTGCATCAATTTCAACGATTCAAGTGTATGTTAGAATTGAATCAATCCTAATATAAGATCCATGACCTTGATTTCACGAAATCTTACCTTGAAGTGTTCAATTCCAATCCAACTTCGAAATGAGTCGCGACTTGGTTCTGGGTTCAATTCCATTCGAATTCAACTGTTGTATGCATTCTAATTAACCAAAAACTATCTGAGGATGCTTCTAAACTTGAATTCAAACTCAATTACATGTTTTCTCACCTTCAATTACTCAATTTGGAATTCTAAAATTTGAAGATATTGCCATCTCTGTTCTGGGCCAAAACCTCAACAATTCCTTCCAATGATCACTCAATCCTACTCGTCAGGGACCCAAGATCATAGTTATATGCTCAATTTTATGAATTCAAGGTCCAAAAATCAAAACTCGATTTCTCAATTACTCCATGTTTTGAATTCGAGTTTTCTGCCTTCACGTTTTTCTTTCTCCGTTGCTCTTAATTCTCATGGTTTCAGTTTCCCCAATTCTCTTACAATGATAAAATGATCAAGCAGAATTATGGGTTTTTGAGTTTTTATTCAATCTTCTTTGTTTTCCCTCTATGAAGCAGCACATACATTGTAACGACCCGTCACGAATTTCGGAATTAGATTAGTGACTAATGAAGGATTAGTGAGATTAATCGGTGATTAGTTGAGCGAAATCGGACGGACGGTGTAAAATGACCATTTTACCCCTGGTCATGGGTAAAATGTTAACTTTTGACTCGGGGAGTCAAACGTACGAGGATCGATGATCGTGACGTAGATCGGAACGTCACGAGTCTGTAGACAAGCGAGACGTCGAAATCAGACATCGAATGGAGAAGTTATGGTCACGGGATCGAAATCGGGGATTTACGTCTCGGGATCCGAATAAAATATTAATTAAAAATAATTGGGGATTAACTATCCCATTGGGGGCTTTACCCTAAAAAAGGGATCTAGATCTATTGTCCACTTAATTAATTAATTAATTAAAACTCACACACACTCTCACCCAATCCTAGCCGTCCATTTTCCTCAGCCCCCTCATCCTCTCCATCCATCCTATCTCATCTGATCAGCATCATCATAAACTCAATCCCTCTTTCTCTCGACATCTCTCAAACCCGCAAAGAACACAACCTCATACCACCTTCACCCATTACCTGCAACTGAGACCAGAGAGTAGATGAGAGACTGAGAGTGACATGAGACTGAAGGGGGCAGCAGTGACGGCGTGACCGCCGTGGACGGCGGAGGAAAACTAGAACACAGGTAACCTGTGACCCATGTTGACCCAAAATTTGGAAACCTAGTTTTTTTTTTGTTGTTTTGAGTTTCTGTTGATTCTAACACAACCTAGGGACCAAGACGACTCTATAGGGATCATTTTCAAAGGAAATGGGAAGCTGAAAGGACTGGGAACTGAGCATAAAAGTCGAGCTCACTGTTTGATCATGGGAGGTATGTTTTTTTTATTGTTTTTCCCGTGTTTTGAGGACGTCGATCGATAGGGAATATGATAATAGGAACCTATAGGAATTGAAAGAATGTAGAAAGGATAAAAAAATAGAGGAGATAAAACACTGGACCGGTCTGGTCGAAACCAGTGGACCCAATCCGGACCCGGTCTGCCGAAGGACAAGGATGAACAGTGTTGTGGCGTGTGGCTTTCACGCGCAGCCCCTTTGGGCGGCGCATGAGGGCGCGTGGGCTATCCTTTGGGGAAGTTTCCAACATGTAATTTTATCTATTCGATGTAAGGAACATTTTGAGACTAGTTTCGTGTCGATCAGACATCATTTCGATATAGTTCGAGATGACCGAAGGTTTAAGATCGAGTTTAAAAATAGTTAAAAATTCGGGAAAATTACGGGGCTTCAATGAGAGGTTAATAAGGTAGTTAGTAACCCTCTAGTATGACTTGGACAGGTTTGGGAGTCCCGGTGACGGTGATTAGCCCGGGAAGGCTTATGGCATCCGTATCGAAGCGGCAGCGTATGACGGTCTGTGAGTGGATAATGTTTTCTATACTGTGATGCATGCATAACTGTTTTATATTTTTTATATATGTGATTTCTATTATGATGATTGTGGTATTGGTGATTTACATGGTTGCACGTATTTCGAGGTAATCCCGTATTTGCACGTATTTCGAGGTTTATGGTTTTACTGTAGTTTTACATGTTTGTGGTTTCATTGGTAGTTTGATGAACTGGTTTTGGTTTTGGAAAGATGAACTCAGACATGAGATCCATTTGAATTATGTGATCGGGCCGGGGGCCCAGTTGGTTTACGAAATCAGGCTCAGACCCATTTGAGTTATGTGATCGGGCTGGAGGCCCAGTTGGTTTATTAAATCGAGCATGAGGCCCAGTTGGGTTTTGTAAATGTGATTCCAGGTCTGGGACCCTATGTTTCATAAACGTGATTTCGGGTCGGGGATCCTAAATGGATTTGTGATGTTTTATGGAAATTTCTGGCAGGGCTCTTTGAGATGTTTTGAAATGGTTTTATAAAACTGTTTTCCATATACCATCTTGATACGAGGATATGTGATGGTCTCCTCTAGGTGTCTGGGACACTGGGGAAGTCATGGTGCATTGCCTGCAAGGGGTCATTGTACGGAGCTACCGGACCATATAGTGACTCAGGAGCAGGATTGATATGATTAGACGTCTGGGACATCATACATCTAGGATGTCAGAGATATTGACCTGGAGAGACCCCGGGTAGCATGCGTTGCTTTTACCCTGAGATATGACGTATGAGACGTCAAGCGTTTGGGACGCTAGGCATCTGGGATGCCAAGGTTGGTTATGTGGTAAATATGGATTTGTGGATTTGTGGTTATGGATGCCAAGGATGGTTTCGGTATTTGTGGATTTGTGGTTATGGATTTGGGCAGTGGTCCACTTGGTTCTGGATTTACGGATTTTGGTATTCTACAGTTTTGGGCTAAGTTCCCACACTTGGTTTTGAGTTACGGTTTTTGGGCTAAGGCCCTAATGGTTCATTTGAGTAAATGTTTTGATTACTAATTTTTTATGCATGCATACTTTTTAGTGAAGGGCATAAATATCTTTATGAAATGTGTTTTTACGAACTTATTGATTTTTCATCCACTCATAGTTCTTAATGTTTTTAATGCCCTTCAGGTTGATCACGGATGCGAGCTGTAACAGAGACCGAGACCGAGACATCGCACTCCTCCACCGATCCTGGTGAGCTCTGGGAGCCCCGTATGGGCTAAGGTATGAATTATCCCTTGTTTGACACTTTGTGTCAGACGGGAGCATGACACATCACGCGTTAACCCCCGGGGGGTGGGGCATTGAGATGGGTCGTGTCATACATAACTCACACAGTCTTCCAGGTGTTGTTAGAAATCTACATCCCATGGGGAAAACTGTCACCAATTTATGAAAATCATGACTCACCAAAATCCAACAAAATACCATTTTTTCCTTCTTTGCATAATTACCAAAATGGCCCTAGCCTTCTTAGACCCGTAACTTCCATATCCGGACTCTGATTTCGGCATGCCACCTGTCTACAGACTCAGTCTCTTGAGATTTACTCAACATCCTCGTAAGATGTGAAAAAAGTATTCAAAATGAAAAGTCAACTTTTGACCACCAGAAACCAAGGGTAAAAACGTAATTTTACATTCCAACTTTCAATTTTACATTCCTCGAATTTCTGAGGCGTCACATTTTAGACTCAATTAAGGTTGGGATCATGTTCAAAGGAGTCCCACGATCACATTGAGCTAAAACTTGAGCGTGGAACAGGTTGGAGGTGGACTATGTGAAAGAGAACAAAACTTGGTCGAATCTTTGAAGCCTCATATCTTGGAATCCATGTATTATTTCTGAATTTTGAGTGTAGTTTTGGATTCTTGGGCTTGAGGATGAATGTGACTATTATAACGTCCAATTTGGTTGAGAAATGAAGAAGTTAGGAAGGTTTGAAGTTTAAGCTTCAATGGAGGTTTTCTGGCCAATCGACGACGGCGGCCACGGCAGCAGCCACAATGGCGCATCCATCTTCTCCGGTGACCTAATGATGTCACCAAGTGATGTCTTGATGACATCAACTAACACATGGTAGGTGCCACATGGCAGGGGTGCTACGTGACAAGGCATGGTTGGTTCCACGTGGTAGCGGCAACGTGTGGGCATTGACCAAAACTTTTATCAACGCGTGGTGGCACGTGGCAATGAATTTTGAGGTGGGACTGGTCTTGTTCGAAAAGGTTCGACGTTCTAAATCCAATGGTGGTAGTTTCAGGTCGATCATAGGTAGTTTGGTGGTAGTTTTGAGGGGTTTTCTCTTCTGGAAGCGTGTTCAGGACGTGTTTTCGATTTCAGGGTTGTTAGGGGTTTCACTTATGAACTTTTATAGATGGTTGGTGACCCTCATGTTTGAATTTGACAGGCCCGGACGTCCCGAAGACTTCAAATTAGCTTACAGATCGGGTTTTGGGCGATCGACGATACTATGAGTGGACATTTCCTTTCATAACTGTGATGCATGCATATTTAAATATTTATATGGTTTATGACATAGTTTGGATGGTTATGATTTGGTTATGTGATGCTTTGTGATTTCTAGATAAATGCTGGGTTTTTTTGTATATGTATGGATATTCAGTTATGGTTTCTGGACATAGGTTTTGTTGGTAGTTTTGGAAATTGGATTTTGGGCTGGTGCCTGGGTCAAAAGGTATTTTGGTTTAGTTATGGTTATGTTTTCTAGTTGGATCAACCTCAGACGATTGGATCACTATTCTGGAGTTGGACTCCGATGATCCCACGAACGAACTCGAACGTGGACAGAGTTGGACTCAACATGTGCCAATGGAGTTGGACTCTATAGGATCCGTGGTTGTCTACCAGTAGCACATATGAGATACTAATTGGACTAGTGGGCTGGTTGGACTAGAGGGACGAGGTTTGACTTTTATTGACTTGTGGTGTGTCTAATGTTTTCAAAAGGATTTACAACCAGAGTTGTCAAGGAAATGTGGGCCAGAGGCATTTATGTGTTTTATATGTTTATGCATGCTTGTTTTTATAAAATGGAGGGTTTAAAGGATGATTTTGAAAAATGGTTTCAAAGGATTTATTTTTGTCCATTCATAGTTTTTATTGGTTTTGGCACCATCCAGGTTGATCTCGGGACGTGGGTTGTACTAAGATTGAGGCATTTTTGTGGGCTTTACAGACTACAATGATTTTCTTAGGCTCTCCAAACCATCCAGGTAATACATCCATTACCTAGCGATTTGATAAGGTCGATTGTGATCAGCTTATTTAGGTGCCAAAGCAGACACTGACTCTGCTCCAAGTTGGATAACTGTTGGCGAATCTCTTCGCACTCCCTTGCTTCCTTCTCTGAGGTTAAAGATGAGTTGACCACGTGTATATAATAGATTAGGATATATTAGATTAGTTTATGATAGTTAATCATGTAGGACATTAGAAACAATCAATTACCCCCTAATTAAATAATCAAACGATAATCATGCTTAGGTATCCTCAATTCCCAATTAAGAACGATCCCTATTTACCAATGCTACATCTACACAAAAAGGGTTTTAATTTGCATATGTTTTCATTAAGTGTTGAGTGTGACTTTGTGTTTACTTTAATGCTTAGTTATTGATGTGATGATTCTTGAGACTGACACGACTCAGACGTCGAGCTGAGCTCCTTTCCTGAGTGGGGTCCCCATTCGGACATCGAGCTGAGCTTATGTAACGACCCGTCTCGAATTTCCGGGATTAGATTAGTGACTAATCTTGATTAGTGAGGTTGAACGGTGGTTAGTAGGGCAAAATCGGACAAATGTGCAAAATGACCGTTTTGCCGCTGGTCGTGGGCAAAATGTTGACTTTTTGATCGGGCGGTCAAACGGACTTTGACCGATGACCGTGACGTAGTTCGGGACGTCATGAGTTCATATACAGGTGGCACGTTCGATTCCGACATTCGTAGAGAAAGTTTTGATGTTCGGAAGTTGAGGGGTATTTTGGTAATTTGGCATACTAGGGGCCAACTGTTGACTTTTTGACCGGGAGGTCCGATGGACGAGGGCCAAGGACCGTTACGTAGGTATCGTCGATACGAATCCAATGACAGGCGGCATGCCGAAATCGGAGATTTGACGACGAAGTTATGGTCAAGGAAATGAACTAACGAACCGAGGCCCCGATTAAAATAATAATATAATAATGAACAGTACCCGGTGACTGAACACACCTGGATGAGTGACAAGTGTCACTCATCCCTTAAATTGGGGCTTAAGACCAGAATCCATGTTTTTGGGGGAGACCTAATTATTATGTTTATTAATTAATTATTCTTTTAATTTCCATTAATTCCTCTTTGTCTTCAAACCGTGCACAAATTTGGGGAATCAGATTGGGGAGATTTGGCTGTCTTCTCTAACTGGTTTTGAAGGGAAAATCGTGTGCTTGATGAGGCTAACACAGCTGAGTAAACACGAGGGACATAGAGGGGCTGGAGAGTGAGAATTTAATTTGTGGATTTTGGGAGGGAAAATTCGAAATGAAGAATTAGGCCGTGAGGATCGCAATTGAGCTCACATTCAGCTTCCTGGGATCACAACGATCAGAATCGTCGAAAGAACGAAGGAAATTGGCAACGTTTTGGCTCTGAACCCACTTGGTGACAGAGGAGGAATTTCGGGGTTGAGTCGTGATAGTGGAGTGTTCGAACGGTGTAATTGATGTGGGGATTGTGTTCCTGAGGATCCCACGATGCTTCTGGGAGGATCAATTGAAGGAAACCGGCTGAGATCGATGAAGCTCCATGGCTGCACAGTGGACGATGTTCGAGCTTGAGTCGCGACCATTTAGTGATCCAACGACGAAATTGATGTGGGGGAATTGTTCCTCATGGTCTACTGATGCTTCTAGTTGATTCAATTTAAGGAAATCAATTGGAATTGAAGGAATTCCATGAATGAACAGTAACCAGAGTGTTCTTGGTGTTCATCATCGAATCGTGGAATTGAAGGTAAGGATTTGTGTAATTGAGTTTACAGACTTGTAATTGAACTAAGAACGAAACTAACTGAATGATCAATTGAAGGAATTAGGATCGAATTGATGGACATTGAACCGGGTCGTGTCGCGGACAATTTGGACCCGTTTACCAGAGATACGGGTTAGGCTGGTGACACTGTTCACGGCGCGTGGATTTCACGCGCAGCCACTCACGGTGGCGCGTGACGGCGCGTGGGCACGAATCTCGAGGTGAGGTCAACATGACTTTTAATCTATTCGATGTAACGGACATTTTGGGATTGGTTTCGTGTCGATCGGACACCGTCTCGATATTGTTCGGGATGTCCGAAGGTTTTAAATTAAGTTTAAAAATAAGTAAAAATTCGGGAAAATTACGGGACTTTGATAGGATGTTAATGTTGAGGTTAGTGACCCTCTAATGTGATTTGGACAGGATTGGGAGTCCCGGTGATAGTGGTGTGGCCCGGGAGGGCCGGTGGCACGCGTATCGAGGCATACCGTTAAAACGGTATGTGAGTGGACTTTGGTTTTATAAATCCTATGCATGCTTAAATGTGTTATATGGTTTATATACATGATTTCTATGATGGTATTTGTGAGTATTGATTTCGGGTATGTTGCACGTATTTCGAGGTGTTTTCCGTATTTCACGTATATCGGGATTAACGGTTTATTTGTGGTTTTGCGTGCTTGTGGTTAAATAAATAATATGATAAAATGGTTTTTATATTGGAAAGATGAATTCGGGCTTGAGGCCCACTTGTTTTGGAAATCTCGGACTTGGAGTCCATTTGAGTACGTAGTCGGGCTGCGGGCCCAGTTGGTTTATAAATCGGGTCGTGGGCCCAGTGGTTCATAAAGTCGGGCATGAGGCCCAGTTGGATTAAAATTGTGATTTCGGGTCAGGGGCCCTATATTTAATAAATGTGGTTTCGGGTCAGGGACCCTAAATGGAAATGTGTTGTTTTATGGAAAATTCGGGCAGGGCCCATTGTGATGTTGTGAAATGAATTAATAAAAACTGTTTTCCATATACCATCTTGATACAAGGATATATGATGGTCTCCTCCAGATGTCTAGGATACTAGGGAAGTCACGGTGCATTGCCTGCGAAGGGTCACCATACGGAGCAGCCGGACCGTATGATGACTCAGGAGCAAGATTGCTATGATTGACGTCAGGGACGTCAGACATCAGGGATGTCAGATACATGGACCCGGAGAGACCCCGGGCAGCACGCGTAGCTTATTATACCGTGAGACATGACGTCTGGGACGTCTAGCGTCTGGGACGTCTAGCGTCTGGAACGCTGAGCATCTGAGATGGTGGAGATGGTAATGGTAAAATACGAATTAATGAAATGGCTTTCCGGGTGGATTTATGATTGTGTGATTTTAATGAATTGATGTTCATTTATGGTCGTGGGTGGTGACCCACATGGTTGTTTATGTATAGTTGCGGTATTCCACAGTTTTGGGCTGAGTTCCCACACTTGGTTTTTGGTTAACGGTTTTTGGGCTAAGGCCCTAATGGCTCGGTTGAGCAAACGTTTTGGTCACTGGTTTTCGTGGCATGCATACGTTTTTATTGGAGGGCATAAATGTCTTATAAATGTATTTGATGACTTATTGGTTTTTGTCCACTCACAGCTTTTGGTTTTAATGCCCTTCAGGTTGATTACGGATGCGATTGCAGCAGAGACTGGGACATTGCACACCTCCTCCATCGGTCCTTGCGCACTCTGGATGGCCCGTTTGGGCAGTAGCTCTTGGTTATCCCTTGTCTGACACCCCTTGTTGGACGGGAGCAGGGCACATTTCACGGTAATCCCGGGGGGATTGGGATGGGTCCTGTCAGCTTATTTCCTGAGTGGTGTACCTACCAGTAGTGCTATGGTTTGATGATTGATCTTGTGTATTGAAGGTGGGTTGATTGTGTGTGATTTTTGTTAATGTGGTATGTTATGATGACTTGTGTGATGCTTATATTGGATTATGGGTACTTTTGATAGTTAAACGTTGCTTTTGACATGGAAATTCTTTTCACGTATTTTGAGAACACGAGTTGCGTTTTGTTTGAACTGAATTGAAATGATTTTTTGTATGCATGCATGGTTTTGGAAAACGGAGGGTAAATACTGGATTGTTTTCAAATTCTGTTTAATGTATTTATTTTTTTCCACTCACACGTTTTTTTTGATTTTGTAACCCTCTAGGGCTGTTGTAGGGGAATCGAGACTCAAGAGGCAGAGGCATGAGCTAAAGAGATTTACGTGTATCCTTTATCTAACAAGGTTTCGTGGGTAAATTTTGTATTTTTTATTCTTGTCAGACGGGAGCAGGTCTCAGATATGTTTTTGAGGTGGTTTTAGGGTCGAGTCCTATCAGGCAATATGGTGCTCCTCTCTCTCAGGCCTTCATTTCCTCTCCCTCTCTTTCTTTATTGGCCTTTCCTCCCTCATCTCTATGATTTCACTCTATCGGCCACTTCCTTCCGTGGCTTCAGCCATGTTCCACCGAAAACACACAATACCAGCACACATACCAATTTGTAGAATGGTAAGTCGGTGGAAGGAGAGAATATCAGACACTTATCATCATCCAATAATATCTCATTGGAAAAATGACCAATTTCACCCTAATACCAAATTTATCAAAATGCCATTGATTGTTATAGACTTGTAACAACCCCATTTGACCTCTGATTCCAGTGTACCGTCTGTCTACGAATTCAGGAGTCCAATACTTTTGTAGCGGTCTTCACAGAATGTCCAACGGATACCCGAGTCAAAAAGTCAACGTTTAACCATTCCAAGGGAAAATTCGTCATTTCCAAAAAAGTTTCTAAATTTTGTTTTCCTCGAATATCCGAGTCGTTATAGAGTCAATATTTGTGTTGTGTTCAATTCAAGGGCACAATTCTCAAGAGTGTCCCATCGTTGAAGATGTCAACTTTTTTAGAGGATACAATGCTTCTAGACCCCAAAATGGTCCTTATTCCAATTCCTACAACCCAGGGTGGAAAAACCATCCTAATTTTAGGTGGAGCAATAATCAGAACGCTGCCAGTCCTATGTCTCCACTAGGATTTCAGCATCAGCAGCCCGCAGCTCCTCTTATGCACTGTCAAGGATAATCTACAGGCCAAGGGTCTAGCATATCAACCGATAGACACCGCATAACCTCAAAGAATCTTTCTATATAAGTAATACATTCCTTTGCCTGTTTTGGGCTCCCATTGCTGGTAAAAATAGTAGCTCCTAACCGTTGGGCTCTTCTTGCTGGTAAAAATAGTAGCTTCTATACAAGTAATACATTCCTCTACCATCAACAGCCCTTTCTAACCCTCTCCGTCTCATCTTCAGGATGTGTACGGAGATCTAGTCTCGAAGGCAGAATCGTCACTTTAGAAACACACCTTAGTTCACACCTTGCCCCCCGCAAGTGCAGTCAATAGACAGTAAACTTACGCTCTGATACCAAGTTGACAATACCCTTCCCAAAACCACCTCGACAACATGAAGGAACATGCTACCATCTGATAGTCAATGCTAAAAATCGAAACCAACCTCAAAGTATCACACAATATCATTAAAACTAACCAAATGTCAGACCATAGATACTTTACATAACCGTTTATGTTATAATGCACAGAGCATAAGTATTAAAACACAACTTAAAGCACAGAAGTCTACCCTAAAATGTCCACAAGTGCACAGTAGTTAATTTATGCCTCCTGCTCCAAGTAGATCCCCATCTATGTATCACGACATGGAGGGCAAGTAGAATTAATAAAACATGTGAGTGGGCAAAAAGAACCCTTTAAAACATAGTTGAAAAACCTAAATATTTTATCCTCAGTTTTCCAAAACTATGCACCTATAGATAAAATCATCAAATCTCGTTAAAACGGATACTAAAGAAGAAATCTCAAAATACGTGTAAATAAGTAAACTAATAGGTTTGAAGGATCCACATCCCTGGAAGAAGATATTTGACACAATCAAACCCTTTAGATATCTAAATATCAACTGATTCATCTCACGGGATAATTCCATATTATGGGTTTTTCTTAGAAGAGACGGTATTGGGAGATGCTCCAACATTTGAATCCACTTCCGAGAATAATCATGCATGCTTATGTGAGATATGGAATCAGTATGATATTATCATCGATAATTTACATGTATTCACGGTAGCTACCAAAATAATAACTAGTGATGAAATCGAACCTCACTTCGTTGATCAATGAATTCCAACGTAGGGAGGGCTGGTCAAAATGGAAAGAAGCAATCCAAGTTGAATTAGATTCTTAGACAAAAAAGGAAGGTGTGTAGACCTGTAGTTCCCATGTAACAACCCGTCCGAGAGCCAGGATTAAGATAGTGATTAAGGTGTGATTAGTGAGGTTAATCCGTGGTTAGTTGGTCCCGATAGGTCCGTAAGTTTAGAATGACGATGTTGCCCCTAGTTTGGACAAAATAGTTGACTCTTAGTTCGGGTGGTCAATTGGGGGTTGACCAGTGACCAGGACGTAGTTTAGGACGTCACGAATCCATAGGCAGGTGGCACGCCTGATTCCGACATCCGAGGAGGAAATTGTGATGTTCAGAAGGTTGAGGGCATGACCGTAATTTGAGTAAATTAGGGGGAATAGTTGACTTTTTGAATAATCGAGTTTTGGTAGGTTGACCTAGGATGGTTAGATAGCTCTTGTCGTCCTGAGTTCGATGACAGGCGGCACGTACTCATCGGACTTACGAGGCGAGAGTTACGGGTCTAGGAAGTTTTGGTAAAACCGTAAAATGAGTAAAACAGGAGGGTATTTTGGTCTTTTTGGTTTCTAGGGATTTGTACACAGAGGAAAGGAATGGACGGCTGGGATTGGGCCATGTGGAAGTGTGTGGAGTGGATTGTGACAGGTGGCTTGTGTGTAGAGGATTCTGGTGGAATCTTGTGCATTCACGGCACAATTAATTGGGGTGCACCCGTGCTGTGCACTCTTGTTCTTCGACACACAGAGAGAAACAGAGGGAGGAAATTGAGAGAAATTGAGGATTGATCGTGGTAATTGACGAGTTCTGGTGAGTGAGGGAGGAACGGGAGACTGAAAGGGAGCTGGTGAGGCTGTTGAGAGGCACGGTGGTCGTGTGTATGAGGGGGATGAGTTACGGGAATCTGGGAGGAAACAGAGAAGGTTGACGGCTTGTGGGGGGTGCTGTGGTCGTGTGCGGGTGTGTGCGACCTCAAAAGGAAGCTGAGGCGGCTCTGTGGACTCCACGGAACACGGCGGCGAGTACGGTTGTGGACGGTTGCAGGTAAGTCCAATTCTTCGTGTTTGTGCCCTGTTTTCCCGTCGAGTTTTGAACTGCGAGTTGTGAGTCTAAGGGTGGAATCGAAGGTCATGGGCAGGTCTAGGGGACTCAGTGGAGGTCTGGGAGTCTAGTGGTTGTGTAGCCGTGACGGGGGGAGCACGGCGGAGGATGGCATGACGGAGGTGCTCTATGTCCTCTGTTTTGGCCGTGGGTTTTAAACGGCGAGTCGTCGAGTTTAGGGCTGAGTCGACAGTCCAGGAGGGTTGGTTGAGGTTTGGTAGAGTCCTAGGAAGAGGTTGGTGTAGCCACCGTGAAGGGGGAAGTCGTGGGTGGCCGGGAAGGAAAACAGGGGTTTGATGGCCGTCTGGTTCGAGCTTGAATCGGCGATGACGGGACTGTGTCGAGGTTAGAGGAGTTGAGGGATGGATTCGTGGTGTCTGGACGAAGCTGTAGGAGAAGAGAGGGAGTGAATTGGTGGCCGGACGGCAGAGAATGCCTCTCGCCGGTCCAGTTGCAGCGGCCGGTTCAGCACAGTGCACTCGAGGTTGGGGGTGACACTGTAGCTGGCGCGTGAGGGCCACGCGCAGCCACTTTGGGCGGCGCGTGGGGGCGCGTGCGGCGGCGTATGGAGAAGCGATCAACATGGATTTTGGTCTAGGAGTTGTGGTGAGTTCAATAGAGTTGGTTTCGGGTCAATCGGAAATCGTTTGAGTGTAGTTCCGCGAGGGCGAAGGTTTAGGGTCCCGGGTTCTAGGCTTTCGGTTCGGGGAATTTTGAGGGAATTTAGGTGAACTTTCGTGAACGTGTTAGTAACGTACTTTGGTGATTGTGAACAGGATCGGGATTTCCCGAGGAAGCCGAGGAACGTGCTGGACGTTCGGGACGCGAGTAGGGCTCAGTACTGTGAGTGGACCCTTTCTCTAAACTCGAGCATGCATAACTGTTTTTTTTATAATTGTTTTATGGTTTTAATTATGATTTTATGTTCCTTGTTGATTTTACATAATTGCACGGTTTTTGAGAAAGTTCGGTTTTCAGCACGTTTTAAGAGAAAAGTGTGATTTCTGATTATGATGCCATGGTTTTGGGATTTCAAACAATAAATGATTTTCAATGTTTATAAAGGGATTTCGAACTATGATTTGGTGATTAAAATTTTCGGTTTTAGAATCGGATTTCGGAAAGCAGAATTTGGTTTTAAAGTTGAAAAGTGGATTCCGGATTTGGATTCGGAATGACGGTTCTGGAAGCCGGAAGGGCTTCAGACCGGGGATTTCGGATTCGAGTTTGGATATGGATTTCCAGTGGTTTTAAAATGGTTTTGGGATTGGATTTGCTGGATCTGGTTATTGGGTTTAAAGACCCGGATATACGTGACGGGGGACCGGCCGGATTGGGTTTAAAGACCCGGATTGAGTTTAAAGACTCGAATATATTGATTTTCCCCCGTAGGCCTTGAGTTTAAAGACTCGGATATGATTAAGGCCTGGATTGAGTTTAAAGACTCGGGAGTTTAAAGACTCGGATAGGTCCAGCAGGTTTGATCAGAAAATGATGATATGATGTTATGTTTTCTGATATGGTTTTATGATTTCACATGCTGTGGTTTTTCTAACTGGTTTATAGTGTTTCTGTTTCTTATGATGCGGTTTGTGGTAAATTGATTTATAACTGTGTTCATAAATTTGGTTATGCATGTGGTTTTCAAAACGGAGGGTTAAACTCGATTTTCGTGTAAAATGGTTTTGAACTCTTGTACTGTTTGGTCCACTCACATCTTCTGTTTTAAATTGCCCTCCAAGTTGTGGAGATAGCGCGGGGTCTGGACGTCGAGGCAGTGTCCGAGGCATAGAAGTGACGTGAGAGATCCCAGAATAGATTAAAGGCTTCCGTGTGCGTGTAGTTATCGGTTTTATTTTCCTTGTATTTTCGTACTATGCTCTGTAAATGCTACCTTCGGGACATTGTGTTTAATTACTCCTGCGTTTGACTGGATTTGAGTGAGTTTTACTTGAGTTTTGTGTCGGGGAGTCAGACGGGAGCGGGATTTACCTCGGGTTTCGGGGTGAAACCGGGGTGGGTCCTGACATCCCACACCTTCCCATGTTAAACCTACATGATTTAAATGGATAGTCATAAGGAAACGTAATGAGAAAGATGAGATTGTGAAATACATAACTCATTTAATGGTGCACAAATTTCTCAACGCCCTGGAATTGATTACGAGGAGATGTATTCTCCCGTAATGAAATTCATAACGTTCCGCTACCTTATCAGTTTGGCAGTTTCCAAAAAAAATTGAATATGCAGCTTATGGACGTGGTTACTGCTTATCTCTATGGGGATCTGAATACAGAGATATATTGGAAAGTTCTTGAAGGACATAAAATATTTGATGCCAATAGTTCCATGCCACGAAATACGCTCTCTACTCGTTTGAGGGTTCACTTTACCGATTGAGATAATATAGGCGGATGTGGTATAACCATTTAAGTGAGTATTTGATCAGAATAGGATATGGGAATAATGAAGAAATCCCATGCGTTTTTATTAAGGAAACAAGTTCCAAGTTTTCTATTGATTGGTATTCTAGAAGAAACCAAAGAAACTGCTTAACACCTGAAGTTGGAATTTGAAATGAAGGATCTTGGGAGAACAAAGTTTTGTCCCGGCTTGGAGCTCGAGTACCGTGCAGATGAGATTTTAGTCTATTGATCGAATTACATCTTGGAGATATTGATACTACATACAGAAGATGTTGCGATGCTTTCATAAGAATTAAGAGAAACATTTAAGCACGCCTATGATCATCCGTAATCTAGATCCTAAAAGGGCCCGTTTCATCTAGCAGATGATAATGAAGAGATAATGAGACCAGAAGTTCCATATCTTAGTGCAATAAAGGCATTATTGTACTTGACTCTAATGCACTAGATTGGACATTTCATCCAATGTGAACTTATTCGCTACATTTAGCTCAGCGCCAACACACCGCCACTGGAATGAAATAAAAGGCATCTTTTGATACTCCAAAGTTATGTCAGATATAGACTTATTCCATCCCTATTCATCGAGGCATGAAACAAACCCCATTGGTTCTCGAAATGATGCATTTCCTTGTTGGGTATGTTGATGCAGGCTATTTATCAGACCCACATAATGCTCGTTCCCAAACTGGTTATATTTTTTCCATTAGGAACACAATAATATTTTGGAGGTCTAAGAAACAAATCATTGTTGCTATGTCTTCGAATCATACAGAGATTCTAGCTCTTCACAAAGTAGTTCGTGAATGTATATGGCTAAGAGCCACTACGAGGCATATTTGAAGTACTTGTGGACTGCATTTCACCAATAATGAACAGACGATTTATCCACATAGATAATACTAACTGCATCGAACAGATGAGAACCAATTTCATTATAAGAGTTAACAACAAGTCATCACCCAATGTAGCATTCCAAAAGCATGCTCATGGTATTGGCTTGTGTGGACTGATTGATCTACCTAGTTCTTAATATCAAGGATAGTCGATATCAAGGGGAGCATCCCGGAGCGTACTAAGTATCCTGAAGTATACTAAGTTTCCCGAAGCATACCAAGTATCCTGAAATAAACCAAGTATTCGGGAGTGTACTGAGTATCACTATATTCATATAACCATCGTGTACTCTTTTATCCTACGCCCAAGGTTATTTTGTCCCATATGATTTTGTTACCTGACTAGATTTTATTATTTTAACGAGGTACACTTTTGGTATGATCAGCCCATTAATAATGCATCCTGAGGATGGCATGATTCAACTCATGTGCATTTGCTCATCTTTTCCCATCGACAGTAGGTTTTTCCCATTGGATTTGGGCAAAATTTTGGTATAGCAACTCTAATGCATTTTATCTCAAAGACGTACTATCTACCCATGATCTAAGAGAGACGACTTCAACTGCCTTCAGAGATTGCGATGCGACCACTATCCACGCGCGTTGCAATTTTTTTCCATCGACCACAGTTATTTTTGTCCCATAGGATTTTTGTCACGTGACAAGGTTTTAACGATGCAAAACATGGGTGTGCAGGCAATTAGCACTGTTACGTCAAATATCCAAGGAGAAATGCTGTAAATATGTCAAAGTAAGTGGCTATTCATATAAGGTTACGAAAGGTAGTTTAGTCATTAATAAAAAGGTAGATAGGCCATCTTGTACATAGTATAAAATCTTAATCATATCTCTATAGAATGGTTAGTTAACAGGTTAATATGAGATACGTTTTGATCGTGTTCACAACAAACTTAAAAATCCCCCTAAATTTTATTCAAGACTATATAGTCCTAGCAACTAAAAAGATTAATTTTCACAAATAATTATTGTTATCACAAGCAATTAAGACGACAAATATTAAATAAAGACTACAGAGTCTAATACTTTGGTAACCCTTGATGCTCTTCTACCTGCTTGTGTTTTCCAAATAAATATTCTAGGACTTACTCGCTCTTCTGTAACTTGAACTCGAATTCCTTCTACAAAATCTGAAGGCATGTCATAGAATGCTAGACATTTAAGATTCTTAAGATCTTGGACGCCGGAGGGCACTTGTTGTAGTTGTGGACTAGGTCCAATCTCTATGTATTCAACAAAAGGCAATGCTCCATTGTATATTTTCACCATCCTTAATGCATTCAGGTTTCGGAGAAAAAGCTCCTTTAGTTTTGGAAATCCTCCTTCAAAATGCAGTTCCTCGCCACTAAACGCCTCATGGATATTAAATCTCAGTAAATTTGGTAGACGTTGAAGAACTTTTAAGGTATGTTGTTGATCTCCTGCTAATCCTGACCAAGATAATGACAATCGAGCTAAAAATCTAAGTCCTCCAATCCAATCAGGTAACTTCTCTAGACGCCCTTTCAGAATTAGAGTATGAAGAAATTGGGGCGGGTATGCGATACTTTGCAAATCAATAAATTCATCATCATTTTTGGCATATATATCCAATGATTTCAAGTAAGGCATCTTCTCAATCGAGGCACAAAGATCTTTACCTTGTTTGTGGGTCAGTTTTTGAAGGCCTAACTTTCTTAACTGCTTGAAGTTCTTCACATCTTTAACTAGACTATCTGTTGCCTCCACACAATATAGCTTTTGCAGCTTTCCCCAACACTTGATCCCATCTTGAACCACTAGAGCTCGTTGTTGTGTCAAACTGAATGGTTCGTTGTTGTCGCGATTGTATGCTAACAGATTTCTAAGCTTTGGAAGCTTATTGATTTCAATTGGTATTACAAGCACTAGAGATTGTTTCAAATCGAGAGTCTCTAGGTTCACGAGTTTCCCAATGGATTTAGGAACAATCTTCACTCTTGTATTTCTCAAGCTCAAATACTTCAAGTGATATATGTATCCAACCTCCTCAGTAAGATTCTCAAGCAAACTATCTTCAAAGTCCAAGACTCTCAACAGCTTGAAACTCTTGAACAAGTTGCTACTCGTAAAAGGTTTCTGGATCTCGTCTATGCTGTTGAAAAGAAGCAGGGTATGCGCATTGGAGTTCTCAATGTTGTCTAAAACATCACGCACATTGCTATAAACAGATACATGTCTGACATTCCCATTGATGAGTGTTCCTGAATCTTGTTCCAAAAACTGAGAAAAGCTCATATCCTTAGTCTTTAAAAGAATGACGGCTTCCCGCATTACATCATGGACTTGACAATTTCTCCGTACCCCTCTACCATCAACAAATGACACTTGAACTAGGTTTCTTTGGGTAAGTTCAGTCAAGTACTCTTCCCCAACCTCTTCCAATGTTTTTCCTCTCTGTTTTTTTATAAACCCTAGAGCAATCCATTGGCGAATGACTCTAGAACATCTGATATGCCTGTAATTTTCTGGATATGTCCCCAAGTATAAGAAACAAGGTTTGAGTTGGTATGGTAAATCATGATAGCTAAAAGATAGAATCTTTGTCACACCTGCCAAATGAGGATTAAATTCCAGCTCGGAACCAAGACTGTCATGCAATTTTCTCCATTGAGCAACATCCCCATCTCTGGTTGCTAGAAGTCCACTTATGGCTATAATTGCGAAGGGTAATCCTCCCAATCTACGGACTATTCCTCTTGCAAATTGCTCTAACTCTAATGGACAAAATCCGTTAGATTTTCGGAATGTCTTCCTGCAAAAGAGTTGCCATGCCTCGTCAGGGGGCAATGGTTGAAGCTGGTACAGTCGATCAGTAGGAGTTTCTTGGCAAGATGAAGCAACCTCAACGCTGCGCGTGGTGATGATTATGCTGCTCCCATTTTTGTTATCAGGCAAAGCATGCCGAACAAATTTCCACAACTCGATGCTCCAAACATCATCAAAGACAATTGCATACCTCTTTTTCGAAAGATATTCCCTCAAAGTCTCAACCAAAGATGTCCCATCCATACTTTCAATATCCTCTGGAACAGACTCCTTCCTTGTCTTGTGGAAATCAATAATAACTCTTCTCAGTATGTCTTCAATCTTGTATGACTGTGACACTGTGATCCAAGCGCGCCAATCAAACCGCGCTGTAAAAGTTGGATTGTTATACACTTTCTTTGCAAGAGTAGTCTTTCCCAATCCGCCCATGCCGACCACTGATGTGACCGAGCGTTGAGATGCTTCCTCTCCACGTAAGGACCAATTTATCAACTCATCCGTTGGTGTCTCCATGGAAACAAGAAGGTCATCTTCTTCAGTGATATGTGACACCATTCTGGGGTCATCTTGCCCAGATGAGCGAAATGACATTCGCTCTATGTAATTGAATCCATACGCTACACTTCTTTCTTGGATTTCTCTCACACGTTGTTTGATAAGTGGAATCTCTGTGGCTATCGCATGGCGGGCTACTAGTCCTGTAAGTTTTCGAAGGAAACATTTGAATCCACGCTTGTTACGGTGGCGGGCTACGTGATGAATGTATTGATCAAGGACATCTTCAATGTGATTGGCCATCTCCCTTGTTTGTTTCACCCAGGTTTTAGCACCATCACTCGTGTTTGCTCTCTCTGCCTTTGCGTCTGCGTCCTTGAGGAAAGACGTCATGCTTTCGAGTAGACCTTTGATGCTTGTCACATCATCATGAACATTTCCCAACAAGTTCACTTCTTCGGCTAAGAATTGAGCCAACTTGTCAATAACAGAGTTTACTGCAGTCTCTGCCATTGTTTTTGTTCTCTTCTGTTAGTCTCTGATGGAAAAAGTTAAGAATATATATTAGAGTTAGAGGACTCAATTTGACTTCAATAAGAGTTAAGATTATTAGCACACTACATTTTTACTTATTCGTCATGAACTTTTGATCATCAAATTATCATATATACATATGGGATTAATTAGTTTACCACCTCTGCTACAGCTAAAGCTTAATCTCAAGAAATATCTTAAACCTAGACTCCGACGAAGATTAACGAACAAGAAATCCGATGAACAACAACAACAAAATTGTTGGCGCGCAACAATTATATGAACAATCAATCAACAACAACCAAAAACATAGAAATGAGAAGATACATAGCTTTGGAAGCAACATGATGCAAAGGAGAATTTAGATGAAGCATGCAGTCGGAGAGGAAGAGAGGTACCTGGATGGTCACTGACAAGAAGAGCAGGTTCATCAACTTCAACAAATGCAGAGATGAGCTGCTTACTGGCTGACTTTATCAACTTAACTAAATTGAAATGATACATCACATCCATGTGATGTTTGCGAACAATTACAATTATTTTGTTGTTTAGTTTTTGCCTGACTAATTCCCATGGAATTATAGTTATTTATTCATCAATTTGGCATATTTAAGGGTAAAAAAGAAAAAAACAATGAAGGATTGAGTACGTCGTAGAACAAGAAATAGTCGTAGAACAAGAAATAGTCGTAGAACAAGGATCGTATTAAAATAAAAAAATTAAGGAGCTGATTTTTGTGCGTGTTGACCTCGAATAATATCTCATTTGGCACATGATCGAGTTGCGGTATTTAAATGTTAGGGGGAAACATTATTTTACCCCTCGAGATTTGGGGGTTAATATCAAAATGGATAGCTAGATTTCAATTTCATCATTTTATTTTATATGATTTTGAGATCATATCAATTTACTTCATTTACAAATTTCATTAGAAAATTATCAATTAGATTAAGGATATGTTTGGTACTTATTATAAATTTTTACTCTTTTTTTTTTGGTTTAAGTGACTAATTATTTTGATTTAAGTATTTTTTTTTTCAAATTAGTGCATTTAACAAACTATAAGAGCATTACATTCACATTTAAATTTAGATTAAGTTTAATTAATTATGCTTTGTTCTTCACTTCTTATAAACCCATGTAAAATCAACTTCTCAAAGAATGACATTTCATTTACATTCTCACAAGAAAAATAAGATGTCAAGAAACTAGAGCCACAAGTAACTGATCCCGAATGGGTGTTATAGAAAGATGATGTTGTTTACGGTTTGGACTTGATTACTGGTTAAATTAAGGGCATGTTTATTTATGGGTAATGAGAAACAAATCAAAAACAATGATTACCATTATGCAGTACGTACAAAATTAATTAATTTTTTTAAAGAGTGGATCTCATATGAAATTCTTAATGGTATTACTCCAAAATGGGTAATAGGATTAGCTAGGGGAGGTCTTAATGATTTCCATTACCTATTTTAATTTTTTATGTACCAAAATTACCTTACAAATTTTACAATAATTACAAAATTCAGTCATATATATATATAATGATGCCTTATTATAACTCAAATGCTATCATACAATTTAGGGAGTGGTGATATATTAATTTTTAATGAAATGAATCTTTCAAAACATAAAGAAGAACACTTTGTTTATTTTTTAATAAATCAAAATTTTTCAATAAATATGTTTTGAAAGGGTGATGAGAAGAAAACGAGATGTTGAAAAATAAGGGGGCATTTTAGTACTCAATTCATTTTTATTCCGATTCATAATGATTAATAAATAATAACAATGAAAATCATTATCATTAATGTTCTGATTATATATAGTTAGCAAACGCCACAATGTGAATAATTATCCATTTTTCTGATTACTTATTTCTTTGATTGCCTAGTTCTTTCAGTACCCAATATTCTCATTCCTTGAAAGTAAACATGTCCCAAATTCAGTGACTAAAAATGACGAAATCAATTAAAGTGGAAAATGACTTAAATAGCTTAAGGACTGGAAACATAATGACAGGACCTATCCCTAAAATACTTGATAAACATACCAGGCTCTGCTCTCGTCTGACAAGTTGCCCCCCAACACTTGTCAAACAAGGGATACTCGTACTACTCATCAGTTCATGGCTCTAGGGGTGTTAATTGGTTTAAAAAAATAGACTGGAAAATATCACCAAGCCGAAACTGGACCGAAAAATACCAAACCGAAGAAAACCTGAAATTGAATATTGAAAATTGAACTAAACCGGATCAGAACCGGTTCGATTTTGGGTTTTAGTAAATAATAACCGGCTTGAACCAGTTATGTTACTCAGTCTCAAAACGGCGTTGTTTTGCATCTATTCTTTTAACCTTAATCCCCTTCCCTCGACCCCTTCAGTTCACTCAACCTCTTTTGACTCTCTTGACTCTCTCGAACTCTCACCACGACGCCGCACCACAATCCGCACCAACAACTAGCCTAGCTTCCGTCTCTCATCTCTCTTAATCTCTCAGTCTCACGGCCTCAAAGCTTCACTGCACCACGGCCTCCAAACCAAAACCCACTCCACCCTCTCATCGATCTCTCTATCATGTGTCCTCCCTCGTTCATTTCATCAATGATCGATCTCATGTGCTCCATCTCCCTTGGCCTTTCCATCTCAGTCGAACTCAAAACCATCTCCGAACCTCTCATTGCTCACCTCGGGAACCCTCACTAGATGGGCTTACGGCCTCCCACGCCTCGATCTCTCCCTCTCCCTCAATCTCTCCCCCATTTTCCCTCGATCTCCCTCGATCTCTCTCCCCATCCCCCTCAATATTTCTCCCACTTCCCCTCGATCTCTCCGTCTAAGTCGAAAATCAGGTAAAAATCGAATTGAATAGACTTAACTAATTTTCGGTTCAAACAATTTTTGGGGGTGATAACCGAACCAAACTGGAATCGATTCCCCACCCTATTTAATTTCGATTTTGAAAAAAAAAATTGAACGGAAAAATTGATTAACACCCCTACATGCCTCTTCCTCTAGAACAGCCTCAATTTCCATGCAACGATCCTGAAAGGTTACCAAAACCATGAAAACGTATAAGTGGGAAAAAAAATTTATGCTCCAGATTATAAAACTATAGAAAACGTATAAGTGGGAAAAAAAATTTATGCTCCAGATTATAAAACTATGTATGCATAAGGTAAACCATTAAAACTCGATAAAATGGATAATAAACAAGTAATCTCGAAGTACGTTCAAATTATAGGAAAAACTGGCAATATCGGAAAGTAATTCAACATAAAACCATATCAAAATACCATAACCATAGTCGCACACACGAAACTACACACAAATAACCCATCCTCAAAGCTCAATAGCAATCATCATATCAACTACACTACTAGTAGGCAAGTCGCTTGGGAAACAGAGCCCAGCTTGACGTCCGAGTGTGGACCGACTCAGGAAACAAAGTCTAGCTCGACGTCTAAGTCACAACCCAACCATAGTACCAGTATCAGAAAAACAGAGCCCGGCTCGACGTCTGAGACTAACCAATAGCCAGTAACTGAAGAGGGTTGTTCACAAGCAAACATATCGTCCATATCAAAAATATCAAGAAATCACAAATTTATGACATGTATTGATTTCGTAACCCAAATACATGTTTCGAAATCCAGGCCTAAGGCCAAAACACAATATAAGTAAAACGGCGTAAAACGTGCAGCATAATAATTTCCGTAAAACCACCAAAAATCATATAAAATCATAATCAACTCATCTTCACGCAAATCATATAATAAAACATTTAAAACATGTGAATATGCATGCATAATAATTTAGGGAAAATAAAGGTTCACTCATACAGTCCACGTAATCCAGATCCGACTTGCACACTTTTCCGTAATTTCTAAAACCTTGGAAGCTTGTCATAAACAACTTCTAAGGGTTACTAACCTTCCCAAATCAAGTATATGTTAATTCCTCAATTTTTCGGGATTTTAAACATATTAAAAATAATCCATAAACTTTCGGACAGTCAAAACGGTCACGAGACGATGCTCGTTTGTCCCAAAAACTATACCATTAGATTCGTATATCAAATACTTCAAATTCCATGTTGACCGCACTTTGAGACGATGTGGAATGTGCCCCCATGCACCACTCTTTCTCTCTACATGTGGGCTTCACACGCGACTGCAGTGCAGTTGCAACACCACTCGCCTTCAACCTTTCGCGGGTTTGCAATTCGAGTCGCTTGACCCGGTGACCATGACCCAGTACTAAGATGTTCATCTTTCACTCTTTTTCTTCCTTTTTTTCCCATACCCTTCTAATCTACGTTAAGAGTAGGCCTATGATCTTAGAACAAGGTAAATAAAACTGAAAGACAAGAACCCATACATTCTTGTTTCGGCAAAAACTCAGCCTTCGTCCTAGACTATTTTCCTCGTCCAAGTTTCCTGTTTCCAAGCTTAAACTGATTGTATGGCCCCCGGAAAGGTAATAGGAAACCTATTACCAGGTTCCAAGCTTTAAACGAAAAATCCAAAAATAAGAACCCAAAGATGATGGTTTTGGGTTTCAAGGTTGAGCACTTCTATGTTCCTTCCTTCGATCGTTATTTCTTCCTTTCATCATTTCTTTCTTTCTTTCTTTCCTTTCCTTTTCTTTATTTCCTCCTCCCTAGTTCTATGGTTTCATTCTTTCACGGTGGTTCTTTTTTGGTCACCACCCACTAAACACCCTAAAGTCATGCACACACACGCGCGCGCACACACACACACACACACACACACACACACACACACACACACACACACACACACAAACACACACACACACACATATATATATATATATGAGGAGTATGTCAGTGGAGAGAATGGGAGGGAAATGACTAGATCCCTCTAGACACATGTCACCATTACACCTTATCCCATTGGCCTAATTACCAAAATACCTTTCAAGCTAAATTTACCATAATGCCCTTAGTTGTTTTTTACCCGTATCAAATCTTTTCAACTTCTGATTTTTGCATTCCACTTGTCTACGGACTTAGGTTATTGCGGGTTACATAACGGTACTTGTGAATGATCCAAAAAGTATCCAGGTCAAAAAGTCAACATTTGACCTTATAGAGGTAAAATCGACATTTCCATTTAATTTTCCAAATTTTAATTTTCTCGAATTTTCAGGTCGTTACAACCTAACCCTCTTAAAAGATATTTCGCCCTCAAAATTTTGATGAGTGGGGTTTCCTTGCAATTGCAGCTAACACACCAAGTCACCAATGAGTTCCCTAGCATAGAATAAACCATAGGGAACAGTTTCAGTCTTATCTCCATACTCAACTGAACAACCGAGGTGCTTCAAAGTCATTTAATTCATCAATTTCTTTTCAAAAAAAAATTATAAAATGAAATTTCACTTGAACATTAGAATTTATGGAATCACGTGTGATCTGTCAGGACCCGACCCTCTTCTGTCAGGTCCCGATTCATCTAGCACGACATTGTCCGCTTTGGGCCTCCTTGCCCTTGCCCTCACGGTTTTGTTTTCGGGAGCTCACGGTGCAACTTCCCAGGGGGTCACCCATTTGGAATTGCACCAGCCTCAACTCGCTTAACTTTGGGGTTCCAATCCCCCCCAAAGCCACTGAGCTCCCAAAAGGCCTCGTCTAAATTAGAGTGGTGCAACCGCACGCTCTATCTAGCATGATATTGTCCTCTTTAGGCGCACCTGTGCCCTCAAGGTTTTGACCCCAAGACCTCACGCCTGGAAGGTAACCACCTTAACCAGCGCAACCAAGGGAGGCCTCATCTAAATTAGAGACGTGCACCTGCACACTCTATCTAGCATGATATTGTCCTCTTTAGGCGCACCTGCGCCCGCAAGGTTTTGACCCCAAGACCTCACGCCTGGAAGGTAACCACCTTAACCAGCGCAGCCAAGGGAGGCCTCATGCTAGATAGGTGTGTGCCTACACCTTTAAGGCACACCACCATTCCCTTCCCAGACCATTCCCCCCTCGCAGGAATGTGGGATTGTTCACCGTTCCCTCCAGGACACGGGTCTTACAATCCACCCCCCTTAGGGCCCAGCGTCCTCGCTGGCACACTTCCTGGTCGGGGTCTGGCTCTGATACCAAATTGTCAGGACCCGACCCTCTTCTGTCAGGTCCCGATTCATCTAGCACGACATTGTCCGCTTTGGGCCTCCTTGCCCTTGCCCTCACGGTTTTGTTTTCGGGAGCTCACGGTGCAACTTCCCAGGGGGTCACCCATTTGGAATTGCACCAGCCTCAACTCGCTTAACTTTGGGGTTCCAATCCCCCCCAAAGCCACTGAGCTCCCAAAAGGCCTCGTCTAAATTAGAGTGGTGCAACCGCACGCTCTATCTAGCATGATATTGTCCTCTTTAGGCGCACCTGTGCCCTCAAGGTTTTGACCCCAAGACCTCACGCCTGGAAGGTAACCACCTTAACCAGCGCAACCAAGGGAGGCCTCATCTAAATTAGAGACGTGCACCTGCACACTCTATCTAGCATGATATTGTCCTCTTTAGGCGCACCTGCGCCCGCAAGGTTTTGACCCCAAGACCTCACGCCTGGAAGGTAACCACCTTAACCAGCGCAGCCAAGGGAGGCCTCATGCTAGATAGGTGTGTGCCTACACCTTTAAGGCACACCACCATTCCCTTCCCAGACCATTCCCCCCTCGCAGGAATGTGGGATTGTTCACCGTTCCCTCCAGGACACGGGTCTTACATGATCTAACTACATCACATGAATATCGTCAAAACCAAACTCGGTATCACCTGAGCTATGTCTAGTATCTACACTCCCTTACACCTAGATATGTCTGAAGTCTCTACACATTTTTTTGGGTTTAGCCTCTATCAGGTAACTAATCATCAACCTAAGAACGAGTTAGAATGAACAACAATCCTATACTTGAACTTGTACCCTGAAACTCATCCAATAATTTAGACATCTCCTAGGATGAAATGCAAACGAAAAACACTTGTATGTCAGGTCACATAACCATGTCAATCATGAACTTTCTCATCTAAACTGGGCCCCACATTTCCAATTATGTATATTTCACATCATGACCTGACTATTCTAGTACAATATTGCCCGCTTTAGATCCAGCCCTCAAGGTTTTGTTTCTGGGAAATCATGCACAACTTCCCAGTGGGTCACCCATCTTGAGGTTACTCCAACACAATCTCTCTTAACTTTGGAGTTCCAAAGGAATCCATAACCAATGATCTCTCAAAAGGCCTCGTGCTAGAAAGATACATGCTCACACATATAAGGCACTTCACCTTTCCCTCCCGAAGTGATGTGGGATTGTTCACCGTTCTTCCCAAGACACGGGTCTTACAATCCATCCCCATTGAGGTCCAGTGTCCTCGCTGGCACACTGCCGGTCATGGTCCAGCTCTGATACCATTCTGTCATGACCCGACTCTCCTAGTACAATATTGTTCGCTTTGGGCCCAACCGTCACGGTTTTGTTTCTGGGAACTCACGTGCAACTTCTCAATGGGTCACCCATCTTGAGATTGCTCCAGCTCAATCTCACTTAACTTTGGACTTCCAAAGGAATCCATAGCCATTGATCTCCCAAAAGTCCTTCTACTAGGAAGGTACATGCCCAAAAATATATGGCACTTCACATTCCCCTCCCCGAGCGATGGGGGATTGTTCACCGTTCTTCCCAAGACACGGGTCTTACAATCTACCCCCATTGAGGTCCAGTGTCTTCGCTGGCACACTTCTGGTCATGGTCCAGCTCTGATGTCATTCTGTCATGACCCGACTCTCCTCGTACAATATTGTTCGCTTTGGGCCCAACCGTCACGGTTTTGTTTTTGGGAACTCACGTGCAACTTCTCAATGGGTCACCCATCTTGAGATTGCTCCAGCTCAATCTCACTTAACTTTGGAGTTCCTAAGGAATCCATAGCCAATGATCTCCCAAAAGGCCTTCTACTAGGAAGGTACATGCCCACACATATAAGGCACTTCACATTCCCCTCCCCGAGCGATGTGCGATTGTTCACCGTTCTTCCCAAGACACATGTCTTACATTTCAGGTTAACAAAAATTACATAGATGCAGATATCAGAAGAGCAAAAATCAAAATCACACAAACCTCATAATCAAACACAATCCCCGACTCACATTCCAAGTCAAGAGATTACTAAACTCGGATTAAACTTAAATACCATATCCACAAAGTACCATGAAGTATTTGTATACAATTCACGCAAAACATAACTTAACACCGAACTAAACATAACCAAAACTGGGCCTGCAACCATAACTTGAGTTCCTTCATGAGGTGGCCGAAAACCATGGAAAAAGGTAAGGTTGTGGGGGGTGTTGGATTTGGGCTTTTGATTTTAGATCGAAAATAAGGCCATGATTGTGTTCTTAGAGCTCATACGAGCCTATAGGTGCAAAAAGGAAAGGTTTTTGACGACATGAGTGGCCGGAACATGACTTCAAAGTTTGGCCGAAACTTTGGAAGCTCATATCTTCAAAACTAGGTACTTTCTCTCAATTCTGGGTTGAGATTTGAATTCCATGGCTCGAGTAGATATATTTCCATATATAGAACGTAAGATTTGGTTGAGAAATGAGAGAGTTATGAAGGTTTGAAAAATTGGAAAAAAATGGAGAAAATTGGGTCGCCAGCGGCCGAATTATATGGCTGCGTATGGTGGTTCCGGTCGTCTTCTCCAGCGAGTTGGATGACGTCATCGATGATGTTACCAGCTGACGTCATGTTAGCGTTGGTGTTGAATTTGATGATGTCAGCATTGATTTTGATCTATGACCGATGACGTCAATGTTGATTTTGACCGCTGACGTCAGCGTTAACCGTTGACTTTTCATTGACCGAACTTTGATCGGCACGTGATTGCACGTGGGCACAAATTTTGAATTCAAACTGATTTTGTTTGAAAGGTTTCAACGTTCTGAATCCAATGGTGGTGGTTTCAAGTCAATCGGAGGTCGTTTGATAGGTCATTTAGAGGTTTAAAGCCTCGAGAAGCGTGTTCAGGATGCATTCTCAATTCCGGGATAGTTAGGGGTCTTTGATATGGACTTGTATAGGTTGATAGTAACCTTTGCATATGATTTGGACAAGTCTGGATGTCCCGGAGATTGTGGATTAGCCTCAGAGTGGCTTACGACGCGGATTGTGGGTGCGCAACACGGACGGTCTGTGAGTGGACTTTTGATTTATAAATATGATGTATGCATAAATGTTTTATATATTTTATGAACATGATTTGAGTTTGATTGTTTATCATTTCGTGGAAATGATATATTGCACGTATTACGATATTTCCGTTTTATATGATATTTGGGGTTAGGTGAGTTTTCTACGTGCGTCTGATTTATGTGTTTTGAATGATTTCACGGAGAGGCGTGAAAATGAGAATTTGACTATCAGTTTTAAATGATTTCATGAAGATGCGTGAAATTGGTATTCGAGCATGAGTCTCAGTTGGATGTTGACTTTGACTTGAATTACATTCAAAAGTGATTTGGAAAAATGATTTGAATACTAAAATGGTTTTCGGATTTGGAAATATATTTTAGGCGTATGTCCTAGTTGATTTATTGTTTGAGTTAGAGTCTAGTCAAACACAAGGAAATGATATATCGGGCTGTGACCCTATTTCATATTTATGAACGATATTTCGGGCATGTGACCCAGTTGTGGATATGATAGGATTTGAGGAATCCTGGATTTATGAAGTGTTTCTTAACACTATTTTTATGATGGTTTTGTGGAAACTGTTTTGATGAAATTGTATTCCGAGTGTAGACCCTATTGAGATGTTTTGAGATGATGTGAAATGTTTTCCACACGACCATCCTCTATGATGTGATGATAGCCTATGAACGTCGACCATCATGTGTGATGTATCTTGGATAGGTCATGGGGACACAACTTGCAAGAGTGTCAGAGATGGACATTTTCCAGACATCGAGCTAGGGGTTCCTGTAATGACCCGTCCTAAATTATCGGGATTAATTAAGACTTAATGACAGATTAGCGAGACTAATCGGAGATTAGACGAGGATCAACGGACGTTCAGGGTGAAATGACGATTTTGCCCCTAGAATGGGCAAAATGTTGACTTTTTGTTCAGGAAATCAAATGGACTTTGGCCAATGACTGTGACGTAATTTGGAACGTCATGAGTTCATAGACAGGTGACACACCCGATTCCGACGTTCGAGGAAGAAGTTATGACATTCGGAAGTCTGGGGGCATTTTAGTAATTTGGTTGAAAAGGGGCAAACAGTTAACTTTTGACCCGAGACCGTTACATAGATCGGGACGATACGAATCCGTAGACAGGTGGCATATCGAATTCGGACGTTCGACGGAAAAGTTACAATTCACGGAAGTTTCGGATCACTATTGCACATTTTACGAGACGGATGCCTTTTGGCATCAAGTGGGCCCAAATAATTTGGGGTAGGGCCAATGGATGAATGATACTTGTCATCCATCCATTGCCCACCCAAATTGACTCATGCATCCCCCATTTCTTTGTTCGTGCATACCAAACCCAAACCAAACCCGAGCAAACCCAATCCAACCTAATCCCAAACCATTCCCCATCTGATCTTTTGAGAAGCCTAGAGAGTGAGATGAGGGTCGTGATGATGGTGGTTGGCCAAGACGGTACCGCCGTGGACAGTGGAGGTAAAACCCGTGCAAGGTATCGGTTTTGCACATTTTCCTTTTATTTCGATTTTGCACGTTGGGGACGGTTTTGATTAATTAGAATAGGCTTACTAGGCTTCTAGGAAGGTTTTAAGGAGGTTTTTGATGGGGTTTGATGGCTGAGGAACCGTGGGAGGAAAATGGAAAACTGGGCCGTGAAGGAGATCTTGTATGGGTCGGTTTTAGGGTGTTTTTGTTAGTTCTTTTTATAGGAATAGATAAGAATTAATGAACTAGGAAGAATAAAATTAAAATGGAAGCAAACAGACCGGATTTTAGAGAGTTAGGATGGTGAACCGGTCACGCCGGTTGGACCGGATTGCAAAAATAAACCAAACTGGCAAGTTCGCTGTAGGTTGAAGATGCACAGTGCAGGGCGTGTGAGCCCCATGCGCAACCCCTTTGGGCGGCGTGTGGAGGCGTGTTGAGGCACGTGAGACATAATTTGGGGAAACTTCCAACATGTAATTTCATCTACTCGATATAACGAACATGTTGGGACTGGTTTCGTGTCAATCGGACATCGTTTCGATATAGTTCGGGTTGTCCGAAGGTTTAGCTTAGGGTTTTAAAATAGTTAGAAATTCTGAAAAATTACGGGGCTTTAGTGAGGGGTTATTTAAGTATTTAGTAACCCTCTAAATTAATTTGGACAGGTTCGGGAATCCCAGAGGCGACAATTGGCTAGAGAGAGGCTTATGGCACGCGTATCGAGGCGTGACTTCGGACGGTCTGTGAACCGGTGACTGTGACGTAATTCAGGACGTCACGAGTTCATAGACATGTGGCACGCCCGATTCCGACGTTCGAGGAAGAAATTATGACAGTCGGAACTTTGGGGGCATTTTGGTAATTTGGTTGAAAAGGTGAAAATAGTTGACTTTTGACCCAAGAGGTCCGATGACCGAAGGCCAAAGACCGTTACGTAGATTGGGACGATACGAATCCGTACGCAAGCGGCACATCAAATTCGGACATTCGACGGAGAAGTTACGGTTCACGGAAGGTTCGGGTCACTATTGCACGTTTTACGAGACAGATGCCTTTAGGAATTAAGTGGGCCCAGATATTTTGGGGCAGACCCAATGGATTAATGACACTTGTCATTCATCCATTGCCCACCCAAATTGATTCATGCATCCCCCATTTCTTTGTTCGTGCATACCGAACCCAAACTAAACCCGAGCAAACCCAATCCAACCCAATCCCAAACCATTCCCCATCTGATCTTTTGAGAAGCCCAGAGAGTGAGATGAGGGCCGTGATGATGGTGGGTGGCCAGGACAGCGCCACCATGGACGGTGGAGGCAAAACCTGTGCAAGGTATCGGTTTTGCACATTTTCCTTTTATTTCGATTTTGCACGTTGGGGACGGTTTTGATTGATTAGAATAGGCTTACTAGGCTTCTAGGAAGGTTTTAAGGAGGTTTTTGATGGGGTTTGATGGCTGAGGAACCGTGGGAGGAAAATGGAAAACTGGGCCGTGAAGGAGATCTTGTATGGGTCGGTTTTAGGGCGTTTTTGTTAGTTCTTTTTATAGGAATAGATAGGAATTAATGAACTAAGAAGAATAGAATTAAAATGGAAGCAAACAGACCAGATTTGAGAGAGTTAGGATGGTGAACCGGTCACGCCGGTCGGACCGGACCGGATTGCTGAAATAAACCGGACCGACCAGTTCGCTATAGGTTGAAGATGCACAGTGCAGGGCACATGAGCCCCACGCACAGCCCCTTTGGACGGCACATGGAGGCGCGTGAGACATAATTTGTGGAAACTTCCAACATATAATTTCATCTATTCGATGTAACAAACATTTTGGGACTGGTTTCGTGTCGATCGGACATCGTTTTGATATAGTTCGGGTTGTCCGAAGATTTAGGTTAGCGTTTAAAAATAGTTAGAAATTCTGGAAAATTACAGAGCTTAATTGAGGGGTTATTTAAGTATTTAGTAGCCCTCTAAATTAATTTGGACAGATTCAGGAATCCCGGAGGCGGCGATTGGCCCGGAAGAGGCTTATGTCACGCGTATCGAGGCGCGACTTCGGATGGTCTGTGAGTGGACCTTTCTTTCGAACTTGATGCATGCATAAATGTTTTATAAGTGTTTTAATATATTTTTTGTGATACCATGAGTGCATTTGTTTGTGGTAGCCTGCATAAATGTTTTATAAGTGTTTTAATATATTTTTTGTGATACCATGAGTGCATTTGTTTGTGGTAGCCTAGGATTTACGTATTTGCACGTATTTCGAAATTTCCAGTTTTATACGATGCTTGTACGTGCTAGGTTCTCAATGAGGGTTTAATGAATGAATTTTGGATTTAGAAATGTGAAATCAAGCACGAGACCCATTTGATTTACAAACTCTCGGACTTGGAGTCCATTTGATTTGACGAGGAATCGGACCGAGGGTCCATTTGAATTATACGATCGGGCCGAGGGCCCCGTTGGTTTACGAATTCGGGCTTGAGGCCCAGTTGGTTGTAATCTCGAGTTTGAGGCCCCGTTGACTGTAGTATCGGGCTTGAGGCCCTATTGTCTGTGAAATCGGGCTTAAGGCCCCATTGAGTTATGGTTTCGGGCTTAGGGCCCAGTTATTTGTGATATCGGGCGAGAGGCCCAGTTGATTGTAACATCGGGCTTGAGTCCCAGTTCGGTTTATGAAATGAGAATTGGGGCATGAGACCCTATTGAACTATGGAATTAGGCCGAGGCCTGTGAAAGTGGATTTGAATAGGATTCGAGGAATCCTGTTGAGATGAATTGGGTATGAGACCCAGTTGAAATATATTTGAGAAAGAAAGTGTTTTGAAAATGTATGATACCCTCCATATGATTTATATGGTATCCTCCAGACGTCGTGTCAGGACCCACCCCGGTTTCACCCCGAAACCCGAGGTAAATCCCGCTCCCGTCTGACTCCCTGACGCAATACTCAAATAAAACTCACTTTAACCCAGTCAAACGCAGGATTAATTAGACACAAAGTCCCGAAAGGAGCATTTACAAAACATAGTACGAACATTCAAGAAAATAAAACCGATAACTACACGCACACAGAAGCCTTTAATCTATTCTGGGAACTCTCACGTCTCTTCTATGCCTCAGACTCTGCCTCGACGTCAAGACCCCGCGCTCGCTCCACAACCTGGAGGGCAATTAAAACAGAAAATGTGAGTGGACCAGAAAGTACAAAAGTTCAAAACCATTTTATAAGAAAACCGAGTTAAACCCTCCGTTTTGAAACCACATGCATAACCAACAGTTATAAACACATTTAGAAAGAATCATTCTTAAACATCATAAGAAATAGAAACACTATAAAATATCATAAGAAACCATAATATGAGTATCAGAAACCGTATCAAAACCATAACCACCAAATCATCATTTTCTCGATCAAACCTGCTGGATCTATCCGAGTCTTTAAACTCCCGAGTCTTTAAACTCAATCCAGGCCTTAATCATATCCGAGTCTTTAAACTCCCGAGTCTTTAAACTCAAGGCCTACGGGGGAAAATCAATATATATATCCGAGTCTTTAAACTCCCGAGTCTTTAAACTCAATCCGGGTCTTTAAACCCAATCCGGCCGGTCCCCCGTCACATATATCCGGGTTTTTAAACCCAATATCCAGATCCAGCAAATCCAATCTCAAATTCATTTGAAAACCATTTACCAAATCCACATCCAAACCCGAATCCGAAATCACTGGTCCGAAGCCCTTCCCGGCATCCAGAACCGTCATTCCGAACCCAAATCCGGAAAATATCCATTTTCATACCAAAACCCCATGTAATCACAAATCACATTTCATAACCCATATATCATTATTAGAAAACCTTTATCGGTGGAAATCCCCAATTGTGGCATCAAAATCCGAAAACCAACATTTTCTCGAAAACCGTGCCAAAACCGTCTTTTTCTCGAAAAACGTACAAACACATAGAATCATCATTTCATATTCAATAAACATAGATTCATAAGTAAACCATAAAATACGTATATAAAAACAGTTATGCATGCTCGAGTTTAAGGAAAGGGTCCACTCACAGTACTGAGCCCTACTCGCGTCCTGAACGTCCAGCCCGTTCCTCGGCTTCCTCGGGAAATCCCGATCCTGTCAAACACCGCCAAAATACGTCACTAACACGTCTACGAAGGTTCACCTAAATTCCCTCAAAAATCCTCGAACCGGAAGCCTAGAACCCGGGACCCTAAACCTTCACCCTCGCGGAACTTCACTCAAACGACTTCCGATTGACCTGAAACCAACTCCATTGAACTCACCACAACTCCTAGACCAAAATCCATGTTGATCGCTTCTCCATACGCCGCCGCACGCGCCCCCACGCGCCGCCCAAAGTGGCTGCGCGTGGCCCTCACGCGCCAGCTACAGTGTCACCCCCAACCTCGAGTGCACTGTGCTGAACCGGCCGCTACAACTGGACCGGCGAGAGGCATTCTCTGCCGTCCGGCCACCAATTCACTCCCTCTCTTCTCCTACAGCTTCGTCCAGACACCACGAATCCATCCCTCAACTCCTCTAACCTCGACACAGCCCCGTCATCGTCGATTCAAGCTCGAACCAGACGGCCACTTTTCCCCTGTTTCACCATTCACCTGTTCCGGTAACCTCCCGTCACGGTGGCGATACCAGACGCACCCCACAACCTCACTGATCCACGTCCAACACCCCTAACTCTTCGACTCACCCCAGAAGTCCACGACTTTGGGTTCGAAGTTCACGGTCGAAACAGGGTAACAGAGACTCCTCTTCGCCTGAGCTCCGCCGTGTACGCCCCCGTCACGGCGACCATCACAACCCACTCCTAGGACCTCCCTGAACAACACCTCGACCTTCTAACCTCTCGACTCTCAGCCAAACCTCACGACTTTCCAAATGAAGTTGACGGGAAAAACAGAGTAAAGAGATCTCACCTTCGATTGCAGCTCCGCCGTGCGCACTGCCGCGTGCCACGGTGTTCGTTAGTCTCCCTGCAACCTCCTGCAGCTTCCCCTGCCTTGGTTTGAGTCACCTCACGGCGTAGCCACCACCTCGAACTCACGGCCTCCCTGTTTCCTTCAAAACTTCTCCGCACCTCCGCCGTGCCGCCGTGCACAATTGCACCACCAAAACCCGATCAGCAACTCCCTTTCAATCTCCCGTTCCTCCCTCACTCACCAGAACTCGTCACCAGCCACGATCAATCCTCAATTCCTCCTCACAAGCTCACCCTGTTTCTCTGTGTTTGTCGAAGAACAGCCACGGGTAAGCACGAGTGCACCCCAATTATTTGGGCTGAGACCACACAGGATTCTCCCAGAATCCTCTAGCCCCCTGCCAGGTGTCACCATCCACTCCACTCCTTATCCCACCTGGTGAAATCCCAGCCGCCCATTTCCTTCTTTCTGCACAAATCCCAATGTGCAGAAAGACTAAAATACCCTCCTGTTTTACTCATTTTACGGTTTTACCAAAACTTCCTAGACCCGTAACTCTCGCCTCGTAAGTCCGATGAATACGTGCCGCCTGTCATCGAACTCAGGACGACAAGAACTATCTAACTATCCTAGGTCAACCTACCGAAACTCAATTATTCAAAAAGTCAACTATTCCCCCTATTTTACTCAAATTACGGTCATGCCCTCAACCTTCCGAACATCACAATTCCCTCCTCGGATGTCGGAATCAGGCGTGCCACCTGCCTATGGACTCGTGACGTCCTAAACTACGTCCTGGTCACTGGTCAACCCCCATTTGACCACCCGAACTAAAAGTCAACTATTTTGCCCGGACTAGGGGCAAAATCGTCATTCTACACGCAAGGACCTATCGGGACCGCCTAACCACGGATTAACCTCACTAATCATACCGTAACCACTCTACTAATCCCGACTCTCGGAACAGGTTGTTACACGTCGACCTGGAGAGTCACAATCCACATACCAGAATGGGTATCCCCATAGGGATCCCGTTCCAGGAGTGGAAGTTATGACGTGGTCCTGAACCAGATTCCGGAGAGATGTTCGGACTAGATCCGGAGATAGAGCTCGGACTAGATCCAGAGATAGAGCCTCCCAGATGGAGAATTCCTGGGGGAAGACTCGGAGTGAGTCCCCGAGTAGTGTGCACACTAGTATAGAGATGAAATCGTGACATATATCGGGGATGTGTTCCCTAGGGACTGTGTGCCCCGAGTTGGCATCTTCTAGGAAGTACCGCGGATGGGTTATACGTATGTCGATACGTATGAGATTTACGGAAAGTGATTTGGGGGCGGAGACCCCGTGTTCCATGTTTTAGAAAGTTATTTGGGGTGGAGACCCCGTATTTGATATTTTGGAAATGGTTTGGGGCGGAGACCCCGTATTCGATGTTTTAATATTTCACTGAGAAAAATTTTGGGTTGAGACCCACTTTTACTAGATTTGGGCAGAGTCCCACTTGTGTTAGATTTGGGCTAAGTTCCCATGTTTTGATTTACGAGTTTTTGTGATTTCGAGTCGGGGACCCATAAATGGATTTATGGTTCATGACGGTTTATGAGGATCGGGCATGAACCCTTGAAAGGTTTTGAAAATGTTTTCAAAGGGTTTTATGAACGTTTTGATAAACGGTTTTTGAATGCATGCATATGCTTTTAGTGAAGGGCATAAATGTCTGTTTGTGAAATAATTTTAATGAAATGCTTATTTTTTCCACTCACAGTTTTCGTGGTTTTAATGCCCTTCAGTTTGATCGCGGATGCGGGCTGTAGCAGAGATCAAGACATCACACTCCTCCTCCTACCATCCTGGCTTACTCTAGAAGCCCGGTGAGGGGCTAGAGACGGACTTTTCCCTGGTCTCATGTCAGACAGGATCAGGCACGTCCCACATTAATCCCGGGGGATTTGGGATAGGTCCTGACAGTTCCGATCTTCTATATGTCATTACTCAGACGTCGACCATCATGTGTGATGTGTGATCCTGCGTTAGAACACCTAGATGTCGAGCCTCGAGCTCTAGAGCCAGGTGTATATTCGGATGTGTAATCCTGAGTCGCACGCGTAGCGTTGATATCGTGACTTATGAGATAAGATGGATAAAGTGGATTGGTTTATGTTTTCATGAGACTCCGAATGTTAGTATATGTAGCGGGCAGAGACCCTATTGTGATGTGTTACGAGATTGAGTTTGGTTAAGACCCACGTGATTTTGATTTGGGCTAAGACCTTATGTGATTTGGTTTTGGGCTGAGACCCTACTGAGGAAATGGCTTTGATTGGGCCACGTTTTCACTGTGTCACAACCCAACCTTCTACAACAGGATATTGTCCGTTTTGGGCCCAGCACTCATGGTTTTGTTCTCAGAGGCTCACGTGCAACTTCCCAGTAGGTCACCTATCTTGGGATTGCACCAGCCCCTACTCGCTTAACTTTGGAGTTCCCAAGGAATCCAAAGCCAATGATCTCCCAAAAGGCCTTCTGTTGGATAGATGTGTGCCCACATATATAAGGCGCATCCCCCAGATCCCCGGGTGATGTGGGATTGCTAACCATGCCTCCAAATCACGGGTCCTCACAATCCACCCCTTTGGGGCCCAGCGTCCTCGTTGGCACACTCAATTACGGTCAGGGTTGGGCTCTGATACCAAATTTTCACTACCCGACCTTCTCTAACAAGATATTGTCTGCTTTGGGCTCACCCATCATGGTTTTGTTCTCGTGAGCTCACGTGCAACTTCCTAGTAGGTCACCCATCCTGAGATTGCACCAACCTTACTCGCTTAACTTTGGAGTTCCCAATGAATCCAAAGTCAGTGAACTCCCAAAAGGCCTCATATTGGATAAATGTGTGCCCATATATATAAGGCGCTTCCCCCAGATCCCCCTAGGCGATGTTTGAAAAGCAAAATGATTGGCTTTTAAGAAAGTATTTGAAATACATGTTTTCTAATGCATGCATACTTTTAGGTGAAGGGTATAAATGTCATTTTTTGTTAAATTGTTTTCCAACCCTTTATTTTTGTCCACTCGCAGTTTTTATATTTTTGATACCTTCAAGTTGATTACGGATACGGGCTGTAGTAGAGACCGAGACATCACATGCCGTTGCACACTCTGGAAATCACTGCGCACTCTGGTAACCCCGAGCGAGTTATAGTTTTATCTCTGGTCTGTCACGTGGTGTCAGATGGGAGCATGGTACATCTCACGATAATCCAGGGGGATTGGGATGGATTGTGTCATATTATGTGTCTAAGTCCTAAATCAATATCCAAATTTGGAACACCACTCACTTTCCAAAATCAAGGCATTGTTGTCCACACTCGCTCGTTAGTTAAACACATTTGACTCTATGATTTCCATCTACTTAGGAATCTGAATCAACTGCCAAATTTCATGGAGCTTCCATTACTAAATCCTTTGCCTACTGGCATATTACGATAGTTACCCATAAACTCCATCATCTATTAACTCAGGCCAACTTAACAACAATGTTCCCATCGTAAATATGATACTTCTTAGTTCCTTCGAAAAGTATCCTATAAGTTGAGACATGGAATCCATAAAAATTAGGCTCGAGGTACTGGCTACTACATTGGCTTTCGTTAAACAATACCCAATAATATACTCAAGATTCTTAACCAATTTCACCTTCTTTTGTTATCTCAAGTTTAGGTCCTTTTAGGTTCTCAGGGAAAGACATGCTCTAATCTCTTATAACCCGTAAATTCATGTACTTCTATCAATAAAAATCGTACCTTCAGGTGTGTAAAGAGTATACTGATATTACCAATTCCAAGTTATATGTGGGGTAGCTTAATCCACACGTTCTTAAGTGTCTAAATGCATATGTAAGCATGTGTGCATAACATGAAACATAAACAAATAGACAATCAAGTTTCAAATTTCACAAATCATTGACCATAAGACCATAATAATCGTAACACACTCGTAAGCACTCTATGGTCCTCATTATCAAGTAATCTAGGCATCTACCTCATGGTCATATTCAGGAATCTCCACGCTTTCTCTATAAAGTATGCCAACAAAACATATGTAACAGTGGATACGACCTTAAGCTCAAATTAATCCATTTAATGGTCCAACATCCGATTTGCGAACCATTTGATGTCTGGGATTTTGTTCCTTCTATTTTCCCTAGGTCCAGAGCTTCTTCCTTCACACCCATTTCATCTACCATGTCCACAAATCAACAAATCTACCATCATAAATAACCTTTGGGTAGTGTCCTGCCAATCTAAAAACTTTCTAACTATTGTTACTCCTAATGGAATACTACCTATGTTTCGCTGCATGCATCCAGTCCTCTATTAGTGTATTAATACATATCACCAAACAACTCAAAAATGTTCAAAATACGAATCCATAAATTTTACTAGGGCATTAATTAATCCAAATAACTTTACTAAAAACTCATGATGGCCCCTTCTTGTTTAGAAGACTATTTCCGAATTAGCATTATCCTTTACTCAGTTGCGACGTTAGGATCACAATTCAACTTTTGAAATATATCTAGCCCTTTTGAACTACTCAAATCCAAGAAATAAGGGAGGGGGAGGGGGTTTACTTATTTTGCACTGTCACCTATTAGGCTACTTGAACTCACCACATAATCTCAACTTATTGTACAACATGGCTTACCGGTCTGCAACATCACCTCGGGTTCCACCCCGAGACCTTATACAATATTCTCTTTTGTAACAACATTTATGCCTTCTGGCCCTCCTCAAGCCCTGAACTCCCAACTCTGACTCTTTTCTGAGTCCTATACCAATATCTCGACTGATATTCAATCCTAATTTTGATACCCTGACTCCTACCGGAGTCCTAATTCAATATTCGTGACCCATACTACTACTCATATGCTTACCCATCAAGCAAAACATCACTATACTTGTCATATCCGACATAAGACCTTTCATCATCTTAATCCTCAAACACTTACTCTGACTGGGAAGCGTATTCATTTTATCGCATTCGGGTCCAATATGCTAACATATACCATGGTTTTCACTTCTGAGCTCACTTATTATCCGGACACATATAACTGTCTCCCTTATCAATAATTAGTATTCACTATTGTCACGAATAATCTAATCCATGTCCTACCCTATAACTACCCCGGTGCTTCCATACTTGTCCCCTTATCAGGCCGTGCATGAAACTCAAATCTTGGAGGCATGACAATTGCAAGTACATCTCAAAACCTTCGCTCTGATACCAAGTTGACAGGACCCATCCCTAAAATACTTGATAAACATACCGGGTCATTATCCCATCTGACAAGTAATCCCAAATACTAACGTTGCCCCCAATACTTGTCAAAAAGCGATACTCGTAATGCTCGTCAGTTCATACCTTCGCCTCTCAAACAGCCTCGATTTTGTGCAACGACTCTAGAGGATTATCAAAACCATGAAAACGTGTGAATGGACAAAAATAAATATTTTAAAATTAGAATTTTGGAAAAACTTAATTTTCCCTCCAACTTATAAAACTATGCATGCATAAGGTAAACCATTAAAACTCGATAAAATGGATAATAAACAAGTAATCTTGAAGTACATGCAAATAATAGGAAAACCCGGCAATATCGGAAAGCAAGTCAACATAAAACCATATCAAAGTACCATAACCATACTCGCACACAAGAAACTACATAAAACCAACCCATCCTCAAAGCCCAATATCAATCATCATATCAACTGCACTACCGATAGGCAAGCCACTCGAGAAATAGAGCCCAACTAGACGTCATAGTGTGGACCAACTCAGGAAACAGAGGCCAGCTCAACATCTAAAACTAACCAATAGCTAGCAACTAAGGAGGGTTGTTCACAAGCACACATATCATTCATATCACAAATATCAAGAAATCACATATTTATGACACGTATCGATTTCTCAACCCTAACACATATCATTCATATAAAAATCATAATCAAATCATCATCACGCAAATCATATAATAAAGCATTTAAAACACATAAATATGCTTGCATAATAATTTAGGGAAAAGAAAGATCCACTCATACACAGTCCACGCAATCCAGATCCGATTTTCAAGTTTTTCTGTACTTTTTAAAACCTTAGCAGCCTTTCATAAACCACTTCTAAGGTTTACTAACCTTCTCAAATCACTAATATGTTAATCCCTCAATTTTTTGAAATTTTAAACGTATTTAAAATAACCCATAAACTTTTGGACAGTTATGTATGTTTGTCTCGAAAACTATACCGTTGGATTCGTAATATTGAATACATCAAATTTCATGTTGACCACACTTGGAGATGACGTGACACATGCCCCCATGTGCCATGCTTCCTCTTTGTGTGTAGGTTTCACACGCGACTACAATGCAGTCGCAACACCACTCGCCTTCAACCTTTCACGAGTTTGTAATTCAAGCTGCCCGACCCGACGACCATGACCTAGTTCTAAAACTTTTATCTTTCACTCTTTTTCTTTTTCTGTTTTTTACGATTCCCTTCTAATCTACGTCAAGAGTAAGCATATGGTCTTAGAACTAGGTTAATAAAACTGAAAGATGAGAACCCATACCTTCTTGTTTTGGCTAAAACTCTTCCTTCGTCTTGGACTATTTTCCTGGTCCAAGTTTCCTGTTTCGAGGCTTAAACTAATCACAGGGCCCCCAAAAAGGTAATAGGAACCCAAAGATTATGGTTTCAAGTTTCGGGGCTGAGGTTGAGCACTTCTTCGTTCCTTCCTTTCATCATTCCTTTCTTTCTTTCCTTTCTTTTTTCTTTCTTTTGCCCTCCTCCCTGGTTCTTTGGTTTCATTCTTTCACGGTGGTTCTTTTTCGATTACCACCCACTGAACACCCTAAAGTCATGCACACACACACACACACATATATATATATATATATATGAGGAATATGTCGGTGGAGAGAATGGGTGGAAAAGGACTAGATCCCTCTAGACACATGTCACCATCAACCTTATTTCATAGGTCAAATTACCAAAATACCCTTTAGGATAAAATTACCATAATACCCTTAGTCGTTTTTACCCATATCAAAACATGTTGACTTCCGATTTCAGCATACCACATGTCTACGGAATCAGGACACTGAGACCTAGCCCTGTTAATCGGTTTTTCGGTTTGATTTTTTACCGAAATCGAATCGATTGGTGAATCGGTTTCGGTTCGATTCATTTTGGGTTAAACCGAAACATTTTCAGTTCAATTCAGTCTAATCGGTTCGGTTTTTTGGACAAACCGTTTTTTTTTATGCAGTAAAAAAATTTCCAAACAAATATAGGCTCAGATTAAGAAAAACAAAGCAAACACGCTGAAACATTTAGCTACAGTTGCATTTGATCAATAGAGTGATTGCGTTCATAAGCCGCATATTCAACTAGGCTAAAATTTGTTCCATCTATTTTTCTCGTCTAGAAAACCAAAAAAGAAGGTTCAAGCAATACGATTAAAATGACCTCTAAACAAAAACTTTCAGCACACAAAAAGCAACTTCAAACTAGGAAACAATCAAGATAGGCAACTAATGTCATTGTTACATAACAATTCCATAAACAGTAGCTCCCTACGCGGCCTCATTGAAAAGTGAGTGATCGAAGTGCCAAACACCTGCAAGACACAACAAAGCAGGCAGTTCAATTAACAAGAAAAGGAAATTAGATACAGTAAGGGTTCATATCAAAGGTCAAAAAGATAGTAGAAGAGGATAACCAATGATAAAAATATCGACAATATCGCCGATATATCGGTCGATATGTCGGAAATTTTGGCTAGCGGCATGTAAGAGGGGGGAAAGAAATTGAGCAAACTATCGACATTTTTCCTTGTTTTAAGCTCATCGACCTCTTTATTTCATTAAAATGATCTATATAGGAACAAATTTCATGAAAATCAGACGTAAAATGATGGAGTTACAGTCAGGTCATGCCGCGCGGGTCAAAAAAACCCGAATTGCAGACCCTCGTGAGGAGGAAGAAGACTGTTTTTAAGCCCTTACGTATGCTTTATATATTATTTGCTTTCTTAAATTTGCAACTTGGCTTGTTTTTTGAGTTGGTGTGGCTGCTTTTCATTAAAAGCATTACATATCCTGCACGGCTGCACCTGGGTTCGACCCCCTTTGCGCGCTGTTGCTTGTTTTTTTATTTTTTTTCACTTATTCTCTATTAATTTGAACTATATTTTTCATTTATACCTTATTTTGAACTATATTTTTCATTTATTTTTTATTTTGAACTACATTTATCATTTTTTCCAATTTTAAATATATCAATCCTTTCCAATTTTAAATATATCAATCATTTTCAATTTTTGAACAAAGATCGACTCTATTTTTTTTTTCCTTTTTTCCAATTTTAAATATATTTACTAATTTTATAATTTTTCTTCCATTCAAATTTTTTTATGGTTATTGTTATGTTTTTAATTATATTAACATTCAATTATAATAATTCACTTCAATTTATGTTTATGTTTATATTTTTATATTACTAGTAATCGGCAGGACCTTATTCTATCATATTATTCATCATATATTTATCATATCAAAGTTATTTTATAGTTTTTATTAGTCATATATAACCATCATTGGGTACTTAAGTTTTTTCCAAAGTTTCATTCAAAATTTCCAACTTTTAGATCGAATTTCCGTCATTTTTGTTGACCGTAAACAATATCGATATTTGGGGCGAGATATCCGTAAATTTGACTAGCGATATATCCATCGATATCGATATTTCAATCCTTGAGGATAAGTGTGGATTCCTGCCATGTCCTTTTCCAACTCTCCTCATTTGAGCAACATGTTCAGAAATTTTCTTGATGGCTTCCACCTACAACGGTGAAATTATAGCATCAGAATCATGATAACAGAATATTCATGTAGAACATTTCCAAATGAGGATATCAAGAATCACCTGCTCAGTCAAAAACTCGCTTTCAATAAAATCTGTTAGCTGCACATATTTGTTCTTCTCAACAACCTGTTGGTCGCATGGTCTAAGATGGAAAACCATGTCTTGGAAATCATAACATACTACATAGCATAAAATGATTTGAATGTTTCAAGTTCAAAAATTTTGGCATGTGTCAATTAATACCATGAATCAAATGACGTTATTATAGGAAGTATTTGCAGAATGTAATCAGATATCTGACATCATTTTAAGCTAAGAAGAAGACATCAAATAAGAATAGATGCCTTACATGGTGTAAGTTGAGCAGCTTTTCATTTGTCAATTTCTCGAGGGATAATGCAAGCTCCATTGCTAAATCAAAAGCACAAGACAGTTAGAGCTCAAATGACTATACAGTTAACATTAACATTTTACAGTCAATTAATATTATCTGATATTACATCATTTGCATAAACCAGGTATTAGGGGCATGCCATTTTATTGTTAAGCAGGCAAAAAATTCTTCCAAACTCAAGCATACCATATGACGATACAACTAAACGCAAATTTGATGCAAGAACATTACTCGGGAAAAATTCAAGCAAATCCTAATTCAGCAATGACAATTTGGAAAAGGAACACACGGATCCCATCACAAACAAACAAGTAACAGTCAATACAACTAACCATATAAAGCATCTCCTTTCTCTGGGTGATCAAACTCAGATAGAGGCATCAAAATAGACTGCAATTTCACTTTTCCACCACGTTTATTCTAATGAACACGTAAAAAATGAAAAATATAAGTAATTCGCTAGACACATGAGAACCTGAATTTAAAGCCTATAATAGTAACAATAACGAACAAGACAAACACTTGGTATTCCATAAATTTCTCAGCATGGCCCCTCTCTTCTTCACTTGATTCTTTGAAAAAACTGGAAACAAAACCATAATTAACAAAAAACACAATGGGAATGATACGGAAAAAAAAATTATTAAGAATTTCTAAGAAATTACTTGGCGATACCCTTGAGCGCGACATTGTCCCTATCGAAGTAGGCATACAAAGCATGGTAGACATACGAGACATTGTATTCCACACTGATATTCCACCAAAGAAAGACAAAATCATCAGAGAGCAAACCATAAACATATATAATAAAACATTTCAATCGCAAAAATAGACGAAGGCTCAATTGCAATACTCTTTAATGAAAATTGAAAAGCAAACAATTAACTGGAGGCACAGTCTTTCCAAGCACACCCATAAACAAATCCACACGCAGCAAGTGAACATCAACAGACTTTGAAATACTCCTAATGATACATTAAAAAATAAAGAATAACTAAAGACACAGACTTTGCTAAACCAATGCACACATGCACCCAGAGAAATCATGCTCAAAGTTTTTGGATGCAAGTTGTATTCCCTGCAAAAACAGTCCAATGAAACAACGAAAGAGAAACTAATATCAAATAAAATATGGCATTTAATGTATGAACTATTCTAAATGAGTTTTAAAGAGCATGTATTAGATGAGTAGCATCTCATTTTCAGGCCCTTCCTATAATTTCCAGACATCAAACTTTCAAAGTGGTGTTTGGAAATGACATTCTGTAAACTAGATAATTAAGAAGGAAAGTAGATGGTCACACATCTTTGGCTGCCAAATATATCGTTAAATTATGTCACGGTGATAAATTATACTATTGTTAAATCACGTGTTCTGTAGTGCGAAAACTAAGCAGAAACGGAAACTTACTGGGCCAAATGATCTTGAATCCAATCTAGAAGATGAGTTGTCTCCCTCAACCCAACAATGTCCTTCTGGAATTTTCAGCACATCATAGGAATGACGGGTACCGAGCCACTCTCCAAATAAAGCAGTTATTCTCTTTATGTGCCTCTCCTTGTGATTAATTGGGGAGCTTCAAAATGCCCCACCATGTTTAATTTCTTACTATATTTCACCAGGAACAGATGGTAAGAGCAACATTGGGAGGAAAAAATTACATGAAGACTACCACGTCACCATGTGAGAACTTGTAGTTTTGAAGACACATTTTCTCAACTAAAACATAGTCATCTGCACGTAAATCATAATTAGGACAGTAAATAACTATCACATTGCATAGAGCTAGCTCTCACCATTTGGCCCAGAAGCCCACAGGCTTGTGGGTACCCGGTAGGCCCGGTGACAAAAAGCCAGACCCGGCCTGCTATGGGTCGTGGGCTGATCCGGCTCGCATGTTGACGGACTGGACTTGGGCTTAGGGTATTCAAACCCAATAGGCCCGATAGGTCCGATAAGCCCAGCCCGACCCGACCATGTAAACCCGACCCATACGTTCGAATATATAAAATAATTATAAATTAAGAATTAATACCTAGTCAAATCTTATTACTATTATTTCAGCCCAAACCCAAAACTCCAACCCAAACTCAACCTAGTTTTTATAGAAGTGCATGTTTTTATATACAGTTGCACATCCCACTGTTCCATCTTTACCGAAAAGGTTACTTGGGTCATTGCAATTTGATATAGGGAATTCACCAAATTACTCTTTTTGACCCACTTTGATTCTGATACCTTTACTACACTGAGTGACAATTAGGTGTAGCATAGCTCCACAAAGAATCTTTCAGGAGCTAGCCCTTCGAGTAACTCTTCATAGAACTTACTACAATTCAAGTAGATTTGTGATTAGTGACCACCTTACTATGTCTCGATTTTGTGCTCGAAAGGTTAAGTCAATTCTCCAAACCCAATAGGTCCCCTCCTTACCTTGTCTCAATATTCAATAATGACATTTAAGCGCAACTCACACTTTTATAATTAGGTAGGTAAAAGTGGGTTTAGTAGGCCCGACGCATAAAGCCCGATAAAAACCCAGCCCAAATTGGGCCCGACAAAGGGCATGGATTTTCATATTTATGATCAAGTCTGCCCGACCCGACCCAGTATTTTTCAAATTACAAAATAGACCCAGCCCAGCCTAATCAAACCCAAGCCCAAAAATTTTGGGTCGGGCTTGCCCAACCCGGCCCAATGATGAGGCTTGCATAGAGCAGCAACTTGTTTGAGAAATTTCGCAATCTACCAACCAATTGGCAAGCCCATCAAAGAAGTAGTTCCAAGGTTTAACATAGTGGACATAGAGAAGCCCCACACCGAAGCAACACTAGAAAATTGGTATGAAACATACACACCTATGACCCCACATGTGAAAAACTTGTTGGCAAAATTCCACAAACCACCTCGAGTTCCCATGTCCAGGTTTTTCCGGGAGCACTCACATTTCAATGCAAATTGGAACGATCTGTAACAATTACCATAAACTATTACCATACATGAAGAAGAAATCAAGCTTCCTAAGCATAAAATATAATGTTAATGAACATAAATAGATTTACACAAGCAAGAAATCTATCCAAATTCTCAGAGACAAAACATCAAACACCTTGTAGTAGGAGTGGCAATGGGTCGTGTCGTGTCGGGTTCGTATCGTGTCATGAATTCTGTTTTACCCATTTATGCCCAACCTGAATCCAACCCGTTTAATAATCGTGTCAAGAATGTCCAACCCGAACCCGAACTCTTAATGACCTGTGTAACCCGTTTAACCCATTTATGTCATACTCAAAACTCAATTAACCTATGACCCGTTTGACCCGTTTAACATGTTTAACCTATTTAAATTATAAATTTAATAGATATTTAGGTAGATATATGAGTTAGTAATGACACATTTATTAAATGGGTCAATATATAAGCCAATATACGGGTTAACCTATTAACCCTAAATCTACCCATTTATTAAACGGGTTAACAGGTCATTATACGGATTAACAGGTTAACCCGAAACCCACCCGTTTAATAAACGGGTTAACAGGTCATTATACGGATTAACAGGTTAACCCGAAATCCACCCGTTTAATAAACGGGTCATAACGGGTTGACCCGAAAATGACCCGAAATTTTAATCGTGTGGGTTGACCCGGATAAATTTCGTGCGGGTTTCGAGTCGTGTATCGAGTCGTGTCAAAAATTGCCACCCTTACCTTGTAGGCGCGATTGAGGGGGGAGAAGGAGAAAAGATTACCATCGGAGTAGTCTCGCCGGAAAATTTCAGCTTCACTTCTCAATAGCTTCGTTCGTCGGTGGGGTCTTTGTCAATGGAGAAATGCAGGAGGCGGTAAATCGTGTGCCGTCATGGAATCTTGATTTGGGTGAGGGGTCGAGAGGGCGGTCTCAAATATGTTTCGGCTTTTGAGCTATACAGCTATACCAGAAACCTTTTGCTCAAGGTTTGATAGTTTGAGATGGAAAAGGGGAATGGACGACATTGATAGTTTGATCCAAAAGCAAGAAAGCTTAGCGCATGGTGGTCTCAGACTTTCGGGTCTGAGCAACTGAAGAGAGGCAGAGAGAAAATCATGGGAAATGAAGATGAGAGAGGCAGAATTGCACAAGACAAGAAGTAGAAGAAATATATTAGGGTTAGTGGCCAACATAAAACGATGTAGTTTTATTAGATTAGGGTTAGTAAACAGTTTAGATCGGTTCGGTTGGTTCGGTTCGGTTTGGTTTTCAACAATCTAAAACCGAAATTGAATTGGTTCAGTTCGGTTCGGTTCAGTTTTTCTATTTCGGTTACGGTTTTATTTCGGTTTGGTTATTTTCAGTACGGTTTGGTTTAGTTCGGTAATTCAGTCAGTTTTTTAGTACCAATTAACAGGACTACTGAGACCTACGTAACGGAAGTGTCTAAGTCAAAAAGTTAACATTTGACTTTATAGGAGCAAAATCATCATTTTCATTTAATTTTCCAAATTTTATTTTTCTCGAATTTCTGGATCGTTACACATAATTTGGCATTGTAGGGTTGAAGCCTCGGAAAACTCCTAAGGAATCCACATTATGTATTGTATACTTATATGTACATTTCTTATTAATGAATATCGTATGTCTTTAAAAAAAAAAGTTGGCAAAAAACGAAAATTAATCACTAATTTAGCGTATTATACTAATAATGGATGATAATTTATGTTAAGAGGTCGTGTTTATGTCAATAGCTCCCACATTTCGTGTTGTACTTGTTCAATAAGCTGTCAAATGAAAGATTATTCAAGAAATCAAATTGTTAATACGAAGAGGTGATTCGAGGAATGGGATGTTATGTTAGCATTATCCATTTGGTAAAGGGTGAGTGCCTCTGGTAAAACCAGACCAAGTCTCTCTCAAATGAAGCCAACACATTTTGCCGTAAACTCATTTGCTTATTTGACCATTTTCTTCTTCACTTCACCCTCACCGTCTTCAATGCTCTTTCCCTCTTGTCAATTATGTTATTACCTTACAAGAAGATCACGAAATTATTTAATGCTTTTTTCCTAGAGCTGGAAAGGAAAGCCCTGACATAGAATCAAATAGGCACCAAATGGAAGAACAAATATTGGGTTTAATGTTTTTACCTCATCTGGAAATATTCACATCGCTCATAAAAAGAAGAAACACCAACGCATATATCTGCAAATTAAGCTGCATTTCATGATTCTTCTGATTTCCCATCTCTAATTTGTAACGCATTGTTACCCCATTATGGTTATTCATGAGCTCTATCTTCTCCTCTCTTTCTACAAAGCTATAGAACCACAGAAGCCACCTGCTCAAAACCCAAGCCCTCGAAAAGTAAATGCTAGCACACTGTTTGTGAAAATGTCTAGGTGGGTTTTTGTTCCTAAAATACAAAACTCAGAGGAGTCCCAGACTCATGGATTTCACTGGTACAAGTATTACTAGCAATTCTTCTACTGCTGCTGATAAGAATATTTGTACAAATGAAGTGCGTTTTGGGGAACGATCAGGTACCGGCTTCCAGGACAAGGGCCAGAAAGAAAAGAAACCTGAGACATGTTGAACAAGTTGCTGCTAAAAAGCCTTCTTCCCAATCAAATCAGGAAATTTTCTTTTCCTTTTTCCTTATATTCTCTGGAATTTCATGCATGACTGTTGTGATTTGACAAATGACAATTCCTCATTATTTTGTTTCATCTGAGTTTTGAATTGCCATTTCTACCTGTAGGTCCGAGTGGGAGCCAGCTATGGAGATCACCGGATGAATGGCGGTGAGCCTCTTCACATCTTAGTAACATTGTCTACTATTCCCATGACAATACTGATGTGATAATCTGTAGTCTATCTGTTTGTATTAGAACAACAGGTTGTGCAGAATAAAAGTAGCTTTAAGCTCGAAGTTCATATGCATAGCCTTATTTCTTGATGGAGAAGTCACATATATTGTGCATTAGCTACAATATAGTTTTATAACAAAAATTAATTTCATTCTTACTTGGTGCTTGTATTAGATCAACCATCCAATGAATCTCCACTGTGGTTGCCGGAAAAACGCATACTTGAGTTTATCCTTGACACATTACAGAGGTGGCCTGGGTGTTCTTTTATATCACATTTTATTTCAACGTCTCCAAAATCAATTCCATATTGGTGATTACACATATTTAAAGAGTTAGAAATTCCTTCTATCTTCGATAATATATTTTCCAAAATTTACAGGAAGGATACCTACGAAATATTTGCCGAACCAGTTGACCCAAATGAGGTGCCAATCTCATTGTTAGTTTGTCATTTGAGATAATGAATGTTTCTTTAGCCATGGTTGTAAGTTGTAAAACTTTCTGCTCTTTATAAGGTTGAGGAGTACTATGAAATCATTGAAAAGCCTATGGATTTTGGAACCATGAGGGCTAAACTTCATGAAGGAATGTATCGAAATCTTCAACAATTTGAGGTAGCTCCTTTCTGTGCTTTCTCAAAAACTAGTGTTCTGATTTAAATGGAGTTTCTGTTTTTTTTTTTTCACCATCACATGGCTTATTAATTTGACATCTGAGTTGTCATCTAACAAATAACTAATGAACTTTTTGCAGCGCGATGCTTTCTTAATTACAGAAAATGCAATGCATTTTAATTCTTCAGGTACCATTTATTTTAGACAGGTATGGTAATTGTTAATTTAATCTCTTGACAACTTTTGGACAGTTCAATCTTATTTCTCCAGCTAGAAAATCTAAATATTGCCCGTCAACTGAATACAACCTATTGGCTTTTACAGGCTCGTGCCATACATGAACTATCCAAGAAGGCATTTCATGTTTTGAAAACATATCCTGAGAACTTTGAATTGGAATTCTCAGGGACAAAACCAAGAAGTGGTCGGAGGTCCCCACGTGAAGCTGGGAGGTCGGCTTTTAGCTCATATCCTAAAGCTGAATCATCGAAAGCTTTGCCGTGCTCCCTTAAAGGCCCCTCAAAGACTAGGAGAGGTCAAGTGAAAACCGGGTGCTCTGGTGCACTTGATGCAAGAGAGTGTAGAGTTCTTTCTAGTAAGAATTAGAATAGATGTAATGTTTGAATTCAAATTTATCATGAAAAAACCCTATCAATTTTTACGAAGTTAGTCGAAGTTCAGAACTTCACTGGGAATTTATGTTTGTTCATAATAGAAACTCAACGTGGAAGAAGGCCTACATCTGCTGTAGAACATCCACGCCGTACGCACAGGCCTTGGACATCCTTCCTCAATGAGAATGAGTCATTTGGGTTGGCAGAATCTAGTAATCTGAAACAACTTGAGCATGTAAGTCTTCGTACGTATTGACCGAAAAAAATGTGACTTTTTATTAATGTTTGTTTCACTGATTGATGTCACAAAATCTACAATGAGAACAATTCAAGTTTCTGTGCAGGTGAATCAACGGGACATTGGTTATAGAGAAAGCTTGATGCTGTTTGTTAAGGATTTGGGGCTAACAGCTCAAATGGTAGCCAGAAAGAAGTTACTTGGATGGTCCCAATTGCAAAAAACTGAAGCTCCTGCTTCTAGTACTCTGAGCAATGTGTTTACTTCACCGCCTTCTCAATATTTCCAGGATATCCCTCAAGGCCATCGAAGAAATGCTAATCATGACAAGGAAGAAAAGCGAGTTTTATGTGATGAAATGGCACCCAGCATTGACAGAAACAACTCGCACGGCATGCTTGGAGGAAAAGTTCACTCCAATCGAAGAAGTGAGATCCAGTTTGATTCTGATTCCTCCAAAGATCACGGTGGAGTCAGCAGCTGCTCCAATTCTAGGTCAAAAGACACAGGCAATGACTCAACCGTGCCACAGATACTGAACCAGTGGAAGCTGGCTAATCAAGCACAAGTTTGGAGCCACTTTCAGTTTATTCTCAGACAAATAATTTGATGGATCCAAGGTTGAAAAACATGGGGTTTGCAAGTTTTAGTCAAACAACGAATGCATTGAATACATTGCATTTGAGAGGAGACCATGATCGACCCAAAGCTGAGACAAGTCAAGTGTCAAAAGACTCAAAACCAGTCCAAGCTAAACCAGTGGCTTACCAGTTCACATTTGATCTGCCATATTTGAGATCCCAACTTGGTAAGATAAATTCTCCGGGACAAGATAGATCGTTGCAGAGAGGTTCGGGTGCCGCTGAGCTGATCATCTTCCCTGATAAAAAGAGTTACCAGAAAACTTCAACATGTACCCGCGACGTGGACATGATGAAAAGTCAGCTGCCTTATCGTGGTTGTCAAAACCAGTCTTCAGTAGATAATGCTCAGTACACTGATTTAGCTCCAGTTGCAAGAAAAGGCTACTCAATTTTATTTTATTTTTTGGATTGGTTGACAAGTGTCTCTGAATTTCAATTAGCTTCAGAGTTTTCGAATCAGAATTGTGTTGAGAATTCCCCCTTAAAAAAAAATTAAAAATAAAAATAAAGAACTGGAAGAGAATTGGAGGAAAATATTGTAAAATTGAATCCAGACTGACCAGTCGGGCTGTCAACCAATCAGAATACACAGAGATTGGGTTGGCATAAGAATATACCATTACTTGCACATAAAGCAACATATATACCCTATACCCTATACAAAATGGCTCACACGTCAAACAGCACGAAAAGTTTAATCACGTCCTCTTACAAGCTTATTTTCGACATACTTTTACATACTACGTTATTTAAAACATCTTATAAAAATAAAAAATTTCCAAATTATTCAAATTATAACATAATAAATAATTTCGCTATTAATATATACATGCCCATGTCACTTGGTTTATCAAATACAAAAGGAGTATGTATATAGAGAGAGCGGGAGTGTTTTTCTTTTCGTGTATTGTGTATTGTGTGAATTAAGGCATTAACATGTTGTAAATTGTATTAAGTGATATCAAGGACGGGGCTACACCTTGGGCTGGATGTGCTATAGCCCATTCAAGTTTCCAATTAAAATATAATTGATATTTAAAATTATAATAAAATTCAGAATTTTAATACATAAAAATTAATATATTATACTCAACAAAATGTATGAAAATGAATATTCCGTTTTCTATTTTTCGTAATATGCTGATGATATCAATAATGAAGTTTAGTAGAGAATTTTACACTTTTAATGACCTGTGACTTAATAGTATTCCTTTCTACTTGTTATATGAGAGATTTCGGATTCGACTCTCCTCGAGTGAGGTCAATACCCAATATTTATATAATGTAATTGTTCTCTCCCAATATCCTTGTATCAAAATGACTCAAGGGGTACAGCATAAATGTAAATAATGATATTCTATATGTGCTTTGAATATTTAATAACTTATATTTTTTGTTGTATTCCTTTCGAGTTTTTATTTATATACGAATATGAAATAAAGGTAAAACTTATTATATTTTTTGTATTATGTGTCTTTTGTTTATGTTTAATAGTATATTTTGTTAGATGTTTTTTTAAGATTAACATGTAAGTTTAGCCCATTCGGATTTTAAGTGCAGGAACCGTCACTGAGTGATATGTCTATTTATGTAAATGGGTACAAGGGGTAGATAGGTAATTGTATTTATATTAATCCTAACCATATATAAGTGAGTTAATTAGTCTTGTATGATACTCTCTCATGATTCAAGAAGAACAGTTCCTTCTCTACCTCTTTCTCTAATTCACTCCCTCCTAAATTCTTCACAACACGTTATCAGTACGATCGTCTCCAAATCGTTGATTGCTCATGAGAACGATAAATCTAATCAAGTATGTTTTCTAAATCCAAATTTTTATTATTAAAATCCAATCCCTAGAAGCATGTAATTTTTAGGATTATTTGATTTTTTTATTAAATTCAAACCCAAGAATTCATGTTCATAAGAATTGTTTGGAATCAATAATTATGATGTTTGTAATCACATGAATTAATGATCATTGATATGTTCAATTGAATTATTTGACATAATCTTCATGATTTTTCGCTCCATATTTGTAATCACATGAATTAATGATCATTGATATGTTAATTGAATTATTTGACATAATCTTCATGATTTTTCGTTCCATGTTTGTAATCACATGAATTAATGATCATTGATACGTTCAATTGAATTATTTGACATAATCTTCATGATTATTTGTTGAATTGATGGTTCATCATGAGATTGCAAACACCATGATTATTTGCTGAATTGATGGTTCATCATGAGGTTGCAAATACCATAATTATTTGTTGAATTGATGATTCATCATGATGGTTCATGTTGCAAACACCATGATTATTTTTTGAATTGATGGTTCATCGTGAGATTTCAAACACCATGATTATTTGTTGAATTGATAATTCATCATGAGGTTGCAAACACCATAATTATTTGTTGAATTGATGGTCCATCATGGGGTTGCAAACACCACAATTAGTGGAAAATATAAAAGAAACCTTGAGGGTCCATCCTTCCTCACTTTATGCCACAATTAGTGGAAAATAGAAAAGAAACCTTGAGAAAAGAAGCCTTGAGGGACCATCCTTCCTCATTTTGTGTCACAATTAGTGGAAAATATAAAAGAAGCCTTGAGGGTTCATCCTTCCTCACTTTGTTTGTAACACCCCGGAAATTCGAGGATTCCCATATTGTAATTTAATGTGTGATTTGACGATTTTACCCCTGTGAATGGTATGGTCAAATTGTTGACTTTTTGATTGATGAACTAAATGAACTTTGACCTATGACCGTGACGTAGTTCGGGACGTCACGAGTTCATAGACAGGTGGCACGTCCAATTCGGACGATCAGGGTAAAAGTTATGACTATCGGAAGTTCAGGGGCATTACCGTAATTTGGACTCTCGGGGGAAAATGTTGACTTTTCTTTTGACAACTAATTTTCAGTTGACTCAAGGACCGTTGGGTAGGCCTCGACGTCCTGAGTCCGTAGACAGGCGGCACGCCGAAATCGGACTTCGTACGAGGAAGTTATGGTTAGAAACGTGAATTCGGGAAGTTCGTGTCTCGGTTTTCGTGTCGAATATTATATTCAGGAAATCTGATTGGAGGACACCTGGTGAGTGACAAGTGTCACTCACCCATTGGCTAGATTGGATCAGATCCACTATTGGATTAATTAACATTTAAATCAGCTTTAAATTCCAGCCATTGGATTGAAAACCTCCAGATCTGATCTCAGCCCTTGATCCCATTCTGAGATTCAATCTGGGCCGTTCATTTCTTTGAGCAGCTTTCCCTCCATTTCTATATATTTTCATACCCGACACCCACATGCTGCCATTTCGATCATCACACCTGCGTGCACCTGACCCTTTTGCTTCAAGCGTGGCTGAACTGAGCTGGTGAGGGCTGAGGCAAGGCGGTGAACGGCGGCAGGCGGCGGCGAGGTGAGCGGCTTAAACCCGAAACGGTTTTAAAACCCAGATTTTGGTAAATCCTTTTTCCCGCATTTAGTTTTGTTTTGGATGGATCCTAATCAACTCTAGGGACTGCCAGGAACCTTCTGCGATTGAACTCGTGGCCGGAGGAGCTCAGGGGCGGTGACTAAACGGCGACGGAAACCGGTTCTGTTCTTCGAGGTAGGCCCTCGATCCTATCAGTTTTTCTCCATTCTTTTTACACTGAACCAATCTAGGGACTCAGACGAGTAGTTAGGAATTGAAAGGAACGAAAATGATCCAGAAATGAAGTTATGGCAACCGGGTCATGATCGCGGGTCTGATCGACCCGAGTTGCAGGTTTTCGGGTCAACCCGTCTGAGGACAGCGGTGATGACGTGGCACCATGTTAGTCTGTCAGATGACGTGGACCAACCGTGAGCCGACACGTGTCACATGTCAGTGACGTGGACCAGTCAGGGACTGCCACGTGTCACTGACATGTCAGTGACGTGGACCAGTGCCGTGCTGACACGTGGCACATGTCAGATCTGACACGTGGTCTGACAGATCAATGTGGTGGACCAATCAGATGTTGACACGTGGCACCTGTCAGAGTCTGACATGTCAGACCTGACAGCTGTCAGATGACGTCAGCATGACGTCATGCTGACGTCAGCAGTGACGTCAGCGATGACGTCAGCAGGAACTGTTCCTGCGTTGACCGCCGCGTTGACCGCCGCGTGGGGGCGCGTGTGAACAGTGTTTTTGGTGGGACCACCACCATTCTTTAGGTTTCGACGATCCGGATCCAATGGCGGTGGTTTCGGGCCGATCGGAGATCATTAAGTTGGTCAAATTAAAGTTTAATGCCTTGGGAAGCGCGTTCGGGCGGCTTTCCCGGGCCGGTTTCGACCTAGGTTTTCATGGTTGAATGTTGGGGGTTTAAATTGACCTTTACGAATACTTGGACTTGACAGGGATTGTACATTTGTACCAGGACGAGGGTATACGTTCGGTTTCTAGCAGGATTGTACTGTGAGTGGGCCATTTTCTTAAACCCTTGTGTGCATAAATGTTTTCTGGTTTTATTATACTTATTCACATGCTAAAACAATAATGGTTTTGATGATATGGAAAATATGGTTATGGCACGTTTCACGGTATTGGGGCTTGAGTCCCGTCTGATGACACTTAATGATTGGTTCGGATGTTATCTATGTATATATATATGCCTTGCATGTGGATATCAATAAAATGCATTTGTTACTGCACTGTATAGATCCTTCCATATTATATTGTCTCCTCCGGATGAGGTACCCCGGAGAGGTCACGGACATCTAGAACGTCTAGCGTCTATGACGCTAAGCATCGGGGATGCTGTACCCGAACGGGGTTCGGGGATTGAACTCGGAATTGAGACCCGAGTGGCACGCGTAGCCTTGTGATTGTGACCTTATTGGACGTCAGACATCAGGGATGTCGGGTTTGGAGTGTATAGTGCAGCAACTAAAATTATACTTATGGTTCATATTATATGGTTTATGATTTTGAATTATGTGCACGCATGTTTGGAAAACGGAGGGGTAAATTATATGTTTTACTTATCAAACGATTTCATAAACTTGAGTTTCGGTCCACTCACCCTTACTGTTTTGATAACCCCTCCAGGTCGGGAAACTGAGGTAGAGGAGGAACCAGAGGCTGAGGCATAGATCTACTTCTGCGTACCTGAACCCCTGCTGGGCGGTGTACCCGCAGGTTTACTTTAGAGTCGTGCTCGCAAATTTGTAATTTTGGATTATATCCCTTGTCTGACATTCGTTTAATTCGGATTTGATGTATGGCTTTAATTTGTTTATTTATGCTTTTAAATGTTTTGAGGTTAAAATTGGTATGAATTATTGGGTGTCAGACGGGAGCAGGGCACGTCCCCTTGTGGTCCCTGTGGGATCGGGGCGGGTCCTGTCATTGTTAGTGGAAAATATAAAAGAAGCCTTGAGGGTCCATCCTTCCTCACTTTGTGCCACAATTAGTGGAAAATAGAAAAGAAGCATTGAGGGTTCATCCTTCCTCACTTTGTGCCACGATTAGTGACAATATTTACACAGTTGCCTCACACAACCGAGCAGAGGGGGACAGCAGTTGGAAAAACCCATCATTAACTGGTAAACTTCCATTATTTACTTGTTTGTTGTTTATTTCATTATTTACATGTTATTTATAAATGTAAATAGACTACTTGTACATACAAGGAACCTGAAGTTTCCTTCATAGATATCCTGGATTATCATACCATGTTATAGAACCTGAAGTTCTCATTAGTTGCTTATGGATGTATTTTTTTCCCAAAGCACTAATATTATTAATTCCTCTTTGTAGAGAATGGCACATCTCAACAAACTGGATTTTGACGCACTTGACGTTTCCGGAAGAAACTATTATTTCCAGACTGCAGCTGGACATGATGAGGATTGAATTATTTACATAAACATGGATATGATCGGCATTTGTGCCATTTTTTTTATGGATATTGTTTTTTTTATTATTACTATTTCTGGACATTGTTTGGTGATTTATATTTGTTTTGGACTTATTTTGTCATCTACTCGAATATTATTTAATCTATTTATTCATTTTTAATAAATGTGATTGTTGATTACTTTAGTTATATTGATGGTTAGGCATATCAAATGGTGAAGTTTGTTATCTAATCGACAGTGCTACTACGCACACTATCCTCGGTGATAGGATATTTTTCACAAATTTAATACCTAACCACACCCCTGTGACAACTATTTCTGGAAAATCAAATTTGATTGAAGGCTCTGGAAGAGCCCAATTTATGTTGTCCAATGGTACTATATTTACCATTGCTGAAGTCTTATACTCCTCACGTTCCAGCAGAACGTTATTGAGTTTTAAAGATATTCGAGCCAATAATTATCATGTTGAAACCACAAACGAACAAAATGTGGAATATCTTTGCATAACCTCCAACTTGTATGGCCGGAAGCGTACATTGGAGAAATTGGAATGCCTAAAGAGTGGACTCTACATGACCACTATTAGAACCATTGAGGCAAATCACATAGCTAGTCGGAAGCTACCTAACCCTAGCAACTACTTATTATGGCATGACCGATTGGGAAACCCAGGTCAAGGTATGATGCGCAGTATCCTCAATACATCACACGAGCATCCCCTTACAAATAAAGACCTTGTGTTTAGTGAAAAACTATGTCAATCTTACTCAATGGGAAATTTGCACACGAGACCTTCATATGCAAAGATCGATAAAGACTCTATCTCTTTCTTGTACAGAATATAAGGGGATATTTATGGACCCATCCAACCACCATGTGGACCATTTAAATATTTCATGGTTTTGGTTGATGCATCAACGAGGTGGTCCCATGTGACCCTATTGTCCACACGCAATCTGTGTTTGCTAAACTCCTTGCCCAAATCATTAAATTAAGGGCTCATCACTCGGATTATCCTATAAAGTCAATCAGACTTGATAATGCCAGTGAGTTTACATCGAAATCTTTTGAAGACTATTGCATGTCCCTTGGGATTGATGTTGAAAATCTAGCTGCCCATGTTCACACCCAGAATGGTCTCGCAGAAGCATTCATTAAACGATTACCAATGATTGCACGGACATTGGTTATGAGCACCAAGCTCCCAATTTCTGTGTGGGGCTATACAATTTTGCATGCCGCTATGTTGGTCCGGTTGAGGCCCACTGCCACCCAACCTTATTCCGCGTTACAGCTGGTAACTGGGTACGAACCCGACGTTTCACACTTATGAGTTTTTGGGTGTACAGATTGACATGACCCATCCCAATCCCCTCGGGATTAACGTGGGATGACCGTGCTCCCGTCTGACACGAAGTGTCAGATAAGGGATATTTCCAACTGTAACAACCCGTCCCGAGAATAGGGATAAGTGGAGTGTTTAAGGTGTGATTAGTAAGGTTAATCAAGGGTTAGGTGGTCCCGAGGGGTCCGGGAACTTAGAATGACGATTTTGCCCCTGGGTCGGGCAGAAATGTTGACTTTTATTTCGGGTGGTCAAATGGGAGTTGACCAGTGACCAGGACGTAGTTGAGGACGTTACGAATCCGTAGGCAGGTGGCACGCCCGATTCCGACATCCGAGGAGGAAGTTGTGATGTTCGGAAGATTGAGGGCATAACCGTAATTTGGCGAAATTAGGGGGGAAAAGTTGACTTTTTGAATAATCGAGTTTTGGTAAGTTGACCTAAGACCGTTAGATAGTTCTTGTCGTCCCGAGTTCGATGACAGGCGGCACGTATTCATCGGACGTACGATGTGGGAGTTACAGGTCTAGAAAGGTAGTGGCAAAGTTGTAATTTTGGGTAAAACAGAAGGGCATTTTGGTCTTTTGTGCTCTGGAATGTGTGCAACAGGTAAGGACAGATGAAGGGTTGAGATTGAGCCATATGTGAGATGAAGGGTAGGATGGTGACACGTGCTACAGGTGGAGTGGTTTCTGGGGGGTTCCAGTGTGTGCACGGTCCAGTTATTTGGGTGCAACCGTGCAAGTGTGAGTTTTCTTTGACCCAGATAGAAACAGAGTGAGGCGGTGAGGAAAAATTGGAAGGTGATCGTGGATGTTGATGAGTTCTGGTGAGTGAAGAGTGATCAGAAGGAGGTTGAGAGATGCTGGGGTGGTGCTGAGAAGGTTAGAAGTGTGCAGGTGGTGTGTGAGTGAGTTGAGAGCCACGGGAACTTCAGAGAAAAACAGAGAGGAACTGAGGGAGCTGGTGGTGCTGTGGCCGTGTGTGAGTGCGATTGACCTCGAGAGGAGGCTGAGGCGACGTTGTGGACTCCAGGAACCGCGGCGGCGAGCACGGTGGTGGACGGTTGCAGGTAATTCCTTATCCTTGTAAACTTGCCCTGTTTTCCCGTCGAGTTTTGAATCGAAAGTCGTGAGTCTAGGGGTTGAATCGATGGGTCTATAGTGGTTTAGGGGATTTAGTTGAGTCCTAGGAACCGTCTGGTTGTGTTGCCGTGACGAGAGGTGCACGGTGGTGGTTGGCGTAACGGAGGGACTCTGTGTGCCCTGTTTTTCCGTTTTGTTTCAATCCAAGAGTCGTGATCCCAGGGACTGAGTCGAAGGTTTAGAAGAGTTGGATTAGGCTCAGTGAGGTCCTAGGAAGAGTCTGGGACAGTCACCGTGACGGGGGGTGACCGGAGTGGCTGGATCGTGAAACAGGGGAGTGCAAGCCGTCTGGTTCGAGCTTGAGTCGACGGTGTAGGGGCCGTGTCGAGTTCTAAGGAGGAGGGGGATGGATAGCTTAAGGTTGGGCGATGAAGTTGGTGAAGAAAGGAGGTGAAATGGTGGCCGGACGGTGGAGAACAGGTCTCGCCGGTCCGAGTTGCAGGCTACTGTTGCGAACCGGGTTGGCTCGAGGTTGACGGTGGCACTGTAGCAGGCGCGCGAGGGCCACGCGCTGCCACTTTGGGCGGCGCGTGGGGGCGCGTGCGGCGGCGGATGGGAAAACGGTCAACATAGTTTTTGGTCTAGGAGTTGTTGTGAGTTCGATGGAGTTGGTTTCGGGTCAATCGGAAGTCGTTTGCGTTGAGTTCCGCGAGGGGGAAAGTTTAGGGTCCCGGGTTCTTATGTTTAGGATTCGGGGAATTTTGAGGGAATTTAGGTGAACCTTCGTAGACGTGCTAGTAACGTAATTTGGCGGTGTTTGACAGGATCGGGATTTCCCGAGGAAGCCGAGGAACGGGCTGGACGTTCGGGACGCGAGTAGGGCTCAGTACTGTGAGTGGACCCTTTTCTTAAACTCGAGCATGCATAACTGTTTTTATATACATATTTTATGGTTTTACTTATGAATCTATGTTTATTGAATATGAAATGATGATTTTATGTGTTTGCACGTTTTTCGAGAAAAAGACGGTTTTGGCACGGTTTTCGAGAAAATGTTGGTTTTCGGATTTTGATGCCACATTTGGGGATTTCCACCGATAAAGGTTTTCAAATCATGATATATGGGTTATGAAATGTGATTTGTGATTACATGTGGTTTTGGTTTAAAAAGTGGATTTCCGGATTTGGGTTCGGAATGACGGTTCTGAACGCCGGAAGGGTGTCGGACCAGTGATTTCGGATTCGGGTTTGGATGTGGATTGATCAATGGTTTTCAAATGGTTTTGGGATTGGATTTGCTGGATCTGGATATTGGGTTTAAAGACCCGGATATATGTGACGGGGGACCGGCCGGATTGGGTTTAAAGACCCGGATTGAGTTTAAAGACTCGGGAGTTTAAAGACTCGGATATATATATTGATTTCCCCCGTAGGCCTTGAGTTTAAAGACTCGGGAGTTTAAAGACTCGGATATGATTAAGGCCTGGATTGAGTTTAAAGACTCGGGAGTTTAAAGACTCGGATAGATCCAGCAGGTTTGATCGAGAAAATGATGATTTGGTGATTATGGTTTTTGATACGGTTTCTGATACTCATATTATGGTTTCTTATGATCTTTTATAGTGTTTCTGTTTCTTATGATGTTTATAATGATTCTTTATAAATGTGGTTATAACTGTTGGTTATGCATGTGGTTTCAAAACGGAGGGTTTAACTCGGTTTTCGTATAAAATGGTTTTTGAACTTTTGTACTTTTGGTCCACTCACATTTTCTGTTTTAATTGCCCTCCAGGTTGTGGAGCTGGCGTGGGGTCTTGACATCGAGGCAGAGTCTGAGGCATAGAAGTGACGTGAGGGTTCCCAGAGTAGAGTAAAGGCTTCCGTGTGCGTGTAGTTATCGGTTTTATTTTCGTTGTATGTTCGTACTATGTTCTGTCAATGCTACCTTCGGGACATTGTGTCTAATTACTCCTGCGTTTGACTGGGTTAGACAGAGTTTTACTTGAGTTTTGTGTCGGGGAGTCAGACGGGAGCGGGATTTACCTCGGGTTTCGGGGTGAAACCGGGGTGGGTCCTGACACCAACCTTTGCCCTCTCGGGCTATCAGAGTACGCCAGGATCCGGAGGAGGTATGTGATATCTCGGTCTCTGTTACAGTCCACATCCGCTGTCAACCTGAAGGGCAATCAAAACATTAAAAACTGTGAGTGGAAAAAACAAAGAGTTTATAAAAACGTTTCATAAGAAAGACATTTGTACCCTTCACTAAAAAGTATGCATGCATTCGAAAACCGTTTATCCGAAAGAACCATATGAGGGAACTAAGCCCAAAACCATAATCAAATCAAATATACAGGCCATTGCCCAAATCCATAAGGGACTCAGCCCAAAACCATCATGAAACCAAGTACACGGGTCACTGCCCAAATCCTGTGCACATCACATATCATATACCATATATCTCATATATCATATATACATATAATTCACACAACCAATCCTGTCACGGTTTCCAAAGCTAAGCGCGTGCTACTCGGGGTCTCAAACCCAAGTCTCTCAGAATCCAAGGTCAATGTCCGTAGACCAATGACCCATCCTGAGGTTATAATACAAGCCTTCTTGAGAGTAAGGCACCCAACGGGGGCGACTCCCACTCAATCAGTGCTCCGTGACTACTCCGGGGTCCACCTATGCCAACGACCCTCCCCGGAGGAGATAGAACAAGTACGGAAGGTATATGAACATATATATACATAACACAAATATCCATGCCCGGTTCCCCTGAACCGTCATGATCCATAATATCCATTCCATTCATATATATATATATATATAAAACATCCTCCATGCCCGGTTCCCATAAACCGTCATGTACCATAATAACCTTTCCAGGGTTCATGCCGGTTCTCATAAACCGCCATGAAATAGGAAATCCATCTAGGGTCCCTGACCCGAAATCATCAATGTAAAACAACTGGGTCTCGTGCCCAAACATATGACATCAGCTGGGCATCGTCCTCGATATCTAAGGGTCAGTCACGACTCCGATCGTAGTGATGCGTGCAACCACCCATCCAGAACCGCCCTCAATCCTGGTATGTCGCCGTGAACGTATCAACCGACGCGACCACCACAAGATCATGGTGCACTCATCACCGATCGCTATCCTGAACCGTCAGCACTCCGAAGTCGAGCCTCCCCAGGCTGCTCGACCACGAATCGTGCATCGTAACCTCTCCGGAAGGAATACATCCCAATCTGAAGGCGAGCGTCACGTCGCCCGTCGCCGTGCACCAAGCATCTGTCGCGACCACGACTCGGACCCGTAGGTCATCAATAGGGTCATATGCCCGAGACAAAACCAAATGGGTCTCATACCCGAGTTTATCCTTTTAGAAATCCAAAACCTTTTCATTTAGACCATTAAAGAAATACCGACCCGTAGAAGCACCGTATAAGGCTGAAACCTCGAAATACGTACTTATACGTAACCACAACAAAATGCACCCATGGAATTACCAAACATGTATTAAAAACATATAATAAACATTTATGGATGCACCAATTTAGAAAACCAAGGTCCACAGACCGTCCGAGCTGCCGCCTCGATATACGTGTCATACGGCTCTCCTGAGCCAATCACCGTCACCGGGACTCCCAAACCTGTCCAAATCGTAATAGAAGGTTACTAAACTATTTAATTATCCTCCCACTAAAGCCCCATAATTTTCCGGTATTTTAAACTATTTTTAATTCCGATCCGAAACCTTCTGATGCCCCGAACATTATCGAGACGGTGTCCGATCGACACGAAACCAGTCCCAAAATGTTCGTTACATCGAATAGAGTGTTTCAAATGTTGAACACTTTTCCAAACAGTGTCTCACGTGCCCCCACGCGCCTTAGGAAGGTTCCTGCGCGTGAGATCACGTGCGGTGAATAGTGTCGTCTTCCCAGATGGTTGAACCGAGTTCGACTGGTTCGAACCGGACCAGACTGGCTCGACCGGTTCAACCATTAAACCTGTCCATTTCTACCCCATTTTGTCCCATTTTAATTCCTAAACGTTCCTAATCCCATTTCTTATCATTTAGACATTAAAAACAGAGGAAAAAGCCGTGAAATCGTACCTCTCCGATCGAAGAACACGGTCGGATTTTTCGGCCGCCCGTCTGAGCTGCACCGCCGTCCCCAGCCACTCATTTTGATCCCCATGGGTCCTCGTGATCACCAGAAAGAAAACCCAAGCCTTAGGTTCGATTAAAACTCAATAAAACCCAAGGTTGGAATTTTGAATATTTTTCCTTCAAGGTCGAGCTCCCCGCCGTGGCCATTGCAGTGGGCCACCGTGGCTCTGGTCGTCTCAGTCTCTCAGTCCTCCTTTACTCTCTCACACGGTCACACAATGAGTACCATAATGGTGATGGTTGTGTGGTGTTTGTGTTTGAAGAAAATGGAGGATGGAGGAGAAAATGGTGATGGTGTTTCGGGTTATGAGGAAATGAAGAATGAAGATGATATTTGATGGCTGATGATAGAAGTGAGGATTAAATGGATGGTGTAGATTGATTGAGGGATGGAATGAATGGCTAGGATTTAGTGCTTAGAAAGGTTAATTATATAATAATAGATATAATAATATTTAATTAAGTGAGATCCCCTTTTTAGGGGTTTTAGCCAATGAGTTGAGTGACACTTGTCACTCATCCATGGGTCCCACTCAAAATATCTGCCCAATCAGATATTGTCAAATCAGCATCGCCTCGAAGTACGTGCATAGTGAAATTGACCTTCCGTGACCTATAACTTTCCCGTTCAAAGTCCGATTTCAGCATGCCGCCTGTCTATGGATTCGTATCGTCTCGATCTACGTAACGGTCCTTGGCTCTATGGATTCGGACATCCCGATCAAAAAGTCAACTATTTGCCCCTTTTAACCAAAATTACCAAAATGCCCCTTAACTTCCGAACATCATAACTTTTCCCTCGAATGTCGGAATTGAACGTGCCACCTGTCTATGAACTCGTGGCGTCATGAACTACGTCACGGTCATCGTCCAAAGTCTATTTGACCGCCTGAACGAAAAGTCAATATTTTACCCATTTTAAGGGTAAAACGGTCATTTTGCATCGTTCGTCCGATTTCGCCCAACTAATCACGGATTAACTCACTAATCGTGATTAGTCACCAATCTAATCCCAGAATTCGGGATGGGTTGTACACAGTTTATGTGCCAATTGCGCCGCAACAACGTACAAAAATGGGACCTCATTACCGGAGGGGCATATATGTCGGCTATGAATCTCCCTCCATTCTACACTATTTAGAGCTCTTGACAGGCGATCTCTTTACCGCTCGATTTTCGGATTGTCATTTCAATGAGACAGTCTTCCCGCCGTTAGGGGAAATAAGAACGTCAACGTTCCTGAAGAACGACGTGAATTGACGTGGAATGTCTCCACTATGTCTCATCTTGATCCCAGAACCGCACAAAGTAAGAATGAAGTAAGGAGAATTCTAAATTTATAGAGTGTAGCCAATAATATGCCAGATGCTTTCTCTGATATAGTTAGAGTGACGAGATCACATATACCTGTTGCAAACGTGCCTACAAGGATAGATGCCCCCGTAGGACGGGTCGTCCCAAATGGACCGGTCGTCCCAGATGAACGAAGTACAGCCATGACGGCTAACTAGTCATATGTCCCTGCCCAGAAGCGAGGTAGATCAATAGGTTCAAAAGATTCTCATCCCTGGAAGAGGACAAATTTGGCACAATCTAATCCCTTGGATATCATTATATCATTTGATCCATCTCATGAGATAATTCCGGATTATGGGTCTGCCTTATAAGAGACGACATTGGGGGACGCCTCAACGTCTGAACCCACTTCCGAGAATAGAAAGATCTCGATAAACTATGCATACTTAAATGAGATATGGAATCGGAATGATATTATCATCGATGATATATTTGTATTCGCAATAGCTACTGAAATAATAACTAATAATGATATTGAACCTCGCTCCGTTGATGAATGTCAACGTAGAGAAGACTGGAAAAAGTGAAAAGAAGCAATCCAGGTCGAACTTGATTACTTGACAAAAAGAAAGGTGTTTGGACCTGTAGCTCCCACACCTCCCCATATTAAACCTGTAGGTTTTAAATGGGTATTTGTAAGGAAGCATAATGAGGAAAACGAGATTGTGAGATACAAAGCTCGTCTAGTGGCGCAAGGATTTTCTCAACGCCCTGGAATTGATTATGAGGAGATGTATTCTCCAGTAATGGACATTATAACGTTCCGCTACCTTATCAGTTTGATAGTTTCCGAAAAACTAAGTATACAGCTTTTGGATGTGGTCACAGCTTACCTCTATGGGGATCTAGATACATATATATATATATATATATATATATGAAGGTTCCTGAAGGACTTAAGATATCTCATGCAAGTAGTTCCAAACCACAAAACACGCTCTCCATTCGTTTGAGGCGTTCACTTTATGGATTGAAACAATCCGGACGGATGTGGTATAACCATCTAAGTGAATATTTGATCAGATTGGGATATGTTAATAATGAATTATGCCCATGCGTGTTTATTAAGAAAACAAGTTCCGGGTTCGTTATAGTGGCAGTTTATGTCGATGACATGAATCTGATTGGTACTCCTGAAGAGATCCAAGAAACTGCTAAGCACGTTAAGCTAGAATTTGAAATGAAGGATCTTGGGAGAACACACTTTTGTCTTGGCCTGGAGCTCGAGCACCGTGCAAATGGAATTTCGGTCCATCAATCGAATTACATCCAGAAGATGTTGATACGCTTTAATGAGGATAAAGCGAAACCTTCAAGCACGTCCATGATCGTCCAAAGTTTAGATCCTAAGAAAGACCCGTTTCGTCCAGCAGATGACAACGAAAAGATATTGACACCAGAAGTGTCATATCTAAGTGTAATAGGCGCACTATTATACTTAGCTCAATACACTAGACCAGACATTTCATTCGATGTGAATTTGTTAGCTAGATTTAGCTCTGCGCCAACACGCCGCCACTGGAATGACATAAAAGACATCTTCTGATACCTTAAAGGTACAACGGATATGGGCTTATTCTATCCCTATGCATCAATGAATGAATCAAACCCCCTTGGTCCTTGGAATGATGCAGGCCTTGTTGGGTATGCTGATGCAGGCTACTTATCAAACACACACAAGGCACGTTCCCAATCCGGTTGTGTCTTTAACATTGGGAACACAGCAATATCTTGGAGGTCTACGAAACAGACCCTTGTTTCTACGTCATCGAATCATGCAGAGATTTTAGCCCTACACGAAGAAGTTCGTGAATGCATATGGTTAAGAGCCATTACTGGGCATATTCGAAGTACATGTGGACTGAATTCCACCCATAATGAACCAACAGTTATCTACGAAGATAATGATGTCTGCATAGAGCAGATGAAAACCGATTTCATTAAGGGAGACAACACCAAGCATATTACACCTAAGTTTTTCTTTAACCAATAACAGCAAGAACATCGGAAGATTGAGATCAAGTCAATACGATCTCAAGATAATCATGCAGACTTGTTCACCAAGTCATTACCAAAGGCCACATTCCAGCAGCATGTGTGAGGTATTGGTTTACGTAGACTAGCTGATTTACCTAATCTGTAGTTTTCAGGGAGAATCAAGATCAGGGGGAGTATCCTGAAGTATACCAAGTATCCAGAAGTATACTGAGTATCCCGAAGTATACTCACATGATCATCGTATACTCTTTTGTCCTATGACTAGGGTTATTTTGTCCCATTGGGTTTTGTTACCTGGCTAGGTTTTAATAAGGCACATTTTGGTATGATCACCCTGCTAACAATGTATCCTGAAGATGTCATGATTTAACTCATATGCATTTGCACATCTTTTCCCTTCGACCACGGGTTTTTCCCACTGGGTTTACATGACAAGGTTTTTGGTGGAGCAACATTAATGCATTTTATCTCAAATGCGGACTATCTACCTGTATTCCAGAAGAGACGACATCAGCTACCTCAGAAGATTCCGATGTGATCGTTTACACGCGCATTGCACTCTTTTCTTCGACCAGAATTATTTTTGTCCCATAGAGTTTTTGTCACCTGGCAAGGTTTTAACGAGGCAACACATAGGTGTGTAGTCCAGCGACACCATTATATGAAATATCCAAAGGGGAGTGTTATAAATTGTATTAAGTGATATGTCTATTTATGTAAATGGATACCAGAGTAGATAGGTAATTATACTTATATTAACTCTAAGTATATATAAGTAGATTAATTAGTTTCATATAATACTCTCTCATGATTCAAGAACAATATTTCTTTCTCTACCTCCTTTAATTCACTCCTCCTAAATTCTTCACAACATAACATTCATCGATTCATATTTCGATCGTCTTTTATTTGCTTTGGAAGAAAAGGCGGAAGAGTTAGTTAGGGCCACAAAAGCCATCAACCACCTCTTAAAAGCACCGGCCTTTTTCCCTTGCACACCCTTCTTCCTCCTCCTCCTCCTTCGTCGTAGTCGTTGTCATCGGGGTGGTGACGATCGGCGAAAGGGAAATTCAAGTCGGACATTTTTCAATAAACAATCGCCGCCGGTTCCGATAATGGCGTACAGGAGAAGGCAGGGGATCACCAGGACATCCACTTTCAAGGAGGAGATTATCCATCGGCCACCTGATGACAATTCTCCGTCAATAACCTCAGTCCCCATTTTGCAATCCTCCAATTCCTTTTCCGGTTCCGGTTCTACCAATCTTTCTCTCTCCGGTTCTTCCTCCCTCGCTGCTCAGGCCATTCGTGCCTCCGCTGAGCGCAACAGCAACCGATCCAAGGTTTCAGTTTTATGATCTTTAATTTGTACCTGGTGTGTTATTTTTCTGATTTCTGGTCTGATCTGCTTTATTTGCAATTAAATGTTGTATTGGATGGGATGATGCAGGACTTTGCCGCCTACGATGATGCAGCGACAAAATCCGGGTTTTGGGGCGTCCTGGCTCGGAAAGCAAAGGCCATTCTTGATGAGGATGGTGAATTCGTAGAAGATGGTATGGCGGGAGGGCTCAGATCACAGCCTCCCAATGCCTCCACTGGGACCCAGGTGACCAATGCCTTAAAAGTTCAAACCTTTTTATCAACAATTTTAGTTGTGATTGCAATTGGATGCTGAGTTTCTTTGTTTAATTTGTGGCCTCCTTTCTCTTTCGGAGACAGCTCCAACAAGCATATTACCAGTTATCTGATAACTCTAGAAGAACAGAAAACCCGGCATTGCGAAAGGGCTTGGATAGAATCACAACTTCCCTTAATCATCTTGGTGACACCTTCGAAAAGGCTTTTGAGGTGGATTAAGATTTATTCTTGCCAATTGTGAATAACTGAAAGAAGTTTGTTCATCATCAGAAAGTTTGTGCTGTATTTTTGGATTTCAGGAAGGGCGCACAATGGTGGAGAATAAGACCGCCGACATCAAATTGCAAATCAAAAGAAGAGGAGACCAACCTGAGGGACAAAATCATTATGTCAACCAGAAAAATTCAGGGGTGCAGCCTAAGAACCACGACACTCAGCTCAAGGCATCACGCGACGTAAGGTGGCAATTATGTAATTGTGTGTGACTGGTTTGTGTTGTTAAAAGTAGAGAATCTTCTTATCACAAGATTAACTGAATCTGATTGAGCAAGGGTTTTGAATGTGATTCTGAGTTATCGTTTTTGGAACTTATATAACTTGAGCCAGTGGAATGCATAAATGGTGTTTGTTGGGTCGCAGGTTGCAATGGCAACAGCTGCCAAAGCAAAATTACTTCTCCGGGAGCTGAAAACTGTGAAAGCCGATCTGGCTTTTGCAAAGGAAAGATGTTCTCAACTAGAAGAAGAAAACAAGCGCCTTCGTGAGAATAATCACGATAAAGGAAACCACAAAGCAGATGATGACTTGGTACATTTCTTGCTTTCTATGTTGTTTCTGATATCGTGGACTAGCTCTTTTTGTTATTGTATGTGATAATGATGATGTCAGATTCGGCTTCAACTGGAGACGCTGCTGGCTGAGAAGTCTAGATTAGCCAATGAGAACTCAGTTTATGCGCGGGAGAATCGGTTCTGGAGGGAAATTGTTGAGTACCATCAGCTCACAATGCAGGATGTTGTGTATTTAGATGATGAAGAAGTTTCAGAAGTTTACCCTTTAACAAGCCCCACCGGTGTCTCCAGAATGCTTTCCGTTTCCCCGCCCTCATCAGCAACCCCATCTCCACCCCCAGAGGACCACCCAACTGCAACCACCTCAACTGCCAAAGAAACATCCCCTGCCCTCACCAATCCACAAGAAAATAAAGATAGAGATGTTTCTGCATATGAGAAGGCCTCAGATAACTTAGCTCCTAAGAAAGAAGATTCAAAAGCAGAAGCAGCTACAAAAACCACTTCTACTAAAACAACAAAAGCTGAAGCAGCTACAAAAATAACCTCTGCATCTGTAGCAGAAGAAGACACTAAAAGACCTCCCGCGGCTTCTGCTTAAGCATTATTGATTATTCGTTTTTCGTTTGAGATTAGAATTAGCATTTGTTCAAATTCTATTGTCCTTTCCTTTCTCTCTTTGGCTAGGGCAAGAGGAGGGTGGAAGGGGGCATTCTTCTTCCACCTGCAATATTATTGAATTTGTGGATGTAATATCTTTTTCGTTTGAGGTTTTCAGGGTGTTTCAAGTGCCCTGTGTACCTCTCTTAGTTCGAGATCAAATGTTGTCCATGTCTTCCATGTACAGTGTTCTAAATACAATTTAGGTTCTTGCTCCTCTAGCTGCACTCTGTCAAATCTTCAATTTTTCAACCCCTCTGTTATCTTTGCAATTAATTGAACAGAAATCTTTAATCCCTCGCGATAAACTTAGAAGAAAAAATTATCAGCTTTTCTTCTCAACGTTGAAAGATAAACTAAATTCGAATACTCTTTTTGTTGATAAAAAAACCAAAGAATCTTGGCGCCACCTGAACAAGGTCTGTCCAGCTGTCCTGGCTGGTTCTCATGATTCATAATGTAATCAAAATCTTTATTTGGGCCATTCAGGATTACTGGGTTGTAATCCCTTGTGTTTCCCCTTAAAAAAAATTATTTATTTTTTTTTTTAAAAAAAAGGACAATAATGGTGAGAACGGGTCAAAATTTAAATGTACCTCCCTAAATACTGTATATGTATAGAAAGAATACTGTTTGACAAACTTAGAGAATGAATTATTCGTGGACATATTTAAGATTGATTAGAGCAAATATTTTCTCTTTTTTTTAATCCGAATTTGAATCTTTTTCCCTGTCATTCAAATTAGAAAAAAAGTAAAATATGGCTAGTATCTATTGTATCAAAATTCTTCCCTTCATACATGGCATTCAGTCCCCAACCACAAGCAATAAAAAATGAACGACAAAGAGATGATGACCTTGCAACCATTGAAATTCAGGGTATGTTTCTTTTTCTTTTGGACAAAATGTATCAGAACATATCAGAAGTGATCAAAGGCCCTCACACTCTAATCTGCCAGTCTATTTCACGTAAATTTTTCTCTTGTTCCAGTTTTCCCTCACATCATAATTAGCCACATCAAATCAATTGAAATCAAATGTGGCGATACAATACGAAGTAAGAAGCAAAAGAAAGAAGCACCGGAAGAAGAAACACCACGCGCTTCGGCAGAATCTCTAACCTCTCCGAGGAGTAGGACCCTTCTTCGACAATGGTTTCCAGTCTCGGACAATTCGAACACTTTTCATGAGATATCATTTGGGGTGGTGCAACTTCCACCCAGTTATGCATGTACCTTCCTCCCTTTGCCATCTGCGTAATTCTTTTCTTCAGATCAAACAAGCCGTAGCCGTCGTCGTCGAAAATTCTCAGAGAAAAGGTAAAAGAGGTTGAAACAGAGATTGTGATCGATTTCTTCTTACAAATGAGAAGATTTCCGTACACAATCCCATTATGTACATACATTTTCAGAGGAAACCCCTAATTCCTAAACAAACAGATGCAAAAACAGAAGGTGGTGGTTGGCCTTGCTTCCCCAAATCGATGGCGGGAATCAGGCCAAGTCAGCAACGTTCGATTAAGCCTAGGAATACAGACATTTTACACTCTATAATTGTCATTTGCCAACTCACCAGGAAAACGAAAAAAAAAAGTTTCTGACAAAGAAGCAGTTAATATCATGGTTATGAAAAGAACTTTCTCTGTTGCTAAATTGGCGCAATACACAGTTGAGCTTTCTCTTGATATGAACAGTACCCAGTTCGGAGTTCGGTGATACCCGACCTTTTTCTATTTTACTTTCCTAGGGCAACCGATGATGAACAAGGCAGAGAAAAAATACAATCAAATATACCAGTGTATAGTTATAAGGATCAGGAGATGGCTGCTTCGATATGAATTGAAACTCCAAAGCAGAAAAACTCCTTGTCTTTACAGTGGAACGTTTCAGAACAGCTGGAAAAACAAACTTGTTGATCCATCGCCGAATGATCTGAGATCCGCGGGTTTTACCAAAGCTCTGCACAATGGGCACGTTCGTTCCCTCTCAAACCTTGAAAAAGAGAAAAATGCCACTCAGCAGCCACGATAGGTACCATAAGTTAAGTGATTGAATATGATTCTGTTCCATAGAAATTTAAACTAGATTGACAACTTCTCGACAAACCAATCATTGTAAAGAAGCAATAAACGGTCTACTGTCTACTGTCTCTCAACATGGGAAAGAAATTTCAACAAGGACAACATGAAGGTGGTCCTGGAATGCAATTATATAAGAAACAATCTTGACAAGCGAAGTAACTAACCACTCTGATACGCAGTCCTCACAAAAGATGTGTTTACATCTAAGTAGTATAGGAGCGTGCATCTTCTCCTGGCAAATGGCACATAGATCACCAGCTGCATTGACCTGCATCAAACAACCGACAATTTAAAATGCATGAACCACAAGCTCTTCAATGAAAGGATCGTAATTAACAAGAAAGCACATAAATTTATAAAAGTAGAATATACAATTGTTTTAAAAGCAAAAAATGTGAGGGTAAAGTTCAGCCTCTATAAATTATTTTTAACACAACCCCACACTGGACCCCTCTAGAATAAAATAAGCATCGAACAATTGAATACATTTGCAAGCACTTTTGTACATATTTGGGAAGAAACTAATATTGGAAAGTACCAACTTGCATGAGATGATTGAACCCATATCATCATAAGCTACATTTGATTTCTTAGCAAGTTCTACCGGGCAGATAAAGATCCAGTTTACCTGTTCTGATGTTGCATATGCCCCATAGTGGACCTCTTTACGTGACAAAGCCTTCAGTGCAGCAAAGAAGGATTGCACCTAACACCATCGACCGAGGGAAAACAAAAAGAGTGATGATATGTGAGAAACAACTCTTTTTGGAAAACGATCTTATTAAGAGGTCAGTAAACTTAAGAAATATCCGGAGCATGACCAATACCAATATAAATTCTTACCTTCTCAACAACAGATGTAAGTTTGAAAGTCAAATATAACCCTGTCATTAATGATGAAAAGAGACTCCCGTATTCTTTGTTCAAGAAGAAACGATACCACACTGGCGTTGGCAATAAGGCACGGTATAAGAGCAGTAGATATTCAAGTAGAGTAAGCATTTGACCCTAAAAAAGAGGCGCTTTTTCAGTCAAGAGATGATGAGGAAAATGGAAGGGAGAAAAAACTGTCAACTATATGAACCTATGCCTTCATTTCAGTTGTCCGAATCACATCAAAGATGGGAAATAATTACCGCAGCCATAAGAAAGGCTTTCGAGCCAGTTCTTGTTTCACTTATCCTTCCCAACAGAATAATTTACTGAAATCTACTTTTGCTTAACTACTTATAATCTCACCTGCTTACGGTAGTTTCGGCCTCTGCTGTTTTTGTAGTATATCAATAGAAGACACTTGAGCACCATCGCTGCCTGCCGGACCAAGGTATCTGAAAGTAACCAATTTGAAGCAACAATCACAAGATTCACAAGGCACCAAATTAACTAACATCAGCTGACCATATAGCATACGCATGAATAGTAAAGGAAGAAGCATCTAGGGATAGTAATAATAACAGTCTACTATCTGAACCCTTGAAGAAGAGACACATGACTACTTTTTTGGTGGCATGTGAAAAAGTTAAAAATAATATGTAACTCCGCAAGAAAAATTCAAGGCCATAAGTAAATTTTCTTCTTCTGCCTTTGGCAATGAATAAAAGATATATGCCAACAGAAAGGTAAAAAATAATTACAATTGCACATCTGCAAAGTTTCACACCATAAGTAATATAAATAACATCAGATAAAAAAAAACTAATATTAATAACAACAGAAAAATACTTCTGAAGAGTGAATCACCCTTTGTAGAACAGATATGAAATATTTAAAATAAAATAAAAACTGTAACACTTGATCATTGCCATCCCAAGAACAATAGCCAAAGAATGCAGGCTTTTTCAGAAGAAAGTATCAAAAAAGATAATTATTTTCTACAGTAAAATATAAAATTCAAAATGTTCAAAGGAACAGAGACAATATCTTGGGACAAAAGAAAATTACCATTCACCATTATGATGAAAACAGCATGCCAAAAGGGTGGTATCACTTTAGGAGGAAGCATAATTAATGGGTACAACAGATCATCATTCTGATACCACCAGTAAACACCAACCACATGCAATGCGAATGCAAGAGAGATGCCTATTAGAACTGCAACTTTCCTTTCTCCCTGAAGCCACCAAGATTGGTAATAAACAAAAACCGGCAATACAAAACACAAGATCAACTGTTGAAAGCTTTAAAAAAAATACATATCATGAATACCTTTAAAGCTGTCTGTTTCCTTAAAATATCATTTGACTTGAACATAACAGCAGCAATCCAAATTGTAACAAAGAAACCTGCAGGAATTCCAGAATGAAAAGTAGTCACTAACGTGAAAACAGAGTAGGGGAAAATGTCCTAATAAAAGTGGGCTTAAATCTGCCTTAGTTCATAGCAAAAAAGAGCCATTAATGTACAAATGCAAGCACGCCCATTTTATTACTAAAACAAATTTTGATGCAAGAAGAAAAATCAACTACTGTTAGGTTCTCAGGTATAAACCTAACCTGGAAAAGATTATCACTATTCAGAATGCAAAAAGGACAATCGGCACTTGTCTATCTACTAGTAAACATTTATCTTTGTAATTGAAAAGCATAATCTACACTTGCAAACATAAATTGGCAAGACGCTGACCTTGCAAATGCTGGCGGATGAAGACCACCAATAGAAGCAAAGAAAAGGGCAGGACTTGCTCAATCCACCTAGCAGCCTGCTGAATGTCATATCTTTGGTAAGAAGAATCCCTGCCATTAGTCCCAGATCCATCAACTCCTTCTCCGTCAGTACTACCATTTACAGATTGGGGCATGCCCTCTCCTGAACTACGATCTGCTCTAGCATCTGTCTGACCCTCCTCCGTAGCCAATGCAACCGAAGCCACCCTGGCCATTGGTGGTGAAGAAACATCATTTGAGGATACACTAACTTCCCTCAACTGTCCAACTACTAACCCAGGGCCTTCCCTGTCATGCTCTTGTTCCCCTGCACCAATTATCCTAATGGAAACCTCCCCATCGTTGCTTCTTGTTGAAGATTGGTCAGCTCGCTGACTATGATGGTGATCCCGGAAAGCAGCAGCACTACGTCCGTTAATCAAAGACTCAGCTTCTTGGTGATTAGAGCGCCCACGAAGAAGACCAGAGTACTCCAGGAAGGCAGAAAGTGGTGCCTGAATAATATTGGAAGCCGATAAGATGCCATATCTCCTAGAGCTAGTATTTCCGGAAGGAGCTCTAAACGAGTCAAGATTGCCACCCGGCGTTTCCATTTGCCTAATTCTCCTAGCCATAAGCATGGCCATCACGGAATATCAAAAATCAAATAAAGCAATAAGACAACAATCCAAAGCAAGCCCATGTACATATAAAACAATACGAATCATAAAGTCCGTGCAAAACAAGAAAACCCAATAACCAATACGTGTTCATAAGCATTACTCCGAAGGAAACTCGATGAACGCGAAAAGAAAGAATTAAAGAGAGCTAGCTAACCTGCGAAAGCGAACCAGCGATGGAGTTGTCAGGGGAGCGATAGCAATAGCATCTAACAAACCATAACCCTAAACCAAAAAGAGAGAAATTTCATCATCGGCGCAGGTGCCAAGCCTGAATTTTGAGGCGGTCGGAGGCAATTGATGATCAAATAAATTGAGGGAAATGGAAGGGATAGAGAGGAGATGCTAGGGTTTGAAGCAGCAAGTTGGGGAATGGGAGAGTGCAGAAGAAAACTCAGAGAGGGGATTGATGAGGTTGGGTCTGTGTGACTTCGGTGAATTTGGAAATGAAAATTTGGTGTTTTTATTCTTATTTTGTGTGTTCTGATGTTTCTCTTTCTCGCTCAATGAGGGAAGAGCGCGAGAAGAGAAGTGGCCAATAACCCAACAAGCAGCTTAAAAGCCAATAAACAATGAAATGAACACACACTCTCTCTCTTTGTTTTTAATTTCTAGTTTTATACTTTTATGGTTCTTGTGTTGACCAATGTCACTCCTTCCTTCCCCATTACCCACGCAAAAATAAATAAATAAATAAAACAATGTAAAATATTATATAAATATATTATGAATAATGCTATTTGGATCATCTAAATTCATGTTGATGTGTCAATCAATGAATGATATTATTTTAATAAATGAAATTATTCTATATTTATATAAGATCATTCATTGATTGTCGCATTAAAATGGTCACTAAATGTGGTCAATTTAAAAGGTCCAAATAGCATTGCCAATATATTATATATCTTTTTACGAATTCTTTAATTTATATTTTATTGTCAAATTTTACATTAATATTTTTATAAACTGATTTTCGCATTCATTTTTACCCAATGTGATATAAACAATTGGATTAAGTAAATCAAACCAAAGTCTATGCATAAAAATAAATAGAGATGTACAGAAGGAAAAAAATAAATCACTTTCTTTTTCTTGTCGATCGATTTTCTTTCTAAACTATTGTAAGGTAAATGATATGTTTCTTTTTGCTTTCGGCCCCGTTTGTTTTTTTTTTCTTAAAAAATTTATTTATTTGAAAGTGAAGTACTACAAAAATATTTTATAAAAATGAGAATCTTACTTTTTAAAAAAAAAAACAATTGATATTTTACAACAAAATTTAAAAGAAATCTACATACTATTTTTAAAAGTTGCTTTTATCAAAATTATTTTAATGTATGATTATTTAGTACGAAAGAATAAGAAAATTGACTTTTAAAAAATAGCATAAATAACTTCTTTTTTTAATACAATACTAAATTGGCCGCTCGTGTATTACAATTTTCCTTAACAAATAAATGAAATGTGAGGGGGAGTCAACCACTCGGAATACTTACATCCTAGATTCCTAGCGAGGGCCACCTCCCTCATTCCACCATTCTTATTGAAGAATTTGTGTTATGCATATGTTATAATTAAGACAATTCATCTACCAAATTATCGTTTTGATATCATATTTGTTGAAAACTAACTCACTCACTCACTCATATGTATAAAATAAATCAACAATTTTGTTAATAGCTAATTAAGATATCCTCTTAGTTAAATGATGATTTATATTATATATATATATATATTAACACTAAGTGACTTTCAATTTGATTAACTATTTACATAAATGATGAAAATAATGGAATGAAAATGTTCTTCCTAATGTAGGACACAAATATTATCCTTCGTTAAAATACGCTGAAAAAAAAAACTCTATTACAAATAGTGAAAGTTTCATTATTTATTACTGCAAATATGTGGATATAATTTATTAAAAAATGGATGCACGTGTATTAAATTGTGATTGTAGATATGGATGTAAATGTTACTCTGCTGTGAAAAAAAAAAATGCATGTATAAATACTTTGTATTCAAGAATAAGCTGTAAAAAAATGCATGTGTAAAAAAAAATGCATGTGTAAATACTTTGCGATCAAGAATAAGCCATATTCCAAATGGAGAGTAAACCCACCACTTTTGTGCTATCTACCAAAAAAAGAAAAAAAAAAAACATGCGATTATTGAATGTGGACATAGATAGCACATCACAATCACATAGCTTCCAAGTTCCAAGGGCCGCCCCTTTGATGTACCCTTCATCCTCGCCCCCATCAATGGGATCATGAGTTCGGATTTCGCTACGATGCACGTATCATGAATTCATGATGTATCCGTCATGCATACGGGTTACCACATCGCATTTATGCAGAGCCGACGAAGTATGTGTGGTGCTGGGCCGACCGGCCCGAGCCTCTTATATTTTTACAGGCCCAATGAGAGGCGGCCCATCAAATGTAAGTGCTACCAGCAGCATTCGGTTTGATCGATGTATTTACACATTAGCCCATCAATTTTTCACCAGCCCTACGAGTTGGGCTACGTTGGAAGTATAGCAAACATGACGAACAAACAAACAACAAAGTGGTCTTTTCTTTCATATCACTCCGATCCAATCAAACCAAATCCGATTTTCATGGTTTGATTTGATTTCAAGTTTGAACCAGGAGAAAATTAAGCATTTCTACTCCTTTTTATTATCAAACAATTAATCATTTGTATTTAATACACTATAAATTGTCATCATAATTCATTCAAATTAAACGTGAAAGTTTTTGAATTTGTTGAAAGATAATATTTACATTTCATTATTTGGGATACTTTCTCGTATCATCATATCGATTTATCGATTTATTTTAGACATCTCATAATTAGAACTGTCAAATACAAATAATCATTTTGAAATCTTTTTTACGAAAAAATCAGACAAATGAAGTTCATTTAGATATTCATATTTATCAATAAAATTTACGATCTAACATAAGGTTCATAATTCATATAACGTCCAAATTACCCCTAATAATGATATTAACGACTCACAAACACCAACATATTAAATAATGTCAACCAAATATAATATTTAATGAAGTAAAAGCTTAATAATAATAATCTTCTTCAGAGTTAATTTTTATTAAAATTCAATTAATAGATAATATCTTTTATTAATAACAAAATGAATCAACCAATTAGAATGTTCTGATACTTATGAGTTCTCCCTATAAAAAAGGGGAGCTCATTTTATTTCAATGTAACTCATTCTTTGCTTCTAATTTTTTTTTTTTCGGATTTTTCTTTCAAAACTAACTTAAATATCTGAGTGTTCTAGCAACTCACTCGGAACTTCAATTTTGACTTAAATTATTTTTTTATTTGTTGATTGTAGGTGTTGATAGACAGGACACGTCCTTTCTTACAATGAAACCTGGACCGATCATGTTCCTATTTGACAGATCAAGTCAGATAAGGGACAAAACTTACTATATTTACGTCTAAAGCTTATTGGATTATTGAAATTAATTCTACCCTTGCGGGGTTCCACCCACTTCCCCGACAAGTAATAATATGTACGAATTTAACCAAAATCGGGGTTTACTTATGTTCTACCATTCTTCATGATTGACGTTTTAAATTACATAAACATATTACGGATATAATAACAAGTTTAACACATGTAATTGTTCACATAGTAAAACCCTCATAATTTACTACTAATAGCCCTCCCATCATTCACACAAATAATTCTCATAATTAATTCATCCTTATTTTCCATCATTAGCATTACTTAGTGAGATTCCAAATTGAACCATAGGTTTAGACTATTCACATACTCCTTTAGGTGAACCCTATCTTAGATATAAACATACCATACACATTCATGAAATATCATAGCATATTATCATAAACACTTAGTATTAAATTGAAGGTTAAGCACTAAAACGTATGAAGTAAATGAAATTCAGAAAATAAAACACATGGAGATTATATTCATATTTACAAATGTTAGAAAGAAAATGTCAACACATATAATGAATTATATGTAAAACTGAAACAAAACAAAAGTTATAAGTATATAGAACAAAGTTACTGTAACAACCCGTCCCGAGGATTGGGATAAGTAGGGTGTTTAAGGTGTGATTGGTAAGGTTAATCAAGGGTTAGGTGGTCCCGAGGGGTACGGGAACCTAGAATGACGATTGTGCCCCTGTGGTGGGCAGAAATGTTGACTTTTATTTCGGGTGGTCAAATGGGAGTTGACCAGGGACCAGGACGTAGTTGAGGACGTTACGAATCCTTAGGCAGGCGGCACGTGTTCATCGGACTTACGAGGCGAGAGTTACGGGTCTAGGAAGTTTCGGTAAAACCGTAAAAATGTGTAAAAAGAAGGGTATTTTGGTCATTGTGGCACATTGGGATTTGTGCACAGAAGAAAAGAATGGACGGCTGGGATGGAGCCAGTTGGTGAGAGAGAGTGGAGGATGGTGACATGTGGCAAGTGTGTAGTGGGTTCTGGGGGGTTCTCTGGTGTGTACGCGGTTCCATTATTTGGGGTGCAACCGTGTGTGCTCGTGTGTGTGTTACTCGACACAGAGAGAAACAGAGGGAAGGAATTGAGAGAATTGGAAGGCTGATTGTGGTGGCCGGTGAGTGTGTGAGTGTGTGAGGGAGATTAGAGAGTGGGAGAGAGCAGTTGAAATGGTTGGGAGGTGAGAAATCGTGGTGTGTGCGAGAGGGGAGCCACGGGAACCAGAGAGGAACTCAGGGGGGAAAACGGAGAAGATTGAGGGCTTGTGGTGGTGCGGTGGCCGTGCACGGTGCAACAAAGATCGCCGTGGTGTCGTGAGGGCTGTGGGGAGTCGACCAGCCCCGGAGGAGCTCACGGTGACAGCAGGAGGCAGGTAATTTCCTCATCTCCGATTCGGTACTCTGTTTTCCATTGAATTTCATTTGGAAAGTCGTGGGTCTAGGGCTAGAGTCGAGGGAATTGGAGGTCAGGGCGAGGTTCAGGAGAGTCCTAGGCATCGACTAGGTTGGTCGCCGTGACGGGGAGGTACACGGCGGAGCTCAGTCGAAGATGGGTCTCTTTTACCCTGTTTCGGCAGTGCACTTCGAACGGTAAGTCGTGATGATTGGGGTTGAGTCGAAGGTCTAGGCGAGTTGGGTTAGGTTCAGTGAGGTTCAGGGCAGAGTTTGGTGTCGCCACCATGACGGGGGGTGACCGGAGTGGCTGGATCGGAAAACAGGGGAGTTTGGGGTTGTCTGGTTTCGAGTTAATCGACGGGCTAGGGACAGGGTCGAGGTGAACGGAGTTGGGGAATCAATAGGGAAGGACTGGACGATGAGAATGGTGAAGAGAGGGAAGGAAATAGTGCAGGCACGGCGGTGAACCGCTGACGCCGGTCTGTGTTGCAGGCGACTGTGGCGAACCGGGTTGGCTCGAGGTAGCCGATGCACTGTAGCAGCGCGTGAGGGCCACGCGCAGCCACTTTGGGCGGCGCGTGGGGGCGCGTGCGACGGCGATGGGGAAAACGATCAACAGGGTTTTTGGTCTAGGAGTTGTGGTGAGTCCATTGGAAGTGGTTTCGGGTCAATCGGACGTCGTTTGAGTTTAGTTCCGCGAGGGTGAAAGTTTAAGGTCTCGGGTTATTACGTTTTCGATTCGGGGAACTTTGAGGGAATTTAGGTGAACTTTCCTAGACGTATTAGTGACGTAATTTGACGGTGTTTGACAGGATCGGGATTTCCCGAGGAAGCCGAGGAACGGGCTGGACGTTCGGGACGCGAGTAGGGCTCAGTACTGTGAGTGGACCCTTTTCTTAAACTCGAGCATGCATAACTGTTTTTATATATGTATTTTATGGTTTTACTTATGAATCTATGTTTATTGAATACGAAATGATGAATTTATGTGTTTGCACGTTTTTCGAGAAAAAGACGGTTTTGACACGGTTTTTGAGAAAATGTTGGTTTTCGGATTTTGATGCCACCAGTGAGGATTTTCACTGATAAAGGTTTTCAAATCATGATAAATGGGTTATGAAATATGATTTGTGATTACATGTGGTTTTGGTATGAAAATGGATATTTTCCGGATTTGGGTTCGGAATGACGGTTCTGGATGCCGGAAGGGCATCGGACCAGTGATTTCGGATTCGGGTTTGGATGTGGATTTGGTAAGTGGTTTTTAAATGATTTTGGGATTGGATTTGCTGGATCTGGATATTGGGTTTAAAGACCCGGATATATGTGACGGGGGACCGGCCGGATTGGGTTTAAAGACCCGGATTGAGTTTAAAGACTCGGGAGTTTAAAGACTCGGATATATATTGATTTTCCCCCGTAGGCCTTGAGTTTAAAGACTCGGGAGTTTAAAGACTCGGATATGATTAAGGCCTGGATTGAGTTTAAAGACTCGGGAGTTTAAAGACTCGGATAGATCCAGCAGGTTTGATCGGGAAAATGATAATTTGATGTTATGGTTTCTGATACTCATGCTATGGTTTCTTATAGTGTATCTGTTCTTATGATGTTTATAATGATTATTTTATAAATGTGTTTATAACTGCTGGTTATGCATGTGGTTTCAAAACGGAGGGTTTAACTCGGTTTTCTTATAAAATGGATTTGAACTTTTGTACTTTTTGGTCCACTCACATTTTCTGTTTTAATTGCCCTCCAGGTTGTGGAGCGAGCGCGGGGTCTTGACGTCGAGGCAGAGTCTGAGACATAGAAGTGACGTGAGGGTTCCCAGAGTAGAGTAAAGGCTTCTGCGTGCGTGTAGTTATCGGTTTTATTTGTATGTTCGTACTATGTTCTGTAAATGCTACCTTCGGGACTTTGTGTCTAATTACTCCTGCGTTTGACTGGAATTGAGTGAGTTTTACTTGAGTTTTGCGTCGGGGAGTCAGACGGGAGCGGGATTTACCTCGGGTTTCGGGGTGAAACCGGGGTGGGTCCTGACAATTGGTATCAGAGCATAGGTTTGTCGAGTTTGTTGGGTCTGTCGGTTTGTGAGGTTGTGTTTCAATTGTTTGACGACTTCTATGCCTCTTTCAGTGTGCGGTTGACGATGCCTCCGAGACGTAGACCCTCTCCACAACCTGAAGAAGTAGCCAGAGAGACGGAGAGTGCCACGATTGAGCGAGCCCAGCGGCTCGGGGCTACTACTTTTAGTGGTGGGGCTGATCCTGAGGAAGCCCAGAGGTGGATTACTAGACTGGAGCGGATTTTTGCGGTGATGCATTGTCCGCCGGGAGAACGAGTGTTGCTGGCTACCTTTTTACTAGATGGTGCGGCGTACGAGTGGTGGTATACCCTCGAGTTGTCCGGTTGGGATGTCCATAGTGTGACCTGGGAGACGTTCAGGGAACGGTTTTTGGAGCAGTATTATCCTCGTTCTTTCCGGGATGCCAAGGAGGCGGAGTTTCTGCAGCTCCAGCAGGGGAATATGACCGTGGCAGAGTATGAACGGAAGTTTCAGATGTTGTCTCGGTTTGCTCCTGCTTTTGTGGCCACTGAAGCCGAGAAATGCCGTAGGTTTGAGTTGGGTTTGCGAGGTGAGATTCGAGCCGTAGTGACAGCTGGATCTTTTGCTACCCTTCGAGACTTGTCGGATGCTGCGGTGCGAGTTGAGGCTAGTTTGCCGGTACGACGCCGGGAACCTTCTATTCCTGGAGCTTCGAGCCAGCGGACACCGAAAAGAGGTAACTTCGGTGGATCGTCCTCGTCGGGCGATGATCGTTTTGGTAGGCCTGGTAGTGCCCAGAGTTCAGGATTTTGGGGTTATCGAGTACCGCCGACTCCGCAAGCGAGTGCGACGTCGGTAGCGTCCACGGGGAGACCGAGCAGTGGACCAGGCTGGAATGTGTGTTTCTACTGCGGGGAGCGAGGTCATTTTCGACGTGAGTGTCCACTGTTACCACAGGAAGGTGGTGTAGGCAGAGGAGTAGCGGAGTCTGGACAGAGTACAGCATCAGGGACAGCGGGCACTAGAGGAGGTGGTGGCACAGCCACGAGTAGTTCAAGGGGACGTGGTAGAGCGTCAGGATCTCAGGCCCGGGTGTTCTCGATGACGCAGCAGGAGGGTCAGTCGACACCAGATACGGAGACAGGTACTTGTTTTGCTTTTGGGTTGTCCTGTTGGTTTGGTGTTTGGATTTTGGGGTAGAGTTTAGGAGTTAAGTTCCGTAGTAGGGTGACGGAAGGTATAGGAAAGGAGTGACTATAACTGATTAATTGGAGACTGTGGAAGGAGAGAACCCACAAGCTAGAGTTTGCCTTTAGGACTTTGTGGAGTTAGTCCGACTGTGGCCGGAGTAGTAGCCGAGGGAGATGGGTGGTGGTATACGAGGATGTACTCTATGATTTCTGTCGCGTATTGTGAAATGAGGTATTGTATAATACCTTTGTTTTCTGTTCATAGAGTTTCCCTTGCATACACCATGTAGTTGTTACATAGCTAGGGTTGGCTGTGGTAACAGTAGTTGGGGATGGAGTGAAATACCCAAGGTGGAGATGATAGACAGGAAACCCAGGGGAAGTTGTTGTTGATCTGTTGTTGATTCCGGGTAGGAGACCCTAGGTGTCGGGAACTAGCTGTGGAATTTCGGGGACGAAATTCTTTTTAGGTGGGTAGATTGTAACAACCCGTCCCGAGGATTGGGATAAGTAGGGTGTTTAAGGTGTGATTGGTAAGGTTAATCAAGGGTTAGGTGGTCCCGAGGGGTACGGGAACCTAGAATGACGATTGTACCCCTGTGGTGGGCAGAAATGTTGACTTTTATTTCGGGTGGTCAAATGGGAGTTGACCAGGGACCAGGACGTAGTTGAGGACGTTACGAATCCTTAGGCAGGCGGCACGTGTTCATCGGACTTACGAGGCGAGAGTTACGGGTCTAGGAAGTTTCGGTAAAACCGTAAAAATGTGTAAAAAGAAGGGTATTTTGGTCATTGTGGCACATTGGGATTTGTGCACAGAAGAAAAGAATGGACGGCTGGGATGGAGCCAGTTGGTGAGAGAGAGTGGAGGATGGTGACATGTGGCAAGTGTGTAGTGGGTTCTGGGGGGTTCTCTGGTGTGTACGCGGTTCCATTATTTGGGGTGCAACCGTGTGTGCTCGTGTGTGTGTTACTCGACACAGAGAGAAACAGAGGGAAGGAATTGAGAGAATTGGAAGGCTGATTGTGGTGGCCGGTGAGTGTGTGAGTGTGTGAGGGAGATTAGAGAGTGGGAGAGAGCAGTTGAAATGGTTGGGAGGTGAGAAATCGTGGTGTGTGCGAGAGGGGAGCCACGGGAACCAGAGAGGAACTCAGGGGGGAAAACGGAGAAGATTGAGGGCTTGTGGTGGTGCGGTGGCCGTGCACGGTGCAACAAAGATCGCCGTGGTGTCGTGAGGGCTGTGGGGAGTCGACCAGCCCCGGAGGAGCTCACGGTGACAGCAGGAGGCAGGTAATTTCCTCATCTCCGATTCGGTACTCTGTTTTCCATTGAATTTCATTTGGAAAGTCGTGGGTCTAGGGCTAGAGTCGAGGGAATTGGAGGTCAGGGCGAGGTTCAGGAGAGTCCTAGGCATCGACTAGGTTGGTCGCCGTGACGGGGAGGTACACGGCGGAGCTCAGTCGAAGATGGGTCTCTTTTACCCTGTTTCGGCAGTGCACTTCGAACGGTAAGTCGTGATGATTGGGGTTGAGTCGAAGGTCTAGGCGAGTTGGGTTAGGTTCAGTGAGGTTCAGGGCAGAGTTTGGTGTCGCCACCATGACGGGGGGTGACCGGAGTGGCTGGATCGGAAAACAGGGGAGTTTGGGGTTGTCTGGTTTCGAGTTAATCGACGGGCTAGGGACAGGGTCGAGGTGAACGGAGTTGGGGAATCAATAGGGAAGGACTGGACGATGAGAATGGTGAAGAGAGGGAAGGAAATAGTGCAGGCACGGCGGTGAACCGCTGACGCCGGTCTGTGTTGCAGGCGACTGTGGCGAACCGGGTTGGCTCGAGGTAGCCGATGCACTGTAGCAGCGCGTGAGGGCCACGCGCAGCCACTTTGGGCGGCGCGTGGGGGCGCGTGCGACGGCGATGGGGAAAACGATCAACAGGGTTTTTGGTCTAGGAGTTGTGGTGAGTCCATTGGAAGTGGTTTCGGGTCAATCGGACGTCGTTTGAGTTTAGTTCCGCGAGGGTGAAAGTTTAAGGTCTCGGGTTATTACGTTTTCGATTCGGGGAACTTTGAGGGAATTTAGGTGAACTTTCCTAGACGTATTAGTGACGTAATTTGACGGTGTTTGACAGGATCGGGATTTCCCGAGGAAGCCGAGGAACGGGCTGGACGTTCGGGACGCGAGTAGGGCTCAGTACTGTGAGTGGACCCTTTTCTTAAACTCGAGCATGCATAACTGTTTTTATATATGTATTTTATGGTTTTACTTATGAATCTATGTTTATTGAATACGAAATGATGAATTTATGTGTTTGCACGTTTTTCGAGAAAAAGACGGTTTTGACACGGTTTTTGAGAAAATGTTGGTTTTCGGATTTTGATGCCACCAGTGAGGATTTTCACTGATAAAGGTTTTCAAATCATGATAAATGGGTTATGAAATATGATTTGTGATTACATGTGGTTTTGGTATGAAAATGGATATTTTCCGGATTTGGGTTCGGAATGACGGTTCTGGATGCCGGAAGGGCATCGGACCAGTGATTTCGGATTCGGGTTTGGATGTGGATTTGGTAAGTGGTTTTTAAATGATTTTGGGATTGGATTTGCTGGATCTGGATATTGGGTTTAAAGACCCGGATATATGTGACGGGGGACCGGCCGGATTGGGTTTAAAGACCCGGATTGAGTTTAAAGACTCGGGAGTTTAAAGACTCGGATATATATTGATTTTCCCCCGTAGGCCTTGAGTTTAAAGACTCGGGAGTTTAAAGACTCGGATATGATTAAGGCCTGGATTGAGTTTAAAGACTCGGGAGTTTAAAGACTCGGATAGATCCAGCAGGTTTGATCGGGAAAATGATAATTTGATGTTATGGTTTCTGATACTCATGCTATGGTTTCTTATAGTGTATCTGTTCTTATGATGTTTATAATGATTATTTTATAAATGTGTTTATAACTGCTGGTTATGCATGTGGTTTCAAAACGGAGGGTTTAACTCGGTTTTCTTATAAAATGGATTTGAACTTTTGTACTTTTTGGTCCACTCACATTTTCTGTTTTAATTGCCCTCCAGGTTGTGGAGCGAGCGCGGGGTCTTGACGTCGAGGCAGAGTCTGAGACATAGAAGTGACGTGAGGGTTCCCAGAGTAGAGTAAAGGCTTCTGCGTGCGTGTAGTTATCGGTTTTATTTGTATGTTCGTACTATGTTCTGTAAATGCTACCTTCGGGACTTTGTGTCTAATTACTCCTGCGTTTGACTGGAATTGAGTGAGTTTTACTTGAGTTTTGCGTCGGGGAGTCAGACGGGAGCGGGATTTACCTCGGGTTTCGGGGTGAAACTGGGGTGGGTCCTGACAATTGGTATCAGAGCATAGGTTTGTCGAGTTTGTTGGGTCTGTCGGTTTGTGAGGTTGTGTTTCAATTGTTTGACGACTTCTATGCCTCTTTCAGTGTGCGGTTGACGATGCCTCCGAGACGTAGACCCTCTCCACAACCTGAAGAAGTAGCCAGAGAGACGGAGAGTGCCACGATTGAGCGAGCCCAGCGGCTCGGGGCTACTACTTTTAGTGGTGGGGCTGATCCTGAGGAAGCCCAGAGGTGGATTACTAGACTGGAGCGGATTTTTGCGGTGATGCATTGTCCGCCGGGAGAACGAGTGTTGCTGGCTACCTTTTTACTAGATGGTGCGGCGTACGAGTGGTGGTATACCCTCGAGTTGTCCGGTTGGGATGTCCATAGTGTGACCTGGGAGACGTTCAGGGAACGGTTTTTGGAGCAGTATTATCCTCGTTCTTTCCGGGATGCCAAGGAGGCGGAGTTTCTGCAGCTCCAGCAGGGGAATATGACCGTGGCAGAGTATGAACGGAAGTTTCAGATGTTGTCTCGGTTTGCTCCTGCTTTTGTGGCCACTGAAGCCGAGAAATGCCGTAGGTTTGAGTTGGGTTTGCGAGGTGAGATTCGAGCCGTAGTGACAGCTGGATCTTTTGCTACCCTTCGAGACTTGTCGGATGCTGCGGTGCGAGTTGAGGCTAGTTTGCCGGTACGACGCCGGGAACCTTCTATTCCTGGAGCTTCGAGCCAGCGGACACCGAAAAGAGGTAACTTCGGTGGATCGTCCTCGTCGGGCGATGATCGTTTTGGTAGGCCTGGTAGTGCCCAGAGTTCAGGATTTTGGGGTTATCGAGTACCGCCGACTCCGCAAGCGAGTGCGACGTCGGTAGCGTCCACGGGGAGACCGAGCAGTGGACCAGGCTGGAATGTGTGTTTCTACTGCGGGGAGCGAGGTCATTTTCGACGTGAGTGTCCACTGTTACCACAGGAAGGTGGTGTAGGCAGAGGAGTAGCGGAGTCTGGACAGAGTACAGCATCAGGGACAGCGGGCACTAGAGGAGGTGGTGGCACAGCCACGAGTAGTTCAAGGGGACGTGGTAGAGCGTCAGGATCTCAGGCCCGGGTGTTCTCGATGACGCAGCAGGAGGGTCAGTCGACACCAGATACGGAGACAGGTACTTGTTTTGCTTTTGGGTTGTCCTGTTGGTTTGGTGTTTGGATTTTGGGGTAGAGTTTAGGAGTTAAGTTCCGTAGTAGGGTGACGGAAGGTATAGGAAAGGAGTGACTATAACTGATTAATTGGAGACTGTGGAAGGAGAGAACCCACAAGCTAGAGTTTGCCTTTAGGACTTTGTGGAGTTAGTCCGACTGTGGCCGGAGTAGTAGCCGAGGGAGATGGGTGGTGGTATACGAGGATGTACTCTATGATTTCTGTCGCGTATTGTGAAATGAGGTATTGTATAATACCTTTGTTTTCTGTTCATAGAGTTTCCCTTGCATACACCATGTAGTTGTTACATAGCTAGGGTTGGCTGTGGTAACAGTAGTTGGGGATGGAGTGAAATACCCAAGGTGGAGATGATAGACAGGAAACCCAGGGGAAGTTGTTGTTGATCTGTTGTTGATTCCGGGTAGGAGACCCTAGGTGTCGGGAACTAGCTGTGGAATTTCGGGGACGAAATTCTTTTTAGGTGGGTAGATTGTAACAACCCGTCCCGAGGATTGGGATAAGTAGGGTGTTTAAGGTGTGATTGGTAAGGTTAATCAAGGGTTAGGTGGTCCCGAGGGGTACGGGAACCTAGAATGACGATTGTACCCCTGTGGTGGGCAGAAATGTTGACTTTTATTTCGGGTGGTCAAATGGGAGTTGACCAGGGACCAGGACGTAGTTGAGGACGTTACGAATCCTTAGGCAGGCGGCACGTGTTCATCGGACTTACGAGGCGAGAGTTACGGGTCTAGGAAGTTTCGGTAAAACCGTAAAAATGTGTAAAAAGAAGGGTATTTTGGTCATTGTGGCACATTGGGATTTGTGCACAGAAGAAAAGAATGGACGGCTGGGATGGAGCCAGTTGGTGAGAGAGAGTGGAGGATGGTGACATGTGGCAAGTGTGTAGTGGGTTCTGGGGGGTTCTCTGGTGTGTACGCGGTTCCATTATTTGGGGTGCAACCGTGTGTGCTCGTGTGTGTGTTACTCGACACAGAGAGAAACAGAGGGAAGGAATTGAGAGAATTGGAAGGCTGATTGTGGTGGCCGGTGAGTGTGTGAGTGTGTGAGGGAGATTAGAGAGTGGGAGAGAGCAGTTGAAATGGTTGGGAGGTGAGAAATCGTGGTGTGTGCGAGAGGGGAGCCACGGGAACCAGAGAGGAACTCAGGGGGGAAAACGGAGAAGATTGAGGGCTTGTGGTGGTGCGGTGGCCGTGCACGGTGCAACAAAGATCGCCGTGGTGTCGTGAGGGCTGTGGGGAGTCGACCAGCCCCGGAGGAGCTCACGGTGACAGCAGGAGGCAGGTAATTTCCTCATCTCCGATTCGGTACTCTGTTTTCCATTGAATTTCATTTGGAAAGTCGTGGGTCTAGGGCTAGAGTCGAGGGAATTGGAGGTCAGGGCGAGGTTCAGGAGAGTCCTAGGCATCGACTAGGTTGGTCGCCGTGACGGGGAGGTACACGGCGGAGCTCAGTCGAAGATGGGTCTCTTTTACCCTGTTTCGGCAGTGCACTTCGAACGGTAAGTCGTGATGATTGGGGTTGAGTCGAAGGTCTAGGCGAGTTGGGTTAGGTTCAGTGAGGTTCAGGGCAGAGTTTGGTGTCGCCACCATGACGGGGGGTGACCGGAGTGGCTGGATCGGAAAACAGGGGAGTTTGGGGTTGTCTGGTTTCGAGTTAATCGACGGGCTAGGGACAGGGTCGAGGTGAACGGAGTTGGGGAATCAATAGGGAAGGACTGGACGATGAGAATGGTGAAGAGAGGGAAGGAAATAGTGCAGGCACGGCGGTGAACCGCTGACGCCGGTCTGTGTTGCAGGCGACTGTGGCGAACCGGGTTGGCTCGAGGTAGCCGATGCACTGTAGCAGCGCGTGAGGGCCACGCGCAGCCACTTTGGGCGGCGCGTGGGGGCGCGTGCGACGGCGATGGGGAAAACGATCAACAGGGTTTTTGGTCTAGGAGTTGTGGTGAGTCCATTGGAAGTGGTTTCGGGTCAATCGGACGTCGTTTGAGTTTAGTTCCGCGAGGGTGAAAGTTTAAGGTCTCGGGTTATTACGTTTTCGATTCGGGGAACTTTGAGGGAATTTAGGTGAACTTTCCTAGACGTATTAGTGACGTAATTTGACGGTGTTTGACAGGATCGGGATTTCCCGAGGAAGCCGAGGAACGGGCTGGACGTTCGGGACGCGAGTAGGGCTCAGTACTGTGAGTGGACCCTTTTCTTAAACTCGAGCATGCATAACTGTTTTTATATATGTATTTTATGGTTTTACTTATGAATCTATGTTTATTGAATACGAAATGATGAATTTATGTGTTTGCACGTTTTTCGAGAAAAAGACGGTTTTGACACGGTTTTTGAGAAAATGTTGGTTTTCGGATTTTGATGCCACCAGTGAGGATTTTCACTGATAAAGGTTTTCAAATCATGATAAATGGGTTATGAAATATGATTTGTGATTACATGTGGTTTTGGTATGAAAATGGATATTTTCCGGATTTGGGTTCGGAATGACGGTTCTGGATGCCGGAAGGGCATCGGACCAGTGATTTCGGATTCGGGTTTGGATGTGGATTTGGTAAGTGGTTTTTAAATGATTTTGGGATTGGATTTGCTGGATCTGGATATTGGGTTTAAAGACCCGGATATATGTGACGGGGGACCGGCCGGATTGGGTTTAAAGACCCGGATTGAGTTTAAAGACTCGGGAGTTTAAAGACTCGGATATATATTGATTTTCCCCCGTAGGCCTTGAGTTTAAAGACTCGGGAGTTTAAAGACTCGGATATGATTAAGGCCTGGATTGAGTTTAAAGACTCGGGAGTTTAAAGACTCGGATAGATCCAGCAGGTTTGATCGGGAAAATGATAATTTGATGTTATGGTTTCTGATACTCATGCTATGGTTTCTTATAGTGTATCTGTTCTTATGATGTTTATAATGATTATTTTATAAATGTGTTTATAACTGCTGGTTATGCATGTGGTTTCAAAACGGAGGGTTTAACTCGGTTTTCTTATAAAATGGATTTGAACTTTTGTACTTTTTGGTCCACTCACATTTTCTGTTTTAATTGCCCTCCAGGTTGTGGAGCGAGCGCGGGGTCTTGACGTCGAGGCAGAGTCTGAGACATAGAAGTGACGTGAGGGTTCCCAGAGTAGAGTAAAGGCTTCTGCGTGCGTGTAGTTATCGGTTTTATTTGTATGTTCGTACTATGTTCTGTAAATGCTACCTTCGGGACTTTGTGTCTAATTACTCCTGCGTTTGACTGGAATTGAGTGAGTTTTACTTGAGTTTTGCGTCGGGGAGTCAGACGGGAGCGGGATTTACCTCGGGTTTCGGGGTGAAACCGGGGTGGGTCCTGACAATTGGTATCAGAGCATAGGTTTGTCGAGTTTGTTGGGTCTGTCGGTTTGTGAGGTTGTGTTTCAATTGTTTGACGACTTCTATGCCTCTTTCAGTGTGCGGTTGACGATGCCTCCGAGACGTAGACCCTCTCCACAACCTGAAGAAGTAGCCAGAGAGACGGAGAGTGCCACGATTGAGCGAGCCCAGCGGCTCGGGGCTACTACTTTTAGTGGTGGGGCTGATCCTGAGGAAGCCCAGAGGTGGATTACTAGACTGGAGCGGATTTTTGCGGTGATGCATTGTCCGCCGGGAGAACGAGTGTTGCTGGCTACCTTTTTACTAGATGGTGCGGCGTACGAGTGGTGGTATACCCTCGAGTTGTCCGGTTGGGATGTCCATAGTGTGACCTGGGAGACGTTCAGGGAACGGTTTTTGGAGCAGTATTATCCTCGTTCTTTCCGGGATGCCAAGGAGGCGGAGTTTCTGCAGCTCCAGCAGGGGAATATGACCGTGGCAGAGTATGAACGGAAGTTTCAGATGTTGTCTCGGTTTGCTCCTGCTTTTGTGGCCACTGAAGCCGAGAAATGCCGTAGGTTTGAGTTGGGTTTGCGAGGTGAGATTCGAGCCGTAGTGACAGCTGGATCTTTTGCTACCCTTCGAGACTTGTCGGATGCTGCGGTGCGAGTTGAGGCTAGTTTGCCGGTACGACGCCGGGAACCTTCTATTCCTGGAGCTTCGAGCCAGCGGACACCGAAAAGAGGTAACTTCGGTGGATCGTCCTCGTCGGGCGATGATCGTTTTGGTAGGCCTGGTAGTGCCCAGAGTTCAGGATTTTGGGGTTATCGAGTACCGCCGACTCCGCAAGCGAGTGCGACGTCGGTAGCGTCCACGGGGAGACCGAGCAGTGGACCAGGCTGGAATGTGTGTTTCTACTGCGGGGAGCGAGGTCATTTTCGACGTGAGTGTCCACTGTTACCACAGGAAGGTGGTGTAGGCAGAGGAGTAGCGGAGTCTGGACAGAGTACAGCATCAGGGACAGCGGGCACTAGAGGAGGTGGTGGCACAGCCACGAGTAGTTCAAGGGGACGTGGTAGAGCGTCAGGATCTCAGGCCCGGGTGTTCTCGATGACGCAGCAGGAGGGTCAGTCGACACCAGATACGGAGACAGGTACTTGTTTTGCTTTTGGGTTGTCCTGTTGGTTTGGTGTTTGGATTTTGGGGTAGAGTTTAGGAGTTAAGTTCCGTAGTAGGGTGACGGAAGGTATAGGAAAGGAGTGACTATAACTGATTAATTGGAGACTGTGGAAGGAGAGAACCCACAAGCTAGAGTTTGCCTTTAGGACTTTGTGGAGTTAGTCCGACTGTGGCCGGAGTAGTAGCCGAGGGAGATGGGTGGTGGTATACGAGGATGTACTCTATGATTTCTGTCGCGTATTGTGAAATGAGGTATTGTATAATACCTTTGTTTTCTGTTCATAGAGTTTCCCTTGCATACACCATGTAGTTGTTACATAGCTAGGGTTGGCTGTGGTAACAGTAGTTGGGGATGGAGTGAAATACCCAAGGTGGAGATGATAGACAGGAAACCCAGGGGAAGTTGTTGTTGATCTGTTGTTGATTCCGGGTAGGAGACCCTAGGTGTCGGGAACTAGCTGTGGAATTTCGGGGACGAAATTCTTTTTAGGTGGGTAGATTGTAACAACCCGTCCCGAGGATTGGGATAAGTAGGGTGTTTAAGGTGTGATTGGTAAGGTTAATCAAGGGTTAGGTGGTCCCGAGGGGTACGGGAACCTAGAATGACGATTGTACCCCTGTGGTGGGCAGAAATGTTGACTTTTATTTCGGGTGGTCAAATGGGAGTTGACCAGGGACCAGGACGTAGTTGAGGACGTTACGAATCCTTAGGCAGGCGGCACGTGTTCATCGGACTTACGAGGCGAGAGTTACGGGTCTAGGAAGTTTCGGTAAAACCGTAAAAATGTGTAAAAAGAAGGGTATTTTGGTCATTGTGGCACATTGGGATTTGTGCACAGAAGAAAAGAATGGACGGCTGGGATGGAGCCAGTTGGTGAGAGAGAGTGGAGGATGGTGACATGTGGCAAGTGTGTAGTGGGTTCTGGGGGGTTCTCTGGTGTGTACGCGGTTCCATTATTTGGGGTGCAACCGTGTGTGCTCGTGTGTGTGTGTTACTCGACACAGAGAGAAACAGAGGGAAGGAATTGAGAGAATTGGAAGGCTGATTGTGGTGGCCGGTGAGTGTGTGAGTGTGTGAGGGAGATTAGAGAGTGGGAGAGAGCAGTTGAAATGGTTGGGAGGTGAGAAATCGTGGTGTGTGCGAGAGGGGAGCCACGGGAACCAGAGAGGAACTCAGGGGGGAAAACGGAGAAGATTGAGGGCTTGTGGTGGTGCGGTGGCCGTGCACGGTGCAACAAAGATCGCCGTGGTGTCGTGAGGGCTGTGGGGAGTCGACCAGCCCCGGAGGAGCTCACGGTGACAGCAGGAGGCAGGTAATTTCCTCATCTCCGATTCGGTACTCTGTTTTCCATTGAATTTCATTTGGAAAGTCGTGGGTCTAGGGCTAGAGTCGAGGGAATTGGAGGTCAGGGCGAGGTTCAGGAGAGTCCTAGGCATCGACTAGGTTGGTCGCCGTGACGGGGAGGTACACGGCGGAGCTCAGTCGAAGATGGGTCTCTTTTACCCTGTTTCGGCAGTGCACTTCGAACGGTAAGTCGTGATGATTGGGGTTGAGTCGAAGGTCTAGGCGAGTTGGGTTAGGTTCAGTGAGGTTCAGGGCAGAGTTTGGTGTCGCCACCATGACGGGGGGTGACCGGAGTGGCTGGATCGGAAAACAGGGGAGTTTGGGGTTGTCTGGTTTCGAGTTAATCGACGGGCTAGGGACAGGGTCGAGGTGAACGGAGTTGGGGAATCAATAGGGAAGGACTGGACGATGAGAATGGTGAAGAGAGGGAAGGAAATAGTGCAGGCACGGCGGTGAACCGCTGACGCCGGTCTGTGTTGCAGGCGACTGTGGCGAACCGGGTTGGCTCGAGGTAGCCGATGCACTGTAGCAGCGCGTGAGGGCCACGCGCAGCCACTTTGGGCGGCGCGTGGGGGCGCGTGCGACGGCGATGGGGAAAACGATCAACAGGGTTTTTGGTCTAGGAGTTGTGGTGAGTCCATTGGAAGTGGTTTCGGGTCAATCGGACGTCGTTTGAGTTTAGTTCCGCGAGGGTGAAAGTTTAAGGTCTCGGGTTATTACGTTTTCGATTCGGGGAACTTTGAGGGAATTTAGGTGAACTTTCCTAGACGTATTAGTGACGTAATTTGACGGTGTTTGACAGGATCGGGATTTCCCGAGGAAGCCGAGGAACGGGCTGGACGTTCGGGACGCGAGTAGGGCTCAGTACTGTGAGTGGACCCTTTTCTTAAACTCGAGCATGCATAACTGTTTTTATATATGTATTTTATGGTTTTACTTATGAATCTATGTTTATTGAATACGAAATGATGAATTTATGTGTTTGCACGTTTTTCGAGAAAAAGACGGTTTTGACACGGTTTTTGAGAAAATGTTGGTTTTCGGATTTTGATGCCACCAGTGAGGATTTTCACTGATAAAGGTTTTCAAATCATGATAAATGGGTTATGAAATATGATTTGTGATTACATGTGGTTTTGGTATGAAAATGGATATTTTCCGGATTTGGGTTCGGAATGACGGTTCTGGATGCCGGAAGGGCATCGGACCAGTGATTTCGGATTCGGGTTTGGATGTGGATTTGGTAAGTGGTTTTTAAATGATTTTGGGATTGGATTTGCTGGATCTGGATATTGGGTTTAAAGACCCGGATATATGTGACGGGGGACCGGCCGGATTGGGTTTAAAGACCCGGATTGAGTTTAAAGACTCGGGAGTTTAAAGACTCGGATATATATTGATTTTCCCCCGTAGGCCTTGAGTTTAAAGACTCGGGAGTTTAAAGACTCGGATATGATTAAGGCCTGGATTGAGTTTAAAGACTCGGGAGTTTAAAGACTCGGATAGATCCAGCAGGTTTGATCGGGAAAATGATAATTTGATGTTATGGTTTCTGATACTCATGCTATGGTTTCTTATAGTGTATCTGTTCTTATGATGTTTATAATGATTATTTTATAAATGTGTTTATAACTGCTGGTTATGCATGTGGTTTCAAAACGGAGGGTTTAACTCGGTTTTCTTATAAAATGGATTTGAACTTTTGTACTTTTTGGTCCACTCACATTTTCTGTTTTAATTGCCCTCCAGGTTGTGGAGCGAGCGCGGGGTCTTGACGTCGAGGCAGAGTCTGAGACATAGAAGTGACGTGAGGGTTCCCAGAGTAGAGTAAAGGCTTCTGCGTGCGTGTAGTTATCGGTTTTATTTGTATGTTCGTACTATGTTCTGTAAATGCTACCTTCGGGACTTTGTGTCTAATTACTCCTGCGTTTGACTGGAATTGAGTGAGTTTTACTTGAGTTTTGCGTCGGGGAGTCAGACGGGAGCGGGATTTACCTCGGGTTTCGGGGTGAAACCGGGGTGGGTCCTGACAGTTACACTTTTGTAATCCAAGAACAGCTTGTGATTCCTAGCTGGATGGAAACAATGGAATGTTATTCACAAAATTCTCTAACAACAAAAGGAATCTTGTGAAGATGAAAGAAAAAACATGAGGAATTATGGACTTATAATCTAGAATTGCCTCGGAAATATTCGGCCTAAGATTTTCTTAAGAAAAGCATAAAAGTGTGTACAAAGATATGTCAAAGAAAATCTAAGAAAAAAATATAAAAAAAGTTTAAAAGTTTAAAATAAAACTAAGAAAAATCTAAAAGAAATGTGTAAAAAGAGCTCTAAAAAAAAGGGATGGGGAGAGGCTAAAACAATGAAATGACCTCCTTATTTATAGAAGAAGTGCAAAAAAAAAAAAGGTAGAATATAAAATACAATTTAAATAAAAAAAATATTACATGATGAAATGATGGCTTAATACTGAAATTTGGTAGAAAATGGGCTGAAAAATTGCAGATTGGGGCAGGTTTGGTGTAGTGGGCTTTCGACATGACTAGAGCAGAGGGGCAAGTGGGTTTCAGTGACAGGACCCATCCCAATCCCCCCGGGATTAGTGCGGGATGACCCTGCTCCCGCCTGACACGAAGTGTCAGACAAGGGATATTTCCGACCTTTGCCCTCCCGGGCTATCAGAGTACGCCAGGATCCGGAGGAGGCATGTGATATCTCGATCTCTGCTACAGTCCACATCCGATGTCAACCTGAAGGGCAGTCAAAACATTAAAAACTGTGAGTGGACAAAACAAAAGTTTATAAAACATTTCATAAGACATTTGTACCCTCCACCAAAAAGAATGCATGCATTCGAAAACCATTTATCCAAAACAAACCATATGTGGGACTAAGCCCAAAGCAGATATAAACTAAGGTCGAAAGGACCACAATAAAAACGACCATACGGGCCACTGCCCAAATCCTGTGCACACCTGTACACACCACATATCATATATCATATATCCATCACATACATATATATAAGTCACACAACCAATCCTGTCACGGTATCCAAAGCCACGCGCGCGCTACCCGGGTCTCAATCCGAGTCATCTCAAAGTCAAGGTCAATGTCCGCAGACCACTGACCCTACCCGAGGTAATAGTAACCATAGCCTTCCTGAGAGTAAGGAACCCAACTGGGGGGTGACTCCACTCAGTCGGTGCTCCGTGACTACTCTGGGGTCCACCCAGGCCAACGACCCTCCCCGGAGGAGATAGTAGAACATGTAAAGGAAGGTAGACGAACATATATATACATAACATAAACATTCAGGACCGGTTCCCCTGAACCGTCATGATCCATAATATCTATAATCAGGTAACATGCCGGTTCCCATACACCGTCATGTACCGTAATAACCAACAAGGGTTCATGTCGGTTCCCATAAACCGTCATGAACCATGATACCATAACAAGGGTTCATGCCGGTTCCCATAAACCGTCATGAACCTGGGAATCCATTTAAGGTTCCCTGACCTGAAATCAAAACCGTAAAGTGACTGGGTCTCGTACCCGAACATAGGACATCAGTTGGGCACCGTGCCCGATATCTGAGGTCATATGCCCGAGACAAAACCAAATGGGTCTCATACCCGAGTTTATCCTTTTAGAAATCCAAAATCAAATCATTTAAATCAATAAAGAAATACAGACCCCTATAAGCACCGTATAAGGCCAAAACTTCGAAATACGTGCTTATATGTAACCACATACAAATGCACCCATGGCATTATAAACAAGCATTTAAAACATATAATAAACATTTATGCATGCACCAATTTAGAAAACAAGGTCCACTCACAGACCGTCCGAGCTGCCGCCTCGATTTGCGTGCCATACGGCTCTCCGAGCCGATCACCGTCACCGGGACTCCCAAACCTGTCCAAATCGTAATAGAAGGTTACTAACTACTTAATTAACCTCCTACCAAAGCCCCGTAATTTTCCCGTATTTTAACTATTTTTAAAACCGAACCTAAACCTTCCGATGCCCCGAAACATATCGAGACGGTGTCCGATTGACACGAAACCAGTCCCAAAATGTTCTTTACATCGAATAGAAGATTTCGTATGTTGGAACCTTCCCCAGATTCCCTGCCACGCGCCCTCACGCGCCGCCTGAAGTGGCTGCGCGTGGGCTTCACGCGCCTGCTACAGTACCTGATGACGTCATCGTTGACGTCAGCATGACGTCATCTGACAGCTGTCAGGTCTGACATGTCAGACTCTGACAGGTGCCACGTGTCATACTCCCATTGGTCCACGTCACTATGCTGTCAATGCCACGTGGCAGTCTGACAGGTGCCACGTGTCATCGCGGCACTGGTCCACGTCAGTGCCACGTGTCAGCCCCTGATTGGGCCACGTCACTGACATGTCAGTGCTGACTGTGCACTGACATGTGACACGTGTCGCACTCCTATTGGCCCATTTTCTGACATGTCAGCTGACATTGTCAGATCTGACAAGGCTGACGTCATCGCTGACATGATGACGTCAGCAGGATGACGTCACCTGTCATCCCTGCCCTCCCGCGGGTCGACCCGAACGTCTGCAACCGGGTCGCCGTGACCCGCGGCTTGACCCGGCCGGTTCTCCCAGCTCCGGCCACCAAAACACTCCCCGTTTGTCCCATTCTCTTCGTCTCAACCCAAACTACAATCCTATGACCTTAAAATGTAAGAAAAGCATCGAAAACACGTACCTTAAATCCAGCCATGGCGGCCGTGACTTCCTCCGCCGTTCACGGTCGTTCCAGGCCTTCCTAACCCTCGAATCCAATCCCAATAGACTCCTAGGGTCCCTAGAAACCATTCCTAATCTTTAGAAATCATCGAAAACCCCTAAAACTAAAAATCCAAATTTTGAGTAATATGTACCTCACGGGTTTTCGGGTTCCCCCGCCGTGGTCCGCCGCCGTGAGTCCTCGCCGTCACGTCCTCATCATCACGGTCCCTCCTCACGTCACACATAAGATGAAAAATGATGAGATGTGGTGGTATGTGTATGGTGTGGTGTTTGAAAATGGAGGATGAAGAAAATGAAGAAAAATGGGATAATGGGTTTCGGGTGGGAGGATGAACAAAGAAGAATGATGGCTGATGAGAGAAGAGAAATGAAGGGTGTGGATTTAAAGTTAGAATTGAAATGGATGGGTAGGATTAATGGTTGGTGGATTTGATTATAAAATAATTAAAATAATAATATTTAATTATTTAGATCCACATTTTGGGGGATCAAAGCAATCGGATGAGTGACACTTGTCACTCATCCATGGGGCCCACCAAAATATCCACCCAATCAGATTTCGCCGAAACATCCCCGTCTCGAAGTTCGTGCATAGTGAAATCGAACTTCCGTGACCCATAACTCTCCCGTTTGAAGTCCGATTTCAGTGTGCCGCCTGCCTATGGATTCGTATCGTCCTTATCTACGTAACGGTCTTCGGCCCTCGGCCATCGGACCTCCCGGTCAAAAAGTCAACATTTGACCCCATTTAACCTAAATTACCAAAATGCCCCTAAACTTCCGAACGTCATAACTTCTTCCTCGAACGTCGGAATTGAACGTGCCACCTGTCTATGAACTCGTGACGTCACGAACTACGTCACGGTCATCGGTCAAAGTCCATTTGACCGCCCGATTAAAAAGTCAACGTTTTGCCACCATCAAGGGCAAAACGGTCATTTCGCACCGTTCGTCCGATTTCGCTCTACTAATCACGGATTAGCCTCACTAATCGTGATTAGTCACTAATCTAATCTAGGAATTTGGGACGGGTCGTTACATTCAGCTTGGGCAGGCTGAGTAGGTGGGCTGGGCTGCAGGTGTAACGACCCATCCCGGAATTCGAGATTAGGTTAGAAACTAATCATGATTAATGAGGGTTAACTGGTGGTTAGTTGGGTGAAATCGGACGAACGATGCAAAATGACCGTTTTGCCCCTAGTCGTGGGCAAAACGTTGACTTTTTATTCGGACGGTCAAATGGACTTTGACCGGTAACCGTGACGTAGTTTGGGACGTCACGAGATCATAGACAGGTGGCACGTTCGATTCCGACGTTCGATGTAACGCCCCGGACGTTCTGGTGTTGTAATATTATTAAATATTGAATAAAATGACGTTTTTACCCCTGTGTTTGTGTGGTCAATTTGTTGACTTTTAGTTTTGGGGGTCGAACGGACGTTGGGTGATGACCGTGACGTAGTTCGGGATGTCACGAGTTCATAGACAGGTGGCACGTCCGATTCGGACGCTCGGAGTGAAAGTTATGATGTTCGGAAGTTCAGGGGCATTATCGTAATTTGGGCGTTATAAGGGGAAAAAGTTGACTTTTTGTTTGACAATTGATATCCATTTGACTCGAAGACCGTTATGTTCGTCTCGACGCCCCGAGTACAACGACAGGCGGCACGCTTGAAACGGACGTCGGACGACCGAGTTACGGGTCACGGAAGTTGGAGGGTAGTTTGGTAATTTTTTCCCTGGGGGCATTTTGGTAATTTCCACACGGGGTACTGTTCACCACCGTGGAAAACAGAGTGCTGCGGCCGTGGGTTGTGCGATCAATTGTTTATGGCTTAGTGGATTGCTCAGACGTTTTGTTTATGTAGTTTTAGGCAGTGGAAACAGGATTGAGTGACCTTGGTGCACGTTTGGGCAGAGCTCAGAGCACGGGAGAGTGAGGAGTGGCCGTGGTCTCTGTGCTTGCGGGAAACCGTTTTCAGAGACTTCAGAGTGTCTCCCACGAGTTGCTGGCCGTTTGAATCGATTACTCTGATTGCTGTTGGACTTAGGGACTCATTTGCGTCCTTTCTGCGTGGGAAAAACTGAGAGAGATTGAGAGAACCAGTGTTGAACCATTTCGGGTTTCTGGGGGGGGAAATCGCTGAGTTCAAATTCTGAGGGTCGAAGGATCAAACCAAACACACGGTGAGACTTCTGGGAGTGTTAGGATCACTACGGTGCAAGAACTGAAGGGATTGGAGTCTGTTTCGCCCAGGAACCTGAGCTACGGTTCAGAGTTGAACCAGTTGGAGGGAAAAACTGAATTCGATTTCTGAGGTTTGTTGATCGAAACCAGGGGCCATTCTAGTCTTCTGGGAGCAAAAGGAAACCAACCACGTCAAATTCGAAGGACGACATTCACGAATTGGCCAAGAACGGAGTACCCTGGTTCTGAGTATTTTCGAGCTTGAGGACGACGACTTCCAGGTAACGGCAAGATCAATTGACAGTACCATTGTGTTCGTATGAATCACCTTAACCTACTGGTGAAATTAATTTGAGATTGGGGTTAGTTTGGGTGAGTTCCAGAATGTCGATTTGTTCGACTGATCGAGTTTGAGTTGGGTCGTTTGAGTACTAGTCGAGGTTAACCTTCATTGCAGACCTAAAATTAAAGGGTTAGGGAAGATAATAGGATTGAAAACGGGTAGTTTTGACTGAGAATTGAGGGCTAACTGATCGGGTTGAGTCGCGGGTATCAGACCCGTTTAGCAGGCTGTTCGGGTAAGGGAGATGACACTGTAGCTTGGCGCGTGGCCTTCACGCGCAGCCGCTTTGGGCAGCGCGTGACGGCGCGTGTGGCGTCAACTCCGATCACGGTCAACATGAGAATTGATCCTTACAGTCTAAATAACATTTTATCTTTAGAGTTCGAATTGATCGGGAGTCATTCGGGATAACTTCGGGAGTCCGGAAGATTAAGTCTTTAAGTTTATTTTCGCCGAAAAATCCGGAAAAATTAGGAAAAATCCTACGAGTTATTTTGGGATGTTTGTAACCCTTCTTGTACGTTTTCACAGGCCCGGACACTTCCGAAGCTACGGAGGAGCACGCGGGACGCGATTGACGTGTCCTAAGACTGTGAGTGGACTCTTTGATTTTTAAATTGGGCATGCATGACTATTTTGCTTATTTATCTCATGGTTTTACATATGATTTTACGATGGTGAGATGATATATCGGTTTTACTTGTTTTCACGTTTTTCGAGGTAATTAACGTAATTCACGCATTTCGAGATTTCGGTTTTTGCCTATGCATGCGTGATAATTTTCGATGAAGTATCTGGTTATGAATATGCATGTTTCGGATTTATGATGTTTGATCATATTGTGAAGTAATCTTCTGTTAATTGCATGTGTTGGAATTTACATGTGAATTCGGGCATGAGTCCTGTTACGATGAGAAATGTTTTAGAATAACGTTGGAAAAAGAATTGTGATTAATCCTGATTTATTATGTTTAAAAATGGTTTTGGGTTTAAAGACCCGGTTGATGGTTGGATCTGGTTTTGGGTTTAAAGACCCGGTATGTTGATTCTGGGGGCGGGCCCGAAAATTGAGTTTAAAGACTCGTGAGTTTAAAGACTCGATTATTATGATACCCCCGAGGCCTACTAATCGTGTTTTGAGTTTAAAGACTCGTTGATATCCCGGGAAGGCCTAATGTTGAGTTTAAAGACTCGGATGGATCCAACGGCATAATCATGATTATTGTTTATGTTTCACTTGATTTGTGCAAATAATGTTTCAAAATGACGATTTCTGGAATCTGGTATTATTACATGGTTTTACATGAGTGATGACGATCCCTGTAACGTTTTTCTTGCGTTTCGGAAAAAGAGTTTTCAACAGTTTAACACACAAATTTTGAATACTTGGTTATGCATGCGGATTACAAAACTGGAGGGCGAACCCAATTTCGGAAAAACTGTTTTTCCTGTTAAACTTATGTTTCGGTCCACTCACACCTTGTTGTTTTAAATTCCCTCCAGGTCGTGGTAGAAGCGTGGGGGCAAGCGCCGAGGCAGAGGCGGAGGCATAACGTTTTCCGTTGCGGAGTAGTTAATTCACAGAGTAGGACTTGTTCTTTAATTTGTTTTGTAATATTGCTCTGTGAAATTGTGGACTTGACGTCCAGTCGGATGTATTTGTTTAATCTCCCTGGTCTGACAATGGGTGTGTTGTAATTTTAACTAGTTTCCGGTCCTTTTTGATTCGATTGTCAGACGGGAGCAGGATGCTTCCCGATTATCGAGGCGATAATCGGGGTGGGTCCTGTCATTCGAGGTGATAGTTATGACGTTCGGAAGCCCAAGGGCATTATCGTAATTTGGACGAAATAAGGGAAAATGTTGAATTTTTGATCGGGAGGTCCGATGGCCGAGGACCGAGGACCGTTAGGTTCGTCTCGAAGCCCTGAGTACAACGACAGGCGGCACGCGTCAAACGGACATCGGGTGACCAAGTTACGGGTCACGGATGGTGAGGGGCATTTTGGTAATTATTGCCCTGAGGGCATTTTGGTCATTTGCACGGGTTACTGTTCAATCAACCGTGAAAGCAGAGCCTGTACGCCGTGCTGGGTGGTGCTCTGATCGGGTTATTTTTTTTAAACGGCTTAGTGGACTGAACATGAAATTGTTTAAGTATTTTGAGGTATTGGACGGCATAGTGGCATGGGCTGAGACAAACCAGTGCACGGGTATTCATTTTCCATGGCTCTGGGTTCTGTTTACGGGAAACAACCTTCAGTGGAATCAGATGGATTCCCACGAGCTGTTGGCCACGCCGTTCGATTATCTAGGTGCTGAGTGTGCTTCTGAGCGTCATTTGGAACAAGGGAAGGCTGAGCGTTGAGAGAACCAGCTCTGGGAGAAAAATCAAAAATTAAGGGAAAAATCAGAATTTGAATTGTGTGAGGAATTGGACGACACCAGGGACAGTAATCGTCTTCTGGGACCATTTGGAGATCAACCGTAGCTATTGGCAAGGGATTGGATCACTGTTTGGCCATGCTCACTGGTTCCTGTTTCAGTGTTGTGCAGGGACTATGGACGATCACTTCCAGGTTCAGTCTTGTCCAATTGATCGTGTATTTCAGTTCCTTTTATGTCTAGAATCCTCACTGTGAAGTTAATTTGAGTTTGAATGAGGAAACACAGAGTTTGGGTGATCGACCCGTTTGGACGATCACGGGTCGTGGGGCTGATTTTGGGGCTGTTATGATGAATCAGGAACATAGAACCTTAATTGGATAGCTGAGGAATGTGTTAGGATCAAGGACGGATGCAATCAGGGTCGAATTGAAGGTCATCTGACCGGGTTGGACTCGCGGGTCGCAGACCCGTTTTGCAGGGAAAACGGGTGAAGAAGACGTACTGTAGCGGGAACTGTAGCAGGCGCGTGGCCTCACGCGCAGCCGCTTGCGGCGGCGCGTGACGGCGCGTGGATCCGAATTCCAAGGTGAGTTCAACACGACTTTTGTCCTATACAATGTAATGAACATTTTAGCGGTGGTTTTGAAATTATCGGGCACCGTTTCGATGTGGTTCCGAGGGTCCGAAGATTTCTATTACGTTTTTAATTAATGATTAATTCCCGGAAAATTATGGGGAATTAGTATGCTGTTATGTAAGCCCTTAGTGACACTGAAGTATGTTTTCGAACAGGATTTGGAATTTCTGGAAAATATCGGAAATTACGGAACCGCGTGCGGCGTAAAACCGAGCCCTATTGGACGGTGTGTGAGTGGACGTTGCTTTCAAATTTAATGCATGCATAAATTATTTCTATGATTTTATGATTATGATTATAGGTTGTGATTGATTTTGATTTTCGTATTTATACGTATTCGATTCCCGTATTTATACGTATTTTTTACTATACATGTGAAATTACACGTATTTCGAGACTATGATCACTCGTGTGCTTAATGATGGTTTAATGAAAGAAGTTATACGAAATGGGTGTAAAGTGATTTAAGAAGGTTGTTTATGATTTGCGAGTGTGACTTACGATTTTGACACGTTTTTCGAGAACGTTCCGGATTTGCACGTTTTACGAGATTTTGAGTTATTGTGATTTGATCACTGTTGATGTTTGAATTGGGGAATTAAAATGAGACTTGTGATTTTGAGGATTTTAAATGTGGGTTTTGAGTATGTTTTGCTTGGATTGTGATTTTGGTAATTATGATTGTGGTCTTGATGTTTTGATAACGAGATTTGAGAAATGAAGTGATTTCAAGGAATTAAAATGGATTTTGAAAAATGTGATTTCGGGCTTGATGCTCGGGGCATAAAAGAAATTTTAACAAACGAGGTTTCGGTTTTCGGAAATTTAAAGTGAATTCTTGGTTTGGGTTCGGGATGATGTTTCTGGATGCCAGCTTACGGAATCATTATTGCGAATTCAAATTCGGAAATTAAAAAGGATTTAATAAAGTGATTCGCTATGATTGTGCATGCCCCGTGTTTAATGATGATTTGTTTATGTTAGTAAAGTATGATTTGGGGAAAATGAATATGGAAATTCGGACCATGGGTCCTGTTGTGAAAAATGTGATTTTGGGATGGATCCCACGTTGTCGTGTTCGACAAATGTTTTGGGGTTTAAAGACCCGTTGTTATGTTTGAAAACTGTTTTGGGTTTAAAAACCCGGTGCTATTGCTGGAGCACGTTTTGAGTTTAAAGACTCGGTTAATTGATGACGGGGGAGGGCCCTTAATGAGTTTAAAGACTCGTGAGTTTAAAGACTCGTGAGTTTAAAGACTCGTGAGTTTAAAGACTCGGTTACTGTGATACCCCTGAGGCCTATCGATTATGTTCTGAGTTTAAAGACTCGTTGATATCCCGGGAAGGCCTGTTCATGCGCATGTTTTTGAGTTTAAAGACTCGGGCGCACTTGTTATCCAGCAAAATGATTGACTTGTGATTTATTGATGATTTCTGATGTTTCGGTTGAGTTGGGCAGTGGCCCGGTATATGGTTGTTGGTTTTGGATCATGTTGTGCATTTGGTTTTGATTCGTGGTTTTGGGCTGAGGCCCGGTGTTTATGATTGCGGGCTAAGACCCGATGGTTGAGAAAGGAAAATGATTTTGAGGTTCATACGAGTTCTTCCTTATGTTGAAATTTTGATACACAGTTTTATTATGTGGAAAATCTTAACCGATGACGAAATGTTTTTGTATGCATGCATTGGTTTTACGCGGAGGGTAAAAACGTTTGTTGTAACTGTTTTGCTAAACTGATTTATTTTTGTCCACTCACACCCTTTTGGTTTTTATTGACCCTCCAGGTCGTGGCGCGTTGTTCGAGGCTGTACGTGGGGCGGAGGCATGAGTAAATACGTGTGGCTATCCCTGGTTTGGCAAGCACTGAGGGTAACTTGGGTTTTTCAGTCTTCTTGCCAGACGGGAGCAGGACCGGGCACGGTTATCGATGCCCCTTTCGGGGGCGGTCCTGTCAGCAGGCGCAGTGTCTGATCTACTGGCAGCAATATAGGCTACACGTGCTGATGGAGCAGATGAGACTCGGCACACGTGCACCAAAGTCCCAAACTACGACCACCTGTCTATGAACGTGCCTATGCATATGTCCAATGAACTCGTGACGTCCCAAACTACGTCACAATCATCGGTCCAAGTCCATTTGACCGCTCGAACCAAAAGTCAACCGTTCGCCCAATTCTACGGGCAAAATCGACATTTCCTTCAAATTTTCCTTTTTCGAATTTTTGGGTCGTCACATATAGAACTCTTAGAAACCTTCTCGATCTACGAGAAAAACTTAATGGTCTCCGACAAGGGCCTTCCTTCAAACCAAATGATGGACGAGCCAAAAGGGGGACGAAAGCTGGAAAAACAGCAAGAAAAAAGACAGTTGTCTGTTATAAATGTGGAAAAGTCGGACATACTCGAACAGAATGCAGAATGCAAGAAAAACTTAATAATTTAAATTTAGATGAGGGGTTAAAACGACAATTGTGTCAACTTATGCCAAATTCATCTGACTCTGAAAGTAGCGACGATGAAGAAGCAGTTTTTGGAGAAACGGAGTTATATACCTCCTATACCTCCTCCTCTGACACTACAGAAAGTAACACAAAAAATGAGAGTAAATGTGTCTGTAACCTAGATCTTTGCGTCATTACTAAGGAAGAAAGTCTGATTCTAGACTTGATTGATAAAATTGAGGACCCTCTTGAAAAGGGAACAATTATGGAGAAATACCTCAATATCGCTTCCCAAGAATTTTTGTAGTTGCTTATTTTCGAGAATTTCATCTGGAAATTTGTCCGCAAAAGCAATGGCACGGTCGAATGGGAGAATTATATATATATATATATATATATATATATCAAAAGAAGAATTTTTTTAGACAAAATCAAAAAGTACATTTCATTGATAATTAATTGGTGTTTTTTTAATATTGGTTATACCAAATTTCATATTTTTATAAATTTCAAGGGTCTTTTTGGTGGGTTCTAAAAAAAAAAAATTGTTACACAATTTTTTTTGTTCTATTTATTTGTATGTACACTATGAATCATATATTCATACTCTCAAGTCTAATAAAATAATAATTTTAGAAAATTCATAAGTTCCATTATCATTATAAAATATTTATAAATTAAAAAAATAAATATGAAATTAGAAATTAAAAATTGAACCATGCATTTGGAAATATGGAATAACATGTTTTAGGAGTATATGTAGTTAAGAAAAAAATTAACAAAATTGGAAAATAGGATAAAAAACCGTTAAGAATTTAGATATTTTAAATGAATATATGATAAATTAATATAGTATCATATATTTAAATAATTATTATTTAAAATGCATAAAAAAATAATACAAAATTACAGGAAAAAAAAATAGAAAAAAAGACACATAATAGATAAAAGATCCAAATGTATTTATTACTTTATAATAAATATTTAAATTTTAATTTAATTATTAAATAATTTTATAATTAAAAAAAAAATTATTGAGTGGGGGCCTAGGCTCCCCCTGACCCCTTTTGGCTCCGCTGTTGATTAATGGTATAAAATGATATAAAATGATGTTTAATTTAAGGCCTATCAAAAGCCCAAGCCCATACTGATAAACAAGCCCTAATAAGATTTGGACAACACTAACACGTGGACAAACTCGATCCTTCCACTTGTTGGTCTTACAATAAATACTCATTCTTCCACGTTCGAAGAATATATTTATTGCTAACCTTACACGCATACAAAAAGAGTTCACTTTTCTTCATATAGGTAACGTGAATAGTAATTCGTGACCATTTATATTTACTTTCGAATTACTATTCACCACTCTTTATACACAAATTGACTATTGATTTGAACGTCGTAGTACCCTTAAATTGGTATCACACCGGTACCTATCTCTAAGCAAAATTGACCGTCTTTATTTTGATTGCAACAAAACCCCGTCGGTGCAAAGTTGGCTCCTAACAACGAATAGCAATTAGAAAATGGTTCAAGTGTAATTTTACCAATATATAGCATCCTCAATTAGACTTGGCGGAAAATTACGTCGATGACCTGTGCGATGAACAGATGGGTGATTTGGTCATTGCACACTGAGTCACTCAATCACTCAGTTGGGTCGCTTTACATCCCACGATTTGCATATTTGCACATGGCATTTGCAATTTCATGCCTTTTCTTCGTCGGCCTTGCCTTATTGCTTGGGAGTTGTTGTACATCATGTGCGCACGGCGTACTTTAGCATTTGGTGCTGTAGGTTGTGGGCCCCACTTAAATCATTACGGAAATGAGTCAGATCATATGAGCTGGAGTCGTTTGCTACTCTGGAATCTCAGAATCCAATACATAGAAAAATTCCTTGCATATTTGTTTTTTGTTGTCCGTGTATTTTCTTCTTCTGTAAATAATGTGTTTCTTGGGCCTCTTTAATGGGCCCTGCCTTGTTCCATTTAATTTTCTCTTCCATTCGACCTCTCTACATTGGATTTTCACTTTTTAAATAAAGCTTGAATTGGATTAAGGTGGATTCGCGGCCCTTAATTAATTAATTATTTTAGTATAATACGTATATTTTTTTAATTAAATATTATATTATTTTATAATTTTATTGCCCAGTTTAATCATTTTTATTCATTAATACTATAATCTTATATTCAATTGTTATAAAATAAGGCATAAATACTAAATTAATGTCTAATCCTTATGACCCAAACCTAAAAATAAAAGGTGACGTTTAATGTAAAAATCAAATTATAAGTAATGTTATTTAGATATACTAAAATGATTAATGGTTATATTTAGTGACCAGTGACACATCTCATGTGATAATTAATAAGTGAAGCTATTTTAATGATACACATATTTCACAATTCATTGATTGCTACATTAAGTATGTCACTGAATGTAGTCAATGTAGTGTGTCTAAATAACATTATTCTTAAATGATAGACTTGTCATTCGCCTAAATTTAATTTTGACCTCTTCGTATAAATGAAAATTATCATTGTAACTAAAGTTGGAAAAAAAAACAATTAGGGTTAACTTCGTTTTTTCTATTTAGTTTAGTTTTGGTCACAAAACCCACTTAAATGCTCTTAATTGACAAATAAAGAATTAACAATTGGCTAAATAACACCACAATGAGATTACAAATACCTAAAAATATGACTGTTTCACGACCCTAAAGAATCAACAACAACAACTACCCCTCCTTTGCTCACTAACAAGTAACAACAACATCGGAGTTAGAGATCTGTAATTTGCACGTATTCAAATTAAACTCGAAATTTAATATTTTCTAAATTTGAAGTACTTATTTTATTTGCTCTTTGACCACGAGAGCTTCTCTGTGAGTCTGTATAGCTAACATTGCCTGTGATGCTCAATAAGTTCAATTGGCTCTTTTCTCATTTTAAATAAGAGGAATGGGTTTTTTTTTTTATTTTTAAATAAGTTAGTTTTGGCCTCTGTTGTTTCCCTTTGACAGTTTGACTTAAGATGGTTGTTCACGTTGTTGCTTTCCATTACAGTACAGGCACTAGCCACCATACAATCACAAAGAAGGAAGCAATATGACCGAGCCCAGTGAGAAATGTCAGACATCTTGGTCAATATGTTCAGCCACAAAGGGTAATATTGTCACCCAAAAAAATAAAAAAGTTGGGTAAAAAATTAAGTGGGATTTATGACATATTATTATTTACTTAAAATAAGTATCAAAATTATTTAATTATCCCCTTTTATGCATAACCTATTTTTAGTAAATTTCAAATTTTGACCTACTAATGATCTGATTAACTGTAACAAGAAAATAGATTGGATTAACTTTGGAAAGCAATTAATTTCATACTAATTATCTCTTCATAAATTTCCAATTAAAAATAAATAAACATAATAATACACAATATATATATATATACTAATAATTTGTTAATACACACTTGTAAATGAAGCAAAATATCATACACTGTAGCACACTCAAAATCCTTTCCTGAATTATTATACAATTAATTCTGATAAAAGAAAAATTATAATACAATTAAAATAATAATTTTTATACATAGTACCCAATAATAAATTAATTTAAAAACATCTATCAATTTTTGGTTTTTGTGTTTTTATTTATATTTTTTTAATTTCTCACACTCAATTCTTTCTGTCTTTTTGTTCCACTTCCGCCTCGCTCCCACCAGTACATCTCCTCTCCTCCTCGCTGACCATCTGAAATCTTCAGCAACTTATCTCGTATTTCTCCGTTTCCATTATAATTAAGTTCTAAATATCTGGGACTCAATCTCCAAGCGATACTTTACCATTCATTGCCCTAGCTTATCTTTCACAACAATTAATCTCAAATTCTCTCCTAAAAGAATCCCAAATCTACTGGTAACGGGAAGTCAGTTCCCTGCTCTTTTCTCTCTAACTTCTGAAACGATTCATCGCCGTCACAGAAGTGGAAGTCAGAGAGGTCTCCACTCCTGTGTGTTCATTTTTTCAGATTTAGTCAAAATGCAGGACATTTTGAGACGAAGACCATTAAGGCTGTGATTCTTCCCTCACCGACTTGTGTCTTGGGTTGTTGGCAAGCCATTTGCTACTGTGATCTCTGGAAGCGGATAAATTCAATGATGCGATTCTTGAAGAGCATTGGCTTCTCACGCGCTTTTTGGTGGCAAATTCTGGTACTGAATTTGTATATCATTGTGGGTTTTTGAGGGTGCATGCTCCTTTCTTTGGTCAGCTCTCAACAAAACCCAGAAGCCGCCATACCCAGTTGCTGCAAAAGCCTCGGAATTTAGGGCTTTGTGCTGAAACACATCGACAAAGATCAGGTATTTAGCTGCCCCTGTTAAAATCTCGAGCTGGTTTTTTTTTTATCCCGCCACTGAATCTACTGCTTTTTCTGTTCTTTCTTCGTATTTGGTTTCGAAATTATATAGTTCAATAACCACTCTGCCCACATTTGACCGTTTGGAGAAGAAAGAGGAAAGTGGAAGAGATTGCTGGTTGCTTTTAATTTCGATTTGTTTCGTTTGTGGCAATGGGTTTTTAGCGAAGAATGGAGAGTTCAATTCCTTTTGAGCTTGAAAGATTCGGATTTGAAGCCCTTTGAGTCTTTGGGAGAGAGCTTCTTTAACAAGGATTCCAAAAGGGCAAAAAAGCAATCTGAAGAAGGGATAAGGGTTGCAACGGCTGAAACCTTCGAAGTCACTTTATACACAATCTCTACTCTCAGCCTGAGAAATTGAGAATAAAATTTTGTTCTTTATCAACTATCCGTTATTGCTTCTATTAATTGGAGAAAAACGTGTGTCTGCCTCCTCCGAGGGTGGATTTACAAGTCTGAGGCCTCAATTTCAAGAAATTTATTGCTCATTTTCATAACATACTGTGAATTGATACTTCTGTGGTACATATTGGAATTTTCCAAGTTAGTTTGAGTAGCATTGTGCTGGTTTTCAAAATTTCAAAGCATCGATGGGGCTTCTTTTCCGAAGTCTCGCGATGCTGTTCATTTTGATATGGTTCTCATGGCTGCCTGATCTCTCTGCACAATCGTCAAGAGGCTCCGCGCGGGCTCTTGATACCCTTCTTCAAGATTATGCCTATAGGGCTTTTGTTAATCCCAGGACTGGTGTTCCTTTTAAAGGTGTTGTTCCTTCGAATTTAACCGGTATTCAGATTGCGGCCATGAGGTTGAGGAGTGGTAGCTTGTACAGGAGAGGTGTTAAGATGTATGAAGAGTTTGTGATCCCTGAGGGTGTCACTGAGAGTCCATATGTGGAGAGGCTTGTTTTTGTGTACCAAAACTTAGGCAATTGGTCAATGATGTATTACCCTTTACCAGGTTACTCATACTTAGCTCCGGTCCTCGGTCTCCTTGCTTATGATGCTAGTAACTTATCAGCGAAAAATCTGCCCGAATTGGATGTCATGGCATCTGTTCATCCCATCTTGATTGAATTCCAGGATGTGAAACAGGCGCCTTCTGGGACAGTGGCAAAGTGTGTTTCGTTTGATTTAGACGGCTCAGTCAATTTCAGCAATGTGAAATCAGGGAATACATGCTCAACGATTCAACAAGGGCACTTTTCAATAGCAGTTGAGTCTCTTGCTCCATCTCCAGCACCAGTATTGCCTAGCCCTAGCCCTGCCCCGGCTGGTGAAACTCCAAATGTAACCCCGCCAAGCCCTAGTGGCGGAGGAAAGAAGAAGAGTAATTCGAAAGTGTGGATAATTGTTGGGCCGGTTCTTGGTGGATTGGCATTGTTGGCATTGTTGTCATTTCTAGTTCTGTGGGTGCATAAGTACAGGGAAAGGAAAAATTTGCAAGAGATGGAGAATGCTGCTGATGTAGGAGAAGCCTTGCATATGACCTCAGTTGGAGATACGAGAGCACCTGCAGCAACATTTACGCGCACTCAACCTACAATTGAGAGTGAATATGTTCCTTGACTCCCCCCATTTTGTACAAGCCTCCCTCCCTCCATTTGAACCACCATTCATATTCAACTTTGTTTCCGGTATCCAGAAGTTGGTCTGATCACACACCGTTTTTTGGTGGTGTCTCCTCCGATTTGCTTTGTTCTTGGTAGATTCTTTGTGTCACTGTGGGTAATCTTAGGATTTTTGTGTAAATCTGTTGTCACTCACTGATAGTTACTATGATTCATTGTGGTGTGAAACTGTGAAGTAGCCCCAAAGTGATATTCTATATGTGATGAATTTTTAGTTGTTTCATTGATAAGAAATTATAATTTTTCATTGTCCCCTCTTTTCTGTCCACAAGATTTGGTTCTGCCTTACAAGCCACGGGTTTTCTCAATGTTGTGAGATTGTCTACATTGTTCTGCCTTACAAGCAAAAATTGAGTTGCGAGGCTGTTGCAATCAATCGTTTTCTGTTTTTTTTTTTTTTTTCTTAACTATGAGTTTTCGCTTTTGATTGATTTGATTCTATAAGACTGCTGAGGAGCCCTAAATTTTTTTCTCTGGCTATGACTATTGACAACCCAGGAGCGTCCAAAACATAGGTACTTTTGTCATTTCCTTGTTCAAGTAGTGCTGTCTGCCTGTCTGCTGTGTTTTGTCTTTGCTCTCCACCGAACGGGCTAACACTTAATTTTTTAATCACAGAAAATAAAAATAAAAATAAAGATATTATATTTATGCTACCTGGCGCTGGAGGGCCTAGTGAAGTGAACTGTTTACTCGTGTGTGTTTTTTTTTTAAGAATTTCACATGCAAAGTTGTGCGTGTGTTAATTGGACTTTTATATTTTGTTTTCGATTCGATTATTATAAAATAATTAGCGACAAGCATGAATAAAATAAACAATAATGGGATTGCAAAGCAAATGCAAGAAAGTGGAAGTCAAGGGATCAGCTTTGAGCACCAACTGAAGGCAATGCCAATCATTTTCCAGCTGCCCCTTTAATACACACAGATTCAGGTGAAATATATTATAGACAATGCTCACTCAATTTGTTACATGTAAGTTTTTTTTTCGAAATTGTATAAATTTTCCAATTGCAAAGAGTAACTTATACTCCCCGCTCGTAATGATCAACCAACCTTCTCCAGCATCCTTCTACTTCAAGGATTTCTCAGCCAGCTTTTTTTAAAGACATTATATTTTAAAGATTTCAATGGTTTTGCTAACAACAATTGTATACGTAACTTTGATACTATTAGACTATTGATAAATAATTCAGAATTGTTGGTGAACAATTGTATACGTAGCTTTTTTAAAGTCATTATATTTTAAAATTTTAATGGTTTTGTGTTTCGCAAATAATAATACTGGTCAGCGCTATATCATTTTGCACATGATTAGAGGAAAAGGCAAAGAAATGTCGATATTAAGAATGTGTTGGCCACTAGAGGAGATTAGTGGTGAAGATTTGATATTGCGCACCTGACTTAAACACATCGCTTATGTGGCATTTTCTGCAAAGGGGAAAATTGGAGAGAACCATTTTATTGTCTCATTACCCTTGTGCATGAAATGATATCACTCCCAGTCCCCGATAGGTGCGTGCTGAGGTGCTGACACCCCAACTAAGTCTAAAGTTCTCTGCCTAGAGCCTACTCAGTAGATATGGCCACCGACCGTAAATGATGTGCTCATTCAATCCATTTCCACCACTTACCGCAACTCCAACTGTTAAAGAAGACCAATTCAATTATTGGTGTAACAAAATTCTTGGGTGTAAAAAAGACCAGTTAACAAAAATAAAAACTAATTTGAAGAACGAGTTATTTTTTTCATTCTTTTTTATGGGTTCGGTGCGAGTGGGTTTTCTCACACTGTCTGCCATAGTGCGTTCTACTTCTCTACTTATTATGGTCATAAATATCTATGATTCCAGAAAAAACTGTAAGACATTCCCAAATCACACGCAGCTCCAACAAACTCATTACCAAGGGTAAGGGTTAAGGTTACGAATAAAAATCAATGGAGTACATACATAATCTTCCATGGGCACTTTAACAGCTTATGGAAATTCACATACAATGAAATGATTTGTGATTGTTGTTGCTCTAGAGGCTCCTTCAGAATGCGATGATGATTTTATTGATTCTCAGGACTCCATTGGCAAAGGCTCCTGCAGTTTGCAATACAATATCATAAGCTTCAGTCAAGGTATATCTGAAACACAAATATACACGTGCACACAAAAGAATGGACGCTTAGAGTTGACATGATAGGGTCCAGTTGAGTAAAAATTTAGGAAGGTCCTCCATTGAAAATAATTTGATTCCTACAATACATATAATGATGTTACCTAAAACTTCGGGTCCTGCAAAAAAAAATATGGATATTAGAAGATCAATGCAAGAAGATGACCTATGGAGCAAACATGCAAAGGAAGAACAAAGAGTGCAGAATTCCAAAAAGGAGGAAAATATTTGAGAACAAAACAGCACACTATAGCACAGAACGCTAACACCAAATTCTTTCCTGATATTCAGATTCTTTCCTGATATTCAGATATTCTGATGTGAGATCCTCTCATTAATGACCCCAGACCTAGCGAAGGATACTCAAGTAGGAGTCCTAAGTCACTAGCAGATGAGATACAGGAGTAGAATATTTGGGTTAACAAAACTTATAAAAACAGTAACATGCAAAGCAGTAGAGCTATAAATAAAGGGTTCCTGAAAGCTTGAAAATCATCACTCAAGAGAGGACGTTAGTGCAGGCATTCTAAACATCTCTTTCTTTATTTCATTAAGAGCTCGGCTCTTGCAAAATAACTGAGGTTCTTCCCATGAAAACCATAAATGAGCTTGCAACTATCAAATATGCGGAGTACTAACCATAAATCATCACTCAAGAGAAGACATTAGTGCATGCATTCTAAACATCTCTTTCTTTATTTCATTAAGAGCTCGGCTCATGTAAAATAACTAAGGTTCCTCCCACGAAAACCATAAATGAGCTTGCAACAATCAAATATGTGGAGTACTAATCAAAATTTCTGATATCAAATTAGTTATACGAGTTCTTACAGCTCCCACATTCAATGGGATATATATGCCTGAAGCATCCCTCTAAATGGACCTTCCATACCAAATTACTTTTTCAAATCCAGTGTTGTTGAAAACATGTACCCGACAACTTATAATCAAGCAATGATCAAAGACTATCTTCCAGAAAGCTAAAGTAAAGACTAGTATTCCTATATGGGAAGAAGATAATCAACACTAATCTTTGCAAGAAGCAGCATGCATATAAGACTCAAAATCAGAAATCTACTTATCAGTTTCCCTAAATCGTACCTAAGAAAGCACTACAAAGCTACTGCACCATCTGTATCCCCTAACGTAGTCTTTCTCACTTCCCATTATGTATTATGTAGTTCATCAATGAGATATGTTCCAATTCTAATGATCAGTTGACAATCTACAAGCAAAGAAATCATAGAACATTGCAATTCACATGGTAGCATAAGTTGCATTATAAATGTCAAGTTCCTTTAAGCTAACCCTACTTGAGGGGATGCGTATAGTTCAAACAAGACTTGACAAATCTCTTTCAATTCTTGCGTCATCCCCTAGAGTAGCTCAACTTCTCAATCTCAAATGATACATTCCATTTACCATAAGTTCAATAATGCCTATAAATACGAAAAATATAAATTTATACACCATTATATCTATAACTTCCCTTTTGACCCATCCCAATAATACATGATCCCTTGCACTTGTCAAACTCATTAGCTTAATATGGAAAGACTTCGGATTCCGCTTGAAATTATGGCCTTTATCTCAGGCTATTAAGTAAATTTAACCTCAGTACAGAAAACGAAAAGCAATAAACTTGAAAACCCAAACAAATAAACAAAATAAAGGATAAAATTAAACTTAACGATTGGAAAATCAAAACTTTAAATCCAAACAGGACGAGTACCCGAATAGACGGTTTAATTAGTAGAAGGAGCAGTCGCCTGTTCTATCAGCTTCTTGTCCCTTCGCTCCATGGCGACGTCCCACATGTCATTTCCGATGTGCTTCGGCTGCCAAAATAAAAAATTTCACAATTCAAAATGAAATTCAACATTTCAACCTAATTAAAATTTATCAAAAGCTATAGATAGAGACTAGCGAGGGACTATTGAAATTGGATCTGATGAAAGGTACGAACCCGGCCATGAGCGGCTTTGTGGATATAATACTGAGCATTTCCCATGGCACAAAGCATCCCGGCTATGATTCCGAGAGGAAGAATTGCTTCCATCCATACCAGCGACATCGATAACTCTGGACTTTTATCTCGTCTTTCCACAGCCCCTGCTTTACCTCCACAGTCTGTAACAGAGACGATTGACGATACGCTCATGCGCGAGAGACGGACTCCTTTTCTTTTTATTTTTTATTTTTGTCCAGTGGGCCTCATAATCGGTATTCGGGGCCAATTCGAAAGCGGCACTTTCTATGAAGGGCCTATTTCTTCTTATTACTTGGGTCGGTGGCCATTCTATACTTTCGGGTCGGGTGAAATCCATCCAATTACAGCCGGATCTGGCTTTCGTCTCATACAGAAGTGTTTGTTCAAGACAAATGACAAGTAAAGCTTTGATCTCAAAGTTTTGAGTTAAATTTGGTTCTTTACAGAGTTTAACATGCAAGTAATAGTTGATATTTGCCTACCTTTTAAAATAACAAGAAAAATCTTTCGCTATAACTGGCATTATTTATGATATATTGGGCAATATGTGTATAAGTCGTACCGTAACACTTTTTTTTAAGGACTTTTATTTCATTAGTTAGCATGACTGATCACGTGGTTTCTCAAATGCTTCACTCCACGTTTTATATTGTTTTAAAAATTAACATAAGTGTAACCGAATAAACATAAAATGAACGTAAATAAAAAACGTGACGAGTAACTAAACCAAATAAGTCCGTTATTAACATAATGACAGACTACGCAATCAATCTTGTCCGCTAATTAGACGGTCACAAGTTACGAGATCAGTCTTGTTCACTAGTAAGCTAGTGAGCAATAACCAAAAAAAAATTATGTCTTCAATTACATTTTATCTTATTTTTCAAGAACGTCTAAAAATGCTACATTACTAACACAAGTTGATTTACTTTTGATGAAAATGAAACCCTAGCTAGTCGATCCAATATTCCAGAAGATCGATCGCTTTCAGTTTGGACATGACCTGCCTCCAGATTTTGAATTGTTTTCTTCTTCCATAGCTCAATCTGCGTCTGAAAGACTGAAAGCAACTCATTAATTTTTTTTCTTCTTGTTAATTTCTTTTGTAATGTAATATAAAACAGGTGGTGTACTTTCTTTTTTCCCCCCCTTCTGAATTGAGTTCATACCTTCATGGATTAGACTGGTCAATTAATCGTGGCCTCCTGCATCAGCATCACAATCATTTTTCATGGAGATCGGAGCCCCACCTGGAGTTTGACATTCATGTATACAAATACTGTGAATTTTTTTCCTTCTTAGTTTCAATATATATGTTAATGTCGATTCTGATCGTCAAAACAACACTACTAATATAATATATATGTAAAAGAGAGAGATTTTTTATCTGACCGGCAATTATTTTTCACCGGGGAATCAATAATTATTGTAATGTGATGACCGCAGGATACGCTAATCAAATCATCATAAATACGGCATTATTGGATTTTTTGTTTCTGCATGCGTCCAAAATTGAAATATAATTGGGTTTTTTGAATTGAAATGGTGGGTTAGCTTTAGACAAATCGCCATTATCGATGTGAACCAGTTGGAGACAGGTACAGCTTCGTAGCAGCAACAACAATGGGGTCATTGCCTCATTGGAGTAGGTAGGTACCACCACTTTTTTAACCCTCTCCAATATCCTAAGCTTTCCCACCCTTCATCAAAAGTAAATGGAGTATTATTATTAACAAAATTCAACAATAAATTAAGGAATATATTGTTCTTTAAAAAAATAGGATACAATATCGTTGTAGAAAAAAAAATGTTTCTACTTAGTTTTTTCAGCAATCAATCAAAGAAAATAATAATATTGGTTAATAAGTTTGTTAAAATTTATATGCAAACACGTAAAGAAAGAAGAACGTGGCGAACAACAGAGATTAAAGTTAAACAAGTATCGAGGTGAATGTGATTTTTATTATATGAATTGCTATTATAATTCAATTATAAAAGTGATTTGAAGCATGATTTGTACCGGATAGTTGAAGATATAATAAAATTATGTATAAAAATGATTTTTTTATAACTTTTTATGTGCATGTAATAAATTATTTATAGAATTACTCTATTTTAAGAAAATATTTTCGAACTCTTTTTCTAATTGTCCCAAATGAATCACACATATAGGGAGGTTTGGTTTGGACAATTATTTATTTATGCAGTTAGAGACTTAGAGGTAGGAAAAATTCTCTCAAACTCATTTAAAAAAAAAAAATTCTTTTGGGTATTCACACCAGACTCAGGAGTTATTATAGTAATAATCTCAAAGAGAAAAACGGAGTATAGAAAAAGAAAATAAATGAGAATATGTATTATTTTATGATTCACTCTATTTAAAAAGGGTTATTTATATATACACTCCTTGAGATTTCTCGTACTTACACAAATACCTCTTTAGGTTTCAACAATTAAACAAAATTCTCCTAGATTTAAAAACTCTTGCGTATAACTCCTTATGTTTAAAGTTTTATTTATAGTGAAGTTATCTCACAACCAAATACCTTTAAAAAATAAAAAATTCTGCTATAAAAAAATTCTACATTTTTAATAATATTAAAAAATAAAAATTATATAACAAAATAATGGCAAAATTTATAGTGAAGTTATCTCACAACCAAATACCTTTAGTAATTATAAAAGAATGGCAAAATTTTTTATAATTCATGTTAATTCTATCTTTTAAATTTTTTTTTTATGAAATTTTAAAAATTAAGAAAAAAGTGTGATTGTGAGTTAATTTAATCTTTATTAAGGACTGGTATCTAATTGTAATTTTGTCATTATAAATAAAATTTCAAACAAAAAGGGTTGCACAAGGGTTATGAAATTTGAGGGGATATTTGTGTTATTATTAAAATTTGAAGAGGTGTTTGTGTAAACACGAGAAATATCAGGGGTATATGTGTAAATAACATTAAAAAAAGATATTTTGAATACACGAGATATAAAAATAGTATTATTATTTTTAGGAGATTTTGACTGGACAACTAATAATACATCACCAAAAAAAATTGGATAATATTACGGTAAAATTAATTTAGTTTAATTAATTTTCTTAGGATTTTAAAATTTTTGAGAAAAAATAAAAACTATTGGAGAAGGTTTTAGAGGAGGACCTTGGAAGCACAGTAAAGAAGTAAGTGGTCATAAAATTTGGAAATTTTTTATTATCCCATCATATTAAGTGTAGTGTAAGATGCAAATTATTAGATCTATTTAAATTAAAATTTAAAGGTTAAAAAATAAAGAATATTTTTTAATTTTTTATTATATCTTATTTAAAAAATACGATGGAGAATCCTATAACCTTTCCACATAAAATGGGTCAAACTGAAGAAGGCAAAAACGCATTGGAAATTTATTGACCGCATAAAACGACGCAGTTTTGGTGTTGGCGTACTGACCAGCTAAGCTTGCGTTGGCAACATCATTGTCATTGGCCATCAAGGCTATTTGCTTGTCTGGGACCTCTCTGGTGAGCTCTTCAGCTTGATAATTTGATTCTCTGCATGGCCGACACGTGTCCCCCAATTCCAATGGGTTGCTTCTGTGCATATAACGTTTTCCACGGACACCGAAACCCCAACATTCACCTTGCAGTAAAAAATCCCTCTGTATGTCTCTGTCTGTGTGTGAAATGAAAAGTCTCCATTGAATCTTTACCACCACCTTAATTTTAGCTTCCTTAAACCAAAAAAGATCCAATTTTTGCACTCAGTCTTCACTCTCTCACTGCCCTTATTTTATTTCCTTTCTCTGCACAGACAAGAGTAATAATATATAAAGAAAAATTGGTGAAAAAGGAGAATAAAATAATTAAAGATTTCCCTTCCTTGCTGCAAAATGAGAGAGCTGTTTGTGACCCTTTTCTTTTTATCTTTTATTTTGTTTATATGGTTTTTATTATTTCTCTCCTATTACAGAACCTCCCCTCTCTCTATGGATGGTGTTTGTCTCTCCTTTTTCTTCTGCAACAACTAAAACCCTTTTCCATCCGTTCTTTAGTTTGTTCAAATTCTGAGAGCAAAAATACTGAAAAAGCCATGTCAGGGTTGTATAATCCCAATTTCTCACCTGCCAGAGCTGCTTCTCCTCAGATTAGAGGCACTCCAGATGTTGACAGGTTTGTTTATGCCTTACTTTCTAGAACCCTTGCTCTTAAATCTTGAAAAACTCAACTGGCCCAGAAAAAATAAGTCTTCATACTGAAGTTTCTTGTGTCTTAATTTGATTATGCTGGACAAATTTTGCCCTATTTTTTTTATCTATTTGTGGCTGTTGTTTTCTAGTCAGTACTTGTCAGAGCTGTTAGCAGAGCATCAGAAGCTTGGACCTTTCATGCAAGTGCTTCCGATATGCAGCCGCCTCTTGAATCAAGGTTTGCTTCCACATCTTTGAGTTTCGGATCTAGATTTTTATGGGGCATGATGGATTTGTCCCTTTTGGGTTTTTGTTGCCCCCGTGACATTGTTTTTATAAACAAGAAATGTCCTTGCTTTACAAGGCAGATCGGTTTGTTTGGTTTTCACTTCATGAACTTTTTCTGCTGCTTTCCTCAGTCATAAAAGGCTGTTCTTGAACTGATCCTGCATTCATTTTCACCATTTCATTGTGGAATTGTGTTTGCAGCCCTGGGTTTTGGAATTCTAACACTTAATGCCGATTTCATTTGTTAACAATCTTTTTTCAACGGGGAAGTTTTAATTCTGTTGAAATTAAACTCGAATCTTTTTTGTATAATTCGGCCCTTTCAATTATTTATAGTTATTTTGATTAAAAAATTGGCTTAGATTACTTCTTGGCAGCCTAATGTTAATCCATATATTGATTAGTTATGGAAACTTCCAGCATGAAGTATGTCTGCCTTGCATTTTGACACTGACTATACCATTTAAAGGTATTTTGACGGTCCAGCTGCAATAAGCAGTGCAGGCTTCTGAAAATGTGAATTACGTAGTCTATACTTAAGTTAATTTCACCTGTTGGTCTATTGTTGATGAGTAGTGAAAAAATTATTGTACCTTTAATTGTATTTTGGATATACGGTATGATGAAACGGTAAGGAATGATTATTTTTTGTGGCCTTTTTAGCATAGACCTTGGCTAGGAGTAGATGGGCGTGGTTTCATGAATAGATATCCAATTTACAAAGATGATAATGTACTCTCTGCTTTGATGATTTGGAAAGTTGTCGATTACTGAGTTTAGAAGTTTTTAGTGCAAAAAAGATGGCATCTTGATGAAGTACATAATGGCGCAGCTTAGCCATTTGAATGTTGCGTAGAATTTTTTTGCAAACCCAAAATATAGTTGGTTGATTCTCGTACTGATAAACCTTTATGGTAACAACATTCAAGGTGCGGGTCTGTGTTGCCTTGCAAAAACTAGGTCTAGGTTATGCTGTCATGATTTCATATCTTTCCCTTGCAATGGCTTCTTTTTAGTCTTGTCCTTTAGAATGGTGTGGCCAGTTTCTCATATGAAATGTTTTCTTTGTGTGCAGAGATTTTACGGGTTTCTGGAATGATGTCCAACCTCCGTTTCGGTGACTTTGACAGAATGCGACATAGAAGCCCTAGTCCAATGGCTTCTTCAAACCTTATATCAAATGTCACTGGCACAGGACTGGGTGGCTGGAATGGACTTCATCAAGAGGTGACTTTTTGTTTTTGGTAGTATTAGATCGGCATCTCTTACTTTTTCTATCCCCATGTTGCATATTTCATATTATAAGTGTTTATCTGTGTTAGTTTTGATTTAGTACTGTTTCTCCTCCGTGCTTCATTCAATACATAACTACCCATCTCTGAGGTGAAGATGTGTCTTTGGTAAATTTTCCTTGTGAAGGGTTGTAGGAAATGGGCTGAACCACAATAGTACGTCAATTGACTGTAACTGCCTATCTATTGTACCAGAAGTCCGTTTGGACTGGTTCTAAACTGATACGGAATATAATTTGTGGCTAATTTCCAAGGTTCTTGGAAGAGTTAGAAATGAACTTCACATTTTAATTCATTTATGGCAATCACTTGATTTTGAGGTCTTTATTTTTTATTTTTCTTCATTTTCTTTCTTTTCTGATCTAATTTGCCCCCGGTTTCGATTGTGAATTTGGGTTTTAGAGCATCTCTAGCAGAGTCCCTAAATTTAAGTTAAATTCTAGCTAAAAAAGTTGGAATTTATTTTAACAAGCTACTTTAAACAAGGTTACTCCCAGAGTGTTTTTTATTTTGGATAATCTCAAATATTTTATTATTTGTTTCAAGTTAAACATTTGAATATCCTCAAATTATTGTTTTATTATTTATGAAATTCATGCACTTGTGAGGAGATAGTGAATCCCTACTTTCTCTCTCCTATAGTCCTATTTGGGATCCAAAACCCCCCAAAAATACCAAAATTCCAAAGTAGGGAGTGGGATAGGGACTCTACTGGAGCCCTTTTTTCATTGAAAATCCCTAAATTAACTAAGAAAGTGTTTTATGGACTCTGCTGGAGATGCTCTTAGCCCCTACAAATGCTAGATATCAGATTCTGAAAACTTAGTTTGTAGCATGAACCTGAGCAGGAAATTTTGGTGGGAAGGGGTTTCAGAAGGAAATATTCTTCATTGTGCGTTTCAGGCTTTTTTTATTGTGCTTAACTATAACTTAACATTGGTTTTAATGCTTCACCTGTAAGTAAATGATAAGAAATCAGGTTACAAAAATATTGATGCCTAACAATACAAGTGATGTAAGGTGAGAAAGATAATGAAATTGAACAATGATTGTTTGAATGATGAATGAGCCACAAAGTTGATAGGATAGCAATCTTGACTAGCTTGCCTGGATGTTTGTCTCTGGTCCTATGTTTTTTCGGTTTAGACTTTTGAGGCTTGAGATTTCATTTAGCTGTTATCTTCAAGTGTGAGTATAATCCTTCGTCATCTTTTTCTTCAATGAACATATATGTACTTCCATGTTTGATTATGCAAGAATTTGTATACCATTTCTCAATTTCATCCCCAGCTATTTTTCTCTTTCTTGTATCTTAGTAGTTATAGATGTAAAAAATCTACGATGATAAGGTTCTTTTACATACAGAGATTAGGTGGACCCCATGGGATGACGATGGACTGGCAAGGTGCACCTGCGAGCCCTAGTTCGTACACAGTAAAGAGGATTTTACGTTTGGAAATTCCTGTAGATACTTACCCCAATGTAAGCCTTTTGCATACATCTAGCATTTGAACGTAGTTTACTTGGCTCCCTCAAGGTAAATAAACAACTGAGCACTCTCGGAAAAAAAATGCATACTGAGCACTCGTTTTCTTTGTCTATATTAGTTCAATTTTGTCGGGCGACTTCTTGGACCAAGAGGTAATTCTCTGAAACGGGTTGAAGCTACTACAGGTTGTCGGGTATACATTAGAGGGAAAGGATCTATTAAGGATCCGGACAAGGTAACACATACTTGTTTATTCTTTCTAGTCTGACACTATTAAAAGTGCCTATATCTGTGATAACCATCAAAACTTAACATTGTGAAGTAGAACTTTTCTGAATGTATCAGTTCATAAAATTATAGGATTTGGTTGCTTGATCATTTCATATTCTTGCAATATCAGGAGGAGAAACTACGGGGAAGACCAGGCTATGAACATCTGAATGAACCACTCCACATCTTAATCGAAGCGGACTTGCCTGCCAATGTTGTTGATATAAGACTGAGACAGGCACAGGAAATTATCGAAGAATTGCTCAAACCTGTGGTAATTCTCTCGGTTCTATTTGTTTTCTTGTTGGATATGTGTGTAGGTAAATTGGCGGATGGCTAGCCCTACTTGCATTTATGTCCTGAAATTTTTCGTTGATGTATATTTTTTTGTTTGTCATCTAGAAATGAAATATGTTTGAATCTGATAAACCTCTTGCTAAGCCGAATGAGAGAACTCATGCTTGATTACATGGTACAAAGTTGGGATCTGTTGAGCCACAAGCTCTCTAGTAGCTCATATGAGCCGTTTGCCTACCTTGTTCATGGATGCTATTTCTATTACTAACAACTCTATTTCGTAATGTAACTTAAAAAATTACATCTTCCTAATTTTGACTTAAGCTCTTCGTTTATTTCTTTCTGGATATGAACCTTTCACTTGCAGGATGAGTCGCAGGATTTTATCAAGAGGCAGCAGTTGCGTGAATTGGCACTGATAAACTCGAATTTCAGAGAAGAAAGTCCGGGGCCAAGTGGTAGTGTATCTCCTTTCAATTCAAGTGGAATGAAACGTGCAAAAACTGGTCGATGAGTATGCAAATTACTCCTATTCAAAATGCTCACTCCTTCGCTCCATATCTGCATGGCCGATATTGCCTTGCAATACACATTTCCATCAGCATTGGCTACAAGAAAAATTGACTAACAGTTCTTGCTGGTGAGCTGTATGGTGGTTTTTGTTTGTTTCGTGTTTCTTTCTTTTTGGAACAGAGACAGACAAAGCCCCGAAACAGAAAAATATCAAAAAACAAAAAAAATGAAAAGAAAAAAAGAAAAAAATGCATAAAAAGGATGAAACTTGTCTAGTTGGGTCTTGAATAGGTTTGGTGAGGTCATTTTTCTGTGTAATCCTAATGCATTCATTGGATTTATTCATGTGTTAGAAACTTCTGGAAAGTGTGAAAATGTCATATATTTTATTAGTTAATTGTGCAACAAATGAAGACTTAAGACAATGATCAATCCCAGTTAAGTTTTGTAAGCGGTCTGGATTCTTTACAACGTGCATCTAAGTTATTTGTTTGTTGACAGTTGGCTTGGTCCCGAAGCAAGGATTCACAGATTAATTACTCTCTTTAATGACTTGATTGGTATGATTGTAGGAGGCTCCTACGTCTTACCTTCTGTCTATAGGACTGTTGATAGATTGTCGTATTTAACTAACATTTGCTTTGGTTGGTCAGTACTTAGCTCCACATGGTACAGAGCATTATTTGTTCTCTTCTTCTTAGTACTTAGCTCCACATGGCTTGTTGTTAGTACTTAGAGCATTATTTATACTGGCCTTTTTATGTAAATTTTTTTCTTGGTTAAATCAAAATAAATTAAGGGGGACAAGTCCACCAAACTTTGTGCTTCTTGGCACTACACAGCAAGGGTAAATGCGCCCAGGAACACCTCCAGAGAACCACTATTGCCCAATGCCCAAAGGCAGTACACAGCATGGCAAGCCCAGAAGCAGCACACGAAGGAAAACAGCAAAATTACACATGAGAAATGTTTCGATTCCTAGCAGCTACGAATCACAATAAAACCCCTTCAATAGAATGGATAAAGAGCTCCTAAACACAATAAAACAAAGCTTGTTACGAATCATAGAGATAATAGACTTGAGAACCACTCGCGTTTTCTTATATTTCTAAACAGCTAGTTGTTTCGTTCAAGCTAATATGGTACACGGTTATAGCCCAAGCTAATCTCTTAGCAACTTGGGCCCACAACACAGCAATCCCAAGAATGGGATCAGGCCATGGATTCAGCACCACAAAGAACTAGCAATAGATTACACTCTAGACCAAATATGAGCAGAAAATACCGAGTTAGAAAACAGATGGGCATGTGACTCATCCTCTCGACCACACAAACCACATAATGAGGAACGATGAAGAGAAAAATGACCTATTCGATCCAAGGTAGTAAGTCTTGCTTGAATCGCAAGCCAAAAAACAAAACTAGTTCAAGCAAGCCAAAGAACAAAACTAGGCCGATGAATCATTTTGGTAAACCAAATAACGTGGGACGAAGGAAAAGCACGCCCCTCACCCCTAATTTGATTCCACATAGAAGTTGGTGAGAAGCGGCCATCAGATGAAGCAATCCACCCAAAGCTATCAGGATACGCAGGACTCACCTACCAAGAGTTAGAAGCCAATTGAATTAGCCTAAACTCATTATCATTCGAGAACGGCTAGTTGTATCGCCAATGAACGAAAATAGACGACAAACGAGCCCTTAAATGAATACCACTTATCTGCACAATAGAGCTCCCAAAACGGTCAAGACGATATCTCAAATGACTCCAATTATCATGCCATACAAAGATTTCATCTCCCTTATCAATTCTTGCCTCAATGAAAGGCTTAATCAAACCTCTAATCTTCAGGAGCTCCTTCCAATTCCACGAGCAAACTCTATAGGTTTTAACAGCCCATAAACTACTATCTCCAATATAATACTCGTACCCTTAACCCATAGGTTTTTAACAGAGGGGCAAAAAGAAAAAAAAAAAGAAGAGCCATTATAGCCCCATTCCAGATAGCGATGCTGCGAATATCCAAACCCCCTTCATGTTTCTTTCTACAATCTTCCTTCTAGGATACTTTAGCATGATAAGAACCTGTTATTTGCCAAAACTAGAGGAAAGAAAAATTCTTTCAATATCACTACAAACCTGCTTAGGATAAAGATGTGGGAAACCAAAACACAATCATACGACTACGAGCATATTGGATAAGGAGCAACCGATCAATAAAGGACAAATTACAATGCTCCCACCCACGAATGCGATTTTATACTCGTGAACAAGGTCCACACAATCCCCGAATACCTTATAGGTAGGCACCCCATGCATCACCCCAAAGCACTCTCTAAGGCCAGAAGCACAACTAGGAGACATGTCAGCAGTATAAATGCAACTCTTATTAAAATTTGGCACTAATGTAGACCCCACAGCAAACTCATCAATAACTCCCTTTATAGTCACAATTTACACGATTAAATTTCAAACTTCAACATATTAATCGAATTCGATATTTTCACATAACATATATAAAAAAATATGTTATTAAAAAAATGTGTTGGTTATTCCAATTTCCTTACTTAATTTTTGCAAACCTGAGTTTTATTTTCATCAGTGTGTACGCTTTTTATGAGTTTCGGATTTCACCCACTTAACTAAATGACCGAAAGGCCCTGCACGGCTGCACACCAACCGAGCCAAAGATCCGGTACTTGATTTGGTGCCGTTTTGGGCCCAAATTCCCACTACCAACCCCGCAATTGCGTCCAAGTTCAAAAACAACGTGTCACCATCGCAGACGAAGCTAGTGCATCATAAAATGGAATTCACTGGCGCGTCGCAGCGCCACCGTGTTGCCAACACAAAATAGATTCTCCTCTCATTTTTAGGGTTTTCGATTTCGGAGGACAGTGGCCGCCGGCCAAAATATTCCTTTTTGTAATTTTCTTGTTGGGATTTTCAGAGAGCTTTCTTTTCGTATTTCATTTTTGAGGGTACTAATTACATCACTTCTCCATCAAGCTTAGTGAATCAGATTCAGATTCAGATTCAGATTCAGATTCAGATCAAACATGGCGGCCACTGCTCAGCTTCGTTACGCTATTATTGCTAGACACCACTCAAATCTCTCTGACAATCGCCGTTTCTCCAACAACCCTAATTCCTCCATCTCATTCCCTTACTCTAAATCCCAAAATCGCCCCTTTTCTTTTGTCTCAAAACCAGTTTGGGATGGAAAGCCGGAGCTTTTAATTTCCGGTGGAAATGGTGATGGCGGATCAGGCGCCGGAGCTGGAGGAAATAGCGGAGGGTGGAGCCGCGGCGGAGACGGGAGTTCCGATGATTCGTCATCATCCTCATCGTCGTCGTCGGCTGGTTTTGGAGTTCTTGGTCTGTTTCTCAACGGGTGGAGATCTCGGGTCGCCGCCGATCCCCAATTCCCTTTCAAGGTTCTGATGGAGGAAGTGGTCGGCGTCAGCTCTTGCGTTCTCGGAGACATGGCTTCCCGCCCCAATTTCGGCCTCAACGAACTGGACTTCGTCTTCTCGACTCTTGTCGTCGGCTCCATACTGAATTTCACACTCATGTATTTGTTAGCACCGACCTTGTCTGCTTCAGCCTCCACTCTCCCTTCGATCTTCGCGAGTTGCCCCACTAGCCACATGTTCGAACCGGGTTCATACGGCTTGGTGAACCGGTTGGGTACGTTTGTGTACAAAGGTACAGTCTTTGCTGCTGTTGGGTTCGCCGCCGGGCTCGCTGGAACTGCACTATCAAATGGGTTGATCAAATTGAGGAAGAAGATGGACCCCGATTTCGAAACGCCAAATAAGGCGCCGCCGACTTTGCTCAATGCGCTCACTTGGGCTGCTCACATGGGGTTGAGCAGCAATTTCAGGTACCAAACTCTGAATGGGGCTGAGTTTTTGTTGGCCAAGGGGCTGCCTCCTCTGGCATTCAAGACCTCTGTGGTGGTTTTGAGGTGTTTGAACAATGTGCTTGGTGGGATGTCGTTTGTTATGCTGGCGAGGTTGACGGGCTCTCAGAGCGTCGGGGAAACGAAACCGGTGGTGGGGGAGGTTGGATCGGCTGAGGAGAAGGTGAAATTGGCGGAAAGTGAGGAGTTGGAAGGCAATCAGTCGACTTACAAATGATCTGGTTTTGTTGTTTTAATGTTTTTCTTTTTTATGATTTTTGTTCATAACTTTGAACTCCAACTTAGTGGAGGGTGGCGCTAGGGTAGCAATGACAATAAAAATCATAAATGTTCATCTGGAAATAAAATGAAATGCTATGGTGGCTCAACTTCAATGTTTGTGCAGATTAAAGTAGCTTTGATTTTAGCAATCAGTGTTCAGATGTGCAACCGTGGAGATGGCCAAATGACAATGTCAATAGCACGTTGGTTGCTGAATTCAGATGTGAGTGGCTTAAAATAAAAAACTGTTATGAAAGAGGTGTCAGAAAATAAGATACTTATCAAAAGATCCTCGCTATTAGTTCAGAAATTGAAACCAAAATAACCCAGAACCTTACATTGGGATTATCAAATTAAAGTTAGATGGGGAGATGTGGTCTAAGCAAACATATTTCTTATGTTTTTTTTTTTTTTTTTTTTTTTTTTTTTTTGCGTTTCTCAAATCAAATCTCTGGAAGTTGACATAATCGTCCACACCTAGAAGACATGTCGGCCCATAATTGGCCACCTTCCTTAATATACGTGTCTTGCTTCCATGTAAAAGCTGTTTGAATAACAAAACTCCTTGAAGATCACTTGTAGGATCCAAAGAATTAAATCATAAATTAATTCCTCGTTTCTTTCCTGCAACATAAATGAGCACATCATTATTGTCTAACGTTTCTTTCCTGCAACCTCCTCTAAAAACTTCCTCTGATGTCAGACTCCTCCGTCCATTGCTCGATCATCCCACGATATACTTGGTGACATCTTCCATCCATCGTTCGATCATCCCACGATATACTTTCTGAATCACACGTGCCAAATTTATCAGCTATAGAGCAAGCTCATCACCTAAGCTACTACATTGCATGAGCAGCAGAACTCTACATCTCATCTGACCGCCTCCGGTGCAGAATTGCAGTAAGGTGTGTGCAAGCAAACCAACTTTGTGCAAGTCAAACAGAGAGTTGCAAATCCTACGCCCATCAAAACCCCGCAGCTACTTTTACGGGTATCCAACCTTATTGCTCTCTTTACTATGTTGCCAAAACTCGGGAGTAGTCCCCCACAAGCGAAAACCATCACATGGTCTAAGCCGCTGTAGTCAATTCCTGCAAGTATTGCTCCAATGGCAGATATGGGACCCATGAATCCAATTAAAGCGGCTGCGGCAAGAGCACCATGCCAGTTATCAGTGGCCCCAAAGATGCAGCTAGCCACAGCTGCGCCCCGAGGGAGTCCATGGAGGGAGACAGGAAGGACCATGTGCCGACCAAGTCCATAAGCTTTTGGTGCGGCAACACCAAGTGCAAGTCCTTCAGCCAAAGCATGAAATGCGACGGCTCCACATGACAAGAATGACTGGAGTGTGTGAATGCTTATTGGAAAACCATTTCCTGTTAATAGATTATTATCCGAAGTCCTTTTGCGACCAGTAAGCTTTAAAATACTGGAACTCAAAATGTGGACAGATGCAGCTCCCATTGCAAGCAGAAATATAACAGACAGGAACCCCATCTTTAACGAGAAAAGTAGCTGCAATGGCCTCCAGGCACCAAGGACAAAGGCAATGCCAGATGCTGCACCCATGAGAAGAGCATGCGGAAGATGGAAAGCTAATGCAAATGCAACAAGAACAAGGCCTCCGAGCAATGGTCCAAGACCAAAAAGCAAGGAAACAAAGAAGCCAGAAGCATCCTCTGAGCTGCAAAGCAGTACATGTAAATAAGAGTGGTTCCAAGGGTGTGTGGGTGTGTGTGTGGTGGTGGGGGAGGAGGGGGGGGGGGGGGGGGGGGGGGGGGGGGGGGGAGGGAGGGAATTGCATGCTATTTATAAAACAAATATGGCAAAGAGGAGGTCACCACTAAGTTTCAACAACAAAATAGCAAAGTCACAATTCTCTTCGAGATTAAAATGAACTCACCTGTAATCATGGGTGAAATTCTGGAAAAGAGTGCTAAGAGCTTCCATGAATGCTACAGAGAGAGTAGCCGCTGAGGCAACCTGTGATGGAGAGGCTTCCTACAACCAAAAGCCAAAAAACAAAACTAAATGCGTCACAAATGGTAACTAGAACATTCTGGTGATCTGAGTTGAAAAGATCCCACCAGCCTACTGAATAAAAATATGAGGATTTGAAGAAACAACCAACACGAAGAAGTTTCATGAGGAATGTTACCTTGAATGCATCGGGAAGAACCTCTGCAACAACCATCCAGATCATGCATCCAGCAGCAAAACCCGTACAGAAAGGAAGGAACTTGCTAAATGCATCGGCGCATATGAAGGAAGGAACAGCTACAATGGGCTGCAAAAATAATAGACGTAAGAGATATTTAAGTAAGAGAATTGTTTTTTAACATCCCAGGCAACTTGGTAAAGTCCTTTGGTTAAAACATCCCCAGGACCTGAGATCAAATCCTGCTTCATCAATGACAAGGAGAATAGTGCCATGAGAGAGGGCTACCTCCAGTTGTGTGGCCCATAGTCCTAATGGCCCTCCGATGGACCGAAAAAAGGCCCAAAACAATTAAATATTGAACAATATCCAACCATAAGTACTAGTAGACCAATTCGGTTTTCTTATGCTTTTTTACTCTTTTGTTTAAGTGAATGCAGTTATATATCAAGATCAAGTCATTTAAGTCTTACAAAAACATGCACTTGAGGTTGAACAATGGATCAAATTCATCTACATCCTATTTGTTTCTATGAGATAAAATAAAAACAGTAATGTAATCAGAAATTATTTCTACTAGCGTTGGTTGATATGCATTCTCAAATTCCATTACCTTTAAAATCTAACAAATTACCTGCGGCAGTGATGTAATCACGCTCCATAACATGGCATTTTGCGGAGAGACACCCCTGGATGCAAGCACCATACTAACAGCTAAGCCTTCAGGTATGTTGTGCACAGCAATAGCTAAAGTTACCAACAGTCCCTGAGAGAAACCCTTTGAGCCAGCAAAAGAAACCCCAACACCAGAGCCCTCGCCAAATGAATGAAGAGTCATTATCCCAATAACAAGAACGACTTTAGTTGCATCTGCTCCTTTGATGTCTAACATGCTAACTTCTCCATATTGTTCAAGAAACTGAAAGCACATATAATAAAATGATGTAAGACATAAGAGAATTAATACATCCTAGCATTATTGAGAAGAAAAAACTACAACTCCACAGAAGAAAACATATCGAAACCGGATATTGTACAGCTAAATGACAAAGGTAAAGGATTTCCTAGCACGAAATACTGGAAAACATCTTATCATTTTCAACAAAAAAGTCCTCCCTCGTAAGAAGAACAAAACAGAATAAGCCAAAATGCATGTTTCTGGACGGTGTGAACAACATAAGAATATGTATTCAGCTTCTAAGATATCACATTTGGCACCCAAAAACCCTTGTTTCACTTATAAGATCACCTAAACAAAACTATTTTTTCACCTCATAAATAAATTATACAACTGGTTCAGAAAGTAAATACGCATGCTAACACTGCAAGAAGCAAACATTAAATCCCTCTGCAACATGCAATGCAAATGTGAATATTATGAAGCAGGAATCAATTTTACTCCAAATGGGAGGTTGAAACCAAATTTACAAAAATGGTAAAGACATAATAAGACACAAGAAAATGAGAAAGCAAATTCAATACCTGCTTGCAGAGCCAAATAAAAAGTCCCCCACCTAAAAGCCCAATAACAACCCAATTTCCAGCCCCATGACCTTGTCCTTCCTGTATAAGATCAAAGCTTGCAGCCAACATTACACCAGCAGCCATTCCATTGCATAATCCTTCCCATTGTGGATCAAGCTCCACAAAGAAAAATGGGACTGCACCTTAAACCAGTTGCGGCAGCCATTGCCAACGTAAATAACGCCACAGTGGAGACTGAAACTTTGCTGTTTGCACTCTTCATCTCACCCAGTCCATTATTAGAATCCTCAAAATGTAAGGAATTCTCCTCACCAGTGCCATCAATCACATTACTTCGCACATTTTGTGTGGGGCAGATATCAGCTTTTGCGAAACTTCAGTTTCAAACTCCGCTACAGCATACCCAAAGAGAACAATGGAGAACAGTGAAAATAACAGAAACTTCCTAACGTGAACTGCATTTTCACTTCTTCTGATGTCACAAACAGATCATAACTTCCACTTTAGGACCTTGAGAGATGCCCCACTATATTCTTCCCTTGGATGCAATCAGAAAAACTGAGCTCTATTGAACCATCCGAAGCCACTTTTCCTTGATTGCGTAGAGATTGCAGTGCAACAATCCTCCTTTAATTGTGCCTCGTGGTCAACCCTGTTGAACGCAAAAGAACTTATAAAAGGTTATCATCACAATAGTAATGTAATAACACTTGCACATTCTCAGTCACACACCAACAACACCTTCTGATTCAAAATTAAGAATCTAGATTAAAACCAAAAATCCGAAGACCTCAGAATAGGATGCCGGCTTTGGGATCATCACAAGCTCATGGAAATATACCCACCTTCACAAACAAGGTACTGTGCAAAATCCAAATGGCAATTTCGAACAGAAATGATTAATATAGATACAGTCATTGATATAAATCCTTATGCGACTACCCCAGAAAACAATTAAAAATTCAAGCCCTTTATTTGAAATTAAGCAATTAATCAGAATACCATTTTCCCATATTTCATCAATTTCTATCTTTTTCCGAGAAATCATAGCAATCAAACAGCGCATTACTAAACAAACAAGGAAATAATAAACAATAAGAACCCTAAATTGGAATTCACAATTCTATAGAATTGACGAATGAATCTTAAATTGACAACCAAATTAATGGAATGGAAATCCAAACTTACCGACAGAACAAAAGAGCCCCCAAAGGAGGAGACGAGCGTGGGTGGGCTGGACTCAACGTCAGTCAACCGAGATTCAGATGGAGACAGAAAAGGTTTCCTGGGAATAAAAACCCCTTCCGCCGATTTTAGCTTTCGCCAAATAAATTGGATTTAATAAGTCCACAGTAAATCCGGGGGGTGATGAGATAAAATTGTAATTCAACTTCTTGTGGGGAGTAAAGTATGAGTCTTTGGACCACGCTGGGGATTTTCTTGGCAAAAAGGGAAAAATGGTGGGACTTTATAGATACACAATTCAACATGACCACGAGTCACCATTCACCACTCAGCAGCTACCAGACTCAGCCTCAGCACGCTGTTTTTAACCAAAACCAGCGACCAACTCAAAATAAAAGAAAAGGAATAACAACAGAGAAAATCACTTAAACGAAAGCTATATATATAAATGAAAATATATGATATTTTGAATGCGTCTTTAAAGGAACAAGATTTACTTTACAGAATAATTTATCGAGAAATCTATGTAAATGAAAATATATGATAATGAAAATATATGATAAATGAAAATATATGATAAATGAAATATCCTTTGGAAAAAAGAAAGGATAAAATTTTAATTTTAATAAGGCCACACAATGATTTTATTATTCCATTACAAAAATTAAAATTTCTGTAAATATTAAATACATGTATTTCGGTGGCTTTGCATGCTGCTTTTGCTCAACTGTATAAGTAACAAGTCAATTCAATATGCAAGATGCAGTGGCATAAGGATATAACTTACAAGAAGATCCCATATTAACTTATGTGTTGTAAATAATTAAATAATTATGTTTATTTATGTAAAGGATGCTAAGGGTAGTATAGTCATTTTGTATTTATTATTTATTACTTCTTATATAAGGAATCATTTACCTTTGTAAACCCTAATTCAATAAACGTACGTATTATTTTCATAGAGAACTTTACTTCTCTCTACCTCTCCATATTCTCTCTGCACTCTTCCTCTACCTGATTTCCTTCACAACACGTTATTAGAACGATCGTCTCCGAATCGGTGATTATTCAAAGAGGAAGATAAATTCAATCAAGTAGGTTTTCTAAATCCCAAAATTTATTTTTATTTATTGTTTCAAAACCTTAGAATTCATGTTTATAGATTTCATTATGAATTAAAGTTATGAATTCTTTGAATACATGAATTCTTGATAATTTGTATGTTATGATGATTTTTTTATTGTGTTTCTTTGATTATTGATGAAATCCTAGAAACATGTAAATTCTAGGGTTATATGCAAATTTGAAATTGAATGGTATATTTAAGGGTTGTCAATTTTTGACATGACTCGATACACGTTTAACCCAGCAGGCTAAACGACCCGAAAAAAAAAACAAAAGGTCAACAGATCGAAAATGGACCAAAGCCCAACATGCCGAAAAAAAATAGTAGACTAGAGACATAAACAACCCAGCAGGCTCATTGAACAAAAAAAAAAAAGGAGGGGGAGGAGGGGCAATTACTTGAGCCCAGAAGGCCCAGCAGGCCTTCCAACTGGCCAGCCCGCGAAAAAAAGGGAAATGGCCCAGACGACCATTCTCCTTCGACGGCCCAGAGGACCTCAGTGCAGGCCCAGCGCCAACAGGCGGCTCAGCTCCGATGGCTCGCCAGCTAGGCTCGGATAAAAAAAAAAACAGAATCTCCTTTTTGCACTTCTCGGGCCTCAAATATATTTATGCATGCCTGAAGCATTGCACTACTCCTAAATTAAGGACTAAAGTAACATTTATTCATACTATTTATGCATGTTCCATTGTTTAATTGTTTACATTCATTGTATACTTATTATTTAACATGTTATTTAGCAATGTCATAGACTACTTGTAAATAAAAGGAACCTGAAGTTTCCTTTATTGATATCCTGAATTATCATACTATGTTATAGAACCTAAAGTTCTCATTAGTTGTTTATGGATGTGTTTTTCCCAAAGGACTAATCTTATTCATTAATCTTTGTAGAGCATGGCACATCTCAACAAACTGGATATTGTTTTTTTATTATTACTATTTCTGGATAATTTTTGGTGATTTATATTTCTTTTGGACTTATTTTGTTATCTGCTCGAATGTTATTTAATCTATTTCTTCATTTTTCATAAATGTGATTCTTAATTGTTAAGTTCCATTGATGGTTAAGCATGTCAAGTGGTGAAGTTTGTTGTTTAGCCGACAATGCTACTACGCACATTATCCTCTGTGATAGAATATTTTTGTACAAACTTAATACCTAATCACACCCCCTGTGACAACTATATCTGGTCAATCAAATTTGATTGAAGGCTCCGAAAGAGCCCACTTTATGTTGTCTAATGGTACTGCCTTTACCATTGCTGAAACCTTATACTCCCCACGTTCTAACAAAACGTTATTGAGTTTTAAGGATATTCGAGCAATAATTATCATGTTGAAACCACAAAACAAAAGAATGTGGAATATCTTTTCATAACCTCTAATTTGTATGGCCGAAAGGGTACATTGGAGAAATTGAAATACATCAGGAGTGGACTCTAGATGACCACTATTAGAACCATTGAGGCAAATCACATAGCTAGCTGGAAGCTACATAACTCTAGCAACTACTTATTATGGCATGACCGATTGGGACACTCAAGACAAGGTATGATGCGTCGTATCCTCAATACATCATACGTGCATCCCCTTACAAATAAAGACCTCGTGTTTAGTGAAACACTATGCCAAACTTTCTCAATAGGAAAATTAAACACTAGACCATCATATGCAAAGATAGATAAAGAATCTGTCCCTTTCTTGTACCGAATGCAAGGGGATATTTGTGGACCATCCAACCACCATGTGGACCATTTAAATATTTCATGGTTTTGGTTGATGTATCTATGAGGTGGTCCCATGTGACCCTATTGTTCACACGCAATGCTGCGTTTGCTAAACTCCTTGCCCAAATCATTAAATTAAGGGCCCACTATTCAAATTATCCTATAAAGTCCATCAGACTTGATAATGCCGGTGAGTTTACATCAAAATCTTTCGATGATTATTGCATGTCCTTTGGGATTGATGTTGAACATCTAGTTGCACATGTTCACATCAAGAATGGTCTCACAGAAGTATTCATTAAACAATTACAAATAATTGCACGGACCTTGGTTATACGCACCAAGCTCCTAATTTCTACGTGGGGCTATGCAATTTTGCATGTAGCTATGTTGGTCCGGTTGAGGCCCATTGCCACCCAACCCTATTCCGCGTTACAGCTGGTAAATGGGTACGAACATGATGTTTCGCACTTACGCATTTTTGGGTGTGCAGTCTATGTGCCAATTGCGCCACCACAACGTTAAAAATGGGACCTCAACGCCAGAAGGGTATATATGTCGGCTATGAATCCCCCCCCCCCATTATACGCTATTTAGAGCCCTTAACAGGCGATCTCTTTACTGCTCGATTTGCGGATTGTCATTTCGATGAGACAGTCTTCCTGCCGTTAGGGGGAGATAAGAAAGTCAACGTTCCTGAATAACGACGTGAATTGACGTGGAATGTCTCCACTATGTCTCATCTTGATCCCCGAACTGTACAAAGTGAGAATGAAGTGCGGAGAATTCTAGATCTACAGACTGTAGCTAATAATATGCCAAATGCTTTCTCTGATCTAGTTAAAGTGACGAGATCACATATACCTGTGCAAACGTGACAGGACCCGCCCCGATCCCCCGGGGACCACAAGGGGACGTGCCCTGCTCTCGTCTGACACCCGAACCAACATTCCAAATTTAACCTTAAAAAGTTCAAATGCATAAATATCCGAAATAAAGTTATACATACAATCTGAATTCAAAAGATGTCAGACAAGGGTTAATGTCCAAAATACAAATTCCGAGCACGACTCTAAGTTATCCTGCGGGTAACCTACCCAACAGGGGTTCAGGTGCGCAGTGTGGATCTATGCCTCAGCCTCAGGATCCTCTTCTACCTCAGTAGCACGGCTTAGCGGGGTCAACAAAACATTAAGGGTGAGTGGGCCGAAACTCAAGTTTATAAAACAGTTTAATAATTAAAACATATACTTTTACCCCTCCGTTTTCCAAACATGCATGCATTAGTATTTAAAACCATAAAATCATATAAGATATCACAAGTCATATAATAAAACCATAAATATAACCACAGTCACTGCACTATACACTCCAATCCTGACATCCCAGATGTTCGACGTCCAATAAGGTCACAGTTCCAAGGCTACGCGTGCCACTCGGGGTCTCAATCCCGAGTCCAATCCCTGAACCCAGTCCGGGTATGGCATCCCAGATGCCTAGCGTCCCAGACGCTCGACGCCCCTAATGTCCAATCATAGCAATCCTGCTCCTGAGTCATCCTATGGTCCGGTCCCTCCGTAGAATGACCCATCGCAGGCAATGCGCCGTGACCACTCCGGGGTACCACATCCGGAGGAGACAGTATCACACAGGTGGATCTATACAGTGCAGTACCAAAGATAGTCATCGATATTCACATGCATATATATATATATATATATATATGTATATATGAAATCCAAAACCATACTTAAATTCCACCAGACGGGTCTCAAGCCCAAACATCGTAAATCATGCCATAGCCATAATTTCAAGATAATCAAAACCATTACTTGATTCCAGCATAGATATATATATATATATATATATAAGTGGAAATAGTTATGCATGCAAGGGTTTAAGGAAATCGGGCCCACTCACAGTACAATCCTACTACAAAACTGTGCGTAAAACTTTGTCCCGGAACTACCGTACGATTCTTGTCAGTCTAATCACACACAAGGGTCACTACAAGTCCTTAACATTCATCCAAGAAGTCCCAAATTGAAACCGTCTCGGGAAAACCGTCTGAACACGCTTCCCGAGGCAACCGGCCCTATTCTGACCAACTTAACGATCCCCGATCGACTCGATTATTAAATTCAAAATGTTCAAAATACTGAAAGGATGAAAACTCTAGTTGACCGTGACCGAAGATGAGGCTTCACACGCCACCCAAAGTGGCTGCGCGTGAAAGCCACGCACCTGACACTGTAGCTACAGTGTCATCTTCTTCACCCGTTAAACTGATAAACGAGTCCTCAACCCGCGACTTGACCCCGGCCAATTAACCACCAATTCCCACTCGATTTCCTTCGTTTTTAAACCTAAGATCTTCCTTAACCATTTAATTTCAGTTCTGAGTTATTAATTCATCTCAACAGGTCCTAAAACAACCCTTCGACCCGTGATCAACCAAACGGGTCTACCACCATAACTCACTGGTTTCCATCCCATTTTCAAATTAACTTAACAAGAAGTTTACTAGGACCAATACGAACCAAAATACACAAAACATTGAACAATCACTCACCTGGAAGTTGTCGTCCTCAACTCTGAAATTTCTCAGAACCAGAGGCTTCAATTCCTGGCCAAACAGTGATCGATTCCCTTCGAATTCGATGTGGTTGAGTTCCAAATGGTCCCAGAAGGCTAAAACAATCCTTGGTTTCGTCCAACTAGCCTCTCAAATTAGAAATCGATTTTCCCTCTAAAAAACCAGTTTTCTCCCCGTCTGTTTTTCTCTCAAGTGTTCAACCTTCCCTCTTCAGCAAATGACCCCTCTCACAACCCAACACTCAGCTAATCAAACTGTGTAGCCAGCAACCCATGGGAAACACTCTCAGACTCACTGAACTCTGTTCCCCGAAAGCTTGTAAACTCAGATTTAAAATGGTGCCCGTGGCCTGTGCTTGGCTCAGTCCTCACACTGTGCTCTTCACTACCTCAAACGATTAAACAAACACCCTGTACCACCCACTACCAGGTTAAATAATTTGTTTGCTCAGAACCACCAAGCACGGCGTTCAGACTCTGTTTCCCACGGCTGCAAACAGTAACCCGTGCAAACAATTACCATTTTGCCCTTTTGTTCAAAAATTACCAAAATGCCCTTCTCTTCCTAGACCCGTAACTCAACCGTCTGATGTCTGTTTTCAGCGTGCCGCTTGTCTACGGACTCAGGGCATTGAGACCTACCCAACGGTCCTCGAGTCGTGTGAAAATCAGTTGTCAATCAAAAAGTCAAAATTTTCCCCTCTTTCGTCCAAATTACGAAAGTGCCCTTGGACTTCCGAACGTCGTAACTTTTTCCCCTCTTTCCCCGATGTCCGTTTTCAGGGTGCCACCCGTCTATGGACTCGTGACGTCCCGAACTACGTCACGGTCATGGGTCAACGTCCGTTTGACCTACCAATCAAAAAGTCAACAATTTGACCATACTATTGATAAGGGTAAAAACGTCATTTCATTTATTATTTTACAATTTTACATTCCTCGAATTTTCGGGGTGTTACAAAACGTGCCTACAAGGATAGACGTCCCCGTAGGACGCGTCGTCCCAGATGGACGAAGTATGGCCATGGCGGCTGACTAGTCATATGTCCCTGCCCAGAAACGAGGTAGACAAATAGGTTCGAAGGATTCTCATCCCCGGAAGAGGACAAATTTGGCACAATCGAATCCCTTGGATATCACTATATCATCTGATCCATCTCATGAGATATTTCAGGATTATAAGTTTGTCAGAGACGACGTTGGGGGACACCTCAACGTCTGAACCCACTCCTGAGAATAGGGAGATCTTGGTAAACTATGCATGCTTAAATAAGATATGGAATCAGAATGATATTATCTTCGATGTTGTATTTGTATTCGCAGCAGCTACTGAAATAATAACTATTGATGATATCGAACCTCGCTTCGTTGATGAATGCCAATGTAGAGAAGACTAGCCAAAGTGGAAAGAAGCAATCTAGGTCGAACTTGATTCCTTGACAAAAAAAAAAGGTGTTTGGACCTGTATCTCCCACACCTACCCATGTTAAACCTGTAAGTTTTAAATGGGTATTTGTAAGGAAGCGTAATGAGAAAAACGAGATTGTGAGATACAAAGCTCGTTTAGTGGTGCAAGGATTTTCTCAACGCCTTGGGATTGATTACGAAGAGACGTATTTTTCTATAATGGACATTATAACGTTCCGCTACCTTATCAGTTTGGTAGTTTCCGAAAAATTGAGTATGCAGCTTTTGGATGTGGTCACAACTTATCTCTATAGGGATCTAGATATAGATATATATAAGTTCCTGAAGGACTTAAGATACCTGATGCAAATAGTTCTAGATCACGAAACACGCTCTCCATTCGTTTGAGGCGTTCACTTTATGGATTGAAACAATCCGGATGGAAGTGGTATTACCGTCTAAGTGAATATTTGATCAGATGTGATATGTGAATAATGAATTATGCACATGCGTGTTTATTAAGAAAACAAGTTCCGGGTTCGCATAGTGGCAGTTTATGTCGACGACATGAATCTGATTGGTACTCCTGAAGAGATCCAAGAAACCGCTAAGCACCTGAAGTTAGAATTTGAAATGAAAGATCTTGGGAGAACACACTTCTGTTTCGGTGACAGGACCTGCCCCGATCCCCCTGGGACCACCCGGGGACGTGCCCTGCTCCCGTCTGACACTCGACCTCAAGATACCAAATTACCCTTAGGAATTCAAATGCATAAAGAAAATCCAAATTTAAGTCATACATAGCACGCCACACAAAATATCCGAAACAAATAGTGTCAGACAAGGGATAGTTCCCGAATACAGTTTATTGAGCACGACTCTAGACATTCTACGTGCCAACCTACCTAGCAGTAGGGTTCAGGTGCGCAACGTAAACCTATGCCTCTTCCTCGGGATCCTCCTCTTCTTCCTCCTCAATAGCACCACCTGGAGGGGTTGTAAAACAACAAGGGTGAGTGGGCCGAAACTCAAGGTTTACAAAATAGTTTACCATATCGAAAACATATAGATTTTCCCCTCCGTTTTCCGAAAAGCATGCATCAGTATCAAAAGCCAAAAAATCATATAATTATAAGCAGAATAATATCAACATAATATAATCTCAGTCACTGCACTATACATCCCAACCCTGACATCCCAGATGTTTGACGTCCCAGACGCCCAATAAGGTCACAGTCCCAAGGTTACGCATGCCACCCGGGGTCTCAATCCCGAGTCCAGATCCCTAACCAAGTCCAGGTATGACATTCTAGATGCCTGACGTCCCAGACGTCCAATAGTAGCAATCCTGCTCCTGAGCCACTCTACAGTCCGGTCCTTCCGTAGAATGACTCATCACAAGCAATGCGCCGTGACCACTCCGGGGTACCTACATCCGGAGGAGACAGTATCCTAGGGTAGATCTATACAGTGCAGTACCAAAGATAAATATCGAAATCCATATACATATACATGACTCAAAACCGTGCATCATCAACCAGACGGGTCTCATGCCCAAACATCGTAATACGTGCCATAAATCATACTCAGGATAAATAGATACTTTTACTTGAATCACATATAGATATAATAGAAAGGAAAACAGTTATGCATGCCAAGGTTTAGTGAAATCAAAGGCCCACTCACAGTACAATCCCGCTGCAATCCCGAGCGTATAATCCCGTCCAAGTGCTAAAGTACGATTCCTATCATGTCCAAAGTATACATAAAGGTCACTTTAAGTCCTTACTAAACAACTAAGAAACATTAGACTGTAACCGGGCCGGGAAAGCTGTCCGAACACGCTTCCCAAGGCTTCAAACCCTAATTTGACCAACCTAACGATCTCCGTTCGACACGAAACCACCGCCATTGGATTCATATCGTCGAAACCTTGAAAATGGTCCTGGTCCCACACAAAATACTGTTCACACGTGCCCCCACGCGCCTGGTCAAACTCTGGTCAACTCACTGCTGACGTCATCACTGACAGTGTTAGAGGACACGTGTCAGCAGCCCATTGGTCCCTGATCTGACTATTTTTTGACATGATGACGTCATCATGATGTCACTGCTGATGTCAGCATGATGACGTCATCAGTTACAGTGACGGGTCTGAAATCGGGTCACCGTTGACCCACGGTTTGACCCGATCAGTGTTCATCAACCCGACCACCATTTCTGGTGAGATTTGATCCTATGGACTCGTCATGACCTACTCTATGGTTCTGTGGACTCGAAAATAGCTTTTAGGTTCAAGAAGCTACTTGAAACTTGACTGGAAAACCGGCTGAGAACTTAGGTCGTCTTCTCTGGCGAGTCGTCGAGCTTCCAGCCACGAGTCTTGGTTCAAACTGATCGTCTAGGTCCCCTAAGTATGTCTCATAAGCAAACAAATAATTCCAACGTCAAAAACAAAAGTTTCAAAGAAGGGAAGAAAATCGGGCCTTCTCGGGTTTCTGAGCTTACCGCCGCCGCGTCGCCGCCGTGGGCTGTCCAGTCCAGTTCTCAGTCGTCCTAAGGCTCCCGTTAACCTAACCCTAAGTTAGTTCGAGTCCTGGTGAGGTGGTTTGGACGGTTGGGCCGTGTCGGGTTGTTTGGTTTCCTTTCAGGTCTGGGAGGTTTCCCGGCCGTACAGGGCGGCCGTGAGGTGGTGGTGGCCGTCTGGAGGTGGCTGATGTGTGTCTGGAGGTGTCTGGTGTGTGGGTTGAGGCTGAGAGGTGGTGGAGTGTTTGTTCAAAGCGGTAACCGTGCTCACAGGTTTGAGAGAAATGAAAGTGAGAGTGTGAGTAGTCTGAACAAATAAAGAGAGAAGGAAATGAATCAATGGCCCAGATTCAATCTCAGTTTAAAATGAAGGGTGAGGATTTCAGGAGAGAAAATAATTTAATAATCCAATGGCCAACAAAGATCCTGGTTTTAGGGAATGTAGGGGATGAGTGACACTTGTCACTCATCCAAGGGTCCAGATTGATTTGATTAAAGTAATCAGATTCTATTAGTTTAATATTATTTTAATCCGGGTCTCGGTTAGTTCGGTTAATCGCGATTACTTCCGTGACCATAACTTTTTCGTCGTACGTCCGATTTCGGCGTGCCGCCTGTCTACGGATTCGTATTGACTCGACCTACGTAACGGTCCTTGGCCTTCGTCCATTGGACTTCTCGGGTCAAAATTCAACATTTGGCCCCTCTTTGACCAAATTACCAAAATACCCCTCGACTTCCGAACGTCACAACTTCTTCCTCGAACGTCGGAATCGAACGTGCTACCTGCCTATGAACTCGTGACGTCCTAAACTACGTTACAGTCATGGATCAAAGTCCTAAATATTCCCCGGGGCAAAATTCAACTTTTTCCCCCTTAGGGGAAAAATGGTCATTTTACAATAAAATAATAATTACGAAAGTTCGGGTCGTTACATTCGGCATGGAGCTCGAGCACCTTGCAGATGGAATTTTGGTCCATCAATTGAATTACATCCAGAAGATGTTGAGACACTTTAATGAGGATAAAGCGAAACCTTCAAGCACATCCATGATCGTCCGAAGTCTAGATCCTAAGAAGGACCCGTTTCGTCCAACAGATGATAACGAAGAGATATTGGCACCAGAAGTGCCGTATCTAAGTGCAATAGGCACATTATTGTACGTGGCTCAATGCACTAGACCATACATTTCATTCGTTGTGAACTTGCTAGCTAGATTTAGCTCTGCGCCAATACGCCACCACTGGAATGGCATAAAAGACATCTTTCGATACCTTAGAGGTACAATGGATATGGGCTTATTTTATTCATATGCATCGAGGAATGAATCAAACCCCCTTGGTCCTCGAAATGTTGCAAGCCTTTTTGGGTATGCTGATGCAGGCTATGTAACAACCCGGACCTTCAAAAGGGCAAAAATGTAAATTTGGAAAAGATTTGTATAAAATGACGATTTTACCCTTGTGAATAGTATGGTCAAATATTGACTTTTTGATTGGTAGGTCGAATGGACGTTGGCCGATGACAGTGACGTAGTTCAGGACATCACGAGTCCGTAGACAGGTGGCACGTCCGATTCGGACAATCGAGGAAGAAGTTATGGTGTTCTGAAGGTCGAGGGCATTTTCGTAATTTGGTTTAAATGAGGGAAATTGTTGACTTTTTGTTTCACCATTAGTTTTCAGGCAAATCAAGGACCATTAGATAGGTCTCGACATCCTGAGTACAACGACAGGCGACACGAAGTCATCGGACGTCGGACGATTAAGTTATAGGTCTAAATAGGTGAGGGGTAAAATGGTAATTTGGACTTGCAAGGGCAGTTTGGTCTTTTAAGCACCTGGGGAAATGTGCCCAATCAGATAAGGCCATCTGGGAAGCTGGGATTGGATATTTTGGGCTGTGTCCACAGGGTGTTTGACACCTGGTGACTTCCTAGAGGCTTCTAGCCTAATTTACACGGTTATATGTTTTAAAATTGGATTGTTATCGCACAAGTAAGGAAAACAGAGACTGAGACCGTGAGTGTAATCGATTAGTTTTTAGTGTGTGATTTCTTTGTGCTTGAGTGAGTGCCTGAGGTTGTGTGATCGTGTTGAGAAGAACTGGAGTGTGTGAGGTGAGAACAGTAGTGAAAACAGAGAGGGAGTCGAGGGTCGTGATGCAACCACAATCGATCAAATTGATCCAACTTGGTCTGAGGGACTGCTAGGAAGGCTGAGGACCACGTATTGAACCCAAAGAAGCATGGCGGAGGCCAGGAAACAAGTGAGATTCGGTTTCCCTTGTTTTTCCAGTTTTGATTCAAATCAAAAGTCGTGGATTTTGGAGTGTTGTTGAAGCGTTCTATTGGTCCTAATAGTTGTAGGAAGTTGTATTTGAGCTGAGGAGTCGAACCCGTGCCCTGAGAAGGCGGCTGGTGGCCGGGAACCGTGACTGGAAATTCAGAAGTCTGGTTCAAAGTTTAGGAGGTAAGGTTTCATGTTTTATTTCGTGATTTTGTCAAGGGAATTAATCATAAACTCAAGAACGATCCTAATGGTGAACAAAGAACTGAAAATGGACTGAAAATGGGTGAAAACCGGCCTCGCTGGCTCGGTTGGACCGGACCGGTCTGGACCGGTCGAAACTGGGTTGGTTGGAGGTTGACGATGAATAGTAGCAGGCGCGTGGCTCCCAAGCACATCCCATTTGGGTAGCGCATGAGGGCGCGTGGAGCATGTTTTGGGGAAGTGTCCAACATGGTTTTCACTCAAATCGATGTAACGAACATTTTGGGACAAGTTTCGAGTCGATTGGACACCGTCTCGGGTTAGTTTTGAGTGTCCGAAGGTTTAGGGGTTAATTTAATTACGTTTAAAAATCTTGAAAAAATGGGGAAATTAGGGTGATCTTAAATGAAGTGTTTGTGACCAGGTATTGTGGTATTTGACAGGTCGGGATACTCTTGAGACAGTCGAGGAGAGTACGGAGCGCGATTGACGCTTTCAGACCTAGTGAGTGGACTTTTATTTTCTAACCGAGCATGCATAGCTGTTTTTATATACTTGTTTCATGGTTTTAAATATGATTTTATGTTATTGATTATTCTATATCTATTTTACATAATTGCACATTTTTCAAGGCGTTTCTTAGATTTATACGTATTTTGGCACGTTTTACGAGATATGATTTGATTATGATTCCGATGCTATGATTTTGGAATTTTAATATATAACTGATTTTTAATGACTATGAATGAGTTTTGAAACATGATTCGATAATCAAAGTTTTCAGTTTTAGAATCGGATTTCGGAAATCGAGATTTGGTTTTAAAGCTTGGAAAAAGGGATGTCCGGATTTGGATTCGGAATGACGATTCTGAACGCCGGCATGGCTTCAGAATAGTGATTTCGAATTCGGGTTTGGACATGGATTTCGAAATGATTTAAAAACGGTTTGGATTGGATTTTCTGGATCTGGTTATTGGGTTTAAAGACCCAGATTATTATTATGACGGGGGCGGGCCCGGATTGGGTTTAAAGACCCGGATTGAGTTTAAAGACTCGGGAGTTTAAAGACTCGGATATTATGATTTTCCCTCGTAGGCCTGTTGAGTTTAAAGACTCGGATTATATTGAGGCCTGGATTGAGTTTAAAAACTCGGGAGTTTAAAAACTCGGATAGATCCAGCAGATTCGATTGGATGATGATATTTGGTATTTCATGTTTTTATGATGATGTTTTCTTAACGATTATCATACAGTTTATATAGTCGTTTTCTGATACTTAGTTATGCATGCATGTTTTTTTTTTAAAAACAGAGGGTAAAATCCTAGTTTGTTTATTAAATTGTTTTTGAAACTCTTATTTATTTTTAGTCCACTCACACTTTTTTGGTTTTTAATTACCCTCCAGGTCGTAGTGCAAGCATCGGGGTTAGCGTCGAGGCAGAGGCAGATGCATAGAGTTTTTCGTTTCGTGTTTAGTCAGCTCACAGTAGGACGTTTGATCTTTTGTTGTACTGTTAATGTGCTCTGTATTACTATTGACTAGTTGTATTATAACTTCTCCCTAGTCTGACAATGTATGCTTGGTGGTTGCTTTGAGGTTATTTTGGTCTTTTGAGTGTGATTGTCAGACGGGAGTAGAGTTCGTCTGGGTTATCGAGGTGATAATCGGGGTGGGTCCTGTCAATTGGTATCAGTGCATAGGTTGACGGTTTGTGTCTGGTACGTGGTTGTGTCTAGGTCGTTATACTGACTTTATGCCTCTTTCAGGGTACGATCGACCATCCCTCCGAGACGTGAGCCCCCTCCACGACCTGCAGAAGATGTTGCGAGAGATCCAGAGAGTGCTACGATTGAGCGAGCCCAGTGTCTAGGGGCTTCGACGTTTATTGGTGGGACAGACCCTGAGGAAGTCCACAGGTGGATTATTCGACTTGAGCAGATTTTTACGGTGATGCGATGCACTCCGGAGGATCGAGTGTTGTTAGCTACTTTCTTGCTGGATGGTACAGCGTATGAGTGGTGGTATACGCTTGAGTTGTCAGGATGGGACGCCCACACTGTGACTTGGGAGACATTTCGGGAGCGGTTCCTTGATAAGTACTATCCTCACTCATTCCGTGATGCCAAGGAGGCAGAGTTTCTTCAACTTAAATAGGAGAGTATGACAGTAACTGAGTACGAGCAGAGGTTCTAGATGTTATGACAGGACCCATCCCGATCGCCCCGGGATTAGTGTGGGATGACCCTACTCCCGTCTGACACGAAGTGTCAGACAAGGGATATTTCCGACCTTTGCCCTCCTGGGCTATCAGAGTACGCCAGGATCCGGAGGAGGTATGTGATATCTCGGTCTCTGCTACAGTCCATATCCGATGTCAACCTGAAGGGCAGTCAAAACATTAAAAGCTGTGAGTGGACAAAACAACCAGTTTATAAAAACATTTCCATAAAGACATTTGTACCATTCACTAAAAAGCATGCATGCATTCGAAAACCATTTAACCTAAGAAACCATATGTGGGAACTAAGCCCAAAACCAAGATTGAAAGAACCATAATGAAAACGATCATATGGGCCACTGCCCAAATCCATAAGGGACTCAGCCCAAATTATAAGAAACCAACCATACGGGCCACTGCCCAAAACCTGTGTAAACACACATCATATATCATATCATATAGCATACATCAAATATACATATAATTCACACAACCAATCCTGTCACGGTTTCCAAAGCTACGCGCGTGCAACCCGGGGTCTTAAACCCAAGTCTTTCAGGTACCAAGTCAATGTCCGAAGACCAATGACCCGCCCTGAGGTTATAGTACAAGCCTTCCTGAGAGTAAGGAACCCAACTGGGGGGTGACTCCACTCAGTCGGTGCTCCGTGACTACTCCGGGGTCCACCCAGGCCAACGACCCTCCCCGGAGGAGATAATAGAACAAGTAAAGGAAGGTAGATGAACATATATATATACATAACATAAACATTCATGCCCGGTTCCCCTGAACCGTCATGATCCATAACATCCATAACAAGGGTTCATGCCGGTTCCCATAAACCGTCATGTACCATAATGACCTGACAAGGGTTCATGCCGGTTCCCATAAACCGTCATAAACCACAATGACCTTTCCAAAGTTCATGCCGGTTCCCATAAACCGTCATGAACTTGGAAATCCATCTAAGGTCCCTGACCCGAAATCATCAGTGTAAAACAACTGGGTCTCGTACCCGAACATATGACTCAACTGGGCATCCTGCCCGATATCTAAGGGTCAGTCACGACTCCGATCATAGTGATGCGTACAACCATCCATCCAGGACCGCCCTCAATCCTGGTATGTCGCCGTGAACGTATCAACCGACGCGACCACCACAAGATCATGGTGCACTCATCACCGATCGCTATCCTGAACCATCAGCACTCCGAAGTCGAGCCTCCCCAGGTTGCCCGACCACGAATCGTGCATCGTGACCTCTCTGGAAGGAACACATCACAATTCGGAGGCGAGCATCGTATCGTCGATCGCCGTGCATGTCAGGACCCACCCCGGTTTCATCCCGAAACCCGAGGTAAATCCTGCTCCCGTCTGACACCCCGATACAAAACAGTCAGACGCAGGAGAAACCACCCAATAACACCCGAAGTTAAAGTTTTACAAAGCATGGTACGAATTACAAGGAAATAAAAACCGAAGATAATTACACGCACGCGGAGGAAAACTTAAGCACTATGGGACCCTGCTCTTCACTTCTATGCCTCAGACACGGCCTCGACGTCAAGACCCCGCGCTATCTCCACAACCTGGAGGGCAATTTAAAAATAAAAGGTGTGAGTGGACCGTAACTGAAATAAAAGTTCTAAAACCATTTTAAGAAAACCCAAGTTTAGCCCTCCGTTTTAAAACCACATGCATAACCCAGTTCATAAAACAGTTATAAACCAAATCACCATAAATCACATCATAAGAAATAGAAACACTATAAAACAGTTATAGAAATCATAGCATATGAATCATAAAACCGTATCAGAAACCATGAACATCAAATCATTATTTTCTGATCAAACCTGCTGGACCTATCCGAGTCTTTAAACTCCCGAGTCTTTAAACTCAACAGGCCTACGGGGGAAATATCAATATATCCGAGTCTTTAAACTCCCGAGTCTTTAAACTCAATTCGGGCCCGTCCCCCGTCAAATCAATATCCGGGTCTTTAAACCCAATAACCAGATCCAGCAAATCCAATCAAAACCATTTGTAAAACCCTTGTCCATTTCCATATCCAAACCCGAATCCGAAATTACTGGTCCGAAGCCCTTCCGGCATCCCGAACCGTCATTCCGAACCCAAATCCGGAATTCCACTTTTCAACCTTAAAGACAAATTCTGCTTTCCGAAATCCGATTCTAAAATCGAAAACCTTGATCATCGAAATCATGTTCCAAAATCCACTTATAATCATTGAAAATCATTTAACAATTGGAACCCCAAAACTATAGCCTCATATTCAGAAATCACACTTTCTCGTAAAACGTGCTAAATAGTTAGTCTTCGAAAACCGTGAAATTATATAAAACCACATCATAAATCCAACAATCATGAAATCACGTATATAAAACAAGTATAGAAAACAGTTATGCATGTTCGAGTTTAAGGAAAGGGTCCACTCACAGTACCGAGCCCTCAATCGCGTCCTGAACGTCCTGCACGTTCCTCGGCTTCCTCGGGAAATCCCGATCCTGTCAACAACCATCAAATTACGTCACTAACACTGTTACGAATGTCCACCTAAATTCCCGCAAACATCCCCGAATCCTAAACGTACTAAACCGGGACCCTAAACCTTCACCCTCGCGAAACAAAACTCAAACGACGTCCGAACAACCCGAAATCACTTCCATTAGACTCGTTAGAACACTTAGACTAAAAACCATGTTGACACCTTCACCGGACACTGCCGCACGCGCCCCCACGCGCCGCCCAAAGTGGCTGCGTGTGGGCCTCACGCGCCAGCTACAGTGTCACCCTCAACCTCGATTCGACTGTGCGGAACCGGCGCTGTAAACTGGACCGGCGAGACCCATTCTCCGTCGTCCGGCGTTTTCCATTCCAGATGATTAGGAAGGGAGTCCGATTTGTCTGGGACGAGAGTTGTGAACAGAGTTTTTAGGTGCTGAAAAGGCGGTTGACATCTGCTCATGTGTTAGCCCTTCCAGATGATAGTGGGGAGTTCGAGGTATACAGTGATGCCTCTTTGCAGGGTTTGGGATGTGTGTTGATGCAGCATGGGAAGGTGATTGCTTACGTTTCCCGACAGTGGAAACCTCATGAGATGATTTACCCCACTCATGATTTGGAGCTTGCAGCGGTGGTTCATGCGTTGAAAATTTGGCGACATTACTTATACGGTGAGAGGTGCAGGATCTTCACAGACCACCAGAGTTTGAAGTATCTCTTTACCCAGAAGGAGCTGAATCTGAGACAACGCCATTGGTTAGAGTTGATTAAGGATTATGATTGCACCATCGAGTATCACCCGGGAAAGGCTAATATGGTAGCCGATGCCCTGATGAGGAAGTCAGCTAGCTCCTTGTCACATTTGAGGATGGTTCGGTTGCCCTTGTTGGTTGAACTCTGTAAGATCGGAGTGGATTTGACTGTTGATATTCAGGGAGCGCTACTAGCGAGTTTTCATGTACGGCCTGTCTTGGTTGATCAGATTATCGATGCTCAGTTTCAGGACCCCGTTTTGGGCATCATTCGGCTTGAGGTTAAAGCTGGGGAGAGACAAGATTTTGGGATTCGTGAGAATTGAGCCTTGGTAAAAGAAGGACGGTTGTGTGTACCGGAGGATGAAGCACTGAAGAAGACGATCCTTGATGAGGCTCACATTTTAGCCTATGCGATGCTTCCTGGAGGGACCAAGATGTATCGTACGCTTTGGGAGCATTACTGGTGGTCAGGTATGAAGCGTGAAATTGCTGAGTACGTCAATAGATGTTTGATTTTTCAACAAGTGAAAGTCGAACGACAGAGACCCTATGGAGCAATGCAACCCCTGCCGATCCCAGAGTGGAAATGGGATCATCTGACGATGGACTTCGTGTTTAAGCTTCCCAGGACGCCTAAGGGACATGATGGCGTATGGGTGATTGTGGATAGGCTCACGAAGTCAGCTCATTTCTTGCCAGTACGAGAGAACTTCAGGATGACGCAGTTTGCGCAGTTGTTTATCGATGAGATTATTCGGTTGCATGGTACTCCAGAATCGATAGTTTCGGACAGGGATCTGAGGTTTGCTTCACGGTTTTGGCAGAGTCTGCATGAAGCTTTTGGGACGAAGCTACATTTCAGCACTGCCTTTCATCCTCAGACCGATGGGCAGTCAGAGCGGACCATCTAGATTTTGGAGGACATGATGCGAGCCTGTGTTTTACAGTTTCAAGATACTTGGGAGTCGCATCTGGCATTGATGGAGTTTTCTTATAATAACAGTTACCAGGCGAGCATTGGGATGGCTCCTTATGAAGCTTTGTATGGACGGCAGTGTAGAACCCCGTTGTGTTGGACGGAGGTGGGTGAAAGGAGATTGACGACTTCAGAATTGGTAGACCTTACCCAGGAAAGGGTTGCACTGATCAGAGATAGACTCAAAGCAGCTTAGGACCGACAGAAGAGCTATGCCGACCGTAGGATCAGGGATATGGAGTTTGAGGTAGAAAATTGGGTCTTCTTGAAGCTATCTCCTTGGAAGGGTATTGTACGGTTTGGCAGACGAGGGAAGTTAAGTCCTCGCTACATTGGACCCTATGAGATTTTGGAGAGGATTGGTCCTGTTGCTTATCAGTTGGCATTACAATCAGACCTGGCTAAGGTACATAATGTTTTTCATGTGTCTATGCTTCAGAAGTACATTCGGGATGTTTTTCATTCGAGTTTTGAGGAGCAGCTTGTGGCGATTCTGGATCGTAAGGATAAGGTGCTACGGAGGAAGACGGTTCCCTTGGTTAAAGTACTGTGGAGGAATTGTCAGGTCGAAGAAGCAACTTGGGAACCCGAGACCTTAATGCGTGAACAGTACCCCTATTTATTCCATTAAATTTCGAGGGCGAAATTCTTTTAAGGGGGGTAGATTGTAACAATCCGGACCTTCAAAAAGGACAAAAATGTAAATTTGGAAAAGATTTGTATAAAATGACAATTTTACCCTTGTGAATAGTATGGTCAAATGTTGACTTTTTGATTGGCAGGTCGAACGGATGTTGGCCAATGACCGTGACGTAGTTCGGGACGTCACGAGTCTGTAGACAGGTGCCACGTCCGATTCGGACAATCGGGGAAGAAGTTATGGTGTTCGGAAGGTCGAGGGCATTTTCGTAATTTGGTTTAAAAGAGGAAAGTTGTTGACTTTTTGTTTCACCATTAGTTTTCACACAAATCGAGGACCGATAGATAGGTCTCGACGTCCTGAGTACAACGACAGGCGGCACGCCTTCATCGGACGTCAGACGGTTAAGTTATGGGTCTAAATAGGTGAAGGGTAAAATGGTTATTTAGACTTGCAAGGGCAGTTTGGTCTTTTAAGCACCTGGGGAAATGTGCCTAATCAGATAAGGCCATCTGGGAAGCTGGGATTGGATATTTTGGGCTGTGTTCACAGGGTGTTTGACACCTGGTGACTTCCTAGAGGCTTCTAGCCTAATTTACTCGGTTATATGTTTTAAAATTGGATTGTTATCGCACAAGTAAGGAAAACAGAGACTGAGACCGTGAGTGTAATCGATTAGTTTTTAGTGTGTGATTTCTTTGTGCTTGAGTGAGTGCCTGAGGTTGTGTGATCGTGTTGAGAGGAATTGGAGTGTGGTTGTGTGTGTGTGAGGTGAGAAGAGTAGTGAAAACAGAGAGGGAGTCGAGGGCCGTGATGCAACCACAATCGATGAACAGTGAACAATCCCACATTCCTGTGAGGGGGGAATGGTCTGGGAAAGGAATGGTGGTGTGCCTTAAAGGTGTAGGCACACACCTATCTAGCATGAGGCCTTTTGGGAGCTCAGTGGCTTTGGGGGGGGGGGATTGGAACCCCAAAGTTAAGCGAGTTGAGGCTGGTGCAATTCCATGATGGGTGACCCCCTGGGAAGTTGCACCGTGAGCTCCCGAAAACAAAACCGTGAGGGCAAGGGCAAGGAGGCCCAAAGCGGACAATATCATGCTAGATGAGTCGGGACCTGACAGAGGAGGGTCGGGTCCTGACAATTTGGTATACAGGACCAATCCCAATCCCCCCGGGATTAACGCGGGATGACCCTGCTCCCGTCTGACACGGAGTGTCAGACAAGGGATACTTCCGACCTTTGCCCTCCTGGGCTATCAGAGTACGCCAGGATCCGAAGGAGGTATGTGATATCTCGATCTCTGCTACAGTCCACACCGTATCCAACCTGAAGGGTATTAAAAACAGAAAGACTGTGAGTGGACAAAAATAAAGATTTTATAAAAACATATTTCATAAAGAAGACCTTTATACCCTCCACTAAAAAGCATGCGTGCATAGTAAAACCATTTATCCAAACACATAAGTTTAAACAACCATAATTAGGGTCTCAGCCCCAAAGTCCGTAAATACAAGTCACACGGGCTCCTGCCCAAAACCATTTACAGAAAACCAGAACACAGTGAACATATGTGGGATCTCAGCCCAAAATCATTTATCATCATCAACACAATTTCCCAAACCAATTGAAATCATGTTTATCCCTTATATTCATATCCAGAACCTGTCACAGTAAAATAGAGCTACACGTGTGCTAACCGGGGTCTCAAACCCAAGTCTCTCCAGGGTCCACCAAGGTCAAAGTCCGTAGATCAATGACCCTCCCTGGAGGTAACGAACCATGCCCATCCTGAGAGTAAGGAACCCAACTGGGGGGCGACTCCACTCAGTCAGTGCTCCGTGACTACTCCGGGGTACACCCAGGACAACGACCTTCCCCGGAGGAGACAATCATATATAAAGGATGGAATATGAAAAACCTTTTGAAATCATTCTTGAAACCTTTCAAGGATTCATGCCCGGCCCCCATAAGCCGTCATGAACCATAAAATATTTTCATGGGTTCATGCCGGTTCCCATAAACCGTCATGACCCGTAAATCCATTTCAAGGGTGCATGCCGGTTCCCATAAACCGTCATGAACCATAAAAACCATTTGTAATACATAACTGGGCCCTAGGCCCGAATCCACATAGAAACTGGACCTCAAGTCCGATTCGTAAACCAACTGGGCCTCCGGCCCGATTCCGTAAATCAAATGGGTCTCGAACCCGAGTTTACCTTTTCAAATCCAAAACCATTTCATTAAACTATTTCAAAAACCATAAGAATGGAAAATCAGAGTAAAACCAGAAAATCTCGATTTACATGCAAGCACGTAAATCGCCTCGAAATACGTGAAACCATATAAATCACAAGCATCCAAATCAACATCATAAAATCATATTCATAATCCATTTGGAAATCCAAAACCATTTCATTTAGACCAATAAAGACATACAGCCCCGTATAGGGCCGAAACCTCGAAATACGTGCCTATACGTAACCACACATCCAAATGCACTCATGACATCACAAACAAGTATTTAAAACATATAATAAACATTTATGCATGCACCAATTTAGAAAATAAGGTCCACTCACAGACCGTCCGAAGCCGTGCCTCGATACGCGTGCCATACGGCTCCCCGAGCCGATCACCGTCATCGGGACTTCCAAACCTGTCCAAATTTTAATAGAAGGTTAATAACTACTTAATTAACCTCCTAACAAAGCCCCGTAATTTTCCCGAACCTTTAACTATTTTTAAACCGACCCTAAACCTTCCGATGCCCCGAAACATATCGAGACGGTGTCCGATCGACTCGAAACCAGTCCCAAAATGTTCGTTACATCGAATAGATGATTTCGTATGTTGGACACTTCCTCAAATTGTGTGCCACGCGCCCTCACGCGCCCCAAGAAGCCACTGCGCGTGGGCCTCACGCGCCCTGCACAGTGTCACCAGCTCCAGCGATCGAACCGGTCCGGGTCGGCCGGTCCGGTCCAACCCCTGTAACTGGACCGGCGTAACCGGTCCAGGCCTCCTTCTCCCTCATTTTTCATCCGTTTTCCTCCATTCCAATTCCTAAATTCCTATTTTTGTGTTTCCTATCTAACCCAATCCTTAAAACCTAAGAAAACTACCCGACACCCCTTGGTTCGAAATGGACCTCACGGTCCCATTTTTCCGATCGGTCCCCCACGGCTTCTCAGCCGTTAAACCTCACCAAAACCATCATAACAACTCCCCAGAAACCTAATGGACTCATTAGAACCATTAAAAATGAACCATAACAATAAAAATGGAATTTGGATTGAAAACGGACTAACCGGGTACCCGCACGGGTTCGTCCCTTCCAGCCGCCGTTCACGGCGGCCCTGGCCATCCAGGCCGGCCACCTCAACTCCCTCAGCCTCCTGGTCTTCTATCCTGGTCTTGGGTGCAATTTGGACGGGTTTGGGTTGCACGGGAATGAGAGAAAATGGTGAGATCGGGTGGGTGTTTGGATGAATGGAAAGCAAGAAGATGATCGATGCATGTATGGGAATTAAGGGCCAGTGGATGGGTGACAAGTGTCACTCATCCATTGGTTGCTGAAAAGTAACTGGGCCCACTAAAGACAAATGGTCCTCGTAAAACGTGTCGCCGAGAATAGTATCCCGAAACTTTCGTGAACCGTAACTTCGCCGTCGAACGTCCAAATTCGACGTGCCGCTTGTATATGGATTCTTATCGTCCTTATCTACGTAACGGTCCTTGGCCCTCGGCCATTGGACCTCTCGGTCAAAAAGTCAACATTTTGCTCCTATTCACCCAAATTACCAAAATGCCCTTGGGCTTCCGAACGTCATAACTACTTCCTCGAACGTCGGAATTGAACGTGCCACCTGTCTATGAACTCGTGACGTCACGGTCATCGGTCAAAGTCCATTTGACCATCCGAATGAAAAGTCAACGTTTTGCCACCATCAGGGGCAAAACGGTCATTTTGCATCGTTCGTCCGATTTAGCCTAACTAATCACCGATTAACCTCCCTAATTGTGATTAGTCACTAATCTAATCATGGAATTTGGGACGGGTCGTTACAGTTTGAGGGACTGCTAGGAAGGCTGAGGACCACGTATTGAACCCAAAGAAGCACGACAGAGGCCAGGAAGCAGGTGAGATTCGGTTTCCCCTGTTTTTCCATTTTTGATTCAAATCAAAAGTCGTGGATTTTGGAGTGTTGTTGAAGCGTTCTATTGGTCCTAATACTTGTAGGAAGTTGTATTTGAGCTGAGGAGTTGAACCCGTGCCCTGAGAAGGCGGCTGGTGGCCGGGAACCGTGACTGGAAATTCAGAGGTCTGGTTCGAAGTTTAGGAGGTAAGGTTTCGTGTTCTATTTCGTGATTTTGTCAAGGGAATCAATCATAAAATCAGGGACGATCCTAATGGTGAACAAAGAACTGGAAATGGACTGAAAATGGGTGAAAACCGGCCTCGCCGGCTCGGTTGGACCAGACCGGGTTGGCTGGAGGTTGACGATGAACAGTAGCAGGCGTGTGGCGCCCACGCGCAGCCCTTTTGGACGGCGTGTGAGGGCTCGTGGAGCATGTTCTAGGAAGTGTCCAACATGGTTTTCACTCTAATCGATGTAACAAACATTTTGGGACAAGTTTCGAGTCGATCGGACACCGTCTCGGGTTAGTTTTGAGTGTCCGAAAGTTTAGGGGTTAATTTAATTACGTTTAAAATTCCAAAAAATTGGGGAAATTAGGGTGAGCTTAAATGAAGTGTTTGTGACCCGGTATTGTGGTATTTGACAGGTCGGGATACTCCTGAGACAGTCGAGGAGCGTACGGAGCGCGATTGACGCGTTCGGACCTAGTGAGTGGACTTTTATTTTCTAACCGAGCATGCATAACTGTTTTTATATACTTGTTCCATGGTTTTAAATATATTTTATGTTATTGATTATTCTATATCTGTTTTACATAATTGCACGTTTTTCAAGGTGTTTCTTAGATTTATACGTATTTCGGCACGTTTTACGAGATATGATTTGATTATGATTCCGATGCTATGATTTTGGGATTTTAATATATAACTGATTTTCAATGACTATGAATGAGTTTTGAAACATGATTCGATAATCAAGGTATTCAGTTTTAGAATCGGATTTCGGAAATCGAGATTTGGTTTTAAAGCTTGGAAAAAGGGATGTCTGGATTTGGATTCGGAATGAAGATTTTGAACGCCGGCATGGCTTCAGAATAGTGATTTCGAATTCGGGTTTGGACATGGATTTCGAAATGATTTAAAAACGGTTTGGATTGGATTTTCTGGATCTGGTTATTGGGTTTAAAGACCCAGATCATGATTATGACGGGGGCGGGCCCGGATTGAGTTTAAAGACCCGGATTGAGTTTAAAGACTCGGGAGTTTAAAGACTCGGATATTATGATTTTCCCTCGTAGGCCTGTTGAGTTTAAAGACTCGGGAGTTTAGAGACTCGGATTATATTGAGGCCTGGATTGAGTTTAAAAACTCGGGAGTTTAAAGACTCGGATAGATCCAGCAGGTTCGATTGGATGATGATATTTGGTATTTCATGTTTTTATGATGATGTTTTCCTAACGATTATCATACGGTTTATATAGTTGTTTTCTGATACTTAGTTATGCATGCATGTTTTTTTAAAACGGAGGGTAAAATCCTGGTTTGTTTATTAAACTGTTTTTGAAACTCTTATTTATTTTTATTCCACTCACACTTTTCTGGTTTTTAATTACCCTCCAGGTCGTGGTGCAAGCGTCGGGGTTAGCGTCGAGGCAGAGGCAGAGGCATAGAGTTTTCTGTTGCGTGTTTAGTCAGCTCACAGTAGGACTTTTGTTCTTTTCCTGTACTGTTACTATGCTCTGTATTACTGTTGACTAGTTGTATTATAACTTCTCCCTGGTTTGACAATGTATGCTTGGTGGTTGCTTTGAGGTTATTTTGGTCTTTTGAGTGTGATTGTTAAACGAGAGCAAGGTTCGTCCCGGTTATCGAGGTGATAATCAGGGTGGGTTCTGTCAGGCTACCTATCAGACCCACACAAGACACGTTCCCAATCCGGTTATGTCTTTACCATTGGGAACACATCAATATCTTGGAGGTCTACGAAACAGACCCTTGTTGCGACATCTTCGAATCATGCAGAGATTCTAGCCCTACACGAAATAGTTCGTGAATGCATATGGCTAAGAGCCATTACTGGGCATATTCGAAGTACTTGTGGACTGACACCCATAATGTACTGACAATTATTTACGAAGATAATGCTGCCTGCATATAGCAGATGAAGACCAGTTTCATTAAGGGAGACAACACCAAGCATATTGCACCGAAATTCTTCTTCAATCAACAACAGTAAGAACATTAGAAGATTGAGATCAAGTCTATACGATCTCAAAGTAATCATGCAGACTTGTTCACCAAGTCACTACCAAAGATCACATTCTAGTAGCATATGCGAGGTATTGGTTTACGTAGACTAGATGATCTACCTAATTTGCAGTTTTCAAGGGGAGTCAAGATCAGGAGGAGTATCCTGAAGTATACTAAGTATCCGGAAGTGTATCGAGTATCCCGAAGTATACTCACATGATCATCGTATACTCTTTTGTCCTACGTCCATGGTTATTTTGTCCCATTGAATTTTGTTACCTGGTTAGGTTTTAATGAGGCACATTTTGGTATGATCACCTCACTATCAAGGTATCCTGAAGATACTATGATTTGACTCATATGCATTTACACATTTTTTCCCTTCGACCAGGGGTTTTTCTCACTGGGTTTACCGGACAAAGTTTTGGTGAAGCAACACTAATGCATTTTATCTCAAAGATAAATTATCTACTCGTATTCCAGAAGAGGCGACATCAATTACTTCAGAAGATTCCGATGAGATCATTTATACGCTCCTTGCACTCTTTTTCCTTCGACCAGGGTTATTTTTGTCCCATAAGGTTTTTGTCACTTGATAAGATTTTAACGAGACAATACATAAGCGCGTAGCCAAACAGTACCATTACATGAAATATCCAAAGGGGAGTGTTATAAATAATTAAATAGTTATGTCTATTTATGTAAAGGGTACTAGGGGGTAATATAGTCATTTTGTATTTATTATTTATCTCTTCTTATATAAGGGATCAGTTATCTTTGTAAACCCTAATTCAATAAACATATGTATTATTTTCACAGAGAACTTTCCTTCTCCCTACCTCTCCATATTCTCTCTGCACTCTTCCTCTACCTGATTTCCTTCACAACATTATGTACATTATTCATTTTACATCCAAATTTTGCTACAAAATGTTATTTTTCGTTCTATATACTGAAAAAAGGAGAAAGAAGAGAATTACTTCTTTGCATCCAACGAATATATACGCGACGTGACCAGGATGTGAGAAAAGATCGGTGAGAGAAGGGGTGAATGCAAGAGTTTTCCTTCATCGAGGCACGATGGTTGGGACGACACCACTGGTTAGATCGCTTCCTGCTACGCTGGAGGACATGTAAGATGTGTCCCTAGTGAGATAGGATGCTGAGGTTGGAGATTGGTCACTATAAGAAGAAGCAGATGGCGAAAATATAGTGTCAGCTGCTGGTAAAATTTTAAGTATGTTTTCAAGCTTCCTGACCACTTCCAACATATGAGGCCTTTTATCTTGCTTTTCATTGCAACATCTGAGTGCCAATGATAGAAATTTTTCAACACATTCAGATGGATAGGATCCCATTCTGCTGTCTATGATCGAGAACACCAACCCTGCCTGATGAGCCAGATTCACCTCACGAGCAATGTTTTTGCCGTGTGATATTGGCTGCACACCAGTTAGAAGCTCAAGAAACACAATACCTAGGCTATAGACATCGCTTTTGTCTGTCAGCTTACTGGTCAAAAAATACTCTGGATCTAGGTAACCCTGCATTATGAATCCGAACCGAAAGAGTTACAAAACAAATTACACTTCTTGATGCTCAAAAGGCATACGATGCAAGCAGCAGATATCATAATCAAAAGATTGCCTCAAGATTTGAAAAATCATACATACCGGTGTTCCTCTCACGACGGTAGAAACATATGCAGGTCCAATCCCTTCATCATTCTCTATAGGAGCAAGTCGCGAGAGTCCAAAATCAGCGACTTTAGCCACAAGGTTGGAGTCCAGAAGTATGTTGGTGGCTTTAATATCGCGGTGGAATATGGGAGGATTTGCATCGGTATGGAGATAAAGAATGCCTTTAGCTGAACCGAGTGCAATCTGTAACCTCATACCAAAGCTTAACCTCCCCTTGGATTTAACTGTCATATCATTAGTACAAAAATTAAGAGGAAATTTATATGCAGAAGTTTCATAGCAAAACTCAAGCTGCTAAAAAATCATATCCTAAATAACCAAAGGCATGGATAAATTGAATGAGCCATACAAGGAACTCGGAATGTTGGATATTTCATACCAGAAAGCCAGTCGCGTAATGTACCATTAGGCATGAACTCATAAACCAGCATCTACAGAAGAACCACGAATATACTTTAATTAATGATATTTACATTTATAATGTTCTAATGCATCAAAGCACCATAACTCTTTAGGTTGTTTAAATTCTAGCTTTAGAGTTCACAAGAAAAATACTACACCAGCGCGCGCACACACACATTCTCCTCAATATGATGAGTTAACAAATTATAACAAAAACCGGTTGCAATTCACAAGAAATGATTTGTTGTTTGAGATTGCAAGCTTCATACCTGCTCCCCTTCTTCGCAGTATCCCACCAAGGAGACTAAGTTTCGGTGATGTAACCTTGATAACAGTTCTATCTCAGTCAAGAACTCTTTCTCACCCTGCAGAGATCCTTCTTCTGCACGCTTTATGGCTACAATTGTGTCATCAGACAAAACACCTCTGTAAACTTTCCCATAGCCTCCTCGTCCAAGTTGTGTTGAATCATCAAAATTCCCAGTAGCTAGTGTCATTTCTTTGAAAGTGAAAGCCTTTACACCATCAATTTTCATAGAGATCTTCGAGGCTGCAAACAGTGATAAGAACAATTAGTATTCAACCAAATTCATTTAATATTTAGCGAAATTCATTTAGTATTCAGGACTTACATGAATGTCTCCGAGAAGGTGGAGTTTGCTTGGATCTTAAACATCTTGTGATCAGAAGCATGACCAAGGCAGAAATAATGACAAGTGAGGCAACAGCCCCTGCTATAATAGCTGCCAAAATGCCCTTGCTAATTCCCGTCCTTGGTGTCTCAACAATCACTATCACAGTGAAATATACTAAGTTACTCAGCCAGGAACTAGAAATCTGTAATCCTCAATCAACCCATCAAAATTTAAAAAAAAAGTACACCAAGAGAAATAAATGAAGTTCCACACCTACTTTTCTAAGAACTGCAATGCACAAAACTAAAAGTTTGGATTTTTTATTTTATTTTATAAATGTTAAAGATTAATAACAAATGTCATCAGTTTTCAAATCATGCAGGAAGATGAGAAAACAGAAAAAATAGAGCAAACTTTCGTAGGTTATGCGAAAAGGACTTGAATGAATATGTCCAGGCATACATACTATTTGAATAAGGCCCCAGCAGAGTGAAGTTGAGAAGCTCATAAGGTCCAAAGAAGTCAGCGAGAGGAAGTTTCCACGTTGTAAGACGGCCTCTTATCCGCTGAACCTCACTTACATTAAATGTATTCGAGTGGGGATTAATGTACATAGGGAAAAGTTTCAAATGCATCAATAAACGGGGTCCTCCTTGCCAGCTAAATGAATCAATTGATAATTGATAAAGGCCCACGTTGAGTGAACTAGTCAAATAGACTTCAAACTTTTGAATATATGGAGGAAAATAAGAAAAACTTGGGCTTTTCAGACGATAATCAACTCTTAGAGGTGATGCACAAAAGCATGGTACTGGAGAAGATGGGACATATTCATAGAAGTTATCTGTCGGACATGCTTGACTAGGGCAGGTCATTGTTTGAGTTGAATTTCTTGAGTTATCAGGGATCTCATCTACTCCAGCTTCATATCGACAGAACTGGCCTATATTTGGTATGCTTGCATTTTTGCAAATAGGGTTTCCTCCAAGCCTGACAAAAAACGCTATAAGTGTAAAATATCTAGGCCCAAATTTCAAATATATCTACAAAATGTTATTTGAAGCATTAATGAAGTAAGTGGTTGTAGGTAAGTGGGATCCAAAATGTAGTAGGTGGTTGTAGGTAAGTGGGATCCAAAATGTAGTAGGTGGTTGTAGGTAAGTGGGATCCAAAATGAAGTAAGTGGGTGGGTGAAGCATTAATGAAAGCATTTAGATGGTTCCTCCTTGGCCTATATAAGGAGAGGTCATTTGCTCATTCCATCAATCTCATCCAAGAGAAACATCTTCCTCCAAGTAGAGAGTGAAGAGTGCCCACTCTAAGTTGAGAGTGTTGAGTGTTGTAGTGTTGGTAGCAAAACAAGTGTGAGAGAGAGAGTTTCCTTCAAGTAGTGTTCTTGAAGTTGTGCATCTCTTTGTATCCCTAATTTCATTAGTGGAGGTTCTTGTTGTTGTTGCCCCGTGGACGTAGGCATATTGCCGAACCACGTTATATCCGGTGTTCTCTATTCTTTGCTCTTTTATTTCCTTGCATATTTATCCTTTTTTGTGGGTTGAGTTATTATTTCCATTCTACTATTTTCCGCAACAGTGGTATCAGAGCTCTAGGTTCGTTGAGAATGGAAGGCTCAAGGAGTACCATGGTTCGACTCAACCACTCCAATTGGATTACATGGAAGCCGAGAATGGAGGACATTCTCTATTGCAAGGATCTGCATGAGCCAATAGAAGGAGAGGAAGGCAAGCCTGAGAATATGGGAGATGCTGAATGGAAGAAGTTGAATCGCAAGGCTATTGGCCATATTCGTGAATGGGTGGATGATAGTGTGTTCCACCATGTGTCCAACGAGACTAACGCCCATGCTCTTTGGTTGAAGTTAGAGTCATTGTTCGAACAAAAGTCCGCATCGAAGAAAGCGTTTCTCATCAAGGAGCTTGTCAACATGAAGTATAAGGAGGGCATAAGGGTGACTGAGCACCTCAACAACTTCCAAAGCACTGTCAATCAATTGGCCACGATGGACATGAAGATCGCGGATGAGCTTCAAGCGTTATTGCTTCTTGGATCTTTGCCCGACAGCTGGGAGACCTTTGTCATTACTGTAAGTAACTCTGCTCCCAATGGTGTGTTATCTATGGATAATGTTAAAGACAACATGTTCAATGAAGAGACTAGGAGAAAGTCATCTAGTTCCGATAATAGTCAAGTCTTTGTGACGGAGAATAGAGGAAGGAGCAAGAGTAAAGGTCCCAGTCGAGATCGCGGAAGAAGTGCAAGCCGTTCGAGGACACGATTCAATGGAAGGTGTCATAATTGCAATCTCTATGGCCACATGATGAAGAATTGCAACAAACTAAAGAATAACAAGAAGGATGGGAAAGATGGCTCAACCTACCAAAGAAGGAGGACACAACCAATACTGCAGCTACCGCTACTGTGTCCAGTCAAGCATGTGAGTTGTTGTCTCTTGACAATGATTGCCTACATGCTGATGAAGATAAAAACATTTCTTGGGTAGTTGATTCTGGAGCATCTTTCCATGCCACGGCGCACTCGGAGTTCTTCACCACATACAAAGCTGGAGACTTTGGGGAAGTGAAGATGGGCAATGATAGCTATTCCAAGATATCCGGAATAGGTGATGTTTTGTTCGAGACTGATTTGGGCAACAAGCTGTTATTGAAAGATGTGAGACATGTTCCTGGTTTACGTCTCAATCTAAAAGATGTGAGACATGTTCCTGGTTTACGTCTCAATCTAATGTCAACCGGTGTGCTTGATAAACAAGGGTTCCATCATCATGGGGGAGATCAAAAGTGGAGGCTTACCAAGGGATCGCTAGTCATCGCTAGAGGGAAGTTGTGCTGCACCCTTTACAAGACATATGGGAAGGTTTGCAAAGGAGAGTTGAATGTCGCGGACGATTCTCATCCAAATCTATGGCACAAAAGATTAGGCCACATGAGTGAGAAGGGATTGCAAGTTTTGGCAAAGAAGTCTCTCATTCCCTTTGCCAAAGGTACCTCACTCGACTCTTGTGATTATTGTTTATATGGCAAACAAAATCAAGTCAGTTTTTCTGGTACCTTCACAAGAAAAGAAAAAATATTAGACCTAGTACATTCTGATGTTTGTGGCCCTATGGAAGTTGAATCACTAGGTGGTAATAGATATTTTGTTACCTTTATTGATGATGTTTCACGAAAGGTTTGGGTATATTTGTTGAAATCAAAAGGTCAGGTATTCCAAACCTTCAAGCAGTTTCATGTCATGGTGGAGAGGGAGACTGGGAGAGCCCTCAAATGTATCCGCAGCGACAATGGAGGAGAGTACACTTCGAACGAGTTCAGAGATTACTGTTCGAAGTATGGCATTAGGCATGAAAAGACAATTCCTGGCACCCCACAACATAATGGTGTAGCTGAAAGGATGAACCGCACCATTCTGGAGAAGGTCAGGTGCATGCTGAAGACAGCCAATCTATCAAAGCGTTTTTGGGCCGAAGCAGTGTCAGCCGCTTGTTACCTTATCAACCGATCACCAAGTGTACCATTGAACTTTGAGACTCCCGAATGCGTATGGACCGGTAGAAGCGTTTCATATTCACACTTGAAAGTGTTTGGGTGCAAAGCATTTGCACGTGTATCTGACGAGAAAAGATTGAAGATAGATGACAAAGGCACACCGTGCATCTTTCTCGGGTACGGCAATGAAGAAATGGGCTACCGCATGTGGGATCCAAAGACCAACAAGCTATTCAGAAGCAGAAATGTACACTTCTTTGAAGATCAGACCGTGGCAGATCTTGATAAGGAGACAGTTAAAAATGCAGGCCAACTCACCTATGATTCATCACCGCTGCAACAAGAACCCAGTGGCAGAGCTCAAGAGGTTATACATGAAGACGTTCCTGACATGGCTGAAGCAGAAGGTGCTGAGATAGTGTCTGAACCTGAAGACGATGATCAGGACGATCAAATTCAGGGGGAGCCAAGCCAGGAGGAGCAACCGGAGATTTCCCAAGTACCAGTTCGTAAATCAAACAGAGTGCCGAAGCCGAATACTAAGTATCCTTCTTCACAGTATATTCTCACGACCAGTGATGGGGATGACCCGCATTCCAGATACATTCTGTTGACTGGTGATGGAGAGCCTGAAAATTTTGAGGAGGCAAAGACTCATGCAGACAATGACAAATGGATGTTGGCAATGAAGTCTGAGATGGAGTCTTTATTGAAGAATGACACCTATGAGTTGGTGGAGCTTCCTAAAGGCAGAAAAGCACTCAAAAATAAGTGGGTGTTCAAGTTGAAGAGGGACGAGAATGAGCAGTTGACAAAGTTCAAGGCTCGCTTGGTTGTCAAGGGTTTTGGGCAGAAGGAAGGAGTCGATTTCGACGAGATATTCTCACCAGTGGTTAAGATGACTTCTATCCGAGTTATTCTGGGCATGGCAGCTAGCATGGATCTTGAGGTGGAGCAGTTGGATGTGAAGACAGCATTTCTGCATGGTGATTTGGAAGAGGAAATTTACATGGAGCAACCAGAAGGTTTTGAAGTTGAGAGAAAAGGACACATGGTTTGTAAGTTGAAGAAAAGCTTGTACGGGCTAAAGCAGGCACCGAGACAATGGTACAAGAAGTTTGACTCATTCATGTTGGGTCATGGGTACAAGAGAACAGATGCCGATCCATGTGTGTATATCCAGCAGTTCACTGGAGGTAACTTCATCATTTTATTGCTCTATGTTGATGATATGTTGATTGTGGGGCACGATGTTGCTATGATTCACAAGTTGAAGTCAGATTTGTCAAAATCATTTGATATGAAAGACTTAGGTCCAGCTAAGCAGATTTTGGGCATGGAGATCACTCGTGACAGGAAGGCGAAGAAGCTATGGTTGTCACAGGAAAGGTACGTTGAACGAGTGCTTGAGAGGTTCAACATGAAAGAAGCTAAGCCAGTGAACTCACCTCTAGGTAATCAATTCAAGTTAAGCAGAAGTTTATGCCCAACTACACAAGAGGATATGGACAAGATGGCAGGTATTCCCTACTCATCAGCTGTTGGTAGTCTTATGTATGCTATGGTTTGTACTCGACCAGATATAGCACATGCAGTTGGTGTTGTTAGTAGGTATCTCTCTAACCCTGGCAGAGAGCATTGGGAATCAGTCAAGTGGATACTCAGATATTTGAGAGGCACTTCAAAGTTGTGCTTGTGCTTTGGTGGATCGAAACCGATGTTAGAAGGTTTCACGGATGCAGACTTGGCAGGAGACCTTGATGCTAGAAAATCCACTTCTGGATACTTATTCACCTTTTCAGGGGGAGCTGTTTCATGGCAGTCTAAGTTACAAAAATGTGTTGCCTTATCCACCACTGAAGCTGAGTATATTGCTGCAAATGAAGCAGGCAAGGAGATGATTTGGCTGCAGAGGTTCATTCAAGAATTGGGTGTGAAGCAAGAAAGTTATGTGGTACATTGTGATAGTCAGAGTGCTATTCATTTAAGTAAAAATTCAGTGTACCATCCTCGCACGAAGCACATTGATCTCCGTTATCATTGGATTCGAGATGCAGTATCAAAGAAGCTTTTCCAGTTGAGGAAAATTCACACCAACAAGAACACTTCAGATATGTTGACAAAAGTTGTTACACAACAGAAGTTGGAGTATTGCAGCAAATCCGCTGGAGTGGACTTCAAGTAGAAGTCACGTCGTTTTGACCTAGTTGGCCTAGAGGGGGAGATTGTAAAATATCTAGGCCCAAATTTCAAATATATCTACAAAATGTTATTTGAAGCATTAATGAAGTAAGTGGTTGTAGGTAAGTGGGATCCAAAATGTAGTAGGTGGTTGTAGGTAAGTGGGATCCAAAATGTAGTAGGTGGTTGTAGGTAAGTGGGATCCAAAATGAAGTAAGTGGGTGGGTGAAGCATTAATGAAAGCATTTAGATGGTTCCTCCTTGGCCTATATAAGGAGAGGTCATTTGCTCATTCCATCAATCTCATCCAAGAGAAACATCTTCCTCCAAGTAGAGAGTGAAGAGTGCCCACTCTAAGTTGAGAGTGTTGAGTGTTGTAGTGTTGGTAGCAAAACAAGTGTGAGAGAGAGAGTTTCCTTCAAGTAGTGTTCTTGAAGTTGTGCATCTCTTTGTATCCCTAATTTCATTAGTGGAGGTTCTTGTTGTTGTTGCCCCGTGGACGTAGGCATATTGCCGAACCACGTTATATCCGGTGTTCTCTATTCTTTGCTCTTTTATTTCCTTGCATATTTATCCTTTTTTGTGGGTTGAGTTATTATTTCCATTCTACTATTTTCCGCAACAATAAGTATAATTTGAAATTACATAAGTAAAACAAGGTTTACTTTTGCTAATAATATTCATTACGATTTATTTCTTCACATCAACATTTCCGGCTTTTTCAGTTTATTTTTCTTACAAATCTAGAAGAATATATAAGAAATAACTATCGAAACTAAGGCATCAACAGAATCCATGGCATCAGAAGCGTACCTCAAGGTGACATTTGATGGAGGATTTAGTTGTTCTGATATATTAGAGAGTGAATTGTTCCGTAGATCACTACAATATTCAGCTAACATATGAATTCAATCTAAAACTTTGGTCAAACGATTACTCTAAGAAATGAAATCAAATTAATTTAAATGCTTATGCTGACTATTTTGCTAAAGGAACTCACAGCGCAAGTCTAGCTCTTGTGCTGAAAGATAAATTCAACCATATAGCAGGGACAGAACCGGTCAAAAAATTATTATTGAGCGACCTGTAACACAATCATTATACAAATCAGATCCAATGTGAAAGTGAAAATTGCACTCTTATATTCTTCCAGTGGATTCATAAGCATGTCACATTTGAATGTAATAGTCATATCTAAAGCATTTTAACATGTAACCCAAGGTTCTAATAAAGATTTAGGTAAGCAAACATATTCTCACAGTTTTTGAAGAGTAGGAAGATCAGAGAAGCTCTCAGGAATAGATCCATTAAGATGATTATCTGACAGGTCGCTGCAATAAACAATTAGAATTTTAATGGGATAAAGTTGTTAGTTAATCAGAATCACAGACAGAAATATATATAATTTTCATGGCTTGCATTCATTTAAAGTTAAATACTGATGAGGCAAAGAGAAATATAAAAGAGCCAAGACTACAAGTTTTACTTGAGCCATTACATACATTGTTGTAATATTGGTGGAAAGCCGGTGTGATGGTATGGGCCCACTAAGACGATTCCAGCTCAGATCTCTGTGACATAAACCAATGGAAATTAAGATCATAAAGGTATTAAAAGGAGGTACCTTCCACCGCAAGGTAAGTGTTAAACTTTCAATATTGTTGAGCTATATCTATACTTACAGATAACTAAGATTAGGTATCCTGCTAAATCAGGAATTTCTCCCTGCAAACTGCAATTCCTGAGACTTCTGCCATATCAGACACAGGAAAAAAGAGTTATCAACATCCTTCCAAGAAAATTTTATGCAACGGGTTATAAACTCAAAGTAAAGCACTTAAAGCATTTATGAAAAGTGGAAATAGTTGATTTCAGTGAATATTTACATATAACTTATATTCTTAAACTAGTAAGGAAAAATATAAAGGTAAGTTATTATGAATGCCCTTACGAAATAAGCAGCAATTTAAATATAAATAAACTCAATATTGTATCTTGGCATCTTCAATCACCAACTTATATGCAGCTCATGAGTAGAACTAAATCGTATCAGTAGACTGAACCTTATGTTTCCCTGATATCAATACTTGGTTGTAATAATTTAGGAGTTATCGTTTACAATTTTGATTCACATTCGTCACCAAATTAATGCAACTTTCCAATTCCTATAAGTATAAAGATGGACCAGCAATATATAAATAATTAAACATACAATTTTGCTAATTCGGAAAGATTTCCATAAGAAGCTGGAATCACAGTCCCTCTGAAGTTGTTGTTATCAAATTGCCTTCAACAAGAAAAACATATAAAAATAAATAAGGCAAAAATCACAATTACCAACTAAGAGCATATGAAAGGAAACAACTTAATCCAAATTAAAAATTCCACAGATGGATTAGTACATACATTATGCGCAAGTTTGGTAAGTTGGAGTATTCTGGTGGAAGATAACCAGTTAAGTTATTATTATCAAACAGCCTGTCAATCACACAATCAGGAATCAGTCTACAAATATGATCACCAAAGAACAATTTCCGAAAGGCCACAAGGAAACTTATAATAAAATGACTATAAGAACTCACAAGTGAAGAAGGGTGGGTACTTCAGAAAGTTCGGAAGGAATCTGACCACTGAAGGAGTTGTTGTTCATGTGGCTGAAAAGCAACATCACATTAATGCAGCTGTCAAACATCAGATATATAAAATGCACCCCGAATTTAAGTAGCAGTTGTTTGCTTATGTACTTACAGATGTTTTACACTGTGCATGTTAACAAATGATTTTGGTATTGAACCGGACAGATAATTTTGATCAACTTGTAGTCTATTCAAATTTGAAAGATAACCAAGCTCATCTGGCAAGGAACCTGAAAGTTTGTTTCCATTCAAGAGCCTGCACACGTAATGCATCACAAAAGTAATAGTGAAAACGCTGTACCATAAAACAGAACTGTGGACAGGTTGAAGTACTTTTAGGTAGAATGCACATAAAATTGTCCAGCATATCCTTTTTTTAACCAAAATATTAAACTTCCAGAGCTTGCAACATTAAATCGATCTAGGTTTTATCGGTCTTACAACATCATTTCTACAGAAGAACAATGAAAAAGAACATGAACTGAACTTACAAGAGTTTCAAGGATGTCATGTTTCCTATCTCCTTGGGTATAGTGCCACTTAATTCATTCCACATGAAATCTCTTCGTGCGCAGAAAACCAAAAGAAAAACACATCACAAAGTAAATGAAATGATAATCAGGAAAAACCCTGGAAAAAAAAGTGGAATGAAGGATCAATTTATGAGCTGAAATAACTCACAATATGTGAAGTTGAGATAGTTGGCCTAGCCCAGGTGCTAAACTTCCTGATAGATTCATACTTAGCAGTTGGCTGTATCAAATTACAAGTAAGAACAAAACATCAAAAGAAATCATGCATTGATACTCTGGTGCAGGCACGATAATAGATGTTCTCAAGGTCACAAAACCCAGCATGAGCTAAAAGGTAAAGAGCATTATGAAGAAAAAATGCATACAGTTCCTGGAGGTGCAAGTATCCATCAGCCCCAACAGTATCAAAACATAAAACCCCAGTCCAATGAGATTTGCAAGGATCCCCTTTCTTCCAATTCCTCAGATGATTCCTAGGATCAATCAAACTGCTCTTAACTGCTCTCAACACATTGACTGCAAAAGGGCACAGCCCATAAGATTAATAAATCAGTCCATGGATTGCACTGAATTAAAACTGGGTTCAAAAAGTAAAACAATTTAGCCTTTTTGCACAAAATTTTACCTTCAGAAGGATTTGTAACTTGGGCAGCTGCAAGAAGCACAAAGCAAGAACCCAACAGAGGAATGACAAATCCCCAAGCTCTCAGCTTAGGCATTCTAACACCTTATTGAAACAAGTCCAATAAGCAATTTCTAAAAATTACGCAATTTCAAGCCACAAATTTCAAACTTTCAAATTCCAAATTGAAATACGTGCACTCACTTATCTACAGTTTAAATCGTGGCTTCAAGAAAGAAGATAACCAAAGTTGGAACCTTTTCTCTCGGTTTCAAAAACAAAATCATAACTTGATAGAGTAAGTGGTGGACTCTGAGCATTGAGACTTGCTGTGACTAGTGGGATGCAGGTATTGAGGCACGCACAGCTCCAACCACTAAAATCAAGGCCAAGTCAATGTGGAAGAGGCTAAGGATGACGATCATGACGCGACTTCAGTATCTCTTCTTCTGTTGTAACATTAATTATGGCGTCTCGTCAATCGTTATGTGCAGTTGAGTAACGTCGGCGTCTTCCTTTGTTTAATGATTTTTCACGTTTTTTCGTACAAAGAGATTAGAAACTAGTGACAAATGGCGTCTTCTTTGTCTCTTTGCAGCAGCTCAGAAGATTTGCCCTTCCTTCTGGGCGTGAGAGTGAGTGTGAAGCCAAAGACAATTCACATTTGCGATAGGTTGACTTGCCTTTACCTAAAACCCACCAAAATATTCTTTAAGCCGATTTTTTCCACGATCCTTTTCTAAGCGGTGTGGTGGTGACCAACATGGCAACACGCACCACCAAATTAGTTTCTTGGTGAATTTTGTACCGGATATTATGCTCATTTGTAGTTGTCTACTGCTGACGTCTTAAGAGTAATAATCATCTTTAAAAAATTATATAAAGTAATTTTCAGGTTATTTTTTTCAATTTAATATGTAGTAAAAATGGGTCCTAAATTATTAAAGATATTAGAGATGGGTGATGTCAATTGCGGTTTAAGAATTTCATTTTGAATAAGTAACTTGAGACCTTTTGCTGGTTTTGATGAAAATAACCTAACAAGAATGGTAGATGGGTCATTAGTGATCATTTCTTTATAAAAAATGTGACGGTTTAACTATAGGTGATTATGTATCGTAAAAAAATTGATAAATTGTCAAAAAATAAAATATAATTGTTAAAATGTCATAAAAAATTAGGACAAACTATATATAAACTCCTAAATTATATGAGTCGTTAAAAATTCATATTCAAATTACGTAAATTTTCATTTAGATAACCAATTTATCAGAATACAACATCTAAATATCTACTATTAGTAATATATTAAAAAAAAATGTTAAGCATCTAAATGACACTCACGTCCTTTTTTTTACGTTGAAATGGACATGTAGTCAATATAAAAACGGAATATTATTAAAAGTAATTATATATAAAATCTTAACATAAATAAACAAAAAAATAAAAAATAAAAAATAAAAAATAAAAACCAAAATAAATAATAAAATTTGACAAAAAAGTTATAAAAACAGAATTATTTAACCAAAAAAAAAAAGAAACTAAACACCTCACACCATTCATCCCCTCCTCATCCTCAAAATCTCAGAGATTCAGCCCAGTCCATGCAGCACTGCAGCAACGCCAATTCTGTAAGAACAAAATTCTAGATCTGAAATTTCACGAACGAGAACGCAACCATCAGCTGCCCTTCCCCCTCCCCCTTCCCCCTCTCCCATTTGGGTCACACACCACAAAACCCATTGACCCAGAACAAAACCGGTGTTGGAAATGGAGTTTCGGTAGTTAAGATCTGGACAAATTTCAGTACCTCTACGATGGAGCGAGATGTGTCAGACCTGGGCGATGAGACAAGATCAGTTCTCGAAGGAATGGCGAAGAATGGAGGTTGCCCACCCCAACATCGATTCGATGAATAGAGATTGCTGGTAAGAATGGAGATTGCCCACCCCCAACAATGATCTTGATAGATAGATCGATTCCGAAGTCTTCATCTTCCTTTTTTTAGGGTGCCTTTGGATATCTTCATCCGTGTCAAAATTCCGATTTATCCCACGTAAATGATCTACTTCCTTTTCCTCGACTTGTTACTGTCGGGCGTTTCCTTCATTTAATTCGTCGTCATCTTCTTCTACGTATCCATTGGAAACCTAGCAAGTGTATTGGATGCTTCGAATATGAATTTTCCGGTAACTAGAGTTGATGGGAGCCTCTCGAAATCACTTCGATACTTGTAAAAGAGTTGTAAAAGAGTCTCCTTCCGTCAGACATAAAAATCCTCAATTCCCTAAGAACCCTTAGAATAATAGCAAATACAAAAATAGTGTCAGACAAAGAATAAACCAACAATAGTCGCTCTCTAAAGGTCATCGCTCACACCAACCCATTGACCCCGGAGGCCACCCCCAGTTTGACAACCCCGACCTTAGTCATGACACACGACAATATAATTTCCCAAATATTGATAACCCCTTCAACTAATCGCTGTGACCAGCCGGTAATCCACTAGCTTCATTGCCTCTGCCTGAGTCCCATACCGAAATCTCAACTCACACCAGAGTCCCATTTCGATACCCCGACTCGCCTGGAGACTCAATCTGTAATCCCGTCTTATCTAGAGTCCTACCCTGATATCCCCACTCATCTAGAGTGCTCCTCGAAAGATACCCCGTAAAGTTTGAACATGTGGTAGTTTATACTCATTTTGGAGTATCATTAGTAAAAAAATACATCAACTAGTGTCTAGACGCCCAAACTAAGAATCCACTAGGTTCAAAAAACCCTAAAATACACCGTTACTTAGATAACCCCAGCCCCCGGTTCAAAGCCCACCCCAAACAAGGTAACCAATCTGGAAATTTCCCATAAAGGCTCCAAACAGCCCTGAAACCAAAAAAACGAATCCAAAAGGTCAAAAACATCGAGCTACGTGCCTTGTGGGCCATGGACTAGCCCCATGCGCCGCCAACCAAGGAATCACTAAGTTCATGAAACCTAAAAATATACCATTACGTAGACACCCTCGACCCTCGGTCCAATGCCTACCCTGAACAAGGTAACCAATTTGGAAATTGCCCCAAAAGGGCTTCAAACAATCCCCAAAGGCAACAGAAAACCGCCAAAACGGATCCAAAAGGTCAAAAACCATGGAGTAGCGCCTCGTGGGTAGTGGAATAGCCCCACACACCACCATGTGTCGTTGGAAGTTCAACAGACTTCCCACTCCCCACCACACGTCGGTTACAATACCCAACGTGCTCCCACGCATCTGCTGCAGTTCTGACTCAGTGCTGACACACTAACTCTGATAGGACCCGTCCCCCAAATGCAGAGGAACCAGATTGGTCCTGCTCCCGTCTGACGAACCTAGTTAGACAAGGGATTTTTACAACCTTTAGCTCGATTTGAGTCCACATTAAATAACCCAAAATAATTCTACCTCGTGGGGTTTCTGACCACGTCTAACCCACTATTCCCGACATGTAGTAGAAATTATTATTTTATCATGTTTCGAGGTCTTCCCTCCATCATTCACACCCATCACGTTTTATCATCTCACAATTAAAAGGATACTAATTGGAATACATAAATGCTTATAACATATCTTCATATTCTCCAAAAATCAAGCATAGCAACAATATAATTAGCAATGTATTCATATCCAAATTAACCTATTTATCCTTTAAATCCACATCCAAATACCACGATTATTCTTATAAATTATTGAGGTTCATTATACTTAGTTCCTTTAAATATCCAAATCCAAAATGAGGGGGGATTAAGTCCTTGTAATTAATCAAGATCAATTATAACTTTACAATATAAAGTAAGACTTTGAATAAATGAAACTATATCTAGATGAAGTATATTTAACACAAACTTAATACCATTGGACTCAGAATGAAGAGAGAAGCATTTCCTGTTTTGATCGTACCCCGGAATTCGATGGCACGCGCCCTCACGCGCCGCCTGAAGTGGCTGTGTGTGAGTTCACATGCCAGCATTGTAGATCGTCTTCCTCGCCCGACTCGGCCATAAAACCCTTATTTCTTGAGTTTTTCCAATTCTGTTTGGTTCAATATTCTCTATACTATCTAAGGAAGAGATCTACATACTTAAGAGTAGCGAAACTTACCTCATATGAGTACTCTGAGCTCATGGCAGTTCGGCCATGGCTTCCCGCATATACTGCCACCTTTACAGGCTTCCTTACTTCGTCATCTTAGTCTCTGAGTGATCCTACAGGCTTTACTAACTGTCTAAGGTCCCTAGACCAGCACTTGAAAGTCTTAGAACCGTTGGTGGATCACGGCCATGGTTGGCTCTCCACAGGTTTGAGTTCTGGGATCATCCAAAGCTCCCCTTCGTCTTCTCTTCCTACTTTTCATCAACTTGGCCTCATATTTTCTTGTTTGCCCTCATCTCCCTATCACTCTTCCTCCGTTTTTTTTTTTCATTATATTTTTCTTCCTCTTTTTGGCTATATCCCCTTGAGTTCCAACATCAAGCATACTTCATGTATATATATAGATATATATCTTAAGTCGGTGAAGAGAAATAAGAAACCCAATTTCAAGACAATTCTAAGTCATTCTAGAATAATCAAGATCCTTCATGTAAAATTACAAAAATGCTCTTCATGGTAAAATGACCAAAATACCCCTAAACCTTTCTTGACCCGTATCGAACCTATTAGACCTCTGTTTTCAATATTCCGCCTATCAATGTACTCAAGAGATCGAGATCTTTCTAAGAGTCTTTTCAGATTGTCTACAAGATGTCCCGATAAAAAAAAATTTTAATTTTTGACTTTTAGGGCAAAATGGTCATTTTTACTCCTCAGACTTTCGGGGTGTTACAATCTTCCCCCCTAAAAAAATTTTGTCCTCGGAATTTTAGAATAGGTTCAATCTTACTTTCAAACACAAAGGTAATCGATTTTTCGATTTATCAAATCATATAAGCATGACACATTGGATATGTAGCTGTTGCTCAACCTCAGTAATGAATTAGAATACAATATACCCAATTTCCTCGCAATTCAATCGATCACTAGAAGCCATAAAAGGTTTTAACCACTCAGACATCACAAAAACGCGTAAAAGGCCAATAAACATAAGTTTAAATGGAAGAAAAGCCTATTCACAAACTTAATCACAACATTTCATATATCACGAATATGTGCAAGCCTTATACAAGCCTTCTAATTGGTAATGAATACTTTCTCACAAATATGTACAAGCCTCTAGATTTCATATTTTTATATAATGAGTAGCGTTTCAATCTTTCCAAATGATCCTAGTTTTACTCTTTCAACTTCTAGCTATCATAACTCTCTAGTAGTGATGGGCTTTAAGGCATAGGCCTTGATGATGAGTTTGTGTGATCTTGAAGCCTTATAAATGGGCTTACTTCGTAGTCCAATGTAGTATTTTGGCAAGCCCGTTGCTTGGTCAGATGTCACGTCAACAAGTCCTCAAGTTTTTGACTGAGGCGGACTGCCTCGGTTGAGGACTTTTAAGTAAAGTGACAGGACCCACCCCAATTATCGCCTCGATAATCGAGAAGCATCCTGCTCCCGTCTGACAATCGAATCCCAAAAGACCGGAAAACTAATTAATATTACAACACGCCCATTGTCAGACCAGGGAGATTAAACAAATACATCCGACTGGACGTCAAGTCCACAGTTTCACAGAGCAATATTACAAAACAAGTTAAAGAAACAAGTCCTACTCTGTGAACTAACTACTCCGCAACAGAAAACTTTATGCCTCCGCCTCTGCCTCGGCGCTTGCCCCCGCACTTGTACCACGACCTGGAGGGAATTTAAAACAACAAAGTGTGAGTGGACCGAAACATAAGTTTTACGGGAAAAACAGTTTTTCCGAAATCGGGTTCGCCCTCCAGTTTTGTAACACGCATGCATAACCAAATATTCAAATTTTGCATATTAACTTTTGAAAACTCTTTTTCCGAAACACGTGAAAACGTTACAAAGGATCGCCATAATTCATGTAAAAAAACCATTTAATAATTCCAGGTTTCAGAAACCGTCATTTTGAACGTTAATTGCACAAATCAAATAAAACGTGAATCAATAACCACAATTATGCCGTTGGATCCATCCGAGTCTTTAAACTCAATATTAGGCCTTCCCGGGATATCAACGAGTCTTTAAACTCAAAACATGATTAATAGGCCTCGGGGGTATCATAATAATCGAGTCTTTAAACTCACGAGTCTTTAAACTCAATTCGGGTCTTTAAACCCAATTTTCGGGCCCGCCCCCGTCATCAACATACCGGGTCTTTAAACCCAAAACCAGATCCAACCATTAACCGGGTCTTTAAACCCAAAACCGTTTTTTTTAAACACAATAAACCAGGATTCATCACAAACCGTTTTCCAACATTATACCGAAAACATTTCTCATCATAACAGGACTTATGTCCGAATTCACATGCAAATTCCAACTCATGCAGTTTCCAAAAATTACTTCACAATGTGATCAAACATCATAAATCCGAAACACGCATTTTCATATCCAGGTACTTCATCAAAATCATCACGCATGCATAAGCAAAAATCGTAATCTCGAAATGCGTGAAATACGAGAAATATCTCGAAAAACGTGAAAACACGTAAAACCGATGTGTCATAACCACCATTATAAAACCATATGTAAAACCATGAGATAAATAAGCAAAATAGTCATGCATGCCCAATTTAGAAATCAAAAAGTCCACTCACGGTTTTAGGACGCGTCAATCGCGTCCCGCGCGCTCCTCCGTAGCTTCGGAAGTGTCCGGGCCTGTAAAAATGTACAAGAAGGGTTACAAACATCCTCAAATAGCTCGTATGATTTTTCCCTAATTTCCCGGATTTTTCAGCGAAATAAACCTTAAGGACCTAAACTTCCGGGCTCCCGAGATTATCCCGAACGACTCCCGAACAACTCGAATCCTAAAGGGAAAATGTTAATTAGACTGAAAGGAACAATTCCCATGTTGACCGTGATCGGAGATGACATCGCACGCGCCGTCATGCGCCGCCCAAAGTGGCTGCGCGTGAAGGCCACGCGCCAAGCTACAGTGTCATCGTTCTTACCCGGATAGACTGATAAATGGGTCTGTTACCCGCGACTCAACCCGACCAGTTCAAGCTCAATTCTCAATCAATTCCTCTCGTTTTTGATCCTATTATCTTCTCTAACTTATTAATTTCAGGTCTGTGTTGATGACTAACCTCGACTGACACCAAATCGACCCAACTCAAGCTCAAACAGTCGAACAAGTCGACTTCTGGAACTCACCCTACACGGTTCCATTTCCAAATTAATTCCACCAGTAGCATAAAGGGACCCATACGAACACAATAGCACAAACAATTTAACTCGCCGTTACCTGGAAGTCGTCGTCCTCAGCACTGGTTTTCCTCTGAAACTGAGACTCAGGTTCCCAGCCAACCTGTCCTCCTCCTCCTTCAATTCTTGCACGGTTGTGCTCGTAGTGGCCCCAGAAGACTAATTCCACCCTCAGTGTGGTTCAACTCACCTCAAAACCCAACCTTTGAATTTCCCTCCATTTCTGCGTTTTTCTCTTCCCCGTCTCAGAACACTCGCTCAACTCTCTCTCAGACTGCCCAAATGATCGAAATGAGTTCCCCGACTCAGTGACACTCAGCTAAACCCCTCAGAATGGAAGACAGCCCGTGGGAATCAACTGAACCTCTCTGGAGACTGTTTCCCGCACACAGAGCCCACGACCATTTTTAAAACTCCCCGTGCACAGAAGCTCTGCACAGCCACGATGGGGTGCTTCCAATGCCTCAAACAACATAAACAATGTGTCTGATCCCTCCACCAAACCTTAAACAATTGCACGCTCAACCCACGGCCGCACACCCTGTTTTTCCACGGTGGTGAACAGTACCCCGTGTGAAAAGACCAAAATGCCCTCAGGGCAAAAATTACCAAAATGCCCTCCAACATCCGTGACCCGTAACTCGGTCATCCGACATCCGTTTCGCGCGTGCCGCCTGTCGCTGTACTCGGGACCTCGAGACGAACCTAACGGTCTTTGATTCATTTGGATATCAATTGTCTAACAAAAAGTCAACTTTTTCCCATATAACGTCCAAATTACGATAATGCCCCTGGACTTCCGAACATCATAACTTTCACCCTGTTCGTCCGAATCGAACGTGCCACCTGTCTATGAACTCGTGACGTCCCGAACTACGTCACGGTCATCACTCCACGTCCGTTCGACCTCCCAATCAAAAAGTCAACAAATTGACCACACAAATCACAGGGGTAAAAACGTCATTTTATTCAATATTTTAAAATATTACATTTCCAGAACGTCCGGGGCGTTACAATCTCCCCCCCTTAAGAAATTTTGTCCCGAAATTTCAAGGAAACAAGTAGGGGAACTGTTCTCGCATCTGCACCTCGGGTTCCCATGTGGCTTCCTCCACATTCTGGTTCCTCCAGAGAACCTTTACTAGAGGAACGGTCTTCCGACGTAATACTTTATCCTTTCGATCCAAAATCTGCACTGGCTGTTCCTCAAAGTTCAAGTCATCTCGAAGTTCAATGGGTTGTTCCTCCAGTACATGAGATGCGTCAAACACATATTTCCGCAACATCGACACATGGAAAACATCGTGGACCTTCGACAGCTCTGGCGGTAGTGCCAACCGGTAGGCCACCGGGCCAATCCTCTCGGTAATCTCATATGGTCCAATATAACGAGGGCTCAACTTTCCTCGCCTGCCGAATCTCACCAGAAAATTTCAGAAATACCCGATCTCTGACCGCAAACTCAAGATCTCGAATCCAATGGTCCACATAGCTCTTTGTCTGTCTTGGGCTGCCTTGAGCCGATCCCTGATGAGTTTGACCTTCTCGGTCGTCAGTTCCACCAATTCGGATTTAGTCAGCTTCCTTTCACCCACGTCCGTCCAACACAACGGAGTTCTGCACTGCCGTCTGTACAAGGCTTCGTACGGAGCCATCCCAATGCTCGCCTGATAGCTGTTGTTGTAGGCAAATTCCATCAAGGCTAGATGTGACTCCCAAGTGTCCTGAAATTGCAAAACGCAAGCTCGCATCATATCCTCCAAAGTCTGGATGGTCCGCTCAGACTGGCCGTCAGTCTGAGGATGAAATGCAGTACTGAAACGAAGTTTCGTCCCAAATGCTTCCTGCAGACTCTGCCAAAATCGAGAAGTAAACCTCGGGTCTCGGTCAGAAACTATTGATTCCGGAGTACCGTGCAAACGGATGATCTCGTCAATAAACAACTGGGCCAACTGTGTCATCCTGAAGTTCTCTCGTACTGGAAAGAAATGAGCTGATTTCGTAAGCCTGTCCACAATCACCCAAACTCCATCGTGACCCCTGGGTGTCCTAGGAAGTCCAAACACAAAATCCATCGTCAAGTGATCCCATTTCCATTCCGAAATAGGTAGTGGTTGCAAGGCTCCATAAGGTCGTTGTCTCTCAGCCTTCACTTGCTGGCAAATCAGACACCTGCTGACAAACTCGGCAATCTCCCGTTTCATTCCCGGCCACCAGTAGTGCTCTCGCAAGGTACGATACATCTTGGTCCCACCAGGATGCATCGCGTAGGCCGAACTATGAGCTTCGTCCAAGATCTCCTTCTTCAGTGCCTCAACGTCGGGCACGCACAACCGCCCTTCTTTTAGCTAAGCTCCATCCTCCCTGACTGTGAAATCTAGCCGCTCGCCGGCTTCCACTTCAATCCGAAGTACACATGAGACAGGATCTTGAGATTGAGCCTCAACGATCCGATCGATCAGAAGTGGTCTCACATGAAAGCTAGCCAGTAAAACACCTTGGCCATCCAAGCCCAGATCAATGCTAGTCTTACGGAGTTCAACCAAAAGTGGTAAATGAACCGTCCGTAGATGTGCTACAGAATGCGTTGACTTCCGGCTTAGAGCATCAGCCACCACATTGGCTTTTCCCGGGTGGTACTCAATCATGCAATCATAATCCTTAATTAGCTCTAGCCACCGTCGCTGCCTCACATTTAACTCATTCTGAGTGAACAAGTACTTCAGGCTCTTGTGATCCGTGAACATTCTGCAAGTCGCACCATACAGGTGATGTCTCCAAATCTTCAATGCATGCACAACAGCAGCTAATTCCAAATCGTGCGTAGGATAATTGCGTTCATGCGGTTTCAACTGGCGCGAAGCATAGGCAATCACTTTCCCATGCTGCATTAGTACACATCCCAAACCCTGTAAGGATGCGTCACTGTACACCTCAAATTCCCCACTGTCGTCTGGAAGGGTCAGTATATGAGCAGATGTCAACCTTTCCTTTAGCTCCCGAAAACTACGCTCACAATCGTCATCCCACTCAAACTTGACTCCCTTCCGCGTCAGTCGTGTCAACGGGGCAGCAATGGTAGAGAAACCCTCTACGAACCTCCTGTAGTAACCAGCCAAACCCAAGAAACTTCTGACTTCAGTGACGGTCCTCGGTTGTTCCCACTTCGCCACTGCCTCAATTTTCTGAGAATCCACACTGATCCCGTCAGTAGAGATCACATGCCCCAAGAAACTCACGCTCGTCAACCAAAACTGACATTTGCTGAGCTTCACATACAACTGGTTTTCCCTCAAGGTACCTAGCACCATCCTTAAGTGCTCCTCGTGCGCTTCCGCACTCCTCGAGTAGACTAAGATATCGTCAATGAACACGATGACAAAGCGATCCAAGTAAGGCTGCAACACTCGGTTCATCAAATCCATAAACGCTGCGGGTGCGCACCAAACGGCATCACAAGGAACTCATAATGACCATAACGGGTCCTAAAGGCTGTCTTGGGTACATCCTCATCCTTAACCCGCAACTGATGATACCCAGAACGTAGATCAATTTTGGAGAAGTACTGCGCTCCTCGCAGCTGATCGAACAAATCATCGATCTGAGGCAACGGGTATTTGTTCCTGACTGTTACTTTATTCAGTTGCCTGTAATCGATGCAGAGTCTCAAACTCCCATCCTTTTTCTTCACAAACAACACCGGGGCTCCCCAGGGGGACGCACTCGGTCGAATAAACCCCATCTCAAGTAATTCTTGTAACTGTGCCTTCAGTTCTTTCAACTCAGCTGGCGCCATACGATACGGAGTCTGAGAGATAGGTTGCGTACCTGGAACCAGATCAATAGTGAACTCGACATCTCGATGCGGTGGCAATCCCGGTAGATCCTCCGGAAAGACATCCGGGAACTCCCGTACAATCGGTATATCCTCCACCCTCAATGGTGCAGCTCGTGAGTCCAACACTTGGGCTAAGTATCCCTGGCACCCCTTCCTCAACAACTTACTTGCCTTCAGGGCGGAAATCACTCCGACAGGAGTGGCTCGCTGAATTCCCTGAAAAGTGGTTTCCGGTAACCCCGGGCTCCGAAAAGTAACCTTCTTATCGACACATTCGATAGAAGCATGATGGAGCGTCAACCAGTCCATTCCCAAAATGACATCAAAGTCGTGCAAGTCCAAGAGTATCAAGTCTGCCATCAGACCAACATCACCTACCATTACGGGACACTCCCGCAACACTTGATTTACCACAAAAACATCTCCCGTGGGTGTACTCACACCCAAGTCACAGTCCAAGGCGGACACCTCTCTACCCGCCAACAACTCACAGTCCCGTGATATAAATGAATGAGTAGCTCCGGGATCAATTAAAGCACAAACATCATGCCCAAAGATCGTGAGTGTACCTGTCACAACACCAGGTGCTGCCCTGGCCTCCTGCTGCATAACAGCAAAAACTCGGGCATGTGGTCCAGCTGCTCGCCCACGGCCCCGACCCCTCTGTCCATTAGCCGCTCCAGTACCACCTCCTCGAGTGCTCCTAGTCCCAGAAACTGCAGCTGTGCTCCGTCCCTGCTCTGCTCCACCCCGACCTGCTCCACCACCCTGTGGCAAAGATGGACACTCCCTCCGATAGTGGCCCCGCTCGCCACAGAAGAAACAAATAACACTGGAAGCATCTCGAACAAAACCACCACCCTGCCGTCCCGTGGAAGCAACAGAAGTCGCGCTCGCCTGCGGAGCAGTCTGCGCCCTAGGCGCTCGGAATCCGGAACTCTGATAGTTGCCAGTCCTGCCATAACGATCATTGCCTGCAGATGAGGCTCCATTATAACGTCCCTTCTTCGGGGCTCTCTGACCATACGATCCAGGATATGAACGCTCGCGACGTTGTCCACCACCAGAATACTGTGGACGTGTCGGGAGGCTGGCCTCAACCCGTACTGCGGCATCAGACAACTCCCTGAGAGTAGCAAAAGCTCCGGCCGTCACAATGGCCCGTATCTCACCCCGTAGGCCAAGCTCAAACCTACGGCATTTCTCAGCCTCAGTTGATACAAAGGTAGGAGCAAAACGAGCTAGCATCTGAAATTTCTGTTCATACTCAGCTACGGACATGCTCCCCTGCTGGAGCTGCAGAAACTCGGTCTCCCTAGCATCACGGAATGAACGGAGATAATACTGATCCAGAAACCGTTCACGAAAGGTCTCCCAAGCCACTGTACGGGCATCCCAGCCCGACAACTCCAGAGTATACCACCACTCATAAGCAGATCCATCAAGTAGAAATGTGGCCAACACCACACGTTCCTCATGAGGACAGTGCATCACAGTGAAAATCCGCTCAATCCGAGAAATCCAGCGGTGAGCATCCTAGGGATCCGCTCCACCACTAAACACCGTAGCCCCAAGACGCTGGGCTCGCTCGATCGAAGCGCTCTCGGCATCGCCATCAGGTCGTGGAGGGGGTTCGCGTTGCGGAGGCATGGCCGGTCGTCCTTCTCTGAAAGAGGCATAAGTTAGTAAAAAAAAATCAAGGCACACCCGAGTGCCAGACACGAATCGTAAACCTAGGCTCTGATACCAATTGACAGGACCCACCCCGTTTATCGCCTCGATAATCGAGAAGCATCCTGCTCCCGTCTGACAATCGAATCCCAAAAGACCGGAAAACTAATTAATATTACAACACGCCCATTGTCAGACCAGGGAGATTAAACAAATACATCCGACTGGACGTCAAGTCCACAGTTTCACAGAGCAATATTACAAAACAAGTTAAAGAAACAAGTCCTACTCTGTGAACTAACTACTCCGCAACGAAAAACTTTATGCCTCCGCCTCTGCCTCGGCGCTTGCCCCCGCACTTGTACCACGACCTGGAGGGAATTTAAAACAACAAAGTGTGAGTGGACCGAAACATAAGTTTTACGGGAAAAACAGTTTTTCCGAAATCGGGTTCGCCCTCCAGTTTTGTAACACGCATGCATAACCAAATATTCAAATTTTGCATATTAACTTTTGAAAACTCTTTTTCCGAAACACGTGAAAACGTTACAAAGGATCGCCATAATTCATGTAAAAAAACCATTTAATAATTCCAGGTTTCAGAAACCGTCATTTTGAACGTTAATTGCACAAATCAAATAAAACGTGAATCAATAACCACAATTATGCCGTTGGATCCATCCGAGTCTTTAAACTCAATATTAGGCCTTCCCGGGATATCAACGAGTCTTTAAACTCAAAACATGATTAATAGGCCTCGGGGGTATCATAATAATCGAGTCTTTAAACTCACGAGTCTTTAAACTCAATTCGGGTCTTTAAACCCAATTTTCGGGCCCGCCCCCGTCATCAACATACCGGGTCTTTAAACCCAAAACCAGATCCAACCATTAACCGGGTCTTTAAACCCAAAACCTTTTTTTTTTAAAACACAATAAACCAGGATTCATCACAAACTGTTTTCCAACATTATACCGAAAACATTTCTCATCATAACAGTACTTATGTCCGAATTCACATGCAAATTCCAACACATACAGTTTCCAAAAATTACTTCACAATGTGATCAAACATCATAAATCCGAAACACGCATTTTCATATCCAGGTACTTCATCAAAATCATCACGCATGCATAAGCAAAAACCGTAATCTCGAAATGCGTGAAATACGATAAATATCTCGAAAAACGTGAAAACACGTAAAACCGATGTGTCATAACCACCATTATAAAACCATATGTAAAACCATGAGATAAATAAGCAAAATAGTCATGCATGCCCAATTTAGAAATCAAAAAGTCCACTCACGGTTTTAGGACGTGTCAATCGCGTCCCGCGCGCTCCTCCGTAGCTTCGGAAGTGTCCGGGCCTGTAAAAATGTACAAGAAGGGTTACAAACATCCTCAAATAGCTCGTATGATTTTTCCCTAATTTCCTGGATTTTTCGGCGAAATAAACCTTAAGGACCTAAACTTCCGGGCTCCCGAGATTATCCCGAACGACTCCCGAACAACTCGAATCCTAAAGGGAAAATGTTAATTAGACTGAAAGGAACAATTCCCATGTTGACCGTGATCGGAGTTGACATCGCACGCGCCGTCATGCGCCGCCCAAAGTGGCTGCGCGTGAAGGCCACGCGCCAAGCTACAGTGTCATCGTTCTTACCCGGATAGACTGATAAATGGGTCTGTTACCCGCGACTCAACCCGACCAGTTCAAGCTCAATTCTCAATCAATTCCTCTCGTTTTTGATCCTATTATCTTCTCTAACTCATTAATTTCAGGTCTGTGTTGATGACTAACCTCGACTGACACCAAATCGACCCAACTCAAGCTCGAACAGTCGAACAGGTCGACTTCTGGAACTCACCCTACACGGTTCCATTTCCAAATTAATTCCACCAGTAGCATAAGGGGACCCATACGAACACAATAGCACAAACAATTTAACTCGCCGTTACCTGGAAGTCGTCATCCTAGCACTGGTTTTCCTCTGAAACTGAGACTCAGGTTCCCGGCCAACCTGTCCTCCTCCTCCTTCAATTCTTGCACGGTTGTGCTCGTAGTGGCCCCAGAAGACTAATTCCACCCTCAGTTTGGTTCAACTCACCTCAAAACCCAACCTTTGAATTTCCCTCCATTTCTGCGTTTTTCTCTTCCCCGTCTCAGAACACTCGCTCAACTCTCTCTCAAACTGCCCAAATGATCGAAATGAGTTCCCCGACTCAGTGACACTCAGCTAAACCCCTCAGAATGGAAGACAGCCCGTGGGAATCAACTGAACCTCTCTGGAGACTGTTTCCCGCACACAGAGCCCACGGCCATTTTTAAAACTCCCCGTGCACAGAAGCTCTGCACAGCCACGATAGGGTGCTTCCAATGCCTCAAACAACATAAACAATGTGTCTGATCCCTCCACCAAACCTTAAACAATTGCACGCTCAACCCACGGCCGCACACCCTGTTTTTCCACGGTGGTGAACAGTACCCCGTGTGAAAAGACCAAAATGCCCTCAGGGCAAAAATTACCAAAATGCCCTCCAACATCCGTGACCCGTAACTCGGTCATCCGACGTCCGTTTCGCGCGTGCCGCCTGTCGCTGTACTCGGGACCTCGAGACGAACCTAACGGTCTTTGATTCATTTGGATATCAATTGTCTAACAAAAAGTCAACTTTTTCCCATATAACGTCCAAATTACGATAATGCCCCTGGACTTCCGAACATCATAACTTTCACCCTGTTCGTCCGAATCGAACGTGCCACCTGTCTATGAACTCGTGACGTCCCGAACTACGTCACGGTCATCACTCCACGTCCATTCGACCTCCCAATCAAAAAGTCAACAAATTGACCACACAAATCACAAGGGTAAAAACGTCATTTTATTCAATATTTTAAAATATTACATTCCCAAAACGTCTGGGGCGTTACATAAAGTGTATTGACCAAGTAACTCCTCACCTTTGCACTGCTCCACTCAGTGCACTGTCATCAGTCCCCCAAGTCCTCGGTCGAGGTAGGATGCTGAAGAGAAGACGGTGGAAAGCTGTGTTCGGTAGTCCCCTGGTGAGTATGACTCCGTGTATGAGCTTGAATGATTGTAGGTGATTCTTTGCTGTATATATGTGTGTCAGTCAGTATGTGAGCGAAATTGAGCTTGGAAAGTGGGCTCAATAGTGAAGCGGCGCGATAATGTGCTGAACATAGACTGAGTGCTGAGTGTAGGCCGAGAGCACCTATACTCATATGCAAACGTTCGAGTCGAGGCCAAGTGTGTTGAGTAGTTCGATGATGTGTGGAGCAAATGTATGCTCCGTAATGCATTGAGCAGCTCGGTAATGTGTCGAGCCTATGTGGGTGCTCGGTAATGTGTCGAGCAGATCGATAATGTGTCCAGCCGATGTGGGTACTCGGTAATGTGTCGAACAGATATGGATGCTTGGTAATGTGTCAAGCCGATATGGGTGCTCGGTAATGTGTCATGCAGCTCGGTATATGTTGAGCCGATATGGGTACTGGTAATGTATCGAGCAGCTCAATAATGTGTCGAGCTAATGTGGGTGCTCGGTTGTGTATCCAGTAGCTCGGTAATGTGTCGAACCAATATGGATGCTCGGTTGTGTATCGAGCAGCTCGGTAATGTGTCGAGCCAATATGGGTGCTCGGTAATGTGTCGAGCATATGTATGAGTTCATGTATGCTCAACATGGATGAGTGTCATGTATGTCTACATGTATGAGTGTGAATGTATGTCAGCATGCACAAGGACATGTATGTCAGTATGTATGAGGGCATGTACACCAGCATGTATGAGTGACATGTATGTGTGACATGGATGAGTGTTATGTATGTCAGCATGCATGAGAGCACGTATGTGTGACATGTATGTCAGTATGTTGTGTATGCGTACTATGTTAATGATGGTCAGAATGAGTTTCTGACTTGAAGTGTTACCTGGTTATGTTCATGTGCGTTGTGAGGTTTTCCTCGGTGCAAGCAAAGTTCGTTTGCCTTGGGATTGTGATGGCCGAGTGGCTAAGGGGACCTTGGTGGCGGGCTGTCAAACGGGAGTCCGAGGGGACTTCGGTGGAAAGCTACCGGGCATGGAGTTCGAGGGGATCGACCGGGAATGGGAGTCCAAGGGGACCGACAGGGCATAGGGGTCAAAGGGGACCAATTGGGCAGGGAGGGAACCGATTTGGCATGGTTGTCCGAGGGGACCAACTGGGCATGAGGTTCTAGGTGACCGACCATGCATGGAGTCCGATGGGATCGGTCGGGCATGGAGTCTGAGGGGACCAACCGGGCATGGGGTCCGATGGGACCAACTGGGCATGGAGTCCGACAACGGCTAGCTGAGCCGTGTAGGAGGCATTTCATGGGGGCATGGGAGTCGCTGATTGCATTCAGGTGTACCTTGATATATAGCTCGGTGCGAACAAATAAATGTGGGTGGTAGACCCATGAACAAATGAATGCTGATAAGACGCACTGGTCGGGCGTCGAGCAGGTCGAAGAAGAAGTCGACATAGTGGGTCACGTTGACCGACTGGGTGTTGTGATTATGTCGGTCAACAATCAAGTTTTTAGATAAGTCCTAACAATAAGAATCTTTACAACAATGCCTCATAATCGAACCATATCTAGTATCACACAAAAACACACATGTCATAATTTCCAATCCTTGATGCAGAATATCAATCACCAAACCTCTGCCCCGCAAGCAGGCACACTATAGACTCACATACAGCTAATAGGTTTTCAATACACGTGTACCACATCAATTATCATATCACAAGTGCACTTACTAATAAGAATACCACATACTTACTCAGGAATCAGAGCCCCAAGCTTGACGTCCGAGTTATCATACGTCACACATTATCTCAAAGTTTCCCCCTTAGGGTTACATTTCTTCTACCGGTAGATAAATCACTCGGAAATTACGAAGTCCCAAACTCGACGTCCGAGTGTGAACCGACTCAAGAATTACGAAGTCCTAGACTCGATGTCTGAGTCACGATCCTAGTCTCAGGAATTACAGAGTTTCAGGCTCGACGTCTGAGACAAGTCTTGAGAATGACGGAGCTCAACTCGACGTCCGAGACTTTTTACGGGGTCTCAGGAATTACTGAGCATTACCTCGACGTCCGAGACCGTCCACCACCTGTCCAAAACACAAGAATACCATACCAAGCAACATATACCCATTCACAATCACAATATAACTGATCACATATTCCTAACACATCTTAGTTCTATGAATCAATTCCACAATTCAATTTTTTTATGTCATCGTTATCATTATATGCTCAACATCATCAATCAAGTCCACAATCCAATCACAAACTTCGTAAAATGTATTATCAAAATAACTTTTGTAAGACCATCCATAATCCAACAACAATCTCGTGAAACGTGTAATAACCCTTTTTTCATAAAATCGTCAAATTTATCACAATCAAATTATCAAATTAATGGTATACTTGACATAATGTCCATTAAAATCCTAGAAGTATTCTTAAAATTGTGATAAAAAAATATTCAATTTAAAATTTCCAAGCACTCAAACATCATCAAAAACATATAGAAAAACATTTAAAACACACAACCAATAACCTCGCTCGGATACCAAGTTGACAGGACCCGTCCTCTAAATGCAGAGGAACCGGACTGGTCCTGTTCCCATCTAAAGACCCTGGTCAGACAAGGGATTTTTACAAAATTTAACTCGATTCAAGTCCACATTAAATAATCCAAAATAATTCTACCTCGCGGGGTTTTTGCCCATATCCAACCCACTATCCCCGACATGTAGTAGAAATTATTATTTTATCATGTTTCGAGGTCTTCCCTCCATCATTAACACCTACCACGTTTTATCATCTCACAATTAAAAAGATACTAATTGGAATACATAAATTCTTATAACATAACTTCATATTCTCCAAGAATCATCATAAGCATAGCAACAATATAATTACCAATGTATTCATATCCAAATTAACCTATTTATCCTATAAATCCACATCCAAGTACCATAATTATTCTTATAAATTATTGAGGTTCATTATACTTAGTTCCTTTAAATATCCATATCCAAAAGGAGGGAGGGATTAAGTCCTTGTAATTAATCAAGATCAATTAGAGCTATACAATATAAAGTAAGACATTGAATAAACGAAACTATATCTAGATGAAGTCTATTTAACACAAAATTAATATCATTGGACTCATAATGAAGAAAGAAGCATTTTCCGTTTTGATCGTACCCCGAAAATCGATGGCACACGCCCTCACGGGCCGCTTGAAGTGGCTGCACGTGAGTCCACACGCCAGCACCATAGATCGTCTTCCTCCCCCAACCCAGCTATAAAACCCCTATTTCTCGAGCTTTTCCAATTCTGTTTCCTTTAATATTCTCTATACTATCTCAGGAAGGGAACTACATACTCAAGAGTAGATAAACTTACCTCATATGTGTACTCTGAGCTCATGGTAGTTCGGCTATGGCTTCCCGCATATACTGCCGCCTTTCCAGGTTTCCTTACTTCATCATCTCTGTCTTTAAGTGATCCTACGGGCTTTACTAACTGTCTAAGGTCCCCAAACCAGCACTTGAAAGTCTTATAACCATTGGTGGATCATGGCCATGGTTGACTCTCCACGGGTTTGAGTTCTGGGATCGTCCAAAGCTCCCCCTCGTCTCTTCTTCCTAATTCTCATCAACCTAGCTTCATATTTTCTTTTTGACCCTTATATCTCTCTCGCTCTCTCACTCTTCCTTTGTGTTTTTTACCATGTTTTTCTTCCTCTTTTTTGCTATATCCCCCTTGAGTTCCAACATCATGCATACTTCATGTATATATATATATATATATATATCTCTTAAGTCGGTGAAGAGAAATAAGAAACCCAATTTCAAGACAATTATAGGTCATTCTAGAATAATCAAGATCCTTCATGTAAAATTACAAAAATGCCCTTCATGGTAAAATGAACAAAATACCCATAAGCCTTTCTTGACCCATATCGAACCTATCAGACCTCTGTTTTCAATATTCTGCCTGTCAATGTACTCAGGAGATCGAGATCTTTCTAACAATCTTTTCGGATTGTCTACAAGATGTCCCGATAAAAAAGTCAACATTTTAACTTTTAGGGCAAAATGGTCATTTTTACTCCTCGGACGTTCGGGGTGTTACAAACTCACTCCTACCACGTGGCGCTGACGTGGAAGCCACATGTCACAGAGACTTTATGATGTGGCACCTAGCACCTAGACACGTGGCACTGATGTGGCACCTCGCACCCTACCACATGGCACCTTAACGTGTCTGCCAGGTGGCCTGGCAAACTACCATGTGGCACCTTGCCACGTGGTACTAGCGTCCGTGCTAACGTCATCAGGATGTCATACTAATGTCACCTGGTGATGTCATCATGATGTCATTCTATAGAAGACGATCAATGCCGCCATCTATTTTGGCCAGAAAACTCCATTTTCGACCGACTTTCAAGCTTTTTCTCTTTTTCTCATTTCTCCAACAAATCAAACGTTCTATACATGAAAATTCATCTACCGACTCTCTAGGGTCAAAATCACGAAAACATACCTATTTTAGCCATATTTGGGCCATGAAGATTTCGACCATCCCCTTCATCGATTGGCCCCCTCCGACCACGATCCCCCTCGACCTAAGCATCAAACTGACTCACAATCATGCAAGGTACCCGTTCCTAGCCACAAAATCCATCCTCTCGACCTCCAAGTCCATATAAAATAATCGTGGTGGGAGGGTATTTTACACGGGTAGGAAGAGAAAGATAACTAAGAGCAACTACCCAATCTCGTGAGAAGAGAGAGTGTCCCCTCCCTAAATACCCTGAACTTTCCCAAATTTACCATTATGCCCTTAACGTTTCAGACTCGTAAATTTCTTATACGAACTTTGATTTTTCGTGTGTCATCTGTCTAAGAACTCATGAGTTCGAGACCTATGCATCGGTAAAAGGAAAACATCCAAATATTTTTTGACAGGACCCACCCCGATTATCACCCTAATAACCGGGGTAAACCCTGCTCCCGTCTGACAACTCAGCACGAAAGATCGAAACAACCTCTCGAAAACCACAAATTACATTTTCAGACGAAGGAGAATTTAAAACATCCAAGAGTTAACCGTTATACAGAGCATAGTACAAAACAAAACAAGCCCTACTATAAGCTAAGCGCGCAACAGATGACTTTATGCCTCGACTTCTGCCTCAACGGTAGCCCCAACGCTCGCACCATGACCCGGAGGGTGTTAAAAACATTAAAAATGTGAGTGGACTAAAAATAAAGGGTTATAAAACCGTTTACGAAAATAAACCAGGGTTACACCCTCCGTTTTGAAAACATACATGCATAACCAAGTAACTTAAAAGAACAGTAGTACGAAAGGAAACAACATGCAGAAATCATCAGAAATCAAACCAAAGTTCAGGCACTCGGCCTTAAAGCCATAGAACCAAGTTATTCGGGTCACAGCCCAAAACATTCGAAAACCAGTGAAAAACATCATTCATACACATTTACTGGATCTCAAGTGCGCCCGAGTCTTTAAACTCAAAACACAATGCGCAATAGCGAGGCCTTCCCGGGATATCAACGAGTCTTTAAACTCAAAACACAATCACAGGCCTCGGGGGGTATCATTATCACCGAGTCTTTAAACTCAAAGCCATACCGAGTCTTTAAATGTAACGACCCGTCCCAGGAATTAGGGTTAAGACCGTGTTTAAGATGAGATTAGTGAGCTTAATTGGTGGTTAGTCGGTTACGATAGGTCTGGTAGCGTAGAATGACGATTTTGCTCCTAGTTCGGGCAAATTGTTGACTTTGAGTGCGGGCGGTCAAATGGACTTTGACCGATGACTGTGACGTAGTTCGAGACGTCACGAGTCCGTAGACAGGTGGCACACCCGATTTCGACATCCGAGGTGGAAGTTATGCTGTTCAGAAGGTTGAGGGAATTACCGTAATTTGGGTAAAATAGGGGGAAGAGTTGACTTTTCGTACGATCGAGTTTTGACACTTTGACCCAGGACCGTTAGGTAGATCTCGTCGTCCAAAGTTCAACGACAGGCGGCACGCATTCATCGGAGTTAGGATGTGTGAGTTACGGGTCTAGAAAGGTCGGGGCATTATCGTAATTTTGGATTAAAAAGAGGGGCATTTTGGTCTTTTCGTGTCTTGGGATTTGGGCCAATCAGATAAGGCCAATTGTACAGTGAGATTGGGATATTTTGTGAGAGAGCTGAGGGGATGGTGACACGTGCAGTGTGTGTAGTGGCTTCTAGGGAGTGCATGGTGTGTGTTCAAATTGTGCAGCCGTGTGTAGTCGTGTTGGAATAAGAATACAGAGAGTGAGTTTGAGAAAGGGATTGAGCGATTGTAGAGGGTGTTGTGACTTCTGATGATCAAGAGAGTGACAGAGAGAAGGGAGGAAAGTGGTGAGTGATTTGTGAGTGAGGATTGTGAAAGAAATCAGGGGAGTGGGAGGTTTGAGTTCGCAGGGAAACAGAGAGGTGTCGAGGGAGTTTGGAGGTAGAGCTGCCGTACTTGGATCAATCCTTACTGGTGGCGGTGTTCAGAGATGGGAGTGGAGCCTTAGGAACCGAGTGGACACGGTGGAGCTCACGGTGGAGAGCAGGACGCAGGTAATTTCTCTACTTTCCTCTGTGTGCTCTGTTTTACCGTCTAGGTCCAAACGTAAAGTTGTGGCTTTTGGGGTTGAGTCGAGGTGTCTAGTGAGGTCGAGGGGACTCAGTAGGGTCCTAGGAAGCTGCTGGTTGTGCAACCGTGACGAGGGATTGCACAGCCGAGTCCAGAACGACGGTAAGTACCTGGTATTCTCTGTTTTTTAGTTTAGGTTCAAACTCAAAGTCGTGAGTTTTGAGTACGAGTCGAGGGGTCTGGTAGGTGCTAAACGATTCCTTAGGTCCATAGGAACCTTTTGGTGTCGAAGCCGTGAAGGGGAAGTGTGCGGGTGACCAGATTGAAAAACAGGGGTACAGGTGGTTTTGGTTTCGAGCTTGAGACGATGGTTAAGAGGTTGTGTTGAAGTGATTGGAGTGGTGGTTGAATTAATGGGTAGAGGATGAAGCTAGGGGAGGAAAAAGGAAGGGAAATGGTGGCGGGACGGCGGAGAACCGGCCACGCCGGTCCGGAATAGTGACGGGTCGAGAGGTTGAAGACGATGAATAGTGCTGCTGGCGAGTGAAGCCCACACGCAACCACTTTGGGCGGCACGTGGGGGCACGTGCGACGGCGGTTGGGAAAACGGTCAACATGGTTTTTGGTCTAGGTGTTATAACGGATCCATTGGAATTAGTTTCGGGCTAATCGGACGTCGTTTGAGGTTAGTTCCGCGAGGTTGAAGGTTTAGGGTTCCGGTTCGATACATTTAGGACCCGAGGATTTTTGGGGAAGCTTAGGTGGACCTTCTTAGATGTGTTAGTAATGTACTTTGGTGACTTGTGACAGGATCGGGATTTCCCGAAGAAGCTGAGGAACGTACGGGACGTTCGGGACGCGATTGAGGGCTTGTTACTGTGAGTGGACCCTTTCTCTTAACTTGAACATGCATAACTGCTTTTAATTACTTGTTTTATGGTTTTATATGTGATTTCATGATTATTGAATATTCTATGTTGATTTTACATAATTGCACGTTTTTCGAGGAAGTACGGTATTTGGCACGTTTTACGAGAAAAGCTTTGATTCTGGATTTTGATGTTATAGTTTCGGGATTTCAAATGATAAATGATTTCTAATGATTCTAAAGGGATTTTGGAACATGATTTTGAGGATCAAGGTTTTCAGTTTTAAAATCGGATTTCGAAAAGCGAGATTTGGTTTTAAAGATTGAAAAGTGGATTTCCGGATTTGGGTTCGGAATGACGGTTTTGGATGCTTGAAGGGCATCAGACCGGTGATTTCGGATTCGGGTTTGGATATGAATTTTGAAATGGTTTTTTTTTACCGGTTTTGGATTGGATTTGCTGGATCTGGTTATTGAGTTTAAAGACCCGGATTATATTTGACGGGGGACGGGCCCGGATTGAGTTTAAAGACTCGGGACTTTAAAGACTCGGATATTATTGAGGCCTGGATTGAGTTTAAAGACTCGGATAGGTCCAGCAGGTTTGATCGGATGATGATGGCTTCGTATTTATGCTTTATGATACAGTTTTATGATGCTTATGATATGAGTTCTATAACTGTTTTTATAATGATTCAGTAAATGTTTTTATGATGATCTTTACGTGATTTATAACTGTTTTGATAACTGGATTATGCATGTGATTTTAAAACGGAGGGCTAAAACCCTGGTTTTGTTATGAAATGGTTTTCGGAAATTCTTTTCTTATTTATGGTCCACTCACACCTACTGTTTTAAATTTCCCTCCAGGTCGTGGAGCTAGCGCGGGGTTGTGACGTCGAGGCAACGTCGGAGGCATAGAATTTTCAAGAGTGACCCCGGAGTGCTTAAACTTTTCCATTGTGCGTGTATTTTGTTTATCGATTTTCTTTCCTTTGTATTTGGTACTATGCTCTGTAAAACTTGACTTCAGGATGTTTAAAGTTTTTCCTGCGTCTGACTGTGTATTTTGGTGGTTTTTCGCGAGTTTATTTCGGTTTAGTGTCCGGGTGTCAGACGGGAGCAGGATTTACCTCGGTTTATGGGGTGAAACCGGGGTGGGTCCTGACATTAAACTCAAAACACATCAATCCAGGGTCCTCCCCCCCGTAAATCAATCTGAGTCTTTAAACTCAAAACCAGATCCAGTGGGTTTTCCGAGTCTTTAAACTCAAAACCATTTTTTCACATATAATAAAATCCAACAAAACCTGAAAACCAAAACCAAACCGGAAAGCTTCAAAACCCGAAATCACTTTTGCTTAAAAGGGGACTTCTTCCCGATTTTCACTTCTAACCTCAAATCAAATGCCCAATCATTAATCTGAAACCATACTCAAAAGCATCACAGAAACCATTATTCTCGAAGTACGTGCAAATCCGATAAGTAAAACAGTTATATAAAGCATAATTAAGTAAAGCAAAATATAGAAACATAATTCATGAAATCATATATCGACAGCACAAAAGCATGATCAAAACATAATTAAATAAGTAAAACAGTTATGCATGCTCGGTTAGAAAACAAATAGTCCACTCACAGTTCCCGGGCATGTCACTCGCGTCCCGTACGTTCCTCGTCCGCCTCGGGGATTCCCGATCCTGTCACAAGTCACCAAAACAAATCACTAACACGTCAACGAAGCGTATCCTAATTTTCCCCAGTTTTCCCGAAAGTCTAAACGTAGTTTACACGAACCCTAAACCTTCGATTCCGTAGAACTAACCTGAGACTACGTCCGATTGTCCCGAAACCTATCCCAAAAGACTCATTACAACGATTAGACCAAAAACTATGTTGGAAGGTTCGCCGGAATCCTCCCCACGCGCCCCCACGCGCCACCCAAAGTGGCTGCCCATGGGCCTCACGCTCATGCACACAGAATACTGTTCATCATCTTCTTCGATGGGTCGGCCGGTCTGAACCGGCGTTCCCGGTTCTCCACCTTCCTGCAACCGTTTCTGCTCCTTGTTCCACCAGTAGCTTTGTCCTACCATAAGCAACTCAATCCCTTACTCAAAACACGACAATACTGCCTCTAATCCGTCGTCCCAACCTCGAACCCGTAACCAACAAAGACCCCTGTTCTTACTCCCGGCCACCCGTGCATCCCCCCTTCACGGCTACACAACCAACAGCTTCCTAAAGACCTATTGAACACACTAGAACTCACCAAACACCTCGACTCAGCCCCAAAAGCCACGACTTACTGTTTGAATCAAAACAGGAAAACAGAGTAACCAAAAGAAATTAAAGAAATTACCTGCGCTCAGGCCGCCACCGTGAGCTCCGCCGTGCCTACTCGACTCTCCTCAGTCCTCTCAACGCCACCACGAGTTCAATTGATGGTTTGATCACGGTAAGTGCACAACCGTGCACGGTGGTTATCGGTTTTGGGTTCTCTGGTTTTCCTCATAGTTCCAAGTCTCCCCTCACGCTCACCACCTCCCCAGAACACTCACCAGCCTTCCACTCAGTCTCTATTTAATCTCTTGATCACCAGAACACACAACACACTCTCCAATTGATCAATTCCACTCTCAAACTCACTCTCTGTTTTTCCCTCTTCAAACACGGTTACACACTCGAACAAACCAATTAATTTAACCCGTGCACAAGCTAGAACCCACTACACATACCCCACATGTCCCCAATCCCCTGGTCCAAACTCAAAATATCCAATCCTTCTTGTACACTTGGCCTTATCAGATTGGCCCATTTCCCAAGGCACAAAAAGACCAAAATGGCCTTGTAAATCAAAATTACCATTTTGCCCTTTGTCGTTCTTGACCCGTATCTCGCCCGTCCAATGTCTGATTAAAGCATGCCGCCTATCGTTGAACTCAGGACGACGAGATCTACCTAACGGTCCTCGATCTACATGTAAAAACCCGATCATACAAAAAGTCAATTTTTCCCCTTCTTTAATCAGATTACAGTAATGCCCCCAACCTTCCGAACATCATAACTTCCTCCTCGGATGTCGGAATCGGGCGTGCCACCTGTCTATGAACTCGTGACGTCCCAAACTATGTCGCAGTCATCGGTCAATGCCCAATTGACCGCCCGAACTAAAAGTCAACAATTTGCCCAAACTAGGGGCAAAATCGTCATTCTACGCCCAAAGTCCAAAAGTAAACAACTAACCACCGATTAACTCTGCTAATCCGGCACTAATCACTTCCTTAATCCTGACTCCCGGGACGGGTCTTTACAATCTACCCTCCTTAAAAGAATTTCGTTCCTGAAATTCCACAGCTCGTACCCTAGGTGTGGGGTCTCCTACCCGGTGGTCAACTCTTACCCAACAACAACTGTTCTAAGTACGCCAGGTACGCCACAATACTCCTACTACCAGTTCGACACTCCTAACACTCTCAAGTCGAACGTACCTGCACCTCGTACTACCAACTAGAACTTCGTGGTGTGCGCAAGGGAAACTCTATGAAAAGAAACAAAGGTATTTTAGAATACCTCATTGTAGAGTACCCGAACAGAGTTCATAGAGTACATCCTCACGTCCAACCACCTACACCTTCCAAAAAACCCAACTCGAGTTCTTCCCAGACTCCCGGTCTCTTGGTAACTTCACCACTACCCAACTCACCCAAAAGGGAATCCTACCCACCGACTCACTACCTCGCCTTCACGTCCTCAACTGCTGCCCTGACCACCCTGTCGGAATAAATTAACAAAGTCCTAAAGACACTTCCTAGATTGTGGGTTCTCTTTCAATAACATCATATCGATCAGTTATAGTCACTCCTTTCCAATTCCTTCCGTCACCCTTCAACGGAAACTCACCCTAATCCTCAATCTCGTCACTCCAAGTCACCTAGGGGACAAAAATATGTACAACATGGTCATGGATAATAAAAGTACCTGTCACTGCACCGGGTGCTGACTGAGCCTCTTGCTGAGTCATCGTAAACACTCGAGCCTGGGATCCTGAAGATCTACCACGTCCCCTCAAACCACTAGTGGCACCACCATTTCCTCTAGTGCCTGATGTCCCTAATACTGAGGCCATGCTCCGTCCTGGCTCCGCTGTACCTCGACCTGCACCTCCCCCTAGTAGTAAGGACGGACACTCCCTTAGGTAGTGGCCTCGCTCTCCACAGTAGAAACAAATGACACTAGAAACATCCCGAATGGGTCCTCCACTAGGTCTCCATGTGGACGCAACAGACGTTGCACTGGTTTGCGAAGTCGGCTGTGCTCGGTGTCCTCGAAACTCTAAACTCTGGAAACTACCAGGTCTACCAAAACGATCATCGCCCGCCGACGATGCTCTGCTGTAGTTGCCCCTCTTCGGTACCCTCTGGCTCGAAGTCCCAGAAAACAGTGGCTCCCGGCGTCGTACTGGCAAGCTAGCCTCAACCCTCACCGCAACATCCGACAACTCTCGGAGGGTCGCAAACGATCCAGCCGTCACTATGGCTCGAATCTCGCCTCGCAGGCCCAACTCAAACCTATGGCACTTCTCGGCTTCAGTAGCCACAAACGCAGGAGCAAAACGAGACAACATCTGAAACTTCTGTTCATACTCAGCCACACTCATACTCCCCTGTTGGAGTTGCAGAAACTCATCCTCCTTGGCATCGCAGAAAGAACGAGGGTAATACTGATCCAAAAACCGCTCCCTGAACGTCTCCCAGGTCACAGTGTGGGCGTCCCAGCCAGACAACTCGAGGGTATACCACCACTCGTACACCGCACTGTCCAGTAAAAAGGTAGCTAGTAACACTCGATCCTTCGGTGGGCATCACATCACTGCGAAAATCCGCTCAAGTCTCATGATCCACCTCTGGGCTTCCTCAGGGTCTGCCCCACCACTAAACGTCGTAGCCCCGAGCCGCTGGGCTCACTCAATCGTAGCACTCTCCGCATCTCTCGCCGCGTCTTCAGGTCGTGGATGCGGTTCACGTCTTGGAGGCATAGTCAACCGCACGCTGAAAGAGGCATAGAATCAATCAAACAACCTAAACACAACCTCGCAACTGACACAAACCAACAAACCTATGCTTTGATACCAATTGACAGGACCCACCCCGATTATCGCCCTAATAACCGGGGTAAACCCTGCTCCCGTCTGACAACCCAGCACGAATGAATGAAACAACCTCACGAAAACCACAAATTACATTGTCAGACGAAGGAGATTTTAAAACATCCAAGAGTCAACCGTTATACAAAGCATAGTACAAAACAAAACAAGCCCTACTGTAAGCTAAGCGCGCAACAGATGACTTTATGCCTCGACTTCTGCCTCAACGGTAGCCCCAACCCTCGCACCACGACCTGGAGGGTGTTAAAAACATTAAAAATGTGAGTGGACTAAAAATAAAGTTATAAAATCGTTTATGAAAATAAACCAGGGTTACAACCTCCGTTTTGAAAACATGCATGCATAACCAAGTAACTTAAAAGAACAGTAGTACGAAAGGAAACAACATGCAGAAATCATCAGAAATCAAACCAAAGTTCAGGCACTCGGCCTTAAAGCCATAGAACCAAGTTATTCGGGTCACAGCCCAAAACATTCAAAAACCAGTGAAAAACATCAATCATACACATTTACTGGATCTCAAGTGCGCCCGAGTCTTTAAACTCAAAACACAATGCGCAATAGCTAGGCCTTCCCGGGATATCAACGAGTCTTTAAACTCAAAACACAATCACAGGCCTCGGGGGGGTATCATTGTCACTGAGTCTTTAAACTCAAAGCCATACCGAGTCTTTAAACTCAAAACACATCAATCCAGGCCCCCCCCCCCCCCCCCCCCCCCCCCCCCCCCCCCGTAAATCAAACCGAGTCTTTAAACTCAAAACCAGATCCAGTGGGTTTTCCGAGTCTTTAAACTCAAAACCATTTTTTCACATTTAATAAAATCCATCAAAATCCGAAAGCCAAAACCAAATCGGAAAGCTTCAAAAACCGAAATCACTTTTGCTTAAAAGGGGACTTCTTCCGATTTTCACTTCCAACCTCAAATCAAATACCCAATCATTCATCTGAAACCATACTCAAAAGCACCACAGAAACCATTATTCTCGAAGTATGTGCAAATATGATAAGTAAAACAGTTATATAAAGCATAATTAAGTAAAGCAGAATATAGAAACTTAATTCATGAAATCATATATCGACAGCACAAAAGCATGATCGAAACATAATTAAATAAGTAAAACAGTTATGCATGCTTGGTTAGAAAAAAAACAGTCCACTCACAGTTCCCCGGGCACGTCACTCGCGTCCCGTACGTTCCTCGTCCGCCTCGGGGATTCCCGATCCTGTCACAAGTCACCAAAACAAGTCACTAACACGTCAACGAAGCGTATCCTAATTTTCCCCAGTTTTCCCGAAAGTCTAAACGTAATTTACACGAACCCTAAACCTTCGATTCAGTAGAACTAACCCGAGACTACGCCCGATTGTCCCGAAACCTATCCGAAAAGACTCGTTACAATGATTAGACCAAAAAAACTATGTTGGAAGGTTCGCCGGAATCCTCCCCACGCACCCCCACGCGCCACCCAAAGTGGTTGCGCGTGGGCCTCACACGCCTACACACAGAATACTGTTCATTGTCTTCTTCGATGGGTCGACCGTTCTGAACCGGCGTTCCCGGTTCTCCGCCTTCCTGCAACCGTTTCTGCTCCTTGTTCCACCAGTAGCTTCATCCTACCCTAAGAAACTCAATCCCTTACTCAAAACACGACAATACTGCCTCTAATCCGTCGTCCCAACCTCGAACCCGTAACCGACAAAGACCCCTGTTCTTACTCCCGGCCACCCGTAACCAAAAGAAATTAAAGAAATTACCTGCGCTCAAGCCGCCACCGTGAGCTCCGCCGTGCCTACTCGACTCTCCTCAGTCCTCTCAATGCCACCACGGGTTCAATTGATGGTTTGATCACGGTAAGTGCACAACCGTGCACGGTGGTTCTCGGTTTTGGGTTTTCTGGTTTTCCTCACAGTTCCAAGTCTCCCCTCACGCTCACCACCTCCCCAGAACACTCACCTGCCTTCCACTCAGTCTCTGTTTACTCTCTTGATCACCAGAACACACAACACACTCTGCAATTGATCAATTCCTCTCTCAAACTCACTCTCTGTTTTTCCCTCTTCGAACACGGTTACACACTCGAACAAACCAATTAATTTAACCCGTGCACAAGCTAGAACCCACTACACATACCCCACGTGTCCACAATCCCCTGGTCCAAACTCAAAATATCCAATCCTTCCTGTACACTTGGCCTTATCAGATTGGCCCATTTCCCAAGGCACAAAAAGACCAAAATGCCCTTGTAAATCAAAATTACCATTTTGCCCTTCACCATTCTAGACCCGTATCTCGCCCGTCCAATGTCCGATTAAAGCATGCCACATGTCGTTGAACTCAGGACGACGAGATCTACCTAACGGTCCTCGGTCTACGTGTAAAAACCCGATCATACAAAAAGTCAACTTTTTTCCTTCTTTAATCAGATTACAGTAATGCCCTCAACCTTCCGAACATCATAATTTCCTCCCCGGATGTCGGAATCGGGCATGCTACCTGTCTACGGACTCGTGACGTCCCAAACTATGTCACAGTCATCGGTCAATGCTCAATTGACGGCCCGAACTAAAAGTAAAAAATTTGCCCAAACTAGGGGCAAAATCGTCATTCTACGCCCGAAGTCCAAAAGAAACCAACTAACCACCGATTAACTCTGCTAATCCGGCACTAATCACTTCCTTAATCCTGACTCCAGGGACGAGTCGTTACATTTTTCCTAAAAAGTTAACCAATAGACCCCTCTAAAGTTAAGGGCAAAATCATCATTTTTCCCGAAAAATTCTGAAATTGACTTTAATTTTCGGCCCGGATCATTACAATCTACCTTTCTTAAAGATATTTTGTCCCCGAAATTAACATATGTAGGTGAAAAGTCAACCGCCTGCAATTTCTCGAGTATCCATGCGTCACTACCGACACGATTCCAAATTACATACCAACTTTAATCTTCTTAGGGTACAATGTGAGTGGAGAAAACCAGTTATAAAACCATTCATGCATAAAACCATTCGTAAGTAACCAGATTCCAAAACAAGATCAACATGTACCTTAGAACCCTTGAAAAACCATGCAATGCACCACAAATACATGTGGCCCACACTTCCATGAAATTTTCGGTTATAAAACCATTTCAAAAACCTCTGGACACAATAACCACCATAGTCAAGCCTCCAATCCCGCCGGTCCAACCTGCTAATCCCATGTACTACGCGTAGACAATCACGGATCCTGTAGTGTCCGTCCCTGGGAATCTTTGGAGTCCAACCCCGTCGGCACATGTGGAGTCCAACTATGTTTATGTCCGAGTCTCATATCTCGTACTATGCATAAACACCACGAAATCTACGGAGTCCAACTTGGTTAGAGTGTATGAAGTGCAACTCCGACTATGTCCGAGCCCATATCCAAGATCCCTCGGAGTCCAAATATGGAATAATAATCCAATCACATGGGGATGACTATATAGGGAAAAAACAATTCCTAAAACCAATCAAACTTTGCTTCCATAAATTCGTGACTAAAAACGAAGTCAAAACATTTAATCCTAGGCTTGAGCTCAAACACTATTTTTGTTTTCTTTTCAAAATTTGAAAAACCTTTGTCCCAGAATATGTTTTCCTGAAAAATTATTCCAAATGTCGATAATTATCGCATAAAAATAACCATAAAAAAAATATATATTTTTTAGAAAATCCAAGCATTCCACAAATAGCCACAGAATAACGAAATTATTTTTATGCACAAAAAATTCATAAGAAAATATAATCCACTCACCGTACACCCCAATAGTCACACTCTGAGATGTACCAATCGATGAAATTCTTCAACCCAATAGTCACAGAATAACGAAATTATTTTTATGCACAAAAAATTCATAAGAAAATATAATCCACTCACCGTACACCCAATAGTCACACTCTGAGATGTACCAATCGATGAAATTCTTCAACCAATAAAATCCACTCACTGTACAACCAAAGTCACACTCTGAGATGTACCAATCGATGAAATTCATCAACCAATAAAATCCACTCACCGTACAACCAAAGTCACCCTTCTCGAAATCACCTCAATACTCATGAAAGAGTCTGTGTAGGACCTGTGAGCTTAGGAAGTAAGACTGGTGAGCAATGAGCTTGGGAAGCAAGAATGGTGAGTAAGATTGGTGAGCTTGGGAAGCAAGAATGGTGAGCAACCCACATCTCTCGGGGAAGGAAATGTGAAGTGTCTTATATGTGTGGCACGTATCTTCCTAGAAAGAGATCTTTTGGGAGCTTATTAGCTTTGGATTCATTGGGAACTCCAAAGTTAAGAGAGATTGAGCTGGAGCAATCCCATGATGGGTGGCCCATTGGGATGTTGCACTTGAGTTCCTAGAAACAAAGTCATAAGGACATGACCCAAAGCAGATAATATCGTGCTAGGAGAGTCGGGTCATCAAGGAATAGTATCAGAGCTGAACCTCGACCATAAGTGTGCTAGCGAGGATGCTAGGCCCCAATGTGGGTGGATTGTAAGACCTGTGAGCTTAAGAAGCAAGACCGATGAGCAAGACCGGTGAGCTTGGGAAGCAAGAACAATAAGCAAGGCCCGTGAGCTTGGGAAGCAAGAATGGTGAGCAATCCCACATTGATCGGGGAGAGAAAGGTGAAATGTCTTATATGTGTGGGTACATATCTTCCTAGAACGAGGCCGTTTGGGAGCTCATTAGCTTTGGATTCCTTGAGAACTCCAAAGTTAAGCGAGATTGAGCTGGAGAAATCCCATGATGGGTGACCTACTGGGAAGTTACGTATGAGTTCCTAGAAATAAAGCCGTGAGAGCATGGCCTAAAGTAGACAATATTGTGCTAGGGGAGTCGGGTCGTGACAAAACAGGACTCTCCCTGAAAATACATCTATTAATGAGAAAGGGTCTACTCCCGCCTGACACAACAACTTAATACATAGAAACTACCCTTGGTCCAAAATAAACATGCATATAAGATCGGACAAGGGATAAGTCCACATGTCAACAATTAACGAGGTTTAAACACGGCTATATAGAGCACTAATAAAATGATAACACAATTAGAAGCCTATTCTGGTCAAAATGAGTGCACAACCTAAGGATAGTGATGCCTCAGCCTCAAATCAGCCCTCGTCCCCAAAGCATCTTGAAGGGTAAGAAAAACCATTAAAACTGTGAGTGGATAAAAATAAAGTTTTGGAAAACTATTTTCCAAAATCAACAATATGACCTCCGTTTTATGAAAACACGCATGCATACACATGAAAGAGAAATGGTGAGTAAGAAAATGTCGGATAAGCATAAATTATGGGTTCAATAAAAGTCATGCAACACCCAAAATCCCGGGTGCTACTACCCAGCATAGTCAACCTCGTCCCGTTGGTCCAACCTAAATTCCCACTGTACTACACGTAGACACATACGGATCATGCAGGGTCCAACCCCATCGGCATGTGTGGAGTCTAACTTCGGCCACGTCTGAGACCTATATGGGAATCCTTGAAGTCCAACTCTGGATTTGTGATCCAATACCATGAGGATGACATAATAGAGCATATACCATTTAAAATAAATTTTAACATGTTATGCAATATGAATAAAAGTTCAAAAGAATCAATATCCGGGCCCAGCCCAAAATCCAGTGGTTTCCCAAATAATCACCAGAACTTTTGGTTGAGTTCCTCGGGATTCCACGTCATCCTTCCTTCAAAATTGGGTCCTACTTGATTGTGAGGGTCCAAGAATTTCGATCTACGCCTTGGTTTCTGCTAAAACGAGCCAGAAATGTAAGTTTGAGAAATTGATGAATTATGGGTTTTGGGTTGCACGATGAGGGAGAGAGTGAAGAGTTTGTGTGTGTGTGGGCATGTATCGTCTAGGCTGATCCAATAACAAAGAGAAGCCTAGCTACCACATGTCCTCAATCTCCCAAAATATGCAACAATTCAACATTCACATACTACCCCTTCCTTAAATAGTAGCCAAGATAAAAACCTAGGGGCAAAATTGTCCAAATCAACTGAAAATCTCAAAAAAAATCGATGTAAATAATATAATTAAAAGTTCGAGTCGTTATAGTTTGCGCTTGTTCAACACAAAATCTCTTAATCCCCAAAGTACTCTTAGTCCAATAATAAATACAAAAACAGCGTCAGGCAAGGGATAAACCAATAATAGTCTCTCTCTAGAGGTCATGACCAACACTAATCCACTAACCCTTTAGGTGAGGTATACATAGTTTGACAACCCCGACCTCAGTCATGACCCACGACAATATAATTACCCAACCATCAACAACCCCCTCTACTAATTGCACTGACCAACTGGTAACCTACTACCTCCACTACCTCCGCCTGAGTCCTCTACCGAAATTATGACTTACATCAGAATTCCCTTTCTATACCTTGACTCTCCTAGAGACCCAATCTATAATCCTGCCTCATCTGAAGTCCTACTCTTATATCCCTACTCATCTAGATTTCACCTCAAAAGATACCCCGTAAAATTTGAAACTGTGGTAGTTTATACTCATTCTAGAGTATCGTTATAAAAAAAATACATCGTTACTTAGATACCCTCGACCCCCAGTCCAAAACTCACCCCGAACAAGGTAACCAATCTGAAAATTGCCCTAAATGAGCTCCAAACAGCTCCAAAAGGCCCCATAACCACCAAAAATAGACGTGGAAAACCTACAGGTATGCGCCACCATAGGTCGTGGAATAGCCTCACAAGCCGCCACGCACCAGTGAAAGTCCGACACACTTCCCATGCGTGCCCACTACAGTTGTAACGACCCGTCCCGAATATCGGGATTCAATAATATTTAATTGTGATTTACTAATCTGGGATTAGTTGGGTGATTTCGGACGAATTGTGCAAAATGACCGTTTTGCCCCTAGGCGTGGGTAAAACGTTGACTTTTAATTCGGATGGTCAAATGGACTTTGACTGATGACCGTGACGTAATTTGGGACGTCACGAGTTCATAGACAGGTGGAATGTTCGATTCCGATGTCCGTGGTGAAAGTTATGATGTACGGAAGTTCAAGGGCGTTTTCGTAATTTGAACGTAATAGGGGGAAATGTTGACTTTTTGATCGGGAGGTCCGATGCCCGAGGACCCAGGACCGTTAGGAAGGTCTAGATGCCCTGAGTTCGTAGACAAGCGGCACGCATCAATCGGGGTCCGTATGACCGAGTTACGGGTCAGGATGCGTGAGGGGCATTTTGGTAATTTTCTGCACAAGGGCAGAATTGTAATTTCACACGGGGCACTGTTTCATTGATATGGCCGTGAAGTGGGAGGTTTGTACGATCGATCCCATGGTTGTTTATCAATTTAATGACTGATTTGGGGCAGCTTTGGATTGTGATTGCACATGTATTGTGCTGGCAAACACTCACAAGAACATGGGCACTGATTTTTAATGGTTTCGGGTCAGTGCAGGGGAACTTTACACAGTGGATAGTGGGCTGCTTGGGGACGCCTTTAACGGCTAAATTGAATTAAAAGAATGGAGAGTGAGTCGAGAGTGGTTCACTGAGATTGAGAATGAAAGGAATGAGTGAATTTGGTGCTGGATTTCTCTGAAAACCCGAAACTGGTTTTTGAGAAATTCAAATTCGAACTTCTAGTTTTAGGCCAGCCCAAGCCTAATTGATGATGGATTGAGCTTTCTGGAACCTCAACGAGTCGAACCAGATCAAATGGGGCAAGCTTTGAGGCTCCTAGGGCCGTGGACGGACGAGGTGGATGGCCGGAAAACTCAAGCTTGAGTCGTGGTGATTGAGGTAACGTCGTGTTCAATTAATCATGCGAATTGGTTCGTATTAATCCTTATAAGCTTCCTGTGAAGTTAATTTGACAATGGTTGAGGATTTGTGGAGTTTTGGTAATCGACCCGTTTTGGGTGATCACGGGTTGGTGGCACGATTATGGTTTGATTGTTGTTAATCGATGTCACAGAACTGAAATTGATTAGTTAATGATTGTTTTAGGATCAAGAACGGATGGAATCGAGGTCGAATTGATGGTTATCTGGCCGGGTCAGATCGCGGGTAATCAGACCCGTTTACCAGTCATACGGGTGAAGATGGTGACTGTAGCAGTCACTGTAGCAGGCGCGTGGCTTTCACGCGCAGCCACTCACGGCGGCGCGTGACGGCGCGTGGACACGAATCTCGAGGTGAGGTCAACATGACTTTTATCCTATACAATGTAACGAACATTTTGGCGTTGGTTTCGTGTCGATCGGATCCCGTTTCGATATTGTTCGGGATGTCCGAAGGTTTTAAATCGAGGTTAAAAATACTTAAAAATTCGGGAAAATTACGGGACTTTGATAGGATGTTAATGGAGAGGTTAGTAATCCTCTAATGTGATTTGGACAGGATTGGAAGTCCCGGTGATAGTGGTGTGGCCCGGGAAGGCCTATGGCACGCGTATCGAGGCGCTCGGTTAAACGGTCTGTGAGTGGACATTGGTTTTATAAATTTGATGCATGCATAACTGTTTCATGATTGTTATAATTGTGATTAAATGATTTATTTTGGATATTGGTGAATTTAAATGATTTCACGCATTTCGAGGTGATTTACGTGTTTGCACGTAAATCGAGGTTTTCTGGATTTGCACCGATTTCCATAAATGTGGTTGGATATGATTTCATGAAACGGTTACGGATTGATAAAATGAATCGGGCCAGGGGCCCAGTTAACTTATGAATCGGGCCAGGGGCCCAGTTGACTTATGAAATCGGGCCAGGGGCCCAGTTGACTTATGAAATCGGGCCAGGGGCCCAGTTGATTTATATATGTGATTTCGGGTCGGGGACCCTAAAATGGAATTGAATAAACGATTTTGGATTTGAATCAACTATTTGGACTTATGACGGTTTTATGGAAATTCGGGGTAGGGCCCTTGTGATATTTTGGAAATGAATAATAAAATGTGTTCCATAAAACCATCTCGATATGAGGATATATATATCCTGGTCTCCTCCAAGTGTCGGGGACACTGGAGAAGTCACGGTGCATTGCCTGCGACGGTTCATTGTACGGAGCTACCAGACCGTATAGTGATCCAGGAGCAGGATTGCTGGACGTCATGGACGTCAGACATCGGGGATGTTAGAGATATGGACCCGGTGAGACCCCGGGCAGCACGCGTTGCTTAATACCGTGAGATATGACGTCTGGAACGTCAAGCGTCTAGGACGCTAGGCATCGGGGATGCCGGAGATGGAAAAATAATAAATGAACATTACTGGATTTACTAGATAACTCTTGGATTGACTTTTGGGATTTAAAACTATGCTTTGGTTTCCGGGCTAAGGCCCTAATGGTTATTTCTAAATAAATATGGGATTATTGGTTTTGGCGCATGCATATGTTTTTACTGAGGGGCATAAATGTCTTATAAAGGTTTTTAAATAGACTTGTTTATTTTCGTCCACTCACAGCTTTTGTTTTTAATGCCTTTCAGGTTGATTCCGGATGCGACTGCAGCAGAGACTGGGACGTCATACACCTCCTCCATCGATCCTTACGCACTCTGGAAGCCCGGTTGGGCAATGGCAACAGGTTATCCCTTGTCTGACACCTCTTGTCAGACGGGAGCATGACATATCCCATGGTAATCCCAGGGGGATTGGGATGGGTTGTGTCAACAGTGCCCACACATGATGACGTGGCACTTACATAATGACTCCCTCCTACCACGTGGTGCTAACATGGCAACCATGTGTCACTGACATCCTACCGTGTGGCATTGATGTGGCCCCTAGCACCCTGCCACTTGGCACCCTGGTACTCCTGCCATGTTTCCTGACATATTACCATGTGGCACTAACATCATTATGCTCACATCACTGCCTCACTGGAGAATACGACCAGCGCCGCCATTTGGTTTGGCTGGAAACCACCATTTTCGACTCACCTTCAAGCTTTTTCCAGTTTTCTCATTTCTCCGCCAAATCATTAAAACATGCTTGGTTTAGCCGTATGTAGGCCGTGAAGATTTCGCCCATTCCCTCCATCGATTCGCGGTCTCCAACCATGATCCTTCTTGATTTGGGCATTAAACTGACTCACGATCATGTGATGAACCCATTCATGGCCTCAGAATCCATCCTTTTGATCTCCAAATCCGCATACAAATATCTTGGTGGGAGGGTATTTTGTATGGGTTGGATGTAATTGCCCGAATCACGAGAGAACGTAAATTGGAAAATTGAAGTAAAAAAGACAATTTTGCCCTTGGAGAAAAGTCAAAATGTTAACTTTTTGCTATGGACCTCTTTTGAGAATTCCAAGAAGACTGTTGCGAAGGTCTTTGTATACTGAGTTCGTAGACAGGCGACACATCAAAGTTGGAGATTTTTTGAGATTGTTACGGGTCAAAACCCCAAGGGAATTTTGGTAATTATGCTTGAAGGGTAATTTGGTCATTTCGCAACAAGGTCCAATTGTGTGGTGACATTTGGCAAGGTCTGGAAGGTTTTGATATTTTGGTTTTCCCCACCGACACACCACACCATATAATGTTGTGGATGTAGCTATGTGTGTGGGTGTGTTATGTTGGGGGTTTCGGTGGCGATGGGCCGAAGCCATGGATGGCTATGACCTGTGAGAGAAAAATAGGGATATGAGAGAGATATGCTCAGAAAATGATGGAGAAGAGAAGAAGATGAAGGTTAGAGGATAAGAGTAACCTGAAAACCATGAGGAGAGAAGTGGGGAACCTTGAACAAAATAGTGAACCAATGAGCTGGGTTTTCAGGTTTATGGCTCAAGGGCATGGACATCGAAATTAAGTGTCCTTGTGCTCTTCTGGAGTGGTTAGTGTCATGCCAAGCTCAAAATACTGGAGCTTTGATTGCGTGAAGGTCTTAGGAAGGGGCTGCGAACGAGGGCCGAAGATCATGGATTCAAGGTGAGTTTTCACTTGTTTTGATTATGGATCTTCTTCTTGTTGGAATTAGATGGGAATAGATGTTTGAACGATGAAAAATAGTGGAGAAAACATCGAATTTGAGCTGGGTTGGATGACCCAGTTGCAGGGGAAACGGGTCTGTGACCCAAGGAAGAAGATGAACAATGCAATGGCACGTGGCCACCACGTGCAGCACCTTTGAGAGGCGCATACCACCTTATCTAGGGATGCTTACAACACGAAAGTTATTGTGTTTGATGTTACGAGTCCAACGATACCATTTTCGAGACTATCAAGTATCGTCTCGAGATAGTTTAAACTGTCCAAAGGTTTTAGGTAGTATTTTAATACGTTTAAAAATCCTGGAAAATTATGGGATTATTATGTGAGTCAATTGGGATATTTTAGTGACCTTTAGAAAGCGATTTTGATAGGATACGATATTCTCGGATGTTACAGGGAAGCGTGCAATGCCATTCAACCACACATAATGTAACGCCACGAAAATTTGAAAAAGGAAAATTTGGAAAATTAAAGGAAAATGACGATTTTGCCCATGGAATTGGGCGAAAGGTTGACTTTTTGTTTGAGCGGTCAAACCAACTTTAACCAATGACTGTGACGTAGTTCGGGACGTCACGAGTTCATGGACAGGTGGCACGCCCGATTCCGACATTCGAGGAGAAAGTTATGACGTTCGGAAGTTAAAGGGTAATTCGGTAAATTGGTTAAAAGGGGGCCATTTTTACTTTTTGATCAGGACATTGTTTGGACTTTCCGGAAGTACCGTTGGATAGGTCTCGAGACGCTGAATCCGTAGACAGGTGGCATGCGTCAATCGGAGTCCGAACGAAAAAGTTACGGGTCTAGAACGATGAGGGGCATTTTTGTAATTTGTTATGATAAGGGTAAAACAATAAATTTTTTTTTTAACTGTAATATCTTTTAAATGGGCTGATTCAACTTATGGGATGAGGATGATCCCCTAAATGACACCTGGTAAATGTTAATTGAGATTAGTGGCATTCCTGCCGCCTAAGTTATGATTTAAACAATTAGTCATGTGTGTGTGTAGGAAATACAGAGAACACCCAAAAACTCATCCTTGTGATCAATTAGCAGCAACAGAGGGGAACAAGTGAATTTAGTGACCAATTCAGTGTGTTTTAGAGAGAAAAACTGAAAGAGGAACCCAGAAAATCCTAATCGAACGGTATTGAGAACACCCGAAAATCCACCTAAATCCATAAATATCGAATTTGAATTTGTGGGCGGTTCCAATCAAAATTGACGAGAGAGTTAGCCTCCTGGGAGTTCAACGTAGCGAACTACCTCAATTGGAACAGAAATTGGTGGAGAATCCACGAAGAACAGGCCCTGTGACATCCGCGGATTGTGGAAGTTGAGTTCAGGTAATTGGAGGTATGAATTCATGAAATTGGTTTGGAATTCAAGTTTAGAATGAGTATAGGATACTTCCTGTGCAATCAATTGAAAGAAACGGTGTGAAATTGGGCAGAACCCGATTTAAGACCCGTCGGGTTTCGATGTTGAGTCGTGGGTTTTAGGGTATGGTTTCATTAAATTGAGGTTTCAGAACCAAAATAGATGGAGAATGGATGAAGCTGAGTAAAAGAAACGGTGAAATTGAGGTCGAATTGACCAAGAACAGACCGGGTTGCACCGCGGGTTGCAGACCCGAATACCAGAGAAACGGGCGAGAGAGATAACTGTAGCTGCACTGTTCACGGCGCGTGGCTGTCACGCTCAGCCGCTTGCGGCGGCGCGTGGCCGAGAATCTGGTCTTGGGTTCAACATACTTTTTGATGCTTTCGATGATACGAACATTTTAAAATTGGTTTCGAGGCAATCGGACACCGTCTCGATTATGTTTCGAGGGTCCGACAATTTACGTTATGTTTTAAATTAATATTAAATTCCCGGAGAATTATGGGGAATTGATATGATATAATTTGACTTGTTAGTAACCTTACATAATGATTTTGGACAGGATTCGAGACTCCTGGCAAGTGTCGGAAATTACGGAAACGCGTGCAACGCGGGAAGCGAACGAGTTGGACGGTGTGTGAGTGGACGTTTGTTTTATAAATTGATATGCATGCATAGTTAAATGTTTTACATGATTGATTGCATTGATTGGTTTGCAATGATGTTATGATTTGTTTGGATGCTTGTTTATGATTTAATGAATATTTTAATCGGCCTTTCGGACACGTTTTTCGAGGAAATGTGCAAATGGTATTTTGGGCTAGGCCCGGAGTCAAAAAGGTTTTGAAAAGGATATTTTGACTTATTTGGCGAATCAATGATGATTTCTGGATTATTTTAATGTTTTCATTGTGATTTCACGGATTTGCTTATAATTGGTATTGGAGCCTGAAACTCTGTCGGGAATGCTTATGACTTGATTTGAGATCATGGATATGATTGATATGTGTTGTGATATGGATTATGATTGTGATTGTGATTGTGGATACTGGATACTGGATACTGGATCATGCTGGATGATGCGAGTGCAGTGCCTAGACGTGACTCGGACGTTGCGAGAGTGCAGTTCCCGGGTATGAGACGTCTAGAGGATGCGTGTGCAGTTCCCAGACATGATGGATATGACTCGGATGTTGCGTGCGTGCAGTTCCCGAGGGATTCGGATGTTGCATGAGTGCAGTTCCCGAGGTTGGCCTACGCGTAGTGCAGATGTGACAGTGTGATGGTTTGTGCACTTGTGAATAGTGCGGATTGATTGATTGATTGAGTAATGGATTGTGAACTTGTGCATAGTATTGCTTGATGTTGATTGTGATTACGTACTAGTATTGAGTACTAGTTCTGGCCTGTATGGCCAAGTGATTATGTGTTCGTATGTTTTGGCCTGAGAGCCGGGGTTTAACTTGTTATGTGGTTTGGCTGGAAGGCCAGTGTTTGTGTTTCATATGTTTTTCCCTATGCATGCAGGTTTGATAAACTAGAGGGTAACTGATGTCTTTTAAAATGTGTTTTAACGAATATATTTTTGTCCACTCACACTTTTCTGTTTTTGATGACCCTCCAGGCCGTGACATGACGTTCGGGGCTGACCGAGAGGTGGAGGCATAAGCGGAGATAATCCCTTGTCTAGTAGGTGCTGAAGGATAGTTTCGGGACTTCAGTTGACTTGTCAGACGGGAGCAGGACCGAGCACGGTTATCGGGGTCCAGTTGGGACGGGTCCTGTCACATAAGGTACATGTGAGTGGACTTTTGTTTCTCTAAATCATATGCATGCATTTTTATGTCGTTTTCCTTTATTTATTATGTGAATTGTTTGATGGTTATTTCAATATGATTTATTATGGGTTTTGGTGGTTTTATGGTAAATGCAACCATGCACGCTTTAACAGGGAATTGTCATATTGTGTCTAGTTTATATGATTTTGATGATAATGATGATTGATGACATGTTTGGATGATTTTGATGATGTTTAGATGATTTTGATGTTGTATTTGTCCCATTATGACATGTTTAGCTGATTTTGATGATGATTGATGAACTTGAAATTTTATATGATTTTACGAATATTTTAATGGCACATTTTACGAGGACTCTAGATGTATTTGTGATTTGGGTTTAGGCCCGGGTTTTGAGTTTGGTTTTGGGTTTCTGATCCTAGTTCTCGATATGGATATGTGGTTCCTCGGTATTTGTGACCATTACGATGTTTATGATGATGTGTGATGATTATGATTATGTGAGATGTGATGTGGAGACCCTCATCGAGATGTCGATTAAGATGCCTAGTCTCGAACGTAGAGCGGGCTCCGTCATTCCCGAGACTTGTCTCAGACGTCGAGCCTAGGGCTCTGTAATTCCTTAGACTCGGACCGTGACTCGGACGTTGAGTCTGGGACTCCATCATTCCCGAGTGATATTAGCCTACCGGTAGTGCATATTTGATATGATGATTCATTAGCAGACATCGAGGTTGGGTCAGTTGATATGATTGATTGATTCAGTATTGACGAATTCAGTATGTTTGGTTCCATATGACTGGTATGTTTATATTGGTAGGATCAGATCTGCGTTGGTATATTGTGGAGTCCCTCCTCGAGATGCCGATTGTGATGCCTAGTCTCGGACGTAAAGCTGGGCTCCGTCATTCCCGAGACTTGTCTTAGACGTCGAGCCTAGGGCTCTGTAATTCCTGAGACTAGGACCATGACTCAGACGTCGAGGCTGGGACTCTGTCATTCCTGAGTGATATTAGCATACCAGTAGTGCACATTTCATATGATGATTCAGTAGCAGACATCGAGGTTGGGTTGATATGATTGATTGATTCAGCATGTCAATGAATTCAGTCTATGTGACTGGTATGTTTATGCATTGGTTGTAACAACTTGAACCGTATTTAATTTTTAATTTCGGATATTTAATGTAAAATGACCGTTTTACCTCTAGTAGGGAAAAATGTTGACTTTTGACCCGGGATACCTTTTGAACTTGGAGCAATGACTGTTACAAAGATCGGGATGTCACGAGTTCGTAGATAGGTGGTACGTTGAAATCAGATGTTGGACGAAAAAGTTATGGGTCACGGAAGCGGAATCGGACTATTCACGTATTTCGAGATTTGAATTAAATGGCTGATTTTGATTGGTCTAAAATATCTAATGGGACCTTTGGATGAGTGACAAGTGTCACTTATCCCATTAGCCCAATTACCCAAAGTTTTGGATCTAATATTTGGTTCATGCATCAATTCCTCTCATTTGTTCTCTGTGAAACCAAAACCTTCCCAAAATTTAACACACAAACACACAACCTCACCTTACCCTTCTATATCTCCATCATCTTCATCATTGGACGAGTATGTGAGAGTGAGAGAGACCAGAGGAACGGAGAAGGACGGCTAAACACGACGGGGACCCACGACGGAGGTAAGAACCCAAAACTGGAAACCCAGTTTTTGACTCAAGATGGAAAACAAGATTTTGACGTTTGTTGGTCGATTTGGTGGATTGGGAGATGTTCTAGGGACCAAGACGACCTTGTAGGGACTCGTTTCGAGGAAGGTGGTGGCTTGAGACGACTGGAAACAGAGTTGGAAGGTTGAGCTTACTGCTCATCGATTAAAGGTGAATTTCTAGCATGTTTTTCTTGTTTTTGATTAGTTAGGATTATTGTTGGGGATTAGACAATCATTTACGATGAAACTAGGATGAAAATGGTGTGGAAATGAATAAATAGGAGCTAGGTTAGGGTCGCGGATCTGTGCGACCCGGTCCAGGAAAATGGGTCAGACCCGCGAGAGGTTGAAGACGATGACTGATGACGTCAGCATGCTAATGTCATCATGTCAGATGTCAGGCCATGTGGCCCAGTCACGAGTCGACACTTGTCGCTTGGTAGTGCCTAGTCAGCCTGACATGTTAGTGACATGGACCAATCAGGTGGTGCCATGTGTCATTGACATGTTAGACACGTGGACCAACGGGCTACTAACACATGGCACCTGTGAGGTCTGACACGTGTCAAATCTGATAGCTGTCAGGATGATGTCATGCTGACGTCAGCAGTGACATCAGTTTTGAACTGACCATTGACTTTTTGACCAGTAATTTTGACCCGCGCTTGGGGGCACATGGGCACGAATCTCAAGGTGGGATCATTATCATTTTAAAGGTTTCGACGATTTGAATCCAATAGTGGTAGTTTCGAGTCGATCGAAGATCGTTTGATAGGTCATTTAGGGGTTTAAAGCCTCGAGAAACGTGTTTGGGATGCATTCCCAGGATGGGACTTTTCAGGGGTTTTATATTTGAACTTGTAAAGTCTGTTAGTGACCGTTGGATATGTTTTGGAATGGCCCAGAGACTGTGACTTAGCTTCTGGACAGGTTTAGGCGGTTCGATTGTGCATCGAGGAACGTGTGTGAGTGGGTTTTTTTATTTCTAAATGGATTGTATGCATAATTGTTTTCAATGTTTTACTATATGATTGAATTTGGATTACTCTAGGTATTATTCATGTATGATTTACACGTATTACGTTGTTTTTGGCATGAGACCCGTCTGGATTTTATAGTGATTAGTTTTGGAGTAAAACAGGGATTTCATTGGTTTATACTATTGCACTGTACATACCGACCTTATGGATTGTTGTCTCCTCCAGACGACTTGGTACCATGAAGTAGTCACGACGCATTACCTGAGAGGGGCCGCTCTACGTGAGAAACCGTAGAGAGGCACAAGATCAGGATTGCTATTGGTATACCCCAGGCAGTGATTTGGGGAAACGCTCGAACACTGGTAGACCCAGGGGAGTACTCGGGATTGAGACCTCGGGTGGCACCCCTAGCCTTAGGAACGTGACATTATTGGACATCTGGGATATCAAACTTCTGGGATGTCGGGGTTGAATTATTATCAGACAGGAGCAGGGCACATCCCCGGGTGGTCATTGGGGGATCGGGATGGGTCCTGTCATTGGTAGGATCCGATGTGTTGGTATATTGATATGGCTGGTTCTACTATATAAGATTATATGATTTTAGGATTCAGTTATTATTGCCTATGTTTTGACTCGAATGCATGCATGTTTGAAAACGGAGGGGGTAAAACATTATTTACTATCTTATAAATGGTTTTGAACTATTGTTTATTTTCAGCCCACTCACTATTTCATTATTTTCTTGACCTCTCCAGGCCGTGACACCGAGGTAGAGGCGGAACCAGAGACTGAGGCATAGTTGTTATCGTTGAGCACTTGTACACCCGTTTGGGCAGGTTGAACACTATTTTTGTAACCTGACATTTGTGCTCACATTTTGTAATGTATTATCCCTAGTCTGACAATGTAGAACCTGAATTTGTTTATGCTTAATTTTATTTAAATTTAAAACCCGTTAGGGGTATTTTCAGCACCCTCTGGGGTTATTGTTTGACGGGAGCAGGGCACATCCCCAGGTGGTCATTCCGGGATCGGGATGGGTCCTGTCATTGGTATGATCAGATCTGCATTGGTATATTAATATGACTGGTATAACGACCCGTCCTAAATTTCGAGATTAGATTAGTGACTAATAAAGGATTAGTGCGGCGAATCGGGGATTAGCCGAGGATCAACAGACATTTAGGGTGAAATTACGATTTTACTCCTAAACAAGGGAAAAAAGTTGAATTTTGACCCGGGGGGTCCGAGGCACAAGGGTCGAGGACCTTTACGTAGATAGGGTCGATACGAGTCCGTAGAAAGGGGACATGTCAAAATCGGACGTTCGACGGGAATGTTATGATTCGCTGAAGGTTCGGGGCACTATTGCATGAATCACGAGATGGGTGGACTTTTGTCTGATGTGGGACCCAGATATTTGTATCAGGCCCAATGGATGAGTGACAAGTGTCACCCATCCATTGCTCCCATTGCACAGATACATGCATACCCATCCCTTTTGTCTGTGTTCATCCAACCAAACCCGATAGCCCCAAAATCGACACCATTCCCATGTTGGTTCTACTGATGACCTAGAGAGGCTGAGACTGAGGTCGTGAGTGAAGGGATGGTGGTTGGTCGAGGACAGAGCTATCGTGGACGGCGGTGCAGCCATGGGAGGAAGGTAAACCCGTACCCTTTATATTTCAAATTTTGGATTTTGAGATTTGGACGTTTTGAATGGGTTCTAATGATTGGATGATGGTGGTGGGGGTTGTATGAGTCATGTGGGATCAGGACTGGTGGCTGAGGATGGCTGAGCAGCCCAGATGTTCGCCGTGAGCAGTTTTCGGTGGGTAGCCACTGAATTCGATTTCTGGCATGGTAAGCCTAAACTAATTCCCTAAACCTATTTCTAAGGATCCTAGGAGCTTAATAGAAGCCTTAGGGTGAAGTTTTGGCCCTTGGTTATGCCCAGAACATGGATAGAAAGTTTTGGGTTTAAATGGATTATTGAACCCCTAGGTTTTAGGTTTGTTTTCTTCGATTTGATCACATAGAACAAACCCTATGATAGATTAGGAAAGATTGGTGGAAAGAAGGAAGAAAAAGGATGAAAAAATAGGAAAATATGGGCTTGGACCGGATTTGCAGTTGGACCGAACCGGCTGGTCTGTGTGAGGACAAGGATGAAGTGTGCAGGCGCATGGAGCCCACGCGCAGCCCCTTTGGGCAGCGCGTGAGGGCGAGTGGGCCGTCCTTTGGGGAAGGGTTCAACATGTAATTTCATCTATTCAATGTAACGAACGTTTTGGGACTTTTTTTTGTGTCGATTGGATATCGTTTCGATATGATTTGGGATGTCTGAAGGTTTAAGGGCTAGTTTTAAAATAGTTAAAAATTCGGAAAAATTACGAGGCTCCAATGAGAGGTTAATGAGGTAGTTAGTAACCTCTAGTATGATTTGGACAGGTTTGGGAGTCCCGGTGATGGTGATTAGCCCAGGAAGGCGTATGGCACGCATATCGAGGCGGCAACTCGGACGGTCTGTGAGTGGACCTTGATTTCTAAACTGTGATGCATGCATAAATGTTTATATATTTTTCTACATATGATTTCTATCATGATGATCATGGTATTGGTGATTTACATGATTTCACGTATTTCGAGGCAATTTACATATTTGCTCGTATATCGAGGTTATGGTTTTATGTTGTGGTTATGCGTGCTTATGGTTTCAGTAATGGTTTAATGAAATGGTTTTGGATTTGAAAAGGTTAACTCGGGCATGAGACCCATTTTTTTTTTGGAAACCCTCGGACTTGAAGTCCATTTTAGTTACATTATCGGGCCAGGGGCCCAATTGGTTTGTGGATTGATTTCGGATTTGGAAATATGGAATCGGGCATGAGACCCATTTGATTTACGAACTATCGGATGGTCTGTCCATTTGATTTAATAAAGCATCGGGCCAGAGGCCCAGTTGGTTTACAAAATCGGGCCGGAGGTCTAGTTGGTATACGAAATCGGTCTTGAGGCTCAGTTGGTTTACGAAATCGGGCAGGAGGCCTAGTTGGTTTACGAAATCGAGCTTGAGGCCCAGTTGGTCTACATGATCAGGTTCGAGGCCCAATTGGTTATGATATCGGGCATGCGTCCCATTTATGGGTTATAAATGTGATTTCGGGTCGGGGACCCATAAATGGATTTGGATTTGAGAAAATGGATTTCCGGTTTCATGACGGTTTATGGGGACCGGGCATGGATCCTTTGAAAGGTTTGTAATGTTTTGAGAATTATTTAGAAATGGATTTTCATATACCATCCTTGTATTTATGGATTGTTTCCTCCGGGGAGGGTCGTTGGCCTGGGTGGACCCCAGAGTAGTCACGGAGCACTAACTGAGTGGAGTCGCCCCCGTGGGGTACCTTAGTCTTAGGAAGGCATTTATGGATTATAACCCCCAGGGAGGATCAATGATCTGCGGACATTGACCTGGGTGGACCCTGGGGAGACTTGAGATTTGAGACCCCAGGTAGCACGCACGTAGCTTTGAAAACCGTGACGAGATTGATTATATGATATTTGGTAAACATGGTTTGTTGGATTTATGAAATGGAAATTGGATTTCAGAAACGATATCTCTGTGTTTTATGGATTTGGGAAATGACCACATACTCGGATTTACGGTTTTGGGCTGAGTTCCCACATATGGTTGTTATGTTATGAATTTGTGTAAATGGATTTGGGCGGGGCCCCTTTTTTTGGATTTACGGAATTTGGGGCTGAGACCTTAATAATGGTTATTTGAATAAATGATTTTTGTATGCATGCGTGCTTTTTAGTGAAGGACATAAAGGTCTTTTTATGAAATGAGTTTTTATTAACCTATTTATTTTCGTCCACACACAACTTTTGATGTTTTAATGCCCTTCAAGTTGATCACGAATGCGGGCTGTAGCAGAGACCAAGACATCACACTCCTCCACCGGATCCTGGCGCGCTCTGGAAGCTGGTCGGGCTGAATGTTTTGAATTATCCCTTGTCTGACACTTCGTGTCAGACGGGAGCATGGCACATCCCGCGTTAATCCCCGGGGGATTGGGATAGGTCGTGTTAGCTGGTTCTCTATATTTGTTGAGTCTGTGTTTTAGCCTAGTCGTGTTTGTAGTGATACCTAGATATGAGTTATATTCGACAAGTTTTTCTGCTATTACTGATTTTCGGATTACTACACGTATATCGAGATTATCATTTTGTTGGTAAACTCGTTGCATGCATAGTTTTCTAAAACGAACAGAAATTAATATGTTTCAAACTTTGTTTTTAAAACCTTTGCTTTTATCCACTCACACATTTTTTTTGGTTTTCAAATCCTCTAGGGCTGCTGCAAGGGACTTGAGACTGCGCACGGAGTGGAGGCATGAGCTCACGAGTGTGTAAGTATCCCTTGTCTGATAGGGTTTTGAGAGTACATTTGGTATTTTAGGTTACCTGTCAGACAGGAGCAGGGCTCGGGTACGTTATACAGGGTGATTTTCAGGTTGGGTCCTGTCATTGGAGGAGAGAGAGAGAGAGAGAGAGAGAACTGAGATCAATTTCCCAATCCCGTGAGGAGAACTAGTGTGCCCTCCCTAAATACCATGGAAGCGTGACTTGCAAAGATAACCAAAATGATCAGTTCCTCCCAACAAGGCCATTAACATGGCCAAACTATTCCAAGCCACAATTTAGAAGGGAAAGTGGTATATGATTGGTAGAAATGGAACGCCATCCAAAAAGTTAGGAAGAACTGCCAATAGAAGAATTCAGAGACAGTACGGAGGCATACCTTCGCACCAAGAAAGGCTTGGGGGCCAAGGCCTCCTGACGAATCAACAACCCATCCGGCTACCAAAGGGAAACTTACTGGCTCCCCTAGAATGGATAAGGAGGAGGAGAATGATCAACAGACAAACGAACGCCCCAATTCCATCTCAGAATATCCTCATCCGAACAAGAAGAAACTCGTGTTCGGAAACCAAGAACGCAAGAAAGGTCGACCTAACCGGATGACTGCCCACAAATATTCTGAGAGCGGGTTCCTAGCCCAGGACAAAAAGAATGAACCGTCCCTAAAGCGGGGATCTCATAATGGATAGTGAACCCACGAAGGAAGCAGACCGATAAGAGGAAATCTAGTATATAAAAGAAAGATTGCAGGTGTATTGGGATGAGCATAGGAATGTTCATGTTATATCCCACAAGGTATCTTTCAATGAAGATCAGCCCAAAAGCATCGAAGAATGACGAACGAAAGACTCAACCATCCACATAGCCGAATTCATCTATGATACTAGGGAAGAGGATAAAGAAGATGACATCCCACCAGAGGTGATAAAATTTTGGTCCTTGGAAGTGGACAAGCCCCTACCTGAGACCCAAGACCCTTTGGAAGAGATCAACCTAGGGAATGAGGAAGATCCTTGACCGACGTATATCAGTAAGATACTGGAGGAAACAATGAAAGAAAGAATTATTGCACTTCTCAAAGAATTTTGGGACTACTTTGCATGGTATTACACGAAGATAACGGGACTCGATAGAAAACTGGTTGAACACTGGTTGCCTATCAAGGAAGGGTACAAACCATTCTGCCAGCCCAGAAGGAGAATGTTAGTGCAAACCGAGCTCAAGGTTAAGGAAGAGATCGATAGATTCCTCAAAGTAGGATTTATACGCATTGCCAAGTATGTGGAATGGGTGTCTAACATAATACCAGTAATCAAGGTGAAAACCAAGCAAGTTAGGATATGTGTTAATTACTACAACTTGAACGAGGCAACCCCAAAGAAAGAATACCCAATGCACATGGCGGACATGTTAATTGATGGTACATCACAGAACCAGCTCATTTCCTTTATGGACGGTAATGCGGGATACAACCAGATTCTTCTAGCTGAAGATGACATTCACAAGACTGCATTCAGGTGTTCGAGACACTTAGGGGCATTTGAGTATGTCTTCATGCCCTTCAGATTGAAGAATGTCGGAGCTACTTACTAACGGGAAATGAACACCATTTTTCATGAGATGATTGGGAAAAATCTGGAGGTATATATTAATCATGTCATAGTGAAATCCCAGGGCAGGGATAAGTATATCGATGATCTCCGACAAGCTTTTTTGAAGAAGAGATAACATAGGCTAAAGATGAACCCCAGAAAATGCGTGTTCAAAGTTGAAGAGGGGAACTTCTTGGGTTTCCTAGTCCATCAAAGAGGAATTGAGGTGGATAAAAACAAAGTCAAGTCTATCATGGATTGTGACGACCCGTCCCTAAATTTCAGGATTAATTAAGACTAATTACGAATTAGAGAGGCTAATCGGGGATTAGCCGAGGATTAACGGACGTTCAGGGCAAAATTATGATTTTACCCTTGAATGAGGTTAAATAGTTGACTTTTAACTTGGGAGGTCTGACGACCGAGGGCCGATGACCGTGACGTAGATCGGGACGTCACGAGTCCGTAGACAAGCGGCACGTCAAATTCAGACGTTCGCTGGAAAAGTTACGGTTCACAAAAGTTTCGAGGAACTATTTATGGTAACACGCTTTACGAGGCAAAAGTGGAATTTTGTCCTCAAGTGGGCCCCAGATCCTTCCCAGGCCTAATGGATGAGTGACAAGTGTAACTCATCCATTCCCTCTTTTCCCACATTCATGCATATCATCTTCTTTGTTCCATTTCCACCAAACCCGAAAACCTTGAACCAAAATCCATATCCCTTTCTGCATTCGATTGTGTGTGTGAGGACATAATGAGAGAAGGACCGAGTGTTGGTGGCTTGGTTATGGCAAGACCGTCGTGGATGGCGGCGATAGCCCAAGGAAATAGGTAACCCAATAGCCTCCCTTTCCATTTCAAATTTCGATTTCAAGTTTTGGACGTGTGGGGTTGTGTCTAGTGATTGGATAGTGTTTAATAGGTTGTTAGGAAAGTTTAGAGGTTGGTTTGGACGGTGGATGACGACCGAACATCGAGGGAGGATGATCGGAAAAATGGAACCGTGAAGGAAATTTTAAACCGGAGAGTTTTAGACAGTTTTTCTTAGTTCTGATCACATAGGCAGGTTGCAAGGATTGAAACAAAGAGATTAGGATTGGATTGGATTGAAATGGACCGAAAATGAGGGAATTATAGCCTTGGACCAGTCATGCCGGTCCAGGCAGACCCAAATTGCAAAATCGGTTCGGACCGGTTCAGTCGTAGGGAGGAAGACAACTGTAGCTAGGCGTGTGGCCTTCACGCGTAGCCCCTTTGGGAGGCGCGTGGGGGCGCGTTAAGCATAATTTTTGGAAGGTTCCAACATGTAATTTCATCAATTTGATGTAACGAACATTTTGGGACTGGTTTCGAGTCAATCGGACATCGTTTCGATATAGTTCGGGATGTCCAAAGGTTTAGGATCGGGTTTAAAACTAGTTAAAAATTCCAAAAAATTAGGGGGCTTTAATTAGAAGTTAATTAAGTAGTTAGTAACCCTCTTTTACAATTTTTACAAGTTCGAGAACCCCGGAGACGACGATTGGCCCGGGAAGAGCGTATGGCACGCGTATCGAGGCGCGGCTTTGGACGGTCTATGAATGGACCTTTCTTTCTAAGTTGATGCATGCACAAATATTTTATACGTGTTTTAATACATCTTTTGTGATGCCATGAGTGCATTTGATTGTGGTGTTTTAGTATTTAGGTATTGCACATATTTCGAAGTTTTCAGTTTTATACGGTGCTTATACGTGCTATGCTTTCTATGATGGTTTAACGGAAAGGTTTTGGATTTGGAAACAGGGAATCGGGCATGAGACCCATTTGATTGGAAAACATCAGACTTAGATTCCATTTGATATAATGAGAAATCGGGCTGGAGGCCCATTTGAGTTATACGATCGGGTCGGAGGCCCCGTTGTTTTACGAATTCGGGCTTGAGGCCCAGTTGGTTATGATATCGGGCATGAGGCCCAGTTATGGTTTATAATCATGATTTCGGGTCAGGGACCCATATTTGGTTTTGTGATGGTTTTATGGAAAACCCGAGCATAGCCTTTTGAATTATTTGAAATGGTTTTCCATATGCCATCCTCGCGAACGGTTGCCCTCTAGACGTCCCGTAGTATCCTGGAGTGGCGGGTTATCTCCTTCATACGTCTTGTAGTATCCTGAAATAGTCAGGGGGCATTGCATGCGAAGGGTCATTGCACGGAGCGACCGGTCCGTATAATGACTCAGGAGCAGGGTTGCTAGAGGTTAAAACCTCCCCCCAGGGAGGGTCATTGATCTGTGGGTCATTGACTTGGGTGGACCCTAGGGAGACTTGGGATTTGAGACCTCGAGTAGCACCCGTAGCTTGTAACCGTGACAGGTGTGATTGTGACATCTCGGATGTCAGGCATCAAAGATGCCGAGGATTGGTTTTGGGCTGAGTCCCACTGGTAATGGTTTTGGGCTGAGACCCACGTGATGTGATTTGGGCTGAGTCCCACATGTAATTGATTTGGGCTGAGTTCCCATGTGCTTTGGTTTACAGTTTTGGGCTAAGGCCCTAATGGTTTCATTTTGATAAATGGTTTTCGAATGCATGCATGTTTTTTAGTGAAGGGCATAAATGTCTTCTTTTTATGAAATGTTTTCTAAACTGTAATTTTGTCCACTCACAGCTTTTCATGGTTTTTAATGCCCTTCAGGTTGATCGCGGATGCGGGCTGTAGTGGAGACCGAGACATTACACTTCTCTTCCGATCCTGGCGCACTCTAGTGGCCATGGGTGGGGTTAAGGTTGAAATTATCCCTTGTCTGACACATCATGTCAGACGGGAGCAGGCGCGTCCCGTGTTAATCCCATCGGGGATTTGGGACGGGTCCTGACATGGATTCTCCCCCTTCCAAAAACATGAAAGAACTACAGAGCCTGCTCGGAGAGTCCAACTTTCTTAGGAGATTCATAGCTAACCTATCGAGAAAGGTCCATGCATTTTCTTCGCTGGTAAAGATAAAAAAGGTGATTGAATTCAAGTGGGAAGAAAAGCACCAGGTCGCGTTTGAAAAGCTAAAAGAGTATCAGGCCAAACCTCCGGTTCTAATGCCGCCTAAGGTAGGAAGACCTTTGAAGTTATACATATCGGCGTCACGAAGCCTTATTGGGAGCTTGTTGGCTCAAGACAACGAAGAAGGGAAAGAGCAAGCGATATACTACTTGAGTAGGACCCTGACCAAAGTCGAAGAAAGATATACTGCAATGGAGAAACTATGCCACGCATTATACTTTACAACCATCAAGTTGAGACATTACATGCTACCCTTCACCGTCTGGATCCTTGCCTAGACGGATTTACTGAAATAGATGTTGTCACGACCTATCCTGAGAAGGAGAATAGGCAAGTGGACTTTGACGTTATCAGAGTTCAATTTTCAATATATGCCATAGAAGGAAGTGAGGGCCAAGTTATTGCTGACTTCTGAGCATAATACCTAGGCATTGACATCGAGAAGGAGATAAGCCAGTGGGTCAGCATGTTAGCCATGCTGCCTTGGAAATTGTATTTTGACAGGTCTAAGACCAAAGATTCAGTTGGGGCTGGAGTGTGCTTGATCGACCAGGAAGGGGTCTCCCATCAATTCTCATTTAAATTGGATTGAGAAAACATAACTAACAATCAAGCGGAGTCCGAGGCGTTGATCATCAGAATGAAGATACTGATCGAAATGGGAGAGCGACAAGTTGAAGTTTATGGCGATTCAGAGTTAGTGTTCAATCAGATAACAGAGGCCTACACGTGTCGGAACTTATGTCTGGCTAGTTACTACTTTGCCTTAACGTCGCTCGCTTCAAAGTTCATTGATCTGACTATCGAACATATACCTCTTGAGGAAAACTTGGCGGCCAACGAGATGGCCCAAGTCGTATCCAGAATTTTGTTCCAAGAATGCCAGTCCAAGAAAAGGATCAGGGTGGAAAAGAGATCTTTGCCCTCCATATTAGAAAGAGATGCCAAGTTAGAGGTCATGGACGTTGAAGCAGAACCCCACGATTAGAGGACTCCATTTACCAAGTATCTGAAGAACCCTTCCAACGAAGACAGGAGTTTTAGAAACAAAGCATACCACTACACAAAAGAGTGTGTGGAGCACATCAGGCAAGGCCAAAAATGAAATGGTTAATACGACAACGTGGCTATTTTTGGCCGGGCATCCAATCAAATTTCTATGAATATGCTAAGGGGTGCGATGCGTGCCAAAGACACACTCTGTTCCAGCATGCACCTGTTGTTCCCCTTAATCTCGTGGTCAAGCCATGGCATGGGCAATGGACTTCATCGGGAAGATATTCCCAGAATCCTCGACTAAGTATTGTTACATCGTGGTAGCCAAAGATTACTCACCACTTGTGAGTTAGTAAAGTTCTTAAAAGACAACATCCTGAGTAGGTTTGGGATCCCGGGACTATCATCACCAACGACATAACATCTTTCATGTCTTGGGAGCTGCAAGCATTCAGGGCTTAATTCGCAATCAAATTTGTTCAGTGCAGTCCTTATTATCCTCAAGCTAATGGTCAACAGAGGCTAGCAACAAAAGTATTCTCACTATCATAAAGACAATGCTTAGGGATTATCCCACAGATTGGCACGAACAATTGATCTACACGTTGTGGTCATACTGAATGTCGAAGCGCAGGACAATCAGAACACTTCTTGCTGACCTTGTTTACGATCGAGATTCGATGCTTTCAGTAGAGATGAATATCAACTCATTACGGCCACGACATCAATATGATATAGACTATGAGGAATACACTCAAGCTATGTTACAATGGCCACTTGAGGGGCCATCAAAAGAATGGGTGAAAGCCTGAACAAACTATCTAGTGGGAGGTGGATGGACCTACGATCACACGGCAGAAGCCCTCCATGAGCTCTTGACGCACAGCCTCATCGTGCTCCATGGCGCTCTCTTTTTCTTGCTACTGAAGGCCTGCAATCTTATTTCAGAGTTCTCCCGTCGCCATAGCGGGCGATCTCGGTAGAACACTGGAGCTAGGCATCGCGGATGGTCTTCAGCTGGGATTCTAGCACCTCCTCGAGGGAACGAGCCAGATCAACCTCCTCTCTTATACGGGGAAATCGGGTCCTGACCTTTAGAGTAGTGTCAGGCTTCTCAGACGACGTTTTGGACATTAGAGATCTTTTTTCTCTCTGAGTTCTCGCGATGCTTCAGGGAAGAGGTGTGGAAGATGGATGATTATAGCAGGTATTTATAGCCAAAGGGTTTGGTTAGGACTTAGTCTTAAGATACACAAGAAGTTATGAGGATTAAAAGCAAAATCAGAATGGTCGCGACTTCTACGTATCTCGAGCGCAGTTTTCAAACAGGGTTGTGACGCCTAAACCAAAACAGGCAACTCTTAACACTAAACAAAAATGAGTAGGCTCGCAGTGGAGAGGCCCAAAATCACAACTCTAACAGCCTACCAAGCATGGCTTGGAGGCCCAGTCTATGCAATATGATAATAAAGGAAAGGGTCGCTTCTTCAACGAAGGCTTCATGGGCCAGTTTCTCCCCTCTTTGAAAACTTTCCCGGATGATCTCCCTTCGACGCTTGGCAGTCTCGTACTGCTGCTGAAGCTGCACACAAGCGGCTTCAAACTCTACGAGTCGGGAACAAAGAACTTTTACGTCCTGAAACACGTCATGATACCTGCCTCTAATAAAAACAAATTCATCATAACCGATAAGGTAGCTCTGATGAAGGCCATCTATTTGGACTCGAGTGGGGATATCTGTTGAAGGAGGATGCTTTCAAACAAGAATAAGCGAGGAACCTCCAAAAATCTTCAAGTAACGGCACCAACAAGCGAGAGGTAAACATGGCCACATGGGTGGACCGGGAGAGAATTTCCACTCCTCAAATCAACTCTCCAACATCAGAGCATGCATCTCTGGCCATGAAAGATCTTATCTCACTTTTGGCCTCCTCGAGCTCAACTGGCCCTCGACTTAAGGACTGTACAATAAGAAAGGCAAGTAAAGCAAAGAAGGCTTCATCTGAATCCAAACGTTTGAGTTCAGTGGAGGGCAAGCCTTCAAAATAGAGGAATCAATTCAGAACAACAAAACGGGAATGCTTCATGAAGCAAGAAAGTTAAAAAGTATGAACGTGCCAAAGGCATGATTGAAGCAGTACCTCCTGGTCACAAAGGAGCCAGGGATCCAGAAGGAACATGGAACCCAATTGACGATGTTGATGCTCCCATGGATGGGGAGTCTAGAGAGCTCTGATTTCTCATACGGTTAAGAATAAGGGGATTTTATGGAGCATCCTCGATCCGAGAAAGGAAACTACTAGCTGGGGCCATGATAACCATTCCCTACCAAGAGTATATGCATGAATATGCAAATAAGAGGGCATGAGGCAACAAAGAATGGAGAAGAGGCGTTGTGAAAAATGATACCTGAAAGAATGTGGTTGTCCTTCGACTTCCTGCGTTCAACTAAAACAGAGACAACCGGGTCAAAACTTGTGGCCCGCTCACATCAAAAATTGACTCATCCATACCTCCCCAGGGGTGAAGCTGAAGTTTTCCTTAAAATAAGAAGTCCACCACAAGTCGAAAGCAATCGTACACCCATAGAAGGCTTTCATGACAAATGGGAAGACCACTAGAACATTGGCAAGAAAGTCCCGAGCGGTGTTGGCCAGTTTCAGATTAGTGGTCCCCAAACGAAACGATGTCCCATCATTCACACCTCGCACATGTGACGTAGGGAAAACCTAGTAGAAACCGAGCTAACGAGCACAGTAATTCGGCTGGTACGCATCAAAGCCAGGGGATGATCTAATTGTTTTAGCACCACCTCTCAGAAGATCTCGAATAAGGATGCAACTCATGAAGTCATAAGCTTAAACTCTCCTACTGGATGGATTTGCTAGCAAACAAAGGAAACCTCATTCTCATAACCATGGAAATCTCCTGACCACACTAGCCTCCCAATGTTCTCGAGGGCAAGAAAATAGTGTACTAAAGGAGATGTAATTTCTAGTGGAGAATGAGAGAGGAGGTAAAGGCATCAACAACTGAGATGGGACCACATCATCAAGGTATTCGATGGTACAACTCTAAAACTGGGGGAACTCCCAGTTCAACCATTCTTGGACCATCCAAAGGGGACCATTCAGGGGAACTGCCTTCGCGGGATAAAGAACTATGGAACGCAGAACGTTGTACACGTGGGCCAGAACAAGGGGGCCATGGGCTATGTTTGGAAGAGATTCCTACGCTTTGGCTAGTGGAACCCACTCTAGCGTGGAACTCTTCATGGTGTTAGGAAACACAAACCAGTCCAGCCATAAGTGGTAGAACTGGATTTTTCATTGATAGAGCCCATGTACGGACCAGGAAGCCTGAAATTCTCAAACTCGTTCTTAGTCTTAAGCTACCCGTTCTCGTCAAATGGATAGAAAGCAAACAAGAATTGGGAATGAAGAAGCACTAAAGGAACATCTGGGGACAACTTGACGATTGGAGGACCTTGATCCGCATCAGATTTGGACAAAAAGGAAAATTTAAATTCAGCCACATCTCCTGATGAGGACAACCCGAACATAATAGCCATATACAAGAGGGTCGGCGTCATGGGTTCGACTCAGAAATCAAACATGCTTGTGCTGCAGTTCCAGAAGCATAGAGCTGAGCGTAGAAAACCATGATCAAGGGTAATTGACAAAGTGGAAAGGCTCACCAAATGGTATAGGCCGTTACTCTAGAGTTCCTCCAGATACATTTGTTGCATCCTTTAGACTACTATCTCTATGAAAGCGATGTAACACCTCGGAAACTCAAAGAATGTAAATCTGTAAAATAATGTATGAAATGACGTTTTTACCCTTGTAAATAGTAAGGCCAAAGTTGACTTTTTACTTGACACGTGTTTTTCACGAACCTCAAGGACCATTAGGTAGGTCTCGATTCCCTGAGTCCGTAGATAGGCGGCGCGCTGGAATCGAACTTCGGATGAATAAGTTATGATTCTAGAACGAGGTAGGGCAGTTTGGTAATTGTGTGAAGGAAGGGTAAAATGGTAATTTGAATGGTGAAATTTGAAACAGCCGTGTTGAATTGTTTAACTGAATTGTTTAACTAATTAAGTGAGAATTTTCACTAAGGAAGGATGGATTAGTGGCTTGTTTGAGTTAAGTGGGTGTACAGGTGTAGTGTGGATGTTGTGTGCAGACGAGAGCACCGTGCTGTTGATTTGATTTAATCAATTAAGTGTTTTGAGTAAGAGAACAGAGACAGAGAGAGAGTCGATCTTGTTTAATGTCTGAGTCGTGTGAGATCAAGTGGTACTTGTGTCTAAGATCAGAGGTTGTGTGTGTGCTGGTATTTGTGTGTGAGGGTGCACAAAGAAGGTGCTCGGGTGAGAGTGAGGTGAGGAGTACTGAGAAATAGGAACAGGGGAATCGTGCGGGTTTCTGTGAGTTTGGGAGTGAGGTGAGTGGAACCAGAGGTGCTCGTGTGTTCAATAGGTAGGAGGTAAACTCACGACAACGTGAGGACACGGTGGAGGCCACGACGGAGAACAGAGGAGAGGTAAGGTATGTTGGATGCTCTGTTTTTCCCTTTTTATTCAAATGACCAGTCGACGGGTTTGGCTCATTGTTGAGTTACTGTGATGCTCGTTTTGATTCTTAAAGATAGAGAGGACGCCTAGAAACATGAAACCGAGACTAGAGAGCATCGTGGTGGCAGGAGACAAAGACTGAGATTTTTGAGTTTTGGTTCGAAGATTGGGAGGTAAGAATCTTGGTTTCTTTTCGTATTTTAGACAGTTGAAACAGTTCTAAACTTTAAGGCGAAGCTACTGGTGAAGGAAGGATCGAAAACGGTTTGAGAACGAGTAAAAACCGGCCTCGACGGCTCGGTTGGATCGAACCGGTCCGAACTGGGTTGGCGAGAGGAAGATGATGATGAACAGTGACGCTTGTGGCTCCCAGGCGGAACCCCTTTGGGCGACCTGTGAGGGCGCGTGAAGCCTATTTTGGGGAAGTGCTCAACATGATTTTCACTCTAATCGATGTAACGAACATTTTAAGATAAGTTTCGAGTCGATCGGACATCGTTTCGGGATAGTTTTGTGTGTTCGAAGGTTTATGATTTTAATTTAATTACGTTGAAAAATCCTGAAAAATTGGGGAAATTAATGTAAGCTTAATGAAAGTATTTGTGACCCAAATTGTGATCTTTGACAGGCCAGAACATTCCTGAGGCAGCCGAGGAGTGTACGGGATGCGACTACCGCGTTCGAACTTTGTGAGTGGACTTTTGTTTTCTAACCGAGCATGCATAACCGCGAACGATCGGCCATGCCTCCGCGACGTGAACCCCCACCACGACCTGCAGAAGGCGTTGTTAGTGATGCCAAGAGTGCCACGATCGAGCGAGCCCAGCGTCTTGGGGCTACAATATTTATCAGTGGGGCAGATCCTGAGGAAGCCCACCGATGGATTACTCAGTTTGAGCGGATTTTTGCTGTGATGCGATGTCCTCCTGAGGAGTGAGTTGTGTTGGCCACCTTTTTACTAGATGGGGCCGCTTATGAGTGGTGGTATACCCTAGAGTTATCAGGTTGGGACGCTCACATAGTGACTTGGGAGACTTTTCGTGAGCGGTTCCTTGATCAATACTATCCCCGTTCATTCCGCGATGCTAAGGAGACAGAATTTCTACAGCTTCGACAGGGGAGTATGTCAGTAACAGAGTAGTAGAAGTTTCAGATGTTAGCACGTTTTGCTCCTACCTTTGTATCTATTGAAGCCGAGAAATGCCGTAGGTTTGAGCTTGGCCTGCTAGGCGAAATACGTGTCATTGTGACGGCTAGATCTTTTACTACCCTCAGAGAGTTATCTGATGCTGCAGTACAGGTGGAGGCTAGTATGCTGGCACGTCCACAGTTCTCAGGTGGTGGACAACGTCGAGAGCGTTCATTTCCTGGATCGTCGAGCTAGAGAGCCCTGAAGAGAGGCAGTTACAGTGGAGCTTCATCCACGGGCAGTGATCGGTTTGGTAGGCCTTGCAGTTTTCAGAGTTCCGAGTTCAGAGGACCCAGAGCACAGCCGACTCCGCAGGCGAGTGCGACCTCAGTTGCTTCCACGGGAAGACAGAGTGGCGGATTTAGTCGAGATGTTTCTAATGCTATCTGTTTCTTCTGTGGAGAGCGGGGCCACTACCAAAGAGAGTGTCCATCTTTACTACAGGGTGGTGGCGCAGGTCGGGGTGCAGTAGAGCAAGGACAGAGTGCAGTTTCAGTTTCTGGGACAGCGAGTACTAGAGGAGGTGCTGGAGCTACCAGTGGGCAGAGGGGTCGTGGGCGATCATCAGCTCCACAGGCTCGAGTTTTTGCGGTTACTCAGCAAGAGGCCCGGGCAGCACCTGGTGTTGTGACAGGTACGCTTAAAATCCTTGGTCATGATGTTTGTGCCTTGATAGATCCTGGAGCTACCCATTCTTTTATATCACGGAGTTGTGGTTTGTTAGCGGATAGAGAGGTGTCCGCACTGGGTTTTGATATGGGTGTGAGCACTGTAAAGACCCGTCCTGGGAATTAGGGTTAAGACCGTGTTTAAGATGAGATTAGTGAGCTTAATTGGTGGTTAGTCGGTTACGATAGGTCCGGTAGCGTAGAATGACGAATTTGCCCCTAGTTCGGGCAAATTGTTGACTTTTAGTTTGGGAGGCCAAGTGGGCTTTGACCTATGACTGTGACGTAGTTCGGGACGTCACGAACCCGTAGACAGGTGGCACGCCCGATTCCGACATCCGAGGAGGAAGATATGATGTTCGGAAGGTTGATGGCACTTTCGTAATTTGGCTAAAATAGGGGGAAGAGTTGACTTTTCGTACGACTCGATTTTTATACATTGACCAAGGACCGTTAGGTAGATCTTGTCGTCCTGAGTTCAATGACAGGCGGCACGTGTTCATCGGAGTTAGGACGTGTGAGTTACGGGTCTAGGAAGGTAGTGGCATTATTGTAATTATTGAGTCAAAGAAGGTTATTTTGGTCTTCTGCACATTGGGGATTGTGCAACAGATTGGGACAAGTGGACGGTTGAGATTGGGACATTTTTGAGAGAATGGGGAGGATTGTGACACGTGGGGCTTGGCTAGAGGCTTCTAGGGTGCACGGTCCAATTATTTGGGGCTGAGTGTTCGTGTGTGTCGTGTGTGTGTGTTCGAAGAAGAGAGAACAGAGACTGAGAGATTGAGAGAAAATTAAGGGGAGTTGGACGTTGATCGTGAGTGTTGGTGTGTTTGGTGAGTGAGGAGTGATCAGAGATTGAGAGGGAGACAGTGAGTAGGTTGGGAGGTGAGGTGTGAGCGTGTGTGCGAGGTGTGAGCTCACGCAAACCAGAAAAACAGAGAGGAGTTCGAGCGGTGGTGCTGCCATGTGAGGGAACAATTGAGGCTGGTGGAGGTGTCCAGAGGCCGGAGGTGGACTGGAGGAGTCGTGTCCTCACGACTGAGCTCACGGTGGTGGTCGGTGTACAGGTAATTCCTCATCCTCTTACAATTTCCCTGTTTTGCCGTCGAATTTTAAACTCAAAGTCGTGAGTTTTGAGTGCGAGTCGAGGCTTTTGGTGAGTTAGGTGAGACTCAGGGAGGTCCTAGGAGTCGTCTAAGGTGGTTGTTGTGACGGGGGGTTACCTGGTTGGCCGGAGTGTGAAACAGGGGACAGTTTGGGTTTTGGTTTCGAGCTCGAGTCGACGGGTTAGGGACAGTGTCGAGGTGTTTGGAGTAGGGTAATGGGTAGCTTAGGATTGGACGATGAAGATGGTGAAAAAAGGGAGGAAAACGGTGGAGGGTTGGTGGAGAACCGGTCACGCCGATTCGGGTTAGCTGGACCGGTCTGGACCGTTGAGACTGAGGTTGACGATGACACTGTAGCAGGCGCGTGAAGCCCACGCGTAGCCACTTTGGGCGGCGCGTGTGGCGGTGTTTGGGAAAACGGTCAACATGGTTTTTAGTCTAGGTGTTGTAACGAGTCTAATGGAATTGGTTTCGGGTTGTTCGGACGTCGTTTGAAGTTAGTTCCGCGAGGTCGAAGGTTTAGGGTTCAGGTTCGTTACGTTTAGGACCCGGGGATTTTTGGGGGAAATGAGGTGGACCTCCGTAGATGTGTTAGTAACGTTCTTGGGTGATGGTTGACAGGTTCAGGATTTCCCGAGGAAGCTGAAGAACGTACAGGACGTTCGGGACACGATTGAGGGCTCGGTACTGTGAGTGGACCCTTTCCCTTAACTTGAACTTGCATAACTGCTTTTAATTACTTGTTTTATGGTTTTACATGTGATTCCATGATTGTTGAATATGTGGTGTTGGTTTTACATCATTGCACGTTTTTCGAGAAAGTACGGTTTTCCGCACGTTTTACGAGAAATACTTTGTTTACGATTTTGATGCCATGACTTGGGGTTTTCAAATGATAGGCGATTCTCAATGATTATAAATGGATTTTGAAACATGATTTTGAGGATCAAGGTTTTCGGTTTTTAAAATCGGAATTCGAGAATCGAGATTTGGTTTTAAAGTTGAAAAGTGGAATTCCGGATTTGGGTTCCGAATGACGGTTCTGGACGCCGGAAGGGTTTCGGACCGGTGATTTTGGATTCGGGTTTGGATATGTATTTCGAAATGGTTTTCAAACAGTTTGGATTGGATTTGCTGGATCTGGTTACTGGGTTTAAAGACTCGGATTATATTTGACGGGGGACGGGCCCGGATTGAGTTTAAAGACTCTGGAGTTTAAAGACTCAGATATATTGATATTTCCCCCGTAGGCCTGTTCAGTTTAAAGACTCAGGAGTTTAAAGACTCGGATATTATTGAGGCCTGGATTGAGTTTAAAGACTCGGGAGTTTAAAGACTCGGATAGGTCCAGCAGGTTTGATCGGATAATTGTGATACGGTTTTATGATGTTTATGACATGATTTCCATAACTGTTTTTACAATGATTCGGTAACTATTTTAATGGTGATGATTATGTGATTTATAACTGTTTTCATCTAATGGGTTATGCATGTGGGTTTTCAAAACGGAGGGCTAAAACCCTGGTTTTATTATGAAATGGTTTTCGGAAATTCTTTTCTTATTTATGGTCCACTCACACCTTCTGTTTTTAAACTGCCCTCCAGGTCGTGGAGCTAGAGCAGGGTTTCGGCGTGGAGGCAGCGTTGGAGGCATAGAAGTTACGAGAGCGACCCCAGAAGTGTTTTAAGTGTTTCCGTGTACGTGTACTGTTCATCGGTTTTCTTTCTTTTGTATTTGGTACTATGCTCTGTAAAACGTTGACTTCGGGATGTTTAAATTTTCTCCTGCGTCTGACTGTGTAGTTTAGTGGGTTACTTTGGTGTTGTGTCGGGGTGTCAGACGGGAGCAGGATTTACCTCAGTTTTCGGGGTGAAACCGGGGTGGGTCCTGACAAGCACGCCCACATGGGAGGTGTATGTGGTAAATCAGGTGTTAAGAGAGTGTCCCGTGATGGTAGGTGACGTTGGGTTAGTAGCTGATTTGATACTCCTTGACTTTCATGATTTTGATGTTATTCTGGTGATGGATTGGTTGACATTACATCATGCTTCTATCGAGTGTTTCGATAAGAAGGTAACTTTTCGGAGTCCAGGGTTACCTGAAACTACCTTTCAGGGAGTACAGCAAGCAATTCCTGTTTGGGTGATCTCAGCTTTGAAAGCAAGTAAGTTGTTGAGGAAAGGGTGTCATGGATACTTGGCTCACGTGGTGGACACACGTGCTGCACCGTTGAAGGTGGAGGATATTCCGATAGTGAGGGAGTTCCCAGATGTTTTTCCGGAGAATTTTTCGGGATTGCCACCCCACCGAGACGTTGAGTTTACCATTGATCTTGTTCCAGGTACGCAACCTATTTCTCAGACTCCTTACCGTATGGCGCCAGCTGAGTTGAAGGAACTGAAGGCGCAGTTGCAAGAGTTGGTCGATATGGGGTTTATTCGGCAGAGTGTGTCTCCTTGGGGAGCTCCAGTTTTATTTGTTCGGAAAAAGGATGGAAGTTTGAGGCTCTGCATCTATTATAGGCAATTGAACAAGGTAACAATCAGGAATAAATACCCCCTGCCTCGGATTGATGACCTGTTTGATCAGCTGAGAGGAGCTCAATACTTTTCCAAGATCGATCTTCGTTCTGGGTATCATCAATTGCGGGTTAAAGAAGAAGATGTACCCAAAATAGCTTTTAGAACCCATTATGGTCATTATGAGTTCCTAGTGATGCCGTTCAGTTTAACTAACGTACCAGCGGCATTTATGGATTTAATGAACCGAGTGTTTCAGCCATAGTTGGATGACTTTGTTATTGTATTCATTGATGACATTTTAGTCTACTCAAAGAGTGCGAAGGCGCACGAAAAGCACTTAAGGATGGTGCTTGGTACCCTAAGGAAGAATCGGTTGTATGCAAAGCTTAGTAAGTGTCAATTTTGGTTGACTAGTGTTAGTTTCTTGGGGCATGTGATTTCGCCTAAAGGAATCAGTATAGATCCCCAAAAGATTGAAGCAGTAGCAAAGTGGGAACAACCAAAGACAGTCACTGAGGTCAGAAGCTTCTTAGGGTTAGCTGGTTATTACAGGCAGTTTGTAGAAGGATTTTCTACCATTGCTGCTCCTTTGACACGGCTGACGAGGAAGGGAGTCAGATTTGTTTGGGATGAGGATTGTTAACAGAGTTTTCAGGAGTTGAAGAAAAGGTTGACATCCGCTCCTGTATTGACCCTTCCGGATGGTAGTGGAAAATTTGAAATGTACAGCGATGCATCCTTACAAGGATTGGGATGCGTGTTAATGCAACGTGGGAAGGTAATTGCCTATGCCTCCCACCAGTTGAAATCTCATGAACGCAACTATCCTGCCCATGACTTAGAACTAGCTGCAGTGGTACATGCTCTAAAGATTTGGAGACATCATTTTTACGGTGCGACCTGTAGACTGTTTACCGATCATAAGAGTCTGAAGTACTTGTTCATGCAGAAGGAATTAAATGTGAGGCAAAGACGATGGTTGGAGCTGATTAAGGATTATGACTGTACGATTAAGTACCATCCTAGAAAAGCTAATGTGGTAGCTGATGCATTGAGTTGGAAATCAACACATTCTGTGACACACCTACGGATGACCCATTTGCCCCTATTGGTAGAACTCCGTAGAACTGGCGTTGGTTTGGGACTTGATAGCCAAGGTGTTTTGCAAGCTAGTTTCCAGGTGCGACCAATCCTAATGGACCAGATCATTGTTGCTCAATTCCAAGATCCTGTCTTGTGCATTCTTCGAATTGAAGTGGAAGCAGGGGAACGACAAGATTATACAATTAGAGATGATGGAGCCTTAGTATAGGAAGGACGGTTGTATGTTCCTGGAGACGTAACATTAAAGAAGGAGATTTTGGAGGAAGCCCATAGTTCGGCGTACGTTATACATCCAGGTGGAACTAAAATGTACCGTACGCTTCGAGAACATTATTAGTGGCTAGGAATGAAACAAGAAATCGCTGAGTATGTTAGTAAGTGTTTGATTTGTTAGCAGGTAAAGGCTGAGAGGCAAAGACCCTATGGAGCATTGCAACCACTTCCTATCCCAGATAAAGATGGATTTTGTGTTTGGATTTCCTAGGACACCCAGAAGCCACGATGGAGTTTGGGTGATCGTGGATAGACTCACCAAGTTAGTGCATTTCTTACCTGTAAGGGAAGACTTTCAGATGACACAGTATGCCAGATTGTTTATTAATGAGATTATACGATTACATGGCACTCCTACCTCTATCGTAGCAGAGTTTACAGGAAGCTTTTGGAACAAGATTGCATTTTAGTACAGCATTCCACCCTCAAACAGACGGACAGTTAGAGCGAACCATCCAAACCTTGGGAGATATGATGAGAGCCTGTATTTTGCAATTCCAGGGTACTTGGGAGTCACACTTACCGTTGATGGAATTCGCTTATAACAATAGTTACCAAGCGAGTATTGGGGATGGCGCCTTACGAAGCCTTGTACGGACGGCAGTGCAGAACCTCTTTGTGTTGGACTGACATGGGCGAAAGACAATTGACTATATCTGAATTGGTGGAATTGAAGACGAAGAAAGATAAACTCATCAGAGATAGACTCAAGGCAGCCCAGGATAGACAAAAGAGCTATGTGGACCGTCGGATTAGAGATCTTGAGTTTGCAGTCGGAGATTGGGTATTTCTGAAGCTATCTCCTTGGAAAGGTATAGTGCGATTTGGCAGGCGAGGGAAATTGAGCCCCCGTTTCATTGGGCCATACGAGATTGTTGAGAGGATTGGCCAGGTTGCATACAGATTAGCACTACCTCCAGAACTTTCTAAGGTCCACGATGTATTCCACGTGACGATGCTGCGGAAGTATGTGTCTGATGCATCTCATGTACTAGAAGAGCAACCATTAAACTCAGAGAAGACTTAAGCTTTGAAGAACAACCTGTACAGATCCTGGATCGAAAAGATAAGGTGCTTCGTCGGAAGACTATTCCCCTAGTCAAAAAATGTAAATCTGTAAAATAATGTATGAAATGACGTTTTTACCTGACAGGACCCATCCCAATCCCCCCGGGATTAGTGCGGGATAACCCTGCTCCCGTCTAACACGAAGTGTCAGACAAGGGATATTTCCGACCTTTGCCCTCCCGGGCTATCAGAGTACGCCAGGATCCGGAGGAGGCATGTGATATCTCGGTCTCTGCTACAGTCCACATCGATGTCAACCTGAAGGGCAGTCAAACATTAAAAACTGTGAGTGGACAAAACAAGAGTTTATAAAAACATTTAATAAGAAGACATTTGTACCCTCCACTAAAAAGCATGCATGCATTCGAAAACCATTTATCCAAAACAAACCATATGTGGGACTAAGCCCAAAGCAGATGTAAACCAAGGTCGAAAGGACCACAATGAAAACGACCATACGGGCCACTGCCCAAATCCATAAGGGACTCGGCCCCAAACCATAAAGAAACCAAGTACACGAGCCACTGCTCAAATCCTGTGCACACCTGTGAGCACCACATATCATATATCATATATACATCACATACATATATATAAGTCACACAACCAATCCTGTCACGGTATCCAAAGCTACGCGCGTGCTACCCGGGTCTCAATCCGAGTCATCTCAAAGTCAAGGTCAATGTCCGCAGACCCACTGACCCTACCCGAGGTAATAGTGACCATAGCCTTCCTGAGAGTAAGGAACCCAACTGGGAGGTGACTCCACTCAGTCGGTGCTCCGTGACTACTCCGGGGTCCACCCAGGCCAACGACCCTCCCCGGAGGAGATAATAGAAGTAAAGGAAGGTAGATGAACATATATATACATAACATAATATCCATGCCCGGTTCCCCTGAACCGTCATGATCCATCATATTCATAACCAAGGTAACATGCCGGTTCCCATAAACCGTCATGTACCGTAATAACATAACCAGGTAACATGTCGGTCCCCATAAACCGTCATGTACCGTAATAACCAACAAGGGTTCATGCCGGTTCCCATAAACCGTCATGAACCATGATACCATAACAAGGGTTCATGCCGGTTCCCATAAACCGTCATGAACCTGGGAATCCATTTAAGGTTCCCTGACTTGAAATCAAAACCGTAAAGTGACTGGGTCTCGTACCCGAACATAGGACATCAACTGGGCACCGTGCCCGGAATCTGAGGTCATATGCCCGAGACAAAACCAAATGGGTTTCATACCCGAGTTTATCCTTTTAGAAATCCAAAACCATTTCATTTAAATCAATAAAGAAATACAGACCTGTATAAGCACCGTATAAGGCCGAAACCTCGAAATACGTGCTTATACGTAACCACATAGAAATGCACCCATGGCATCATCAAACATGTATTAAAACATATAACAAACATTTATGCATGCACCAATTTAGAAAACAAGGTCCACTCACAGACCGTCCGAGCTGCCGCCTCGATTTGCGTGCCATTCGGCTCCCCAAGCCGATCACCATCATCGGGACTCCCAAACCTGTCCAAATTTTAATAGAAGGTTACTAACTACTTAATTAACCTCCTACCAAAGCCCCGTAATTTTCCCCAACTTTTAACTATTTTTAAACCGACCCTAAACCTTCCAACACCCCCGAAAACTATCGAAACGATGTCCGATAGACACGAGACCAGTCCCAAAATCTTCGTTACATCGGATAGAAGATTTCCCGTGTTGAACATTTTCCCAAATTATGGACCACGTGCCCTCACGAACCCCTAGAAAGTCAAAAACACTGTTCATCGGCATCAACCTCAAAACTGAACCAATTACTATTCACGGTTACTGTTCATCTCGGTTTTTTCTTCAGTTTTCGGACCGATTCGGAGTCCGTTTGGTCCCATTTTAATCCCTAAATTCCTATTTCTTCATTTCCTATCTAACCCAATCCCTAAAACTAAGAAAAACCCACCCGAAACGGAGCTTCCATCCGCCATCAATGGTGGCCGGATTTTCTCCGGCCGTTCACGGCCGTTTCCCGGCCATCCCAAGCCCCAAAACTAATCCCATTCTACTCCTAGGGTCCCCAGAAACCTAACCTAATTAAAGAAATCAAGTAAAACATTAAAACCCAATTTCGAATTTTTGAAATTTTCTTACCTCACGGGTTCTCCTCCGCCGTGTCCTCCACCGTGGGCCACCGTCCCACCCTTTCCGTCCTCAGCCCTTCACCCTTCCCCCACGGTCATTCCCAGCTCATACAAGTGATGAATGGTGAAGTGTGATTGTGTGTTTTGGTTTTTGAAAGAAAAGGAAGAAAATGGAGGATTATGGGTTATGGGGTTTTCGGGTGGTAAGGAACCAAGAAGAAGGGGATGGCTGATGAGAGAAGGAGAGATTGATGGTGAGGATTGATAGTTAGTTGGTAATGGATGGTTAGGATTAATAGTTGTTAGGTTTAATTATAAAATAATTAAAATAATAATATTTAATTATTTAGATCCACATTTTGGGGGATCAAATCAATGAGATGAGTGACACTTGTCACTCATCCATGGGGCTCACCAAAATATCCACCCAATCAGATTTCGCCGAAATGTCCCCGTCTCGAAGTTCGTGCATAGTGAAATCGAACTTCCGTGACCCATAACTCTCCCGTTTGAAGTCCGATTTCAGTGTGTCGCCTGCCTATGGATTCGTATCGTCCTTATCTACGTAATGGTCTTCGGCCCTCGGCCATCGGACCTTCCGGTCAAAAAGTCAACTTTTGACCTCCTATTCACCCAAATTACCATTACCAAAATGCCCCTAAACTTCCGAACGTCATAACTTCTTCCTCGAACGTCGGAATTGAACGTGTCACCTGTCTATGAACTCGTGACGTCACGAACTACGTCACGGTCATCGGTCAAAGTCCATTTGACCGCCCGATTAAAAAGTCAACATTTTGCCACCACTATGGGCAAAACGGTCATTTCGCATCGTTCGTCCGATTTCACTCTACTAATCACGGATTAGCCTCACTAATCGTGATTAGTCACTAATCTAATCTAGGAATTTGGGACAGGCTGTTACAACCTTTCCTCCTTAATTAATTTCGTCCTCGAAATTCCAACCGACCTAAACCCAACCGTTCTTCCCTCCTTAATTTAGTTCCGTTCTCGAAACTCCAACTATCCTAATTCCACATCCACCTCGTGGAAATAATTTGATCTCCTGACACGTGTACACTAGTACACCCACTAACCAGAATAATACTCGTCTGCAAACAGACGTACCACTAACACCCATGTCGTATCGACTACGTTCGACCACGTCGAATGACCGTAGTCGTACGCTCCGAACTGACACCACCTGTCAGTATCAGAGTAGCCCAAGTATCCTATGATCAACCCACTTGTCAAATCTACCCTTTCGCTGACATAAACAACTCTACGGTTCCTTCCTCAATCTCTAACCTATCCTGACGTCTGCTCCCACTGGAAGTTACCAATCCCTCAACGATCCACGCTGACACCTCCGACAAACTGTCAGCACTTGACAGTCGTCAGTCGCAAACTGATATGACACACACTCGTGGTTACACTAACCACAAGCATTTCACTCGACCTGTGTGTAACTAGACCCATCAGAAATACCATGACCCAATGCACAGTATCCAATATCCAGTCCACGACCTCAACTAATCCAATGGTATCGGAACCAATCCGACTACCAACACGCTCACCAACGTACTACCGGTATAACCTATATACCGTCACTAGGCATCACAAGTATGCCCAGTATTGTACCTCGAATTATGTACCAGGTACGTACACCTACCCATCAATTAGCTTACAACCACCTAGGTCATAGCCAATCACGTTTCAATTATGGAGTTCATTCGTCCAATCCAGCATTAGACAAATCGAAACTCCAACCCATCATCTATTTCCCAAATCCGAATCCGAATTCGCAATTTCGTAAGAAATCCCGAATCCAAACCCAGAAATCATATCCATATCATGTCCAAATTCGAATCCGAAATCATCATTCCATTAGCTAGCATTTGGAATAACCATTCCGAACCCAAATCCATAAAAGAAAAATCCACAGTCAAGCTCTAGAATCAAATCCTGAATCGTCACCCAGAATCCGATTCCAAAACCCAAATGCAGAAATCCTCTTTCAAGTTCCAAAATCAAATCCTGAATCGTCATCCAGAAATCTGATTCCAAAACCTGAAATCTCGTTCTCGTCTACCGAGACGCACCATATCTGAACCTATCGGATACCTACTCAAATGATTACACATTACATCTGATTGACTTCATAGGGAAGCCAATCCCAACATCCACACATCTCTAACACTGACCATATCCGACCACGTCGGAAAACTACTCATCGGATAACTACTCAGGCGAGTAATAAGCCATATGGGATTTACCTCGAAAAGAAGTTCAGTCCCATCATGCTTCACTCAACATCCAAGTAAGAGTAATAAACTCTCCACCTATCTGGATATCCAAATCACGATCCAGATCCAACACTACGTCAACCGACCATAGACGTCACGATCGAGGATCGTCACGCCAACCAAAGTCCTAGACCATTTCCCACATCTTAAATAGTTTAGTCTACGACGAGACACGCCGAGACTGTGGGTTCTCACTGATTACCTTGTATCGATCCTTGGCATTCCACCGTGGAAAACCAAGAACGATCCAACACGATGACATCAAAACTCATCCTACGCGAATGCGACCAAAACTTGCTGCACTCACCACGCCACGTAATCCAACATCGTCTGCCATCAAGTAGAAAATGAGAAATCTCAGTCATTTAACTTCGATATACTCATCTCCTCCTGATGATTCAGAACAAATCCCGGGTCCACCAACCAATACACGATCAGTGTACTAGTGGCAACCAACAACATCTATATCATCAACGTCATCTACCACCATCAATTATGGTAGAACCTGAGAAGTCACCCAAAATGACTTCGACATACCCATTACCAATGCGGAAAACCCGCATTCCACTCGTCACCTCAATCGCAACCTCTCGCGATTCCGAAGTTCCAACAAGATTGGAAACAACATACCCGGACATCAACCACGTGTCCCCTAACCAGTTTAACTCTATCTGAGTTCCACTCCTGAACCACAGATACCGAACATATGCCCATTACGACGGAGTCACACCCCGATCCGTAACTCACCGTCATCACAATCACCCGCACCGACACCAGCACTAGCACTAGCACGAGTACCAGCACCATCACTACCACCTGTCAGCATCAGCACACAAGCATCCTCACTAGCATCAGTACTGACGCTAGCACACCGTGTGCAAAACTGACACCTTGGATCTCCGCTCATACCAAGCGACGATCGCGTACCTCTGCTCGTATAGGAGAAACTCTGTCTCCCTCGTACCTGACAACTCTGGGTACAGTCACCCTGACAACTCATGCGAGAAAAGGAAAACGTTCCCCGAATGTCCCCGATTCCCAACAATCGTAACTACAACCACTCTCGGTAGTAGTGCCTGCTACACACTCGTGCAGACCTAACTACCAGGCACCGCTATCGAGACCCCACATCCAACGGAATCACTCGCCCGTACCAAATACTCCGTATCCCCGCTAACCCTGGTAACTTGTCCAACAATCTCTATCCTGTCGTAACTCGACTAAACCATTGTCGTCTACCAGGTCATCCACGACCATAGTTGTACCAACAATCCATCACAACTAATGTAGCACGACAACCTACTAGGTCTAACCGATAAGTACAACCTCGACTGCGAAGTACAGTCCCCACACAAGCTGACATGACTAGACCGACTTACGAATCCAAATCCGAATAGTCGTCAAAGTCACACCACTCGCCAACTTGCCTTTTCCGAACCATACACATCCTACCAACAATCCAACCAGGATTCCTCGAATCCGGCTGCTAACTGCCAACTGCAGTAAATCTATCTAACTCAACCAAATCCGATCATCCAACTCAACAATATTCGACCACCCGATGATCACAATTCCCAACTAATCGTCGGAACCAATCCTACGACATCGTGAAGACGATCCCAACTAACCATCTCACGATCAAAATCAATAAGAATACGTTTATCCCTTTGTAGGGTCCCACACTGTCATCCACGACAGAACTATGGCAACCCCGGCATCGAATGCCGAACCAAGACGTTCCACGATTCAATCCTACTAACTATCGTACTGGCACCCTAACTATCAGGTTGACCACGAACTGCAGCCCCTTGAGATATCACATCCTCGACCTGCGTAAGGAGTAGTACGCAAAACACGCTCTGGAATTCAGAGTAACATGAGCAACCATGCTCTGATAAGCATCCTACGAGCAATACTATGCTCTGATACCACGTTGACAAGACCCATCCCAATCCCCCCGGGATTAGTGCGGGATGACCATGCTCCCGTCTAACACGAAGTGTCAGACAAGGGATATTTCCGACCTTTGCCCTCCTGGGCTATCAGAGTACGCCAGGATCCGGAGGAGGCATGTGATATCTCGGTCTCTGCTACAGTCCACATCCGATGTCAACCTGAAGGGCAGTCAAAACATTAAAAACTGTGAGTGGACAAAACAAGAGTTTATAAAAACATTTAATAAGAAGACATTTGTACCCTCCACTAAAAAGCATGCATGCATTCGAAAACCATTTATCCAAAACAAACCATATGTGGGACTAAGCCCAAAGCAGATGTAAACCAAGGTCGAAAGGACCACAATGAAAACGACCATACGGGCCACTGCCCAAATCCATAAGGGACTCGGCCCCAAACCATAAAGAAACCAAGTACACGAGCCACTGCTCAAATCCTGTGCACACCTGTGAGCACCACATATCATATATCATATATACATCACATACATATATATAAGTCACACAACCAATCCTGTCACGGTATCCAAAGCTACGCGCGTGCTACCCGGGTCTCAATCCGAGTCATCTCAAAGTCAAGGTCAATGTCCGCAGACCACTGACCCTACCCGAGGTAATAGTGACCATAGCCTTCCTGAGAGTAAGGAACCCAACTGGGAGGTGACTCCACTCAGTCGGTGCTCCGTGACTACTCCGGGGTCCACCCAGGCCAACGACCCTCCCCGGAGGAGATAATAGAAGTAAAGGAAGGTAGATGAACATATATATACATAACATAATATCCATGCCCGGTTCCCCTGAACCGTCATGATCCATCATATTCATAACCAAGGTAACATGCCGGTTCCCATAAACCGTCATGTACCGTAATAACATAACCAGGTAACATGTCGGTCCCCATAAACCGTCATGTACCGTAATAACCAACAAGGGTTCATGCCGGTTCCCATAAACCGTCATGAACCATGATACCATAACAAGGGTTCATTCCGGTTCCCATAAACCGTCATGAACCTGGGAATCAATTTAAGGTTCCCTGACTTGAAATCAAAACCGTAAAGTGACTGGGTCTCGTACCCGAACATAGGACATCAACTGGGCACCGTGCCCGGAATCTGAGGTCATATGCCCGAGACAAAACCAAATGGGTTTCATACCCGAGTTTATCCTTTTAGAAATCCAAAACCATTTCATTTAAATCAATAAAGAAATACAGACCTGTATAAGCACCGTATAAGGCCGAAACCTCGAAATACGTGCTTATACGTAACCACATAGAAATGCACCCATGGCATCATCAAACATGTATTAAAACATATAACAAACATTTATGCATGCACCAATTTAGAAAACAAGGTCCACTCACAGACCGTCCGAGCTGCCGCCTCGATTTGCGTGACATTCGGCTCCCCGAGCCGATCACCATCATCGGGACTCCCAAACCTGTCCAAATTTTAATAGAAGGTTACTAACTACTTAATTAACCTCCTACCAAAGCCCCGTGATTTTCCCGAACTTTTAACTATTTTTAAACCGACCCTAAACCTTCCAACACCCCGAAAACTATCGAAACGATGTCCGATTGATACGAGACCAGTCCCAAAATCTTCGTTACATCGGATAGAAGATTTCCCGTGTTGAACATTTTCCCAAATTATGGACCACGTGCCCTCACGAACCCCTAGAAAGTCAAAAACACTGTTCATCGGCATCAACCTCAAAACTGAACCAGTTACTATTCACGGTTAGTGTTCACCGTTACTGTTCATCTCGGTTTTTCTTCAGTTTTCGGACCGATTCGGAGTCCGTTTGGTCCCATTTTAATCCCTAAATTCCTATTTCTTCATTTCCTATCTAACCCAATCCCTAAAACTAAGAAAAACCACCCGAAACGGAGCTTCCATCCGCCATCAATGGTGGCCGGATTTTCTCCGGCCGTTCACGGCCGTTTCCGGCCATCCCAAGCCCCAAAACTAATCCCATTCTACTCCTAGGGTCCCCAGAAACCTAACCTAATTAAAGAAATCAAGTAAAAACCATTAAAACCCAATTTCGAATTTTTGAAATTTTCTTACCTCACGGGTTCTCCTCCGCCGTGTCCTCCACCGTGGGCCACCGTCCACCCTTTCCGTCCTCAGCCCTTCACCCTTCCCCCACGGTCATTCCCAGCTCATACAAGTGATGAATGGTGAAGTGTGATTGTGTGTTTTGGTTTTTGAAAGAAAAGGAAGAAAATGGAGGATTATGGGTTATGGGGTTTTCGGGTGGTAAGGAACCAAGAAGAAGGGGATGGCTGATGAGAGAAGGAGAGATTGATGGTGAGGATTGATAGTTAGTTGGTAATGGATGGTTAGGATTAATAGTTGTTAGGTTTAATTATAAAATAATTAAAATAATAATATTTAATTATTTAGATCCACATTTTGGGGGATCAAATCAATGAGATGAGTGACACTTGTCACTCATCCATGGGGCTCACCAAAATATCCACCCAATCAGATTTCGCCGAAATGTCCCCGTCTCGAAGTTCGTGCATAGTGAAATCGAACTTCCGTGACCCATAACTCTCCCGTTTGAAGTCCGATTTCAGTGTGTCGCCTGCCTATGGATTCGTATCGCCCTTATCTACGTAACGGTCTTCGGCCCTCGGCCATCGGACCTTCCGGTCAAAAAGTCAACTTTTGACCTCCTATTCACCCAAATTACCAAAATGCCCCTAAACTTCCGAACGTCATAACTTCTTCCTCGAACGTCGGAATTGAACGTGTCACCTGTCTATGAACTCGTGACGTCACGAACTACGTCACGGTCATCGGTCAAAGTCCATTTGACCGCCCGATTAAAAAGTCAACGTTTTGCCACCACTATGGGCAAAACGGTCATTTCGCATCGTTCGTCCGATTTCACTCTACTAATCACGGATTAGCCTCACTAATCGTGATTAGTCACTAATCTAATCTAGGAATTTGGGACAGGCCGTTACATTACCCTTGTAAATAGTAAGGCCAAAGTTGACTTTTTACTTGACACGTGTTTTTCACGAACCTCAAGGACCATTAGATAGGTCTCGATTCCCTGAGTCCGTAGACAGGCGGCACGCTGAAATCGGACTCCGGATGAATAAGTTATGATTCTAGAACGAGGTAGGGCCGTTTGGTAATTGTGTGAAGGAAGGGTAAAATGGTAATTTGAATGGTGAAATTTGAAACAGCCGTGGTGGATTGTTTGACGGAATTGTTTAACTAATTAAGTGACAATTGTCACTAAGGAAGGATAGATTAGTGGCTTGTTTGAGATAAGTGGGTGTACATGTGTAGTGTGGATATTGTGTGGAGACGAGAGCACCGTGCTGTTGATTTGATTTAATCAATTAAGTGTTTTGAGTGAGAGAACAGAGACAGACAAAGAGTCGATCTTGTTCAGTGTGTGAGTCATGTGAGATCAAGTGGTACTTGTGTCTAAGATCAGAGGTTGTGTGTGTGCTGGTATTTGTGTGTGAGGGTGCACAAAGATGATGCTCGGGTGAGAGTGAGGTAAGGAGTACTGAGAAATAGGAACAGGGAAACCGTGCGGGTTTTTGTGAGTTTGGGAGTGAGGTAAGTGGAACTAGAGGTGCTCTTGTGTGTTGGATGCTCTGTTTTTCCCTTTTTATTCAAATGACCAGTCGACGGGTTTGGCTCATTGTTGAGTTACTGTGATGCTCGTTTTGTTTCTTAAAGATAGAGAGGGACACCTAGAAACATGAAACCGTGGCTGGTGAGCATCGTGGTGGCTGGAGACAGAGACTGAGATTTCTGAGTTTTGGTTCGAAGATTGAGAGGTAAGAATCTGGGTTTCATTTCGTGTTTTAGACAGTTGAAACAGTTCTAAACTTTAAGACGAAGCTACTGGTGAAGGAAGGATCGAAAACGGTTTGAGAACGAGTAAAAACCGGCCTCGACGGCTTGGTTGGACCGGACCCGGTCTGAACCTGGCTGGCAAGAGGAAGACAATGATGAACAGTGTCGCGCGTGGCTCCTACACGCAGCCCCTTTGGGCGGCGCGTGAGTCCTATTTTGGGGAAGTTCTCAACATGATTTTCACTCTCTAATCGATGTAACGAACATTTTAAGATAAGTTTCGAGTCGATCGGACGTTGTTTCGGGATAGTTTTGAGTGTTAGAAGGTTTAGGATTTTAATTTAATTACCTTGAAAAATCCCGAAAAATTGAGGAAATTAATGTAAGCTTAATGAAAATATTATCTTGTGACCCAAAATTGTGATCTTTGACAGGCCAGAACATTCCTGAGGCAGCCGAGGAGCGTACGGGACGCCCGTGACGCGTTCGAACTTCGTGAGTGGACTTTTGTTTTCTAACTGAGCATGCATAACTGTTTTTACTTACTTGTTTTATGTTTCTATATATGATTTTATGTTTATAACTATGATATTCCTACTTTACGTGATTGCACATTTTTCGATGTGATTTATCGCTTTTTAAATATTTCGAGACTATGGTTTCTCCTATACTTTGATGATGACTTGATAAGTGATTTTATATGATTTGTGCGTATCACGTTTTAAGGATGTTTTGGTTATGAATTGTGAGTATGATTTGGGATTTGAACGTGAAATTCGGACATAAGTCCTATTTCGATAAAATGTGAGTTTCGGATTGGTTTTTGGAAACTAGACTAAGGTGGATTCTGAATTTGTTGTGAATTACACATGGTTTTGGGTTTAAAGACCACTGGTACTATTGCTGGATCTGGTTTTGGGTTTAAAGACCCGGTTAATTGATGACGAGGGAGGGCCCTTGATTGAGATCAGTTTGAGTTTAAAGGCTTGGTTACTGTGATGTCCCCCGAGGCCTATTCATTGTGTTTTGAATTTAAAGACTCGTTGATATTTCGGGAAGGCCTGATATATGAGTTTAAAGACTCGGATAGATCCAGCAGACTTTATCCGTTGATGTTACATTCTGTTTTACATGATTTTTGATGGTTGTCTTATGTAACGGTTTCCATACGATTCATATAAGTGTTTTCTGACACTTAGTTATGCATGCGTGTTAAAACATAGAGGGTGAACCCTGATTTCATTAAAACTGTTTTCCATAACCATTTGTTTTAGTCCACTCACACTTTTCTGTTTTAATACCCTCCATGTCGTGGTACGAGTTTTGGGGGCTAACGCCGAGACAGAGACAGAGGCATAAAGTTTTCCCATTGCGAGTGTAGTTAGCTCACAAAGTAGGGTTTTATCCTTTTCTTGTATTATAACTATGCTCTGTTGATACTACTGACTAGTTGTACAGTTGGTTGTATCGTACGTTCTCCCTGGTCTGACAATGTGTGTGATGTAATTACTTTTGGTTATTTTGGCCATTTGTGGGGGTTGTCAGACGGGGAGCAGGATTCTTCCCGATTATCGAGGCGATAAACGGGGTGGGTCCCTGTCAAACGCAAAGCCCGCATGACCTAGATAATGGAGGAGATGCTTCCATGCAAGGTCCAGATTCACCATGAAAACGATCTCCACTGATATATGGGAGAAACTAGAATCATTTAGGTGAAGGCTGGGAGTCATTGCTTTGTTCGAAGGAAAGCCTTTCCAGTAGGGACCAAGGGCTAAATGACGACCTGGATCATTCATGAGGCAAGGGACTATGAACGACCTCACCATCATCCTCGAGGGACCCCAAGATGTCACAAGAATCTCTTAAACGGGGTTCAAAGCCTGAACTAGAGATCTAGGGGAGTAGTGACGGTAGCGAAGAGACAAGGGAGTTGAAAGAGTCATCCTTATCTTTTTGTTGCCAAGAGCTAGTTTGGAAGTCATGATTTTTCCAAAACTAGGAAGAAACGATGAGTTTGCAGGAAGAAAGACAGAGTTATGAAGAACTGTAGTTAGAACCGCCAAAGGTACAGGTGGAGCAAGGAGAGGGGCAGAAGGTATGATCGTGTGAATTTAAAATGCTTTATAAATAAAGCATTTCAAATTCAGGGGGCAATGTTTACACCCGAAAAAAATCCCCTCTGGGGTCAAAGTCATCGGCTCACAGAATTAAAGGTCCAAACACACACAAGCCTTAGCGAGCTCGAACGTGGAGATGAAGTAAGTTTAGGCGGTGCTGACAGAGAAAATGAAGAAAAATGAAGGCAAGGGGGAATGTTCCAACAAGATAAACAGCAAAGCGGAACCCACTGGGAAACTCTAATCTGTAAGTGGGAAACTCATTCACCGCCTATAAATAGAGAGCAACTCAGCTTCTCAAAGGATAGCCAAACAACCAATCAACCTCAAAAAATTGATCTCCATCAATTTTTGAACCTATGAACACCTTTAACTAAGGTTTCATGATTTTAAAACAGCTCTCCCTTGTGGAAAAAACTGCTCCTTCGAACTGGGAAATCAGGATGTAGTTTCTCTTATCACCCCTTCGAGGCATTTATGCATTTGCCTAATCGTATTTTTTTACAAAGCATTGTCATAATGGCTAGTTTCTCATCCTTACAAATACCTTTTTTCTGACCAATCAAGTGTCATAAGGGTCGTCCTCTTCCCGACTAACCAGTTCTTAGACTTTCGGCTGAGGTTCGCGAAAGATTAGCATTCTTTCTGACCACTCAGTGTCATAAGAGTTGATATTATTGACTACCGGCTCGCGGACAGTCATTCTGACTACCGAATCATAGACAGTCTCTGGCCACCGATCACACGGCTAGCCATCCCGACTACTAACATACGGATAGTCGTCCCGACCACTGGTTCACAAAAAATCATTTCGACTACCAGTTCACGGTCAATCTTTAGCCACCTTCTTATGGATAACCATCCTGACTACCGACTACCGACATACAGAAGGTCATCAGGAACTCAAACCTCTCTTTTTGACGTCTCACCGTCACATTTGAGTATTTTTTCCATCTTATGACATGATTTCTAACTGATATTCATCTCAGTTGAGGATTTCTCGAATTTCCTGCTCCTTACGGGCTTGAAATGTTAAGGAAATAATTTAATGTTTTATGCACTTTTAATTTCAGTTGTTATTCAATTCTAGTGCTTTTATATTCTTGTACTTCCATTTCAGTACAACCATATTTTCTTAAGTAGTGATTGGTGCTTGGAATATACCATCCAAGTATGGTTCGCGACTTACCAAGTCGGACCACCATCTCTATGCATTGGTTTGAATACTTTGATTCCTACTTGAGGGAACTTGGGACCATCTCCCACTTAACTATTGAAATAACTTTGCCGGATTTGAATATCATGGCGGAATAACTTCTGATTTGGTATCGTTTGAAAGAAATATTTTATGTCCTTGAAAAATGTATAGAAAATAATAACGCCGGGATTTCTTGTCCGCCCGCCTCACAATCGCATTCATCATAAGGAAAGTTTTCGGGTAAAAAAACGGAACCTAATTATACTGTCCAATAGTAGTTTCTCTACTGGTGGCACTTCTACACTTGAGTTGAAAGGCTTATTTGCTTCCTGGTCCGCCCATCCCGGGATCGACCGTGACTTAAGGCCCATCACGCTCAACCCATTCAGTGTAACTACCCGTCCCGAAAATGAAAATCGGAATTAGATTAGTAGTTAATGACAGATTAGTGAAGTTAATCGGTGATTAATTGGTTGCTTTCGGACTGACGGTGCAAAATGATGATTTTGCCCCTAGAATTAGGCGAACGGTTGACTTTTGGTTCGAACGGTCAAATGGAGTTTAACCAATCACTGTGACGTAGTTCGGGACATCACGAGTTCGTAGACTGGTGGCACGTCAGATTCCGACATCGAAGGAGGAAGTTATGACGTTCGGAAGTTCGAGGGTATTTTGGTAAATTAGTTGAAGTAGGGCAAATGGTTGACTTATTAAACGACAAGTTATTTTCACGCATTTCGAGGACCGTTGAGTAGGTCTTGATCCCCTGAGTACAACGACAGGCGGCACGTTGTCATCGGACGTCGGACGGTTTCGTTATAAGTCTAAACACGCAAGAGGCAAAATGGTAATTTGTCATGTAGGGGCAGTTTGGTCTTTTGCTGCCTAGGGATCTGTGCCCAGTGACATTTGGCTGCCTTAGGACTGCTGCCCACCCAGATTAGGACACTTGTCCCCTGCTGGAAGGCTGTGGAACTCTCTCACCACCGCCTCACAATTGTGCACGAGTTTTTAATGGAGGTTTTCACGGTTTTGAAAGGAAAAACAGAGCCCGTGTTTGAACCATGAGGAACCGTTGCTGGAACACCATTAAAATATGACCTTTTGTTTAATTTCTGTTCAGCAAAATAGTTTAGGGTGATGAGACGAAGGTGAGGATGGTGGCACGGCAGCCCACGACGGCACAATGAGGCAAATAACCCAGGGTGCTCTGTTGCCTTCAAAATGACAAATGATCATGGGAGGTTTGTTGATCGAATTGGTGGCTAGGATGGGGTCTAGGAAAGTGCAAGGATTAGATTGAGGATGGTTTCGGGGTCTGCCGTGGGCGGTGGTCGTAGAAATCGTGACCTGGAACTCTTATGGACTGACTTCGAGGCTTGGGGTGGCCGGGAACGTGGAACCTGAATGTTGGGAATTTACTCGATTATACATTGATATGGAAGGTAATTTATAGACCTCAATGTTATGTTTTATGTTTATAGATTTATGGGAAATCGTGCAAAGGAGCTAAAGAACTTAAAATGGTCGAAAACGGAATTGAAATAGGGAAGATAGAACGATGGACTGGGACCGCCGGTTCGGTTGGACCGGGCCGGTCTGAATCGGTCTAGACCGGTCTAATCAAAGGTAGAAGATAATGAATAGTAAGGCACGTGGCTCCCACGCGCAGCCCCTTTGGGAGGTGCGTGAGGGCGCGTGGTACCTCTAATGGGGAAGTTTTCAACATGTGAAATGATGTAATCGATGTAACGAATATTTTGGCACTGGTTTCGAGTCGATCGGACATCGTCTCGATATGTTTCGGGATGTCCGACGGTTTTAGGGCTCGGTTTAAAATAGTTAAAAATTCGGAAAAATTACGGGGATTTAGTATAAGCTTAATGAAGTGGTTAGTGACCTTATTATGGGCTTTGGATAGGTTCGGGAAATCCGGTGTAAGTGGATTGGCCGGGAAAGCTTATTTGCATGCGTATCGAGGCGGCGACGCTAATGATCTGTGAGTGGACTTTGCTTTCTAACTTATTATGCATGCATATATGTTTTTATATGTTTTATATATATGATTTCTATGTTTATGATTATGCTCTTGATACTTTACGGTTTTGCACGTATTTCGAGATAATGACGTATTTACACGTTTTACGAGTTTTTGATTTATATCGCGATTTGATTATGGTTTTGATGGTTTGATTTTGGGATTTGAAATATGATTTGATTTCAATGATTTACGACGGATTTTTGGAAAATGATTTCGGGCTTGGAGCCCTGTTCATGTAATTTCGATAAACGAGATTTCGGTTTTGGAATCGGATTTTGGAAAGATGATTCTTGATTCGGTTTTGGAACTTGAAGAGAAATTCTGGATTTGGGTTCGGGATGATGGTTCCGAATGCCGGCGTACGGAATCATTATTGTGAATTCGGGTATGGATTTTCTATGGTTTTCACTTGGTTGAAAAATGGTTTTGGATTTAAAGACCCGGAAAAAGAAAAAACGGCTGGATCTAGTTTTGAGTTTAAAGACTCAGTTGATTGACAGGGGAGGGCCCTGGATTGAGATGTTTTGATTTTAAAGACTCGGTATATGTTTTGAGTTTAAATACTCGGTTATGATATCCCCCGAGGCTTGTTGATTGTGTTTTGAGTTTAAAGACTCGTTGATATCCCGGGAATGCCTGATTATGCGTATGATTTTGAGTTTAAATACTCGGATGCACTTGAGATCCAGCAACTCAATTGATTGATATTTTTTCACTGGTTTTCAGATGTTTTGGGCAACGGCCCGGATGATTTGGATTTGATGAGTTTTGGGCTGAGTTCCCGTACTTTAATGAGACGTTATGATTTTGGGCTGAGGCCCTGGATTTGAATTACGTATTTAAGGAAAGAAACGATTCTGGTTTTAATTGATGGTTTTGGATATGAAATGGTTTTGTGAATTGGTTTTCATATGCATGCATTGGTTTTGCGTGGAGGGTATAAATGTATTTTTTTTATAATCTGTTTTCAGAAAATATTAGTATTTTTGTCCACTCACAGTTTTTTATGTTTTCGATACCCTCCAGGTTGTCGCGGTACGGGTTGTTGGTCGAGAGAGACAGAGACCTCACACACGCGATCCACAGTAGAGTCTGCATGCTCTGGGAAGTCTGGAAGTTTGAACGGTTCGTTTGGAATTCCCTTGTCCGACTTACGTGTCACATGGAGGTTGGACGTCGGTTTAGCCTTCGTGTCACGCGTAAGTTAGACGGGAGCATGACTTAGCCCTTAATCTCGGGGGATTGAGGGTGGGTCGTGTCATTCAGCATCTCCATACACATTGAAGCAAAAGAGATCCCATGAACGGTCTGCCTCCCTCGCTCTGCAAAAAAAAATGTTCCGCATGGAGGTCCAGCTAAGGTTGCCTCGGTACGTCTCAGCTCCTAAAATGAGTAAAAGATTTCAGACAAGAACAAAAATATCACTAAATCATAACACAAAATCACTACTTTTTAAGCTTTTAAATTTTTTTAAAAAAAAATAAAAACCACCTATACCTCCTAGCAGTAAGTCCCATCCTTCCGTCCAATTACTCTCTCTCTCTCTCTCTATATATATATAACATAAAATCAGAACCCAATGTTCATTTTTGTAGATTTTTATTCAAATATTTGTTCTCAGCTTATATCATGGTGAAGCAACTCCTCCATAGTTGTTCTCAGCTTATATAATTTGTCTTGGCAACTTGTTGAGAAATAAACGTACAACTCAACTTATAATACGATCATGCACGTTTAAATTAGAAATAAACTTGCCGTACTCAACCTGACTTCAAGTCTAATTTATCGGATTATCCTTAATTTAGGGATAAACTTGCCAAACTCATTTGAGTCTAAGTTGCCGATTTTCGTTATTCCTCAAAATTTTGGTCCTGTAACATTGTAAGTAAAAGAATTATTATGAATCTGTTTGTCATAAATTTATGAACGATAAGAGCTATCGGGTCACTCAGGATCTTGGTAACCTCAAATTGATAATAATAGATGTGTTGCTGGAGATTTTGAATGAATCTGAATCCACTAAAGGATAGGTAATTTCAATTGGGAGATGATTTTTACATTTTGTTTTTATTTTTTCTCACTATTCATTTTAGCCGTTAGATTGAGTAAATTAACAAATAAAAATAGGCAAAATAGTGCAGAAGGAAAAAGCGAGAAAAAAAAAAAAAAAAAAAAAAAGAGGGATGCAAAACTCACTTTCCTTTTCACTTTTCAATTACAGGTTAAGAATTTGAATTCTGAAGACTAATGACTAAGGTAACATATTGGTCGGAGGACGAAGACCCGGTGGCTAAAGGTTTGTTTGTCTGAACCTCTCATGTGGCTCACTGACGTATGTAACTTTGGTGACATCCTCGGAGAATCATGAGTTAAATGTCTTGCCACAACATGGCATGGTTGCGGTTTCTGGGTTCAGCTCTAGCACTGAAGCTAATCAAGAGAATTGAGAAGACAGCAATACAATTTTTCATTTATCTCTTTTAAATTGAAATAAGAATAAATAAGAAGGGAAACAACAAATCTGAAAGGTCTATTTTACATTCGATTCAGCAAATTAGGCTGATAGGAATCAGATTATCTTAAAACCAGTTGCCCTGAACCCACATATCACATATAACAAATAAAAGCCAATACAATTAAAGCACAAACAAACTTGACCTGCTCAAAGGGATAGCTAGTACTTCGGGTACCAAAACATTCCTTTAATGCCCTCTGGGTCAGGTTCAAACCCCAAATTTTGATAGAAATCCACAACTGCAATCACAATGTAAAAGAAAACACAGTGCGGCAATTAGAATGCCGACGGTTAAATTGATACAAGCTGAAAATGATAACGCAGGGAATGTACAAAGTGGAAGTACAAATCAAATGCATACAACAGTAAGCGTATGGCATTTACACACAAGCAGATCAACCTTCAACACTTAAACAGCATCAATAGCTATAATCAACAAAATGCTACAAGAATTGCTGGTTTACCCTGACTATCGGCAAAGAGTGAAATATTTCCGATGTCCCTCTGCAGAAGAGCCCTTATAAGCTGTTCAACGAGGGCCTTTCCAAGGCCTTGCCCCTGGAATGATAAAAAAATCATTAGAATCAGTCATCAAAACATGTAACGTAATTAGTGCTTAGCTCCAACAAACATTATTCAAGCACCATCATACCTGATAACCTGGATCAACAAGGACATCCCAAATTGTGGCATTGAAGGCATGATCTGATGTAGCTCGAGCCATGCCAATTAACTTCTTTTGGTCATTCCCCTCTGTCAAATAACTTCGCAAAGTACACTAAGTGTTCATCAAATAGTTTTAGAAAAGTAATAGATTGCAAGGCCAATTGTGTTAAAAAGACAGGTGCTTCAAAAATGGTCTATCTACTATGTACCTGATCCAGGAGATTTCCGAACTGAATGCAATGTGGCGACCATGTAGCTATTTTTTAAAGCTGCAGCTACCTTCAACAATGGTCTCCGGGGCCAGCCTACCTATTAAATTTACATTAAAGTTATTTGCGTTTTTTGAGTGACTGTGACTATAAGAAAACATACTGCCAAACAATACTATTTCATATAAATTAACGAATTAAAGATCAAACTTCACTAAGAGGTCAATTAGGTAACATACATCCGCAGTAAGTATATTCCTACCTATGACAAGTTACTTAGACACAACTGCAATTCAAAAGGCATTACTTTTAGATCATGTACAAAATAAGTATCAATGGAAGGGTAATTACCTTATCGCAAAGGGCCTGAAGATCATACACATCAATATCTCCACCAGAAGAAAATATTATTTCTTCAACTGTTCCATCGGGTTCAGTCTTTTCAATTAGAACTAGCTCTTGAGGTAGAGGTTCTTCCTCTTCTTCTGGGATTGTGGATGGCAGTTCTACTACTTGCGTTGTGTTGTCGTTTAGAATACTGCAACACGAAGTGAGTTCAGGACCATCATAACATCTCTATGTGTGCATGAGAGCAAATCTAAATTTTGCTCTTCAAGATTTCAATAAGCATCAATTTCAAACTGTAGATTGGTACAAGCATATTTCCAATAAAAACCACCATTTTAAGCTTTAAAGCTCAACAAATCATACCATGGAGTTTCTAAAAAAGTTTGCTGATCAAATGCTCATACCAATTAATAGCTTCATACTTGACTGACTCAAAATTAAAGCACTATGAGAACATAAATTCCTTAAACCTAAAATATGCTTCTCACTTCAACTAAGCATCCTTGCAGTTACATTACCAAACATAACATTCCAATTCAAACCATAAACAATCTGAATATAATTTCTTCCACATTCACTGTGTGATTAGTGCATGTCTGTCATTAATTAAGTGCATCATCAGTAAAAACGAATATCTCTAAGTACCCAGACTTAATGGATTCCCAAAATCCAGCCTTGAGTTCATATCTCTGATGCATCCTGCTCCCTGGAAATTTAAAAAAAAAACAGCAAAAGGTAAAATGTATTATAACTCATATAAAGTAATCACTAAATTTCAGCCCTCACCATGCGGACGTGGGAAATTTTGCATACCTTTAGCAAGCTTCTCACTCACATTCCAAGGAAAAAACAACTTGTTTGATGCTTGACGACACGATTCAAATGCACCAACTGGGCATCTGCTACGATTCAAAAAGAAAAAGGACATTACTTTCTTCAATGCATCAATCAATAAATAAATAGTTAAATACACCCAAATGGTTACTGTTAACAAAATTACCAGATTCGAAAATGCATTTTTCGCCTAATCAAACACTTCTCAAACTAAAAATTTCTCATTACAGCTATAATTGCAGGCAAAGCTAGAGCGCAAAGCTAATCGAATATCCGGCTTGATGCTAAAATCTATTCTCTATGAGTTAAAGCAACAAAATTTTCCATCAGATAGTTGATAAACTGGCATGGGTTGAAATTGAATTATAAAGAACATCGGATTGAAAGAACTTACAGAGGATAGGAAGCGACCCCGCTGAGTGTACGCATCTTTGTTGTTGCAGCTGTGGAGCTGGAGCGTTTGCTACCAAATTTCTGACCAGATATACCGGCTATGGCGCACGCGACTTTAGTTTTTCCCTCCTTGTCCTGCCTCCACTGAGTATATTACATAAATACCATCATCTCTCATGAAATAATGCTATTTTTTATTTTCTTTTCGTTTCCTCTTTAAACAGAAGTTATGGTCCGTACACAAAGGGATGGATTCTTCGTAGCTTGAAATGAAGAATGCTTTTGGGCTTTGCAACCTTTTATTTATTTCTGTAATTTTTTTTTCCTTATTACATGTATTCCGTATTAATTTCTGTCATCATTCCCTTCGGCATACTGGTTCGCACATCCCAACCCTTGTGGGATCAATTTCCAGCACCGAACACTCGCGTCATCCGTCCACAACGAACTAGGGTACATATCCCCAATCCAGATATACCCCATACCTCACACCGAGCCACTCGGATCCTCTCTATCCCGCTCAGTGCCCACCGAACTCACATGTTTGCCACTCTAGGGCATGTCTACCAACTTGGTTACAATCCAAGCCCTCAACTCCCCTCGGACATCATCCACGTGTCCGTAAACAATCTAACTTGCCTATCCATTCACGACCATTTATGTACATCCAAAGGATGTCAATTCATCCTAACCCGATGTACCGCTCGACCTAAGAGTCACAACAGGCTCCTGCTGTGATCTGTAGTCAAATCTCTGCATAACACCATATCTGACCAACCGACTCACTAATCCCCAAGACAGTACTCGCGTCGTCCATTCTTAGTCATCTCAATCACTATTGGGACAGAGTCCCCGCCCAGTTCAACCACCGCTGGGTTCCACCCAGTTCATCACCATCAAATTTGTCCTTTAGAAGCAATTCCTAAGAATCTACACTAGCTGGCGAATCCTCCTCGTTGTGTAGTGGAGAATCCAACCATGAGCACGTCACGACTGAGATACCCTCAGTTCGTGGCTCATCGTCTTTCCTCGTTATTGTCATCGCATCATCGCTACGCGGAGTGCGAATCAAACCAATCCTAAAACCCTGCTCATACAGAGCAATCGCCACTTATCTCTGCTCGGGTCTGAGGGGCTTTGCCTCCCTCGTACCCCATGACTCTAGGTATGACCATTCCGATAATCCATACGAGAAAAAATGAATGTTCCCTGAACATCCCCCGATTCTCAACAACCATCATCAAATCCAGCCTCGATGTGGGCCTCCATCAAGTAAAGGACTAAGCATTACAGTAATTACCAGAGAATACTCTTAGTTGGAGAAGGAGGCTTCTCATTTTTTTCTCTTTAGCAAATGGTGCTAGGTGCCGCAGGATGACATAGGATGAACTTCGATTGTCATCATCTTAGACTTCCCTTATACAGGCCAATGAGGAGTGATATGATAGTCAAGGGGTTCAAGAGAGCGTGAGAACCGGACAACTAGACTGTGAGTCAAATTTGAATGACTTGAAGAACAGAAGGTGTTCAGCATCACTGGATGTGATGAGTGAGTGTCCAAGGTAGTGGAACCGTTGTGGACCGAGGTGAGTCAGATTGAGTATTGTGATGACGATCTTCATGATCAAGTTGACGGAGACGATTGTGACGACCGGGGGTCGAGTAAACCGAAGCGAGTTGGGATCACAAGAGTTATGAGGTTGGGGAGATGACAAGACAGAAGTTGGATATGTGAAGAATGCATATGATATGTGTAACGACCCCGTCCCGAATATCGGGATTTAATAAATATTTAATTGTGATTTACTAATCGGGGATTAGTTGGACGATTTTCGGACGAATTGTGCAAAATGACCGTTTTGCCCCTGGGTGTGGGCAAAACGTTGACTTTGATTTCGGATGGTCAAATGGACTTTGACCGATGACCGTGATGTAGTTCGGGACGTCACGAGTTCATAGACAGGTGGCACGTTCGATTCCGACGTTCGTGGTGAAGTTATGTTGTACGAAAGTCCAGGGGCATTTTCGTAATTTGGACGAAAGAAGGGGAAATGTTGACTTTTTGACCGGGATGTCCGATGGCCGAGGGCCAAGGACCGTTACGTAGGTTTCGTCGATGCGATCCAACGACAGGCGGCACGCCGAAATCGGAGATTCGACGACGAAGTTATGGGTCACGGAAGTTTGGTTTCGTATGCACGCATTACGAGGCGTGGACACGTGGCGTTTTCTGATTGGCCTGGAATTCTGAGTGGGACACGTGGACCACTAATCTTTAATTATTGGGATCAGATCTGGATTGGTCAGATTGTTTAAAATATAGGATTTAAATAATATAAAGTATTTCCCACTCATTTTTCATCTTTTGATCTGGACCCTTAATCTCAATGGTGAGATTGAATCTGGACCATTCATTTTTCCTTATCATCTCCCTTCCCATTTTATATTTGCTTACCTGCACAACCATTCGAACCGTGCACCCAAAACCTTCACACATCTCCTCTGTGCACTTATGTGGGTCACTGAAATTGTGAGAACCAGGCGGGAGGCGGAAGGACGACGGTGGTGTGCTGGGAGACGGCGGGCGCCGGCGGAGATGACGGCGGAAGGAAAACAGGGGATCCGAAACTCAGAGTTTTGGATGTCGATGGAGACCGGTGTTTTGAACCGTGCTGGAGGGGTGGACGGAGTTCTGGGATCGAACTGGGCATTTCGGTGGCCACGGTGGTGACCACGGCGGCGAAGGGAGCCTAAACCCGTGAGTTCGATTCTCGGGTCAAAAATGGCAGGATGAGTTTTACTGTCTTTCGTTCGATCTAGTAAACGGGAGGATGACTCAGGGGATGAGACGAGTCTAGTGGGACCGTTTTCATCGAGAATGGTGGTCGGAGCTGAGTGCAGTCGACGGTGGGTTGGCCGTGAGCTTCTCGATCGGAGAGGTAAGGATTTTGACGTTGTTCCTTGTGTTTGTTTCCATAGAACTCCTAGTTTAACTCAGACGGTCATGTAGGTGAAAACCCCGTCCAAAATGATCCAGTATCGACGGAGAACCGATTCGGGTTGGCCCGCGGGTCACGGCGACCCGTTTACCAGTCGTTCGGGTTGAACGACGGTGAACAGTACCCGGCGCGTGGGTTTCACGCGCAGGGAGTTCAACCGGCGCGTGGGGGCGCGTGTGAGGTAATTCTGGGAAACTTCCAACATGACTTTTATCCTATACATTGTAACGAACATTTTGGGATTGGTTTCGTGTCGATCGGACACCGTCTCGATATTGTTCGGGATGTCCGAAGGTTTTAAATCCAGTTTAAAAATACTTAAAAATTCGGGAAAATTACGGGACTTGAATAGGATGTTAATGATGAGGTTAGTGATCCTCTAAATTGATTTGAACAGGATTGGGAGTCCCGGTGATAGTGAGGTGGCCCGGGAGGGCCTATGGCACGCGTATCGAGGCGCTCGGTTAAACGGTCTGTGAGTGGACATTGGTTTCATAAATTCGATGCATGCATAACTGTTTTATGATTGTTATAATTATGATTAAATGATTTACTTTGGATATCGGTGAATTAAAATGATTTCACACATTTCGAGGTGAATTACGTATTTGCACGTAAACCGAGATTTTCTGGATTTTCACCGATTTCCATAAATGTGGTTGGATATGATTTCATGAAACGGTTACGAACTTGATAATGTAAAATCGGGCCAGGGGCCTAGTTGAACTATGAAATCGGGCCAGGGGCCCAGTTAACATGTGGATCGGGCCAGGGGCCCAGTTAACTTGTGAAATCGGGCCAGGGGCCCAGTGGATTTCTACATGTGATCGCGGGTCGGGGACCCTAAAATGGAATTGAATAAATGTTTTCTGGTTTACATTTTATATATGTTCACATGCTGGAATCTATAAATGGTTTTGATGATATTTCGGTTATGGCACGTTTCACGGTATTTGGGCATGAGACCCGTTTGATGAAACGTAACGAATGGTTCGGATTTTATCTATGTATACCTATATGTTTTGCATGTGGATATCTATAAAATGTATTTGGTACTGCACTGTATAGATCCTTCCATATTATATTGTCTCTCCGGATGAGGTACCCCGGAGAGGTCACGGACGTCTAGTACGTCCAGCGTCTATGACGCTAAGCATCGGGGATGCTGTACCCGAACGGGGTTCGGGGATTGAACTCGGAAATTGAGACCCGAGTGGCACGCGTAGCCTTGTGATTGTGACCTTATTGACGTCAGGGACGTCAGACATCAGGGATGTCGGATTGGAGTGTATAGTGCAGTGGCTAAAATAATGGTTATGGTTTATATGCCTTATGGTTCATATTACTGGATTTATGAAATAACTCTTGGATTTACTTTTGGAAATTGAAACTATGCTTTGGTTTCCGGGCTAAGGCCCTATTGGTTATTTCTAAATAAATATGGGATTATTGGTTTTGGTGCATGCATATGATTTTACTGAGGGGCATAAATGTCTTATAAATGTTTTAAACAGACTTGTTTATTTTCGTCCACTCACAGCTTTGTTTTCAATGCCCTTCAGGTTGATTCCGGATACGACTGCAGCAGAGACTTGAGCATCGCACACCTCCTCCATCGATCCTTACGCACTCTGGAAGCCCGTTTGGGCAATGGCAATCGGTTATCCCTTGTCTGGCGCCTCTTGTCAGACGGGAGCACGTCACATTTCCATGGTAATCCCGGGGGGATTGGGATGGGTCGTGTCAATATGTCTCAATCACGAAGAGGAGCACGTGTTGGGATGCTATGGTAGCAAGATTCAGACTGGTGCATCTTGGTGGACGTGGTTCGGATAGACACGCATTGGTTGACGTGAGTGAGTTATTGCTTGGGGTAGACCCCAACCTTGCTAGGACTTCTTAGGTACGTGTGTGCATAGGATGCACCCGTTGTGGTTGTGAGGGTAATGACAATTATCGGAAAAGTTCTAATCTAGTGGAGTTATGATGACCGAATGTTGAGTATTGTGCACGAAGTCGAAGTAAGTTGGTAGGGTTCAGTGATTGATATGAGCGGAGAGCTCAAGTCGTGGTTGACTAAGGGAACCCTACAGTGCAGACATCTTATGGCTACTAGACAAGTATTCGAAGGGGTCCAGATACACCCAAGATGGGTGAGAGGTCGAATGTGTTTCGACATAGTTTGTGATGTGACAGTTAGGGACTCGAGAGCGAGTCGAGATCAGAGTAGCGTAGCAAAAGTGCAGTGGAGCCGAGCGTTACCGGCTAGTCACGATCGTGGTCGTGGACTTAGGGCAGTGGATTACGGTTGCGAACCGTTTAGTGACAGGGGATAAGGTATCGCTCAGTGGGAGCAATAAGAATAATTGTCTGATCGGATGCTAAGAAGATTTGTCAGCTCCAATTGTCGGCTGAACAGGATGTCAGCTCCGGTTGTCGGATGAGAAGGGTCGTCAAACTGAAAAGCTGACTTCGATTGTCAGACGAGACAAACCATCAGGCTGAAAAACCATTTGAATGTCAGCTTGGTATAACCGACCTGTCAGAGTGAGTGACAGGCGAGATCGACGGGTGTCGACGTCTCGAGTGAAACTTACGAGCCGACGTGGGAACTCTCGAGAGTCAACGATCAGAACGCGGTTGGTGAGAGTTGAGTTTGAGCTTTGGAAGCTCCGGTGACGGTGCATACTGTAAGACCCGTGTCCTGGAGGGAACGGTGAATAATCCCACATTCCTGCGAGGGGGAATGGTCTGGGAAGGGAATGGTGGTGTGCCTTAAAGGTGTAGGCACACACCTATCTTGACAGGACCCGCCCCGATCCTCTCTGGAACCATATGGGGACGTGCCCTGCTCCCGTCTGACACCCAATAATTCATACCAATTTTGACCTCAAAACCTCAAATGCATAAATAATCAAAATTAAAGTCATACAACAAATCCGAATTAAACAGATGTCAGACAAGGGATGAAATCCGAAATTACAAGTTGTGAGCACGACTCTAACAATACCCTGCGGGTACACCACCCCGCAGGGGTTCAGGTACGCAGAAGTAGATCTATGCCTCAGCCTCAGGTTCCTCCTCTACCTCAGTATCACGACCTGGAGGGGTTACCAAAACATTAAGGGTGAGTGGACCGAAACTCAAGTTTATAAAATCGTTTGATAATTAAAACATATAATTTACCCCTCCTTTTTCCAAACATGCATGCAGCACCATTTAAAATCATAAATAATATAATATGAATCATAAGGCATGTAATAAAACCATAACCATAATTTTAGCCACTGCACTATACACTCCAATCCGACATCCCTGATGTCTGACGTCCCTGACGTCCAATAAGGTCACAATCACAAGGCTACGCGTGCCACTCGGGTCTCAATTCCGAGTTCAATCCCCGAACCCTGTTCGGTTACAGCATCCCTGATGCTTAGCGTCATAGACGCTGGACGTTCTAGACGTCCGTGACCTCTCCGGGGTACCTCATCCGGAGGAGACAATATAATATGGAAGGATCTATACAGTGCAGTACCAAATACATTTTATTGATATCCACATGCAAACATATATGTATACATAGGTAAAATCTGAACCGATCGTTACGTTTCATCAAACGGGTCTCATGCCCAAATACCGTGAAACGTGCCATAACCGAAATCTCAAAATTATCAAACCATTTATAGATTCCAGCATGTGAACATATAAGTAAATCAGAAAACATTTAAGCATGCAAGGGTTTAATGAAAACGGGCCCACTCACTGTACGATTCCGCTGCGAATCTGCGCGTACGGACCTGTACCGAGATTATCGTACAATTCCTATCAGTTCAAATCACATGTAAGGGTCACTACAAGTCTTAAACGTTTAACCACAAAGTCCGAAATAGAAACCGGCCCGGGGAAACCGTACAACACGTTTCCCGAGGTAACCGGCCCTAAACTGACCCATCAAAGCTTATCTCAAATCAACATGGTTAAATCACCAAAAATGTTCAGAATGATGAGAGGAACAAAAGTCATGTTGATCGTGATCGGAGATAAGGTCCAACGCGCCCTCACGCGCCGCCCAAAGTGGCTGCGCGTGAAAGTCACGCGCCTGACACTATAGCTACAGTGTCACCTCCTTCACCCGTTTGTCTGTAATACGGGCCTGCCACCCGCGGCTTGACCCGATTGAATACCCATCAATTCCTACTCGATTTCAATCCAATTTGATCCTAACATGTTCATTAACTATCCAATTTAGGTTCTGTGACAAAAATCAACCTCGACACATCCCCAAACGACCCATCGACCCGCGATCAACCAATCGGGTCAATCACCAGAACTTCCTGGTTTCAAACCCATTGTCCAATTAACTTCACAGGAAGCATAACAAGATCAAAACGAACCAAAATGAACAATCAATTGTGTCTGAAAGTACCTGAAGGTTGTCGTCCCAAGCTCTGCAACTTCCCTGAAAAACAGCAGCCTCCGTCCTAGCTCAACTGTGGCAGTTAGCCTTCAATTTCGATGTGGTTGAGTTCCAAACACTCCCAGAAGACTAAACCAGGCCTTGGTTTGGTCCAACACTCACCAGAAATTAAAACCCGATTTTCCCTCCAATTTTGCCCGAAATGGTTTCTCTGGTTTTCCTAACCCGTTCTCAGTTATTTCTGCATCAAAGTGATGCTCACTTATGTCCTAATCAGTTTTAAACAAATTCAAGCCGTCCTAGAGGCTCGTGGGTGTCCAATTTGTCCACTGAAATTTGTCCCCCGAAAGCTTCGAATTTCAATTAACAATTTGATCGTGCAGGTTTGGACGGTTCAGGCCACGTTCAAAAGCAAAAGACAGCCCAGACTTTCCAGCACATATTGGCATAATCAATTATGCACTGGACCACCGCACATGGTGGTGCCGTCCATGGTTCCCCCGCGGTTGCTACAGTAACCAGGGCAAAAGACCAAAATGCCCCTGGTTCAAAAATTACCAAAATGCCCCTCACTTCCTAGACCCGTAACTCAGCCATACGAAGTCCGATTTCGGCGTGCCGCCTGTCTACGGACTCAGGACGTCGAGACCTACCTAACAATCCTGGAGTCATGTGAAAATTAATTGTTAAACGAAAAGTCAACATTTTCGCCCTAATCGTCATAATTACGGTAATGCCCCTGAACTTCCGATAGTCATAACTTTTTCCCTGATCGTCCGAAATGGACGTGCCACCTGCCTATGAACTCGTGACGTCCCGAACTACGTCACGGTCATTGGTCAAGGTCCATTTGACCCACCAATCAAAAAGTCAACAATTTGGGCATACCATTAGCAAGGGTAAAAACGTCAATTGATACATTAAATTACAATATTAAAGTCCTCGAATGTCCGGGGTGTTACAACCTTCCCCCCTTAAGAAATTTCGTCCCGAAATTTCAAAGAAACAAATGAGGAAATTGTTCTCGCATCTGAGCCTCAGGCTCCCATGTGGCTTCTTCCACATTCTGGTTTCTCCAGAGAATCTTCACGAGAGGGATCGTCTTCCGACGTAGTACCTTGTCCTTTCGATCCAAGATCTGTACTGGTTGTTCCTCAAAGCTCAAATCCCCCCATAGTTCGACAGGTTGTTCCCCAAGTACATGAGAAGCATCACGTACGTACTTCCGCAGCATCGATATGTGGAAAACATCGTGAACTCTAGATAGTTCTGGAGGTAGTGCCAATCTGTAAGAAACTCTGCCGATTCTCTCCACGATCTCATATGGTCCGATAAAACGCGGACTCAGTTTCCCTCGTCGACCAAATCGGATAATCCCTTTCCACGGAGATAACTTCAGGAAGACAAAATCTCCCACCTCAAATTCCAAGTCTCGAATCCGTCGATCGGCATAACTCTTCTGGCGATCCTGTGCCGCCTTCAATCTCTCCTTGATAACACGAACAGTTTCCAAGGTCAAGTCCATCAATTCCGGCCCTACAGCCGTTCGCTCTCCTATCTCCATCCAGCAGATAGGTGTCCTGCACTGTCGACCATACAGTGCCTCATAAGGTGCCATCCCGATGCTTGCCTGATAGCTGTTGTTGTAAGCGAATTCCATTAATGGCAAATGAGTATCCCAAGAGTCCTGAAACTGTAGTACACATGACCTCATCATGTCCTCCAGGGTCTGAATGGTTCTTTCAGACTGTCCATCGGTCTGTGGATGGAAAGCAGTACTGAAACGTAGAGTTGTTCCCAGAGTAGCTTGCAAACTCCGCCAGAACCTGGAAGTGAAACGCGGATCACGATCGGACACGATTGATTCCGGCGTACCATGCAATCGTATGATTTCCTTCACAAACAACTGAGCCAGTTGATTAGGTCTATAGGTCTCCTGAACTGGCAGAAAATGGGCTGATTTGGTTAGCCGGTCCACGATCACCCATACTCCGTCCACTCCACTCTGAGTTCTTGGTAACTTAAAGACGAAGTCCATGGTGATGTGATCCCACTTCCACTCGGGAATCGGAAGTGGCTGCATAGCCCCATACGGTCTCTGCCGTTCCGCCTTAACCTGCTGACAGGTTAAGCATTTGCTTACGAACTCGGCAATATCCTTCTTCATTCCTGGCCACCAATAATGGTTCCGGAGGGTACGGTACATCTTTGTTCCTCCCGGGTGCATAGCATAGGCCGAACTATGGGCCTCCTCGAGAATCTCGGCCCGCAACTCTGCCACTGCAGGTACACACAAACGGCCCAATTTCACAAGTGCCCCATCGTCCCGGATGGTAAAATCCTGTCTCCCATCCGCATCAACCTCAATTCTGTAAATACAGAGTATCGGATCCTGAAGTTGTGCTTCGATAATCCGATCAATCAGTACAGGTCGTACATGGAAGCTGGCCAACAACGCTCCATGTACATCCGTACCCAAAATAACTCCCGCCTTCCGGAGTTCCACCAGTAAGGGAAGGTACACCATCCCCAGGTGTGCAACTGATCCTGCTGACTTCCTGCTGAGTGCATCAGCCACCACATTGGCCTTACCCGGATGGTACTCGATCGTACAGTCATAGTCCTTCAGCAGCTCCAACCATCTCCGTTGTCTCATGTTAAGCTCCTTCTGAGTGAATAAGTATTTAAGACTCTGGTGGTCGGTGTATATCTGACACGTTGCGCCGAATAGATAATGTCTCCAGATCTTCAGGGCATGAACCACCGCTGCCAACTCCAAATCATGGGTAGGGTAGTTCAACTCATGAGTCTTCAGCTGCCGGGATGCATAGGCGATAACCTTGCCAGTTTGCATCAACACGCAGCCCAAACCTTGCAGTGAAGCGTCACTGAAGACCACAAACTCTCCATTGTCATCCGGCAATGCAAGGACAGGTGCAGTGGTCAATCGATCCTTCAACTCTTGAAAGCTCCGATCGCACTGCTCGTCCCAGATAAACTTCACTCCCTTCCGAGTCAAACGAGTCAATGGTGCAGCAATTTTGGAGAAACCCTCCACGAATCTCCGGTAGTAACCTGCTAATCCGACGAAACTCCGCACCTCGGTCACTGTTGTCGGTCTAGCCCAGTTGGTTACCGCTTCTGTTTTCTGGGGATCCACGCAAATCTCATCCGTCGATATCACGTGTCCCAGAAAACCAATACTGCTTAGCCAAAACTGACACTTGCTCAGCTTGGCGTACAATTGTTCTTGTCTCAGCTTCTCCAAGACCAACCGTAGATGTTCCTCATGTGCACGGGCACTCCTCGAGTACACCAAAATATCATCGATGAACACAATCACGAACTTATCCAGGTAGGGTCGGAAGACCCGGTTCATCAAATCCATGAATGCTGCTGGAGCATTCGTCAAGCCAAAAGGCATAACCAGGAACTCGTAGTGTCCATAACGGGTTCGGAAAGCAGTTTTCGGAATATCCTCCTCCAAAATCCTCAATCAACTGGTCAAAAAGGTCATCGATCCTGGGTAGAGGATACTGGTTCCTCAGCGTCACCTTGTTGAGTTGTCGATAGTCAATACACAAACGGAGACTTCCCTCCTTCTTCTTTATGAACAACACCGGTGCTCCCCACGGTGAAGTACTTGGTCGGACATATCCCAAATCCACTAACTCCTGCAATTGAGTCTTGAGTTCTCGCAACTCGGCCGGCGCCATCCGGTATGGTGCCTGGGATATAGGTCGGGTACCCGGGAGTAGTTCAATAGTAAACTCGATCTCCCGTGATGGTGGCAATCCAGGTAAGTCTTCCGGGAACACATCCAGAAACTCACGCACCACCGGTATCTCGTCGATACCTGGAGTATCAACCTGATCCGACACGACATGCGCCAGATAACACTGGCATCCCTTCCGTAGAAGTTTGGTAGCAGTAAGTGAAGAGATCACTTCAGGAGGCGAACCGTCACGTTCCCCCTGGAAGATAACCTCCGGAAAACCCGGGCTTCGCAGAATCACTTGCTTGCTACAGCAATCGATGAGCGATCCGTGCTCCGATAGCCAATCCATCCCTAGGATTATATCGAAGTCGTGGATATCCAGAATAATTAAGTCTGCTGGTAAATCCACATCTTCAATTCTTACCGGGCACCTCCGAATCACCTGATTCACAAGGTACACGATGCCCATCGGGGTGCCAACACCCAATTCGCAATCTAAAGCTGATACCACACAATCAAGCATACCAGCACAACTCCTCGAAATAAAAGAATGTGTAGCCCCCGCATCCATCAATACACGTACAAGAAGGTTTAAGATATGTAGTGTACCTGTGACCACGCCTGGGGCAGTCCTCGCCTGCTGCTGGGTCATTGCAAATACTTGGGCCCTCGGCCCTCGGCCCTCTGTTCCGTCCGCGCCCCCGCGCGCGCCACGCCCAGCACCACGGTCACCTCCCTGACCGCGACCTCCATTAGTGTGGGAAGCCGTGCTCTGCACCACACTAGAGCCCCCAGCGTCGTTGTTCTTGGACAACTGCGGGCAATCACTGGCATAGTGGCCCTCCTCTCCGCAAGCAAAACAAGTTACTGGCCTCGGCCTGTCCGAATGCCCGCCAGAAGCACCGCTCCAAGATGAGCGCTGCCCAGAGTTGTATCCAGATCCTCTGCCCTGAGAGCCTCCGCGTCGACCTGACCAGCCACGACCCTTGAAGGATGAGGGTGCTCCCCTGTAGCCCCCTCCCTTGTTGTTCTTCTGGCCTGATGGCCCACGATGTGGGCGATCCTGACGTCGCCCCTCGCCCGAAGGCTGTCGTGTCTGGTGTGCCGCCAGACTGGCCTCGACACGCACCGCAGCGTCGACCAAATCTCTCAGTGAAGCATGAGTAGCAGCAGTCACACTTGCCCGGATCTCCCCCCCGGAGTCCAAGCTCGAACCTTTGGCATTTGTCCTCCTCCGTGCTCACGAATGATGCAGCGAACCGGGAAAGTTTCGCGAAAGTTTGCTCGTAGTCCGCAACGGACATGTCACCCTGCTCCAGCCGTAGGAATTCAGCCTCCCGTGCCGCGCGAAAGGATCGCGGGTAGTACTGATCCAGAAATCTGGAACGGAAAGCTTCCCAAGTAATGGTATGGACAGACCACCCAGACATTTCGAGTCCGTGCCACCACTGGTAGGCTCCTCCTTCCAGCAAAAAGGCCGCCAAGGTTACCCGTTCGCCCGGAGGGCAGTGCATTACCGAGAAGATCCTCTCCCACTTGGTGATCCAATCATGAGCATCCTCGAGGTTTGATCCCCCGCAGAAAGGAGTGGCTCCCTCGTGGGTGTTCTTCGACCCAGAGAGAAACAGAGGGAGAGAATTGAGAGAAATTGAGGGGTGATCATGGGTGTTGGTGAGTTGTGAGTGTGTGAGAGTGATCAGAGGTTGAGGAAGAGACAGTAAGGGAGTAGGGAGGTGTTGTGCTTGTGTGTGAGAAGTGTGAGAGCCATGGGAAAACCAGGGAGAAAAACAGGGTGGATGTGAGTGTTTGTGGGTGGTGGTTGTGCCGTGTTCGACCAATCGAGGCCAGAGGAGGTGTCCAGAGGTTGGAGGTGGACGGGAGGAGCCTTGTCCTCACGGCTGAGCTCACGACGGCGACAGGAGGCAGTTAATTTCTTGTTTTCCCTTTCCATGCTCTATTTTTCCGTCGAGGGTCAAGTTGGAAGTCGTGACTTTAGGGATAGAATCAAGGAGTCCTGTGAGGTTTAGGGAGTTCAATAGGGTTCTAAGTTTCTGCTGGTTGTGCTGCCGTGACGGAGGAGTGCACGGTGAAGGTTAGCACGACGGGAGTACTGATGTGCTCTGTTTTGCCGTCGACTTTCAAATCGAAAGTCGTGAAGTCTGGGGTAGAGTCGACGGTCTTGGTGAGTTGGGTGAGGTTTAGGATGGTCTTAGGAAGGGTTTAAGCTAGCCACCGTGATTGGGGGGTGACCTGGGTGGCCGGAGAAGGAAACAGGGCAGTGTGCGGGTGTTTGTTTCGAGTTCGAGTCGAGGAGTATTAGGCCGTGTCGAGGTGATTGGATTATGGGAATGAGTAGCCATAGGACTAGAAGAAGCTGTTGGTGAAGAGAGGAGGTGTTTTTGGTGAAGGTACGGCGGAGAACCGTCCTCCGCCGGTTCGAGGTGCAGAACTGTGTCGAACCGGGTTTGCTCGAGGTTGAAGATACACTGTAGCAGGCGCGTGAGGGCCACGCGCAGGCCACTTTGGGCGGCGCGTGGAGGCGCGGTGGGGAGGATTCCGGCCAAACTTCCAACATGGTTTTAGTTCTAAATGTCTTAAGGAATCCATTGGTGCAATTTTCTGGTTAATCGGACGTCGAATCGAAGTAGTTTCGCGAGGGTGAAGGCTTAAGGTTTAAGTTCGGTTACGTTTAGGACCTGGGAATTTTTTTAGGGAAATTAGGTGGACCTTCGTAGATGTGTTAGTGACGTACTTTGGTGGTTGTTGGCAGGATCGGGAATTCCCGAGGAAGCTGAGGAACGTACAAGACGTTCGGGACGCGATTGAGGGCTCAGTACTGTGAGTGGACCCCTTCTCTAAACTCGAGCATGCATAACTGTTTTCACTACTTGTTTTATGGTTTTAATCATAATTCTATGTTTATCGAATATGTTTTGTTGGTTTTACATTGTTGCACGCTTCTATGTTTATCAAATATGTTTTGTTGGTTTTACATTGTTGCACGTTTTTCGAGGAAATATGGTTTTCAGCACGTTTTTACGAGGAATGCTGGATTTTCGATGATGATGCCATGATTTGGGATTTCAAATGATAAAGGGTTTTCAATGATTATAAAGGGGTTTTGGAACATGATTTCGATGCTCAAGGTTTTTCGGTTTTAGAATCAAATTTCGGAAAGCGGAATTTGGTTTTAAGTTGAAAAATGGAATTCCGGATTTGGGTTTGGAATGACGGTTCTGATGCCGGAAGGGCATCAGACCGGTGATTTCCGGATTCGGGTTTTGGATGTGAAGTCGGAAATGGTTTTTCAAATGGTTTTGGATTGGATTTGCTGGATCTGGTTATTGGGTTTAAAGACCCGGATATTGAATTGACGGGGGAGCGGGCCCGGATTGGGTTTAAAAGACCCGGATTGAGTTTAAAGACTCGGGAGTTTAAAGACTCGGATAAAAGACTCGGGAGTTTAAAGACTCGGATATATTGATATTTCCCCCGTAGGCCTGTTGAGTTTAAAGACTCGGGAGTTTAAAGACTCGGATATTATTGAGGCCTGGATTAAGTTTAAAGACTCGGGAGTTTAAAGACTCGGATAGGTTCAGCAGGTTTGATCGGGAAAGGATGATTGGTATTCACGGTTTTATGAGCCTTATGATATGATTTCTATAACCGTTTTATAGTGTTTCTGTTTCTTATGATATTTTATGATGAATGATTTGTAACTGTTTGAATAACTGGGTTATGCATGTGATTTCAAAACGGAGGGCTAAAACCCGGTTTACTTATAAAATGGTTTTGGAAACTTTTCTTTTATTTATGGTCCATTCACATCTTCTATTTTAAATTGCCCTCCAGGTCGTGGAGCTAGAGCGGGGTTTCGGCGTCGAGGCAGCGTCTGAGGCATAGAAGTCACGAGAGCGACCCCGGAGTGTTCAAATTTTCCGTGTGCGCATACTGTTTATCGGTTTTTTTTTCTGTGTACGTGGGACTATGCTCTGTAAGCTGTTAATGTCGGGTTGTATTGTATGGTTTCTCCTGCGTCTGACTGAGTACTTTGGTGGGTGTGTGAGTTTTACTTTTGTGTTGTATCGGGGAGTCAGACGGGAGCAGGATTTACGTCGGGTTTCGGGTGAAACCGGGGTGGGTCCTGACATTGGTAATTTGGTTGAAAAGGAGCAGAAAGTTTAATTTTGGCCCAGGAGGTCTGATGGTCGAGGACTGAGGACCGTTACGTAGATCGCATCGATACGAATCCGTAGACAAGTGGCACGTCGAATTTGGACGTGAGACGGAGAAGTTATGGTTCACGGAAGTTCCGTGGCACTATTGCATGAATTACAAGGCGAGTACCAATTGTCATTAATGGGCCCTAGATATTTTTTCCCTGGCCCAATGGATGAATGACAAGTGTCACTCATCCATTGTACACTCAAACCCATTCATGCATATCATCTTCATTCCTTTGTTCGTCCAAACAAACCCGATCTCACCCAAACCCACCCATCGACCATTTCCATCTTTGATGTTGGACTGAGAGAGAGAGAGACATAGGAGGCTAATGGTGGCTGGGAGATGCTATGGCCGCCATGGACGGCGATGATGGCCCAGGTAACAAGGTAAACCGATTTCCCGATTATTTCCAATTTTCCATTAATTTTGATTGGGACGTTAGAGGTGTTTTCTGGGGATTGAATGATGGCTATGGAGTTCATAGGAGAGTGGAGGATGAGTTTTGGACGACGGTGAAGGGCCGAGCAGCCCTAAGGGTGGCCGGGAAAACAGGGGTCGTGGGATTCAAATAGAACGGGTTGGGTTTTCCTTGTTTTTCTTCATTTTGATCATAGGTTTAGGTTTCTAAGATTGAGACAAGAAGATTGGAATCGAAAGGGGAAGAAACGGACCGAAAATTAAGAGATTAGAGGACTGAACTGGCCACGTCGGTTCAATTGGACCGACCGCATAGGAACCTGGTCTGGACCGGCCGTCGAGAGGAAGAAGAAGCTACTGTTCCTGGTGCGTGAATCCCACGCAGAGGGCCCTTTGGGCGGCACGTGGCAGCGCGAGGGACCCCTTTTGGGGATGTGTTCAACACATGAAATCATCTAGTCGATGTAACGAACATTTTGGGACTAATTTCGAGTCGATCAGACATTGTCTCAATATAGTTCGAGATGTCCGAAGGTTTAGGATCGCATTTAAAAATAGTTAAAAATTCCAAAAAATTACGGGGCTTTATTGAGGGGTTATATAAGTAGTTAGTAACCCTCTAAATTAATTTGGACAGGTTCGGGGATCCCGAAGGTGACAATTGGCCCGGGAGAGGTGTATGGCACGCGTATCGAGGCGCGGCTTCGGACGGTCTGTGAGTGGACCTTTCTTTCGAAATTGATGCATGCATAAATGTTTTATAATTGTTTTAATACATGTTTTGTGATGCCATGAGTGCATTTGTTTGTGGTAGCCTAGGATTTACGTATTTGCACGTATTTCAAGATTTTTGGTTTTATACGGTGCTTATACGTGCTAGGTTTTCAATGAGAGTATAATGAATTGGCTTTGGATTTGAAAATATGAACTCGGGCGTGAGACCCATTTGATTTACAAACTCTCGAACTTGGAGTCCATTTGATTTGACGAGGAATCAGACCGAGGGTCCATTTGAGTTACACGATCGGGCCGAGGGCCCCGTTGGTTTACGAATTCGAGTTTGAGGACCAGTTGGTTGTAATCTCGGGCTTGAGGCCCCTTTGACTGTAGTATCGAGCTTGAGGCTCCGTTGGTTGTGAAATCGGGCTTGAGGCCCCGTTGAGTTATGATTTCGGGCTTAGGGCCCAGTTAGTCGTGGTATCGGGTTAGAGGCCTAGTTGATTGTGAAATCGGGCTTGAGTCCCAGTTCGATTTATGAAATGAGAATTCTTGTATGAGACCCTGTTGAACTGTGGATTTAGGCTGAGGCCGCCTAGTTGATTGTGAAATCGGGCTTGAGTCCCAGTTCGATTTATGAAATGAGAATTCTTGTATGAGACCCTGTTGAACTGTGGATTTAGGCTGAGGCCTGTGAAAATGGATTTGAATCGAATTCGAGGAATCCTATTAAGATGAATCGGGTATGAGACCCAGTTGAAATATGTTTTGAGAAAGAAAATGTATTATACCCTCCATGTGATTTATTGGTCTCCTCCAGACGTCGACCTGGAGAGTCACAATCCACATACCAGAATGGGTATCCCCATAGGATCCCGTTCCAAGAGTGGAAGTTATGATGTGGTCACAGACCAGATTCCGAAGAGATGTTCGGACTAGAACTGGAGATAAAGTTCGGACTAGATCCAGAGATAGAGCCTCCCAAATGGAGAATTCTTGGGGGAAGACTCGGAGTGAGATCCTGAGTGGTGTGCACACTAGTATAGAGATGAATCATGACTTATATCGGGGATGTGTTCCCTATGGGTTGTGTGCTCCGAGTTGGCATCTTCTCAGAAGTGTCGCAGATGGGTTATACGTATGTGTACGTATGAGGTTACAGAAAGTGATTTGGGGCGGAGACCCCGTATTTGATATTTTGTAAATGGTTTGGGCCGGAGACCTCGTATTCGATGTTTTAGTATTTCACTGAGAACAGTTTTGGGTTGAGACCCACGTTTACTGGATTTAGGCAGAGTCCCACTTGTGTTTGATTTGGGCTGAGTTCCCATGTATTGATTTACGGGTTTTTGTGATTTTGGGTCGGGGATCCATAAATCGATTTATGGTTCATGACGGTTTATGGGGACCGGCATGAACCCTTGAAAGGTTTTTATGGTTCATGATGGTTTATGGGGACCGAACATGAATCCTTGAAAGGTTTTGAGAATGTTTTCAAATGGTTTTATGAACGTTTTGGTAAATGGTTTTTGAATGCATGCATATGCTTTTAGTGAAGGGCATAAATGTCTTATTATGAAAATATTTTTATTAAAATATTATTTTGTCCACTCACAGTTTTCGTGGTTTTAATGCCCTTCAGGTTGATCGCGGATGCGGGCTGTAGCAGAGTTCGAGACATCACACTCCTCCACGATCCTGGCGTACTCTTGAAGCCCTGGCGAGGGTTAGAGACGGAATTATCCCTAGTCTGACACTTCATGTCAGACAGGAGCAGACACGTCCCAAGTTAATCCCGGGGGATTTAGGACGAGTCCTGACATAAAGTCTTAGCCTTATGAAGCAATCAAGCTTTATCCAGTAGAAACATCAAAGCTTTCGACCGTGTAGCATCAATACCTGAGGTCCTGTGAAGCATCAATGACTTCGCCCTATGAAGCATTAATGTCAACGCCTTACGAAGCATCAATGCCTTCGTCTTGCAAAGTCATGCAAAGCACTCAAAGGCTTCCACAACGAAGCAGCTCAAAGTCTTTGATGGCAAAGAAATTCAAAGCCTTTCATTACAAAGCAGCACCATGCCTCTGTCCTTGAAGTAACAAAGCCTTTGTCTCCTAAAGCATCAATGCATTCTTCAGCGAACACAAAATGCATTTTCCATACGAAGTATTAGTGCCTTCACTCAGTGAAGCTTCAATGCCTTCGCCCCGCGAAGCATCAATACCTTTGTCACGTGAAGCATCAACGCATTTTTCATGTGAAGCATCAACGTCTTCGTCATGTGAATCATCAATGCCTTTATCACGTGAAGCATCAATATCTTTGTCGTGAAAAATAGTTAAATCTTCTCGTTGCAAAGCATTATGCCTTCACACTCCAGAATATCTAAGCCTTCGCATTGGAAGCACTCCAAGCTTTCTTCCAAAAAGAAAAATCCCATCAGCAAAGGAGAAATAAAACACTCCTTCAAAGGCTATAGTGAATCAAGACCTCAACATTTAACGTCTATGGCTAGAACGAGAGCGTTCAAAAACTTACAAGTTTTTCTACGCAAAAAAAAAAGGGGCTAAGAAAATATCTAAAGCAACTTAGAAAAAGTATGCTCGACAACTAAGTTCACATAGTTAACCAACAGTGAAGTACATACGACTTGCTAACATTTCCAATGATTCATCACTCACACCTAAAAAATGGTCATGTGGGCATGTAGGCACAAGATTAAGATTTATTTGACCTGCCAAACTCAATTTTTGTCCTTAAGTAGAGCTTGTTGGCAACGAAAAAGCATGGAAGTCGGCTTTCCAACCTAACAGACCATACTCAATTTTGAGTTAAAAGAAGTTGAAAGATTAAAATTAGCGCATGAAGACAAAATCTGTAGAGAATCGCAAAACACATAAAACGAAAAAAAAATTATAAATGAAATTTTGAAGGAATTGGAGATTCAAAGTCAAATGCTCAGCCATTTATTAAACATTGTGATCTAGCAACAAGTTAAGAAAACCATGAAGTTCCTCTACAAGATTGACATGACCTCAGGCTCCTCATTAATCTTCGGGACCTTCTATGTCTTCAAAAACCTTCCCTTCGTGCGTCTATGACTCCACGATAGTAACTTCAATGATGCTTTACCCCTCGAAATCAACCTCAGTGCTACTTATCTCTATAAAAAGAAATTTCAATGATGCTTGACTCTATGAAATCAAGTTCAATGCTACTTGAATTTGCAAAGCAACTTTAGTGATGCTTGACTTCGTGAAATCAACATCAACTCTAAGACATCAACAATGGCTTCGGCATTCTGTGTCACCACTCGCCTTGAGATCAATCAACATTTTCCTTACCTTTCATTATGAGATGGAGTAGACACATTCGCATGGTAAGTTTCTTTACCTCATTGGGCGACACTCCTAAACTCTCCTCCTTCAACTCAACAATAAGGCACGATGTCACGAGCTTAACATGGGGCATGGTTGATCGTGCATTGTTGTGTTCCACCTCATTACCATATGGTTTCAAGTACAATAGAACTTTCGAGATCAAGTCTCCAAAAGGTGTTCCACCAGCCAAAATAATTCCTCAGAAAGCTTTAGTCACTCCATGGAACCACGTGCAACTCACCTCGCCTCAAGGCACATTTCACCTTACAATTTGGTGTACCTTGCCTCATGTCATAGGGCACATTGCTTCGAGCTGCAACCATGCTTCGCCTTGCAACTATAACGCGCCTCGCCTTACATTATGACACACATCACTTCAAGTCATAGGCAGCCTTGCTTCCCGCTGATTAGAAGTGTTGATACATTATGGGATGCCCCGCTCCCTTCGCATCGAGCTCTCCCAACCATCAAGCTCCACATGCATGGTCATTGGGAAGAATGTCTAGATGTTGACTTTACAAGCACTTGAATATGACAAGTCCATCAATGCATTATGACCAAGGATTGAAATATCGATATCGACGGATATATCGCTAGTCAAATTTACGGATATCTCTTCCCAAATATCGATATCGTTTACGAAATATCGATATCGTTTACGATCAACAAAAATGATAGAAATTCGGTCTAAAACTTGGAAATTTGGAATGAAACTTTGGGAAAAATTTAAGTTCCTACTGATGGTCAGATAGGACTAATAAAAACTATAAAATGGCTATGATATAATAAATATATGATGAATAATATGATATAATAGGGTTCTACCGATGACTAATAATATAAAATTTTAAACATAAACATAAATTGAAGTGAATTACTATAATTGATTATTAATATAATTAAAAGCATAACAATAAGCATAAAAAAAATTCAATGGAAGAAAAATTATAAAATGAGTAAATATATTTAAAATTGGGAAAAAAAGATGAAAAAATAGAGCCAATCTTTGTTCAAAAATTAGAAAGAATTCATATATTTAAAATTGAAAAAAAAAATGACAAACTGTTAAAAATTTTGAAAAAACAAATAAAAAAAAACTAAAGGAAGGGAGCATTGCTGGGTTCGAACCCAGATTGAGGGGAGGGCATAAAGTGCCCAACCAACTCAGCTGGGCCAACTTAATTGAAAATATAAGAACGCTATAATATATAAAGTATACCAACTAACACTCTTAACAGTCATCTTCTACCGCACGCGGGTCTGCGATTCGGGTTTTTTTGGCACGGCGGCATGACCCGACTGGTTTAAGCTCATTTTACATCCGATTTTCACCCAATTTAGGGCGATCTCGATTGTTTTTAGTAAATATTGAGATATATCTCCTTAAAACAAGAAGAAAAAAATCGAAATTTCGTGAGATATCTCCCCCCCCCCCCCCCCCCTCTCTCTTTCTTATGTGCCACCGGCCAATTTTAACGAAATATCGACGACATTTTGCCTATATCCACCGATATTTTTATCCTTGATTATGGCATGCCCCGCTTGTCACGACCTGATTTTCTCCAACAGGATATTGTCTGCTTTGGGCTCAGCCCTCACGGTTTTGTTCTCGAGAGCTCACGTGCAATTTCTCAGTGGGTCACCCATCTTGGCATTGCACCAGCCCCTACTCGCTTTGTGAGGACTCGTGCCTTAAGGGTATGGTTAGCAATCCCACATCGTCCGGGGGGATCTAGGGGATGTGCCTTATATATGTGGGCACGTATCTATCTAGTGCGAGGCCTTTTGGGAGCTCACTGCTTTGGATTCCTAAGGAAATCCAAAGTTAAGTGAGTAGGGGCTGGTGCAATCCCATGATGGGTGACCCACTAGGAAGTTGCATGTGAGCTCCCGAGAACAACACCGTGAGGGCTGGGCCCAAAATGGACAATATCCTGTTGGAAAAGGTCAGGTCGTGACAATTTGGTATAAGAGCCCAACCCCGGTTGGAATTGAGTGCGCTAGCGAGGACGTTGGGCCTCAATGGGGGTGGATTGTGAGGACCCGTGCCTTAGGGGCATGGTTAGCAATCCCACATCGCCCGGGGGGATCTAAGGGATATGTCTTATATGTGTGGGCATGTATCTATCTAGCGTGAGGCCTTTTGGGAGCTCACTGGCTTTGGATTCCTAAGGAACTCCAAAGTTAAACGAGTAGGGACTGGTGCAATCCCATGATGGGTGACCCACTGGGAAGTTGCACGTAAGCTCCTGAGAATAAAACCGTGAGGGTTGGGCTCATAGTGGACAATATCATGTTGGAGAAGGTCGGGTCGTGACACGCTTAACTTTTGAGTACCCTAGGAATCCAAATTCAATGAGCTCTCAAAAGGCCTCATGTTGGATAGAAGCGCCCATACATATAAGGCGCATCCCCTAGACCCCCCCCCCCCCCCCCCCCCCCCGGGCGATGTGAGATTGGTAACCATGCCTCAAAGGCACGGGTCATCACAATGTACCCCTCTTAAGGCCAACGTCCTTGCTAGCACAATCAATTCCAACCGGGGTTGGGCTCTGATATCAAATTGTCACGACCCGACCTTTTTCAATAGGATATTGTCCGCTTTGGGTACAGCCCTCACGGTTTTGTTCTCGAGAGTTCACCTGCAACTTCCTAGTGGGTCACCTATCTTGGGATTGCACCACCTCCTACTCGCTTAACTTTAGAGTTCCCTAGGAATCCAAAGCCAATTTGACAGGACCCACCACCTTGATAACCGGGATGAACCCTGCTCCCGTCTGAAAATCACACTCAAAAGACCAAAATAACCTCAAAGCAACCACAAAGCATGCATTGTCAGACCAGAGAGAAGTTATGATACAACTAATCAACAGTAATACAGAGCATAGTAACAGTACAGGATAAGAACAAAAGTCCTACTGTGAGCTGACTAAACACACAATGGAAAACTCTATGCCTCTGCCTCTACATTATCCCCGACGTTTGCACCACGACCTGGAGGGTGATTAAAACCATAAAAGTGTGAGTGGACTAAAAAGAAATAAGAGTTTCAAAAACAGTTTTTTATAAACAAACCAGTATTTTACCCTCTGTTTTAAAAACATGCATGCATAACTAAGTATCTGAAAACAAGTATATAAACCGTATAATAATCGTTATGGAAACATCATCATAAAAAACATGAAATACCAAATATCATCATCCAATCGAACCTGCTGGATCTATCCGAGTCTTTAAACTCAATACAGACCTCAATATAATCCGTGTCTTTAAACCCAATTCAGGCCTCAATATAATTCGAGCCTTTAAACTCCCGAGTCTTTAAACTCAACAGGCCTACGCTGGAAAATCATAATATCCAAGTCTTTAAACTCACGAGTCTTTAAACTCAATCCGGGTCTTTAAACCCAATCCGGGCCCGCCCCCCTCATAATCATAATTCGGGTCTTTAAACCCAATAACCAGATCCAGCAAATCCAATCCAAACCGTTTTTTTTAAATCATTTCTAAATCCATATCCAAACCAGAATTCGAAATCACTATTCTGAAGCCATGCCGGGGTTCAAAACCGTCATTCCGAATCCAAATCCGGAAACCCCTTTTTCAAGCTTAAAACCAAATCTCGATTTCCGAAATCCGATTCTAAACCGAAAACCTTGATTATCGAATTATGTTTCAAAACTCATTTATAGTCATTGAAAATCAGTTATATATTTAAATCCCAAAATCAGAGCATCATAATCATAATCAAATCATATCTCGTAAAACGTGTCGAAATACGTATAAATCTAAGAAATGCCTCGAAAAATGTGCAATTATGTAAAACAGATATAGAATAATCAATAACATAAAAACATAGTTAAAAACATAAGACAAGTAAATAAAAACAGTTATGCATGCTCGGTTAGAAAAGAAAAGTCCACTCACTAGGTCTGAATGCGTCAATCGCACTCCGTACACTCCTCGACTGTCTCAGGAGTATCCCGACCTGTCAAATACCACAATACTGGGTCACAAACACTTCATTTAAGCTCTCACTAATTTCCCCAATTTTTCGGGATTTTTAAACTTAATTAAATTAACCCCTAAACCTTCGGACACTCAAAACTAACCCGAGACGGTGTCCTATCGACTCGAAACTTGTCCCAAAATGTTCATTACATCGATTAGAGTGAAAACCATGTTGGACACTTCCCTAGAACATGCTCCACGCGCCGCCCAAAGGGGCTGCGCGTGGGAGCCACGCGCTTGCTACTGTTCATCGTCAACCTCCAACCAACCCGATTCAGACCGGTCTGGTCCAACCGAGTCGGCGAGGCCGGTTTTCACCCATTTTCAGTCTATTTCCAGTTCTTTGTTCACCATTAGGATCGTCCTTGAGTTTATGATCGATTCCCTTGACAAAATCACGAAATAAAACACGAAACCTTACCGTCCAAACGTCGAATCCAAAGCTCTGAATTTCTAGTCACGGTTCCCGGCCACCAGCCGCCTTCTGGGGCACGGGTTCGAATCCTCAGCTCAAATACAACTTCTTACAACTATTAGGACCAATAGAACGATTCAATAACGCCCTTAAATCCACAACTTTTGATTTGAACCAAAATCAAAAAACAGGGGAAACCGGTAACTAACTTGTGTTCTGACCTCCGCCGTGATTCTCTAGGTCCACACGGCACTCCTCACTCCACTACTCACCCCGACAGACCAAATTGAACCACTTTGATCGTTTGAAGGTTCACCGTCGTCCATGACTTCTTCTCTGTTTCTCGGGTTCTGCTCACCTTCCACACACAATCAACACTCCAGCCTCTCACAACAAGGTCACACAGTCTCAGGCACTCACTCAAGCACAAAGAAATCACACACTCACGGTCTCACGGTCTCAGTCTCTGTTTTCCTCACTTGTGCGATTAACAGGCTAATTTTTAAAATTGGATCAAACCGTGTAGAAAAATAGGCTAGAAGCCTTTAGCAAGTCACTAGGTGTCAAACAGCCTGTGGACACAGCCCAAAATATCCAATCCCAGCTCGCCAGATGGCCTTATCTGATTGGGCACATTTTCCCAGACATTAAAAGACCAAATTGCCCTTGCAAGTCCAAATTACCATTTTACCCTTCACCTATTTATACCCATAACTTAACCGTCCGACGTCCGATGACGGCGTGCCGCCTGTCGTTGTACTCAGGACATCGAGACCTATCTAACGGTCCTCGATTCGCGTGAAAGCTAATGGTCAAACAAAAAGTCAACAAATTCCCTTTTTTTAACCAAATTACGAAAATGCCCTCGACCTTCCAAACACCATAACTTCTTCCCCGATTGTCCGAATCGGACGTGCCACCTGTCTACGGACTCGTGACGTCCCGAACTACGTCACTATCATTGGCTAACGTCTGTTTGACTTGCTAATCAAAAAGTCAACATTTGACCACACTATTCACAAGGATAAAATCGTCATTTTTATACAAATCTTTTCCAAATTTACATTTTTGACCTTTCTGAAGGTCCGGGTTGTTACACAATTAGCTCCCAAAAAGCTTCTTGTTTGATAGATGCGTGCCCATACATATAAGGTGTATCCTCCGGATCCCCCCGGGCGATGTGGAATTGCTAACGATGCCTCAAAGGCATGGATCCTCACACCGCTTCCTTCACCACATGTTGAAGTTAGCAACTCTAGCACCATCTGATGCATGCCTAGAGGTGGCAATGGGTTGGGTCGTGTCGGGTTCGTGTCGTGTCACGCACTGTAATTTACCTATTTAAGCTCAACCCGAACCCGACCCCAACCTGTTTATTAATCGTGTCGAACTATATAAACCCTAACCTGACCTGTTTATTAAACAGGTAACCCGAACCCACCCGTTTAACCCGTTTATTAAACGTGTCATGTTGGATAACCCATTTAACTCGTTTAACTTGTTTAATCAATTTAACCTGTTTAACCCGTTTAACCTGTTCAACCCGTTTAACCTGTTCAACCCATTTAACCTATTTAATCATATATCCAACATAATATTTGAAACAGAATTTTCACTAAAATATCATACCAATCATCAACAAACTTCATAATTCATTAGTTCATGCAATAATTTAGTGTCCATGATCATTAATGCAACATCATCAATGTAATATTAAGTTCCAAAAGAAAGTAAATATCGCATTTGCTCATTTAGTACATAATACCAAATAAAATTAAGTAACTAATTAATAAACCCTTAAGGATAAGTTTCAGCAAAAAAAGAGTTAAAATTGATTGGATATTCGTGAATTGCCGAAGAACGCAGCAACTAATCAGAACCTACAATAAAACGAAGAAAACATTAGAATTCAACCTCAAAATTAATAATCTAAAAAAAGACACTAGAACGCTATTTTTTAGTACCCAATGACTATCCATCATTAGGAATGATATTGGAGCATTCAACAGATTGAGAATTATTGATACTAATTTCTAAGTTGCTCATATCCTCAGTGAGATCTTCCAACTTGGGTGCAAGTGCTAAATCATCTACAAAATTTAAGATTTAAATGAGATTTCTTAATTAAGAAAACAATAGATAAGAAAAAATATAGCTAAAAGTTGAAAATAGAAAACAAATCATCGCTACCAAATATCCAATATAATACATAACCACATTGTTGAGCTGATAACTAAGTGAGATTTCTTAATGGTATGCTTCATCTAGTCTCCCTTCATTGTCATATAATACGTAACCACATTGTTGAGCTGATAATTAAGAAAAATATAGCTAAAAGTTGGAAGATTTAAATGAGATTTTTTAATGGTATGCTTCATCTAGTCTCCCTTTATTGTCATTATAATACGTAACCAGATTGTTGAGCTGATAAGTAAGGTTAATCATCAATATCAACTTTGATATGATAACACACTACAAACATAGCAATTATCATTCTTCTTTTACCTTCTTACTTCCACTGTCACTTTTACTGCTACCAGTTCAATAACAATACTAAAAACTATTCTAAAATTAACAAGCATTCGAAATGGGAGTTTGTTACTACAAATCAATATTTCCTATGAAGCCCAAAAAATTTCTCTTTATCCCCAGTATGCCTGAGCATGAATTCTCCTTCCCGCAACTTAAATGAACTTAAAATATAATATCACATATATAAATAATAAGCAACAGATGTCTCCATTTGAGTTCAACTGCTGGCATTTTTTTGCCTGGCAAAGGAAACCAAACCTAGGGTCAACTGCCATAAGACCTACATAGAGAGAAAGATACCCAACAAAATTGATGTGTATGATTGGATCATATACAATTATTCAAGCAAACCGATCACGTACCATACCCAAATGCTCATCGTCTTTTTTCATTCAATAATGCATTATGCACGTCTCTATGTTCGTAAATTGTCCCACCAGCTTCTTGAGTTTCATCTTAAGGGCCTAAACTGATCATTATTCTAGTTTCACTTCTTCAAAGGCCCATCTGGGACACTTATCTCAACTCAACTCAACCTAATTTGGGCTTACTATTCCAACTCAACTCACTTTGGGCAATACAATCCCATCCCAACTTCACCAACAACGGATGCCAACTTTATGATTCCATGGAGAAACTTGAAAACGTTGTAACAACAACAGAACGAAGCAATGAGTCTCTCCCAAGTCTGAACCAACGAACAGACCCAAGCTAGGCAAGTATCTCACAACACTGTTAAAGAATAACCCAAATCACTACATCAGCTTTTAGGCAGCGGGATTAACTTTTATACTTTACTTTCCTTGCTCGAACAATGAATGAACACGATAAGATTACTTAAACAGGCTTACTATAGATGTTATCTCCTCACAACTTCTGCAATTTAAGCAACTCAAATCCATCCAGCCCTTAAAACATAGCAATTAATTTATACTACTTATGTCAGTCTAGCTAACTAGATCCACAATTCCATCAGCTGCAGCACAGTTGAATGGAATCTCCCCTCTCTTTTTATGGAAGTAAAATATTTTATAAAACCCAGAAAACAAAATGAAGCTAAACGAAAAAGAAGAAAATTAAACCTCAAATAGCTCTATTTCGCTCATTCTCATTTTCATTACCCAGAAAACAAAATGAAGTTAAATGAAAATAGAGAAATTACCAAGTTCCATAATCTCATAAAAATAAAAACTTGATGCTGAATCAAAACACTAAACACATAAAGATCACAACTTGATGCTTCATCAAAGCAAAAACCACAGGAAAAAAAAAAGAGCAGTTAAAAGACAGAGCTACCAGAAGAAAGTTGATGGCTTGCCTAGTAAAGTTGGTGGCGTTTCTAGGAGGCTTGGAGTCTTGGATGGCGAACGGCTGGGGCTTGGAGTCTTGGATGGCGAACGGCTGGGGCTTGGAGTCTTGGACGGCGAACGGCTGGGCCGAAGACGGTGAACGACGAACAGACGAAGTGAGGACTTGGCCACTCGGATCTGGGGCGTTGGAGACTTGGATCTTGGACCTTGGAGGCTTGGAGCCTAAGAAGTTATTGATTGCTAGAATTGTTGATGGAGAGAATTAAAGAATCAAGAATGGGGAGAGAGTGGACTAGTGCGGCTGTGTAAAATAAAAATGGTTGATGGAGCTTAATCTTTAGGTTATAAATGATATAAAATAAGTATTTATATTTAGTCGTTTTAAAAACCCTATAGTAATAAATGGGTTCACGGGTTTATGGGTTAATATAATAGGTTATCATTTAATAACCCGTTTAATAAACGGGTTAATATGTTAATAAATGGGTTCGCGAGTTGACCCGAAACCCACCCGTTTAATAAACGGGTTATAGCGGATTGACTCGAAATTGACCCGAATTTTTATCGAGTCGGGTTTATTTGAGTTAATTTCGTGCGGGTTTCGAGTCGTGTAACGAGTCGTGTCAGAAATTGCCACCCTTATGCATGCCCCAAGATGAATTTTTGTCCCAAAAGCTTCTTCGCTCCCACAAAGTGAGTTCTTCGAGATTTCACTAGAAGTTTACCTTCATATATCTTGAAATGATCGTATCGGAGAGTAGAGTGCATATCGCTTATGTCACCGCAATCTAACTACGAGATCTTCCAAAATCTTCAAAAGAACGAAGCTAGGAAAAAAATTATATACATTATATATTAATATTCTACCCATTTATACATATTATATATGCGGTCAAATGGTGATAGAAAAATAAAAAAGAATATCATATAATTGTACAATACAATTACAAAAAGCAAAATGAAGATGACTTTCTTCTTCTTTCACCAGATGCGCTGATTTCCACTATTCAAGCCAAGCAGCATGTGTCTTGCTCAGTAGTGCAAAGTCGCATCACTAAGAGTCGTCTTCGCGCCAAATCGAGCAGGAGCGATTGCTTTCTTTACATCGCACTGATGCGCTTAGTCCTATTGCAAGAACAACCCACTCGCATATGCCCTGCCTTTCCTTGATGCATCAGCACTAGCCTTCCCCGTAGCTCTAACTCCCACTTAATGACATGCCTACCATGTTAGCACTATCATATTAGTCTATGAACTGTATGTGTCTTGCTCAGTAGTGCAAAGTCACAAACTCAGAGCCATCTTCGCGCCAAATTGAACAGAAGCGATTGCTTTCTCTACAACGCACCGATGCGCTTAGTCCCATTGCAAGAGCAACCCACTCGTGTATGGCAACACCATTCAACCACACCCATAGTCGCACAAATCATGCCTTCCCTTGATGCACAAGCACTAGCCTTCCTCGCGGCTCTAACTCCCACTCGATGACATGCCTACCATGTTAGCACTGTCATATCAGTCTATGAACTGCAGTCTGCGCCTGCCATCATGTCGTCGACTCCACCTTTATCTCAAGTGCAAATAAGAGAAAAAAAATACCAGAAATTTAGAGAAAGAGAAAGAACATAAAAACATTTATTCTATTCAACTCAACTCTTCAGCTTTCAAGATCGGCAAAACGGAGTCTTACTCCCATAAAAAATAGATAACATAGACCATAATAAAAATTACATCCCTTAAAATTCCTTAGACTCTTAAGCGTTGTGAGGGCATTGTAGAATTATAAATCAACTGAAAATTATGAAGTTACCACATGGCCAATAATTCTCATGACGTCAATATTACCTCAGGTATAAATGATGACGACATGTCACATTCTTCGTATTAATTTAATATATTTACCAGCTGAATACATTAATTAATCAGATCAATATCAATAACAAATAAGCATTTCTACGAGTTATTTATTATTATTTCTATAGTTATTATAAGTGATTTCTCCTAGAAGAATTATCTATTAAACAATATTTCCTTCAACTAATCAGAAACTTCGTTGACTCCCGAAGCTTTAAAATAAATAGATGGTCTCACGTCACTTCAAATGTAATTTGTAACACTCTTGATTAAACTGATTTAGGCATTGAAATGAACCATTTCCTTCGAGCTTCGTTCTTAAAACCATTTTGTCTCTTGTTACTCTGTGAAAGGATCGAGAAAGAATTTTATAAATCTGGACAATTTTTATATAACACTACTGTTGATGCAAGAAATGGATCAACCTACTCCTGCCTCGCTGAGCTTCCTTCGCGATCCCTCTCGAAATATTGTGGCCTGCACAGGAAGAGGGTAATGCAAAGGGACACCGGTGTGGTGCCGGCCGAACAGTCTCCGATGCTTAAGTTAGTTAAGTAGGAGGGTACTGTTGTAATTTAGACAGCGTGAGGGCAAGATTGTCATTACCTTTTGGAGGGGGATGCCCTTGTATTTATAGTAGCATTGAATGTGTTTGTTGGTGTTTGTCAATGTGGGATAAATGTTGCTGCCTCTAGGAGTTTGACAGGTGTCCTGTGGTGGTCCCGGATAGCATTTATGACTTGTCAGTAAGCCTTGCCGACCAGATTTGGTCTTCCTATGTCGTTCTTGGCTTTGTTGGCGTAATCTGAGACTTGCCTGGGACTGGTGGAGCGGGAACAGGTCAGATTGGTTCGGGCCTCTGACCAGGCCGACCAGTTTAGGTATGAACAGAAGTCCCCCAAGTCGTTGACTGAGGTGGATTGCCTCGGTTGAGGGCTTGTATTGTGATTGTCGGCCTGTTCTGGTGCGTAGTATGCCAGTCCTCAGTCCCCCAAGCCCTTGATAGAGGAGAAAACCGAAGGATGGGAGTTTAAAACTGGCGTTGGACGGGTGTAAGTGGGTGGCTGATCGGCCTGGGGGTACCCTGCAGGCCGACCACCTTGGTCAATCAGCTTGCGCGGGACCTTACACGAGGAGGTGACCGATCGGCCTAGGGGGTACCCAGAAGGCCGATCACATGTCACTTGGTGCCAAGGTGAAGGATGTCACCTTGGTCGGTCAGCTTGCGCAGGACCTTGCACGATGAGGTGACCGATCGGCCTAGGGGGTACCCTGAAGGCCGATCACATGTCACTTGGTGCCAAGGGGAAGGATGTCACCTTGGTCGGTCAACTTGCGCAGGACCTTGCACGATGAGGTGACCGATCGGCCTAGGGGGTACCCTGAAGGCCGATCACATGTCACTTGGTGCCAAGGTGAAGGATGTCACCTTGGTCGGTCAGCTTGCGCAGGACCTTGCACGATGAGGTGACCGATCGGCCTAGGGGGTACCCAGAAGGCCGATCACATGTCACTTGGTGCCAAGGTGAAGGATGTCACCTTGGTCGGTCAGCTTGCGCAGGACCTTGCACGATGAGGTGACCGATCGGCCTAGGGGGTACCCAGAAGGCCGATCACATGTCACTTGGTGCCAAGGTGAAGGATGTCACCTTGGTCGGTCAGCTTGCGCAGGACCTTGCACGATGAGGTGACCGATCGGCCTAGGGGGTACCCTGAAGGCCGATCACAAGTCACTTGGTGCCAAGGTGAAGGATGTCACCTTGTAGTGTGTTTTAAATGCGCGTGTAAATCGAGGTGACCCTTCCGCTTATCGAGGTCAAGGTGACGGTTGGGCTGGCCGACCATGGTAATAACGGCTAGTTTTTTAACCATGGTTAGAATTGGCTAGTATAAAAGGAGTGGAGCCAAGTTCACTTTTTACTTTTTGCTTCCAAGTGAATTGTGAGTGTTGGTGAGAGAAGTACAAAGGCGATTTCCGGCGAGGCAAGGTGATTTCCGAACAAGGTTCACGGCGGTGCTCACGGCGACTTCCAAGCAAAAACACGGTACGTAAATTTTGACCTTGTGATTTGGATTCAAAGTTTGTCTTTTGCAAGAACATGGGATGAACACATATGCATGTTTGTCCCGTGGTTTCTAGATCCGATAGGTCGGCCAGTAAGGAGAGTCGCGTTGTTTCCCATTCTTAGGAGGGTTTTTTTATATTTGTAGATGGTGTCTGAAGATTCTCAAGGCACGGACGCCCGGTCTGGAAATGCCTTCGAGGATGATTCAACGGCTTCGGCCGCTTCTGACACACGGTTGAAGACGAGTGGATCGGCTTCAACTTCAGGGACGTCTCGGCTAGAGGTGAATCTGAGGTCGCAGGCCGAGGAAGATAGGGATCTGGAGGAGGAGCTTGAAAAAGCTTTTGCCCAGATGCCAGACGAGGCTGTTTCGGCCATTGGTGAGGCCGAACGGTTGATCGTTGATGTAGATTTGGTGGGGCAGACCGATATTTTTGAAGGCATACCCCTTGTGTCAGGTCGGTCGAGAGAAAAAGAAGCTATGGGGACAAGCGATCAAGATGCGACATCCAGGCCGATGTTGATTGAGATTGATGTGGATAATGCAATGAAGCAGGTGACCGTTGCGACATCCGTCTATCACATTGATCGTCAGCTGAGTACGATCAAATGGGATGATATTCAGGCATACCGAGAGGCGTTTCATGTGCCCGATTCAGTTGTGATGCGGCTGATTGGGGATAGCGAGATGCCGAGTGATCTTCCGGAGCCGTGGACGACTTTCCATCCGGACGTCTTCACGCATGGAGTCATCCTGCCCCTCCATCCTTGGGTGCAAATGATGGTTGCCCAGGTTGGGGTGGCCATCGGTCAAATTAACCCCAACACTTGGATTGCCCTGACAGGTGTGTACACGGCCTTCAAGCTGGCCGGGAAAGGAGAGCCATCCTGGGGGCATATAAACTACCTCTACCAGTTTAGAAGGGATAAAACGGGGTGGATTTATGTGGAGGCTCGAGATAGGAAGACCCGGGGGTCGTTCATATGGGACATGCCCACATCGCAAAAGGCATGGAAACATCGTTTTGTGTTGGTTTGTGGAGACTGGGAGGGGTCCTACCTAACCGACCAAGATAGGAGAATTCCGAGGAATTATCAGTCAAAAGGTGTGACTAGTGTTAGGTTTTGTAGGTCGGTTAGGGATTGTTTTTTGTTTTTTTTTGTAGGCCGTGGCTAATGTGTCTTTGTTTTTTGCAGAGGTGTTCAAGTGTCCTAGCGTGACCGACCAGGAAAAAGCTGACTGTGTGGAACTGTTCGAGAGGCTTGACCGAACAGAAAGGAGTAGGGATTTCTTGCGACTTTCCCAGAATTTGCTGAAGGTCGGCCTGATATCGGAACTTCGTAAGTATCGACTCATCATGCCCTGTGAAAGTGTTGGCTGGCCTGGATAAGTGATTGATTTTTTTTGTGTGCAGCTCCTCCGGACTACGTGCTTGCTGCAGCCACCCAGTGCTCGAATCGAATGGCTAAGATTCAAGAGATAATGAAGCAGGCCGAGGATGCGAAGGCCGAGGCTCAGAAAGCTGGGGCGTCATCCAAAGTGGACTTCAGGCAGCCACTGAAGACGAAGTCTACGGCCCGAGTGAAACCGAGGCTGCGGATAGCCGGGGGGTCCAGTCAAGCCGGGGAACAGCCGGCAACGGATGTGGATGAAGCGACGCTGGAGCCCTTGAGCCCTTGTTCTCAAGTCCCGTTGCGTCGGCCGGTGAGAAGAGGAAGGCGACGCTTGGCAGTTCTCCGGTCGTCATCGAAATAGATGATGCGGCCGAGCAGAGGAGAAAGTTTGTGGCCGAGGCTCGACTTAAGAAGAAAAAGAAGCTGACCGAGAGGAAGGAAAACAGGGAAGATGAGGAGCCGACCGAGAAAAAGAGGCAGAAGAGGCAGGCCGAGGTGGAGACCCTAGAACAGGTGAGGAACATGGTCGTGCCCTCGCAGACTTCCCTGCTGGCTGGCAGACAGGTGCCGAAAAAGCTGAAAAGGCCGACGCTGGACTCGTCAATCAAGTCATATTTCGTCAATGCGGAGGGGGAGCCGGACTTGATCTGGACGACTGAGGTGGACGACAGCTGGCGGCATCTGAGCACGGCCTTCCACCCCTCGCAGCTGGACTTTATGAACACAGTGGTCCGGGGGTCCCAATATGAGTTGAGTGAGATAGCCGAAGTTCAGCCGAGGGACTTTGCCGACCGTTGTGACAAGACCATGCGGCTTGGCTCTCATGTAAGTTTCTGTTCCGTGGTGCCCCCTTTTTTGTTGTTATTATTTTTTGTTTTTGGGACTAACGCGGCCTGTGATTTGTGCAATTTCTTGGAGAAGTGTTCTCAACCTTTCGTCATGCCAGCAACCTCAGGCAGCAAGCCTTGGATATGAAACGGGAAGTGGAAGGGAGGGAGCACGCCTTGGCCGGCAATCAAAGACTGTTCAACCAGGCGCTCGAGGCCAAGGCGGAGCTTGAGCTGAAAGTGAAGGCCCTGGAGGTGGAAGCAGCCGCGAGGGCCGAGGAAGCTAGGTGGGTCCAAGCCGAGTTGAAAGAATCCAGGTCAAGGTTGGCTGAGCAAGAGTCGGCCAATGCGAGGCTAGCCGAGCAGTTGATCTCGGCCAAGAAGGTGGGGATAGAAGAATATAAGGCTTCTCAGGAATGTGAGAAGACCTTCATGAAGTTCGGGGCTGCCTTGGAGGATGGCTTCTACAAGAAGTTGTTGCTGTCTAACCCGGGGGTCTCCATTGCCTTCCCTTGGCTCAAGTCCCCGCCGAGGATTGAGGATTACCTGGATGATGACGGGAATCCTCTGCCCGATGATGAAGAGGAGGATCTGGATTCCGACGAGGCCGACCAAGCTGAGGCTGAGATGATGGGCGGTCCGCATGCTGAAGATGAAGAAACGACCGAGTTGGGTGGCGACGGCCAGTAGTATAGGGCGCATTCTAAATCTCATTGTAATTTGGCTTAGGCATGTGTAATGTGACCTTAGTTTTAATAAACAGATATTTTGGTAACTGATGTGTTTGGATTTGAAATAAGATTTGAAATAAGCACCAAGTGTGTCGGACTAAGACCATAATTGGGGACTGTAGGCTTGGTAAGTCGGCCGCTGATGGCCGATGGTATCCGTCAGTTTTAGAACATAGACCGGGAAAGTACGCCTTGGGAAAGTTTGTAACAAAACTTGAATCGATCACTTGATGAATGTTATTCATAGATCAGTCTGGGTATGTGTAACGACCCGTCCCGAATATCGGGATTTAATAATATTTAATTGTGATTTACTAATCTGGGATTAGTTGGGCGATTTCGGACGAATTGTGCAAAATGACCGTTTTGCCCCTAGGCGTGGGCAAAACGTTGACTTTTATTTCGGATGGTCAAATGGGCTTTGACCGATGACTGTGACGTAGTTCGGGACGTCACGAGTTCATAGACAGGTGGCACGTTCAATTCCGACGTTCGTGGTGAAAGTTATGATGTACGGAAGTCCAGGGGCATTTTCGTAATTTGGACGATATAAGGGGAAATGTTGACTTTTTGATCGGGATGTCCGATGGCCGAGGGCCAAGGACCGTTACGTAGGTATCGTCGATACGAATCCAATGACAGGTGGCACGCATCAATCGGAGTCCGTATGACCGAGTTACGGGTCAGGATGCGTGAGGGGCATTTTGGTAATTTTCTGCACAAGGGCAGAATGGTAAATTCACACGGGGGTACTGTTTCATTGATTAGCCGTGAGGTGGATGCTTTGTGCGATCGATCCCTTGATTTGTTTATGAATTAATTGATTGAATTGGGACAGTTTGAGGTTGAATTGCACATGGGGTTGTGTTGGTATCGATCACTGAACGTGGGCACTGGGTTTTTCTATGATTTTCGGGTCAGTGCGGGAACCTTTACACAGTGGATTGAGGACGGTTTTGGACGCCTTTAACGGCTAAATTGAATTAAAAGAATGAAGAGTGTGTCGAGGGCAGTTCACTGAGATTGAGAGATGGAAAAATGGAGTGGAAATGGTGGAGGAATACTCAAAAACCCGAAACTGGGTTCTGGGGAATTCAAATTCGAATTTCCAGTTTCAGGCCAGCCCAAGCCTAATTGATGAGTGTTTGAGCTTCCTGGAACTTCAACGAGTCGAACCAGATCAAATGGGGCAAGCTTGGGAGCTCCTAGGGCCGTGAACGGACATGGTGGACGGCCGGAAAACTCGAGCTTGAGTTGTGACGATTGAGGTATTGTCGAGTTAAATTAATTATGCTAATTAGTTCGTATTAGTCCTTATTAACTTCCTGTGAAGTTAATTTGATTATGGTTAAGGATTGGAGGAGCTCTGGTGATCGACCCGTTTTGGGTGATCACGGGTTGTCGACAAGATTGATCGATGGTTGATGCTAATCATGGACACAGAACTGAAATTGGTGGATTGATGATTGTTGTAGGATCAAGAACGGATGGAATTGATATCGAATTGAGGGTGTTTGAAACGGATCCTATCGCGGGTAATCAGACCCGTTTACCAGTTATTCGGGTGAAGAAGGAGCACTGTAGCAGGCGCGTGGCTTTCACGCGCAGCCACTCACGGCGGCGCGTGACGGCGCGTGGGCACGAATCTCGAGGTGAGGTCAACATGACTTTTATCCTATACATTGTAACGAACATTTTGGGATTGGTTTCGTGTCGATCGGACACCGTCTCGATATTGTTCGGGATGTCCGAAGGTTTTAAATCCAATTTAAAAATACTTAAAAATTCGGGAAAATTACGGGACTTGAATAGGATGTTAATTATGAGGTTAGTGATCCTCTAAATTGATTTGAACAGGATTGGGAGTCCCGGTGATAGTGAGGTGGCCCGGGAGGGCCTATGGCACGCGTATCGAGGCGCTCGGTTAAACGGTCTGTGAGTGGACATTGGTTTTATAAATTCGATGCATGCATAACTGTTTCATGATTGTTATAATTGGGATTATATGATTTATTTTGGATATCAGTGAATTTATATGTTTTCACGCTTTTCGAGGCGATTTACGTGTTTGCACGTGAATCGAGGTTTTCTGGATTTGCACTGATTTCCATAAATATGGATGGATATGATTTCATGAAACGGTTACGGATTTGATAAAGTGAAATCGGGCCAGGGGCCCAGTTAATTCGTTGAATCGGGCCAGGGGCCCAATTGAATTATGAAATCGGGCCAGGGGCCCAGTTAACTTATGAATCGGGCCAGGGGCCCAGTTAACTTATGAATCGGGCCAGGAGCCCAGTTGACTTGTATATGTGATTTCGGGTCGGGGACCCTAAAATGGAATTGAATAAACTATTTCGGATTTGATTCAACTATTTGGACTTACGACGGTTTTATGGAAATTCGGGGCAGGGCCCTTGTGATATGTTGGAAATGAATAATTGAATGTGTTCCATAAAACCATCTCGATATGAGGATATTTATATCCTGGTCTCCTCCAAGTGTCGGGGACACTGGAGAAGTCACGGTGCATTGCCTGCGAGGGCTCATTATACGGAGCTACCGGACCGTATAGTGATCCAGGAGCAGGATTGCTAGACGTCATGGACGTCAGACATCGGGGATGTCAGAGATATGGACCCGGTGAGACCCCGGGCAGCACGCGTTGCTTAATACCGTGAGATATGACGTCTGGAACGTCAAGCGTCTAGGACGCTAGGCATCGGGGATGCCGGAGATGAAAAAATAATAAATGAATATTACTAAATTGATGAAATAACTCTTGGATTGACTTTTGGAATCTGAAACTATGCTTTGGTTTCCGGGCTAAGGCCCTAATGGTTATTTCTAACTAAATATGGGATTATTGGTTTTTGGTACATGCATATGATTTTACTGAGGGGCATAAGTGTCTTATAAATGTTTTTAACAGACTTGTTTATTTTCGTCCACTCACAGCTTTTGTTTTTAATGCCCTTCAGGTTGATTCCGGATACGACTGCAGCAGAGACTTGAGCATCGCGCACCTCCTCCATCGATCCTTACGCACTCTGGAAGCCCGTTTGGGCAATGGCAATCGGTTATCCCTTGTCTGGCGCCTCTTGTCAGACGGGAGCACGTCACATTCCATGGTAATCCCGGGGGGATTGGGATGGGTCGTGTCAAGTGGTATCAGAGCAGGTTTTGCTCTTTTGTGCGCGAAGGACGAGGGTGTGATGTCTCTTTGGGCTGCAGTTCCGTTGTCAACCTGATAGATAGTTTTGGGTTTGTATGGTGAATTGGGTGTGTTTGGCCCGATACGCCGTGCATTGATGCGATTCAACCCAGGTGGGGTTGTATACGATTAACTGGTAATGTGGGACCGTCGGTTCGGTCATGTGATGATGGATTGTTGTGCCACTGGGCACAGCCGGGTTCAGGGAACCCCATTTGAATAATGTATTGGAAATGCGAAACTCAGTTGAGTATTGGTCTATGTTTTGGACCCTAGTAGTGTTGGCTAGTGTACGGGGTGTTGGTGCATCGGAGTTAGCCGATGACCTTCGTGGTGGAACCCACGTTGAGTTGACGATTGGATTGGATTGGACGTCTATACGATGTCAGGACCGCAGAGTCGGTCAGGTTGTGGATTTTACTGCAGAAGGCAGTTGGGTTCGGTGAACCCTAGGGTGTGACCTTGGAACCCTAATTTATAATTGATGGACCGAAAGGTGAACCTTAAGTGAGAACTTGTGCTGCGACGAGCGGCTGAGGTCATGGATGACCATGTGGATGACTGTAGTGAGTCTAGTCTGGATTATGGGATTCGATCCACGGATGCGGTTATGAGATAAAATATGGAATCCCGTGTTGGATCGAATATGAGTGTGAGGTGTGGTTACGGATCTTGACAACGATGACTGTTGGTCGACAGTTGTGTCGAGATGACTGGCTATCGAGAGTATTTAGTGTGGCTTTCACACTTGGGGATCAGGGGATGTTCAGGGAACGTTCATTATCCTGATGTGCCGATGGCAAAAAAAAAAAAAAAATTGGAGGTACCCATAGTCCTGGGGAACGAGTGGTGTTACGGGATCGTCGTTCGGAATGAACGGAGATCCAGGGTAACAACCTTGCACACTGTGTGCTAGCATGGATGTTCGTGTGCTAGCATGGGTGTTCGTGTGCTATGTATGGATGTTGGTATGGTGATACCTTTATGCCAATACTGGTATGGATGCCTGTGTGCTGATACTAGTGTTGATGATGGTGCGTTGGTGCTGGTACTAGCGCTGGTGCTGGTGACAGTAATCGTGATGACGATGAGCCACCAGTTGGGGTGTGACTCTGTCATGATGAACAGATGATTGGTATCGGCGACTCAGTGGTGGTTGAGTCTTGGACTGGATGGGATCCAGTGGAGGTCGTGATGTGTTGGGATAAGTCCTAACAGGTATATGATGACAGGTGATGAATGGATCAAATGGTATGATTGAAACTTGGGGAATCTAGGGACGATGTTCCCTATGTCATGCGAGTTGGTGGACTTGGGGAGTTGTGGTCAACTCCGAGATTGGTAAGTTTGTGTACTGCTTATATCCCCAGGAAGTACAAGGAAATTATTGAAATTGGAAAAGTCGGGGAAACCATTCGTAGTATTTTGTGATTGTGAATCACTTGGAACCTGAGGATTGAACCTGTTAAGGTCGAGATGTGAGACGAAGGCAGTATGGTATGCACATCCAGGCAGAGTTGTGGATATTCCGTGCGGAATCGGGGTGTGTGCATACATGATTATTGACGGACGTGAGGTCCGAGTAATGAATCGATCTTGGACACGTGGTGGTCCAAGTAAGGTATGGACATGGGCAGTCCAGTGGTTGGACTTGACATCTCATTGGGAGCATGTCTGTTTCCAACGTGGTTGGAACTCCCGTTTCGGGGAGAGTTGTGTTTGGGAGACAAGAGGAGTGCTCATTTCCGCATCAGTGATTGGTATTCCGAAGTCATTAGGGCTGACTTCAGATTTTCTGTCGTGGCAGATGATGATTGTTGCTACCAGTACGTTGAGCGTGTATTGGTAGGTGGACCCAAGTTTGGCCTTGGGTCATTGGACACAAGAAGTTTTGTATGATTTTAGATTTGGTGGTGGTATGCGTGGTCATCTTTCCACCAAGGGAAATTTGGCGAAGGATTCAATTGAGGGTGTAAGACCCTACGATCAGCTTTCGGATGGACTGTTAGCTATGTGAGCATGTGTGGATCCTAGGTGGATCTGATTTGCGATGTTGTCGACTTTGGTCGATGTGACGATCTAGGATCGCGATATTACTTGTCGGGTGACGTAGCGATGGATCTGGGTTGTGATCGTGATGATCCAGATTGGATGAGAGTTATCACTCTTACCTTGGTATGTGAATCGTAAATGACGGGACTGAACTTCTTTTCGGAGTGAAGTCCATATGATTTGTGACTTGGTTGAGTAGGTTTCCGATGTGGTCGGATTTTGTCAACCTTTGACGTGTGGATATTGGGATTGGCTTCCCTATGAAGTCAATCGAGTGTTTTGGAGAGGCAACCGATAGATTCGGTTACGTTACGTCTTGATGGACGTAAACGAGATTTTGGGTTTTGGAATCGAATTTCTGGGTGACGATTCAGGATTCGATTGCGAAGCTCGAAAATGGATTACTGGATTTGGGTGCGGAATGGTTATTCCAATGCTAGCTTACGGAATAATGATTTCGGATTCGGATTTGGAAATGGGTTAAAAACATGATGTCTGGGTTCGGATTCGGGATTTCTTACGAAATTGCGAATTCGGATTCGGAGTTGGGACTAAATGACGGGTGGAGTTCGTTTTGTCTCATGTTGGTTTGGGCAAATGTACTCCATTACTAGAACGTGTTTGGCTATAACCTGGGTGGCTATAGTCAGATTGATGGATTGAGGTACGTACAGGGTACGTTGTACGATGATTGATACTGGTTAGGCTGAGTGGTGCCTAATGGCGGTACATGGGATGTACCAGTGGTGTGTAACTAATGTGTTGGTAATCGGTTGGTTTTGATATCATTTGTTTGGCTGTATTGTGGACTGGACATTGGATACTGTGCGCTGGGCAGATTGATCTTGTCGGGTTCAGTGATTTTATGAGCCGGTGCTCTTAGCCATGGTTGGCTTGTGGAACCCTAGTATTGAGATGTGTGTTCACTGCTGGGCTGGTATTCAATGTGTTCCAGTTACACCACTTGATTGAGTAAGTTGGCGGTATACGTACACTCAGGATGAGTGAGTTGGTGGTCAGTAACCACGAGTAGCCTTGCGTGATGCTACTACGCCGTTATATTTTCCAGCGTCTTGGTTCGCTGAGGGAGTCGGCGATTATGGACATTGAGATTTATTTATGTCGCAGGATGGGCTTGCCCTGCGAATTGAGATCATGTGGTTGATCTTGCGCTACATCGAGAGTGATGTAGTACATGGTGTTGTCACGGATAGACAGATGGTTGGGGCTTTACTAGGGTGGTAAAGTTTTGTGATGACAGTTTGACTGGTGGTGTCAGCGTGGACTGACAAATGAGATTTGGTGACTCCCAACGGGAGCAAATGTAAGGATTTATTGGCAATGGAAGGGAACCGTCTAGCTGAAGGAGTCAGCTAAATGGTTAAGCGATTTTATCGCGGATCAGGTGATCATTTCCACTCGCGGTGGTCGAGTGTTGTTGTTGTGACGTATGACTGTGATGGGATGTCTGGGTACAAACGAGGCTGGTGTTGTCCCAGTATGTGGGTGTACAAGTGTACACAGATGTGTGGTCGAAATGTTTCCATAAGGTGGTTGTGGAATAAGGTTATTGGTAATTTCGAGGACGAAATTCTTTAAGGAGGGAAGGTTGTAACGACCCGTCCCGAATATCGGGATTTAATAATATTTAATTGTGATTTACTAATCTGGGATTAGTTGGGCGATTTCGGACGAATTGTGCAAAATGACCGTTTTGCCCCTAGGCGTGGGCAAAACGTTGACTTTTATTTCGGATGGTCAAATGGGCTTTGACCGATGACTGTGACGTAGTTCGGGACGTCACGAGTTCATAGACAGGTGGCACGTTCAATTCCGACGTTCGTGGTGAAAGTTATGATGTACGGAAGTCCAGGGGCATTTTCGTAATTTGGACGATATAAGGGGAAATGTTGACTTTTTGATCGGGATGTCCGATGGCCGAGGGCCAAGGACCGTTACGTAGGTATCGTCGATACGAATCCAATGACAGGCGGCACGCATCAATCGGAGTCCGTATGACCGAGTTACGGGTCAGGATGCGTGAGGGGCATTTTGGTAATTTTCTGCACAAGGGCAGAATGGTAAATTCACACGGGGGTACTGTTTCATTGATTAGCCGTGAGGTGGATGCTTTGTGCGATCGATCCCTTGATTTGTTTATGAATTAATTGATTGAATTGGGACAGTTTGAGGTTGAATTGCACATGGGGTTGTGTTGGTATCGATCACTGAACGTGGGCACTGGGTTTTTCTATGATTTTCGGGTCAGTGCGGGAACCTTTACACAGTGGATTGAGGACGGTTTTGGACGCCTTTAACGGCTAAATTGAATTAAAAGAATGAAGAGTGTGTCGAGGGCAGTTCACTGAGATTGAGAGATGGAAAAATGGAGTGGAAATGGTGGAGGAATACTCAAAAACCCGAAACTGGGTTCTGGGGAATTCAAATTCGAATTTCCAGTTTCAGGCCAGCCCAAGCCTAATTGATGAGTGTTTGAGCTTCCTGGAACTTCAACGAGTCGAACCAGATCAAATGGGGCAAGCTTGGGAGCTCCTAGGGCCGTGAACGGACATGGTGGACGGCCGGAAAACTCGAGCTTGAGTTGTGACGATTGAGGTATTGTCGAGTTAAATTAATTATGCTAATTAGTTCGTATTAGTCCTTATTAACTTCCTGTGAAGTTAATTTGATTATGGTTAAGGATTGGAGGAGCTCTGGTGATCGACCCGTTTTGGGTGATCACGGGTTGTCGACAAGATTGATCGATGGTTGATGCTAATCATGGACACAGAACTGAAATTGGTGGATTGATGATTGTTGTAGGATCAAGAACGGATGGAATTGATATCGAATTGAGGGTGTTTGAAACGGATCCTATCGCGGGTAATCAGACCCGTTTACCAGTCATTCGGGTGAAGAAGGAGCACTGTAGCAGGCGCGTGGCTTTCACGCGCAGCCACTCACGGCGGCGCGTGACGGCGCGTGGGCACGAATCTCGAGGTGAGGTCAACATGACTTTTATCCTATACATTGTAACGAACATTTTGGGATTGGTTTCGTGTCGATCGGACACCGTCTCGATATTGTTCGGGATGTCCGAAGGTTTTAAATCCAATTTAAAAATACTTAAAAATTCGGGAAAATTACGGGACTTGAATAGGATGTTAATTATGAGGTTAGTGATCCTCTAAATTGATTTGAACAGGATTGGGAGTCCCGGTGATAGTGAGGTGGCCCGGGAGGGCCTATGGCACGCGTATCGAGGCGCTCGGTTAAACGGTCTGTGAGTGGACATTGGTTTTATAAATTCGATGCATGCATAACTGTTTCATGATTGTTATAATTGGGATTATATGATTTATTTTGGATATCAGTGAATTTATATGTTTTCACGCTTTTCGAGGCGATTTACGTGTTTGCACGTGAATCGAGGTTTTCTGGATTTGCACTGATTTCCATAAATATGGATGGATATGATTTCATGAAACGGTTACGGATTTGATAAAGTGAAATCGGGCCAGGGGCCCAGTTAATTCGTTGAATCGGGCCAGGGGCCCAATTGAATTATGAAATCGGGCCAGGGGCCCAGTTAACTTATGAATCGGGCCAGGGGCCCAGTTAACTTATGAATCGGGCCAGGAGCCCAGTTGACTTGTATATGTGATTTCGGGTCGGGGACCCTAAAATGGAATTGAATAAACTATTTCGGATTTGATTCAACTATTTGGACTTACGACGGTTTTATGGAAATTCGGGGCAGGGCCCTTGTGATATGTTGGAAATGAATAATTGAATGTGTTCCATAAAACCATCTCGATATGAGGATATTTATATCCTGGTCTCCTCCAAGTGTCGGGGACACTGGAGAAGTCACGGTGCATTGCCTGCGAGGGCTCATTATACGGAGCTACCGGACCGTATAGTGATCCAGGAGCAGGATTGCTAGACGTCATGGACGTCAGACATCGGGGATGTCAGAGATATGGACCCGGTGAGACCCCGGGCAGCACGCGTTGCTTAATACCGTGAGATATGACGTCTGGAACGTCAAGCGTCTAGGACGCTAGGCATCGGGGATGCCGGAGATGAAAAAATAATAAATGAATATTACTAAATTGATGAAATAACTCTTGGATTGACTTTTGGAATCTGAAACTATGCTTTGGTTTCCGGGCTAAGGCCCTAATGGTTATTTCTAACTAAATATGGGATTATTGGTTTTTGGTACATGCATATGATTTTACTGAGGGGCATAAGTGTCTTATAAATGTTTTTAACAGACTTGTTTATTTTCGTCCACTCACAGCTTTTGTTTTTAATGCCCTTCAGGTTGATTCCGGATACGACTGCAGCAGAGACTTGAGCATCGCGCACCTCCTCCATCGATCCTTACGCACTCTGGAAGCCCGTTTGGGCAATGGCAATCGGTTATCCCTTGTCTGGCGCCTCTTGTCAGACGGGAGCACGTCACATTCCATGGTAATCCCGGGGGGATTGGGATGGGTCGTGTCAGTATGCCAGAACATGTTTACAAAAAATGGTCGTGGGCCGTGCGCCTTGCGGCGTTTTACAACAACCTATCTGTAGTAATACTTGAGATGGTCCACGTTCCAGGGATGTGAAAGTGTCTTCCCTTCGGAATTTTGTAGCTCGTAAGTCCCCTCTCGGCAGACTCTTGCCACGGTGTATGGTCCTTCCCAGTTTGGGGCAAAGGTACCTGCTGCCTTGTCCCTGGTGCCATTGTTAACTTTGCGGAGGACCAAGTCCCCCGCCCTGAAACTCCTGTGTCGGACCCTCGAGTCGTAGTATCTAGCAACACGCCGCTTGTAGGCCATGTTTTTTAGGTTAGCTTGGTCTCGCCTTTCCTCAATTAGATCGAGGTTGAGGGAAATCTGCTGATCGTTGGTGTCAGGATCGTACGAGATTACACGGTATGATGTTTCTCCGATCTCCACGGGGATCACGGCCTCTGACCCAAAAGCTAGGGCAAAGGGCGTTTCGTTTGTGGCTGTTTTGTATGAAGTACGGTGCGACCAAAGGACGTCGTTGATTATGTCTGCCCATTTGCCCTTGTCTTCGTCCAGGCGTTTTTTCAGGTTGTACTTGATATTTTTATTGACGGCCTCCACTTGGCCGTTGGACTGGGGGTGTGCAGGGGATGCGAAGAGAAGCTGTATACCGTATGTTTGGCAGAATGCTTTGAAGCGATTGCAGTCGAACTGTTTCCCGTTATCGGTCACGATGGTGTGTGGGATCCCGAAGCGGCAAATGATGTTCTGATATATGAATGATTCGATCTGCGCTGCTGTGATGGACGCGAGGGGCTTCGCCTCCGCCCATTTGGTAAAATAGTCTACTGTCACCACAGCGAAGTTTACCCTGCCCTTGCCCGTAGGCATTGGCCCGATGAGGTCGAGTCCCCACTGCGAGAACGGCCATGGGCTCATCATGGAAGTGAGGGGTTCAGCTGGCAAGTGAGGGATCTGGGCGTGTCGCTGACACCTGTCGCATTGCTGTGTAAGGGCAGTGGCATCTGCGAGCATTGTTGGCCAGAAGTATCCCTGGCGGAATGCCTTGTGTGCCAAAGTGCGTGCGCCCGAATGGTCTCCGCATATGCCTTCGTGCATTTCTCGGAGAACGTAGTCTCCTTGTTCCGGCGTGAGGCACTTTAGCAGCGGGGTGGTGAATCCTCGCTTATACAGATGATCGTGCTGAATGGTGTAGCGAGTGGCCTGCCGCCTGATTTTCTTGGCCTCCAGCCTGTCTTCTGGGAGAGAGCCATCATGTAGGTAGGCCCTGATGGGGTCCATCCATGTCGGGCTGGTGTTGATGGTGTATACAGGGTTCGGTCTGGTGCTAGGCCTGTGTTGGACTTCGACTAAAACTTGTCTCCCTTTCTTGTCATCAAGTGAGGATGCCAGTCGAGCCAGGGCATCGGCATGGCCGTTTTCCGATCGTGGGATCTTTGCAACCTCAAAGTTCGTGAACGACCCAAGTAGCTGCCTGGCGAGGGCCAAGTAGAGAGTCATGGATGCGTCCTTGGCCTCGAAATTGTCGTTGATCTGGCTGACGACTAGTTGGGAGTCGCTGAAAATGCGTAGTTGCTGGGCCTCCATGTCTCTGGCGAGACTTAGGCCAGCCAGTAGAGCCTCGTATTCTGCCTCGTTGTTGGATGCTCGGAAGCTGAACCTTAGAGCGTACTTGATAGGTCATCAAATAAGCATTATTTTATATTATTTTATACCCTTTATACTTGACTTTTAATATTAAAATATTAAATAAATAGGTAAAATAATTTATTTTGTGTTATTTTTGTTTAAATAAATAAAGTTTGTAATTTGGAGTATTTTGGCGAAAAAATCGTCTCGATCGGAATTATAACGAATAAATTATGGACGAATTTCGGTGAAATATTATTAAATTAATTAATTAATTGTTTTTGCAGCCCAAATAAAATCTTGCAGCCCAAACCCAATAAAATGCTGCCTAGCCCAACAGAAAAAAGAAAAAGAAAAAAGAAACCCAGCCCGCCAGGCCCGTGCAATCCAGCCCGTGCGGCCCATTCGCATCAGCCCAGTTCCGCGCGCCTACTCCTCAGCCCAGATTTCCCGTCGGCGCGCGCGTACCGACCGCCAAGCATCCTCTTCGGCGCGCGCTTGCTGATCGCCCATGCTCATCTTCAGCACCGCCCAGCCGATCGCCCAGGCTCATCTTCAGCGCCGCCCTACCGAGCGCCTGTTCCTCCATTCAGCAGCCTCCAGCCGAAATTACATTCCTCTTTTCAGCAGATCTCTTCTGAATTCTTTTCCAGCAGCTTCCACCCAATTTCCACCCAACTTCCACCCAAATTCATTCCACTTTCCAACCCAATTTTGCAACTTTACAACTCAAACCACTTCTAAACATCATCACAAATCTTTACTACTCATCATTCCACTATTCCACATTTTTTATTGTATTTTTATATTATTTTTGATAACTTTTTCCACCTATAAATAGGACTTCAATTCTTGTATTAAGGGAGTCTCCAATTAGTTTCATTCTTCCATTTCTTTCATTTTTCTTAGTTCTAGTTCTTAGTTAGTTCTTTTGTTTCTCTCTTTTGAGAGACATTTTTGGGGACCATTTTAACTTCTTGTAGATTTTCTTATTAATTAGCTTTCTTTTAATTCTTGTTCTTAATTTATGTTATTTTTATTTTTCTTAATTTCATTTCCTCTTTACTTTGTTCTTGTGATATTTCTTTGAGATCTCTTAAACACATTTTTATGCTTTCCTTAAGAAATACCTAGGCCAAGTAATTCTAAGGCAATTCAAGAGTTTTAAGACCGAATTCCTCGTATTTCTTCTTCCATCTTCACAAGTTTCATGCCGCTGTTCGGTGATTCTTGTGAAAATCCATACTTCTCTACTTAAATTCTTGTTATTGTTATTGGTTTTACTTATAATTCAATATATGTGTTGGTATTTTCTTTCTAACATTTGTAAGTAAGAATGCAATCTCCATGTGTTTTACTTTTTGAGTTTCTTTTACTTCATATGTTTTAGTACTTAAACTTCAATTCGAAACTAAATGTTGATCCGCTGTTCGGGGCATTTAGGATAGAGTTGAAGAGATTTAATGTTTGATCGCTGTTCGGCGCATTAAATCACTTACTTAAGGTGAATCATATTGTAAGTAATAATCCGTTGTTCGGTGCATTTATAATATGAAAAATGTATGCATGTATTTGAGATGATTAAGGTATGATTTCGTGATTGGTTCAATATGAGCATGATGTTAGAGTGTTGGTAAAAATATGTGTTTGAAGAAAATTCACTAGTACAAAGGTTAAAGTAGAAGTAAAATTAAGTATTTAATTATTTTTACTTGTTTTATTTATTTTATATTTACAACTCTTTTCAAAACCCCCCTTTTCAATTCTTTATTCTTTATTCTTTTATTCTTTTATTCTTTTATTCTTTTATTCTTTTATTCTTTTATTCTTCTTTTCTACTTTTAGTTTATTATTCTTTGATTCTTTCATCTCTTTATTCTTTTATTCTTTAATACTTTTAGTTTATTATTCTTTGATTAGTTAATTCTTTAATTCATTTATTCTTTAATTCTCAATTCTTTTATTCTTTAATTCATTAATTCATTAATTTGTTAATTATTTAATTATTTAATTCATTAATTTATTCATTATTCATTTATTCATTACTCTTTCCCACTAACACATTATTAATGTTCCCTAATTTCCCCGGTTAAGAACGATCCCTATTTACCAATACTACATCTACACAAAAAGGGTTTAAATTGCACAACACTCAAATTACGTGTTTAATTTAATGCGTAGTTTGGGCGTAGTCAGTACTCTAGCTTGACTTGGTCGGGGGAGGTGAGTACTAATCCGGCCCCCGATCCGTTGTGGCAGGCTGAACCGTCGACGAACAGCGTCCAACAGGGCCGTGTGGGGTCGATGCCAGAGGTAGATGGTCCTTCTCCTTCCCTGGCGGGAAGATTCTGCCTGCTGGTATCCTCAGGCGGCATGCACTGGGTGGGTTGGTAAGAGTAGTCGGGGACGAAGTCAGCCACTGCTTGTCCCTTTTCGGCAGTCTTTGCCACATAGTTAATGTCGAACTCGCTGAGCTCAATTACCCACTTAATCAGTCTGCCCGAGATGTCGGGTTTCTGGAGGACCTGCCGGAGAGGTTTATTAGTGACGACCTTGATTTCGTGTGCCTGAAAGTATGGGCGCAGTCGCCGTGCCGTCACTACCAGTGCAAGTGCCAGCTTCTCCAAGTCGGGGTATCTTGTTTCTGCGTCTTGCAGAGCCTTGCTGACGTAGTAGACCGGGTTCTCGGCACCTGCCCTCCGGGTGACGAGGACTGAGCTTACTGCGGAGGCGGATACTGATAGGTAAAGGAAAAGGTGTTCCCCCATCTCTGGTCGGGTTAAGAGCGGTGCGCTGCTCATGTATCGCTTGAGCTCTTCGAATGCCTTGCTGCACTCGTCCGTCCAATTGATTCTTTTTCCCTTGCTTTTTAATGCCTTAAAGAAGGGAGTGCACTTATCCGTCGCCTTGGATATGAATCTTGTGAGGGCCGCTACTCGCCTTGTGAGGCTCTGGATGTCCTTGTGTGTCTGAGGGGGTTGCATGTCCATGATAGCCTTGATTTTTTCAGGGTTGGCCTCGATTCCTCTCTGACTAATCATGTACCCTAGAAACTTGCCCTAACCCACGCCGAAAACGCACTTGGCGGGGTTGAGACGCATCTTGTAGTGTTTGAGGACCTTGAACATTCTGGCCAGGTTAGGAACGTGTTCGCCTGCTGTCCTGCTTTTTACAAGCATGTCATCCACGTATACCTCCATGGTTTTGCCAATCTGGTCGGCAAACATGAAGTTAACAAGGCGTTGATAAGTTGCCCCCGCATTCTTCAGGCCAAAAGGCATGACATTATAACAATAGACTCCCAAGTTGGTCCGGAAGCTTGTGTGGATCTGGTCGTCCGGATTCATTAGGATCTGATTGTAGCCCGAATAGGCGTCCATGAAACTGAGCAACTCGTGTCCCGCCGTAGCGTCCACCAGCATGTCGATTTTGGGAAGTGGGAAGTTGTCCTTCGGACATGCCTTGTTTAAGTCCGTGAAATCAATACACATTCGCCAGAGTCCCGTAGGTTTCTTGACTAGGACCACGTTGGCGACCCATACAGCGTATATAGCATTTCGGACGAAGTGGATTGTGCTGAGCTTCGTGATTCCGGTTTGCATGGCCATTTGCCTTTCCGTATCATAGCTTCGTTGCTTCTGGACGACTGGCCTGAAAGTGGGATCGATGGTGAGCCGGTGGCAGATCACATTGGCGGATATGCCGGGCATGTCCGCGTAGGACCATGCAAACACTTCAGCGTTGTTCTGGAGGAACTGGATGAGTTCGAAGCGGATGTCGGGCCTGAGTTTTGAGCCGATTCGAACCTGGCGGTCCCCGTGTTCACTGGAAAGAGGGATTGTCTCTGTCTCTTCCACCGGCTCCGCATGGGGCGTGTGAGCCAAGTCGCGGGGGTCTTCCGGGGGGCTGTCCCTGAGCTTTTCTATGTATCCTGCTTCCACAGGGTCGTCACCGAGTGCCGATTCAGTGACCGTGAGCGTCTCTGTTGTCTCGGTCGGCCTCTGGTTGGTTTTAGTGAGAGAGGTGGCATAACACGTCCGGGCTGAGAGCTGGTCTCCCTGTACCTGGCCCGGTCCCAAAGGTGTTGGGAATTTCATAAGCAGGAGGTGAGTGGATACGATGGCTCGTATCTGGTTGAGCAGGCCCCGACCAAGGATCGCGTTGTAAGCTGTTGGACAATCGACCACAAGGAAAGTAGTCAGTGTGGTGGTGGTGAGGGGTTCGGAGCCCATGGTGATTGGTAAAGTGATAATCCCCCGGGGGAGGACTGAATCTCCTGAAAAACCAAGAAGAGGCGTGACCTTGCGGTCTAACTCTTTCTCGTTCAAACCCATTCTCTGAAAAACATCCCAAAAAAGTACGTTGATCAAACTGCCGGTGTCGACGAGAATGCGACCTACGTCGCAGTTTGATATTAGCGCCCGGACGATCAGGGGGTCGTCATGGGGAAAAACGATGCCCCGCTCCTCCTCCTCCGAGAAGCTGATAGGTTTCCATCCGGTCTTTGCGATCTTGCCGGGTCGGCTGGCGCCGATGCTGAGTACCTGGCTGGATTGCGAAGCCCTGTTGAAACCCTTTCTGGCCCGGTTTGAGGTGATGGGGGAAGATAAGGTCGGGCCTCCACTGATGGTATTGATCTGAAGGCGCGCCGGGGCGGCCTGTGCTCGGGTCACAAATTGATCGAGTCTGCCATCGCGGACTAGCTGTTCAACTATGTCCTTGAAGGCGATGCATTCCTTAATGGTGTGCCCATTGTACTTGTGGTACTGGCAAAATGCCTCCTTGTTGATGACAGGTCAGTAGTTTGGGTTTCTTGGCTTGGGCTTCGGGATCATCTCCTCCATACTCAGTAGGACATTGTCGAGCGTCGTGTTTAGGATCGTGTATGTTTCGAACCGGCGTCTGGGGCCGGCGCCCTCTGCTACCAACCCTCTGCCTTCCTGGGGGTTCCCGCGGTGAAAGTCGCGGTCGTTGCGACCTGAACGTCCCCGCTTCTCCTGATTGCGAGAATCAAAGTGAAGCTTCCTCTTCCCGGTCTCGGAGCGACTGTCGTCGTGACTATGGGAGTTTGGTTGAGCCCTTCCCGAGCTTGTGGTTGAGGGGTTGGGCTGAGTGACTCTGCTCTCCTTTGGAGGAGTGTGGAAGAACTCGGCCTTCTCATGGATGCTGGCCCTTCTCATAAGTTCGGCATAGCTTCCCCACTCTTCCGTATGGGCCGCGTATTTGAAAGGAGACTCTTTGAGACCGCTCCGAAAGGCATTGAATGCGGTCTTGTCGTCTGTATCCTGGCAGCGGGAGTACTCTAAGCTAAACCTTGCGGCATATTTTTGGAGGGTCTCGTCCTCCCTCTGCCTGATGGAGAACAGATCATCCGTGGACACGAGCCTGATTGTTTGGACCATGAACTAACTTAAGAACGTAGAGTGTAGATCCTCAAGGGAATCGATCGTGCCTGGCGGCAGACGATAGAACCAGTTCAGGGCCGCGTCGGTGAGGGTGGAGCTGAAAATGAGGCACTGTTCGTCTTCCGAGGCATCACGGTATGCCAAGGCAGAAGTGTAGTTGTTCCAGTGGGTGTTGGGGTCTCCTTTCCCGGTGTACAGGGCAATCTTGAGGGGCTTGACTCCAGTTCTGTGACGGGAGCGGAGGAGCCTTTCTGAAAAAGGACCGGGGTTGGCCTTCTTCAAGGCTGGCGCCTTGCTCCTATCTTCCTTTGCCTCCAAGGCACGTACTCTTTTCAGGAGGGCCTCAATCTCTGCGCTCTGACCGCTGGGCAGTTGGGTAGAAGCCTCATTCGGCCGTCGGCCTTTGTCCTGGCGGACCCTTGCTTCTCTAGCTTGGGAGTAACTACCGGCCGTTGAGTCGGTCTCGTCCGGACGCTCCCGTGAGTGGGTTTCGCTCTTCTTGGTTGTCTGGCAACCTCTGTCCCTCGGCCCATGGTCCGGGTGTTCCGTGGCGACCTGGCGGTCGGTTGAGCCGTGATGCCACACTGACGAGGTCCGTTCATCTGACGTTTCGTAGGAGAGCCTAGCTGGCACGACTTGGCGTTCTTCCAGCAGCTGTCGGGCATCGCGGTAGATCTTGGTTCCTGAGGGTCCTGCCCCCGTTGGTTGGATGAGGAGGCGACCGGAGGAAGCAAGGTTCGGCCTTTGCTGTCTCCGCGGCTGATCCGATGACCTCTCGACTACAATGTGCGCAGCATGTGGCCTGTCCGCCTGTCTCTCCTCGACCTGTAAGCGGTCGGCCAGTTCCCCTCCTGGTTGCCCCCCGCGCTGGGACATCCTCACGAGGGCAACCGTGTTTGCGTACTGCTCCGTTAGGAGTTGGTTCTTCGCGTCGATTTTGGCATTGTGGGCCTTCAGCGCGGCCACCTCGTGCATTAAGTTGTCCAGAGTCTGCCGGTAGGCATCTGGGACGCTCCCGGTTGTGTTTCCCCTAGTGAAGGGGGTGTGATTGAGCTCTTATTCGTCTCGTTCGTCCGACATGACCCTTGGTACGATTCGGGACGGCTGATCTGGTGAGAGAGCGTGGGCTGTTGTTTCAGGTTCCCACAGACGGCGCCAATCTGTTGATGCAAGAAATGGATCAACCTACTCCTGCCTCGCTGAGCTTCCTTCGTGATCCCTCTCGAAATATTGTGGCCTGCACAGGAAGAGGGTAATGCAAAGGGACACCGGTGTGGTGCCAGCCGAACAGTCTCCGATGCTTAAGTCAGTTTAGTAGGAGGGTACTGTTGTAATTTAGACAGCGTGAGGGCAAGATTGTCATTACCTTTTGGAGGGGGATGCCCTTGTATTTATAGTAGCATTGAATGTGTTTGTTGGTGTTTGTCAATGTGGGATAAATGTTGCTGCCTCTAGGAGTTTGACAGGTGTCCTGTGGTGGTCCCGGATAGCATTTATGACTTGTCAGTAAGCCTTGCCGACCAGATTTGGTCTTCCTATGTCGTTCTTGGCTTTGTTGGCGTAATCTGAGACTTGCCTGGGACTGGTGGAGCGGGAACAGGTCAGATTGGTTCGGGCCTCTGACCAGGCCGACCAGTTTAGGTATGAACAACTACTTTATTTACAACCTTCTATTTATAAGGTTGGAGATTCGAACTTAAGTGAGAGACGCATTTATATGACCTAGCCAACAAGTCATATTGAAGTTTGAATTAAAGCATTTATTGGGCTTATGTCTATAGCCCAACTTGTCTCACTAGCTTTGCATGCTAAACAGTGATCCAGTTACAAGGACAATAAGCGCATTTGGGCTAAGGGTTTTGGTTTGATTTGCATTTATTTATGTGTAGCCCATAGCTTTAACACGAGCCCAGGTGTCAAATGAGTCGAGTCGACATAACAAGATTAAAAGGAAGCACGACACAAGATGAGCACAATATGAAGGGTACTCAATGTGGCACAAAAGTAAATAATCGTAACAAGCAATCAAATGTATGGTACAATTAGCAAAAAGCTACCTTGAAAGTGTGAATTTCTTAGTAACTAACTGATACGAGTTTGAAATTCGCTATGAGCATTATTTGGCTAGAGATGAGTTGCACTCCACGTGAGATTAATCTCACTCTTCAAGTATAAGAATATCTCGTAATATCTACATAATAATAATAAACAAACAATAGACACCTCATAAAATACTTTAAAATGTTATAACAAAAATAGCCTGAAGTTCTAATTGGACACGACCAACTTAGAAGCCATTATCAAAAATTATAACTTCCCTTCATTTTAAGCCCCAAATCACCCATGCTCACGGTTAACAACAATAAGTTAGTGAATTATTTGATTATAGTCGGAAGTGAGCTTAAATGTGTTTGTGAATTCTTATCAACTTTCCGAACGATAGATTGTCGTATTTCGATATTAATTAATTTTATCTTTTTAAACCAATGTTCTGATGAGAAGTGCGTTAAAATGTATTTTGTAACTCGTAACTAATTATTATTATTTTTTTTTAAACAATGAGCAATGTCACTACTGGTGTCTATAGTGTGGTCAACACTCCACAGAAAGAAGAAGGAATATGGTGAATAACAATTTTGTTTTTCTTTTTATGATAAGTAAATAACTAAATCGGAAGAGAAAGAAATAACTACTTCATACACCTCTCCAATAATTAGGCCCAAGTGACCTTGCGGAAAAAAATAAATAAAATACACCTCTCCAATAATAGCATCTTTATTGAGTTCCGTGCCACTTCTGTCGTATCACCCCATGCTACCCAACTACATTATCACCCTTTCCTTTTTCACTGTGGATTTTTTGTGCCTTATTTGATTACTTTTTCTCATTTAACACACACATTTCATGAAGTATTTCTTTTTTCAAAAAATAAAAATAAAAAAAACAAAAAGACATTTCATAAAATTAAACTAATTACTAACTTGTGACAAAAACTCCTTTAATTGACCAATATAATCTTGATAACTCTTTATGATATGAAAAATATTCAAATTTTAATGAAAATTGTTATGAACTGATATGAAATTGAAAAAAAATTGATTATATTTATATGACATATTCAATATTATTTAATACAGTTTTGAAAATTCGAATGAAAAGCCGGACGATAACCGACTCATAACTCAAATTCAAAAATCCAATTATTCCATGTTTTTTTTCTGTTAATTTAAACGCATATTCTGGTCTTTCTCCTCAAAATGGCGTGATATTATTATATAGTCTTAATCAGACAAAGCAAATTTCTTTTTCAGTTTATCTGGAAAAGAAAAAATAGAAAGAAGAACGCAATACAAGACAAAGGAATGATGAAGAAGAACCAAAAGCAAAAGGAGGCTGCAGCCCTGTCCATGTCCCCATAAAAAAAGAAGAAAGTAAAGGACCCGATTGAAAATTCCTCGACCCCAGCGGGTCATTTTCGTCAAAAGAAAAACACTACTTTGATCATGATGATTATAATCCACCAGAACAACAGCGTAGTTGTTTGCTTGAGATTCTTCACCAGCTGAAAGATTGTAATAATAATAATAATAATAACCATGGGGATGGTTTCTGAGCACAACTCTTTCTCTTTTTCTTCCCGCCCACCAACTCCCAAGCTCTGCAGCTCCTTCACCACTCGGTACTCCTCTTAATTTCTTCTCTTTACGTAATCATATATTTATGCATTTTAGCCGCATGCTAATTATGGGTGTAATTTCGAGTTCCAATTTTTAGTTGTTTCAGCTAAGAGTCAAAGATATGGCTAGTCTCTGGGTTTGTTTAAGCGTATGGTAATGGTTCTGTTGAAAATGCTGAAGTGTTTGATTTTGAATTTTTTATGGATAAAAATTACATTTTAATTGTTGCCTTTTCTAAATTAATCTTCTTCTTTAAAAATTAAAAAAAACAATGATTTGGCTTCATGTGAGCATTATTATTATCACCATTCGTTAATTAGAAGAAGAACTGCATCTAAAATCTACCATAGTGCAGATTCTTGGTGAAAGAGTATTGTTTGGACATGAAGACCTAAATTTGTGGGTTTCTATGTATTTTTTCCCTTCATCTGTAATCTTACCTGTCTTGTTTGCGATTTGGGTTGAATGTTGTAAATTGGGAAATTTTGATTTTAGAATAATTTTCTGATTTTTCACCATGCTGATTGCTGATTTAAGAAGTTCAATGTGCATTTAGTATCTTTTCAGATGTTGCCGGGGATATTACAATTGTGGTCGATGGAGAGTCTTTCTTACTGCACAAGGTAAGCTTTTGCTCCATTCATATGAAAAATGTCTGTTTTATTTAAAAAACAATTCTATTGTTGTTTAATAATAATAACATTGTTGTTCTATTTGGGTGAAGTTTCCACTTGTATCTCGGAGTGGAAAGATTCGGAAAATGGTTGCAGATGCCAAGGATTCCACCCTGAAATTGGAGCTCCTCAACATTCCAGGAGGCCCACAGGCATTTGAGTTCGCAATGAAATTCTGTTATGGCATGAACTTTGAGATTACGACTGCAAATGTTGCGCATCTGCGCTGTGCTGCAGAGTACTTGGAAATGACTGAAGACTACAGGGAGGATAACCTCATTGCGCGAACAGAGACTTACCTGAACAATGTCGTGGTTCAGAGTCTTGAAAAGTCAGTGGAAGTCCTTTCCACGTGCGAGACTCTACCTTCTATAGCAGAGGAGGTTGAAATCCCAAGCAGATGTGTGGAGGCAATTGCCCTGAATACTTGCAAGGAACAGCTAGTTTCGGGGTTGTCAATGTTGAGCTGTGATGTTGAGTCTTCAGAGCTTAAGGCCGGTTGTCTTGATTGGTGGGTTGAGGATCTATCCCTACTAAGGCTTGATTATTATCAGAGGGTTATCTGTGCAATGGCAAGACAAGGTGTTCGATCGGATAGCATTTTTGCATCTTTGATGCATTTTGCTCAGGCTTCTCTAAAAGCTATTGGGAAATGTCAAGTTTGGAACTTGGAAAAGTTGAAGCCAAATGCTGGCATGGCAGAACATGATCAGAGGATTATTGTCGAAACTCTCGTGAGCTTAATGCCCCCGGAGAAAAGTTCTTCGGTGCCATTGAGTTTTATGTTTGGAATGCTTAGAATGGCAATCATGGTGGATGCTACAATAGCCTGCAGGCTTGAGCTGGAAAGGAGGATTGCGTGTAGGTTGGAGATGGTTTCACTTGATGACCTCCTTATACCTTCAATCCAAGCTGGAAGTTTGTTATATGATATTGATACCATTCATCGAATACTGGTGAATTTTCTGCAGCGGATTGAAGAGGAAGAAAGTGACGATTGTGGATATGAGTCTGAAGAAGGCCTTGGTTCTCCAAGTCATGGTTCATTGTTGAAAGTCGGGAAGCTTGTTGACACATATCTGGCTGAAATTGCTCCTGATCCGTACCTGAGCTTGTCGAAATTCACTGCTATGATTGAAATACTACCCGATTATGCTCGTGTCGTTGACGATGGACTTTACAGGGCAATTGATATCTATTTGAAGGTAACTCATCAACTTAATTTGATTCTTGCTATCAAATTATATAAGTACATGCTTGGTACGAATGGTATAGTCGAAGTGACTCTATTTTGTTGTTTCTTGTTTAGGTTCATTCTATGTTAACCGAACAAGAATGCAAGAAGCTATGCAAGTTCATAGACTGCCAAAAGCTCTCTCAAGAAGCCTGCAACCACGCAGCACAAAATGAGAGGCTCCCGGTGCAGATGACAGCGCGAGTTCTATATTTTGAGCAGCTTCGTTTGAAGAATGCGCTGTCTGGTAGCTCAGGAGAGGGGCTTCTCTCGCAGAGAATAAGCAGTGGTGTGCCAAGTGCAGCCATGTCCCCGCGAGACAATTATGCTTCGTTGAGGAGAGAAAACCGAGAGCTGAAGCTGGAGATTTCAAGAATGAGAGTGAGGCTGAGTGAGTTGGAGAAAGAGCAGTTGTTTATGAAACAAGGAATGATGGATAAAACTGGAAATGGAAAGACTTTCTTGACCTCACTCTCTAAAGGCATTGGAAGGATTGGAATCTTTAGCGGCCAAACTGGAGGTAAACCCAAGAAATCAGTTCGAAAATCCAGGGGTACTGAGGGTAAAACTGGTAGGAGTAGGAGATTTTCTGTTTCGTAGGTAGCTGCTTTGCCGTGAAAAAGATTAGGCTCTATTCTTCTTATGGTCATATTTCAGGTGACCCAATTCTGAAGGGTGCCTGTAGTTTGTACGGCGCAAATGCTACTTGTATTACATTTACTGATCACGTCTTTTACGGGAATGGATTCCATATGAATCTCAGCTCCCGTAATAGATAATGTGGTCTAAATGCGTTACAAGTTTCAATTTATCTCTGGAATATCAGCTAGGTTAGACTTTTCCTATGAATCAGGAGTTTGTAGTTTCCAATTATATACAGAAGCTGAGCAACAACAACGAAATTAGTTATGAACTAGCTTTCCCTTACGACAATAATTTAATTTTAGAGGAAGCTAAAAGCTGTTATTTTCTGGAAACAAAGTTCACAATCTCAGAAGTAAATTGCCAAACCAAAACGAATGTGCGTCGTTACTTGTAGGACAAGCCAAAGTTCAGCAATGCCCCTGCTTTAGCACTCATCTGGCTTACAAGTGGAGAGAATTCATGATCCGCTGGTTTGCCCTAAAAGGCGCTTTCGGATCTGTAGAATAAAAATGAAAAGGCAGATGAATGTGTAAATGGATTATAAATTTCTTCGTTAGTCACTGATATAGTGTACTAACCTCAGGAAGTTTCTGTCTGTAGACAACATCCAATCGAGCGTCAAGGGTGTTTTCGCACACGATCTTTCCATCCTGGGAGGCCACCACCACTCCACCACAACTTATCCCAAACAATCAAACAAAAAACAAATTGAAATTAGTCATAATTCAAGGTGTTTGTTTGATTAGGCGACAAATATGTCAAGTGTCCAACAAGTTACAGAAGGCTGAGTTGCACCCTAATGGCTGAAACAAGCAAACAGAGGTGGTGACAGAGAAGATTACCAATAGGGTTCATGGGAATCGGCACTGCGCGGCGATGGTGGGAGGTAGACGCGGTCGTCGAGGGTGACTTTGGGGACCGGAGCATTGGCTTTATCAGCATAAGCCTTCTTTGCTTCCTCCAACACAGCCTCAACAAGCTTCTTGTCAGCCTCTCTGCACCTCAGCAACACTGCTGGCTCCTTCAGCCTCATCAAACTCTATCAAAATTCCACCAATACTAATGTCAATGTTAATTTCGCAGCTAAAAATACCTTTAACTTTTTTTTTGATTTCTCTGAGATAAATCTCATCTTTCTAAGTGGGGACCGAAAAGAAAAAACTGATTTGATTACCTGAACAATCAAGTCTTTGAGGAGCTTCTTGTATGCCTTCTTGTCATCCGAAACTTTGAGAAGATCCTTGGCGGCCTTTTCTTTCATGGAAACTACAATGTCATCTTGTGCTTGAAGAACTTTTATACGTGAAGCATTCAGCTGCATTGAGTATTCACTGTATATCCCAATAAGTAATTAATCCTTTAATTATAGATTAATTCCAACAAATTATTGTAACTAATTAAAAAAAGAAAAGAAAAAGAAACTCACATTTTTCTCTTGACATCGACCTGCTTTGCCTTGCGGTCATATTCTTGTCTGATCTTTTTCTTCTCAGCTTCGACTATTTGCAGTTTCTCAATGTTAAACTCCTGTAAGAAAATTATCAAAAAATAAACCCATAATTAATTTTCAATCAAATATCAAAAACACGCATGCAATCAATATAAATCGAATTCAAAAAGAAAAAAAAAAAAAAAAAAAAAAAAGGACCTCTTCGGCAGAGACAGAGATCTCATTGGCTTTCTCTTCAGCCTCCTGGCGGATGAATCTGACCATCTGCTGAATCTGCTTGGACACATCGGCATCGTTCATCTTGTTGAAAATATGATTCTGTTAATTATTTCTGTGATAATTCAAAATAAGGTTAGATTTTTAAATTATGTTGCTAATTGTTATGTGCTTGCAGGAGCGAATGAATTAGTTCAAACTGAAAAGAAGAGTCAGTGTGTGTATCAATGAAGAATTTGAGGAGGATTGGGAAACCTTTTTGGTGTCATTGTGTGCATCTGTTTGTTTACTGCGAAATTTCGTCCGAGCTTTTTGAACATTGAATACTTCCAAATTAAATTCCTTAATTATTTCCCGAATCTGCTCAAAATAAACTTTATTATTTTCCTATTCAAAAATTTTTATTTGTGTCTTATATTTTAATGATTTGTTGATGCGAGCATAGTGATATAACGTCGACTAAAGTAAATCTCGAAGGATCTAATTTAGTTGGTAAGAGCTTTGATCTGTAAACTGCTAGTTTCAGATTTACACTCCTGATAATAATATTGTATTTGTGAAAAATGAAGAACTCCAAACAACATTGTATTTGTGAAAAATGGAAGTAGGCTACAATTGGAAGTAGGCTACAATTTTTATCACCAAATGACTAACGTATAATGTATAGAAAGGATTTTATTTATTTCTCCGACTGGTTTTTATTATATAAAGATAACTAGATTTCCATGAACTGGTTGTGAATTAGTTTTTATAAATTAACGAACAAAATACATTGGATTAGGAAGCTTAAAAGTGCGGTTGCCCGCAGAATCTCCTTGTAGATCACTCCACTGGTCTCCTATATTTCCCCATATTCTGTAACCTTCTTCCACCAACTTCTTCCGAATGTTTGATTTGTACATAACAGCACCCTGCCCTTTGTAACCTGCACTCCTGTAACATTAAACATATATTACATGATTTGTATATCGAATATGTTGAATAATTTCTCTATATGTTTATGAAAATTAATATAATAGGTGTGTGCTGGTGTGGTTGGTGAACTTAGAAATCAGATTTGAATAGGTCAGGTCAAAGACTACCTATAAGATGATACTTACATTTCACCAAGAGGGGTATTTCGATTTTGATTTATCTAATTGTTTTAATATATATATCGTAATCAGACTCATTCACTTTCTTACTAATTAATCATCATTTTAATATAATTTCTGTAAAAAGTCAATAAAATTGAAGGTCATTTAGCAATTAAAGTGTATCAAACAAATCAACAGTTTTGATAACAATTAATATCCTTATGATGAACCCCGTTCATTCAGTTGATACATATGAATGGATAGATGATGTCAAATTTCGTTGATGCTTTGCGTAAATAATTTTGGGATGATAGTTTAGGAATCGAACAGTTTCGTTAATGAAATATATATAACAAAAATTAGATAAATTGAAATGTTTTTTGTACTATCAAGAGATGAGATGTAGCTAAACTTGGCATAGTAAGCATGCTTTTGACTCCGATTTATTTACTTCCACCACTTATGCTGTTTTTTCCACAGTACAATGAATCTTCCACCACTTATGTTGTTCAGGAAAATATATATATATATATATATATATATATATATATATATCTTTTGTGGCTTCAAACCCACTAATCAACTGGAGATATTTTTCTTCCATTAGGTTTGTCTTTTCAAAAGCTCATGGAAGATTTTTCCAAAGAAACATTCAAATCATGAGATTTTCTTCATATACTTTCCTTTTTTTTTTTCATTCAATTTAAGGAATATTGATTGAAATTCTTTACATATGTTTTCTGTTACTTAATAAATAATTAAAATTTCATATTTAATTATCTATTTTTTTAGAATATTATAAAATGATATAAATTTCGTTAATATTTCTCACCTCATAATATATCGCAGTAATATATGAACATAAGTATATATATATATATGCATACCATATACGTGCAAGTATCGATATATTATACTTTGATATCGATCCACCATACCTCAAAATGAGCCTTTCATAACCAATAAAACCTTGATTATGCAAGTTTTGAGTAGTGACTTGGCCAAGGGTTTCTTCATCTCTTCCTGTCAGCATGAACACTTTAAACCCACTATTCACCAGCTTGCTAAACAGTCCCAACATTCCACCAATTGCCGGACACTCTCCACTCATTGCCCATGCCTTGAACGCAGCTGGATCATAAGGATCGCACCTACATAAATATATTACAAAGTCGAACACACATTTTAACGTATAATTTGACAATATAAGATACTTAATTATATTAGATTATAATCGTTGATTCTTATAAAAAAAATATTTGGTAAGAGAATAATATCCATATATTAATTACATACCCGTATCTCTTGCTCTTGTAGTAGAGTACATTGGATAGGCAAGTGTCATCCACGTCCAAAATCCAAGCATCCAAGCCATCCTCCGAGCGAGCTATGCCACTCGCGTAGCTCAGAATTTCGCCCACGATCAAATTGACGTCACTTTCATACTGACCTCCGATTATGTATGTTTCAATGTAGCGCAAGCACTGAGTAGGCACCGTGCGCCATGCACGCACATTGTTGGCCTCCACCGCCAGTATCCAACTCAAGCAAAAGCCGCCGTCGGCCGGTGGCAGCCTTGACTTAGAGCAAGCTGGCTTTGCACCCGTTGCCTTGGAGAGCAAAGTCAGAAACAAAAGCATAAACAACTCTTGGGCCCTTTGCATCATTTCTCTTAAGCCTCTAATATTCATATGTGATTGCTTTTATCTACAAGAACAAAATAATTTGTTAACAAATTAATATATAAGTGTATATAACAACCAATAAAAAAATCTTAATAAATTAGTCTAAAATATAAAAAATAATAAAACATGTGTACAAGTTTATCTATGCATGTCTTATGCAATTACACAAGATTAACACGAAATTGAACCTACATTTCGCTAAGATTTGCGACGAATCGTTGGCAGTTTGGAGATGCTTAAAGATTTGCGATGAATCGTTGGTGGTTTGGGGTTGGCTAAGCAGGATTAAGGGTTGAAATGAGGTCTATAGCATTGAGATTTCTTTGGCATGGGGGGGAGGTCACTTTCGTGGGTTTTAACAAAGAAAGTGTACTCTTTAATTTGGGGAATTATACATATATATGGTGGTTTTTTATAGCCCTAGATCAACTTGACAATGACCCAAGACTTGTATATAATGTCCTCGCCTGAGCTGCCTGGAAATTTACCAAGAAAAAGGGAAGTGCAAATATTTTATGAATATTTAGAAGGAATATATTCCATATCCACATTGGTAAGAGATATTTTTTTATATATCAATAGTGTTGAAAAGAAAATAAACCAAAATTTTTAATTTTTTTTCTTCTAAAACGAGGTTACGCTTTAAGGAAGAGTCACATTGAATCATTCCTATTTAGTAAAATTTTAGAAATATTAGTATGATAATTCACTGTTAAAATCTACCACTTAAATTGTAAGAAATCAAACCCACAATTTATAAAATACAAATAAAAATTCATCTTAATTATTAAGCTGCTCAAAAATAAGTGGAGAGGAAAAATTTGCTTTATCAAAAATTGCTCTATCACTTGTGTTTACGTATGCAAAACTACGTCATGCAACCTACAATTGTTGACAACGTACTCTTGTTGGACGATTCAATCAAAGTACATATTTTATGATTGACTTTTACAACAATGCATTATTAATTAATCCCACTAAAAGCCTGGTCTATTCCGCCATTATGGAAGAATCACTAATTACTCATATATATATTATAAATTAGAAGGCTCAAAAGCTTCACTTAATAAAAATAGTCTTTGAATTATTTAATAGTTACGGATAAATAATATAATTAAATATTAAATTAAAAAATTAAAAAGTATTAAAGGTTAATGATAGAAGTGGGGATAAAAAAAAATGGTGGAGTAAGGTAATTACTTCTCTCTTTTTTTTTTTAAATTAATTAGCATTCACGTTATGGATGGCATGAGCCGAGTCTATTAGAAAGTTAGGAAGATGATTAGACTTCTCTAACACTTTATGACAAAAATGTCATTTAAATTTTGCAATAGTTAAGGATACAATAGTAATATCAAATATTAATTTATAAATTAAAAATAAACAGTAATGATCTATGGAAGGAGTGATGGTAAATAGAATGAGCGACCGATAAAAAGTACAAAGTAATAAGATCATATACTCATCTTATTTTTATTTTAAAAATATTTAAAACTTAATGCTATTTGTTTTATTTTAATTTTTTCTAACAAAAATAAAAAATAAAAAAATTAACATACGCATAGCAGGTGGCAAGATTTTAGTGTATATATATAACGCATAGCAAGTGTCAAGAGTCTAGTATATATGGAAAGAATAATGAAAAAATAGTTAAATTTCCATTAGTGCCCAAAATATAAATAAAGGGAAAAGGTCAAAATAGTTAAATTTCTCATATTGCTCAAAATACCCCTGCAAAAAGAAATTTATTTCAAAATGGATGATGATAATTGAGGTCAAGACAATAAAATTAAGTTAAATTTCTCATAACCTAAAATATCCTTATTTGACAAATTTATTCAAAAATAGGTAATTTAATAAGTGAAGTTAAAATAGTAAGAATATAAAAATATATTAACTAAACAGTAAAAATCTATATATAAAGCTAAAACTTGATTTTGGTTAAATTTTCAATAAATCCAAAAAAATCCTTGGTTGAAGAAAATATTAAAGAACAGACGGCCGTCCAATATAGCAAGGGTGAAATGTTCAAATGGATAATGAAATACAAATTTAAAAGTATTTAATTTTTGTAACTTTTCTTAATTTTTAAGTAATTAATATTATCTGATTTTTTTTTTGGGGGTTATCATAAGTAAGGGTGGGTACAATTTGAATCGTTGGGTATATTATCCAAATCTAAACTATTAAAAATAATTGGTTCAATACGTTTGAATTTTCAAAAAATAAAATTGAAACCATTCCAATCCAAATTGATATCAACGGTTTGGTTTGGATGATTTAGGCATAAAAATTTCATGTAATTTATTCCCTAAAAAAAACTCATCCAAAACTTTTTTTTCCCAAAATTCCACCATTTTCATCAAGATTTCATTTATTCACATCAAAATTTTATCTATTCACATTAATATCTCATTCATACATATCAACAAATTAAAATTTTCAGCGTTTTAAACTTCGAAATATGATGATTTATGTTTAAATATAATTAAAATTTTAAGCAGCACGTACAAAATGGGTAAGTGTTGAGTGAGGTAGCACAAAATGGGTAAGTGTTGAGTGAGGTAGCGTATGTATTAAACATTTATATTAACATATATATATATATTAAGATGACTATTAAATAACAAATAATAAAAATAAAAAGAACCTTATCGGTTCAATTTGGAATTCAATAGTTTTTAAAATAAAAATTCAAAACCTTATCGTTACTTATGGAAATATTAGATTTTCAAACCATTTGATTTTTATATAGTCAATCCAAACTAAAGTCCTAATAACGGCTTGAATTGATTCGGTTTCTTATTTCAATGGATTTATATCCAGCCCTAATCATAAAAGCATTTTTTCGTAGTATTTTCTTCCACATACCCACATTCACATTTGTTTAAAGATACCAAAGCAAACCAAACTCCACAAACATGGAATTACCAGCATCCACTTATATTTTTTTTTCTTTTGCTTTAAAAATAAAAATAAAAAATTGTAGCCACAGTTTATATATTAAAAAAAAATACAGATTGACACATGCGTATACAATAAATTTAAATGTCATATATATGAAATTGTCTAATGCATATATGTGCCAAATTATTATTGAATTGCAAGTTCCATTTATTTTGAAATCAAATTAAGATTAAATAGGAGGCCGTAGTACGTAGTAAGGTTCTTCGCTAACTTTTTATTTTATTTTTTATTTCCTCTTAATTATGTAAATAAGTCCGATGTAATGCTCCCCTTAGAAGGAACTTCCTATTGAACGAGTTCCCTCATGAATTAAAAAAAAAAGTGTGACAAAAAATTTTACGATCATTATTATTAATAATCAATCATAATACATAGAAAAAAGGTTAAATAAAGGTGGATAAATTTCTAATGACAAAAATATAAATATTATGTGATTCTAAATTTCTAACCTGACTAATAAAGAACTTGTAACCAAATGAATGAATTATGTAAAAAATGCACTTTTGGTTGATGGTGCCGCAGATCAATTGTGCGCTAGCTTAGCTATAGGTCGATCGAGCTCGATATAGCTAATTTCTTTTTTATCTTCTCTCGAGCTCTTCATCAACTGCTGTTAGTGAAATATATAGCGAGCTGATGAGAGCATTGACACCAAGATGGGTCGATTCATTAGGCATACAATGCAATAGGGGGTACATGATAGCCTTAAGTAGCAAAAATGTTGGGTGGGGATAATGTCACAAACCATCAGCAACTGCCAAAATACTTGTGGTGGTGGATAGACACGTGTAATGAAACCTGAGCTAACAAACAGAGATGAACCGCGGAGGTTTGTGGGGAAGGCCATTAATTTCTTATTGGTCCGGGCAGTGGAAATATAGTCATAGTCCACTTGTTAAACAGAAGTGGCGGAGCTGCCGTCAGTACTCTACGTACCCACAAATATGATAGGCTCAATCTTTTGATCACATAATTAATTAGATTGGATTAGATAAACCAATTCAATGTATTTAGAAGGAGTAAAGATTGAAAAAAAAAAAAAACTTATCTAATCTAATTATCTTCAAATAATAAAATTTAAAAATGTAAGTTTTTTTTTTCATACCGAGTTTTATTTAATTCTAATATATAATGAAATCGACATACATTTTTATACTCAATTCCGCTCACGGAACATGGTTCTATTTCATTGGTAGGAGAGGGCCGGGTCATCCTCATCCAGCATGCATGCCACTTCCACAATGCGCCATGCACCGACCAGTGACCAACAAGACGGTGTGTGTGCAGATGATACTTTCCAAAAGAATATATGTCGACAGTTTGCCGAAGTCTCGTCACAAACAACTAATAACATGCATGCCATGACCACGCTCCACGCCCACGGATTTCTTTTTCTTAAATTTAGACGTAGTAGGCGATGGCGTAATTATAATGGCTACGCCTAAGAACATGTTCTCACCGAATTATCCTTGTCACATAGAATAGTTTGTGTGTAATGCCAATAAATATAATATATATATATATAACCTAACTAATGCGTGCTACTTAGTCCTTCATCCACAACACGAGGAACCCATGGCCGCCCAATGGGATGAGGTACTCTTTGATTACGTAGATGTTCTGCCCAAAATGCGTGGTCCCGAAAGTGTGTCTGAGGCCACTTTTGATACGCCGGCCTCTATGCGGAACTGTATTGTGGAATGAAGAAGCGGGCTTCGTGTGGATCTTTTTTATTGTGTGTAATGTGGATTGTTGAATGAGTTGAAAGCAATGATTGAAGGGCCTTCAAGCTATGGTTTATTCCTAGATGGACTTACCAATAAGCAAATAGCTCGTAGTTGCCTTCAAGATAGACGTGTCACTAGTAAAAACTACTACTAGACAGTTGTAAATGAATTCCGTTTGCGACTCAAGAACATTTCTTATGATCAAACGATTGTGAGATGTTAGAAGATAACTAAATTTTGATCCTAAATCGAAATAAACATGTTGTGGCTAAGGAAGCGAGCCTTTAGAACAATAAAATTGTTGAGAGTTTACAGTTGTTTTGAAATTGATTGAATTTGATTAATTTGCTTGTTTGTTTAATTGATGGGGTTGTTGATGGTAGACTTTGAGAAGAAGACTTCTTCTTTATTTATAGATGGTGGAATGCTGACTGGACTGCCATATAGACTTTGACAGATCTGTGTAGCAATTATCTTGCCGAGAACATCCCCTTCGCCCTCCTATCTAGTGCAAGTCAGAGCCGCTCTCCCCTTCCCACGTCTCTACATCTGCACATTTCAAATGGGCATCTTGGGCACAAGTTGGGCGTTTAATTTTTTACGCCATTTGCTTTGGCCCAAGGATTGTTTTTTTTTTTTTTATGTAAACAGTAGTAGTAGATGAATTTCTATTGAATAGATAGGTTAGTGAAGGACGGAAGGGATGGATCGCGAGTCTCTATATTTTCGCTGATGATACTGGAGAAACTGATTGTAGATCATTCAATTGTATTTGGTGCCTAATAGCAACAATGAAATGGTCGACATATATTGATAAAAAAAAAAAAAAAATCTAATCCAAATGGAATACCTCATCACGATTTATTTTAACTTTAAAAAACTCTTAAAAAGTAAATTGAATACATCTATATTAGTTTAAGTTTTTTTTTTTTTCAAATTGAAAAGTCTTTAAATACGTTGAAAAATAAGTCCTTACAATTACTAAAATGTCCTAATTCAATTTTTGGATGATGAAAAATTGATCGTATCTATAGTGTGCATAGAGTTGCTGGCTGATTGATTCTTTGCACACTAATTTAATCTGGTCTCATGACCTATAATTAAGTTCTGTTTTTTTTTTTAAAAAAAAAAATCTGAACTTAGGTTATGCTTTATAGTTTTAGGATTATAGTCAAATATTATCCTTTGAACTAGTCATTTTAGTCTCGTTTTCTCTTATTAAGTAACTTTTTTTTTAATCATTTAAGTCACTTAATAGGCTTCCATTAGCAATATTAATTCTCTTCCGTAAACTTTGTTAGAAATATATATGTTAAATAGGCCCGATCGATGTGGTAAAATATGTTAGTCGCTTAGCAAATTGTTCAATTAATTTCCGTCGTGAATTTCTATTTAGCATATTAAATGAAAAATTCAAGAAACATTTCAACTAGTAAGCCATATATGGGCAAAAAAAAAAAAAAAAAAAACTAGTAAGCCATATAATTTCCCAACAGTACAAAATTTTGGAGAAATGAATAGAACCATGAACAGAAAGGAAAAGCATGTTCAATCAAATCAGGTAATAGTGACCTTTATTTAGGGTTAGAGGAACGTCAGAATGCATGTGATCGAAAGAAACTTTATTGAAGATGAAATGTATCGCATTTGTATGCATATTGACATTGTTGTTGTCATTCCCAATCCATACTTTGTTAGAGGTGAGTACGGTTTAATTCGATATCCGTATTGAAAATATCTAAATTTAAATTATTAAAATTTTAACAGTTCGATATAGTTTGAATTTTTTAAAATTAGAAATAAAATCATTTCGATCTAAACTCTTACTAACGGTTTGGTTTGGATCGAAACGGTTTAAAATCGTTAAGAAATAAAAAAAAAATAAGGATATAGAAAAAACAAGGATACAAAAAAAAATCAATACTCAATATTCATAATTTTATATATTAAGTTTGCTAAGTATTAATTGCAAATATGATCACTATACTAAGATTTATCAAACACACAAACTATTTAATAATTTTTTATTATACTCTTATATGAGTATACATATACTTATATGGGTATATCTAGGTATCATTTTATTTTTATTATTTTTACTTTGTATTAATAATAGATTTAAACATTAATAAAAATTAATATATTCTTTATCGGTTCGGTTTGGATTTAACGGATTTCCAAAATGAAAATCCAAATCCAAACTGTTACTAACGAAACGGTTTGAATTCTCAAACTGTTTGATTTTTATCCGGTCAAATCTAAACTGTTGGATAAATAACGATTTGAAGCGGATCGGTTAGCGGTTTAAATGGATTCGTGTCCACCCCTAATTTCTGCACACCATCACATACTTCGACTCCACAAATCAATTATCAACCAATCAATTTTATCCAACCTTATTTGCTTCCGAGTCATCTCTCACTAAGTTTTATCCTCCACAGAAAATTGAACTTATCAAGTAACTCGCCTAATAAATTAGTAGTTTTGAATACGTTTTGACATTCGATCAATATACTTTTTAATTTACATAAATGTAATTTTTGAATTGGATCAGTGCAAACCCTTGCGATATTGAGGAATATATGCGAGCTAATTAGCTATTAATAAGAATCCTAAGTGTTCCTGCCTAAAATGTTTTTCTTATTTTAGGAGTCGAATATCGCGAGGCAATTCTTACTAGACCTCCGTGCGGAACCTGGTCTACGGAACGAGGGAGGCAGATCACTCATAGTGTCTCTTTCCGTTGGTGAAGTGTAGAGAATAATGTTGGATGTGCTGAGTGTAATGGGACTTTAGTCACGGTCGATCCCCTATATGGGCATATCATGAAGCAAGTAGACCTTTCAACTAAAGTGCAGGTACACCACTAGTAGAAACTGCTATTAGACAGTGTAAATGAGTTCTTTTTTCAGCCCAAGAACCTTTCTTCTAATCAAAACAATTGTGAGGCAAACATACAAGAATTAGCCTACGATGTTCTTTTCTATACCTTTTTCAAGGTCTTTAAAATATTTTCTTTCCAGCATGTTCTAAGTTCAGAAGTTATTTCACCATAATATTCAAGCTGGCAACGTTGTTATTTCAGTAGTTAGATGGTCAGTGGTCTTAGGTTCCCTCAAGTCAGAATCGAAGTATTCAGAACAATGCATAAAATGGTATCCCGACTTGACAAATCGTGAACCACACTTGAATGGTGTTTTCGAGTACCAATTACTACTTAAGAAAATCTTGTTTGTATTAAAATGGAAACAGAAGTGAAAGTACATAAATGTAACAATACTTGATTTGAATAACAACTAAAATTATAAATACATAAAATAATTTTTTTTTTTTGCATTCAAGCCCGTATCAAGCAAGAAATTTCAGAAATCATCAACTGAAATGAATATCAGTCGGAAATCATGTCATGAGATGACATAGCACTCACAAGTGACGGCGAGACGTCGAAAAAAAGGTTTGAGTACCTCAATGACCGACCATGAACTATTAGTCGGGATGACTTTCTGTGAATCGGAAGTCGAAATGACTTCTCTTGAATTGGTAGTCGGGATGACTTTCTGTGAATTGGTAGTTGAGATGACTTACCGTGAGCCGATAGTCGTAATAATTTTCCGTGAGCCAGTAGTCGATATAATCAACTCTTATTACATTGAATGATCATAAAAAAAGTTAATCTTCTGTGAGTCTCAATTGAAAACCCAATAACTGGTCATCAAAAGAAGGTTAACCTTTATGACACTAAGTAGTTAAAAAGAAGGTCAATGCAGGAAAATGAAGCCAACCATTATGACATTGCTGCTGAAGTGATCATGAAATCGGCTAGGCAGTTGCATAAATATCTCGAAAAGGTAAAAAGAGAAGCTGCATTTTGATTTTGTAGGTTGAAAGCAGCAATTTTTGCCACAAGGGTCAGCATTTGTTAAACCATGAGACCTTAATTAAAGGTGTTCATAGGTTCAGAAATTGATGGAGATCAATTTTCTGAGTTTGATTGGTTAATCGTCCGTCCCTTGAGAAGCTAAGTTCTTCTCTATTTATAGATAGTGAAAAAGTTATCAAATTGCCAAATTGGGTCCTGCGTGTGTCATGTGCTGCCTTTTTTTTTCCATTGAAAACCTCCCTTTTGCCTCTATTCTCTTTGTGTTTTCAGCATCACACACAGTTTCTTCTTCTCCATGCTCAAAGTTTCTTAGATTGGGCTTGCCTCATACTTTGGACCTTTAATTCTTTTCGAATCATTGGCTTCGGCTCGAAATAATTTTCTCAGATGTAAACACTAAGATACATGAATGGATGGATGTGTTTGAAGTGGTAGTGAGTGATTGTAGATCGCTCCTTCTTGTTGAGTTAATGCCTCCTTAGTGGATTATTAATGCATTGAATTTGATTATGTATTGGGAATAAATACATGGTGTTGTTCATTCAACCTTGTAGGAAAAGATTGATGTGGAAGCTTCATGAAGAAGAGCATTAATTGAAGAAGGTGCATGAATGGACTTCAATGAAGGATGTTGAAATGTGAGGAAAATGTCCCACATTGGAAAAGCACAAATACAACTTGTGCCTTAAGCACTATATAAGGTGGAGAGCTTGGCCACATTTCAACATCAAGGAGAACACCTCACAAGTGAGTGAGTGCTTCAAGAGTGTGTATAGCTCTTGGACTAGAGTGATCTTCTTGAGCACTTCAAGAGTGTGTATAGCTCTTGGAGTAGAGTGATCTTCTCGGTTAAGAGAAGGTGAAAGAGTGTGTATAGCTCTTTGGGGTAGAGTGATTTTCTCGGGTTGAGAGAGGGTGTACAAGGGGTATCCTATTGGGTACAAGGGCTCAAGTTGGGTATAAACTTGAGTAGTGTAATCTTGTATTTTGTATTCTTTCATAGTGAAGGAGAAAACTCTCCGAGGACGTAGGCAAGTTAATTGGCCGAACCTCGTTAAATCTTTTGTGTTCTTGGTTTCTTTATTTTCTTTTTTCATCTTTATTGTTAGCAATTGCGTGGCGGAGGATTAATTTCCTAACACTTCTGTCCTTTTCGATATAAGAATAAGACAGTGACTTCCCAATTCCCATCTAGTCTTAATATCTTATTGTGTGCCTACTTCCGTGTATTCTAATTCGCTAGTGCAAGATACTCCATCTGCAGCCCTTGCCATTGTCCAACTGCAGCCCTTGCCGTTGTTCAACTGCAATCTCTACATACACTCCCCAGTGGACGTGCTTACTACAAAATCCATATCACAATACGTCGATTCATAAATAATTCAACACTTAACAAATCAATGGTATGAATCGTAAATTTTTTGTGTTCAAATCCTTAATAATCTAATAATATAACATGTATGCATTATCATAATCTAATAATATAACATGTATGCATTATCGGAGGACAAAAATTGTGTTTTGTGTTTTGTATGGCTCATCTCCTACGACACATTACGTGTCACGCCCCTTTTCTTATCAAAATCAAAAAATGGCTTGTCACATCCCCGCGTATATCTAAAAGATGCGTCGTAATTAAGTGGCGACACTAACACTAATATGTAAATTGTACCTTTTTTATTTGTATAAGTTGAACTAAAAAAATAATGCGATATATTTTGGTTTGATTAATCCGATATATTTAAATATGTCGTGAGAAACGACAGTAGTAACTCTAGATGTCCATCTCAACTCCTCTCTACTAGAGAATCCACGAAGTTCGGGCACCCCCAATAACTGCAGGGATGGTAAGTTAAACTATGAACCAAAAAAAGTGCATGTAAAACACATGTATTCACACTTGCAAAATGTAGGGTTTTATGATATGCCTGGGGTTCCATCCAAAGAAGAAAAGTCTTTTGTTATATTGTCCATCATAGAAGTTCACGTGTAACATAATTGATTGTCTTATTATCTATCAGAGTTCCACTTGCAACAAACAAAAGAGTAGCAATTGTTATGCATGCACTCACTTCTTATGTCTCGTTTGTTATGTCGTATTGTACTGATTATTTCAGTCGGATAGATTAATTTGATTATCGGATAAACATATTATTTAGTCTGATGTTTGATACTTTACCGGATTAAAATGCCGATTATATTATACTGGATGAATTATATTATAGTTGCTGATAAGAAATATTTATTTATAAATATTAATTATGTACATTATTATTTTATTTTTATTTTAATTTTAATTAATTATTAATATATTATTATTTCTAATTATTAAAATGTCATTTTATATTTTTTATTATTGTTAATAATATTATTATTATTATTATTATTATTATACTTTTCAAAATTATTAGTCATCCGATTATTTAATACGAACAATTTGGATAGTATTATTTTTAGCGTGTCTGGACTGTATAAATACACTTAATCGTATTATTAATTTATATGTGGTTAATTAATACGAATAATACCAAACACTAATTTTATATTATATTATCGTATTCAATCCCGGTGTACCAAATGTAGTCTTAAATGACTTACTAGTTATAACGCGTTTATATTTGTGTGTTGTATTATAAATTGGTGAATTCAATTCTCTTTGAGATTAAATTAAGTTTTAAGTTAGAAACGTTACAATAAATTATTGCCCCTAATTTAACTCTACATTAACAGATTTCTCTCCTTAACCAAAAAAGAAGAAGAATAACAATCATTTGTGCATAGCCTGGTGTCCAATTGTTCTTAAATTTGTGCACATATTATGAAAATCTAAGTCGTCTACCCTTTTTTTTAAATCAAATTGATGAATTACTATTTGTGATGGTTCAAATTTTAAAAATGCCATCCAAAGATTAAAATCTTTCCACATGTTATAAGGGTTTAAAATCTACTAGGGAATCCAAATCCATCTATAGACCTAAGTTTCAAGTCAACATTTTTTATATATATAATGATATTAAAAATGTGAGATTATATCATTAAATTAAGTATATATATTGTTGACACCATATTTGATTAGACTCACTAAACTGTATATTTAAAACCCAAACACCGAACAAGGCCTAAGCCCACGGTACTTACATAGCCTTAACACTGGGCCCGATACGGGATGACACGTGGAAGCCTACCCACCATCGATCTGCGTAACACGTGTCAGCACGAAAATCGAGTAGTATTTGTCCTACATCAGAACTATGGAAATCAAACATCCCACTTATCCATACATAAGGGGTACACATTTCCCAATAAATGTAACAAATATCTACTATTCATTGTTACTCTACCAAACTTACCATTTACCGTTTTCTCTCACGAACAAAGTTACTAATTTAACCGTCGGAGAGCTTTAGGCCGACACCACACTAGTGCCCGTACTAGCGGAAGACCCACTACTCTCCTAGTTGACGGGTTACGCAAGAGGACACACGTTGCTTGGTGATTAGACAACGAGTAATCGACCGTTGGAACATTTATCGCTTCAACAGTTTGGCGCCGTATGTAGGAAACTGAATAATTCTACCCACGTTCAACTAGGTCGATCACGCACTCCTAGGTCGAGCATACACTCATCCAAATATGAAACATGCAAGGCGACCAGGATCTCGGTGAGATCACACAAGGGCAAGGCCCAGAACACCGAGAGATCCCTCTCCGAACTTTCTACAGATCATCGAAAAACTCCAGAACGACATGGCGGAGGTCAAGTCCAAAGGTACATAGGCCGAGTCGAGATGCCAGACACTCGACGATTAGTACATCGAGGTGACCGAACAACTCCGGGTCACACAAACTGAACTCGATGAGCACCGATCGCTTGTCGGTAAGGAAGATGGTGGTGGCCGAGTGCGCCGAAAAGACTCGTCGAGCGACTAGGAAAGAGAAACTCCACAAGGCCACCGAACTGACCAAGAAGTCTACTCGGATGCTCATTATCCCGGACAACCAACCGGGCGATATCAGAATCTACCGTGATGCCCGTGATGTAACGACTCGTCCCGAAAATTGGGAATATATTAGTGGTTAATGACGGATTAGTGAAGTTAATCGGTATTTAGTTGGGTGAGTTCAGACGGACGGTCCAAAATGACGATTCTACCCCTAGAATTGGGTGAACGATTGACTTTTGGTTTGGGCGGACAAATGGACTTTGACCGATGACTGTGACGTAGTTCGGGACGTCACGAGTCCATAGACAGGTGGCACGTCCGAGGAGGAATTTATGATGTTCAGAAGTTCAAGGGTAATTTCGTAATTTAGTTACAAATGGGCAATTTGTTGACTTTTCAAACGACATGGAATTTTCACGTAATTCGAGGACCGTTAGGTAGGTCTCGATTCCCTGAGTACAACGACATGCGGCACACCATCATAGGACGTCAAACAATTTAGATATGAAGCTGAATGTGTGAGGGGTAAAATGGTAAATTGGACGTTAGGTGTAACAACCCGAAACTTCAAAAAGGGGCAAAATGTAAATTTGGAAAAGATTTGTATATAAATGACAATTTTACCCTTATGAATAGTATGGTCAAATGTTGACTTTTTGATTGGCAGGTCGAACGGACGTTGGCCGATGACAGTAACGTAGTTCGGGATGACACGAGTTCACAGACAGGTGGCACGTCCGATTATGATGACCAAGGAAGAAGTTATGATGTTCGGAAGGTTGAGGGCATTTTCGTAAATTGGTTTAAAAGGGGGAATTTGTTGACTTTTTCCACGACAAGTGTTCTTCATGCAAATCAAGGACCGTTAAATAGGTCTTGATGTCCTGAGTACAACTACAGGCGGCACGCCGTCAACGGACGTCAGACGGTTAAGTTACGGGTCTGAGTTTGTGAAGGGTAAAATGGTAATTTGGACTTTCAGGGGCAGTTTGGTCTTTTAACACTTAGGGATTGTGTCCAACCAGATAAGGACATATGGGGAAATGTAATTGGATATTTTTGAGTTGGACCACAGGTTGAAAGACACCTGGCTATCTCCTAGAGGTTTCTAGCCACATCCTACACGGTTACATGTTTTAAACTTAGGCTTAATCGTTTAAATGAGAAAACAGAGACAGAGAGAACATCGATCCATTTCCAGTGAGTGTGTGAGAGTCGTGTGATTTCCTTGTGCTTGAGTGAGTGCTAGAGGTCTACCTGTGAGTTGTGTGATCGTGTTGAGGGAAATTTACGGGTTGGCTGTGTGTGAGAGGTGAGAAAACCAGTGAAAATAGAGAGGGAGTCGTGGGTCGAGGTGCAACCTCAATCGATCAAATTGGTCTAACTTGGTCTGTGGGACTGTTTAGAGGGTTGAGGATTTCTTATTGGACTCAAAGAATCACGGCGGAGGCCAGAAAACAGGTGAGGTTTTGGTTCCCCCTGTTTTTCCAGTTTTGGTTCAAATCAAAAGTCGTGGGTTTTGGAGCGTTGTTGAATCGTTCTATTGGTCCTAACAGTTGTAGGAAGGTATTATTGAGCTAAGGATTCGAACCCATGCCCTGAGAAGACGGCTGGTGGCCGGGAACATCAACTGGAATTTTCTGGGTTTTGGTTCGCACTTGGGAGGTAAGGTTCAAGGTCTTATTTCTTGATTTTGTTAAGTAAATCACTTCTAAATTCTAGGATGAAACTAATGGTGAACAAAGGATTGAAAATGGCTAGAAAATGGGTGAAAACCGGCCTTGTCGGCTCGGTTGAACCTGACCGGTCTGAACCGGACTGGCTGGAGGTTGACGATGACACTGTAGCAGGCGCGTGGCCCCCACGCGCAGCCTCTTTGGGCGGCTCGTGAGAGCACTTGGAGCATGTTTTGGGGAAGTGTTCAACACGGTTTTCACTCTAATCGATGTAACAAACATTTTTGGACAAGTTTCGAGTCGATCGGACACCGTCTCAGGTTAGTTTTGAGTGTCCTTTTAGGGGCTAATTTAATTACGTTTAAAAATCCCGAAAAATTGGGGAAATTAGTGTGAGCTTTAATGAAGTGTTTGTGACCCGGAATTGTGGTATTTGACAGGTCGGGATATTCCTGAGGCAGTCGAGGAGCGTACAGAGCGTGATTGACGCGTTCAGACCTAGTGAGTGGACTTTTATTTTCTAACCGAGCATGCATAACTATTTTTATCTACTTGTTCCATGTTTTTAAATATGATTTTATGTTATTGATTATTCCATATCTGTTTTACATAATAGCACGATTTTCGAGACGTTGCTTAGATTTATATGTATTTCGGCACGTTTTATGAGATACGATTTGATTATGATTCTGATGCTATGGTTTTGGGATTTAAATACATGACTTGTTTTCAATGATTACAAATGAGTTTTGAAACAATGATTTCGATGATCAAGGTTTTCGGTTTTAGAATCGGATTTTGGAAAACAAGATTTGGTTTTAAAGCTTGAAAAAGGGACTTCCGGATTTGGATTCGGAATGATGGTTCTGAACGCCGACATGGATTCGGAATAGTGATTTTGAATTCGGTTTTGGACATGGATTTAGAAATGATTTAAAAACGGTTTGGATTGGATTTGCTGGATCTGGTTGTTGGGTTTAAAGACCCGGATATGATTATGACGGGGGCGGGTCCGGATTGGGTTTAAAGACCTGGATATGATTATGACGGGGGCGGGCCCGGATTGGGTTTATAGACTCGGATTGAGTTTAAAGATTCGGGAGTTTAAAGACTCGGATATTATGATTTTCCTCTATAGGCCTGTTGAGTTTAAAGACTCTGGAGTTTAAAGACTCGGATTATATTGAGGCCTGTTGAGTTTAAAGACTCGGATAGATCCAGCAGGTTCGATTGGATGATGATATTTTGTATTTCATGTTTTTATGATGGTGTTTCCATAACGATTATTATACAGTTTATATAGTTGTTTTCAGATACTTAGTTATGCATGCATGTTTTAAAACGGAGGGTAAAATTCTGTTTTGTTTATAAAAACTGTTAACTCTTATTTATTTTTAGTCCACTCACACTTTTATGGTTTTAATTACCCTCCAGGTCGTGGTGCAAGCGTCGGGGCTAACGTAGAGGCAGAGGTAGAGGCATAGATTTTTCCGTTGCGTATTTAGTCAGCTCACAGTAGGACTTTTGTTCTTATCCTGTACTGTTACTATGCTCTATATTACTGTTGGCTCGTTGTATTATAACTTCTCCCTGGTCTGACAATGTATGCTTTTTGGTTACTTTGAGGTTACTTCTGGGTGGTTCTAGCCAAATCAAAAGTGTTTGATCGATTAAATAAGAGGAAATAGAGACAATGAGAGTGATCGTGCAAGGGCCATGAACCCAGCTCCTGATCTCCATCCTTGTCTGTAACCTGTGAGGGAAGGTGTGAGATGACAGTGAGGATTGTGGTGGTGAGTTGGGATTGCCACGAGAACCGTCGTGGACGGTGGTCCTAAACGGCAGACCCGTGAAGTGCCCTGTTCTTCCTTCAATGGAAACTGTTATTGTGAGACTTGATGAGCGACTTTGGTGGTTAGGATGAGGTTCAGGAGTCTGTTAGGAGGTGTTTGAGCTTTGGACGGAGGTCTGCCGTAGACTGGTGGCCGGCGAACCGAAGCGGTAAGCTTTAGTTTAAGTTTTGATTACGGGTTTTTAGCCTTTGTCGATGACTACTAATGATTGGAACATGATGTTGGAAGGTAAACAAGTCGATTGGGACGAATGTTGAGGCTGAAGGAGGTCAAAAATCGTGGATGGACAAGGTTGCAAAGCATGGTTTTAATCTTGAATCGGGAAGGTATTCTTCAGGTCCTAACTTTGTGTTTTTCTTAGTTAGATCGATTAGGCTAAAGAGGACGAAGCTATGGGGATTAAAACGAATGAAAAAGATGGAAAAATGGTGGAAACCCGCCTGCGTCGGTTCGGTCGAACCGCGTCGGTTCGAACCGGGCTGGCTGGAGGTTGAAGGAGATGAACAGTACCGGTGCGTGTGGGCACGTGGCACAGTATTTTAGGGAGGTTTCAACACAACTTTTAAAGTATTCGATGTAACGAACATTTTGGCACTGGTTGGACATCATCTCGATATGTTTCGGGATGTCCGAAGGTTTTAAGGCCCGTTTAAAAATAGTTAAAAATTCAAGAAAATTACGGGACTTTAGTAGAAGCTTAATGAAGTAGTTAGTGACCTTCTTATGGGATTTGGACAGGTTCGGGAAAGCCGGTGATAGTGGATTAGCCGGGAAAGCATAAGTGCGCGTGTATCGAGGCTGCGACGCGAATGATCTGTAAGTGGACTTTGCTTTCGAACTTATGATGCATGCATATATGTTTTATATGTTTTTATACGTGATTTCTATATTTGTGAATTGATATTGATGATTTACGGTTTTGCACGAATTTCGAGATAACTACGTATTTGCACATTTTACGAGCTTACGGTTTATACTATGATTTGACCATGGTTTTAATGATTTGATTTTGGGATTTGAAATATGATTTGATTTCAATGATTTACGATGGATTTTGGAAAAAGTGATTTTGGGCTTGGAGCTCTATTTATGAGATTTTGATAAATGAGATTTCAATTTTGGAATCGGATTTCAGGATGACGATTTAGGATTCGGTTTTGGAACTTGAAAGTGGATTTTTGGATTTGGGTTCAGAATGTTTATTCCGGATGTCGGCTTATGGAATGATGGCTTCGAATTCGGATTTGGAAATGGAGTATGGATATGATTCTGGATTTGGATTCGGGATGATGATTTCGGATTCGGTTTGGAATTCGAAATGATGATTTTGAATTCAGATTTGGACATGGATTTGGAAATGGTTTTAAAATAGTTTTGGATTGGATTTGCTGGATCTGGTTATTGGGTTTAAAGACCCGGATATGATTATGACGGGGGTGGGCCTGGATTGGGTTTAAAGACCCGGATTGAGTTTAAAGACTCGGGAGTTTAAAGACTCGGATTATATTGAGGCCTGGATTAAGTTTAAAGACTCGGATAGATCCAGCAGGTTCGATGGATGGAAATGTGTTTTCAAATGTGTTTTGGGTTTTCGAAGATAACTTGATGATATTTAATAATGATGGTTTTCACTAATGGTTTTCCAGTGATTTGGACTATGACCCGGATGAGATGGCTTTTGATTGTTTTGGGCTGAGGCTCGGAATTTAAGAAAAGGAAATGATTTCAGTTTGCATAAATGGTTTTGATTATCTCGGAAATGAACTGGTTTTATATGCATGCATTAGTTTTTAAACGGAGGGTAGAAATGTATTTTCTTATAAGCGGTTTTCTAAACTTATCCTTTGTTTTTGTCCACTCACAGTCTTTTATGTTTTTCATACCCTCCAGGTTGTTGCGGTGCGGGCTGTTGGTAGTTAGAGAAGGAGACATCACACATGCGGTCCACATTAGACTCTGCGCGCTCTAGGAAGTCCGGAACTTATGGACGGTTCTAGTAAGAAATCCCTTGTCCGGCTTACGTGTTACATGGAGGTTGGACGTCGGTTTAGCCTTCGTGTCACGCGTAAGTTAGACGGAAGCATGACTTAGCCCTTAATCTCGGGGGATTGAGGGTGGGTCGTGTCACGCGACGCCCTAAGCGAGGGCTCCTGATCGTATCAGTCATCTCTCGACCACCGTATACACCGACAACCACCTCGACGATAGGAGAAAATGACACCTCACCACCGAGCCAACAACACCGCTCAGTGGACCTGTTTGGACAATAGCCAGGGGGCTTATTCTTTAGAAGATCTCATCCCCATTCCCATCACCGAGACCGAGGACACCGACTCTTCACAGGAGGCCAAGAGCACCGCCAAAACGGCTCGACAAGCTCAACGTATAAGCAACCAAACATGAAAGGGTGAACATCCATCAGGATCTTCCCGTGGAGATACTAAGCGGTCAACCCAGCTCGGTCGGCGACACGAAGGCCTCCAGGAACTACCCCTCAGGAGAAACACTAAGCGGTCAACCCAGCTCGACCAAAGACACGGAGGCCCCTAGGAACTGCCCCTCAGGAGGGACTCTGAGTGGTTAGGACAGGTCGGCCCCTAACACGGTGGTTCCTAGGACCTACCCCTCAGGAGGAATACTAAGCGGTCATGACAGGTTGGTCAAGACTACACCCCCCAGGGACATTGAGAAGCCTGATCGTTTCGACCGAGGGGCACAACAACCGACTAGGACCGACTCACTCGTCCAACACCTTATGGACAGGGTAAAGTCACTCGAGTCCGAGACAAGGTGGGTGAGAAGACCAACTTGGTCAAAGACAAGTCAAGGGCCCTTCATGGAGAGAATCAATTAGTTCTTAATCGATCACGAGATCAAACCCCTGAAGATCCCACTTTACATTGGGAAGGACGACCCATGTAACCATCTGAACAACTTCTACTCGGTTGTTGCCCCCCAAAACCCAAAGACGAGGAACAGTGCCTTATCTTGAGCTCCACGCTAACCGAAACAGTAATTAATTGGTTCTAAAAACTAGAGGCCAAATCCATTGACTCTTTTGAATAGCTTACATCTACCTTCATGAACCAGTTCATGATAAAGACCAACTGTCAATCCTTGGCCGAAGATCTATTCCAACTAAAGAAAGAGGAAAATGAGCCACAATAGATATACACAGCTAGATTTAGCCTCGAGTACTCCCGACGTGGCGAGATTGACGACCGGGGTAGCGTTCACAGCCTTCAAGGGTGGCCTCTGGGAATCTCCCTTCAGGTACACGGTTCTTACTCAGGTTGGACTACATATAACGAAATTATTAAATAGGTGGCGGTATACGCCAAAGCCGAGACGCTAAGCCAAAAGGCCAACACAAACACGGCTAACACATACTAGCCTCCTCGGGCTGACTCGGTAAAAACTTACCTACCGAGCTCCTAAAGCCAACAACAGAGCTCAGATCAACGCACTCAGGATCAGGGGCAACAGGGCTATGTGGGAAAATGGAAAGACTTCCCTCATAACAATAACCTTTATAGCCCGGGAAATAAGGGTAAGAACCCAAACCATCAAGAAAGATAGTAGGGGGAGTGACCAAACAACGGGGAAAAGCGAGTTACTCGGTCCAAATACGAGACCTACACCATCCTTAACACCCCCTATGAAATTTTTTTGCTCAACGGAGAGCACATGATCCCGAAATCCACCTGGGCACCAACCAAGGGCAAATTCGGCAAAGACACAAGAACCTATTGCTGGTACCACAAGTACAACGACCACATCATCGACCAATGTGTGGCATTCAGAGATATAGTGGAGGCCCTGGCTCGGGACAGAAAGATCAACCAATTTCTCCAACATGCACCACCTCCGCCTTGCAACCCACATATTAACACAATCTCGGGAGTGCCATCCATCTCTTGTCCGCTCACCTCCAACTGAGAGAAAAAAAATTCCTGCGAACCATGAAAATGAATGACCAGCAGCTTGCACTCAGCCTAGATCTCATTGAGGAACACAGGGAACAAGCTAACCTTAGAAACATTGTCTGCAATCAGGGCTCCGCAACTATCATAATGTTAGAGTCAAACTCTGTGGTTTTTAGGAAGGGGACTGGGTTCTTCGAAAGGTCAGCCTCGCCACAAAGGATCGCTCGGCTGGAAGTCTCGGCCCCAACTGGGAAGGCCCCTACCGGGTTACAAGGATTTGTCGGCCAGACACCTATAACCTGGAGGACTCCGAGGGCAGACGACTTGGCCACCCATGGCATGCCGACCACCTTAATAAATATTTCATTTAACTTTGTATTTTCTTCCTCTTTATGACTTTCTGTAATTTGCCAACCTTAGCCCACATTATGAATAAGTATTTTTCGTTACACATTGCTTGTACAGTCAACAACACTTTGACTCAAACATACGAGTTGGGGTACAGTCTTACTTGGCCTACACCCCAATACTTGTTATTTTGATTCAAACATATGAGTCGGTGTATCGTCCCACTCGGCTTACACCAACACTTTGACTCAAACATATGAGTCGGGGTACGGACTTACTCGACCTACACCCTAACACTTGCTATTTGACTCAAAAAAATGAGTCGGGGTACGGTCTTACTCGGCCTACACCCCAACACTTGTTATTTTGACTCAAACATTAGAGTCGGTGTACATCCCTACTCTGCTTACACCAACACATTGACTCAAACTTATGGGTCAGAGTACAACCTCACTCGGCCTACAGTCTTACCCAGCTTACCCCAATAGTCGGCCTACATCTATGGGTCGGCTAAAAAATACAACTTGCAATGTTTTCATAAATTGAAACCATTTTCATTGATAAAGACCTTTTATGCTCGGTCTACAAGAACTTTACAAAATCAGGCCCTCGGCCACCCTATCAACTATGCAGAAAAAGGGGGGAGAGGGGGAGGTACAAGGCACTGAGGCCAACTCCTACACAAGCTCCTCTATTTCAACACTTGGTTGCTCGGCATGTGGTACTACTTCAAGCTGCACCTCTAGCTCTTTAGTCTCCCCATCTTGCTCCGTTATCAAGGGCTGCCCTGGCTGCGTATCCCCCGACTCCTCGGTGCTATCTTCATCAGCCGACTCATCCTCAAACATGTCGGTCGTAATGTCTTGACCGAGCCAGGGGGTCCAAATTGACAGCCCCAAGTTTTTGAGGAACACGATCTTGAAGAACTCCTGCTCGTAGTCAGAAGTATAGTTAATCTTTATCTTTTCTTGCTCATCGGACATCTTAAACTCGGCCATCGCTTGTTGAGGAACCTTTTCAAGGTCAGCCTCTCTCACAGACTTGACACGGCATAGCTCCTTCCAATGGCGCAGTCAGTCATTTTCTTTGGATTCTAGCTCAGCCTTCACTTGATCCCTAGCAACTAGTGCCTCTCACACCTTCCATTTCCTAGCCTCCAAGCTGCCAAGTTAAGTCAGAAGCCTGCTTGATGGCCTTCTCGGCCTCTTGAAGCTTGGAAATAAGCTCTTCCTGCTTCTTCTTTAGCTTCTCTTTATCTATCCGAGCAGTAGCCACTCTCCTCTGAGCCATGCCAAACTGAAGATAAACCTCACCGAGGGCCTGCACATGACAATTGTTAGAATTACATCTACTCGGCATACAAATTCAACTTCAACAAACATACTTACATTACTTAGGAGCAAGAGTGCCTTCTCCATCTTCCAGTTGGCCGACTTGCATTGCACATCCGCTAGCTCGTCCAAGGGGATGGAGGCTCCCTGACAGATGTCGTTCAGCAGCGACACCATTTGGCTTGAGAAACAAAGAGTAGCCTGAGGATTAGAACATTCACCAGCCGACTCCCCTCTCGGTGCGCAACCAAGGTTCACATCCCCACTCCACTTCAGCATTTCGAGTATTCTCATATCTAGCTGATGGGGGGAAGGCGGAGGCGCGAAGTCTAGGGTCGGCATGGTCCTATCACCATTGAGCGTCGCCTGCGCTGTCAGGACTACCTCGGCCTCGGCCTCCGCCTGTACCTTTGCCCGTTTAGGATTAGGGGAGAGCACCCGTTCACCCTCGACCTCTACCTTTGGCCGTTTCGGAGTCCGAGCAGGGCTTTTCGGCCTCGGCTTTGGCCTTCGGTCCTGTTTCAGGCGCTCTACCCGCTCTTCCTGCCCTTTGTCCGACCGGTTCTTCTTCTTCTTCTTTAAAATTTTCACCAAGCACTGAGCCGCCTTCCTGCGTGATGCCGACCCCGCCTCGGTCTGATCTGACTTCATCTTGAGCGCTAAGCAATCCTTGTAGATCCTCGTACCAAGGTGCTTTAGAACTACATCAACACAAGCATATCAGCACGGGAAAACACAAACCCAACACATTATACTCGGTCAAGCTGACTTACCCTTGTCGGTATCGATTAACCCGACCTTGTGTTGAAAACCTGGAAGTCAAAGGATGCGTCAGTTATGTTCCAAGTCGTCTAGACTCGCCCTTACTGCCTGGATAATTTCCTTCTCTTCCACTGAAATTTCCTCATATGGAAACAAGCCTGCACACCGAGCATCAAGTCAATACACACATGGATACTTTACAACGAAAGAGAACAAAATGTCTTATTGTAATGACCCGTCCCGAATATCGGGATTGAATATTAATTAATTATGAATTAGAATGACTAATCGGGGATTAGTTGAGCGAAATCGGACGAAACGTGCAAAATGACCGTTTTGCCCCTAGCGTGGGCAAAATGTTGACTTTTAGTTCGGGTGGTCAAACGGACTTTGACCGATGACTGTGACGTAGTTCGGGACGTCACGAGTTCATAGACAGGTGGCACGTTCGATTCCGACATTCGTAGAGAATGTTATGATGTTCGGAAGTTGAGGGGTATTTTGGTAATTTGGCAGATTAGGGGCCAAATGTTGACTTTTTGATCGGGAGGTCCGATGGACGAGGGCCAAGGACCGTTACGTAGGTCTCGTCGATACGAATCCAACGACAGGCGGCATGCCGAAATCGGAGATTCGACGACGAAGTTATGGTCAAGAGAACGAATTTACGAACCGAGGCTCGGATTAGAATAATAATATAATATTGAATAGTGACCAATGACTGTGCACATCCGGATGAGTGACAAGTGTCACCCATCCCTTGTTTCCAGCTCCTTGTTTCCCTCCAAACACAATCATTCCTACACCATCATTCCTTCTCCATCTTTTTCCCCCTTTTTCTTCTTCTTTGTTTTTCTTACCCGTGGACGATTTCAAAACAGAGAGAGTGTGAGGGCTGGAGGATTTGGCTGCCTTCTCACGGCAGAATTGAGGGAATTGAGAGGCTTGGGAGACTGGATTCACTTCGGGAAACACTGGGACTGAGTGTGGGTGGTGAGACAGAAAATTCAAAAATTAGAATATTAGAGGGAAAATTCGAAATCAAATCCAAGGCTGTGAGGATCGAATTGGAGGTTACATTCAGCTTTCTGGGAATGCCACGATCAGAAACGTCGAAAGAACGAAGGGAATTGGTGCTGTTTTGGCTCTGATCACACTTGGTGACAGAAGAGGAAAATCGAGCTCGAGTCGTGGAGTTTGAGGCTTCGATTGATTCAATTGAGGTGGGGAAACTACTTCTCATGATCCCACGATGCTTCTGGGTTCATCGATTGAAGGAAAACGTTAGAGATTGGCAGACTTCCATGGTTGCACAGTGACGGCTATCGAGCTTGAGTCGTGGCGTTTGGGGCTTCGATTGATGCAATTGATGGAGGGGAATTGTCTCTCATGGTCCAGTGATGCTTCTGGATGCATCAATTGGATGAAACCTGCAGTCATTGATGGAATTCCATGAACGAACAGTAACCAGGTGTTTTTGGTGTTCATCATCGAATCGTGAGGTTTGGAGTATGTAATCGTGTAATTGTGATTGCAGACCTTTAATTAAACTAATAACGAAGCTAATTGAATGATCAATTGATGTAATTAAGGCTGAATTGATAGGATTGGAACCGGGTTGTATCGCGGGCAAATTGGACCCGTTTACCAGAGATACGGGTTAGATGGTGACACTGTAGCAGGCGCGTGGGTTTCACGCGCAGCCACTCACGGCGGCGCGTGACGGCGCGTGGGCACGAATCTCGAGGTGAGGTCAACATGACTTCTGTCCTATTTAATGTAACGGACATTTTGGGATTGGTTTCGTGTCGATCGGACACCGTCTCGATATTGTTCGTGATGTCCGAAGGTTTTAAATCAAATTTAAAAATATTTAAAAATTCGGGAAAATTACGGGACTTTGATAGGATGTTAATGTGGAGGTTAGTAACCCTCTAATGTGATTTGGGCAGGATTGGGAGTCCCGGTGATAGTGGTGAGGCCCGGGAGGGCCGATGGTACGCGTATCGAGGCATACCGTTAAAACAGTCTGTGAGTGGACTTTGTTTTCTAACCGTGATGCATGCATATATGATTTAAAATGCTTTATTATATGATTTGATATGCTTTGGCATGATTGGTATTTCAATTCGGTAATTTCTCGGTTTTATGATTATTATATTATTATATTATTATATTCTGGCACGATTTTCGAGAAATCATGAAATTGGTTAAAAATGATATCGTGGGCGTGAGAACCCACGTAAATAATGATTTTGACTCGGATTTGGAGTTACATGTGAATTTGATGACTTTTGGTATTCTCGTGATTTTGTGATTATTTTAATCAGTCTTTCGGGCACGTTTTACGAGGAACGTGCAAATGATGTTTTGGGCTAGGCCCGGATTGAAAATGATGTTTTGACTCGGGTTATGAGTCAGGAAGTTGAAAATGATATTTGGACTCGGATTATGAGTCAGTGATTGATTTCATGGATTTACGTGATCGTGGCAACTCGGGTTTACGGTTGCACGGATTTACGTGAAATTGATATTTTGGGCTTGGGACCCAATGGAATTGTGATTTTGATTGGATTTGTATTTCCATGTGATTACATGATGATATTGATGATTTTTGGATTTATAAAGTAAATCGGGACTTGGGGCTGAGACCCTGTATTGTAAATGATTTGGTTTTCAATGCAACTGTTTTCACTGGTTTTTGTGATAATGATATGTTGCGGATATTTAGGGCTTTCGGGAGAAAATATGTTTTTCCCCGGAGTGCACCCTGGAGATAACGCTCGCCTTCGGGAGGGAAGTGTTTACCCCGAAGAGGTCACGTAGCACGGTTTTTGTCTTGCAGCCCAGGGGAGGCTTGACTCAGATCAGATGTGCTGGATTATATATGGATCGGTAAGTGATGTGTTCACGAGATTCGGATTGCCGGCTAGTGATGTGTTCACAGCGGCGGATGCTCGGATTTTGAGCGGTCCTTGAGCCTATTGATATGCACGCGTTGCAGGGATAAACGTGACTCTAAGCAACAGGATATGGAAATAAGTCCCGTGGATTATGGAAAATGATTTTGAGGAAACCGTGGTTTAGCGGTTAAAATGATTTATGGAAACATGTTGTTTGTGATTACGTACTGGTATTGAGTACGGGTTTTTGGCCTTTGTGGCCAGTGATTATGTTTTCACATGTTTTGGCCTGAGAGCCGGGATTTGATGTTTTATAACATGAACTGTTTTGGTAAACATGAGTTTTATGGACCATGGGAAAATATGTTTTGATTTTATCGGTCCACTGTTCATACTATTACTCATGTTTTATGATATGCATGCAAGTTTGTGAAAACTGGAGGGCATAAATGTCTTATAAATGTGTTTAATAAACTTATTGGTCATTTTTGTCCACTCACAGCTTTTGGTTTTAATGCCCTTCAGGTTGATTACGGATGCGATTGTAGTAGAGACTGGGACATTGCACACCTCCTCCATCGATCCTTGCGCACTCTGGATGGCCCGTTTGGGCAGTGATTCTTGGTTATCCCTTGTCTAGCACCCTTGTTGGACGGGAGCAAGGCACATTCCATGGTAATTCCGGGGGGACTGAGATGGGTCCTGTCACTTATACTACACCACACCTTTAGTCTAGAACCTACTCGGCATAGGGCCCCCATCGGTATTCCCCTCCCAGTTCCTACCAATCAGACAAAACTTTGTCTTATATGTTTTCTGGGAGGTCGATATGTCGAGAATGAGCTCGCCTCGCTTGCTCTTCTTGTGGTGCCACACGAAGACCCACCCAGTACTCTGTTGCTGGAACCCAAACTCATACAGGTACATGAACGGAGCATATGTTGGCTCTAGTTGTTCGGCCCAGCTTAAGTCCTTGTAGAGGGAGCAGAGCACAATCCAAACGTTGGGATTGAGATAACCGAGCACTACCCCCATCTTCTTCACCATCTGCTACAACCACGGGTGCACCGGTAACTTCACACCATCGTGCATCAGCTTGGTATAGAACAATGCCATACTAGCCAGGGGGTTACTTGGTCTCTCGTCCTTTGTCGGTAGCCGGGTGACCACTGATGATGGCACCCCAAACTCTATCCTCATCTTTATCAGACCCTTCCCAGTTTCCTTATTCACCATCTCATCCACGGTGAAGGTGGCCCGCTCTATTAGCACGACATCCAACACCGACCCATCACTGGCCGACTTCCCCTTGGTCATCCGCACCTCCCCCTTCTGTCGGCCATAAGTTAACTTAAGTGCCTTTGGCACACCTACCTTCACTACCATCCCGACATCTACCAAGATGCTGCCACCGCCCATTCGGTCGGCCACCTTCACTTCAGTAACTGGCTCATCCTTTTAGCTGGAACTCTAGGCAACCTTATGAGCCAACTGCGTTCTATCTTCAACGTTGGCCGAGCTGGCCTCGTCCTCACTCCTTGACAAGGGAATGAAAGCCTTTACACTACTATTTGATGACTTGTCCGTCTCTGAGTCGTAGCACCTCCCCTCCAACCCCAAGTTACTATCCTCGGACATCTACAAAAAATAGAAGAAACATAACTCAAAGACCGACTCGGACCCAAGAATATCTAACCACAAACTTCATCAAGTTCATGACCAGTTCTTCACCAACTACTAGTTTACTCTACATAATCATGAAAAGGGGTGTTTATCGTGTTTTTTGCGGCGGAGTTGTCAGTCGGAAATCACACCACCGTGAGCATCGTCGCCGAGAGCTGATCGAAAATCGCATGTTCACTTTGACATAGTTTTCCCAATTTTCTAAAAAGCGCAAGTGAGGAAATCGGTGGGCGACTTCTCCTATTTATAGAGCTCAACACAGACTACGAGGCGTCACCACTCTCAGTGGCCGACATGTGTCGCGACAAACACAGATCCGACTAACACCTGTCACACATCCAACCGAAGGAGACCAACCGTCCTTCCCTCTCCACCACTGACCTATAGGGATTCCGCCGAGCTAGGTACACCGCTCGGTATCCACCACCTTCCCAAGGCCCTAGGACACTCATCCCCGACCACGCCCTCTCGCGTCAACTAATCACTCAGGATACCGCCACCGAGCCACCTTCTCCCGCGACCGACCAACCTGGCTCCACCGAGTCATTTTCTCAGGACCTTCGACCACATGCCACTTCTCTCCCATGACCCAGCCGAGCTGGGCGGACTCTCTCGTTAAGGGACTTAGGGGACTACAGGTATACTCCCCACCGAGTCTGGGAGAATAAGACAAGTCTCTGACCGAGAAATTCCACCTCAGTCAACTTGGGGGACTTCTGTTGACACCATATCTGACCAGACTCACTGAACCGTATACCTAAAACCCAAGCACCGAATAAGAGCCAAGCCCACGGTACTTACATAGCCTCAATATTGGTCTTGATACAGGATGACATGTGGAAGTCTACCTACCCTCGATTTGTGTAACACGTGTCAGCACGCAAATCGAGGATCATTTATCTCACATCGAAACTATGGAAATCAAACATCTCACTTACCCATACATAAGGGGTACACATGCTAGGACCCGTCCCAATCCCCCCAGGATTAACGAGGAACGCTCCCGATCCCGTCTGACACGGAGTGTCAGACTAGGGAAAATTAAAACTTTTAGCCTTCCGGCTTCCAGAGCAGGATCTGGAGGAGGTATGTGATGTCTCGGTCTCTGCTACAGTCCGCACCGTATTCAACCTGAAAGGCATTGAAAACAGAAAGACTGTGAGTGGACAAAAAGTAATAAGTTTAGTAAAAAAACATTTCATAAAAGACCTTTATTCCATTCACTAAAAAGCATGCATGCATAAGAAAACCATTTATTAAACCACATATGTTTCCATAACCAAATCCATACAGGCCCCTGCCCAAAATCATTTACAGAAATCTAGAACAATATAAACATATGTGGGATCTCAGCCCAAATCCATTTATCAACCATAAAACACAATTTCGCAAAACCAAGAAATCATGTTTATCATAATTCATATAACCAATCCTGTCATGGTATCTAGAGCTACGTGCGTGCTACCCGGGGTCTCAAAGCTCAAGTCTCCCCAGGGTCCACCCAGGTCAATGTCCGTAGATCAATGACCCTCCCTCGGGGTTATAATCCATAGCCTTCTGAGAGTAAGGAACCCAACGGGGGTGACTCCACTCAGTCAGTGCTCCGTGACTACTCCGGGGTTCACCCAGGCCAACGACCCTCTCCGGAGGAGACAGTTCATATATAAAGGATGGTATACGAAAAAGCTTTTGAAATCATTCTTAAAACCTTTCAAGGATTCATGCCTGGCCCCCATAAGTCATCATGAACCATAAAAACCTTTCAAGGGTTCATTGCTGTCCCCATAAACCGTCATGAACCGGAAACCCATTTATGGGTCCCCAACCCGAAATCACAATCTTAAAACATAACTAGGCCTTAAGCCTGAATCCACATACAAACTAGGCCTCCGACCCGAATTGTAAACCAAATGGGCCTTGTGCCTGATTTCATAAACTAAATGGGCCTATTGGCCGATATTGTAAACCAAATGGGCCTTGTGCCCGATACGTAAGTCAACTAGGCTCCGAGTCCGATTCGTAAACTAACTAGGCCTCGAGCCTGATACGTAAATCAACTGGGCCTTCGTCCCGATGCCTCGTTAAATCAAATAGACTTCAAGTCCGAGAGTTCGTAAATCAAAGGGGTCTCGTGCCTGGTCCATATTTCCAAATTCGAAATCGATTCAAGAACCAATTGGGTCTCTAGCCCGAGAACGTAGCTAAATGGGACTTCGAGTCCGAGGGTTTCCAAAACAAATGGGTCTCGAACCCGAGTTTACCTTTCAAATCCAAAACTATTTCATGAAATCATTTCCAAAACTATAAGCACGGAAAATCAGTGCAAAATCGTAAACCTCGATTTACGTGCAAACACGTAAATCACCTCGAAAAGCGTGAAACCATATAAATCACAATCATCCAAATCATCATCATAGAATCGTATCTATAAACCATATAAAACATTTATGTATGCATCACAGTTTAGAAATCAAGGTCTACTCACAGACCGTCCTAAGCTACCGCCTCGGTTTGCGTGCTATAAGCCTCACCGGGCTAAACACCGTTACTGGGACCTCCAAACCTGTCCAAATCGTAATAGAGGATTACTAACTACTTAAATAGCCACTCACTAAAGCCCCGTAATTTTTCCGAATTTTTAACTATTTTAAAACACGATCCTAAACCTTCGGATGTCCCGAACATTATTGAGACGGTGTCCGATTGACACGAAACCAGTCCCAAAATGTTCGTTGCATCGAATAGAGTATTTCACATGTTGAATACTTCCCCAAAAGATGCATCACACGCCCCCATGTGCCTCCCAAAGGAGTTGCGCGTGAAGCCCACGCGCCTGCACTGTTCATCCCTAACCTCTGTCGAACCAGGTCCTCTGGTTCGAACCGGACCGGACTGGTCTGGACCAGTCCAGCACCCAATCTCGTCCATTTTCAATCCATTCTTTCCCTTTTTCATTCCTAAACCTCTGTCTACCCAATTCCTATCGATCTAGCTATTCAAAGTATAAGAAAGCCAAAGAAAATCGTACCTCCTTGATCGACAATGGCGACGGCGACTGCAACCTCCACCCGCCGTCATTTTCGGTCGTCCTAGCCCTCGAAATCTATCCCATTTGCCTCACAAGACCACCAGAAGTATAACCCAATCGTTAGGTTCGATCAAAAACCAACAAAAACCAAACTTCGAATTTTAAAACCAAAGTCTACCGTCTTGGGTTCTCAGGCCACCGTCCACGGTGACCCGTGTCGTAGCCACCGTTCGACTTGTCATTCCTTATTCTCTAATTCTCGTTCAAACATGAAAGGTGATAAGTGAGGGTGTGAGGGTGTGTGAGAATGGGGTTCACAGTTTTGGTAGTAATGGTGAAGCTTTGATCGATGAAGAAGAAGAAGGTGAGTTTAGGTGTGATGATCAGGTGAGTGGACGGTGAGGATGGATTGAGTGATGGGATGGACGGCTGGGATTGAGAGAAAGTGGTTAAGGATATTATAAAATAATCTCAAACTCAATATTATATTATAATTCCCACCAATCACTATTTAGATCCACTTTTTGGGGTAATTGACTAATAAGATGAGTGACACTTGTCACTCATCCAAGGGTCCCACACTAAAAAGTCAACCAATCAGGTTTCGCCAAGTATCCCTGCCTCGTAATGCGTGCATAGTATAATCGAACTTCCGTGAACCATAACTCTCCCGTTCAAAGTCTGATTTGAGCGTGGCGCCTGTCTATGAATTCATATCGACCCGATCTACGTAATGGTCATCGGCCCTCGGCCTTCGGCCATCGGACTTCCCAGGTCAAAAATCAACTATTTGCCCTTTTTAACCAAATTACCAAAATACCTCCGAACTTCTGAACGTCATAACTTCTTCCTCGAATGTCGGAATTGGATGTGTCACTTGTCTATGAACTCGTGACGTTCCAAACTACGTTACAGTCATCGGCCAAAGTCTATTTGACCGCCTGAACGAAAAGTCAACATTTTTCCACGACTAGGGGCAAAACGGTCATTTCGCGTCTTCCTTCCGAAAGTACCCCACTAATCACCGATTAACCTCACTAATCATTGATTAGTCACTAATCTAATCCTGAAATTCAATACGGGTCATTACAACACATTTCCCAATAAAGGTAATGAATATCTACTATTCACTGTTACTCTACCAAACTTACCATTTACCTTTTTTTTTACGAACAAAGTTACTAACTTGACCGTCGGAGAACCTTAGGCCGGCACCACACTGGTGCCCGTACTAACGAAAAACCCGCTACTCTCCTAGTTGACAAGTTACACAGGAGGACACGCGTTCCTTGGTGATTGGACAATGAGTAATCGACTGTTGGAACATTTATCGCTTCAACATATATATATATATATATCGACATCATGTTTTATGAAAATTGAATCTGATATTTCCTATATGGTATATGAAGAAAACAAATATTACTGTGTCATAACACGTACTAAATGACTTCAAATTAACAATTTATATCTATGCTAAATTGTTTGCTTACAAAATAACAAAATGGAAGAAATAATAATGATAATAAAAGGTTTAGCACTTAGCAGCCACCTACTAAAATAAAATAGTGAAAATAACTGTCCAATTAATAAAGTTACTTCCCCTTTTAAATCTTTTGGTAGGTAGGTGGTTAGTCCTTGATCTTCCTTGAAGGATATGCAATTACCAACAAAGTCGCTTCAAGTAGGTCCAATGATATAACTACCATGTCAATAAAATCTTCAATCTTAGCCGCAATTAGCAATACTAATTACATAAAACAATTCACAAAGTCCCTTGAAAAGGTTTCCCAAAAACTCAAGCTATAAACTATTACGGGTAAAGCAAAACTCATTAACATAACAATTAGCAAAAGGTCCTTTCTTTGCTACACAAAATCATTACATATGAACCAACTTGAAGAAGTTATAGAATAGCATAAGCCAATTGAATCATATATATATATATATATGCGGTTATTATTATGAAAAATAAGAAACTCGTAATTAGAATTAAGGTGATTATGATGATGACCAATGCGATGAAAATTCATGTGCCTAGTTTTTGGTCGTTTGGTTCGTCAGTCTCTCACACGCCACCATGAATGGAATGAGCACCTATAGGCCTCACCATCTATTATTAATTATAGGGTTAAAAATCTAAACCGAAATAAATAATACCCCTGAAAATAATTTTATATTTAAAATAAGCTTATCTAAAAACGGTGAGTTGTTATATTAATTTTCTTAAAATTTTATTTAATAGGAGTAAATTTGATATATTGGTTAATATTCAATAATCTAATTTAATTATATTTCTTTTCACATATTATACGGTAGATAAATCAATAAATATAATATAACTTTCCTTGTCCAATATTATGTTACCCAAAGTTTAATAATAATAAAAAAAAATTATGGTATCCAAAGAGAAACAAAATGACCTTTAAAATTGTGATAAAAAAATAAAAAATTAAAGGAAAACAAAAAATGAGAACTTTGGTCCAGAAAAAAAAAAAAAGAAACAAAAAAGTAGAACAAGTAAAGGAGGAAGATTGAATGAGAAGAAGAAGCAACCATTACCCAATGACCCTCATATGCCGCCCAATGTCTCTCTGGCCATGAACAGAATTAAAAAATAGAGAAAAGCTGGGATCTTTAACTGCGCCACTGCATTTGCAGCTGCAATTCTACAGATCTGAAGCTTCCCATCTCATTCATTATCTTTCTAATTTTCTTTCACATATGACGTAAAGGTGAAAAAAATATACACCGAGGAAGACAGAGAAGTTCTCGATGACTCACTGTCTCCCTTTGCATCTACTACACTTTCTCTTTGCGGCATTAGATCTCACCATCTCTATCTCACTCCCGCTTCATAGGTCAGTGGGTGCAAGACGCTCGTTTTGCTGAAGAGGCAGAGGGAGATGGTGTTCCAGGCGTAGGGAATTTTCGGAACGATGATGCACAGGAATGTGAGGGAATCTCTGGTCGGAGGGAGGAATTTTCCGGGGGGGTCGCAGCACCGACGAGGTCTGAGTTTGAATTTAGCGAAGGAGTCCGACGAAGGCAGCTTGGATCTCTTCTCGAAGAATCGCAGGACTCTCTCTGTAACTTCCTCCGATGAGTCCTCCGATGGTACATTTCTCGTGCTAGTCTCTTTTTTAACGGTCATAAATGTCCTCGGGATTTGTGGTAATTTTCCACGATTAAGTTGTACTCCTTGCCTGATGAGGGGGTGGTTCGGTCATTTTGGCTGAATAATAACTGCCTGAACTGAGACTGACTCAATCAAGATTTGTCGGCATCTTGTCCCAGAGGAGCTTGAAGCTCGATTACCGCCAAACGACTCCATTTCACAGTCGAACATTCAAAACAGAATCTTTTGATCGCAAAGTTTTGTCTAATGTTTTCGAATAGAAATCTGTTACTGGTGATTCAGTGGATTGGATTGCTTAAGATTTGAATTATTGATTAATTTGGTTACTTTGATTTGATTTTGCAAACAGTTTCGGTGAAATTGGGGAGACTTTCAGTTGGATCAGCCAAAGTTGGGAGGACCGGCATTGAAGACCTGTTGTCATCTGCAGATGGTGGAAAGCACGATTACGACTGGTGAGTCTAGAAACGTCTTCTTCGTTGATTTTTCTTGGATTTTTTTTTTCTTCGTATGTTTCGGCATCTTTTTTTACTGGATCATGAGCCAGAAAATATTTTATTTTACTTCAAATTCCATTCTCTTCATGGTGGAGATGTTGGATTCAGATTCATTCCTTGCTTATATGTGCAGTATAGCTTCAAGAGATGTCCTTTTTGGTGACTCTTAAATCTTAATTAATTATCACTCAAGACAGAGATCGTATCTGAATGTGCCGTTTTGATTAGGACAAGGCGATGAAAGCATCGCACTCTAGAATCAAACATTAACTTTGATTTGGATGAAATGCATCTTGTAACGTCAGCATTTCAAAATTTTCCCTCAGCTAAGTCCATATTCCAGAATAGATTCAAATTTTGCTTTTTATAAGGAAAGGTTCTAAGGTTTCGCCCGTAGTATACAAATATACATTTGGTGATTGTGTGGATTCTCACAAGTTTTTCATTGTTTACCTAACACATTTGGCAGTCCTGAAGTATTACTTTGTGACAGACCTCATAACTGTAAAGCATTTTAATGTTTTAACAAATAGAAAGAATGAAATGCCCTCTACTTAGTGTAAACTTCTATATATATATATATATATATATATATATCACCTGCTGTTTTTGACCAACGGCTTTGGATTAAGCTCATTTCATTTTTAGTATTCGGTATATTTATCAAGGGTTCAGAACTAGTTCATGCTCAAAATGGTGAATCGGAAGTTTTTGTGTAATGTCAAATCAGCATATGTTTACTTTTATTGCTTGTTTGAATTGTTACCTTCTTACTTCATGAACTCAGATTAGTAACTAGATACAGCTAATTGTGTCTAATATTGATCACCTTTCTATGTCATCAGGCTTCTCACTCCTCCTGAAACTCCACTTTTTCCTTCATCAGATGGAAGTGAATCTCAATCAACCTTAGCTGCTCCACGAGCCAGTTTAAGTAGATCTGGTTCTACAACTAAGCCTTCAAGGGTATGTATGAGTTTCCCAGTTGAATTTTTCCATGCCCAGTGTGAATTTTGGTTGGGAAATGAGATTCTTTTCTAGATGAGCAAGAAAACTATATGCTTTTCCTAATTTACATTTCTTTTTCTCAGCTTTCAGTTTCACAATCCGAGAGCAACCATTCATCAAGACCTGCTAGAAGCAGTTCAGTGACTCGCTCTTCAACCTCAGCATCACTATATAACAATTACTCCTCAAACAGATCCTCCAATATTCTTAATACAAGCTCAGCTTCAGTGTCATCTTACACTAGACCGTCCTCCCCCATTACCCGCTCTCCATCCACCGCGAGACCTTCCACTCCAACCTCACGCCCAACGCTATCACGACCAACAACTCCTTCCAGAAATCGCGCAGTTTCAACCCCCTCTTCTGTTGAGAAGCCTCGACCAGTGCAAACCTCAAGGCCCTCAACTCCTAGTAGTTCCAGGCCACAAATTCCTGCAAACTTGAGTTCAAATTCTTCTAGACCAAATTCTCGTCCATCTACTCCCACTCGTAGGAGTTCATTGCCATCCTTGTCTCCAGCTTCAAGTCCTTCCCCTTCAGGTGGGCGCGGTGTTCTGTCAAATGGGCGCAGTTCAGCACCCTCTTCCCGACCAAGTTCCCCTAGTCCACGTGTCCGTCCCCCACCACAGCCAGTTGTTCCCCCTGATTTTCCTCTTGACACACCGCCAAACCTTAGAACAACTTTACCGGACAGGCCAATTTCTGCTGGTAGGTCCCGGCCAGGTACTTCTGTCTCAATGAAAGGGAAATCAGAACCCCCGGCTGCTGCCGTGGTTGTACCACGAAGACAGTCATCACCCATTGCCTCAAGGGGGAGACTCACAGATCCCCCTGCAAGGGGCCGTGTACATCCCACTGGACACCTTGCTGATGGTCCTGAGCCTAGGAAGTCCACACATAGCCCTGACTTCGGCATGAGGAGGCCTGTGAAGACATCCACGACACCTCCAGATAGCACTGGTTTTGGGAGAAACATCTCCAAGAAATCACTCGATATGGCTATCCGGCATATGGTATGTATGCTCTTTCCTTGAAATCATAAGAATCAAGTATGAGCCCGTGAAAAAAAAAAAAAAAAAAAAAACACACAAATTCTTTTAGCTGTTCAAAGACATTCCGGAGGATCATTTAACTCATTCATAGAATCTCCCCAACATAACATTGTTCTTAAAATTGTCTCTTTCTCACCATCGTTATATTGTATTGATGTAATCTTTGTTATGGTGGTCTAGCCTTTTACTTCTAATTCAATAGCAAGAAATTCAATAATTTTGAACTTATTATACTTGACCAAACTAATTGACTCTAATACATGATATACTATCTGATACAGGATATAAGAAATGGGAACGGGAACGGGAATGGTCGTCAACTTTCAGGCAGCACTCTCTTCCCTCAGAGCATTCGATCTTCCACTGCCAAGACCCAGTCTGTTCGTGGATCTGCCCACAATAACGGAAGCCTGCATGCCAGCAGCAATGGAGCCATTTCAGAGAATGGAAGCATTATCAACAGGCATGTAGAAACTGGAAGCGAAGCAGACAGTGGACGGTATTCTGCAAAACTGAGTGAGGTGGACATCTACGAAAGCTCTCGTTATGATGCAATATTGCTCAAAGAGGACTTGAAGAACACAAACTGGCTGCACAGTTTGGATGGTAAAGTTGATGAAGGACCCATATTTGACAACGGATTTGAGCATCTGCCTGAACCTTTCGGGCTCTTATAACACCAGAGTAAGTGTTTTGTTTTTCTTCTATTTTTAAGTTATATGATGGTGTCCTAATATCGATGAATCGCGTAAAAACAGAAGAATGAAGAGCAACCAAGTACTTAGCATTTTGCGGTGAAATCAATGAATGCATTTTTATGATCGTTGCCTTTTTGGTGTCTTCTGTATATTTGCAAATGTTTTGCTTCGCTCAAAGCTTTCAAGTGGAACGAATTTGATGTATTTCGCATGTCTAACGGGCTTTCGGAATTGAAAACTGACGGCCCAGATTATGGGCTTTTCAAGAAGCAAAACTGATGGGTTTTTACCATCTGGATTGCTTGTGGCTCTTATCTTCGTTTCCAGGCTTAGATTCTTAACTTCATAGCATGGCTCAAAAAAAAATTCTTCAATTTTTTTTTTTAAAAAGAAAAACCGATAGAAGAGTCTTGTGTTTGACTCTTGTTGAATCAAAGATTGAACCCGTCGCGAAAAGTCCTCACAATTCCTGCAAACAGCAAACAATTAGCTATCGTTGCCTCGATCGATTTACCCGGGGGGTTGTTCGACCAAGAACACTCTGATGCCTAAGTTAGCTTCGAGAGAGGAAAGGGATATACTTCGAAACGAAGAATCAACGTACCTTGGAAATGAAATGTGCCTTCCTATTTATAGGAAAATCTTGGGAGCCTTGGAGCATTCTGATTGGTCAGTTGAATATTTAATTAGTAAATAATATATTATTATTAAATATATTATTTAATAATTGTAATGATAGCTCATTATGATAGTAATGATATTTGTTGTATTTTAATATTAATATTAATTATCCATTATTAAGAATAACGATAATTAACTCTCGGGGAGAATATCAATATTACGGAGGTTTTAACCCGATCAAATAACGTATTTAACTGGTAAATAGATTATTTAATGTGCGGGTGTTTTTCAAATGATCAGCGTTATTTGCCAAGGGCAATTTGGTCATTTTTGGGAATTACGGGACGCGTGACGGCTCCATAATTTTCGGATGATTTTGGGTTCCACAAATGCCCCCACATCGATTCGGTATTCAGGGAATCCGGAGGGATGTATATTGTTTGGAATCTTATATTACCTGGTTAGCTTTTACTGTTAGGTATAAGAAACGAGCCAGTGTTTATTTGACGATCATGCCCCTGATTATAAGGGTTAGAAGTCCATTTTTATTTTTAGAATGACTAATCTAGGTTTAGTGGTGTGAATCGGTCATAATGTGCAAAAATGACCATTTTGCCCCCAAGCATGGGCAAAATGTTGACTTTTGAGCCCGGGGGTCCGAAGGACGTGGGCCAGAGACCGTTACGTAGGTCGAATTGATACGAATCCATAGACAGGTGGCATGCCAAAATCGGAGATCGGATGCAAAAGTTATGGGTCTACGAAGGCGAGGGGCGTTTTCGTAATTTTTGCAAAGTAAGGGCAAAATGTTGACTTTTGACCCGGGAAGTCCAAAGGACGAGGGCCAAGGACCATTACGTAGGTCGAGTCGATACGAATTCATAGACAGGCGGCATGCCGAAATCGGAGATTCGTCGACAAAGTTGTGGTCTCGGGGACGAAAACGATTAACCGAATAAACCGGGATTTCGATTAAAATAATATTAAATTGTGAATAGTGACCGTTGAGTGTGAACACTTGGATGAGTGACAAGTGTCACCCATCCCTTGATTTAGGGACCCCTAAACACAGCTCCATGTTTTATGGACTTTAACATCATTATGTTTTAATTATTGTTTAATTATCCCTAATTTCTATTTAAACTCCATTAATTTTCTTCATCCTACATCTTCAATCCGTGAAAACACTGGATGAAATTGTTCTTGAGAGTGAGTAATTGAGCGTTTGAGGAGTCGGATTTAACTGAGGGAAAACACGGGGATAGTGAGTGTGAGGAGAAACCAGAATCGAAAATTTTGGTGTTTTGGGGGGAAATTCGAAATTGAAGTTACGAACTTTGAAGATCCAAATTGAGCTTACTTTGAGCTTTCTGGGATTGCTACGACCAGAATCATCGAAAGAACGAAGCCAATTGAGGCCCAATTGGCTCTGAACGGTCAAGTCGACAGTAAGCAAATTTCGACGTTGAGTCGTGATCGTAGAGAGATTAATCGATGCAATTGAAGTGGGGAAAGAGTTTAACATAGTCCATTTGAGCTTCTGGATTGATCAATTGAAGGAAATATGTTGCGATTAAGGAATTTCGAAGTTTGAACAGAGTCCGGGTGTTCTTCGAATCGTGTGGTTTAAGGTAATCAATTGTCTAATTAAGTATATAGAACTTTAATTAGACTTATACCTAAGCTTTTTGAATGTTCAATTGCAGGATTGGGTGTCAAATTGGCGTGAAACTCGTCGGGTTGCGACGCGGGTTGCACGACCCGTTTATCAGAGAAATGGGTTGTAGGGACGACACTGTAGCAATCACTGTTCACCGCGCGTTGGTTTCACGCGCAGCCACTCACGGCGGCGCGTGAGGGCGCATGGTAGACTTTCTGGGGAAGTGTTCAACAGGTGTTTTGCTATACTTAATGTATTGAACATTTTTGGTGTTGGATACGAGTTAATCGGACATCGTATCGATACTGTTTCGAGGGTCCGAAGGTTTTAGGTTATGTTTTAAATTAATATTTAATTCCCGAAAAATTGTGGAAAATTGATATGATATTTTTAGAGTCATTGATGACCTTTCATGATATTTTTGGACAGGATTCGAGATTCCTAAAAGGCGTCAGAAATTACGGAATTGCGTGTAGTTTGGAAAACGAGCAGTTCGGACGATGCGTGCTTGCATTGGTAGGCTGGCTCACATTCAACGTGACCCTTGCTAGTACCGCAAAAATGCTTGCTACGTGGTGAACGGAGTTTGGCTGATCAGTCGACGAGGATTTGACGGTGACTGAGCGCACTAGCGGACGTGACCAGTGAGCATTGGTAGGCTGGATCACATTCACTGTGACTCTTTGCTAGTACCACAAACATGCTTGCCATGCGTCAAGGTGCCGAGAGACCCAACAAACTTGCTCTGTGGGAGCGTGGCGGTAGATGTTTTTCTAGAGTTTCGGGACATGAGCCGGCTACTCTCTTCATGAATGGCGGGAAGCTTTCAGACATCCCGATCAAGGAGTGGTTGTGCGTTCCACTGTGCTCGAAGGAGACCGTTGTTCAAAAGAGGGACAATAAACAAGAACCTATTAGTTCTTGGGAGAAAAAAGCATGCCGAGCAACTTCTTTCCTAACCTATATGCATACCGAGCAACTTCTTTCCTAACCTATCTGTTCTGGTCCCGCGAATGTGCCATCTTGACGCGAAGGGCCTGCAGAAATGGAAAGTTATGTTGTTGATGTGAGATTGCGATAACTTAAGAAAACTTGAGGTCTCAATTTCACATCGGAAGCCAAAATGGGCGAGTTGGAGATGAGCCGTGCAGAGAGGATGCTGATAGAAAATGAGCGAGATACCGCTCGAGATGAGCTCTCCCTGCTGCACAGAAATTTGCAGGACTCAGAAGGCTTTGATGCTTCGATGACGAAGGCTTGAATGCTTCGCAGGGCGAAGGCTTGGATGCTTCGATGACGAAGGCTTAGGTGCTTCGCATGGCGAAAGCTTCGATGCTTCGCAGGGCAAAGGCTTGAATGCTTCGATGACGAAGGCTTGGATGCTTCGATGACGAAGGCCTAGGTGCTTCGCATGGCGAAGGCTTAGATGCTTCGCAAGGCGAAAACTCAGATGCTTCGATGACGAAGGCTTGGATGCTTCGATGACGAAGGCTTTTTACACTAGAGAGAATAAGCTTTGAAAATTGTACATGGTGAACAAATCAATTTGTTAATCTCATTTCATTGATACTTGAATTCAGAAGGCAACTTGAAAAGCAAAATTGAAAAGCTCCATAGAGTTTTATGTCTTTCTAATGTTGACTTGCGTCTAGTTGATGCGGATCACCTTTGACGCTGGCTCGTTTGACTCTTTGTTCTCCATGTGATTTACAGTCTTGTTTTTTATGTAGTCTGTACAATGCCCCTCCCTCAGGAGATTTCGGAGATATCTTTCGAAAGATATACATGTGCTGATATTGTGCCCATAACATTCATGATAGGCGCACCATTTAGTTTTATCAGCATTCTCTTGATTGCCTTTGACTGGCTCTGGCTTCTTAAACCATGGCTTGTTCTTAATTTCATTGTGGATCTGATGGGCTGGTAAAGATAGCTGCAAGTTAGGCTTCCCCATAACTGGCGTTTGGGAGTGTTGCCCCGCCTTTCGCTTGTTGAGCTTTCCAGTCGCAGACTTTCCATGGGGTTCATCCTCATTGGAGGCCTTTTCGCTAGTCACAACATGGTCATGAGTATGAGCGGCGCTCTTCTCGTCCTCCCAACTTGCATGTCGCTCTGCTAGCGAAAGTATTTTGGAAAGACTTCGCGCATTGCTCATGACGATGTCCCCGTAAAGCTGGCTGTCTCGAGGGAGTCCTTGCTTGAATGTCATTGCTGCAACAATGTCAGGACCCACCCCGGTTTCACCCCGAAACCCGAGGTAAATCCCGCTCCCGTCTGACTCCCCGACACAACACCTAAGGAACACTTACTCGAACCCAGTCAAACGCAGGAGTAATTAGACACAATGTCCCGAAGGTAGCATTTACAGAACATAGTACGAACATACAAAGAAAATAAAACCGATAACTACACGCACACGGAAGCCTTTACTCTACTCTGGGAACTCTCACGTCACTTCTATGCCTCGGACACTGCCTCGACGTCAAGACCCCGCGCTCGCTCCACAACCTGGAGGGCAATTAAAACAGAAAATGTGAGTGGACCAGAAAGTACAAAAGTTCAAAAACCAATTTATAAGAAAACCAAGTTAAACCCTCCGTTTTGAAACCACATGCATAACCAACCGTTATGAACACAGTTATAAAATCATCATTATAAACATCATAAGAAACAGAAACACTATAAAATATCTTAAAAAAAACCACAGCATGAGTATCAGAAACCGTATCAAAACCATAACCACCAAATCATCAGTTTCCCGATCAAACCTGCTGGATCTATCCGAGTCTTTAAACTCCCGAGTCTTTAAACTCAATCCAGGCCTTAATCATATCCGAGTCTTTAAACTCCCGAGTCTTTAAACTCAAGGCCTACGGGGGAAAATCAATATATATCCGAGTCTTTAAACTCCCGAGTCTTTAAACTCAATCCGGGTCTTTAAACCCAATCCGGCCGGTCCCCCGTCACATATATCCGGGTCTTTAAACCCAATAACCAGATCCAGCAAATCCAATCCCAAACCATTTGAAAACCATTTACCAATCCACATCCAAACCCGAATCCGAAATCACTGGTCCGATGCTCTCCCGGCATCTAGAACCGTCATTCCGAACCCAAATCCGGAGTCCACTTTCCAATCTTAAAACCAAATTCCGATTAGTGAAATCCGATCCTAAAATCGAAAACTTTAATCATCGAAATCATGTTCCCCAAAATCCACTTATAACCATTGAAAACCACTTATCATTTGAAATCCCAAAATCATAACATATATTCCAAAAACCAACCATTCCTTGTAAAACGTGCTAAAAACCACTTTCCTCGAAAAACGTGTAATAATGCAAAACCGACCAAACATATTTGATAACCACAAAATCATGATTGAAAACCATAAGACAATTATAGAAAACAGTTATGCATGCTCGAGTTTAGAGAAAGGGTCCACTCACAGTACTGAGCCCTACTCGCGTCCCGAACGTCCAGCACGTTCCTCGGCTTCCTCGGGAAATCCCGATCCTGTCAAACACCGCCAAAATACGTCACTAACACGTCTACGAAGGTTCACCTAAATTCCTTCAAAATTCCCCGAATCTTAAACGTAAGAACCCGGGACCCTAAACTTCCTCCCTCGCGGAACTAAACTCAAACGACTTCCGATTGACCCGAAACCAACTCCATTGAACTCACAACAACTCCTAGACCAAAAACTATGTTGACCGCTTCTCCATACGCCGCCGCACGCGCCCCCACGCGCCGCCCAAAGTGGCTGCGCGTGGCCCTCACGCGCCAGCTACAGTGCACCGTCAACCTTGGGCAGACCCGGTTCGCACCAGTGGTCTGGACCCTGAACCGGCGAGAGCGGTTCTCCTCATTCCGTCCACCAAAACGACTCCTCTCTTCACCAGCAGCATCGTCCCGTCCTAGGCTAGCCCTTCCCGTGTGTCACTCACCTCGATTCACCCTAAAACTCGTCGACTCAACCTTGAACAAAAACCCGTACACTGCCCTGTTTCTTACTCCGGCCACCCACGACTTCCCCCTTCACGGAGGCTACACCAACCTCTTCCTAGGACTCTACCAAACCTCAACCAACCTTCCTGGACTGTCGACTCAGCCCCAAGCTCGACAACTCGCCGTTTGAAACCCACGGCCAAAACAGAGGACACAGACACCTCCATCGTGCCTGCCGCCACCGTGCACCACTCCTCACGGCAGCACCACCAAACTATTCCCAGGACTCAATTAAAGCCCTTAGATCACTCTAGACTCACCAAATCAACCTCCCAAACCACGACTTCCACGTTGAAACTCAACGGGAAAACAGAGTATCGATTTGGGGATGAGAGAATTACCTGCCTCCAGTCGCCGTCGTGAGCTCCGCTGGTAGTGGTTGACTCCTCGCAACCCGCACGACACCACCACGGACTCAATTGCCCCGTACACGGCTACCACCGCCACAATTCTCACAATTCCTTCCTGTTTCCTCCCTGATTTTCCCGCAGCTCTCGACACCCTCACACACGGCCACCACACCGTCAACCTCTCTCACTGCTTCCCTCTCACTCTCTGATCATCCTCAGACACTCACAATTCATCAGCACACACACCACCGCCCTCAATTTCCTTCACGACCTCCCTCTGTTTTCTGAACCAGCATCACACACAACACGGGTGCACCCCAATTATTTGGGCCGTGCACACACTCGAACTCACCAGAAGCCACTCCACCTTTAGCACGTGTCACCAATCCTCCTCACTCTCTCACCAAATGGCTCCATCCCAGCCGTCCCTTTTCCTTCTTTCTGCACAAATCCCAATGTGCAGAAAGACCAAATTACCCTTCTTTTTAGCTTATATTTACGTTTTAACCAAAACTTCCTAGACCCGTAACTCTCGCCTCGTAAGTCCGATGAATACGTGCCGCCTGTCATCGAACTCAAGACGACGGAATCTATCTAACCATCCTAGGTCAACCTACCAAAACTCGATTATTCAAAAAGTCAACTTTTCCCCCTATTTTTCCAAAATTACGGTTATGCCCTCAACCTTCCGAACATCACAACTTCCTCCTCGGATGTCGGAATCGGGCGTGTCACCTGCCTAAGGATTCGTAACGTCCTCAACTACGTCCTGGTCACTGATCAACTCCCATTTGACCACCCGAAATAAAAGTCAACATTTCTGCCCGACCCAGGGGCAAAATCGTCATTCTAAGTTCCCGGACCCCTCGGGACCACCTAACCCCTGATTAACCTTACTAATCACACCTTAATCACTCTACTAATCCCAATTCTCGGGACGGGTTGTTACAATCTACCCACCTAAAAAGAATTTCGTCCCCGAAATTCCACAACTAGTTCCCAACACCTAGGGTCTCCTACCCGGTAAAGAACAACCTCTCCTAGGTTTCCTGTCTATCATCTCCACCTTGGGTATTTCACTCCATCCCCAGCTACTGTTACCACAGCCAACCCTAGCTATGTACCAACTACATGGTGTACGCAAGGGAAACTCTATGAACAGAAAACAAAGATATTATAAAATACCTCATGTCACAGTACCCGACAGAAGTCATAGAGTACCTCCTCGTATACCACCACCCATCTCCCTCGGCTACTATTCCGGCCACGGTCGGACTAACTTCACAAAGTCCTAAAGGCAAACTCTAGCTTGTGGGTTCTCTCCTTCCACAGTCTCCAATCGATCAGTTATAGTCACTCCTTTCCTATACCTTCCGTCACCCTCCTACGGAACTTAACTCCTAGACTCTACCCCGAAATCCAAACACCAAACCAACAGGACAACCAAAAGTAAAACAAGTACCTGTCTCCGTATCTGGTGTCGACTGATCCTCCTGCAGAGTCATCGAGAACACCCGGGCCTGAGATCCTGACGCTCTACCACGTCCCCTCAAACTACTCGTGGCTGTGCCACCACCTCCTCTAGTGCCCGCTGTCCCTGATGCTGTACTCTGTCCGGACTCCGCTACTCCTCTGCCTACACCACCTTCCTGTGGCAACAGTGGACACTCACGTCGAAAATGACCTTGCTCCCCACAGTAGAAACACACATTCCAGCCTGGTCCACTGCTCGGTCTCCCTGTGGACGCTACCGACGTCGCACTCGCTTGCGGAGTCGGCAGTACTCGATAACCCCAAAATCCTGAACTCTGGGCACTACCAGGCCTACCAAAACGATCATCGCCCGACGAGGACGATCCACCGAAGTTACCTCTTTTCGGTGTCCGCTGGCTCGAAGCTCCAGGAATAGAAGGTTCCCGGCGTCGCACCGGCAAACTAGCCTCAACTCGCACCGCAGCATCCGACAAGTCTCGGAGGGTAGCAAAAGATCCAGCCGTCACTACGGCTCGAATCTCACCTCGCAAACCCAACTCAAACCTACGGCACTTCTCGGCTTCAGTGGCCACAAAAGCAGGAGCAAACCGAGACAACATCTGGAACTTCCGTTCATACTCTGCCACGGTCATATTCCCCTGCTGGAGCTGCAGAAACTCCGCCTCCTTGGCATCCCGGAAAGAACGAGGATAATACTGCTCCAGAAACCGTTCCCTAAACGTCTCCCAGGTCACACTGTGAACATCCCAACCGGACAACTCGAGGGTATACCACCACTCGTACGCCGCACCATCTAGTAAAAATGCAGCCAACAATACTCGCTCCTCCGGCGGACAATGCATCACCGCAAAAATCCGCTCCAGTCTAGTAATCCACCTCTGGGCTTCCTCAGGATCAGCCCCACGACTAAAAGTAGTAGCCCCGAGCCGCTGGGCTCGCTCAATCGTGGCACTCTCCGTCTCTCTGGCTACTTCTTCAGGTTGTGGAGAGGATCTACGTCTCGGAGGCATCGTCAACCGCACGCTGAAAGAGGCATAGAAGTAGTCAAACAACTGAAACGCAACCTCACAAACCGACAGACCCAACAAACTCGACAAACCTATGCTCTGATACCAATTGTCAGGACCCACCCCGGTTTCACCCCGAAACCCGAGGTAAATCCCGCTCCCGTCTGACTCCCCGACACAACACCTAAGGAACACTTACTCGAACCCAGTCAAACGCAGGAGTAATTAGACACAATGTCCCGAAGGTAGCATTTACAGAACATAGTACGAACATACAAAGAAAATAAAACCGATAACTACACGCACACGGAAGCCTTTACTCTACTCTGGGAACTCTCACGTCACTTCTATGCCTCGGACACTGCCTCGACGTCAAGACCCCGCGCTCGCTCCACAACCTGGAGGGCAATTAAAACAGAAAATGTGAGTGGACCAGAAAGTACAAAAGTTCAAAAACCAATTTATAAGAAAACCAAGTTAAACCCTCCGTTTTGAAACCACATGCATAACCAACCGTTATGAACACAGTTATAAAATCATCATTATAAACATCATAAGAAACAGAAACACTATAAAATATCTTAAAAAAAACCACAGCATGAGTATCAGAAACCGTATCAAAACCATAACCACCAAATCATCAGTTTCCCGATCAAACCTGCTGGATCTATCCGAGTCTTTAAACTCCCGAGTCTTTAAACTCAATCCAGGCCTTAATCATATCCGAGTCTTTAAACTCCCGAGTCTTTAAACTCAAGGCCTACGGGGGAAAATCAATATATATCCGAGTCTTTAAACTCCCGAGTCTTTAAACTCAATCCGGGTCTTTAAACCCAATCCGGCCGGTCCCCCGTCACATATATCCGGGTCTTTAAACCCAATAACCAGATCCAGCAAATCCAATCCCAAACCATTTGAAAACCATTTACCAATCCACATCCAAACCCGAATCCGAAATCACTGGTCCGATGCTCTCCCGACATCTAGAACCGTCATTCCGAACCCAAATCCGGAGTCCACTTTCCAATCTTAAAACCAAATTCCGATTAGTGAAATCCGATTCTAAAATCGAAAACTTTGATCATCGAAATCATGTTCCCCAAAATCCACTTATAACCATTGAAAACCACTTATCATTTGAAATCCCAAAATCATAACATATATTCCAAAAACCAACCATTCCTTGTAAAACGTGCTAAAAACCACTTTCCTCGAAAAACGTGTAATAATGCAAAACCGACCAAACATATTTGATAACCACAAAATCATGATTGAAAACCATAAGACAATTATAGAAAACAGTTATGCATGCTCGAGTTTAGAGAAAGGGTCCACTCACAGTACTGAGCCCTACTCGCGTCCCGAACGTCCAGCACGTTCCTCGGCTTCCTCGGGAAATCCCGATCCTGTCAAACACCGCCAAAATACGTCACTAACACGTCTACGAAGGTTCACCTAAATTCCTTCAAAATTCCCCGAATCTTAAACGTAAGAACCCGGGACCCTAAACTTCCTCCCTCGCGGAACTAAACTCAAACGACTTCCGATTGACCCGAAACCAACTCCATTGAACTCACAACAACTCCTAGACCAAAAACTATGTTGACCGCTTCTCCATACGCCGCCGCACGCGCCCCCACGCGCCGCCCAAAGTGGCTGCGCGTGGCCCTCACGCGCCAGCTACAGTGCACCGTCAACCTTGGGCAGACCCGGTTCGCACCAGTGGTCTGGACCCTGAACCGGCGAGAGCGGTTCTCCTCATTCCGTCCACCAAAACGACTCCTCTCTTCACCAGCAGCATCGTCCCGTCCTAGGCTAGCCCTTCCCGTGTGTCACTCACCTCGATTCACCCTAAAACTCGTCGACTCAACCTTGAACAAAAACCCGTACACTGCCCTGTTTCTTACTCCGGCCACCCACGACTTCCCCCTTCACGGAGGCTACACCAACCTCTTCCTAGGACTCTACCAAACCTCAACCAACCTTCCTGGACTGTCGACTCAGCCCCAAGCTCGACAACTCGCCGTTTGAAACCCACGGCCAAAACAGAGGACACAGACACCTCCATTGTGCCTGCCGCCACCGTGCACCACTCCTCACGGCAGCACCACCAAACTATTCCCAGGACTCAATTAAAGCCCTTAGATCACTCTAGACTCACCAAATCAACCTCCCAAACCACGACTTCCACGTTGAAACTCAACGGGAAAACAGAGTATCGATTTGGGGATGAGAGAATTACCTGCCTCCAGTCGCCGTCGTGAGCTCCGCTGGTAGTGGTTGACTCCTCGCAACCCGCACGACACCACCACGGACTCAATTGCCCCGTACACGGCTACCACCGCCACAATTCTCACAATTCCTTCCTGTTTCCTCCCTGATTTTCCCGCAGCTCTCGACACCCTCACACACGGCCACCACACCGTCAACCTCTCTCACTGCTTCCCTCTCACTCTCTGATCATCCTCAGACACTCACAATTCATCAGCACACACACCACCGCCCTCAATTTCCTTCACGACCTCCCTCTGTTTTCTGAACCAGCATCACACACAACACGGGTGCACCCCAATTATTTGGGCCGTGCACACACTCGAACTCACCAGAAGCCACTCCACCTTTAGCACGTGTCACCAATCCTCCTCACTCTCTCACCAAATGGCTCCATCCCAGCCGTCCCTTTTCCTTCTTTCTGCACAAATCCCAATGTGCAGAAAGACCAAATTACCCTTCTTTTTAGCTTATATTTACGTTTTAACCAAAACTTCCTAGACCCGTAACTCTCGCCTCGTAAGTCCGATGAATACGTGCCGCCTGTCATCGAACTCAGGACGACGGAATCTATCTAACCATCCTAGGTCAACCTACCAAAACTCGATTATTCAAAAAGTCAACTTTTCCCCCTATTTTTCCAAAATTACGGTTATGCCCTCAACCTTCCGAACATCACAACTTCCTCCTCGGATGTCGGAATCGGGCGTGCCACCTGCCTAAGGATTCGTAACGTCCTCAACTACGTCCTGGTCACTGATCAACTCCCATTTGACCACCCGAAATAAAAGTCAACATTTCTGCCCGACCCAGGGGCAAAATCGTCATTCTAAGTTCCCGGACCCCTCGGGACCACCTAACCCCTGATTAACCTTACTAATCACACCTTAATCACTCTACTAATCCCAATTCTCGGGACGGGTTGTTACAACAAGGTCATTACAGCCGATAATGCGAGATTTCTCCTCACAAAATCTCCGTATGTATTGTCGCAGAGTGTCTTTTGCTCTCTTTCGGACAGAGAAAAGATGGTCGTCTTTCACCTCGATTGTCCGAAGTTGTGCGTATTCCTTCACAAATGTCAAAGCCAACTCTTCGAAGGACTCAATCGACCTCGGGGGGAGATGATTGAACCAAGTCATGGCTTGGCCTTGAAGGGAAGCTTGAAAAACTTTGCACATGAGTGCATCGTTAGACCTGTGGAGGATCATGACTCCTCGATAATAATCTATGTGTTTTACCGGGTCGGAGGCTCCTTTGAATGGAGTGAAGTTTGGTGTTGCGAACCTCTGGAGGAATGGCTCCTCCTCAATATCCCTTATAAAGGGCGTAGAGAGCCGTATCTGGCGACGTAGATCGTCCTCTAGATCGCCACCTTGTTGAGCACGAAGGTCCATGTCCAGCATTTTTTGAACATCATTAGCCTGCAACGCTCCTTGTTGAGGCGATGAGTCCCTTTTTGCTAACCGTTGAGAACCTCTTTGAGCTTCTCCCCCTGATCTCTGGGATCATGCAGGGGAGTAGGCTTCATCTTCCCCTTTACTGCCGTGGGCAGATCGTTTTGGGTTTTTGTATAGAGCTCGAAGTTGCCCTCTGCTCCCATGTGAGTGTTGTGAGTGCTCTGCCCGTGAAGTTGCCCCAGTCCTACCTTCTAGCCGTTCACGTACTAACGGCTTTAGGCGTTGTGGGCTTTTCGCTCGATGAGCGTGACTTTCTTCTCCAGAGTCGCCTAGCGAAGTATCTCGTGACATTGTTTGGTAGCGGACCTGCTCTTTCCCAGGACGTCTTTGGGCACTCTCTTGTCTTCCACGTGACGTGGATCGTCTGTCCTGCTCCTGGATTGGTCTCCCTGCTAGGAGTTGCTGCAAGAGCTCTGACTGAAGTTGAACTTGTTTGCTTAACCCTTCAACTTGCTGCGCCAAGTTGTCCTGGGGAGGTTGGTGACGACTTCTCCCTGAGATGTCATGACACCCGTCCAGAAAGTCCCTTAGGACCATGTTTGTTGTGAGTTGATCATGTCGTGATGCATTTCCTATCAACCTCTCGTTTTCCTGTTGTAAAGTCGAAGTTCCATCCCCTAGCGCGGGTACTTGGTTAGCTGGAGAGGGGAATGCTTCAAAACTGAAGGTTGGCCTCCCTTCGAGTGTCTCAAAGGGCGCTTCTATGGACACACGCCCGAGTCGAGCTGGGCGCTTCTCCGGAGTTTCTATGTGAGCTTCATTCCTCGTCTGGGCCGTTGAGGCAGAAACACCTTCTCCGGCTGACTGAACGGATCGACGAACCTTAGCCATGCTGATTCGAAGAATGTTGAGTTGGAAAGTTGTTGATGGATAATTTGAACAACGTTCAGAATCTTCGAACAATGTCGATGATCGACGAACGAAGGGAGATGAACGATGAACAAACGTTCAAAATCTTCGAACAATGTCGATGAACGACGAACGAAGAAAGATGAACGATGAACGAATTCTTGATGAGTGATGAACAACGTTCAAAATCTTCGAACAATGTCGATGAACGACGAACGAAGAAAGATGAACGATGAACAAATAAGAGAGCTTCTTCTGAGTATATCTCAATAGCTCTCAATGAAAGCACCAATTGTTGAATCAAAGATTGAACCCGTCGCGAAAAGTCCTCACAATTCCTGCAAACAACAAACAATTAGCTATCGTTGCCTCGATCAATTTACCCGGGGGGTTGTTCGACCAAGAACACTCTGATGCCTAAGTTAGCTTCGAGAGAGGAAAGGGATATACTTCGAAACGAAGAATCAACGTACCTTGGAAACGAAATGTGCCTTCCTATTTATAGGAAAATCTTGGGAGCCTTGGAGCGTTCTGATTGGTCGGTTGAATATTTAATTAGTAAATAATATATTATTATTAAATATATTATTTAATAATTGTAATGATAGCTCATTATGATAGTAATGATATTTGTTGTATTTTAATATTAATATTAATTATCCATTATTAAGAATAACGATAATTAACTCTCGGGGAGAATATCAATATTACGGAGGTTTTAACCCGATCAAATAACGTATTTAACTGGTAAATAGATTATTTAATGTGCGGGTGTTTTTCAAATGATCAGCGTTATTTGCCAAGGGCAATTTGGTCATTTTTGGGAATTACGGGACGCGTGGCGGCTCCATAATTTTCGGATTTTGGGTTCCACAACTCTTATAAAAAGAAAGCTCTCTCTCCACTCTGTATTATTGTATCAAAAAAATAGAAACCGTTACAACTATGAATCCTTAGATCGATTGTGATCTATTTGAGTTAAAAATAAAAATAAAATAAAAACTTTCTACAAACTATTTCATACTTTTGTAGTTTTTTCTTTTCTTTTCAATGTTATGGAAGATTTCAAATTCAAATCCCTCCTCTTACCTACAACTTAAGAAGCGGCAAGATAAAGTCCCTTCAAAGTTCAAACTATTAAGCAACCAAATTAGGAGTGTCTTTAAAAAATGATACAATATTTCTCTTTTCATATTAGAAGATGTTTTGAGTTTGAATTCTTCCTTCTAAATAGTAAATACTATGCCTACTATTTATAGATCTAAGTTAACACTCAGGAGTCAGGACCATTCTTCTTAAATAAAGGAGGGGACCTCTTTCGCTTCTTTCCAATTCAAAAATAGGACTTTTCTTGAAAGAAAATTCAAGACCCTACTAAAATCCATCATTATCATGCATGTGGTTGAATTTTAGGAAATTCTTATTGCTCCCTCCTGCAAAAATAACTCGTGACTCCTTAAGAAGGCTTTTGTATTTGTTTTCCTTGTAAAATTCCAAAAATGTCACTGTACAAGTAATTATGACTTCTTTTTTTGTTAAGTACCAATAATTATAACATTTATTAAGAAATTGTATGGTTGTCACATGTCCCTGCTACAAGATGATACAAGTTTTGCAAAAGATAATACAATCTTAATAATTAGTTCTTTAATTAAAAACAAACATGACCTCTTACGCATAAAATTTCTGAATTCCAAAATTGTACAAGTTATACATATATTTTTGGTTTGATAAATAATATTATAATAACACTATGAATTACGAAACAAGAAAGAAAGGGTTTTATGAGAGTATATATTTTTGGTTGTCCATGCTCCATAGGTTTCAGTATATCAAATATGTTCTTCGAGAAGTTAACTTTGTTGTAGATTGTGGATTGCAGGGCTAAGATTGAGCTTTCTTGACGCAGCACGAAGTAAAATAGGGTAAACAAGCGTAAAACCCTGAAGAACAAACACTGGAATCCACCAAAAGATAACCGAGAAAACTCTCGAATTTAGTTGAATAAAAATATATGATAAAAAAACAAATACAACATTTAAAGGTTGTTTAAATACCTAGGAAACCCTAAAGTGAAATCTAAATCAAAAAGGAAAAGAAAACTCTAATTAATTAAAATTCCGAAAATACTAGGAAAACTTTAAAACTACTTTTTGAGGCCCTAAACGACGATATTCGGCTAAAAAGACCCATATGTCACAGCATAAGCTGTGAGTTTGATTTGTCTCGTCGTTCCCTTTCCGGAAAGGTATCATAAGCCCCATTCTGAGCTCGGACGTCAAATCTATAAATTCCGCTTACGTCCTTTTTGCAGTTTTCGCTCCATCTCTTCCTTAATCCATTCCGCCATTTGTTCTACATCAGTCCCCTCCACTTCAGAAGAACTCGACCCCGAGTTATCATCAGGATAGAGAGCTACATCTTCACGGAACTCATACATGTCAGCCACATTGAAAGTATTAGAAATTCCCATGGATTCCGGCAAGTCTAACACATAAGCATTGTCGTTGATTCTCTTCAGCACTTTGAATGGCCCATACTTTTTCTGTTTCAACTTACTGTAGGTACCCGCAGGAACTCTTTCTTTCCTCAAAAACACCATAACAGAATCACCCTCTTGGAACACCTTAACTCGCCTATGTTTGTCGGCTGCTGCTTTATACTTGGCATTGGTCTGCTCCAACTTCTGTCTAACTTTATCCCTAACAGCCACTACGCCTTCAACCATATTTTCTGCAGCAACACTTACTCCATGACCATTAGGCAACTTCACGAGGTCCACCACATGACTAGGTACAGCAGTATAAACAATGGCAAACGGCGACTTCCCCGTGGCACTATGAACTGCACTATTGTAAGCGAACTCCACCTGTGGAAGGGCATAGTCCCACTGCTTCGGCTTATCACCACAAATGCTACGCACCATGTTTCCCAAAGTTCTGTTTGTCACCTCAGTCTGACCATCAGTTTGAGGATGGGCAGTGCTACTACGATTCAAAACAGTCCCGAACATCCGCCACAAAGTAATCCAGAAATGGCTAAGGAACTTGGTGTCACGATCAGAAGTTATAGACTTAGGCACCCCATGCAGTCGAACAACCTCCCTGAAATATAGTTTGGCTATGTTGGACGCATTCGCTGTCTTCTTACAAGCTATGAAGTGCGCCATCTTGGAGAATCTATCAACCACAACAAAGACAGAATCCACTCCTCTTTGTGTTCTAGGTAATCCGAGCACAAAATCCATAGCTACATCCTGCCAAATATCTTTAGGAACAGGTAAAGGCATATACAACCCAGTATTTTGAACTTGACCCTTTGAAGTTTGGCACGTATAACACTTTGACACGATAGCTCCAACATCCCGTTTCAAATGTGGCCAATAGTATCTCTCCTCCAAGCTTGCAATGGTTTTATCTCGACCCAAATGGCCACTCAATCCTCCTCCATGTAAATCCCGAATCAGCTTCTCCCGCAAGGATGAGATAGGGATACACAACTGGTTACCCTTTAACAAATACCCCTCATTAAGAAAGTAATCCGCTGTTGGTTCAAGATTAACACACTTTCGCCATAATTCTTTGAAGTCCTCGTCATTTTCATACAACTCCTTCATAAATTCGAACCCCACAATTTCTTGAGAAAGTGTAACCAGCAAGATAGCTCGTCTACTTAGAGCATCAGCCACACGATTTAGGGTCCCTGATTTATGTTTGATAACAAATGGAAACTTTTGCAGAAAATTCACCCACCTGACATGCATCTTATCAACGTGTTTTTGGCTATTAATGAACTTCAAGGCTTGGTGGTCGGTAAACAGTACGAACTCCTTTTGAACGAGGTAGTGCTCCCATTGTTTCAAAGCCCTCACGACCGCATAAAATTCCTGGTCATAAGTACTCCACTTCTGCCGTGCTTCACTCAACTTTTCTGAAAAGAACGCTATTGGTTTCTTTTCTTGTGACAATACAGCCCCCACTCCTACTCCACTAGCATCACATTCGACCTCGAATACTCTCTCAAAGTTCGGAAGATCGAGAACTGGGGCGGTACAAAGCTTTTCTTTGATGAGGGCAAAGCTCTTCTCTTGCTCATCCCTCCACTGGAATTTTCCCTTTTTCAAACATTCGGTGATAGGTGCCGTAATGGTGCTAAAGTTCCTTACAAACCTCCTGTAGAACGTGGCCAACCCGTGGAAACTTCTCACTTCAGTCACCGACCTTGGAGCTGGCCAATCACGGATTGCCCGAATTTTCTCATCATCCACCTGAATGCCATCCTCACCAACCACAAATCCCAAAAACAACAACTTATTTGTACAGAAAGTACATTTTTTCAGGTTCACATACAACTTATTTTCTTGCAGAACCCCTAAAACTTGCCTCAAATGCACTATATGTTCTTCTTTTGTTTGACTATAAATTAAAATATCATCAAAGTAAACCACAACGAAAGAGCCAAGGAATGGACGAAGAACCTGATTCATAAGTCTCATGAAAGTGCTAGGTGCGTTTGACAACCCGAAAGGCATGACCAACCATTCGTATAATCCATCCTTGCTTTTAAACGCCGTCTTCCACTCATCACCCGGTCTGATTCGAATCTGGTGGTAGCCACTCCGCAAGTCTAACTTCGTGAACACCTTAGAACCCTCAAGTTCATCCAACATGTCTTCCAATCGTGGTATGGGAAATCTGTATTTTACTGTTATTTTGTTGATTGCTCGGCTGTCAACACACATACGCCAAGCATTCTCCTTCTTAGGAACTAGAAGGACAGGAACCGCACAAGGACTCAAACTCTCTCTGATAAATCCCTTCTTCATCAACTCCTCAATCTGCTCCCTCAAAATCTCATTCTCCTTAGGACTCATACGGTAATGAGGCAGATTTGGTAGGCTAGCTCCAGGTACTAAATCAATTTGATGCCGGATATCCCGCATAGGTGGCAGTTCTTTAGGCAATTCCTCAGCGACGAGCTCCTTGAATTCCCTCAACATCTGCTTCACATCAGTGGGAATTTCGACCTTTTCTTTGCTTGTGGTCATTAATCCCTTCAGCACCACGGGATAAAAAGAATCTGCTTCTTTGATTGCCTCATTTATCTCCCGCTCATTGCTAGTCAAAGTCAGGAAACTCGAACTCTCCTTTCTTGGGACACTCATCTTTCCCGAATGTGTAATAGGAGCCATAGCAATTTTGTGATTATTCCAAGTAAACAAGATAACATTGTCTCGACCCTTAAAGGTAGTATCCACATCAAACTGCCAAGGTCGTCCTAATAAAATATGACAAGCATCCATATCAATTATGTCACATAATATTTCATTACTGTAGTGCTTACCAATGGAGAGTGGTACACAACATGTTTCAGAGACTCGAACTGAAGGTCCTTTCTTCACCCAACCCAGCGAATAAGGAGTGCTATGTGGCTCCGTTGGTAGCTGCAAATGCTCCACCAGTTTCTTCGACACAAAATTCTCACAGCTGCCATTATTTACAATCACATCACATATTTTGTTTTTAATGGAACAGTGAGAACGAAATATACTATTACGCTGGCCTTCCTCTTTTGGAGCTAAAATAACTCGTTGCATCACCAAAGTAACTCGTTCTAAGCCCTCTTCAATTGCAAACTCGGCTCCTTCATAGTCATCCTCAAAACTTTCTCCCGCTTCTTCTTGACCATCATCATCCACGTCTACTAAATTGGCCTGTCTCCGGTCAGAGCAAACATTAGAACGATGCCCTTGTTTGCCACAACGATAACAAATATCCCCTGTGGGTCTAGCATACGGATTCAGATTCTGCTTCTGGGGCTGATTTCGAACCTGCCCCCTATCAAAATTTCTGCTACTCCCCTCATTACCTCCTCTCGGCTGGAAATTTGAAGGTTTTGAAGTGCCTTGCTGCACGGACTTTCCCTTATCAGTAGGGAAAACTGAATTATTTTCAGATAAATCCGGCATATTCCTCCGGTAAGGCAATGTGCGTTTTTCTTTTTCCATCAACTCTGTCTTCATCGCCATGTTAATTGCCTCTTGCAAGGACCACAAATTCTGCAAGCCAATCTTCTCTTGAATGGCAGGTTTCAGCCCGTTCATATACCTCGCCACCTTCTGATTCTCGGTCTCTCTTAGGTTATTTCGTTCAGCCAATCGCATGAACTCATCAGTATATTCAGTCACTGTTTTGATGCCTTGAACACATCCCATGAACATCCGATACAAAATTTGCTCGTGGTCAGCTGGTAAAAATCTTTCCATCATAAGTTGTTTCATCTTTCGCCATGTCCGAACCCTATTTTTCCCTTGCCTTTGTCGGGTATTCTGGAGTTGATCCCACCAAACAGCCGCTGTACTTTTCAAACGGAAAGCAATCATCTTTACCATCTTGGCCTCGGGAATCTCCATGAGCTCGAAAACTCTCTACGTCCACCAACCAATCTAAGAAATCTTCAATTTTTAAATTTCCCGAAAAGTTGGGAATATCAGCTTTAATCCGATAATCATCATAATGGTTGCTGTTATGGTTATTGTGACGTGGCTCTTCGAGTTCCTCTTTAGAATCGGAACCACCTTCTTCCTCACGAAATCTCCTAGGGTTTCCCCTATCATTACCCGCCCGATTGTTGCCTTGGTTGCCTCTTCGATTATTCTCCAGCAACAACGCTCGCAGCTCCCCAAATTGAGCAGTTAATTCCCCAAATTGAGTAGTTAATTCAGTGAGACTACGGTTTTGGGCATCGATACGACGGGTTTGGGCATCCAAATCCGCTCGAGTAGCAGAGACATCGTCTACACGATCAGCCATGGATAGAAATCAACGATAACTAGAGGGGAGAAACCCGCTCTGATACCACTTGACGCAGCACGAAGTAAAATAAGGTAAACAAGCGTAAAACCCTGAAGAACAAACACTGGAATCCACCAGAAGATAACCGAGAAAACTCTCGAATTTGGTTGAATAAAAATATATGATAAAAAAACAAATACAACATTTAAAGGTTGTTTAAATACCTAGGAAACCCTAAAGTGAAACCTAAATCAAAAAGGAAAAGAAAACTCTAATTAATTAAAATTCCGAAAATACTAGGAAAACTTTAAAACTACTTTTGAGGCCCTAAACGACGATATTCGGCTAAAAAGACCCATATGTCACAGCATAAACTGTGAGTTTGATTTGTCTCGTCGTTCCCTTTCCGGAAAGGTATCATAAGCCCCATTCTGAGCTCGGACTCCAAATCTGTAAATTCTGCTTACGTCCTTTTTGCAGTTTTCGCTCCATCTCTTCCTCAATCCATTCCGCCATTTGTTCTACATCATTTCTTCGACGAACCCACGATATTGAGCTAGATCTATCCTAGACTCTTATAAGTAAACTTGATATTTCGACTTTCTTAACAGTGACGACCTAAGAAGCGTGGCTCTATAAGCGTCACCCTTTCTTTTCGCATAACAAAACAATGTATACATATTCTAGCTAGGTTGGTGTAATGCCGTAATGGTGTGGGTTATGAGTTAGCTTGTGACCCAAAATTATACAATTGCATACAACCACCACTAAAACCAAACACTAATCATTGTATACTAATGCTACTTGCATTCATTAGTAAATTTCCTCTTTTCTAATTATACTCATGCAGACGTAGAGCTCAATTATATTTCTCATCCATAATGTTTAATATATTTAGTGTAATAATTAAAAAGATTAGATACTAATTGCATTGATTAGTCAGATTGTCCTTTTTGTAATTCTAATCATGCATAGACACACGTAATGAACACACATGCCCGGCCTTTGGCCAAAACCGCTGACCAGAATTTCATTGCTTTCAACCAAAAGACCACTCACCTCATTTTCGCCTTCGTCTCCAATCCCCCTCCTTACTGTACACTTCACTCTCACCTTTGTGGTTTTGTGAGTCTCACTGGTTGATTTATTACTTTATCGCTTCAAATTAATACACAAATAATAATAATAATAATAATAATAATAATAATAATAATAATAATAATAATAATAATAATAATAATACGTGACCATTTTTTTAATACACTGCGGAATTACCCCTTTATTATAAATGACGAATGAAAATTAATATCGTCTTGGCTTATTATACCGACCATTCGTCCAGACATTAGGATAATTTGGAAGGAACTCCACCACGTGAATTCAGTCAAAAAATAGGTCTCTCTTGTTTCGTTTTTGTCCTTTATTTTATTTACCAAGGGTAACGTGAATTATATATTTTGTCACAAATAGTCAAAATTTAATACCCACCTTCTTGTCTAGTCCATTTTGAAGGAAATTGTCATATTGTAACTTGAAGTTATTAGAGCATTCGCACCAAATTCTTTACATTGGGTTTTTATTTTTAAAGTTAAATTTGACCGGATACATATAGTTAGGTATCCATTATCCTTTTTAGTAAGGTTTACAACCGAAAAATAACACCACGAACTTCGGAAGGGTTTTTAAGAAATTAAATGCCAAATCCGACTTAAAGCCCAAATTCAAATAGTATTCATAGCTGAATCATGGGGAAACGTGAACAATGAGTCACCGATAACTCTGACACAGCGCCGAAAATCATCAGAAGAGGTAAGGGGACAAGTAACCAAAGTCGTCGCAACTGAGATGCACGCGGAAATGCATGTGTCGACCATCCACTACCACACGCTGCCTATAAAAGGAGAACAAGATCTCTTCTCAAAAAATAACCAACTCAACTCAAACAAATACAATTGATCAAACTCAATCAATTACAACAATTGCAAAACCCTCAAAAAAATTCTTTGTTACTCAAAAGATAACTTTCTTGGAAAAACCTGTATCCTCGACCCAATCCTGAACTCAGTTATTCTCTCTCAACCCCTCTCAAAAGCCTTCAATCTAATCCGACTTGCAACCCAGCTCAACCTGGTGATTTCCCGACCTTCACACTATTTTCTAACTAAGTTTTCTCTGCTTGTTCGAAGATCATCATCCTCACTACGACTGCCTTTAATCAGTCTCTTAAGACCACCACACCCTCACAACCTCAAAAACTCACCTTCGACATCACCATGCCTTTTTATTGCTCTGCCAACACCCTTAGTATGATTTCCAACGGATGTTCATATCTGTTGATGATCTCTGTCGACCAACGACACCTCATGACTTAGTCTAGGGATGATTTACTCTACGCACATGTGATTCCACCTTCAGTGCAACTACTTAATTTATGTTTTAAGTGTCTGCATCCCTTCTTCCCTTTTTCTTTGCCTCATTGACTCCTCCAAGTCTTGGCTCCAATAACTGGAAAATACCAACCAATGGTTCTATAGGCTGCTTAAGCCGTAGAATCATCGCCATGTTCTGATTCAGTATTCAAACAACTTGACTTGGAAGGGTCGATCTGTCAAACCCCTTCTCCTAACTCTGGGAAACTGAATTGCATGTCGCGAACATGAACACGTCGAACATTGAATTTGGACTAGGCACAAAAGAAAATATTGAATGTAACAACTCGTCCCGGGAGTCGGGATTAGGGAAGTGCTTAGTGACGAATTAGCTGAGTTATTTGGTGGTTAGTTGGTTACTTTTGGACTTTGGGCACGGAATGACGGTTTTGCCCCTAGAATGGGCAAAATGTTAACTTTTAGTTCGGACGGTCAATTGGGCATTGACCGATGACCGTGACGTAGTTTGGGACGTCACGAGTCCATAGACAGGTGGCATGTCCGATTTGGACAATCGGAGGAAAATTTAGGGTGTTCAGAAGGTTAAGGGCGTTGCCGTAATTTTGGTTAAATAGAGGGAAAATGTTGATTTTTTGCTGGACTCTTGGTTTTCACGTAGACCGAGGACCGTTGGATAGGTCTCGGCGTCCTGAGTACAACGACAGGCGACATGCTTTCATCGGACGTAAGACAAGTGAGATACGGGTCTAGAACGGCGAAGGGCAAAATGGTAATTTTGACTCACAAGGGGCATTTTGGTCTTTTGGTGCCTTGGGATTTGTGCAAAGGAGATAAGGACAAGTGTGCAGTGTGTGATTGGATATTTTGAGATGGGACCATGGGATTGTGGACACGTGGGGTGTGTGTAGTGGGTTCTAGCATTTTGCACGGTGAAAATTTAAAAAGGGGTTGCTGTTTGGTTTGAGTCGTGTTTGAAGAGGAAAACAGAGACTGAGATTGAGGGAGGAAATTGATCAATTACAGGGAGGTGTGATCCTTGTGAGTGTGTGAGTGTGATCAGAGGGAGGTTGAGAGTGCAGGGTTGTGTTGAGAAGATTGAGAGGTGAGTGTTTGTGTGTGAGGAGTGTGCGAGTGTCTCAGGGAAACAGAGAGGTGTCGAGGGTGTGGTGCAAGCATCAGTGATCAAGTTGATCCAATTGGGCTCGAGGGGAAGCTAGGCAGGCTGAGGAAAACTCTGTGGACGTAGAGGATCACGGCGGCGAGTACGGCGGAGGTGAGAAAGACGGTAAGTCCCTGTTTCCCCTGTCTTGCCGTTTTGATTCAAACTTAAAGTCGTGACTTTTGGGGCTGAGTCGATGAATTCTATGAGTTCTTTGAGACTCATTAGGTCCCTAGGAATCGTTTAAACTTGAAGCCGTGACGGGGGGATGCGTGGTTGGCCGGGAACCGAAACAGGGGTTTCGGACAGGCTTTGTTCGAGCTTGAGGACAACGGGTTAGAGGCTGTAATGTTTAGTTTTTAGGATTGGGAATAGTTTCTAGGAAAGGGACAAAACTAATGGGATTGGAAGGACTGAAATCAAGTAGAAATTGAGGGAGAACCAGTCACGCCGGTTCGGTTCGATTGAACCGGCAGACCAGAGGTTGAAGATGACTCTGTAGCAGGCGCGTGAGGGTGCATGGGGCAGAGTCTGGGGAAGTGTGCAACATGGTTTTTACTCTAATCGATGTAACGAACATTTTAGGACAAGTTTCGAGTCAATCGGACATCGTCTCGATATGTTTCAGGTTGTCCGAAGGTTTTAGAGCTCGGTTAAAAATAGTTAACAATACGGGAAAATTATGAGGCTTGAGTATGACCTTTGTGAAGTAGTTAGTGCCCTCGTTATGAGATTTGGACAGGTTTGGGAAAGCCGAGGATAGCAGAATGGCCGGGAACGGCGTAAGTGCGCGCGTATCGAGACGACGTCGGAATGGTCTGTGAGTGGACTTTACTTTCTAACTCTTGATGCATGCATATATGTTTTAATATGTTTTCATACGTGATTCTATGATTTGCTTTATGATCTTGATGGTTTGTGGTTTTGCACGATTTTCGAGGTATTTTACGAAATTTCACGTTTTACGAGGTTTCAATTTCTCTTGTGATTTGATGATGGTTTTAATGGTCCGATTTCGGGATTTGAAATGTGATTTGATGTCAATGATTTGATAAGGATTTCGGAAAAGAGTTTTCGGGCTTGGAGCCCCGTTTATGTGATTTCAAAAATTGTGTTTCGGATTTGGTTTTGAGACTTGAAAGGGAAAATTGACGGGGGGAGGGCCCTGGACTGATGGTTTTGAGTTTAAAGACTCGGTATGACTTTGAGTTTAAAGACTTGGTGATAATGATACCCCCCGAGACCTGTGATTGTGTTTTGAGTTTAAAGACTCGGATATCCTGGGAAGGCCTGGTTATTGCGCATTGTGTTTTGAGTTTAAAGACTCGGGCGCACGTGAGATCCAGTAAACTTGTATGAATGATATTTTTCACTGGTTTTCCGATGTTTTGGGGCAATGGCCCGGATGAAATGGTTTTCGATGGTTTGGGACTGAGTTCCCGGAAATGAAATTGATTTGAGGTTGAGGCCTGGATTTGAATAACGGTTTTTGATATGAATGGTTTTATGACATGAATTGGATATGCATGCATTGGTTTTTGCGTGGAGGGTAAAAATGTACCTGTTTTATTGAACTGTTTTCAAACTTATACTTTCTTTTTGTCCACTCACAGTCTTTTTGTGTTTTCGATACCCTCCAGGTTGTTGCGGCGCGGGCTGTCGGTCGAGAGAGACGGAGACATCACACGTATGATCCACAGTAAACTCTGCGCACTCTGGGAAGTTTGGAAAATTTTGGACGGTCGGATCGAAAATCTCTTGTCCGACTTACGTGTTACATGGAGGTTGGACGTTCGTTTAGCCTTCGTGTTACACATAAGTTAGACGGGAGTAAGGTTTAGCCCTTAATCATGGGGGATTAAGGGTGGGCCCTGGCATTGGAAGTCCTCATGAGAGGCATAGAAAAGAACAGCGCAACACAAGATGCCCGCTTGCCCTACTTTCACTTGCTTTCGAACGATGGTTCATGGGCCACAATTCAGAACCTACTTGAAGGCAGCTAGAAGGCCAAACTAGAAGGACCAGCCCGCAAGGGGCAGGCCCGCAACAACGTAGCACAAGGCTTCCAGCCTTCCCTCCATTCACCTTAGTTACTTATACTGGACCTCCCTTTTACAACGAGCTATAATGAAGAGATCCCTGCTCACCCCAAACACCCGCGTATCGGTTCCTTTGAAAACTTGCCACCGAATGGCGACTCCGGATTCCGCTACAACAACTTTTTGGGCATGAATAAGTACCCTTAAAAATAAATATAATGTTTTAGTATAATTTTATTATTTTATTTAGTATAATATGTGAATGCACGCTATTAGTATTATAATTTTACTTTCCATTGTATAGTAGGTAATTTCCAATTCAATTATTACAATTTATGATGAGCGATGTCGATAATCGATGTCTAATAGAAAGATATTTTCGTTTTAATGTTATTCATTTGTATTATAACATTTGAATAAATATATTATCCCGCTAACTATTTCTCTCTTCTCTTCTTCATCTTCTCCATTCTTTTTCTTCACAAACTCTCTTTTTCATCCAAAAACTCATCATTATTTACATTTACAATCTCTAAAATTTTGCGAGTTGTCCAAAAATTCAAAGAAAACAAAACGAATTTCCAAGTTTTTTAGTTTTCGGGTCGTTAATTGACTCAAACTTTTCGTATAAGGTTGTGAAAAGTTTAATTTTTCTGGTATTTGGAAGATGTAGGTTTTGATATTTCACAGCTTTCAATGATGATCAGGAAGGCCGAGTTATTGCGAATAGAGTTTGAATATGATAATTTTTACACTTAGGAGGAAGAAATAAAGAAAAGTTAGCAGCTTTATTATAATCCACGATGGTAGCATTGAGAAAAATGATACTCCTTATTTTCTTGAAACGAAAAATATCATTTGCTATATATATCGTCTCCCAAACAAAGACTTGAAGCTTATTGTTGTTATTTTTCTTTCTTCTTGAGATGAGTTTTCATTTGAAATTTTAGCTATTATATTTGACTTTAAATTTTTTTTTTATCAAATTTCACCGTTAAAATGGATATATCTATTTAAACAATTAAAAAACTAGCTATATATGTAGTAAATTGTCTGAATTATGGACTGGATCTATTTTGGACCCAAAATAGCTATATTTATTTAAACCGAACTACGTTAAAAAAAACTAGCATTTGTAAGAAAATTATATTATTATATATTAAATTTGAAAAAAAAAATTATATATTAAATTTTGAAAAAAAAAAGTTCAAAATTAGTGAAAATATAAGGAATTTAATTTTGTTATCTATAAAAATTAATTAGTTAACTTTTGAATTAAATTTATTCCAAATTTAGCTAGTCGCATCGCATCGGGTGACATTGGATTCTAGAGTTGATAGGAAAACTGTAAACGGTTAAGTGGCCCGTAATAAGTAACTCCAACCCAAGCAGCAATTCAAAAATGAGAAAATATGCGTTAAAATGGCCCTTGATTTCCAGATTGGTGTCTAAAGTCCAGCTCAAAGCTCCGTAAAGAGAGAGAGAAAGAGGCGTTGGCTTGTTGGTTGATTCTACAAATTAAGCAACCAAATTGATACATACAAAGGAGGCATCGAGATCCGCGCTTCCTTTACCTTCACGAACAAGCATCATCGTTCTTGCAGCACCTCTCTCTCTCTCTATACGCCCCCTTCCCCCCCCCCCCCCCCCCCCCCCCCCCCCCCCCCCCCCGGCCAATGAGAAATGAACGTTAATCTCTGGGTTGCTGGCGAATCTTTGAAACCCCTACCTTTTTGTTTTTGTTTTTTTTACTCTTTTAATCTTTTACTCTGTTTTGGCGGCGTGTTGATGAAGAAATGCCGTTAAACTTAAAGGTCATCCACCTAACGCATTAAACACTCTCATTTATTCACTCAGTCTCACTTTGCTCAGCTCTGAGACTCTGAGACTGAGACTCTGAGTCTGAGCCTCCACATTTACAGCTGTCTTCCACCTCCATTGGTTTCAGAATCAGATCGGCCGTTTTGGAGCTCCAATGGTCCGTCTTCTCTCCCCCATTCTTCAATATTCAGGTTAATTGATATGCATTTTGGTTTTTTTGATTTTTTTGGAAAATTTTATGGTTAATTTTCTGGTTTTTTCTGCTCAAACTGGGGTTTTATAGACTCATCTAGAAACAAATCGTTAGGGTTTTGTATGTATTGTGGAAATGTAGGGATAGTGTGAGCTTCCTTGATGAGAATTTCACATATTTACTTGTTTTAGCTTGTAACGTTTTCTGTTTCCTTGCTGAGAAAAATTCGGAAACTAATTGAGATAATCCAGACGAATTATTTTTGAAAGTAAATTTCTTAATCTTTAGTTCGGCAATTACTTCTCTTTTTTTGTCAAAGTTTAGTTATTACTTCGAGTCTGCTTAATTAAGCATTACACCGCTAATTTCTCGTATTTTGCTCAGTTTCGTTGCAATTTAAGGATTTTCAGGGAGGATTTGGTTTAAATTGTTGTTTTATAGAGTTAATTTTTTGTTAAAATAATGAATTAATTAAATACATTTCTGGTTTACTTTACTATTGTTAAAATAATCACTTAGATTCATTAGTCCAAAAAAATTTCAGTATTATATTCTGTAAAATAATCACTTAGATTCATGGTTTTCTTTTTGTCTCAGGAGTTCTAGAGTGCTGTGTGAGTGCGTGTATGTTTCTGCATTTGAAATTTTTACTCATAGTTTTGACTCTAGTTTAGTTAGACATTTGCCACGGTTTCCTTTTTGTGCGTGCGGCTCATTATCTATGTGCTTCGTTTATTTGTCTCGCATTAAGAACTAGTTATTGAACTCCTTCAATCCATTGAGGAAAGATCATGAAAGCTGAGAAGGGATTCTTTCAGCATTTTGATGGAGTGCTTTAAAGCTTTTTTGCTTTAGCGAAAAGATTTATGCTTTTGCTTTGAATTTCTTTCTTGTAACTTGGTATTTTAGATACCATATTGTGGGTGAACACTTTCTTGATGCTCTGTGAGTCTTGAACTTACACATTTTGCACAAATATTTATAGGAGTGGATGTGGCCATCCTTATATCAACTTTGTATAAAACAAATTATGCCCTTACATTTCTTATATGCTCCCACTGATAGGAAGATTTGGAAATTGATTTCTTAGGCTTTATTTTTTTAGTGGATACTTTCCATTTCTGTATATGTACAGAAACAACTGTCATTAGTTTTAGACTGTAGAAATGATTAAGGGCACTTTTCTTAAACCTTCGTCATTTTTGCAGGGGAATAAGAAAGTTTGCTGAAATCTATCTCATAGCCTTACTCCTCAACTGATTTCTCAACAAACAATACTAGATGAAGCCACCTCTAATTTGTGCAATAGTGATTCTGTTCTTTTTCCTTTGCCAAACTATAGCTGACCTCAATTCAGACAAGCAAGCCCTTCTTGACTTTATTTCCATTGTTCCTCATGGCCGAAGAGTTAACTGGGATCCTACTAAACCAGTCTGCAATTCTTGGGTTGGCATCACTTGTACCTTGGATGGCACCCGTGTAGTGGCTGTCCGGCTCCCAGGTGCGGGTTTGTATGGTCCAATTCCAAAAAAGACTCTTGGAAAGCTGGATGCCCTCATGATCCTTAGCCTTCGGTCTAACCGCCTCGGTGGGAATCTTCCGGCTGATATTTTCTCCCTTCCTTCCTTACACCACATATACCTGCAAAGTAATAATCTTACAGGTAATATCCCTTCTTCTTTTCCTCCCAGACTCACCTTGCTTGATTTATCTTCCAACTCTTTCACTGGCAACATTCCATCCACAATCGAAAATTTAACACATCTCATTGGACTGAACCTCCAGAACAATTCCCTCACTGGATCTATTCCTCAAATCAACATCTCAAGGCTTGGGCATTTGAATTTGAGCTACAACCACCTTAATGGTTCAATTCCTTCTACCCTCCAAAAATTCCCCACTTCTTCCTTTGAAGGAAACTCCATGTTATGTGGGCCACCACTAAACCACTGTTCTTTGATCACTCCCTCACCTTCTCCATCCCCCAATCTTCCACCACCTGTTCCCTCAAAACACAAAAGTCAATCAAAGAGGAAGCTTGGAATAGGGGCTATCATTGCCATTGCTGGTGGCGGTTTTGCATTGTTGTTTTTCTCAGTTCTGGTGATAGTGCTATGCTGTTTGAAGAAAAAAAACAGTGAAGGCAGCGCTGTAGTGAAACCAAAAGGCATAAGGGGTGACCAGCCAAAGGAGGACTTTGGAAGTGGGGTGCAAGAGGCTGAGAAGAATAAGCTGGTTTTCTTTGAAGGCTGTTCTTATAATTTTGATCTTGAGGATCTACTAAGAGCTTCGGCTGAGGTTCTAGGAAAGGGGAGTTATGGCACTACTTATAAGGCCATCTTGGAGGAAGGAACAACAGTGGTTGTGAAACGAATGAAAGAAGTTGTGGTGGGGAAAAGGGAGTTCGAACAGCAAATGGAGAATGCCGGGAGGATTAGTCAGCACTCAAATGTTGTTCCTCTTCGTGCCTATTACTACTCCAAAGATGAGAAACTCCTGGTTTATGACTACGTTTCAGCCGGCAGCTTCTCAGCATTATTGCATGGTATGATCCTTTTCATCATGTTCACACTTTCTACTTCTAGGACACTTATGTGCTAAGTAAAATCCCTATAATCTTTCAAATGAAGGCTTACAATTAACTTGATGGAGGACATACAAAATTGACTATAATTCTTTTGCATTTAGACCATCCGAAATTGTTTAAAAAAGAATGGCTATGAATTTTCTTGCTTATCTTATACAGGAAGCAAGGAAACTGGACAGAATCTACCGGACTGGGAAACTAGATTAAAGATTTCCCTTGGATGTGCTAAGGGCGTTGCCCATATCCATTCTGCCAGTGGAGGCAAATTCATCCATGGAAACATCAAATCCTCCAATGTCCTCCTCACCCAGGACCTGAATGGCAGTGTCTCAGATTTTGGCCTAGCTCCCCTCATGAACTTCACAACCATACCTTCCAGAAGTGTGGGCTACCGAGCTCCGGAAGTGATTGAAACTAAGAAGTCCTTCCAAAAATCAGATGTTTATAGTTTCGGAGTTCTACTCCTTGAGATGCTGACTGGCAAAGCACCGGTGCAATCACCTGGACGTGAAGATGTTGTTGATCTTCCAAGATGGGTTCAGTCCGTTGTTCGAGAGGAGTGGACAGCCGAGGTGTTTGACGTTGAGCTAATGAGGTATCAGAATATCGAAGAGGAGTTGGTACAAATGCTTCAAATCGCTATGGCTTGCGTGGCAAGGGTGCCGGACTTGAGACCTACTATGGAGGAAGTTGTTAGGATGATTGAGGAAATCCGTCCACCGGATTCTGAGAACCGCCCCTCGTCAGAAGACAACAAGTCCAAGGACTCAAACATTCAGACCCCATGATTCTCTAACTGTCGTATATTCCTTATTGTGTGATTCTTTGTAGGATCCATGTGTAAAAAGCATAGTACTGTCTTATGCTCTCGTACCTAGGCATAGCAAAGAAGTCAGCAAACAATTATGGATCGACTTGATTTAGCGATCTGGTTAGCATTGTCAGATGCGTCCTTTGGCACTCACATAATGTACGTACTGTAAACATCATTTCATGTTCCGAAATTGTTTTGGTCTGGAAGATTTCTGATAAGAATGGGAGTCGGAATTAAACAATTGAAACGCTTCCAATGAAAGAAAAAATGGGACATCCCATAAAAATACAAGTTTTCTGATAAGAATGGGAGTCGGAATTAAACAATTAAAACTCTTCCAATGGAAGAAAAAATGGGACATCCATAAAAATATAAGTTTTGTTTTTGAAATATGAACTTACATTGTCTGATAATTTAACAATGTAAATGGCCAAAATAAGAAGCGGTTTCTCTCTTTTCTAGTAGATGCCGCCAAACCTGCTGCCCCCATTGACTAAGAAGGGGGCGGGCGCAACAGCTACGTGGACCCCTTCCTGCAACAACAGCGCTTTTCCCGGGCCGAGCCGGAATTTCTTTTTAAAAAGGTTGATCTCTAAGAGAATAGTAATTCTTACTTTAAAAAGAAAACTCAGCAAGTTAAGCCCTATTCCATCGCAATTTTGAAAGCTAATGACTAGCGTTAGTAGGAACATTGTTAACCAAGTCAGCGCCACTGATGTACCCTAGCGACGAATGACATTAACCGGAAAGGAGCGCCAATAAGAGGAGCATCCGTAAGGCGCCACATCCCATCGTTTTTTTTCATTCTCAACAGACAACTCTAGATTCCGATCTTCATTCTCATCCAATGGAATTTGCACAATTTCACTAATTGAATCGGATACTGGCAAATCTGGAACTATAGAAACAAGCTGAGAATTCACGTCACTATTACTGTGCATCTCCTGTTTGATTGGAGCAACTTCCCGGGAATTCAAGCTTCTGGGTCTGAGGTAGACATATCCAGGTAACGATTACCAAGCATCTCTTGTGTGACCGAGAACAACTTCTGGGTTCTGGTATGGTGTAGAGATGTCCTCATTGGATTTAGAGGTGAGCTCGATTACAGTGGCTGTTTCAGGAGGTATAACTGTTGCACTCAGCCGATCAAGTTCCACATACAATTCGTTCACCTAGAAAAAAATAGCAAGGAATAAAAGAAATATCAGACAACGCCCATCAAAATCGTATGGCGAGAGCTATAACCTAATCAAACAAGTCTCAACATATAAGAAGACACTACTACTACTATAGAAACCAGGGATGGAAGCAACATTTCACCTTTTCAACAAGCTCTGCATTTTCTGACACTAATCTCTCAACCAGTGCATATGCTTCTTCAACCTGAGAGTTCAAATCTTCACGTTCCGAAGTATGCTACATTAACACAGGGTCAGATATTTCTTCCATTGAGAAGTAGAGTGCAAAGAAAACAATGACAGGAAAAAAGACCTCTGTTCATTTTACCAACATTTTCCTGTCAAAAGTGATAGATTTATCACTTTAGCATTTAAATAAATTTCCAAATGGGAACCAAACCTTTTCAAGTCCATCCGATGAAGTAGAGGAGACATTCTCAAGAATTTTGATTTGCAACTGCAGATTAGAAGAGTTTTCCATCAGCTGTTTATTTTCTTGTACGAGATTATTCCTGGATTGCTCCAATTCCAACACCTGCCCAGCTTTCGGTTTAATTTCCATATCAGAAGAAAATACAAATATCTGTGAATTACTTGCGACCAGAAAGTAGGATGTGCATGCAATAAGGAAATGGCTTTACTGCATTAAACCTATCTGATCCAACGTTAGTAAAAAATCCACTGTTCTCAACAAAGTAGGCATTAGGCATTCATGTCAACCACCTTGCAGATCATAAAGAATTTAAATTGAACCTATCAAGAAGATACTTGGGCCAATTTGGTTACATACCTGTGCATGTAATCTAGCTATGTTGTCATTCATAGTTGCTATATTTTCCTTACGAGAATCCTGGAACAAACACATGTTAAGGGCTAAATATGTCATATGAAAGGAAAATATGTACACATATTAATAATTGAGAGATGGAGAAAGATAAGGACAAAGAGACCGCCTTCTGCAATCCCAATTGTCAAGAATAAGTGTAGAAAGAGCATTACAAAGGCACACAACTATAGTGTATTTTCAGATTTTTTTTTTCTTACTACAGGCATAGCAACTAAACTCTTTAACTATTTTTCAGGTGTAAATAACAAGGAATTTAATGTAAACAGTTTAAGGTCATAAATGGGCCCTATGCGAAATTACAGTATATAGTATTAGAGCAGTGATTACCTCTTTTCGAATCCAGGCATCTCTATCTTTCTCTAGATGTTCAATCTTTTCATGTAAGCTTGCCTATAGAAAAATGTAAAATCAGTTGTAAGGTTGCAGAAAAAGGCAGCACAGAGTATTAGTTATGGGGTCACAATAAAGGGAGCGAGGCTGCTAACCACTTTCAAATCCAAATGACCCTTTTCTCCTACTAAACGACTGATCTTTTCCTCTAACCCAACCTGCAACAAACAAAGAATTTGCAACCAATTCCTCAAGGTTACAATTTTGGTGAATACAGTGTTGCATAAAAGAACAAAAGAAAACATGATATCAATCCTGAAGAAGGAAAAACTTAAAGGGCCCTTGAATTGAAAGATCAAGAAAATCAATAATAGTCCTATGATCCAAATCAAATCACCTCTTTTTCAAGCCAAGAATCTTTTTCACTCATTAAGCGCACAATTTCCATCTGTAGGCCGGCCTGTAAATCATCTAGTTAGATAGACATCCTGAAAATGTATGAAGAAGCATAAAATTGCAATATGAAATGTCATAGATCACAATACTAAACCGATGTACCTTAACACCTTCTGTCTTGACTATATTATATTACCTCTTTCTGCATCTGTAATTCATTTTCATGCTGCAATTGATTTAATGCATCTTCTAAGGTAGCCTGAAGAGAAGAAATACTCAAGATCAATATCAAAATTCTGGAAAGCATGCCTGAGAACGAAAAAAGTCTATTAGCTCACTCTCAGTACTACCTCTTTCTGTCTATGTGAATCATTTTCATTTTGTAACTGTATCACGGTATCCTTTAAGGTAGCCTGAAATAATAAAATAACATCAAAAGTTTACACCAAGAAAATTATGATAAAATTTTGACAAGTAGTTATATTACCTCTTTCTGTATGTGCAAATCTTTCTCCTTTCGTAACTGATTAATTGTTTCTTCTAAGGTAACCTGTCAAATTACAATTATACTACGGTCAACATGTATATTTAGTTATTTACACCATATACGACTAGATAGAACTTGTGCTGTTCGTTAGCCATGTCCAAAATTACCTCTCTTTGGAGCCATTGAAGTTTCTCAGATTCAGCTAATATGGTCTGCAAATCAAAATTTCAAACAACAGAAACAATTTCCAAATTGAATTAAAATCCTTGAATATCACAACACAAATGCTCCACAAACCAAAATGTATTCTCTGGACACGAATAACATATTGAAATGTCCTATTCAAATGGTACAATCAGCAGATAATCGATCGAGTTCGAATTCACACTTACACATTGTGTTCCATTGGCCTCATGCTCATTCCGATTCACATCCGCGCCTTGAATAGCAACGGAACGATCATCCACCACGGCCTCTGGAACTTCAAAATTACTGACGAGCGGCACATCATCGGAGCGACCACCGGCGGCGGTTTCCTGAGAAACCTGGCCATTACTTGCAACCGGAAAATTGTCGGTAGCCTCAGCCTGCTTATTCTTCTTCTTTTTGTTCTTCTTTTTCTTCTTCTTATCGTCCTCCATTTTTTAAGCTCGCAAAATCCTCGCCCTCTTTCTCTGCCACAACAGAAGGAAATCAGACGACCCGGACAGACCCGAACCCGGATCCGATTTGTTGCTCTCGGCTTTTTCCCTCACTGAGATTTTATCAATCGAATTTCGCTTGTCTTTTTGGGAATGCCGGGAAAGCTTTTACGTTTTTCGCATTTTATTTCTTAATAGCAACGTTACCGATGCGACTCAGTTTGGGCCTTGATGGGCCGAGATGCACACGAGCTTCACAGTTTGACCTTAAGCGGCTAGTTCTGTCATTTGTACGTTGACGGCAGCGACGGAAGAAGGTCAGTTGGTTACGAACTAACGGTGTTACCGTTTGCGGAGAAACGACGCTACAGCAATTTTCAAGTTAACTTGGGCCCACTGGAAAGACATAAAGCATGTGGGAGCCACGTGATCGGCGACCCGGCTCCGTCGAAAAGGCAAAGCATCAAACGCACTTTTCTCTTGCGCTCCAATTTTTTTTTTCTTGTAGTCTAGGCTTTAGTCTCTTTCGCTCCAATTGGGATGTTGGATAATTAGATTTGAAGCAAAATTTTGTGTTTTCTTTTTTCCCTAATAAGCGAAAAATAAAACACTACATTACTTTTTAAACCCACTTTCTTTTTCTTTAAAGTAAATCTACTTATTAAGCTTGCCAAAATAATCAATTTTAAAACTTACTTAAAATTAAACTTTAGGTGTATTTTATTTTGAATAAATTTCATTAAAAAATTCTTATATTTTATTGACATGTATGAAAAAAATTTCATAAGCCTCACAACATATTGCTAGGAAATTGAAAACGTATGTAAGCCACCCGTCACAAACCGTAATTTAATCTTTCGTATTAAAATTATATAATCAAGGGTAGTTAATTTCGTATTTCATTTCTTCTTTATTTGAATTGTAAATTTGTAAACAAACATACAATTAGTATGATCATACTTTAATTTTCATCTAAATTTCATTCGGTATTTTTTCGTGCCATCACACTTACTAAATGATACCATCTAATTTTTCAATTTCTAAAATAAAGATAACATATTTAGTACATCGAGTTAGGGTTGGGCACGAATCCGTTAAAATCGTCAATCGATTTGTTTCAAACTGTTATTTATCAATAGTTTAGGTTTGACAGTATAAAAATCAAACAGTTTGAAAATCTAAACCTAATTATTAATAGTGTTTGAGTTTGAATTTTCATTTCGAAATCCGTTAAATTTAAATAGTACAGTTAAAAAAATATTAATTTTATTAATTTTTAAATCTATTATTAATAGTAAGTAAAAATAATAAAAATAAAGGAAGATAAAAGTATTTAAAATAAACAAAAAGAAACAATAGGAAAAAAAATGCAAAAAAATCGAGTCTCTCTTAGTTGTTTGCAATTCAACCCATCAACATTAGTTTGAGTGTTGACCATTTATAATCGTCCAAACTACGCAGCCCAACACTGGGCTATCTCAGTGCAGCCCATCACTTTGTTCCTAATTTTTATTTATCTCATGTTGTGTGTTATGTTCAATAATTATATATATTATAGAGTTCCGTATTATTTTTTTTTATATCTAAATGGTTTAAACAGTTATTTATCCAAATTAAACCGTCACCAACAATTTAGATTGAAACTGTTTCATTTATAAATTTAGAGAATTTAAATCTCATCGAACCATTAATATTTAAATAATTTAAATTTGAATATTGTTAATATCTTTATCAAATTGCAGTGCCCTTATATCAAGTGAGTCGCATTATTTTATTAATTAAACTTGAAGCCAAACCTAATTTAATCTAATTATCTTTAATGGTGGGTCCAAGAGCAGCCGACTTCAACCTCTAATATTTCACACCAAATTGAAATATTTAAAATTTTAAAATTTGAGAGCCGCCGTAAATGAAGGTAGGAATATAAATAAGGAAAGAAAAAGTAACGGATAAGAAGGCAAAAGGAGGCAAACAGAGCAGAGAAGGTGAAAACGGAGGTGTATAAGTGGAAAGAGCAAGCCCAAAGTCTCTCACAGTTTTTGTTTACCATATCAGAGGTCGCAATCGCATCGACCAGGAATTCACCCACCGATTGGTTGTTGCGGAGCTTTGGGAGGCGGCGCCGGATCTATTTGCAAACCCGTTTTCCTTTGCTGCCGCTGTTTCCCTCCGATCTCAGGTATTCATCCATCGAAATTGTGTTCTTCTGATGTTAATATAGCCGAAGTTCGAATTTTTTGGGGGGGTTTTGAAGATTTTTGGGAAATTAATGGGTTTTAATTTGAAATTCTTTGATGGGTTTATGCATACAGGTTTGGGTTTGAGTTTGAAGTTGTAATCAATTCAATTTCATCATGGCCTCCAAGCGCATCTTGAAAGAGCTTAAGGATTTGCAGAAGGATCCTCCAACTTCTTGCAGCGCCGGTAATTTTTTGAATTTTTTGAATTTCATTATGAAATTTAGATATGATCTTACATTCTTACACTCAAAGATCGAAACTTTTCTTAATAGATTTGTGGTTGTGGGTGCATGTTGATTTCAATGATTAGTGTGCATGATTGATTGTAATGATGGGTTATTTGAGTACCTGGATGGATATTGAAATAGAATATTTTTTTAATTTTGTGTTAGGTCCTGTGGCTGAGGACATGTTTTCATTGGCAAGCTACGATTATGGGACCCCCTGATAGTCCATATGCAGGAGGAGTTTTCCTTGTCACCATTCATTTCCCTCCTGATTATCCTTTCAAGCCCCCTAAGGTAAATTTTACATCTTATGTCCAAAGTTCCGTCCTACTTCGTTTGATATGCTCGTTCGATTGTCTTTTCAAGATGGATAATGGTGTTTTATGTTCCAGGTTGCATTCAGGACCAAGGTCTTCCACCCAAACATCAACAGCAATGAAGCATTTGCCTTGACATCCTTAAAGAACAATGGAGCCCTGCACTTACCATCTCCAAGGTTTGTTGTCGTTCCGATTAAGTTTATGTTATTTGAGGTCATTTAACCTGCAACAATCTCATTGAATTCATCCTGCATAACATTGTTTTGTCTTTGTATTTTCATTTAATCTGGAAATGGTATACATATATGTGCTGCCATGATCTTAGAGTTTTTTCATTAGGCCTATGTGGATAGGTGGATGTTGCAGTTGCTTCCTGCATAAAATTAGGATCTAAAGTGCTTGCCTATGCTTTCTGTATATCATCTTTACATGTCTTTCCAAAATTATCATTTCGAAGTTTTTTTTTAGGCTAGGAAAGTTTTGGTTCTCCATTGCTTACTGCTAAACACCCTTCAATATTTTCCCATTATGCTTGCCATAAAGGAGCATAGGATGGTACTTGAAAAATGTTGCATTATGATTGAGGACTAGATCTCGTTATTGGCCTTTTCAATTCATTGTATTAAGTATCACTTACAAGTTTAAGTTATATAAACTGATACTGAAAGTTTGAAACTTAAAGACGAGTAAAAGGGATCTGTTTCTTTTTCATGAAGTTGTATTTAGCGAAGTCTGTTTTTCATGTAAAATCAGGTGTTACTCTCAATCTGCTCATTGCTGACCGACCCAAATCCCGATGACCCGCTTGTACCGGAGATTGCCCACATGTATAAAACTGATCGAGCCAAGTATGAATCCACTGCACGCAGCTGGACTCAGAAGTATGCAATGGGTTGAAGCTGTTTTTTTTTCCAGATTTAGAGTTTGTATGTGTGTGTGTGTGGGGGGGGGGGGAGGGGTTCCGGGGTGGTTTAATTTGGGAAGAGTGAATCTTTATTCTTCCTTTGTTGTATCACAAAAGAAAGGTATGAAATTCTGGTGTTTCCAGGACTTCCATGTTTGATGCTGTTCCTTCCTGCTTTCTAGACAATTTATCAACTGTAGTCTTCTTCAAGTTTCAATTCCATTAACTGAGCAATCGATTTGTTTTTCGTCCTCCATATCTTGGTGTATCTTAAAAGATAAAGGAACATATATAGAATTTAACGAACTGCTTTGTTTGTGGTTTTCTGCATTCAATATATTGATCTTTTTAAATTCCATTTCTTCAGATTTGTTTTTCCTACAAATGCCAATTTATTTTATATTTATAACACCTTATATAAACAATATCTTTCTTAACTCCTCAAATTTGTATTTTCAGAATTTTTAGTTTCACATTTATTTTCTCAATTGTCAGCAATTTCTTATTGATATAGTCACAGTGAGACGAGATCTTTCCTCTTTGGATTTTACATTTTTTTGAATGTCCAGAAAAAAAAAATTATATATCATCTTAACAAAAGTTAGTTAAAAAATTAAAGGAAAAAAAAAAGAATTTTATACATAATTAAGTTTTCACATTAAAAAAAATGTAGATCAAGGGTCGGCCTTAACAGTAGTCAGACCGAATTTCTTTTTATACATAATTGTTATGCTAATTTGATATATAGTTATATTATTGCAATATTATGGGTGTATATTTTTTTGACAAAAAAATATTATGGGTATATATTCAATTAGAACATTTAAATATTTTTAATGAAATTTTTTTAAGACATTTTAAAAAATCATATAAATTGGTATGGATATTTGGGTATTATCTAAACACTTTTTATAAATCATTTTATGAACATTTTCTTTATTTGGACAATTTTTGTGGACATATATTAACAAATTTTGGTGGATATCATAGTTTCTCAATTCTATTCTCTATTCTTGTTATAGTTTCTTTCACCGGAATATTAATAGCTGAACTTCTCACTTCATCATCATTTTGAGTCACATATTCAATAGCGGCTGATATCACACACTCACACTTTTCACGTTTTTTTTCTTTCTTTTATTGGAATTGATTACAGCTTAGAATTGATCTATTGGATATTTTTGAATACGTTGGAGGCTTGGAATCGTTCCAAAGTGATTCTGGAGTTTTTGGGAATTCTTTGAATTTTTCTTGATTTTCAAGAAAATCTAAGATTAATATAAAGTTTTCTTCACTAAAAACTGAAGAACACTTTTGGTGACAAAAAATTTGAAGAACACCATGGCAAAAAAAAACGCCTAGGCTTCAATGCTATGGAGCATTGAATGGTATGGAGATCCAAGCCATTCAATGCTCCTACCCCCTTGTTTTGGTGCCTACCTCACCCCTCATTTACCCTTGAATCTCCCTAGCATTGAAACCTTGCCCCAAAAAGAAGTAAAAGTGATGATTTCTAGAAAACATATGTACTAAAATAAAGACTTTTTGGTCACTTTTGATGCATGTTTCTTCAAATTAATTTTTAATATAAAATAAGCTATTATTATAAAGGATCACGAGTCTATTTGGAGAAAATGTTCTTAGAGGAACAAGATGTTCTTGAGTATGTCTTGTGAGGTTCTCAAGTAAATCCCTCAACTTGAGGAAGTCCACAACTTAAATAAGTCATTAAAAAAATAAGTCATAATTGAACACTTCAAGATTTGTTTTGACATTTTTAATAACATTAAGAGAGAGGGGGGGGGGGGGGGGGGGGGGGGGAGGGGGGGGTATTCGATTAAGATTTTAATGTATTTTAAATGATTTAGAATCGTAATGGGTTTTAATTGATTTTTCTTAATTTTATTTGATTCATACCAAATTTCAATATATTTGAACTCAATTTTTTTTTAAAGAATTTTGAAGTGTTTTTAAAGTGTTTAACTTATTAAACCTAACTTTCAATATTGACTCTTCAAACAAATCTAAATGCTGAAAATTATCCAAATCATTTACTTATTTTTTTTTAATAAGGCATCTGTGTTGTGTTTCTAGATCTGTTGCGTTCCTCCCTCTAATCTTTTTCCTCATCCGTTTCAATTTTTTTTTCCTGCTTTTCTTTTAATGAATATGTTAGCAAAGTTCTTCTATACAAGTTAGGGAATGGGAAACTTAGATGTTGTTTTAGGAATAAAAGAAAAAGCTTTCGTTGTTCGAAGAAAATAAGAGAGCACCCATTAGAGTATAGAGCTTAAAAGAGGGGAGGGTTGGTTGAATTAGAGTAAAAAATAGGAATTGGAGGATTGGAAGTTGGTTGTTGTCAGTGAACGAAAAATAAAAACCTCCACCATCGTACTTCTATACATGGTTCTTTTAGCAAAATTCTACCATCTACACTTCTATATATGGTCCTTTTAGCAAAATTCTACCATCTACACTTCTATACAAGGTCCTTTTATAAAAAATCTACAGGTATATGTATATACAATATTGCAACATCGGGAATTAGATGTTTTTTCTTTCCGTTTGCTCTTTTTGCTGTTGTTTACTTTTCCTTCGATTCTCTTTACTTTGAATCAGCAATGACCAAAAGAAAAAAATATTACAACATCATGAATTGGATGGATGAGTTTGATGGTAGAGAAGTGATAGATGACGAGGACTACAATAATAGAGGTTGGATGGAGGTGGACTAGACGTTGGGTGGAAATTGATCGACGATGGAGAAGTATTTGGAGGGAGATATTTTTTCCAAGTCCAATGAAATTTCAGGGTGAAGTGTGATGATTTGGTGGAGGACTGATATGTATATTTTTCATCCTAAAACCCTAGGGGTGGCAATGGGTCGTGTTGTGTCGGGTTCGTGTCGTGTCATGAATTCTATTTTACCCATTTATGCTTAACCCGAATCCAACCCGTTTAATAATCGTGTCAAGAATGTCCAACCCAAACCCGACCTGTTAATGACCTGTGTAACCCGTTTAACTCATTTAATAAACAGGTCATACTCAAAACCCAATTAACCTATGACCTGTTTGACATGTTTGACCTGTTTAACCCGTTTAACATGTTTAACCTATTTAAATTATAATATTTAATAGATATTTAGGTAAATAAATGGGCAGATATATGTGTTAGTAATGACACGTTTATTAAATTGGTCAATATATAAGTTAATATACGGGTTAACCTGTTAACCCGAAATTTACCAATTTATTAAACGGGTTAACATGTCATTATACGGGTTAACAGGGTGACCCGAAACCCACCCGTTTAATAAACGGGTCATAACGGGTTGACCCGAAATTTTAATCGTGCGGATTGACCCGGATAAATTTCGTGCTGGTTTCGAGTCGTATATCGAGTCGTGTCAAAAATTGTCACCCTTATAAAACCCTTTAAAATCCATCAATTTATGAAATCATATAAGATCATTAAATTTTTAATACACCCGTATTTTAATATTGTATTTTAAAATTATAATTGAATACACTTATATTTTAAATGATTTTAAAACAATCTATCAAAATTTAGATTGAATACACCAAAATTTGTGTAGAACCCATTAAAATCCTAATTGAATATTCCCAAATTTTAAAAACTCCTGAAATCATTTAAAATCTACAATTGAATACATTAGGACTTTGTAAAAGTCTTTTAAATTTTTTAAATATCTTAAGTAAATACACCTACATTTTTAAAGTATTTAAAAATTTTTAAATGTTCTAATTGAATACACTTGCGTTAATGAAAATAACAACTTAAGATAATTGGTTGGGATATATGCTATTTTTACTGTAATTTTTTTTTTTAAAAAAAGTGTTTATATATATATATATATATACTTTGGACTTGAAGAATTATGAAACCCTAATTTAAAAATTAGCCTCCAATAAATATAGACTTTATTGTGAGTAAGATGTTATTTAGTCCAATAATTCTTTTTAAATTTGCCTTTAGAGCTACATAATCCACAAATACAATCCAACATAATTCATCATTGTGGGTGGCGAAACCGCACTCCGAAGGGAGGAGATGCAAGAGGGGCCCTCTGCCAACTCTTCACAGTATATTCCACTAATGAACCCATGTGTGATGAATGTGCACCAGAATCCGACCTCTCCCTAATGTAAATTTACTATTATATCGTAATGTTAGATAACGAATGTGCACCAGAATCTGACCTCTCCCTAATGTAAATTTACTATTATATCGTAATGTAATCTAATTAAAAATTAACGTTAAACTTGATTAATTTTACAAAAAGTAATTTTGAAAATAATAATAAATGTGTGCAAGGATTCTCAAGTTGTTGAAGACCTAGCTGGAAAGGCAGCTAAACGACAACAGGCAATGGGCTCGCTGGCAAAGGGAAAAGCAAAATGCCATCTTCATCCTAATTATTCTAATTTCTGACCCCTTACATTTAAACCACCGCATCTTCCTCTAATCATTATAATTATTCATAACAGGCCATGCATCACACTCATAAATCTGCATCCCCGAAAGATCGCTGTAAATTATAAACAAAAAAAATAAAATATTATTTAGGTATTACTTTTTTTTATGTGACTGAAAAAAACACGAGAAATAAGTTTGAATTAAACTCTACAATCAATTCGTTGTAAATAAATATCAAATTTAACATAATTATAAATCAAACTTTTCATTTATTTAAACTGAATATAATTTCACAATATTATATATTGCAATCCTTGTGAATTTGTTGTATTATATTTTAAAAAAAAAAACAATAATGCTATGGGCACTAAGTTAAATTCCAAATTTCTCATCCTAACACATGTAGCATATGATATGCCAATTCACGTCCTTTTTTTTTAATTAGAATTTTCAAATTAAAACTAAAAATAAATAATATATTAAATTAATAATAATAAAACCTAAAAGATCTCAATCCTAAACTTGCCGTCGACTCCCCTCGCTCCCCACACCCCCAACGCACCCTCAGAGCAACAAAAACAAGGGCGAAACAAATTTCGACTGCTTTCAATTTCAATTTCAAAGGATATGGTAAGTCTTAATAGTTCTAGATTCATTATCTCTTGCTAATTTGTATTCCCCTTTTTTATGATAACTATGCCCAGAAAAGGTCCGGAGCCCTTTGAAAGAGAATGCTTGGGTTTTTTTTTAATCCTTATAATTAGCTGGCTTGGCTTTTATATATTTAATTTTTGAATCGGAATTCATTTGCAAAGTAACGATGTATCCTAAATTTTGAGATTAATTAAGATTTAATCGTGGATTAGCGAGGTTAATCGGAAATTAGTCGAGGATTGTGGGACATTCAGAGCAAAATTATGATTTGCCCCTGAACGAGGGCAAAAAGTTGACTCAAAAAAATTATTGAGTTCGTTAACACGATAAGAATGAAAATGAGGTTCATACCTGCATATAATTGTGGGAGTTCCCTTTCGTATCCCATAATTTCTGTAGTATTCCACGAAATGATCTTCTCCATAAAAAATCATTCCAATTTTTGGATCCTTAACTCTCTTTTTCACATCTATTGAGTCTTCTATTACATTCACAGCACTTGAATTCTCTTCCAAATCTATTACATTTTCTATTTCATTTTATTCATTGGAATTTTCTTCTACACATATTGTATTTTCCATTTTATTTATATTATAATCCAATTTTTTTTGTAGAAGACTCAAATTAGAACCACCACAAATATAAAATATATGAATAGAAGATAAGAACCTCAATATAAAGAAAACCTTGACCTATGTAAACTGTAATTTTTATATAGCAACGATTCATTTATAATAAGACATGACAGACAATGCTAAAAATCCTATAATATTAGTATAATATGATATAAAATGTTTATCATAGGCACCTACCTTTATTGGAGCTACATGTGCGACCTAATATCTCTGACTGACCAACTCCATCAGCAATATCCTTGAAACGCCAATCTAAAAGCCTCAACAACCTAGATAATTCAATGCCCAAAATAGCTCAACATTAGGCTTTTGTTCAATAAATTGCCGTATTCAAAAAATAAACATAAAAATAAGAAAGTTTCTACTTTCACATTAGTGGGGTTGATCAACAAAGGTAAATTTGGGAGTCTAAAGTGGAACCAAGATGTGTTTTCTTATATAAATGCCTCCTACTGTTCTCTCACTTTTCCAATTGACATTAGCATCCTCACGCTAAAATGGCAACACCAAGGAAAACACAAACATAGTCAAAGCAGAGACCAATTCTTACCTGGACCTGTCTTTAATGTCCGTAAAAGTCGGACCGATCCTGCTCCCGTCTTACAACTCTTATCAAACAAGAGATTTTACCAAAATCATTCCTGTTTAAATCTTATGAAATTGCCCAAAATTAGTTCACCCTTGCGGGATTAACGCCCACCTCCATTCCACCACCCCGACAAATAGTGATATTTACTAGCCCTAGTGGGCTTGCTCTTCTTATTTCCATAGGGAAAGTCCCTAGTGTTCATTCATCAATTGGAAAATATTTCAATTTTATGTTTTCTTACCCAAATTGTATTTCACTTTTTAATACATATACATATATGTATTTTAAGAAAACCATTTAATACCAAGACATGATTCTTTGTAATTTACCAATTACATAACAATCAATTCATAACCCTCTTATCACCTTTCCTAAAATTTACCATTTATTAACCTTCACTTTTATTAATAGTAAATGCATTTAATACCATAATCCGTAGTCTACCCTTCTCCATGATATTTCCAATACATTATCTGGAATAACAATAAGATACTATCACACTTGATAACATAGCAACATAACCTTATCATATGTGTTAATGTGTACCCATGAATCTAGGTTCATCTTACAACAAGCATCCTACAAATAATAAACATAACATTAAACATAATTTCCCTTAATACCTCATTTAATATTTCCAACAACACAATTTTTATTATCATCACACATAATGTACGTATATTCACATGTGTACACTATACTTCAACATTTATATAAAATAAAGTCTAGTCATTAACTTAACCACCTTAATTTATCAATTTACCATAAAATTATCTAATTACCATAATTTACCAATATAAGTTATCTAAAGTTATCTAATTCTAATAAAAATTATCCATGTAGAACCATAAGTTTTCATTGTCACTTCACCAAGGTATTTCTTTAATTCCATTATTCGCTCAATGTTGATTAAATATGTAGCCGTAATTCCATAAGAATTCCAAGTTGATTACTCTAGAAATAATAAAAAATATTATAAATTCTAATAACTTTGAACTATCATAACATTCTCGTACGAAGTACAAATAATCTCAAACTTGAACCATTGAACTCATAAAATTATTTACTAAAATTTTTCGTGTTGACGACACCTCGAGGAGACGCTGGACGCGCCGCCAGAAGCAGCTATCCGTGAAGCCCACGCGCCCAGCCACAGTGTAATCCTCAAATTGAGGTTGGTTAATTCGGATTAGTATAGTGGGTTCAATTGCAAAAATCGTTGGGAATTGCAGGAACTCAACCGGGTTGTAGAACCGGGTTGAACTGACAGGACTCGTCCCAAATCCCTAGGGATTAACGCAGGGCGCGCATACTCCCGTCTGAAAAGCATGCATGCATTCGAAAACAATTTATCAAACCATTAGAGCTTTGGCCCAAAATCGTAAACCAAAGCACATGGGAACTCAGCTCAAAATCAATACACGTGGGAACTCAGCCCCAAAACCATTCATGTGGGTCTCAGCCCAAAATTCCATTTCAAGTGGGATTTAGCCCAAAACCAATCCTCGGCATCCCTGATGCCTGACATCCTAGATGTCACAATCACACCACTATCACGATTCCAAGCTACGCGTGCTACCCGGTCTCAAATCCCAAGTCTCCCAGGGTCCACCCAGGTCATTGACCCGCAGATCAATGACCCTCCCTGGGGGGGGGGGGGGGGGAGGTTTTAACCTTTGGCAATCCTGCTCCTGAGTCACTATACCGACCGGTCGCTCCGTGCAATGACCCTTCGCAGGAAATGCCCCGTGACTACTCTAGGATACTACGAGACATCTGGAGGAGACAACCAGCCATTCTAGGATACTACGAGACGTCTGAAGGGCATCCGTTCATGAGGATGGTATACAGAAAATTGTTTCAAATCGTTCAAAGGGCTATGCCCGGGTTTTCCACAAAACCATCACAAATCTAAATATGGGCCCCCAACCTGAAATCATGTTATAAACCATAATTGGCCTCATGCCCGATATCATAACCAACTGGGCCTCAAGCCGCAATTCGTAAACCAACGGGGCCCCGACCCGATCATATAACGCAAATGGGCCTCCAGCCCGATTTCTCATCAAATTAAATGGACTCTGATAGGTCCTCAAATAAGCGTTATTTTATATTATTTTATACCCTTTATACTTGACTTTTAATATTAAAATAATAAATAATTAGACAAATTAATTTATTTTGTGATTTTTTTGTAGAAATAAATAAAGCTTGGAATTTGGAGCATTTTGGTGAAAGAATCGTCCCGATCGGAATTATAACGAAGAAATTATGGACGAAATATGAGAAACCACCGAAAATCGCAAGGAAATTCGGTGGGAAGCTGCTGAAATTCAGCATCCCAAGCCAAAAATCCAGCAGCCCCCCAATAGTTCCCAAAATCAGCATATTTGCCCCAAAATCAGCAACTTTTCCCCAAAATCAGCCACTTTTCCCTAAAATCAGCATATTTGCCCCAAAATCAGCATCTTTTTCCACCCAATTTCCACCCAACTTCCACCCAAATTCCTTCCACTTTCCAACCCAATTTTGCAACTTTACAACTCAAACCACTTCTAAACATCATTACAAATCTTTACTACTCATCATTCCATTATTCAGCTTTTTCCACCTATAAATAGGGCTTCAATACTTGTATTTTGGGAGTCCCCAATTAGTTTCATTCTTCCATTTCTTTCATTTTTCTTAGTTCTAGTTCTTAGTTAGTTCTTTTGTTTTTCTCTTTTGAGAGACATTTTTGGGGACCATTTTAACTTCTTGTAGATTTTCTTATTAATTAGCTTCCTTTTAATTCTTGTTCTTAATTTATGTTATTTTTATTTTTCTTAATTTCATTTCTTCTTTACTTTGTTCTTGTGATATTTCTTTGAGATCTCTTAAATACATTTTTATGCTTTCCTTAAGAAATACCTAGGCCAAGTAATTCTAAGGCAATTCAAGAGTTTTAAGACCGAATTCCTCGTATTTCTTCTTCCATCTTCACAAGTTTCCTGCCGCTGTTCGGTGATTCTTGTGAAAATCCATGCTTCTCTACTTAAATTCTTGTTATTGTTATTGGTTTTACTTATAATTCAATATATGTGTTGGTATTTTCTTTCTAACATTTGTAAGTAAGAATGCAATCTCCATGTGTTTTACTTTTTGAGTTTCTTTTACTTCATATGTTTTAGTACTTAAACTTCAATTCGAAACTAAATGTTGATCCGCTGTTCGGGGCATTTAGAATAGAGTTGAAGAGATTTAATGTTTGATCGCTGTTCGGCGCATTAAATCACTTACTTAAGGTGGATCATATTGTAAGTAATAATCCGCTGTTCGGTGCATTTATAATATGAAAAATGTATGCATGTATTTGAGATGATTAAGGTATGATTTCGTGATTGGTTCAATATGAGCATGATGTTAGAGTGTTGGTAAAAATATGTGTTTGAAGAAAGTTCACTAGTACAAAGGTTAAGCTAGAAGTAAAATTAAGTATTTAATTATTTTTACTTGTTTTCTTTATTTTATATTTACAACTCTTTTCAAAATTCCCCTTTTCAATTCTTTATTCTTTATTCTTTTATTCTTTTATTCTTTTTTATTCTTTATTCTTTTATTCTTCTTTTCTACTTTTAGTTTATTATTCTTTGATTCTTTCATCTCTTTATTCTTTTATTCTTTAATACTTTTAGTTTATTATTCTTTGATTAATTAATTCTTTAATTCTTTTATTCTTTAATTCATTAATTCTTTAATTGGTTAATTCTTTTATTATTTAATTATTTAATTCATTAATGTATTCATTATTCATTTATTCATTACTCTTTCCCACTAACACATTATTAATGTTCCCTAATTTCCCCGGTTAAGAACGATCCCTATTTACCAATACTACATCTACACAAAAAGGGTTTAAATTGCATAACACTCGAATTACATGTTTAATTTAATGCGTAGTTTGAGCGCAGTCAATTTTTTGGCGCCGTTGCCGGGGAAATTGAAAATCATTTTTAATTTGTTAGTGTATGTATATAAATTGTGCATATTATACTTGTTTATAAATTTTACTTTTGTTAATATTATATTTATCCATCTTATTATTGTTCTTATTATTTTTGTTTATAATGCTCATACTTTACTTATTCTTAATTTCTAATTTATACTTGTTCATAAATGTTCATAATTTTTTTTTTTTTTGTATTTGTTCATATTAAAATTGATACTTGTTCATAATTTAATTTCATTTGTTTACTTTTACTTTTACTTGTTCATATTAAAATTGATACTTGTCATAAATGTATATTGTACATATTCACTTTTCCTTACTTTTAATTTTTTTTTCTTTACACTTTCTAACTTTTTCTTTAATCCATTAACTTTAATTTTATTCCATAAACTTTTTCTTTATTCCTTTAACTTTAAATTTATTCATTAACTTTTTATTCCACTAACTTTTTATTCCATTAACTTTTTATTCCATTAACCTTTTATTCCACTAACTTTTTATTCCATTAACTTTTTATTCCATTAACTTTTTATTTCATTAACTTTTTATTCCATTAATTTTATTCCATTAACTTTTTATTCCATTAACTTATATTCCTTTAACTTTATTCCATTAACTTTCTTTCATTAATTTTATCAACTTTATATTCCACTAACTTTATGTTTAGACTTATTTTATTTTTTATGTAATTAATTGTTTGTTTATGTCTTTTTAGACTTTAAATTTTTAAATGAAAGAAAAAAAAAAATTCGGAATAAAAAAAACATAAAATAATAATAATAATAATAAATTTAAAAAAATTCGAAATAAAAAAAATATTAAAAAAAAAATTCTTATTTTAGCTTTATGTTAGTATTAATTCATACTTGTAAATAAATATTGTATATATGTTACTTGTTACCTTTTATACATGTTCATAACTTTTATGTTTCTTAGTATACATACATACTTGTTCATAATAGTCTTTCATTTATGTTTGTTTATAATTCTCTTACTTGTTATTTTATTCTTGTTCATACTTGTACATAATGTTCATTCTTTTTAATTGTTCATAAATGCTTATAGTAAATATTCACTTTTCCTTATTTTTATTTTTATTTTATTTTTGGTAATTTTTTTTTTAAAAAAAAAAGAGCATAAAATTCTTTAAAAAAAATAAAATAAAAAAATTCTTCATTTATTTAATTTTTAAATTCCGAAAAAAAAACAATATAAAAAATTTAAAAAATAATAATAATAATTATAAAAAAAAAATTGTTCATACGTAAATAAATTATTTTCTTTTTCTTCATTTATTTAATTCTTAACTTACATTTCATCTTTCATTCTAACTTGCATTTCATCTTTTCATTTAACCTGCATTTTCATTTAACTTGCATTTTCACTTAACTTGCATCTTTCATTCTAACTTGCATTTCATATTTCATTTAACTTGCATTTTTAACTTCACTTGCATATTTAGTTTAACATGCATTGCACTCTTCCTCTAATTTACATCTTTAACTCACATTGCATTCTTAACTTTAATTTTCATATCTAACTTGCATTCTTAATTAACGTACATCTCTGACTAACTAACTTGCATCTCTGTCTAGGCTGGATGGACGTTAAACTTCAAGCGCTTGTTGGGAGGCAACCCAATGTGTTCCCGGGATGTGAAGGAGTCATCAATACAGATTTGCTATCCTTTACCCTTCACTCTCTTTTATTTTGTTTATTTAATGTTTTCCTATTATTTTCGTAAATCATCTTCCTTACTTTGATTCTATGTTTAATTACTTCGTATTTTCCTACATTGAGGACAATGTAGAATTTAAGTGTGGGGGAATGGTTTACAATTTTAATTGTTCAAAAAAAAACAAAAAAAAAATGTTGAAAAAAAAAATTATAAAAAAAAGGGTGAAAAAAAAAATGAAAAAAAATATTATTGTTTTTTTTGAATCTTTTTGTTTGAACTTAGTGTTTTTATGAGTCTTAAGTTGCCATTTAACTTGTCAATGACATAAATGAACAGAAAGGAATATGTTATGGCCATAAAGATAATCACTACAACTTGAATTTGTTTGTTAATATTTTGTGATTAAGTGTTATAACTTGAAGATAATGCATGTAAATTGGCACATAAACGAGCATGATAAGATAAGTATGAATCATATGAACCTTATGTGAGCTTTAGAACTTTATATACATCTTTGATGAGTGATTCATAAGTTCTTTGTTTAAATTGATATACATATGCCTCATAACTGCTTGCCATAGCTTTTAATGAACTCTAGAGTACTAGAACTTATTTTATGTGATTTTCAAAGCTTTTGAGTCAATAAACTCTCTGATTTTGGATATGATTAAGGCATTAGGGTTAACACCACAAATTCAAACATCCCATGTTCCCTATTTTGTGCGCACAAGTTGCGACCCCCCCTTAGTTTTAACCCTTTCGAGCCCACATTAAGCCTTTCTTTCATCACCATGATTATCTAAACACTTGAGCTTAGTATAAACATCCTTTACCCTTGTTCCAAGAACTCGGTTGAAGATATAAAGATTGTGTAAGGAGAAAATGATGATGTTGAAAAGACTTTTATGTGAATTATTTGGATTTACCGACTCAAGTTTTGTTGTATTGTTGACACATGTTATTACCTTGATATAAAAAAAATCAAAAAAAAAAAAAGAAAAAAAAAAGTTGAGTCTCGATCAAGGTAATAAGGTTTGGTTATGTAATGTTTGAGTTAAGTCCCTCACATTTGTAAATCCGACACAAAGAATGATTGTGAGGCCCAACATGATGAAATTAGGCCTATGTTCGAAGGGATGGATTATTGACATCATTGCACTAAGGTTGGGAAGTTATGATACGTTTTGGGAGTCTATTGAGTCTTGGAACGAATTGAGCACCACTTGTCCTATATATTCCTTGCCTCTAAACTTAGCCCCATTACAACCTTCGTAAAGACCTTATGATCCTTAAGATGGTAAATTTTGATTAGTTGAGTTAATCACTTGAGTAAGCTTATGGTTTTGGTTCATTTGCGCAAGTATGTGTTGTTTTTATCTTGAGGTGTTTGTTTGAGATTTTGCAAAAGTACTTCATTTCGATTATGTGAGTAATTCTCACATACTTTGAGTGCAAACACAAACCCTTACAAAATTGAGTGAATTTATGAGTGCATATCCTTGTGAGTTGATTCATACTTGTTTTATTTATGTTGAGATCCATTTCACCATATTTACTCATTATCTTACTTGTTAAAACATTTTGTTACCATATATTAACTCTTGAATTCCATATGCTTAAATGATTTAAGTGAAAATCTTTTATGCCATAGTGAAAATCTTTTATGCCATGATTGTAATAATGAAATATTGAGACAAATGGTTAAAGGTTACTTGTTTTGATTTTGTAGTTTAATTTTAGTATTTGCTAGGGACTAGCAAAGTTTAAGTGTGGGGGTATTTGATAGGTCCTCAAATAAGCGTTATTTTATATTATTTTATACCCTTTATACTTGACTTTTAATATTAAAATAATAAATAATTAGACAAATTAATTTATTTTGTGATTTTTTTGTAGAAATAAATAAAGCTTGGAATTTGGAGCATTTTGGTGAAAGAATCGTCCCGATCGGAATTATAACGAAGAAATTATGGACGAAATATGAGAAACCACCGAAAATCGCAAGGAAATTCGGTGGGAAGCTGCTGAAATTCAGCATCCCAAGCCAAAAATCCAGCAGCCCCCCAATAGTTCCCAAAATCAGCATATTTGCCCCAAAATCAGCAACTTTTCCCCAAAATCAGCCACTTTTCCCTAAAATCAGCATATTTGCCCCAAAATCAGCATCTTTTTCCACCCAATTTCCACCCAACTTCCACCCAAATTCCTTCCACTTTCCAACCCAATTTTGCAACTTTACAACTCAAACCACTTCTAAACATCATTACAAATCTTTACTACTCATCATTCCATTATTCCATATTTTTTATTGTATTTTTATATTATTTTTGATAGCTTTTTCCACCTATAAATAGGGCTTCAATACTTGTATTTTGGGAGTCCCCAATTAGTTTCATTCTTCCATTTCTTTCATTTTTCTTAGTTCTAGTTCTTAGTTAGTTCTTTTGTTTTTCTCTTTTGAGAGACATTTTTGGGGACCATTTTAACTTCTTGTAGATTTTCTTATTAATTAGCTTCCTTTTAATTCTTGTTCTTAATTTATGTTATTTTTATTTTTCTTAATTTCATTTCTTCTTTACTTTGTTCTTGTGATATTTCTTTGAGATCTCTTAAATACATTTTTATGCTTTCCTTAAGAAATACCTAGGCCAAGTAATTCTAAGGCAATTCAAGAGTTTTAAGACCGAATTCCTCGTATTTCTTCTTCCATCTTCACAAGTTTCCTGCCGCTGTTCGGTGATTCTTGTGAAAATCCATGCTTCTCTACTTAAATTCTTGTTATTGTTATTGGTTTTACTTATAATTCAATATATGTGTTGGTATTTTCTTTCTAACATTTGTAAGTAAGAATGCAATCTCCATGTGTTTTACTTTTTGAGTTTCTTTTACTTCATATGTTTTAGTACTTAAACTTCAATTCGAAACTAAATGTTGATCCGCTGTTCGGGGCATTTAGAATAGAGTTGAAGAGATTTAATGTTTGATCGCTGTTCGGCGCATTAAATCACTTACTTAAGGTGGATCATATTGTAAGTAATAATCCGCTGTTCGGTGCATTTATAATATGAAAAATGTATGCATGTATTTGAGATGATTAAGGTATGATTTCGTGATTGGTTCAATATGAGCATGATGTTAGAGTGTTGGTAAAAATATGTGTTTGAAGAAAGTTCACTAGTACAAAGGTTAAGCTAGAAGTAAAATTAAGTATTTAATTATTTTTACTTGTTTTCTTTATTTTATATTTACAACTCTTTTCAAAATTCCCCTTTTCAATTCTTTATTCTTTATTCTTTTATTCTTTTATTCTTTTTTATTCTTTATTCTTTTATTCTTCTTTTCTACTTTTAGTTTATTATTCTTTGATTCTTTCATCTCTTTATTCTTTTATTCTTTAATACTTTTAGTTTATTATTCTTTGATTAATTAATTCTTTAATTCTTTTATTCTTTAATTCATTAATTCTTTAATTGGTTAATTCTTTTATTATTTAATTATTTAATTCATTAATGTATTCATTATTCATTTATTCATTACTCTTTCCCACTAACACATTATTAATGTTCCCTAATTTCCCTGGTTAAGAACGATCCCTATTTACCAATACTACATCTACACAAAAAGGGTTTAAATTGCATAACACTCGAATTACATGTTTAATTTAATGCGTAGTTTGAGCGCAGTCAGACTCCAAGTCCGATGGTTTCCAATAAAATGGGTCTCATGCCCGATTCCACATTTCCAAATCCAAAACTAGTTCATCAAACCATCATTGAAAACACAGCACGTATAAGCACAATACAAAACCATAAACCTCAAAATACGTGCAAATACGTAAATACTAAATACCACAATCAAATGCACTCATGACATCTCAAATCATCGATATAAAACATATAAAACATTTATGCATGCATCACAATTTAGAAAGTAAGGTCCAATCACAGACTGTCCATGCTGCGCCTCGATACGCGCGCCATATACGCTTTCCCGGACCAATCACCATCTCCGGGTTTCCCAAACCTGTCCAAATCATACTAGAGGGTTACTAACTATCTTAATAACCTCTTATAAAATCCCCCTAATTTTCTGGGATTTTTAACATATTTTAAACTCGATCCTAAACGTTCGGACATCCCGAATTATATCGAAACGATGTCCGATCGACTCGAAAACAGTCCCAAAATGTTCGTTACATCGAATACATGAAAACACATGTTGGACACTTCCCCAAAGGAGGTCCCACGCGCCCCTCATATGCCGCCTAAAGGGGCTGCGCGTGAAGCCCACGCGCCCAGCACAGTGTCATTTCCTTCCTTCGACAGACCGGGTCCCACCGATTCGTCTACAATCGGATCCGGCTGGACCGACGTTGACACGACCCATCCCAATCCCCATGGGATTAACACGGATGTGTCATGCTCCCGTCTGACACGAAGTGTCAGACAAGGGATAAATTAAAACCTTTAGCCCGACCGGCTTCCAGAGCAAGCCAGGATCCGGTGGAGGAGTGTGATGTCTCAGTCTTTGCTACAGTCCACATCTGTGATCAACCTGAATGACATTAAAAACCAGAAAAGACTGTGAGTGGATGAAAAGCAATAGTTTAATAAAACACATTTCATAAAAGATATTTATGCCCTTCATTAAAAAGCATGTATGCATACAAAAACCATTTATCCAAATACCAAGTGCTAGGGTCTCAGCCCCAAATTTCGTAAATCCAAATCATACGGGCTCCTTCCCAAAACCATTTACACAAGTCCGTAATTCAATTCAACCATATGTGGGAATTCAGCCCAAAACCATAAATCTGAGTATGTGGGTCATTGCCCAAATCCATTTACTATTCACAAAACATCATTTCACAAATCCAAGAAATCATGTTTACCAATATATATATATATATATATATATATATATCATATAACCAATCATGTCACGGTTTCTAAAGCTACGCATGTGCTACCCAGGGTCTCAAATCCCAAGTCTCCCTAGGGTCCACCTAGGTTAATGTCCGCAGATCAATGACCCTCCTTGGGGCTTATAATCCATAATAGCCTTCCTGAGAGTAAGGTACCCAACGGGTGCGACTCCACTCAGTTAGTGCTCTGTGACTACTCCGGGGTCCACTTAGGACAACGACCCTCCCCGGAGGAGACAATCCATAAATATATAAGGAGGGTATATGAAAAACCATTTTGAAATCATTCTCAAAACCTTTCAAAGGTTCATACCCGGTCCCCATAAACCGTCATGAACCAGAAATCTGTTTATGGGTCCCCGACCCGAAATCACAATTGTAAACCATAATTGGGCCCAAGCCTGAATTCATAAACCAACTAGGCCTCATGCCTTATTTCGTAAACCAATTGGGCCTCGTGCCCGATTTTGTAAACCAAATGGGCCTCATGCCCGATTTCGTAAACCAATTGGGCCACGTGCCCTATTTCGTAAATCAATTGGGCCTCGAGCCCGATAAGTAAACCAACTGGGCCTCGAGCCCGTTACGTAAACCAACTGGGCCTCCGAGTCGATGCCTTGTTAAATCAAATGGACTTCAAGTCAAGAGTTCGTAAATCAAATGGGTCTCGTGCCCGATTCCATATTTTCAGATCTGAAATCAATTCACGAACCAATTGGGCCCCTAGCCCGATAACGTGATAAAATGGACTTCGAGTCCGAGGGTTTCCAAAACAAATGGGTCTCATGCCTAATTTTACCTTTTCAAATCCAAAACTATTTCATTAAAATATTTTTGAAATTATAAGCATGTATAATCAGTGCAAAACTGTAAATCTCGATATTCGTGCAAATACGTAAATCGCCTCGAAATACGTGAAATAATATAAATCACCAATATCCAAATCATCATCATAGAATCACATATGTAAAACATATAAAACATTTATGCATGCATCACAGTTTAGAAATAAAGGTCCACTCACATGTCGTCCTACGCTACCACCTCGATTTGCGTGTTGTAAGCCTCCCCGGGCTAATCACTGTCATCGGGACTCCCAAACCTGTCCAAATCATACTAGAGGGTTACTAACTACCTTATTAACCTCTCATTGAAGCCCCGTAATTTTTTCGAATTTTTAACTATTTTTAAACTTCATCCTAAACCTTCGGACATCCCGAACTATATCGAGACGATGTCCGATCGACACAAAACCAGTCCCAAAATGTTTGTTACATCGAATAGATTAAAAGTCATGTTCAACACTTCCCCAAAAGAGGTGCCACGTGCCCTCACACACCGCCCAAAGGGGCTGCGCGTAGGCCTCACGCGCGTGCACTGTTCATCATCATCTACCTCCAGCGAGCCCAATTAACTAGTTTCGATCGGACCGAATTGGTTTGGACCGACGTGACTAGTTCAGTGTTCTAACCTCTCCATTTTTGATCCTTTTTCCATCCTTTCAGTTCCTATAGGTTCCTAATAACAATCCATATCGAGCTACGACCTCAAAACACGGGAAAAGCAAACGAAACCATACCTCCCATGATCAAACAGTAAGCTTGGCCTTCAAGTCGGTTTTCAGTCCTTCCAGCCTCCCATTTCCTTTGAAATGATCCCCATCGAGTCATCATGGTCCCTAGGTCGTGTTAGAATAGAAAGGAAGTCAAAATAACATCTAAAACTCAAACTTCTAATTTTGAAAACTCACGGGTTCTCGGGTTACCTGGGCTATGGGCTATAGCCGTCGTCCACGGCGGCTGGCCGTCCTGTCCCTTGCCTCACAATCCCTCTCTCAGTCTTTAACAATGGCACACACGAACACAGATGTGAAATGGTGATGGGGGTGGTGTGTTTGTTTGTTTAGAGGAAGTGAAAATGGTGATCGGGTTTGGAGGAAAATATAATAGATGAAGGATGATAGCTGATGATGATATGAATGGTCAGGATGAGAGAAAGAGATAGAGATGAATGGTGGAGATGGGAAGTGGGTGGGGTTAATTATATTTTAATACAAGTGGCCCAATCACAAATTAGATCCACATTTTAGGGTTGATGACCAATGGGATGAGTGACTCTTGTCACTCATCCATGGGTCCCACATAAATATCTGCCCAATCAGATTTTGCCACATAATTTCCACCTCGTAATGCATGCATAGTCCAATTGAACTTCCCGTGACCATAACTTCTCCGTTCGACGTTTGATTTCGACGTGCCGCCTGTGTACGGACTTGTGACATCCCGATCTACGTCACGGTCATTGGTCCTTGTACGTTTGACTCCCCGAGTCAAAAGTCAATATTTTGCCCACGATTAGGGGCAAAACGTCATTTTGCACCGTCTGTCCGATTTCGCTCAACTAATCACCGATTATCCTTACTAATCATTCATTAGTCACTAATCTAATCCTGAAATTCAGGACGGGTCGTTATAGGCGTGACCGGTCCAAGCCCATAACTCCTCCATTTTCAACCCGATTTCATCCCTTCCAATTCCTATAGTTTCCTCTAATCATTCCCTATCTTTCTACGGTCTCAAAACACACAAAAAGGTCCAGAATTTACCTGCCCGATCAAAGAACACACGACCCTGTTTTCCAGCCGTCCGTCTGGGCTTCTCCATCGCCGTCCTCCGTCCAAAGCCATCCCCCTCGACTCGCAAGGAACCCAGGAACATCATCCAATTTCCAAAAACATTCTTAAACGTCCAAAACAGGAAATTCGAAATTTGAATATTCAAATCCAAAGGGGTCATCGGTTTTATCTTTGCCGTGAACCCCACCGCCACCTACGGTGGTCCTAGAGCCTGCCACCGTCTCTCTCAGTCCATCCCTCCCCTCAACCACTCTCTTGGCCTCACATAGAATCGAAAGGAGAATGGTTTGGGTCTTGGGTTCATCGGGTTTGGATGGTCGATCGAATGAAACAGAGAGGAGTAGGTGCATGTATCTGTGATGGTGGGCAATGGATTAGTGACACTTTTCACTCATCCATTGGGACCGGTACAAATATCTGGGCCCACTCCAGACAAAAGTCCACCCGTCTCGTGATTCGTGTAATAGTTTCTCGAAACTTCCGTAAACTGTAACTTTCCCGTCGAACGTCCGATTTCGACGTGCCGCCTGTCTACGGACTCATATCGACCCGATCTACATAACGGTCCTTGGCCCTCGGGCATCGAACCTCCTGAGCCAAAAGTCAACTTTTTGCCCTCGTTCAGGGGTAAAATTGTAATTTCATCATGAACGTTCCTTAATCCTCGACTAATTCCCGATTAGCCTCACTAATCTATAATTATTCTTAATTAATCCCTAAAATTAGGGACAGTTTGTTACATGAATGACTCGTTTTGTAGAGGAAACGGGTGAAGAAGATGGGTGAAAAGTGTTTTACTATGCAGGTACGTGGCTTCCACACGCAACCACTTTGGGTGGTCCGTGGTTGAGATTCCAGAGATGTGATCAACACGGTTTTCAATGATTTTGATATTACAAATATTTTGTGTAACAACCCATCCCGGAATTCGGGATTAGATTACAGACTAATCATGATTAGCAGGGGTAATCAGTGATTAGTTGGGCGAACTCGGATGAACGGTGCAAAATGACCGTTTTGCCCCTGGTCGTGGGTGAAACGTTGACTTTTAGTTTGGACGGTCAAATGGACTTTGACCAATGACCGTGACGTAGTTCGGGACGTCACGAGTTCATAGACAGGTGGCACGTCCGATTCGGACGAACAGGGTGAAAGTTATGATGTTCGGATGTCCAGGGGCATTATCGTAATTTGGACGTTATATGGGAAAAAGTTGACTTTTTGTTGGACAATTGGTTTTCACATGATTCGAAGACGATTAGGTTCGTCTCGAAGTCCCGAGTACAACGTCAGGCGGCACGCGTGAAACGGACATCGGGTGACCGAGTTACGGGTCACGGAAGTTGGAGGGCATTTTGGTAATTTTCTGCACAAGGGCAGAAATGTAATTTCACAGGGTATTGTTTGAACGGTTACTGTTGCATCCGTATTTGGGAATCACGATCAGTGCACGGGTGAATTGTTTATGCTTAATTTTGCAACGGATTATGGGCTAAAGTGTATTCAATTGATAATGGGTGTGTAAGTGGGAGGCATTGGCTGCAGGAAGAGCGTGCACGGGCATGGCTGGTGTTTCTGGTGCGGGTTGGAACAGAGGACTGTTCCCCACACTCGATCAGCTGTCCCAAGGCCAAAACTGAGTGTTTTGTAAGCGGGAAGAGAGTTAAGGGGATGAGAGGAGTAGTCTGAGATGGAGAGAGGAAGAAAATGAGAGGAAAACGGTGATTGAGTGCTCTGAAAACCCGAGCGGGTACTGAGTGAAATTCAAATTCGAACTCCCGGTTTTAGGCCAGCCCATGACTAATTGAAGATTTATTGAGCTTCCTGGAACCTTCACAAGTCGATCCAGAACAAATTGGGCCATTTTCGAGGCTCCTGGAGCCGTGCACAGACGTGGTGGATGGCCGGAAAATCCAAGCTTGGAGTCGTGATGATTGAGGTTAGTTCTCGTGAAATTATCTGTGTAATCATCCTTATAATGAGCATACGGAGCTTCCCAACTGATTAATTGAGAGAAACTGAGACTGTGGAATGAATGGGAACTTTGGACCCGACTAGGACCCGTATTCGATTGTGCTGGCTTTAGGCCATGTCGATGTGAATGAGTAAAATAGAACTTGAATTAGGTCCATTACTATGCTATCTGAGAGTTTAATGGAAGGAATTAAGTGGATATTCGCAGGGATTGAACCGGGTTGTCACGCGGGTTGCAGGACCCGTTTGCAGAGGAAACGGGCGAGGAGGACGACTGTTCACCGTTACTGTAGCTGGCGCGTGGGTTTTACGCGCAGCCACTCACGGCGGCGCATGACGGCGCGTGGGCACAAATCCCGAGGTACGGTCAACATGAATTTTGTCCTATACATTATAACGAACATTTTAGCGTTGGTTCCGTGTCATTCGGATCTTGTTCGGACGTTGTTCGGGATGTCCGAAGGTTTTAAGTCGGGTTTAAAAATACTTAAAAATTCGGGAAAATTACGGGACTTGAATAGGATGTTATTGGGGAGGTTAGTAACCCTCTAATGTGATATGAACAGGTTCGGGAGTCCCGGTGTTAGTAACGAGGCCGGGGAGGCCGGTGGCACGCGTATCGAGGCGCTCGGTTAAACTGTCTGTGAGTGGACATTTAGTATTATCAATTCTATGCATGCATAACTGTTTCATGATTTTTATAATTGTGATTATATGATTTATTTTGGATGTCGGTGAATTTATATGATTTCACGCATTTCGAGGCGATTTACGGGTATGCGCGTAAATCGAGATTTCCTGGATTTGTATTAATTTCCATAATTGTGGTTGGATACGATTTTATGAGACAGTTACGGAATTGATTAAGTGAGTTCGGGCCAGGGGCCCAATTGTTTTATATTTGTGATTTCGGGATGCTTTTCGGAAAACGGATCGTGAGGGATCCTGATTGATTGTGTCTTATAGAAATAGTTTGGGTTTAAAGACCCGGGTGCCATTACTGGAGCACATTTTGAGTTTAAAGACTCGGTTAACTGATGACGGGGGCGGGCCCGGAAAATTGGGTTTAAAGACCCAGATTAAGTTTAAAGACTCGTGAGTTTAAAGACTCGGTTATTGTGATACCCCCGAGGCCTATTGACTATGTTTTGAGTTTAAAGACTCGTTGATATCCCGGGAAGGCCTATTTATGCGCATGGTTTTGAGTTTAAAGACTCGGACGCACTTAATCCAGCAATCGTGTGTGATTACAGTTTTCACTGGTTTTGGACAGTGACCCGGATAAACTGGTTTTGATGGTTTTTGGGATTAAGTTCCCGTGTTTAAGAGTTGTTTATGAAGTATTGTTGATTTCTGACCGTTTGAAACGTGTTGGGGCAGTGGCTTGGTTTATGAGACTTGATGAACTGGAGTTATGATGGGTTTCCGGATTTGATTGATGATTTCCGGGCTAAGGCCCTATTGGTTATTTCTAATAAATGTTTGATTACCGGTTTTTGATGCATGCATAAGTTTTTACTAAGGGGCATAGTTGTCTTATAAAATGTTTTTAACGAACTTGTTTATTTTCGTCCACTCACAGCTTTTGGTTTTTCATGCCCTTCAGGTTGATCTCGGATGCGACTGCAGCAGGGGACCGGGACATCGCATGCCTCCTCCATCGATCTTTGCGCACTCTGGCTGCCGTAGGGGCAATGGCGTCGGGTTATCCCTTGTCTGACACTTCATGTCAGACGGGAGCACGTCACATCCCGTGGTAAACCCGAGGGATTGTGATGGGTCGTGTCATTTTGTTGTAAGTTTCGAGTCGATTAGACACCATTTTGGGGTAGTTTTGGATGTCCGAAGGTTTAGGGTTCGTTTTAAATCCGTTTAAAAATACTGAAAAAATTATGGCATTAAAATAGAGAATAATTGGGATGGTTTGTGACCTTAATATGTGGTTTACGGCAGGAAGTGACTTTCCCAGATTTTACAGGAATGCGTGCAAAGTGAAATTCGGTGTTACAGACGGTGTGTGAGTGGAATTTCTTTCCCTATACTGTTATGCATGCATATTTACTTGATTTGTAACGACCCGTCCCAAATTCCAAGATTAGATCAGTGACTAATCACGATTAGTGAGGTTAATCGGTGATTAGTTAGGCTAAATCGGACGAACGATGCAAAATGACCATTTTTTGACCGATGACCGTGACGTAGTTCGTGACGTCACGATTTCATAGACAGGTGGCACGTTCAATTCCGACGTTCGAGGAGGAAGTTATGACGTTCGGAAGTTTAGGGGCATTTTGGTAATTTTCGTTAAAAGGAGCGAAATAGTTGACTTTTTGACCGGGATGTCCGATGGCCGAGGGCCAAAGACCGTTACGTAGATAAGGACGATACGAATCCGTAGACAAGCGGAACGTCGAATTTGGACGTTCGACGGCGAAGTTACGGTTCAAGGAAGTTCAAGTGCACTATTGCACGAATTACGAAACGAGTTAACTTTTGGACTTAGTGAGGCCCAGGGCTAAGTCTGTGGACCAATGGATGAGTGACACTTGTCACCCATCCACAGGCCACCCAAATTGTATTCATGCATCTCCCTTCACCGTGCATTTTCATTTTCTTCGTTCAAACACACACCCATTACCCGATCTCACCCAACCATTCAAACCAATCCAACCCAATCCCAGAGCAGCAGGCCTGAGTGACCAGAGAGGGTTTTGAGAGACTAAGGACGGCTGCTGGGCGGCGAGAACCTCCGTGAACGGCGGCGTGGAAGCAAAGAACCCGTGAGGTACACGGTTGAACCCTTTTGCATTTTATTTTGGTTTTACATGCTAAGGTTGATTTTGGGTGATTAGAATGATCTTAGGGGGTTAATAGGAACCTAATAAGATGATTTTTAGGATGGTTTGAGGCTGCAAAACCTGGGAACGAAAATGGAAGGTTGAACCGAAAAGGGGGGAAATTGGTTTAATGAGATTTTGATGTTTTTAGGTTGTTTTGATGATTGGAAATGACAGGGAATGAAGAGATATGAATTATAGGATTAATTAGGGTTGAAATCGGACCAAAATAAGGTAGGAAAACCTCTGAAAAATTCTCGCCGGTTCGGAACAGTACTGCTACAGTAACCGGTCCAAAACAAAAAAAAACCGGTTTTCAGGGGTAGGTGATGATGAACAGTATTTTCAACCTTCTAGGGGCTCGTGAGGACCCGTGGTCCATACTTTGGGAAAGTGTTCAACACGGGAAATCTTCTATTCGATGTAACGAAGATTTTGGGACTGGTCTCGCGTCAATCGGACATCGTTTCGATAGTTTTCAGGGTGTCGGAAAGTTTAGGGTCGGTTTAAAAATAGTTAAAAGTTCGGGAAAATTAGGGGGCTATGGTAGGAGGTTAATTACGTAGTTAGTAACCTTATATTAAAATTTGGACAGGTTTGGAAGTCCCGGTGATGGTGATCGGCTCAGGGAGCCGTATGGCACGCAAATCGAGGCGGCAGCTCGGAAGGTCTGTGAGTGGACCTTGTTTTCTAAATTGGTGCATGCATAAATGTTTATTATATGTTTTAAATACTTGTTTGTGATGCCATGAGTGCATTTGGATGTGTGGTTACATATAGGCACGTATTTCGAGGTTTCGGCCCTATATGGTGCCTATACGGGGCTGTATGTCTTTACTGGTCTAAATGAAATGGTTTTGGATTTCCAAATGGATTATGAATATGATTTTATTATGTTGATTTGGATGCTTGTGATTTATATGGTTTCACGTATTTCGAGGCGATTTACGTGCTTGCACGTAAATCGAGATTTTCCAGTTTTACTCTGATTTTCCATTCTTATGGTTTTTGAAATAGTTTAATGAAATGGTTTTGGATTTGAAAAGGTAAACTTGGGTTCGAGACCCATTTGCTTTACGAAATCAGGCCGGAGGCCCAGTTGGTTTACAATTCGGACCGGAGATCCAGTTTCTATGTGGATTCGGGCCTAGCGCCCAATTATGTGATACAAATGGTTTTTATGGGTCATGCCGGTTTATGGGAACCGGCATGAACCCTTGAAATGGATTTACGGGTCATGACGGTTTACGGGAACCGGCATGAACCCATGAAAGGATTTTATGGTTCATGACGGCTTATGGGGGCCGTGCATGAATCCTTGAAAGGTTTCAAGAATGATTTCAAAAGGTTTTTCATATTCCATCCTTTATATATGATTGTCTCCTCCGGCGAGGGTCGTTGGCCTAGGTGGACCCCGGAGTAGTCACGGAGCACTGACTGAGTGGAGTCGCCCCACAGTTGGGTTCCTTACTCTCAGGATGGGCATGGTTCGTTACCTCTAGGGAGGGTCATTGATCTACGGACATTGACCTGGGTGGACCCTGGAGAGACTTGGGTTGAGACCCCGGTTAGCACACGTGTAGCTCTATTTTACCGTGACAGGTTCTGGATATGAATATAAGGGATAAACATGATTTCAATTGGTTTGGGAAATTGTGTTTATGATGATAAATGGTTTTGGGCTGAGATCCCACATATGGTTATTATGTTATGGTTTTCAGTAAATGGTTTTGGGCAGGAGCCCGTGTGACTTGGATTTACGGAACTCGGGGCTGAGACCCTAATTATGGTTGTTTTAACATATGTGTTTGGATAAATGATTTTACTATGCATGCATGCTTTTTAGTGGAGGGTATAAAGGTCTTCTTTATGAAATATGTTTTTATAAATTCTTTATTTTTGTCCACTCACAGTTTTTCTGTTTTTAATACCCTTCAGGTTGAATACAGTGTGGACTGTAGCAGAGACCGAGATATCACATGCCTCCTCCGGATCCTGGCGTACTCTGATAGCCTGGGAGGGCAAAGGTCGGAAGTATCCCTTGTCTGACACTCCGTGTCAGACGGGAGCAGTTGGAAATATCCCTTGTCTGACACTTCGTGTCAGACGGGAGCAGGGTCATCCCACGTTAATCCCGGGGGGATTGGGATGGGTCCTGTCATGATTGAAATGTGTTTTTATGTGATTTTGATGATATTGAAGTGATTGGGATTTTATATGAATTTTGGATGATTTTATGAATATTATATTAATATTTTATTACGTATTTTTCGAGGATTTTCACAAATCAGATTTTGGTTTCTGATTCGAATGTGATTTTGAAGTGAATAAGAATAATGACATGAGATAATGTGATTTGTGGATTTCATATGATTTTTGAACGATTTTTATGAAAGTATCCTTAATGGTACATTCTACGAGAAAGTGCGATTAAGTTGTGTTTGGGGTTTAGGCCCGTGATTCTGATTGTGGATTGGGATTGTGATATATGATGTGATATGTTATGGTGAAATGTGATCTTGAGTTGAGATGTGGAAACGTGTTGCTCGATATGCGTGATGTGTGCTGATTGTGTGGTTTGAATGTGAGTCTCAGAAGTCGAGCCCGAGGCTCCGAATCCTGAGATTATATTACGGTGGCGACTCAGACGTCGAGTTAGGGGCTCCGAATCCTAAGATGAGATTATGGTGGTGACTCAGACGTCGAGTCAGGGGCTTCGAATCCTGAGTTAGATCTCACTCGAACGTCGAGCGAGGGGCTCCGAATCCTAGGTGAGTATGTAATGGCCTACCGGTAGTGCCCTTGTGATATGATGATTGATGTAGTGCCTTGTGATGTTATAATTGATGTTGTGGTTATGTATTGATGATGAGTTGACTATATGTGAGTTATGTTCTGATGTTGGTTGTGGATTGATTGTATAGATTAATATGATGGCTTGTGAGACTGTGTTGTGATGACTCGGACGTCGAGCTGAGCTTCGAATCCCGAGTGAGTTTATGGTGTGCATGCCAGTGGGGCAGCGGTTTCATGTGTGCCATTGAGATGATGGTGCGTTGATATTGTGATTGATGTGCTGGCTTTGAGTTGATTTTGGTGATGGCTTGTCGATTGGCACTTACTTTATATACATTTTCACATACTTCGAGAATGATAAACTAAGTTTTGTTTTAAATCGAAGTGAAGCGGTTTTGAATCGGTTTTCATACGCATGCATAGTTTTGGAAAATGGAGGGTAAAAGATGGATGTTTTCAAATTATGTTTTAAACTATTTTTTTCGTCCACTCGCACATTTTCTTGGTTTTGCAACCCTCCAGGGTCATTGCACGAAGATCAAGTGTCAAGACCCGTCCCAAATCCCTCGGGATTAACGTGGGATGTGCATGCTTCCGTCTGACACGAATATCCGACCAGGGATATTTCTGTCTTTAGTCCTCACCGGGGCTTTCAGAGTACGCCAGGATCATAGGAGGAGGAATGTGATGTCTCGATCTCTGCTATAGCCCGCATCCGCGATCAACCTGAAGGGCATTAAAACCACGAAAACTGTGAGTGGACAAAATAATATTTTAATAAAAACATTTTCACAAATATACTTTATGCCCTTCACTAAAAGCATATGCATGCTACAGCCCGTGTCCGTGAATACCGTTTATGTAGGTACACTCATTCCGAGTGAAATTCACGCGACTCAAGGTTAAACCTTATATACTATTTACAGATGTGCATAAATGGCCTCTAACACTCGTATCTCGTACCTTTAATCCACCTGATCCAACTCTGACTCACGGAATTTGGTCGGAATCCACTGACATCGGTTGGTAGGCTAAACAGATCGCAACGCCTATCATGATCTGAAGCCAAATTTCTGCGTACTACCATATCTAACCAACTGACCCTCACGTCATAAGACGTCACTTACGTAATCCGTTTATACCTTTTCATCTGAATGACACTTAGACATTTCAACCTTTAACGTTACTACTCCTAGGCACACACTCGCGCCCTAAGTCTCATATCATCAGGGAACTGGTCACCAAACCAAGTACTCATGGTGCCTCGCACTGAGCCACTCATGATCTTCCATGTCCCGCTTAGTGCCCACCAAACTCACATGCTCGCCACTCTGGGCACATCTACTATTCCGTCTGCATACTGGTTCGCACGTCTCAACTCTATAGGATCAACTCCAGCACTCACACTCTCGTAATCCATCCAAGGATATCTAGGGCACCTGTCACTCATCCAGGTATATCCTACTCGTCACAGTCACCTCACCGAGGTAGCGTGGCAAGTGTGCGAACACCCAACGTCAGCTTCTCATTCTGCGTTCGCACTTAGCCGTAACCGAGTCGAATCCAGAATCTATGCTCGTAATGTGCGTCATTCACGCACCTCGTATCATCGTCACGACTGACGAATCCCATCGTCACAGCAACCTGAGCCTATCCAACTCGATAAGACTCTACTACGTCCATCGATAACAGTGTCTGCCATAACCTCGTACAAACCAATCTTAGAAACACTCTGCTATCGAGACTCCAAATGCATGTGGTCGACTCACCACACTTACCAACCATTCCGCACCCAACATCCACCAATCGGTCCACCTCAGGATCCGTTCGACAAGTACCACACTCCTGGTAACTTGTCCAATCAATGACTAACTAGGGTTATCACAAACCCGGTTGCCTGCTACAGCCCAACCATCCTGACCGATCCCTCGCTCTCAACTTCGAAGAGTCGTCGTACTCTGATACTGGTGTCCAACCAACCAGTAACTACACTATGAGGATCTCATCCTCTCATAACTCTACGGCTCCCAGCCATTGGCCTCTATGAAACTTGGTCATACTCCGTGTTCAACACTGCATAAGCGTTTCCTGCGCAATCGTATCCTACCATGCCAAACCACAACAACTCCGGGCATCTCCTGCCAGTCGTCATGCCTCCAGAATTCGACACACTGAAACACGGCCTCTCATGCTGAATTGGGTTCAACGTTCCTATTCCCAATAATCTCACTCGGGTCAACCATGACCTCAGCTGCCCTCTGCAGCACACTCTCCAATCCTGACATGACACGACCGACAATGGTCTCGACTCTCGGGTCGTCACACGGTGTCTACTGGTCCATAGGATCCTACTCACAAGTAACACTACAGCTCTAAGCCGTTAGATTCCCATGCACATTGATCCTACTCGGGATCAAACCTCGAAACACGTGGCATCCAATGCCAATCGAACCTCAAACTATCACACCATGTGCCAAATGTAATCTAACTTGGGTTCGATTCTACCGAATCCTCGTACTAATACCCTAACGATCAGGTTGATGACGGGCTGTTACGACTGCAGAGACATCACATCCTCGACCTGCGCGCACACCAAGAGCAAGACCTGCTCTGAAACCACTGGTATCAGAGTACCATGAGTATCAAATGAGCCAACCTGCTCTGATACCACTTTATCAGGACCCGTCCCAAATCCCTCGGGATTAACGTGAAAAGTGTCTGCTCCCGTCTGACACGAAGTGTCATACCAAGGATATTTCTGTCTTTAGCCCTCGCCGGGGCTTCCAGAGTACGTCAGGATCGTAGGAGGAGGAATGTGATGTCTCGATCTCTGCTACAGCCCGCATCCGCGATCAACGTGAAGGGCATTAAAACCACAAAAACTGTGCGTGGACAAAATATATTTTGATAAATTTTTTTCACAAATATACTTTATGCCCTTCACTAAAAGCATATGCATGCATTCAAAATAATTTACCAAAAAATTCACAAAACCATTAGGAAACATTCTCAAAACCTTTCAAGGGTTCATGCCCGGTCCTCATAAACTATCATGAACCATAAAAAACTTTCAAGGGTTCATGCTGGTCCCCATAAACTATCATGAACCATAAATCCATTTATGGGTCCCCGACCTGAAATCACAATCTTAAAACATGGAACACGGTAAATCAAATCAATAGGAACTCAGCCCAAATCACGTCATGTGGGTCTCAGCCCAAAACTGTTCTCAGTGAAATACCAAAACATCGAATACGGGGTCTCCGCCCCAAACCATTTCCAAATTATCAAATACGGGGTCTCCACCCCAAATCACTTTCTAAAACATGGAACACGGGGTCTTCACCCCCAAATCACTTTTCTTAAACCTCATACATATAAATATACGTATAACCCATCTGCGGCACTTCTGAGAAGATGCCAACTCAGAACACACATCCCCTAGGGAACACATCCCCGATATATGTCACGATTCATCTCTATACTAGTGTGCACACTACTCGGGGTCTCACTCCGAGTCTTTTGCTAGGAATTCACAGTCTGGGAGGCTCTATCTCTGGATCTAGTCCAAGCTCTATCTTCGGATCCAGTCCGATTATCTCTCCGGAATCTGGTCCAGGACCACATCATAACTCCCACTCCTAGAACGGGATCCCTATGGGGATACCCATTCTGGTCTGTGGATCGTGACTCTCCAGGTCGATGTCTGGGGGAGACCATATAAATCATATGGAGAGTTTGTACATTTCAAATACTTTCTTTCTTTCTCAAAACATATTTCAATTGGGTCTCATACCCGATTCATCTCAACAGGATTCCTCGAATCCGATTCAAATCAATTTCACAAGCATCAGCCTAAATCCGCAGTTCAACAGGGTCTCATGCCCGAATTCTCATTTCATAAACCGAATTGGGACTCAAGCCCGATTTCACAATTAACTGGGCCTCTAATCCGATATCATGACTAACTGGGCCCTAAGCCCGAAACCATAAATCAACGGGGCCTCAAGCCCGAACTCGGAAACCAACGGGGCCCTCGGCCCGATCGTATAACTCAAATGGACCCTCGGTCCGATTCCTCGTCAAATCAAATGGACACCAAGTCCAAGAGTTTGTAAATCAAATGGGTCTCATGCCCAAGTTCATATTTCCAAATTCAAAACCAATTCATTAAACCCTCATTGAAAACCTAGCACGTACAAGCATCGTATAAAACTTGAAATCTTGAAATACGTACAAATACGTAAATCCTAGGCTACCACAAAAAAATGCGCTCATGGAATCACAAATCATATATTAAAACACTTATAAAACATTTATGCATGCATCAAGTTTGAAAGAAAGGTCCACTCATAGACCGTCCGAAGCCGCACCTCGATACGCGAGCCATAAGCTTCTCCAGGCCCAATCGTCACCTCTGGGGTTCCCGAACCTGTCCAAATTAATTTAGAGGGTTAATAACTACTTAAATAACCACTCACTAAAGTCCCGTAAATTTCTGGAATTTTTAAATATTTTTAAACGAGCTCTAAAACCTTCGTACATCTCGAACTATATCGAGACGATTTCCGATTGACACGAAACCAGTCCCAAAATGTTCGTTACATTGAATAGATGATTTCATGTGTTGGAAGGTTCCCCAAAAGCCTCACTACCCGCCCTGAGACGGCCCTGCGCGTGGGCCTCACGCGCCACTACACAGTGGTCGTCTCCTTCCTTCAGCCGACTGGTCCGACCAGCCAGTTCGACTTTTTCCTGCAACTTGGACTGGCGTGACAGCTCCAGCCTCCTACCCGGTTCAATTTTCATCCTTTCTCTTCCTAATCATTCCTATTCTTCATGTTTTGATCCTAGGAACCTAAACATATAATCAAAACAGCCTAAAACTTCCTAAAACCCATGAACCCGATTTGTCCCTCACGGTTCAATATTTCCAAAACTTCCCCAGGGCTTCCTCATCCTCTAACCATCGCCAAAACCATCCTATTATCTTCCTAACAACCCAATAATCATCTTCCAATCATCCAAAACTATCCATAACGTTAAAATCAAAATAATTGGGAATTTGGGTCTAACTGAGTAATCAGGTTATTACCTCTTCACAGGGCCCTCCACCGTCGTACACGGCGGTCCTCCCTTCACCAGCCACCTTCAGTCTCTCTCTCTGTTCCTCTCTCTGTGACGACCCGAAAATTCGAAAAAAGGAAAAATTGGAAGGAAAGGACGATTTTACCCTTGGTTATGGGGGTAAAAGTTGAATTTTTTATCGGGACCTTGTTTGGACTTTCCGGGAGGACCGTTGGATAGGTCTCGGGACGCTGAATCCGTAGACAGGCGACATGCGTCAATCGGAGGTCGGATGTGAAAGTTATGGGTCTGCGAAGGCTAGGGGTATTTTGGTAATTAATTGTGCAGGGTAAAATGGTAATTGTGGCTGAGCCAATTAAGGAATTAGCGTTTAAGTGACTCAGCTGGCCAGGAAGTGACACATGTCATTGAAATTAGAGGGATTGGTGGCCTGTTTGTGGATGTCGTGTATGAATATCACAAAAACTGCCCGCCCTTTTTGTTTGAATTTCATCAATTAATTGATGGATGAGGCTAAGTATAAAACTTGAGACGGTGGGATGAATCTACAGAGAAAAAATAAGTGAGAATTAGAGAAGGATTGAGGAAGATAAACCCCAAAACCCGAAGACCCAAACCCGTGAAGTTCATACCCTTCAAAAATTCGAATTTGAATTTATAGCTCGAGATGCATCAAATTGAGATTGAATTAAGTCTTCTGGGATCATTTCGACTAGGACCAGATCAATTGTGAAGAGAATTGATGTCGATTTGCCTTAGAACCGAAAGGGTGAGGATGTTGAATTTTCGAGCTTGAATAGAATAATTGGAGACATGGAACGATGAAATTGGCCTTGGAAACATGTTTAGTCGGATCCCACGAAGCTTCCTAATGCACCAATTAAAAGAAAACACTGAGAATTGATGGAGATTGAGGGATGAACAGTTCCTGCAACAGAAAGGAAGTCGTAAAGTCTAATTCGATTGGATTGAGGTAATTAATCTTGTAATTGAAATCACAGACCTTTAATTAAGGATTAAACGATGTTGTTAGATGATGTAAGGACCCGTCCTGGAAATTAGGGTTAAGATAGTGATTAAGGTGGGATTAGTGAGCTTAATTGGTGGTTAGTTGGTTACGATAGGTCAGTTAGCATAGAATGACGATTTTGCCCCTGATTCGGGCAAATTGTTGACTTTTAGTTCAGATGGTAAGTGGGCATTGACCGGTGACCGTGACGTAGTTCGGGACGTCACGCATCCGTAGACAGGTGGCACACCCGATTCTGACATCCGAGGAGGAAGTTATGATGTTCGGAAGGTTGAGGGCATATCCATAATTTGGCTAAAATAGGGGAAAGTTGACTTTTCGTACGATCGGGTTTTAACACGTTGACCTATGACTGTTAGGTAGATCTCGTCGTTCTAAGTTCAACGACAGGCGGCACGTATTCATCGGACCTAGGATGCGTAAGTTACGGGTCTATAACGGTAAGGGCATAATCGTAATTTTGATTCAAAAGAGGAGCATTTTGGTCTTTTGGCTGCATGGGGATTTGGGCCAATCTGATAAGGCCGGGTGTATAGTGGAGTTTGGGATATTTGTGAGAGGGCTGAAGGGATGGTGACACGTGCAAGGTGTCTAGTGGGTTCTAGGATTTTTCACGGTTCAAATTAAACGGGTGAGTGTTTGTGGTCGTGTTCGAGAGAAAACAGAGACTGAGAGTTAGGGAGAAATCGATCAAAGCACGGTGAGTGTGTGGATTCTTGGGTGTGAGAGTGTGTTTAGAGGAAGGTTGAGAGTGCAGGGGGGTGTTGAGAAAACGGGAAGGTGCAGTGTTGGTGTGTGAAGAGGGTGAGGTTACGGGAAAAACAGAGAGATGCTGAGGAAAATTGGTGGTGGTGTGGCCGTGTGCTGATCGATTGGACTCGAAGGGAATCCGGGACGGCCCTGTAGACTTCAGGGAACGCGGCGACGAGCACGGTGGTGGACGGCTGCAGGTAATCCCTTTTCCCCATGAATATGCCCTGTTTTTTCGTGAATTTCAAATCGAAAGTCGTGGACTTAGGGGCTGAGTCGAGGCGTCTGGTGAGTCCTGTTAGGTTCAGTAGGTTCCTAGGAGTCGTCTAAGGTGGAAGCCGCGATGGGGGAGTGACTGGGTGGCCGGAGTGTGAAACAGGGGTTCGAACGGGTTTTTAATTCGAGTTTGGGACGATGATCTAGAGGCTTAGTCGTCGTGTTAGAGTGAGGGGAATAGGTTGCTTAGGACTGGACGGTGAGAATGGTGAAGAAAGGGAGGAAAACAGTGAAGGCTTGGCAGAGAACTGGGTACGCCGGTTCAGACCGGTTCACCCGTTGAAGACGATGATGAACAGTGTCTGTGTGCAGGAGCGTGAGGCCCACGCGCAGCCACTTTGGACGGCGCGTGGAGGCGCGTGCGTGGTTTTTGGGGAAAGTGTCAACTACGTTTTTGGTCTAGAGGTTGTAACGAGTCTAGTGAACTAAGTTTCGGGTTATTCGGACGTCGTTTGAGGTTAGTTCTGCGAGGTTGAAGGTTTAGGGTTCCGGTTCATTACGTTTAGGACCCGGGGTTTTTCGGGGAAACTTAGGCGAACCTTCATTAACGTGTGGCGCGTGGAGGCGCGTGCGTGGTTTTTGGGGAAAGTGTCAACTACGTTTTTGGTCTAGAGGTTGTAACGAGTCTAGTGAACTAAGTTTCGGGTTATTCGGACGTCGTTTGAGGTTAGTTCCGCGAGGTTGAAGGTTTAGGGTTCCGGTTCATTACGTTTAGGACCCGGGGTTTTTCGGGGAAACTTAGGCGAACCTTCACTAACGTGTGGCGCGTGGAGGCGCGTGCGTGGTTTTTGGGGAAAGTGTCAACTACGTTTTTGGTCTAGAGGTTGTAACGAGTCTAGTGAACTAAGTTTCGGGTTATTCGGACGTCGTTTGAGGTTAGTTCCGCGAGGTTGAAGGTTTAGGGTTCCGGTTCATTACGTTTAGGACCCGGGGTTTTTCGGGGAAACTTAGGCGAACCTTCGTTAACGTGTTAGTGACGTACTTTGGTGACTTGTGACAGGATCGGGACTTCCCGAGGAAGCTGAGGAACGTACGGGGCGCGAGTGACGTGCCGGTGACTGTGAGTGGACCCCTTCTCTATAACTGAGCATGCATAACTGCTTTTAATTACTTGTTTTATGGTTTTCTATGTGATTTCGTGGTTATTGGAATATGCTATAATTGTTTTGCTTAATTGCACGTTTTTCGAGAAAGTACGGTTTTCAGCATATTTTACGAGAAAAGTTTGGATTCTGATTTTGATGCCATGAATTGGGGTTTTCAAACGATGAGTGGTTTTCAATGATATTAAATGGATTTTGAGACGTGTTTTGATAATCGAGGTTTTCGGTTTTAGAAACGGATTTCGGAAATCGGAATTTGGTTTTAAAGTTGAAACGTGGGATTTCCGGATTTGGGTTCGGAATGACGGTTCTGGACGCCGGAAGTGCTTCAGACCGGTGATTTCGGATTCGGGTTTGGATGTGGATTTAGAAATGGTTTTTCAAATGGTTTTGGATTGGATTTGCTGGATCTGGATATTGGGTTTAAAGACCCGGATATTATGATTGACGGGGGACGGGCCCGGATTGGGTTTAAAGACCCGGATTGAGTTTTAAGACTCGGGACTTTAAAGACTCGGATATATTGATATTTCTCACGTAGGCCTATTGAGTTTAAAGACTCAGATATTATTGAGGTCTGGATTGAGTTTAAAGACTCGGGAGTTTAAAGACTCGGATAGGTCCAGCAAGTTTGATCGGAAAATGATTGTTTGAGACTTATGTTTTATGATATGGTTTTATGATGTTTATGACGTGATTTCTGTAACTGTTTTCATTTCTGTTTTTATGACGATCTTGATGTGATTTACAACTGTTTTCAGCAAATGGGTTATGCATGTGTGTTTTCAAAACGGAGGGCCAAATCCCTGGTTTTCTTATAAAATGGTTTTGGAAACTCTTCTTTTATTTATGATCCACTCACACCTTTTGTTTTTAAATTTCCCTCCAGGACGTGGAACTAGCGCGGGGGTTGACGTTGAGGCAGCGTCGGAGGCATAGAATACTTGAGAGTGACCTCGGAGTGCTTTACATTTTCAGTTGTGCGTGTACATTGTTTATCGGTTTTCTTTCCTTTGTATTTGGTACTATGCTCTGTAAAACTTTGACTTCGGGATGTTTAACTTTTCTCCTGCGTCTGGCATGTAGTTTCGTGGTTTTTCGTGAGTTTACTTTGGTTTTTGTGTCGGGGTGTCGGACGGGAGCAGGATTTACCTCGAATTTCGGGGTGGAACCGAGGTGGGTCCTGACAACTCAATTGAAAGAAATGATGCAGAATTGATAGGAGTCGAATCGGGTCTGTTCGCGGGTTGTAGGATCGGTTTATAAGTGAAACAGGTGAGGACGATGGTAATGTAGCTAGCGTGTGGACTTCAAACGCAATCACTCACGGCGGCGCATGAGGGCGTGTGGGCACGATTCCTGAGGTGAGGTCAACATGAATTTTGTTCCATTTAATGTAACGAACATTTTGGTGTTGATTTCGAGTTAATCGGACACCGTTTCGATATTGTTTAAATGATCCGAAGGTTTATGTTACGTTTTTAATTCATAATTAATTCTCGAAAAATTATGGGAATTAATATGATATTAATTGAGTTATTAGTAACCCGTAATGATGATTTTGGGTAGGACTTGGAATTCCTGGAAAGTACCGGAAATTACGGAAACGAGTGCAGCTTGGAAAGCGAGCGATTTGGACGATGTGTGAGTGGACGTTTGTTTTATAAACTGTTATGCATGCATAGTTAAATTTTTTACACGATTGATTGCATGATTTGAATTATAATGATGTCATGGTGATTTGGCATGATTATTTGTGATTTAATGATTATTTTAATCAGTCTTTCAGGTACGTTTTACGAGGAAAGTGTAATTGGTATTTTGGGCTAGGCCCAGAGTCAAAAAGGTTCCAAAAACGATATTTTGATTTAATTGGTGAGTCAAGGATGAATTCTGGATTATTTGAATGTTTTCAAATGAAATTTTACGGATTTACCTGTAAATGGTATTTGGGCTTGAGAGCCAGTCGGGAATGATTTTGACTTGGTTTGAAGTCAAGGATTCAATTGAAATGTTTTGGGATGTAATCTCATGATGATTTTCATTGTGATTTTGAGTGCCCAGACGGTCAAAGCTAAGGGATCACCCAAACGACCGGAGCTTGGGGGATATCATTGTGAGTTGTTTTTACGATAAGCTAGCTTCTCGGATGCGACTGAGTCTGGATGTACCACTCGAATGTGTCTGAGCCTGGGGATGTTTTCGTCCAAATGTGACTGAGCCCGGGGGTTGAGCCCAGATGTGTCTGATCCCAAGAATGTTGTTGGATGGTGGCCTACGCGTAGTGCAGATGTGACTGTGTGATTGTTGTGCACTTGTGAGTAGTGCAGATTGATTGATTGATTGATTGTTGTAACGACCCGTTCCAGAAGTCGGGATTAGATTAGTCATTAATGACGGATTAATGAAGAGAATCGATGATTAGTTAGACACTTTTGGACGGACGGTGCAGAAAGACGATTTTGCCCTTGGAATGGGCCAAATGTTGAACTTTAGTTCGGATGGTCAATTAGGCATTGACCTATGACCGTGACGTAGTTCGGGACGTCACGAGTCCGTAGACAGGTGACACGTCCGATTCCGACATTCGAGAAGGAAGTTATGATGTTCGGAAGGTCGAGGGCATTTTCGTAAATTGGTTAAAAGGGGGAAATTTGCTGACTTTTTGTATAACAAGTTTTCTTCACGCAAACCGAGGACCGTTAGATAAGTCTCGATGTCCTGAGTATAACGACAGGCGGCACGTGTCAATTGGAGTTCGGGTGACAGAGTTATGAGTCTAGAAATACGAAGGGTAAATTGGTAATTTGTACAATTGAGGGTAAATTGGTCATTTCCAGCTTAGGGAATGGTGTGCAATGGGTAATGGACACTTGGCAGCTGTTGGAGAAGGTGGCCACATGATTTTTGATGCGTGGCCCTCTCTGGATGGTCTTAGAAGCATCGTCCACCGCCTTGAACCCGTTTAAACAGATTGTGTGTATGCACGGGTGAAGAATAAAGAGAAAACAGGGGAGTGTGATGGCCGTGCTGTCCAGGGAAGTGAAGAAACAGAGTCCAATTTATGTTGAGGGTGAGAAACAGAGACAGTGAAATGAGTGTGGAGGGGACACGACCAGGGACCGTCGTGGACGGCGGTCTTCGACTCACGAGGAACAGGGGACCGTTATCCTATCTCTTCGAATTCTCAGCAATCTAATGAGTCCTATGAACAAAAAGTGGAAAGGAGATTGAGACAGACTCAATGGGCTCGAAAGTCGACGCCTAAGATGGATTTTAAGGTACATTGCCGTGGATTTCTTAAGAACCCAAAACATGGCACTTTCAGTTTTACACGTTCTTACTCATATTTATTGATTGGATGAGGGTCTGGAGAACGTAATGATTTGAATAAGCTTGAAAGGAGGGAAAATGGTGGTCGCAATCGCAAGAACAGAGAAGGACGATATGGACTTGTGTTTCTCGATTTGGAAGGTAACCAATTCATCTCAAGTTCTTGTTTTCATCATGTAAATGCATAGGAAAGAGATGGACGAAATTAATGGGCTAATTAGGATTTAAAAAAGATTAAAAACTGGACAGAACCGTGAACGCCGGTTCAAAATTGGACCGGATTTGCAGACCAGTCGAACTGATGTTGAAGACGATGAACAGTGACTGGCGCGTGAGGACCACGCGCAGTCACTTCAGGCGGCGTGTGTTGGCTCGTGGCACTCCTTTTTAGGAAGGTTCCAACACGAATTTTAAAGTATTCGATGTAACGAACATTTTAGTGCTGGTTTCGAGTCGATCGGATATCGTCTTGATATGTTTCGGGATGTCCGAAGGTTTTAGGGCTCGGATAAAAATAGTTAAAAATTCGGGAAAATTACGGGGCTTTAGTATAATTTTTGTGAAGTAGTTAGTAACCTTAGTATGGGATTTGGATAGGTTCGGGAAAGCTGAGGATATCGAAATGGCCGGGAACGGCGTAAGTGCGCGCGTATTGAGGCGACGTCGAAATGGTCTGTGAATGGACTTTGCTTTCAAACTTATGATGCATGCATATATGTTTTTAATATTTTTCATACATGATTCTATGATTTAATTTATGATCTTACTGATTTACGATTTTGCACGTATTTCGAGATATTTTACGGATTTTGACATTTTACGTGATTTCGTCCAATCTTGTGATTTGAGTGTGGTTTTAATGATTTGATTTCGGGATTTGGAACATGATTTGATTTCAATGCTTTGAAATGGATTTCAGAAAAATGATTTCGGGCTTGGAGCCCTTTTCATGTAAAATGAAATTTCGGATTTGGTTTTCGAGGTTTGGAAAGGAAGTCTGGATTTGGGTTCGGGACAGTGGTTCCGGATGCCGGCTTACGGAATCATTGTTGCGAATTCGGATGAGGATTTTCTATGGTTTTCACTAATTGAATGGAAAATGGTTTTGGGTTTAAAGACCCGGAAAGAAAAGAAAACCCACTGGATCTGGTTTTGAGTTTAAAGACTCGGATTGATTGACGGGGGAGGGCCCTGGATGGACATGTTTTGAATTTAAAGACTCGGTATATGTTTTGAGTTTAAAGACTTGGATATGATACCTCTGAGGCCTGTGATTGTGTTTTGAGTTTAAAGACTCGTTAATATCCCGGGAAGGCCTGGTTATTGCGCATGGTTTTGTGTAACGACCCGTCCCAAATTCCATGATTAGATTAGTGACTAATCACGATTAGTGAGACTAATCCGTGATTAGTAGAGCGAAATCGGACGAACGATGCGAAGTGACCGTTTTGCCCCTAGTGGTGGCAAAACGTTGACTTTTCGATCGGGGCGGTCAAAGGGACTTTGACCAATGACCGTGACGTAGTTCGTGACGTCACGAGTTCATAGACAGGTGGCACGTTCAATTCCGACGTTCGAGGAAGAAGTTATGACGTTCGGAAGTTTAGGGGCATTTTGGTAATTTGGGTGAATAGGAGGTCAAAAGTTGACTTTTTGACCGGGAGGTCCGATGGCCGAGGGCCGAAGACCGTTACGTAGATAAGGACGATACGAATCCGTAGACAGGCGGCACGTCGAATTCGGACGTTCGACGGCGAAGTTACTGTTCACAGAAGTTTCCGATTACTATTCACGACGGCACGTTTTACGAGACAAAAAGTGCAGTTTGTCTTTAGTGGGTCCAGTTACTTTTCAGCAACCAATGGATGAGTGACACTTGTCACCCATCCACTGGCCAACCTCACCCACTCATGCACCAAAACACTCAACCGTGCATCCATTTTTCCATTTTCCTCCATCCATTACCCGATCCCATTTCACCCAAAATCCCAAAACCTTCATCCCTTATGATCTGAGGAACCAGGAGAGTGAGAGAGGAGGACTAGGACGGCAGCTGGTGGCTGGAACCGCCGTGGGCGGTGGCGGGAGCCCAAAACCCGATCGGGTACCCGGTAAGCCGTTTTTCCTCATTTTTCGATGTGAGCTTCATGGTTGTTTTTAAATGATTAGGGAATGATTATTAGGATGCTAGGAAGGTTTTAGGACGGTTTTGGTGAGGGTTAACGACTGAGAAGCCGTGGGGGACCGATCGGAAAAATGGGACCGTGAGGTCCATTTCGAACCAAGGGGTTTCGGGTAGTTTTTCCTAGGTTTCTTGATTAGGATAGATTGGAAATGAGAAAATAGAAATTTAGAAATTGGAATGGAAGAAATCGGACCGAAAATGAGGGAGTCGGAGGTCTGAACCGGTTACGCCGGTCCAGTTGCAGAAACGAACCGGACCGGCCGGTCTGAACCGGCCGTCGAGAGGTTGAAGGAGTACTGTTCACAGGCGCGTGGCTCCCACGCGCAGCCACTTCAGGCGGCGCGTGTGGGCGCGTGCTAGGGTTTTTGGGGATGTGTTCAACAGGTGAAATCATCTATTCGATGTAACGAACATTTTGGGACTGGTTTCGTGTCGATCGGACACCGTCTCGATATGTTTCGGGGCATCGGAAGGTTTAGGTTCGGGATTAAAAATAGTTAAAAATACGGGAAAATTACGGGGCTTTAGTGGGAGGTTAATTAAGTAGTTAGTAACCTTCTATTACGATTTGGACAGGTTTGGGAGTCCCGGTGACGGTGATCGGCTCGGGGAGCCGTATGACACGCAAATCGAGGCGGCAGCTCGGACGGTCTGTGAGTGGACCTTGTTTTCTAAATTGGTGCATGCATAAATGTTTATTATATGTTTTATTACTTGTTTGATGATGCCATGGGTGCATTTGTATGTGGTTACGTATAAGCACGTATTTCGAGGTTTCGGCCTTATACGGTGCTTATACGGGTCTGTATTTCTTTATTGATTTAAATGAACTGAATTTGGATTTCAAAATGATAAACTCGGGTATGAGACCCATTTGGTTTTGTCTCGGGCATATGACCTCAGATTCCGGGCACGGTGCCCAGTTGGTGTCCTATGTTCGGGTACGAGACCCAGTCACTTTACGGTTTTGATTTCAGGTCAGGGAACCTTAAATGGATTTCCCGGTTCATGACGGTTTATGGGGACCAGCATGAACTCTTAATATGGTATCATGGTTCATGACGGTTTATGGGAACCGGCATGAACCCTTGTTGGTTATTACGGTACATGACGGTTTATGGGAACCGGCATGTTACCTGGTTATGTTATTACGGTACATGACGGTTTATGGGAACCGGCATGTTACCTGATTATGGATATTATGGATCATGACGGTTCAGGGGAACCGGTCATGAATGTTTATGTTATGTATATATATGTTCGTCTACCTTCCTTTACATGTTCTACTATCTCCTCCGGGGAGGGTCGTTGGCCTGGGTGGACCCCGGAGTAGTCACGGAGCACCGACTGAGTGGAGTCACCCCCCAGTTGGGTTCCTTACTCTCAGGAAGGCTATGATTACCATTACCTCGGGTAGGGTCAGTGGTCTGCGGACATTGATCTTGACTTTGAGATGACTCGGATTGAGACCCGGGTAGCGCGCGCGTAGCTTTGGATACCGTGACAGGATTGGTTGTGTGACTTATATATATGTATGTGATGTATATATGATATATGATATGTGGTGTGTACAGGTGTGCACAGGATTTGAACAGTGGCTCGTGTACTTGGTTTCTTTATGGTTTGGGGCCGAGTCCCTTATGGATTTGGGCAATGGCCCGTATGGTCGTTTTTATTGTGGTCCTTTCGACCTTAGTTTATATCTGCTTTGGGCTTAGTCCCACATATGGTTGTTTTAGATCAATGGTTTTCGAATGCATGCATGCTTTTTAGTGGAGGGTACAAATGTCTTCCTTATTAAATGTTTTTATAAACTCTTTGTTTTGTCCACTCACAGTTTTTAATGTTTTGACTGCCCTTCAGGTTGACATCGGATGTGGACTGTAGCAGGGACCGAGATATCACATGCCTCCTCCGGATCCTGGCGTACTCTGATAGCCCGGGAGGGCAAAGGACGAAAATATCCCTTGTCTGACACTTCGTGTCAGACGGGAGCAGGGTCATCCCGCACTAATCCCGGGGGGATTGGGATGGGTCCTGTCATTTTGAGTTTAAAGACTCGGGCGCACTTGAGATCCAGTAAACTTGTATGATTGATATTTTTCACTGGTTTTCTGATGTTTTGGGCAGTGGCCCGGATGAAGTGGATTTGATGAGTTTTTGGATTGAGTTCCCGAATTTGAGATTGATTTGTGATTTAAGTATGAGGCCTGGATTTGAATAGCGGATTTGATTCGGGTTTTAAATGCTTTTCAAAGATGGTTTTTGATATGAATGGTTTCATGACTTGGTTTGGATATGCATGCATTGGTTTTTAAATGGAGGGTATAACTGTAATGATTTTATTGAACTGATTTATAAACTTATACTTTATTTGTGTCCACTCACAGTCTTTTGTGTTTTCGATACCCTTCAGGTTGTTGCGGTACGGGCTGTTGGTCGGGAGAGACGGAGACATCATACCCGTGATCCACAGTAGCACGGTGCATTTTGGGAAGTCCGGATACATTTACGACGGTTGGAACAAGAATCCCTGGTCCGACTTACGTGTCACATGGAGGTTGGACGTCAGTTTAACCTTCGTATCATGCGTAAGTTGGACGGGATCAGGATTTAGCCCTTAATTCCGGGGGTTTAGGGGTGAGTGAGTAGTGCTGTTTGATGTAGATTTTGATTGCGTACTGGTATTGCGTACAGGTTTTGGTCTTGGTGGCCAGGTGATTATGTTTTCATATGTTTTGGCTTGAGAGCCGGGATTTGATACTTGTCATGTGATTTGGCTGGAAAGCTGGTGATTGTTATACATATGTTTTACCCTAGCATGCATGGTTTGAAAAACTGGAGGGTAAATGATGTATTTTGAAATGTAATTTTAAATGATATTATTTTTTGTCCACTCACACCTTTCCTGTTTTGATGATCCTCCAGGTCGTGGTAAGACGTTCGGGGCTGATCTAGAGGCGGAGGCATGAGCGGAAATCAGTGCAGTTGTCCCTTATCTGACAGGTGCTGAAGGGTAGTTCAGTACTTCAGTTAACTTGTCAAACGGGAGCAGAACGTGGCACGGTTATCAACGTCCAGTTGGGACGGGTCCTGTCACTCTCTCAGTCCAGCAGCCAGGATTGAAATGGGTTCATGGATGGGTTTTGGGATGATATCGGGTTTGTATAGACGAACAAAAGAATGAAGATGATATGCATGAATGTAAAATGGTGGCCAGTGGATGAGTGACACTTGTCACTCATCCATTGGGCCTTGGGAAAATATATGGGGCCCAATTGAGACAAAAGTCAATTCGTCTCGAACTTCGTGCAATAGTTTCCTCGAACTTCAGTGAACCATAACTTTTCCGTCGAACGTCCGAATTTGACGTGCCGCCTGTCTACGGATTCGTATCATCTCGATCTACGTAACGGTTCTTGGCTCTCAGCCTTGGCTATCGAACCTCCCGGGTCAAAAGTCAATTGTTTACCCCTTCTCAACCAAATTACTAAAATACCCCATAACTTCCCGAACGTCATAACTTCTTCGTCGAACGTCATAATCGAGCGTGCCACCTGTCAATGAACTCGTGACATCCCGAACTATGTCAAAATCATTGGCCAAAGTCCATTTGACAGCCTGAACGAAAAGTCAACGTTTTCGCCCATTCTAGGGGCAAAATCGTCATTTCGCCCTCAAACGTCCGTTAATCCTCGTCTAATCGATTAGTCTCACTAATCCGTCATTAGTTCTTAATTAATCTCGATAATTCGAGATGAGTCGTTATATCGAGACTCGAGAGGCGGAGACATGAATTAGAGTGTTGGCATGTATCCCTTGTTTGACAAGGGATTTGTCAGACGGGATGCAGGGCCCGATGGTCTTTTGCGATATAATCAGATGGGTTCCTATCACAATAGATAATAAAAATAATAGAATCCGTACTAATAGCAGATTTCCATTCCAACCCAATTTCCAAAAAGATAAACGACATTGGCATCCTCTCAAAATCCCAAGCATCCGTACCTAATGAAGTCATTGCTAAGACTAAGGAATCATTGAAGCAGCTTGGATAGCTACTAATGAGTCGTCTCCAGAACCAGTGTAGAATCATATACAGCCTTTCAAAAAGTGAATGTGTTGATGTTTTAAAACTTTGAACGATACATTTAAGATTAAGACAACATATTGTCATGCTGGAATGGCAGCTCGCCAAAGAGTCGCTGTGCAAAAAAGTGAAGAAATGCAAAGAAAAGTTGTAAATGACAGGACCTCGTCCCCGAAGGACATAGATAACCGTGCCCGGGTCCTGCTCCCGTCTGACAAGTCAACTAAAGTTCTGAAATTACCCTTAGCACTTGCCAAACAAAGGATAACCGTACATGTGCCCACTCATGCTCCACTCCCGAATAGCCTCGATCATCGCGCCACGACCTGGAGGGTAATAAAACAGAAAAGGTGTGAGTGGGACAAAAAAAAGTTTTAGAAATACATTTATCAAAATACATTCTTACCCTCCAGTTTCACAAACATGCATGCATATCATAAAACATGAGTCATAGCGTGAAATTAATCAAGTATGAATAGTGGAACCGATAAAATTCAAAACATATTTTCCCATGGTCCATAAAACTCATGTTCATCAAATCAGTTCATGATATAAAGTATCTGGACACAAATATCAATAAATCATAATACCACTAATCCTCAATATCCCAGTAACCCGTCACGATATCAATGCAACGCGTGCAAACTCGGGTGTCTCACGTCCGAGTACCCTCCCAGAATCTACGACTTCTGAGGTGATATCATCTCCAGGATGTGACGACGTCTGGAGGATATCATCATAATCTCACACTCCTGAGACTGAGCCTCCCTCGGAGCTACTCATCTCCAGGCAGTGGATCGTGACTGCTTTTATGATCTACGACGTCTGGAGGAGACTATCAAATCACAGAGGATGGTATATGTGGAACAGTCACCAAATCCAGTAATCTCATTTTAAAACCATTCATGTCTCAAATCAAATAAAAAATGTTTCAACAGGGCCTCTGCCCGAAACATAGCTTTCACAAAGCAAGTTCCACAAATCCATCATATAAAAACAGTGTCTAGAATTCACTTTATAAATCAAAATCATCAATTTCATCATATTCACATGTGACTCCAAATCCAAGTCAAAATCACTATCCAATTGGGTCTCAAGCCCAAAAATATCATTTTCACGCAAATCCGTGCAATTGCAACCTCAGTTGCACTTTCACATAAATTCATAAAATATAGCCAAAAATCATGACAAATCCATCAAATCAATCCCTGACTCATAATCCGAGTCAAAATCAATCTCAAATCCTGAGCCTTCGCCCAAAACAACAATTTCACAGTTTTCTCGAAAATCGTGCCCAAAATCATATAAAACAATATAATATTCCCAAAATTCAGAAATCATCATATCGAAACATTAATCATGCCAAATCATTTCAAATCATATCATAAAGAATTTAAAACATATATGCATGCATTCTGGGTAGAAAACAAAAGTCCATTCACACACCGTCCATATCGCCCGCCTTTCCGGAGCTGCACGTTTTTTCCGTAAATTTCATAAGTCACCATTCCTGTCCAAAATCATTATTGTGGGTCACTAACACTTCCATATACCTCATATAATTTTTCCCAATTTTTCCGGGAATTAAATACGTATTTTTAAACGTATATTAAAACTTTAGATACATAGAACACTATTGAAACGATATCTGATTTCCTCGAAACCAGTGCCAAAATGTTTGTTACATTAAATAGGATAAAAGTCATGTTGACCTCACCTCAGGATTCCCATTCACGCACCCCTACACGTCGTGCACAGTAACGGTTACTGACACCTTCTTCACCTGTTTCCTCTGTCAAACGGGTCTGTAACCCGCGTGTGAACCCGACTCAATCCTGTCAATTTCCAGTCGATTTCTTCAATTAATTCAGCTAATAGTATCATTTTAACTTGAATTAGAGATCTGTAATGTCAATTATATCAATACTTACCTCAATCTATTCGATTCGAAGATGAATACTCGAAGGCTACCTGTGCACTGTTCATTCTTCGAACTCCATCAATTCCAATTGAATTCTTATAATTGATTCACATAGAAGCTTCGCAGGATCCTTATAAACATACTTCCAAGCTCAATTTCAACTTCCAACTCCTCTAATTACACGACCCAATTTTTGAATTTCTCCAATTCTTACCATGTCTGTTCTCAGTCAAAACGACGTCCTTTTTTTTTCATTTTTGATTGGGTTCGACTCGAAATAATCTCAGGAAGATGAATTCAAGGTCATTTGAATCAAAGGGGGTCCAAATGGAGAAGCCCGAATTCAAAATTTAATGAAGGTTTGGTTTTCGGGTTCCATGGATTTTCTGGTTTCCTTTCACTATTTTCCTCCCCCTTTTTCTTTCTTTTTTCCTCACGATTTCATCCTCTCAATTCCTCTCCAGTTTTCCTTTTCTCTCAATTAGTCGTTGGGACGATCGATCAAGCATCCTGGTTCTCTGTTTTCCAAAACACACACGGTTTACACTTAAACACACATATATCCCTCCAAGATCAGATAACAATCAAAACCACTAATTGTTATTTGCATAGTGACATGTGTCACTCAAAGACCTGCATGACTCACCGAAGCAGCCCACTCATCAACATTAGCCTAACCAAAATTACCATTTTACCCTTACCTTCTAAACTACCAAAATGCCCCTCGCCTTCTCATATCCGTATCTTTTTCATTCGAACTCCGATTGACGCATGCCGTCTGTCTACAGATTCAGCATCTCGAGACCTACCCAACGATCTTCAAATTATGTGAAAAGTCCATGTCGTTTGAAAAGTCAACAAATTGCCCCTTTTTTAATCAAATTACCAATTACCCTTGAGCTTCCGAACATCATAACTTTCTTCTCGAATGTCGGAATCGGACGTGCCACCTGTCTATGAACTTGTGACGTCTCGAACTACGTCACAGTCATCGGGTCAAAGTTCGTTTTATCGCTCGAACCAAAAGTCAACCGTTCACCCAATTCCAGGGGCAAAATCGTCATTTTCCTTCTAATTTTCCTTTTTCGAATTTCCGGGTCGTTATAGTAAACTTACACTGAAAATGAACTCACATTACAATCACTAGAGCATTCAAATATTGTGAAGCTATTCCAATCTAAATAGGGTTTTATGGCAATCGACATATTTTTTTCAAAATGAAGATGCAATTCCAAAAGAGCTGTTTTAAAAGAAAATTTTGATACTGAATAATAAGTAATTTTGGATAACCAGTTGCATAGCTTATAGAACTCTTTTAACAAAATCATTGACTTCTTAAAGTACAATAATGTAATTTTGTACCCATTTTTAATAACTAAATGTAAACTCCAGCAGATGTATAATAAAAATCATTTAAACTGCAAAAAAAAAGTGATTATAAAGCATTTTTAGACATGTATTAAATTGCATCTTAACCTGCATAAGAGTCACAAGAAACTAGGCATGTTAATTGGTTCAAAAAAACTGACCGAAAAACCGAATCGAACTGGAACCGAACCGAAAGAAAATCGAGACCGTTTGGAGAAAATCGAACCAGTTTCAGTTCGATTTCGGTATAAGAACACCAAACCGAATGGACCTAAAAACCGAACTGAATCGAACCGACCCGAACCGAAATGCTTTAGGTTACTTTGTAATGGACATTGATTAGTTGTAATGGATATTGATTAGTTGTAATAAACATTAATTAGGTTGTAATGGACATTAATTAGATAATAAATATTAATTATTGTATAAAAGTACAAAAAAAAAATCTATTTTTAGAGAAAATTGAACTGGTTCAACCGAACTTATTCACCATAATTTGAAAAAAAACATTGGTTTTAACCGAAATCGAACCGAACCGAACCGAATAGGAGGAAAACTGAACCGAACCGCATTGGAGGAAAAATCAAACAGAATCAAACCGATTCCCCAACCGATTTTGATAAAAAAAACCGAACCGAAAAATCGATTATTACACATAACAAGAACCCATATAGGATTTGTCAGCAATACATTCAAAGAACTGCAAAGTAAAACATTTGTAAGAACTTCAAACCAAACCACCAAGTGAAAAACAAGTTATCGAGCTGTCTCCTTTACAAATAAATTCCGATTAAAAAATGATATATATAAAAATCCAAGCGAGCTAATTATAATGATTAAAAATAGCTCAAGACACTCTTTCAAAGGATTCCAGACGAAATATATAAAATCCAAGCGAGCTAATTATAATGATTAAAAATAGCTCAAGACACTCTTTCAAAGGATTCCAGACCTTTTCTGGGCATAGTTATCATAAAAAAGGGGGGGGGGGGGGGGGGGGGGGGGGGGTGTTGTCGTGGGGTGGGGGTGAAGGGAATTAACAAGAGATAATGAATCTAGAACTATTAAGACTTACCACATCCCTTGAAATTGAAATTGAAAGTCGTCGAAATTTGCCTGGCGTCTGTTCGCACCTTCTTGCTGCTCTGAGGGTGCTTTGGGGGTGTGGGGAGTGAGGAGAGTCGACAAGAAGTAGGGTTGTGTACGGTTTGGTATGGTACGATATTTGATGATATCGAAACTATACCATTTAATTTTAATTTTAATCCTTTCGGTACGATTCGGTATATTACAATTTGAAATTGATATCGAATCGTACCAATTAAGTTCGGCAGGGTTTCGGTACAGTTTCGGCTTTGAACCATAATTTTATGGATTTAGGGTTTAAGTGAATGCTAATGAGGAATTATGGTCTATTAGCAAGCTTTTTTTTTTCCCCTACTATTAATGAGGAATTGTGATGTCAACTCCTTACCTAACTACTAGTATTGTTAGTATTTAGGTTAAGAAAAATGATTTCTAATGTAGTCCAACAAGAGTATTTTCAAGTATAGGAGGTAATATAATTTTAATTAGATAAATTTATTATCATTAGGCCGCAAAAAACTATTAATAGTTTTTAATATATGATTGCTATATCAACCAATTGAAAAATAGTTTTAGTTATTAAAAAAAATAGAAATGCTAATTCGGTTCGATATCGGTACGAGACGATTTTTCAAAACCTCGAAATCGAAACCGTAGCAACTTGAATCGGTATCGGTTCGGTACCGTACCGATCATGTTATTTGATATTTTTTAGGTTTGATCTGATATGAAACGGTATGATTTCGATTTTTTAGTACTACATGCCCAATTCGAACGACAAGTTTAGGATTGAGATATTTTAAGTTTTATTATTATTAATTGTTAATTTAATATATTATTTATTTTTTAATTTTAATTTGAAAATTTTAATTAAAAAATAATGGCGTGGATTCTCACATTATATACCACATGTATTGGGAAATTTGGGATCACATATATTGGGACGGAAAATTTGTAATTTAACTTGGTGCCATAACATTAGTGTTAACTTACTGGTTGGTTACTTTCTTTCTGCTGATCAATCGCTTGTTTTCTCTTCAACTGTTTCGATATCGCGCTTTGAGTTTCGAATTTCTCACAACCTGAAAAAGCCGGCGGCGTTTTGCTCTCGGTCATTTGCTCCATATCTCATATTCCAGAGGCGCCTTCAAAGTTTCAATTTGTGTTCTCCGTCCCTGACCTGTAATAACGGATTAATTTGCTCCCCCATTCGATTTAGCCTAAAGGTAATTTAGGTGAGTTTTAGTGACTATTAGCGTTTCCCAAACGCATTAGAACAATGGAATTGCTTGTTTATCTCTTTTATGGGTTAAAATTGAGGGTTTTATCAATAAAGAAGGCAGCTTTACAGAACTTTTTGTTGTTAACTTATGTCCTTTATGTGTTCTTTCAAATTTCGAAGGTGGAATTTTGGGCATGAAGTTATATTGATGGAAGTTCGAATTGTGGGTTTTGTCGTTAAAACTTTTATACTTCTGGCGATTGATATTTCAATTGTGGCTCGGTTTCATGGGTTTTCTCTACTTTCTTTGAGCACAATACTTTGGATAATGGTTGTGGAAACAATTAAGATCCTATTTATGCTGTCAGACTAATTGAATTCATGAAAGTATTTACCTTGTAATCATGTATTTTACAGATTTCCTAATGAAATTAGTGAACGTTTAAGCTTTCAGGGTGCTGTTCTGTCACTATTTGGCTTTGGACATCAAGATGGGAACTTGCATTAGCAAGGTCGGTGTTTTGTAAGAATGGCTTGAGATTTTGCAGCTATGGATTGCCATTGATAGAATATCTATTGATTGCCAGTGATAGAATATATTACTGCGTAGATTAGGACAAGTCTGTAATGCCTGTTCGAGCTTATGAAGTAAGTAAAATGAGTGCAATAACTCAAATTCTATGCCCATGAGACCATAATGAATGCATGCACTATCTTCCTTCTGTGTTTAGTCTTAAATAATTATGTCCACAGCTGAAAAGAAAAATTCATCATTTCGAGACCGGATCTTGTAAATATGTGTGTTTTTGTGATAATTGTGGAACTTCGTGTATTCCACTTGGTGTTTATTTACTTATTTTTTTGATTGAGTAATCTGACTCGATGACTTATATGATAGTTGCATACTGAACCTAAAGAGGAACCTGAAGAGAAAATTGAGTTTACTGGTGCAAATGTGCACCTCATTACCACCATAGAAGGTTGGGATCAAAAGATTGCAGAAGCAAAAAGGGATGGAAAAATTGTAAGTTCAATCTCCTTTTTCTTTTCAAGAGAAATGCATTGTGTTAAATGGTATTTGGTACTTCATTTTCAGTGTTTTCTTAATAGTAATGAGTAACCATGTTTAGATATTGGTGATCATAAACCCTTTTGCTGCTAGTGAGAAAATTTAGATTGTGACTCAAGAGACAAGAAAAAAGTTCCGTGACCACATAATATGGATGGATCCTGTCAAAGGCTGCACATGTAGGAGTGAATAAAATAGGATAGAACAAAGTGCCCATCAAATCTTTATAGATCCTCTAATCCACTAAAAAAAAATTAATTGTCCCCGCTGCAATTGTAAACTTTGATGAGAAGAGAAACATTTTCCATAGTAAAGTGTGTCAATATCCAGTAATGCAACTTAGGACAGAATTTAAACAATATATAATAAGCGGCATAGTAACTGTTGGACCTGTTTTTAAGACTTCCTGGTTGCAACAGATAATTTTCTTGTTTCTAATATGCTGGGACTTTGTTCCATCTTCATATGACCAGAAGTACAATCTACCACAATAAAATAAACAGTTTAGGATGTTAGAGAGCCCTGACTCCTTTATAACATTCTTTAAAGAACTTCAGAACATCGCTTTGTATATGAGGTTATGTTTTTTCTAACACAAAAATTCAGGCCAACCTCTGTCAAATAATGTTGTAGCCTTTTTTTTATTAGATCATTATTTAGAGTTTAGACAGACAGCATGGTCATAAATGCATCGGTGCGCAATTTCGCTCTGTGCTCGCTCCCAATTAAACATTCATTATTGGTCCATGCTATTGTATTGACTGCTGGCCTGCATTTATATTAGCTTACTTTGAAGGCAAGTTTGGCTCGATCCATTTGTTAGCTTTGTTTTGTAGCTCCTTACCTAGATTGAAATTGTTATGTCCAACAGGTGGTTGCAAACTTCAGCGCAACATGGTGTGGTCCTTGCAAAATGATTGCATCACTATATCGCGACCTATCGGAGCGATATACTTCTCTATTGTTCCTTGTGATTGATGTTGATGAATTGACTGTAAGTTACACAAACTTACCGTACCTCTGACCTATGCCAAGAAATCAACAGTTACCCCGAAAACCCTACCGATGCTGACCCCCATAATTTTGTAAACTGATGGATGTCTGTCATAAGATTTACCTTGTTCGGAGGTGGTTTTTACATTTGGTTTTGTATGTTGCAGGACTTCAGCACTTCATGGGATATCAAAGCAACTCCTACTTTCTTCTTCCTTCGGGATGGGCAGCAAATCGATAAGCTTGTGGGCGCCAACAAGCCAGAATTGCAAAAGAAGATAATTTCCGTTTCAGAAATGGCACCGCGTGAGAAATGAGTAATGTAGCGGTTTCAATGTCGTTCCGAGGTCTTTGAGTCTCCTTTCATGCATGTTTTGCTTTGGCGTGAGAATCTTGTGCATAAAACTTAGATATATCTGCTATTAATAATTAAGTTCACTGATGATACTTAAAGTTAATGCAAAATTCCGAGATAGTGGCAATAATTTTTTCAATACATAAAATGTTTTAAGTGTCAAAAAAAATCATCTATTCTCGGTTGAAATTTCATAGCACTTTTGAGCAAATTTGTCAACATTACATTGTGTATGAAGAAATTTAAAAAAATAATAATTTCATAATCCAAAACTTTAATCTAGAATGAATTTAAGTATATAAATTTGCTCTACTATGATATATTCTAAAATCGAAATTGAACCAGCTCAAATTCGTTTGGGTGGTTTAACAAATCCGCCGGTTGCGCTCAAAATTAGTTAGGTTTGAATTCGATGAATTTCAACTTTGTCTATTTGTTAAAACTTAAAAGCAAAGGTTTAGTACCACTAGCTCATGATCCAAAAGAATTTACATGAACTTGCGTGATATCTCTAGGCATGCAGGAATCTAGAATTGAAAATAGATATGAACGCTAACTCTAGGCATGCAGGAATCCAGAATTGAAAATAGATATGAACGCTCAATACATGACTATTGATAGAAATTTAATAACAAAATTCTTTGATTTTTTTTTTATTTTATATAGGGTGGAGCTCATCCAAACTACCCAAACTCTCTAGGTGGTCCCTTGCCTGTCTCTAGGTGATCGGCTGATTGTTGTGGTGGGGGAAACTGGAGCCTAAGCTTGCGCAATATAATAGTATAGTACATGGAACTGAACCATATTTTGAGTTATCCTTTGTGTCTTGATTGTGTCTTTCCTATTGGAATGGGTCCAAATGGTCTTTACCTCCTCTCACGACAATCCACGGAAATGTCAAACTCTAACTTGCATCATAAACAATCAAATTGACTACCCTTTAATATCATACAAAAGCTACAAATTTCGCCATTAGTATCCCCACAAACGCATAAGGAACATAAAATATGGCCGTTGATATATTATGGACCCTACATTCTTCAATTATACCGCGTCTTACGCTATTTTTGAATCCCATTGATGATTTTCTTATAGGGGTCGAGCCTCCACAACCAAATAGGCTAAGCCGCGTGAAGAAAAAAAGTCACAATCCAACTTAAATCCACGCAGTGGGCCAGCCAACACAGCAGCTGTGACACAAATTATTCTTCAATCTTTTTCATACGTAATAAACTAATAATAAACAACAATAATCTGATAAGTATAAGACATTACAAATACGACAAGATCATGGTCCCCGACACATGTTAATGTGTTATGGTGCTGGACAATCCCAACTCATCATATTCATAACATGAATTGATTTCATTTCAAAATGCAGAAGCCAAATGAACAATCAAAAGCTGTGTTCTTCGAGATTTCTCATGCAACTACTGTTTATGGTTTATGGAGGGAACATAACCTTAGGGTGTTTGTTTCTAAGCGTATGCCTATTCATACTATTTTTCTATCTATTATTAATATGATTCGTAGTCATCTCTCCTCTCTCAATCTTCCCCTTACTCCTACAAATATCTCTTCTAAAGAATTGGAATGTTGATGTGTAATTTGTGCTAACTAGTGGTTGGTTCTTTTGCCTTCTTTGAAGGCTGTTTGATACGCATTAAAATAAATTCGTAATTCAAGTATATACATATTTTAAACCCTTTTTGTATCATTTTAGTATTGATAAATAGGGATCGTTCTTATCCGGGGAAATTAGGAAATATTAATAATATGTCAGTGAGACAGAATAATAAATAATCAAAGAATAAAATAATGAGTTAATTAATAAATATAGGAATAAATAATGAATAAATTAAAGAATAAATGATTAAAAGAATACATTAATAAAAGAATAAAGAATTAAATGGAGGGTTTTGAGGGATTGTAATCATAATATAGACAATAAAACAAGTAAAACAAATATGAAATTAATTATACTCCTACTTTAACATGTGTACAAGTGAACTTTCTTCAAACACAAATTCTACCAACACTCTAACATTTGCATAATTTGAACATATTACAAAATTCTACTTTCACCATCTTACACATGCATATATTTTTCAATATTATAAATGCACCGAAAAGAGGTCATAAACACTTATAAAATGATTAATCTAATGTTTATGATTTGAATGTGTGTCAAACATTTAAATCTCTTTAATTTTCTGCTAAGTGCGCCGAACAACGGTCATAAATACTTAGTATAGAATTGAAGCTTAAGTACTCAAATGTATGAAGTAAATAAAGTTTGGAAAGTAAAACACATGATAATTATATTCATGTCTACAAAAGTTAGAAAGAAAATACCATCATAAATATTGAATTAAAAAATAAATAAAACCGAAACAATAATGAGAGTTTAAGCAAAGGAGAAACAGTTTACACTTTTGGAACCCAAGAACATCTTGTGATTCCGAAAATGGATGGAAACAATGAAATGTTATTCACAATATTTTCTGACAGCAGAAGAAACCTTATAAAGATGGAAGAATAAACATGAGAATGTGAACTTAAACTCTAGAATTGCAACGGAAATACTAAGTTTTGGTATTTCTAAAGGAAACATACAACTTGTGTTTAGGAGCTCTTTAGGAAAAAAGTCACCCCTTCAGAAAGGAAATGAACCCCTATTTATAGGGGAGAAACTAAAAAAAAGCCTAAATAATTAAAATACAAAATACATAAAAAAACAATTAAAAATAAATTATGAATGATGAGTTTAGGCTAAAAATTAGGGTAGGTATGCTGGAAAACCTGCCCAAAGGAGTAGGTTTGATGCAGTTTTGTCATGGAAAAATGACTGAAAAATGACTGAAGAGGGAGAGCAGGTTCATTCGGTAGGGGAGGGCTGACTTGGGCTGCAGGGAGTTGGTGGCGTGCTGTAGGGCTGAAAAATGACTGATGCGCTGAGGGCAGTTGATTGCTCGACGCACGCGCGCCGAACCCGAAGGCTTGGCTTCGATACGTGCGCACCGAACTTCCACTCGGACTGAAGGCTTGGCTTCGATACGTGCGCACCGAACTTCCACTCGGACTGGGCACTTGAAATGATGGGCTGGGCCGTGTTCGCAGATGGACTTGGACTGCGATGCAAATTTGGACTGACAATGGGCTTGGGTTGCGTTGCAAATTTGGGTTGAGAATGGGCTTGGATTTCAGTGTTTCTCCATTGAATTTCCAAGCGATTTTCGGTGGTCATCCTTATTTCAATCATATCTTCTTCTTTAGAACTCCAATTGGGATGATTCTTTCGCCAAAATTCTCAAAATTCTATGCTTTATTTATTTCTACAAAAATCCCACAAAATACGTTATTTTCTTCAATTGTTTATTATTTTAATATTAAAAACTAAATATAAAGGGTATAAAATAATATTTAATTGAAAGCCTATCACTGTTTCAAAGGCGTTTTCTCTTTAGGTTTGACCTTAAGAGTTTTTCTTTCTCTTTGGTTAATATAATTTGCTTACCAAAAAAAAAGAACAATCATTTACTTAAGGAGAACAATTATAAAACATTATTTTTCAAACTCTTCATGTAGCTATAGATACACAGTTACAACTAAACGCAATGAATTCATATTAGAAGACTCTTGAATGATCATTAGAAAAGAACATAGCTTAAAATGAATGATGAGTAAAAGAAGTAAAAGAGCAAACTTCATTGCCTGACGGGTTAAGGACGGAAATGTGTCTTCAATCTTAACGTCCTTTAGGGTTCATGATTTGGGAGAAGACAGCACTTGGTGTTAATCCATCTGAGTCGTCGCTGGCTAAGCTCCTGCCACCCATGCTCATGCTCATTCCGCTGCTCCTTGAGTCCGTCACGTTGCCATCAAAGACCGGCATTGCAGCAGGGTCCTTCCCTTTACAGGACACGAACGGCTCTTCCTCAATGTCCATTCCACCAATGCCCTTGCCACTCTCCTCTGCACTCTCTTGTAGCTGCAAAGCAAACTCGAGGTTCCAGAGCACATCTCCCATTGATGGCCTGTCAATGCTTTGGTCTGACACACATTTCATTGCTGTCTCAGCAAACTTCTTGAAGCATTCTGGTGTTATCTTCCCCTTGAGATAAGGATCTAAGATATGTTCAAGAATGCCTTTCTTGTGGCAATGCGCAGCCCACTCTGCCAAGCTTACTTGCTCCTTTGGAAGCGTTGGGTTCAATGCTGGGCGAGCACATAAGATCTCAAAAAGCACAACCCCAAATGAGTAGACATCAGATTTTTCTGTGAGTTGTTGCCGCCTAAAGTACTCTGGATCCAAATAACCAAAGCTACCTTTCACAACAGTGCTGACGTGGGTGTTGTCCAATGTCGGACCTGTTTTGGACAGCCCGAAATCTGAGACCTTAGCAACCCACTTCTCATCTAAAAGAATATTCGTTGTCTTCACATCTCGGTGGATGATAGTGTGCTTGGCACCAGTGTGAAGATAATGTAAACCGCGAGCAGCACCAATACAAATCTCAAGCCTTTGCTTCCAGGGTAGAGGGGGCTTTTGGGTCTTGTACAGATGCTCACGCAGGGTTCCATAAGCCATGTAATCATAAACAAGGATCATTTCACAGTTTTCTTCACAATAGCCAATCAGAGACACAAGATGACGATGGCGAAGCTTTGAAAGCATTTCAATCTCAGTCTGGAATTCATGCACACCTTGCTCAGAGAGTGGGTTTCCACGCTTGATTGCTACTTGGGTTGCTCCGCCATCGATTTCACCCTTGTAAACCTTGCCGAAACCTCCCACCCCCAGCAGCAGAGCTTCATCAAAGTTCTTGGTGGCAGATTTGATCTCAGCAAATGAGAAATGGCGACAAAGGTTTGAAGGAAGGGAGGAAGTGTAACTTCCTGTTGTGTTTGTCTTTGCAGAAGCATTAGAGTGTGAATTTCCATAAAGAGAAATGGGAAGCCAGCCAGATGGCCCTTCACTTGCACTTGAGTCCTTCCCTTGCCTTCGGCGGCGTGACACACAAATAGCAAAGAAACCAAGAACAAGAGCTAAAACAATTCCACCACAAACTCCACCAGCAATAACTGCTTTGTGATCACCCTTAGGCTTGCCATTACCTGATGACGGTGTAACCTTAGATGGGTCAATCAAATCCTGCTTAGGAAGAGGAACGGGATTTGGCCCTCCAAGGTTTCCATTTGTGTCATTAATCTTGAATATCTCAACTCCGTTTAGGATTGCATCATAGTATTGTGGCTTATTAGCAGTGTTGGGATGCAGTTCAAGCCATAGATCCACCTGTGGGTCCCCAGTTGGAACAAACACCACGTAATCCTTGTACACTGGAATTCCATTACCTCCAGCCCAAGCAACAACATCAGCCCCAGACTCAGCAGTTTGATTGTTGAGAAATATATCAAACACTCTTTGATTCACCTTGGTTATATTTTCAGCAATCTCACAGAAATGTAGCCTAACCAGGTAGGAGAATCCAGAGTCAATTGCGAATAACCAAGTCAAATTGTAGTTGAGGCTGATGTTAGCACTCGGCCCCATTGATCTGGCAGTTGAATAGACAATATCCGGTGCAACATATGTAGGCATGCTCTTAGGGTACTTCACTGTCATGTTTGGATCAGCAAATCCAGGAACCCCGAATGCTGCCCCTAACAGATAGGCGGTGTCATCATACCAGAACCTAAACAGACCCGTATCCTCTGGAGGGGAGATATCATTCCCACCCACATTTAACCGGTAAACATTCTCTAGTGCTGTGCTGTTATCTATGTAGAAAGGACTAGATTGACCCACAATCATGGTAGTCCCATCAGTAGCACTGTAAATATCAGGCATTGACACAATCTCAATCCCATTCACAAACGCATATGCGTTAGCAACACTGGAAGAGGGCTTAAACGAAATGTCCAATGTCTCACCTTCGACATTGACGGAAAACTCCTTAATAACGTAAACATCATCTAAAGCCTCAGTTGTTTGAGCAACACTGAAGTTCTTAAGAATGGTATAGGACTGGGCAGTGGCACTAAAAATAGCTTTGGAAGCATTTAGCCCAGAATAGGAAGCAGGGTAAAAGTAAAGACGGACAAATTTTCGGCCAGAGGCAACAGGAAATTTATAGGTAAACTCAGAGCGGAAAACCCTAGCAGTCATGAAAGGAACTTCAGGGACTGCAGGGTCTTGAGTGGCAGCTGAAGAGGTATTGGAATTTCCACCAGATGCAAACTTAGAGCCTACATCTGATGTCCATTTCACCCCATCGGAATCGGTGGTTTCAGGAGGACCACCGCAATTTAGGAAGATTTTATCAGATGGGACATAATTAGCAGCGAGAATAACATGGATTGGGGTGGATAAACAAAGAAAAACAAAGATGAACACAGCTCCAAAGCTAGAGGTGTTCATACCCGCTTTAGTTTTGAGCCTACCCAGCAAAAGAAACAACTGAAACAGATCAAGATCTATGCTTTTTCAAAAACCCAGATCAACAAAACAACAGAGAACTCGGAAGAAATCAAGCTCAAATTATCAAACTGAGGGAATGAGACTGTGCTAGATCATCTTAGTTTTTCATCAAACAAAACCATGCCGAGAAGAAAGAGTAAGGTTTACCTTCATCAGTGATAAGAACCGGAGAGAGATCGCTGGCTAAAGTTTTCGGCTTTGAGAAGATAATTAGGGAAAGACACGAAAAGACCAGAAACCGAGATTAGAGAAGCTTTTGTATTAATGGTGGCATGGCCTTGCTCGCTCGTTACAACTAGCTGTTTAGCTTGCTTTTTAGATTTGCTAATGACCATTACTTCACTTGATATTTTCAGCTTATGCCATCCCAGCTAAGGTTCAGTGGCGGTTGATTGTGGAATGCCGTGTTTGACTTTCTAGTGTCCCAAGTAATTTGTAAGTCTCTTCAGATTTTTTTTTTTTTCCGAAAAAGTCTCTTCAGATTTAACTCCGTTTTGACCTTCCGAGCTAAACACGTAGTGCTATTATTACACTTCTATAATCAATTATATACCCTTTTTATTATATTTGGAAAATTAAAAATGTATTAATTTACCAATTATTTATAATGTTATATGGAACTTATGGAATATTATGAGATAATTTCTCGAATACACTTAAATATTCTAATATTTTGGGTGGCGACAATTGTCTGAACTGGAAAGTGCATTGATGGAGGACAGATCAGCGAGTGAGTGTGATCACAGAAGGCAGACGCGTCCTGAAACCTGAATGGAAGTGGTTGGAGCATTTGGACGCGTTTACTAGAATGGAGCCCATTGGGGTATATATTATCTTAGCTGCTTCATCAGGACGTTAGTTGGGATTACCAGATAATAACAAAAGAAAAGGAACATGATTGTCAATGGTACTACAGAAATACACAAAAGAAAATGGTCTTGACATCTCATGCTTGGAACTTCATAGGCATCGGAGGGCATGGCACGCACTAAGTGAGCAATAAATAGAGCCCTAACAGATACAAATTATATTAGAATTCGAAAGCAATTATATGATCTATTTATTACTTAAAACGATTCATTTTAAGGTTTAAAATGAATTTTACTTTATTTTATGAATCAGTAAGTAAATAAAATGACGTAATAACAATATTTTTGGGAGCTTCTGAATCGAAAAGGAAACTAAGTGAAAATGAATCACCTACAATTCTTCGAATACCACCAAATGTCTACTCGTTTTATCAAGATGTCATGTGGGAAACTGAGATGGTAGGAAGGAAAGTCAGATTGTGGGTGGACATCGCTATCGTTGAACCATGGAAGTCCCAGAGCCCATGGGTAATTTCAAGGCCCAACGGAGAAGTGAGAAAGGGTGATGCAGATTGCACTGCACTCTTCATAACAACCAACCTAGCACGTTTTCGGCCCATAATAGAGGCACCCAACAAAAAACTAATGGATGTCTGTCATAAGATTTACCTTACTCGGGGGTGGTTTTTACATTTGGTTTTGTATGCTGCAGGACTTCAGAACTTCATGGGATATCAAAGCAACTCCTATTTTCTTCTTCCTTTGTGGGCGCCAACAAGCCAGAATTGCAAAAGAATATAATTTCCATTTCAGAAATGCTTATCCCACCGCGTGAGAAATGAGTAATGTAGCGGTTTCAATGTCGTTTAGAGATCTTTGAGTGTCTCATTTCGTACATATGTTTTGCTTTAGCGTGAGAATTTTGTGTAACTTAATCTTGGATCGTTGTAAAAAAATCCCATAAACATCTTTCGATTTTGAAAGTGATTTTTGATCATTAGAAATTCACAGCTCTATTTATTTCTTGGGGTTTTTTTTTTCTCCTTTTGTTGTTACTAGTCGACGAGTTCAATTCAGGTGTGCAGCCAATTCACAAATGAAACTGACAAGAGTAACACCAAGTGCTGGTGTGATGTAGGGCTGGAGATCTGAACCCAAAAAGCCGAACCAAATCGAGAACCGATTTGATTGGGTTTGTATTTTTTTTTTTACAACACTCGAATTGGAGATATGATTGAGTTAAATTAATTCGGTTCATGTTTCATATTTTGTAGTATGCCAGTTTAATCGAACTATACGGGTAAATATAGTAAGGGAATACTATGAACACCTTTCTTAAACTTTATACTAATTTTATCTATTGTCTCTAAATTTTATTATTCGTAGCATATGTTCTTAACTTTACAATAATTTTATCTATCATCATTGAACTTCATTATTAGTAGTAGTAGCAGACATCTTTAAATTATGCCTAAATATACAATGACAGTTTTTCCGTTAAATTTTTTTAACTATTTTTGTTAGAAATATGAGTAAATTGGTCTTTTGCAATGTGTTTACAAGTGTTAAATAAAATTAAACTTTGGGTTTCATTTATATTGAGTGGTAGAAATTGTATAAACACACTTGAAAATATAATTTTACCCTTATTTTTAATAAAAAAAAAAGTTTTAAATTTTAACGCAAGTACTGGCATTGCACATTTAGGTCTAATTCAGGTATATTCACTATTAATAATAAAATTTAAGGATAATAAATAAAATTAGTATAAAATTTAGCGACAGACCTAATTATGAAGTTCAAGCGATAACTAAAATTAGTGCAAAAATTTAAGAACAGTGACAATAATTTTCCCAATGTACTAAATTATAAGTGTCAACAAAAGTTATCCCTATTCTCGGTTGAAATTGCATAGCAGTTGAGCTAATTTGTCAACATTGCATTGTGTGTGAAGAAATAAAAAATAATAATAATTTCATAATCCAAAACTTTGATCTAAAATGAATTTAAGTATATAAATTTGCTCAGCTATTGTTGTAAATAGTTATAAGGGTTATGTCTATTTATGTAATTGGTACTAGGGGTAGTTTTGTCTTTTTGTATTCATTAATTATCACCCCTATATAAGAGATAATTAATGCTTGTAAACCCTAAGATCCATCTCATAATAATCAGACGTCTTATTTCTTCCCCTGCTTCTCCATATTCTCTCTGCATTCATCTACCAGATTTCCTTCACAACACGTTATCAACACGATCGTCTCAGAATTGAGGATTACTCGAAAGGAGAATTACTGCCCATCAATCAAGTAAGTTTTTCGATACTAAAATTTAATTTATTTTATCATTGTCTCAAACCCTAGAACACATGAATTCTAGGATCATTAAATTAATAATTATTTGGCAATTCTTGAAATTAACTTTAATATTGAATTGCATTCACTATGCTTGAATTGATAGCAAAACTCCTCTGTTTGTTAATTTTTTTTCTTCTAGAAACTTTGATAATTAATGATGATTACATGATGTTCGATATTGAATTGAATTGATGGTTAATGGATGGTTATTTGTTGAATTGATGTTTGATAATTTGATGATGATGATGTAGAACCCTAGAATAATAAATAATAAATTATTTTATTTGATGTTTGAAATTTATATATATATGTTTTGGTTATAATTATCTGTAATCGAAGCATTATACCCCTTCATAATTATTTGTATTTGATGTCTCGGATCATTAAAGAATCAAAATATGCACAGTTTGTAGTTTGTCAATACTTTTTGCATTAGTAGTCACTGTTGTTTAATGAAAAGGGCATCAACCAATCCAATGGATGGCATGAATCCGTGAAAAAAAAAATGGAATTGTGGCTGCAAGCATGACCTCAATTTTCGCCACAATTAGTGGCATTCACATTCCGAAAAGTCTTCTACCCATGCTAAATATTTGGAGCAGTTATGAAAATGGGGCACTATTTGGCGGCCCGAATAGAAAAAAAAAATAACAGGGGGCCTATGGCCCGAAAAACCGAGCCCAGAAGGCATGAAAAAAAAAAAAAACCCTGCAGGCCCGCACAATTTATCTGGCCCTGAAGGCCCAGCCGAAAAAAAAGGGAAGCCCAGACGACGATAGCCCGGAAAAAAAACTGCTGGCCTGAGCAATATATCTGGCCCTGAAGGCCCAGCCGAAAAAAAAAAGAAAAACAAACCCGGCAGGCCCCAACACCCGGCCCTTGGGCTTAGCCCCTTCGGCCCAAACGGCCTCAGTGCAAGCCCAGAGCCAGCAGCTCGGCTTGGCCCACCCAGAAGTTACTCAGCTCGGCTCCAACCACCGGCTCGGCTCCGGTGACCGGCGACCGGCTCGGCTCCGCCGCCGGCTCAGCTCAAAAAAAAAACACCAACTTCCTTTACACCTCGGGCCTAAAACATACACTCATGCATGTCTGAAGCATTGCAATACTCCTCAATCAAGGATCAAAATAACATTTATTTATATTTATGCATATTGTACCTTGTTTCCTCGTATGTTTGCTTGTTTATTTAATTATTTAGACGTTATTTACCAATGTCATAGACCACTTGTAAATAAAAGGAACCTGCAGTTTCCTTAATTGATATTCTAAATTATCATACCATGTTATAGAACCTGAAGTTCTAATCAGTTGCTTATGGATGCATTTTTCCCAAAGCACTAATCCTATTCATTAATCTTTGTAGAGCATGGCACATCTCAACAAACTGGATTTTGACGCACTGGAAGTTTCCGGAAGAAACTACTACCAGTGGACGGAAGATGTGAAGCTTCATCTCACTGCCAAGAGAATCCGATCAACCATCCAAGAAGACAATGTGGCTTCTGAGCATCAGAAGGCGGATGCGATGATCCTCATTCGGAGGCATATGGATCGCGCACTGCAGCGTGAATACCTGGGTCAAGAGGACCCGAGAGCTTTATGAGTTTCACTGGCTGATCGTTTCGATCACCAGAAGGATATATTCTTGCTTGAAGCAAGACATGACTGGCATAATATTTGTTTTCAGGATTTCAAATCTGTAAACGAATATAACTCTGAGATATGCCGTATCCGGTCTCTTATCAAGTATTGTGGGGAGGAACTCACTGAAACTGACCTACTTGAGAAGACTTTCTCCACATTTCCGGCCTCGTGTATTGTCCTTCAACAACAATACCGAGAGCGGAAGTTTACCAGGTTCGCGGAGTTGATCACTACTTTGTTGCTCGCTGAAAAGAACAACATTTTACTAATGAAGAATGATCAATTCCGACCTGTGGGCACTAGTGCAGCACCTTTGCCTGAAGCAAACGCTGTTGCACCTCGTGATGCCAACCGTGGGGGGAGAAATAGGGGACGTGGTAAAGGTGGAGGACGTAATCGTCCAACACATGGTGCACACCCCTATGAACGGGTCCACGGTTACCATGCCCCTCGTGGTCGTGGTAATCGACATGGTGGACACCCCTATGATCGAGCCCAAGATTACCATGCCCCACGTGGCCATGGTAACCGTGGGCTAGGCCCACGTGGTGGATATCACACGCATCCTGGTCCGCGTGCTCAATATGAGAGAAACCCTGGTCCGGCCCGTCGCCACCAGAATCAAAACCCACTGGACCTATGCTATAAATGTGGAGGTCGTGATCACTGGTCCCGCACATGTCGTGCATCAGCTCAAACTATTGCCCAGTACCATGCTAGACGTGATACTCGAGAGGCTAATTTTGCTGTAGGACCAGTCCTCGCTGATACCACCCTTGCCATTGCCGATTTCCAGACTGCAGCTGGACATAATGAGGATTGAGTTATTTATATACCCATGGATATGATCGGCATTTGTGCCCTTTTTTTATGCATGTTGTTTTTTTATTATTATTTCTTCCATTACTTTTCTGGATATTGTTTGGTGATTCATTTTCTTTTGGACTTATTTTGTTATTTGCTCGAACATTATTCAATCTATTTATTCATTTTTTTAATACATGTGATTGTTGATTACTTTAGTTATATTGATGGTTAGGCATGTCAAATGGTAAAGTTTGTTGTCTAGCCGACAGTGCTACTACGCACACTATCCTCCGTGATAGGATATTTTTCACAAACTTAATGCCTAACCACACCCCGGTCTTAACTATTTCTGGCAAATCAAACTTGATTGAAGGCTCCGGAAGAGCCCAATTTATGTTGTCCAATGGTACCGTATTTACCATTGATGAAGCCTTATACTCCCCACGTTCCAGCAGAACGTTATTGAGTTTTAAGGATATTCGAGCTAATAATTATCATGTTGAAACCACAAAAGAAAAGAATGTGGAATATCTTTGCATAACATCCAATTTGTATGGCCGGAAGCGTACATTGGAGAAATTGAAATGCCTCAGTAGTGGCCTCTACATGACCACTATTAGAACCATCGAGGCAAATCACATGGCTAGCCAGAAGCTACCTAACCCCAGCAACTACTTATTATGGCATGACCGATTGGGACACCCCGGTCAAGGTATGATGCGCCGTATCCTCAATACATCACACGGGCATCCCCTTACAAATAAGGACCTCGTGTTTAGTGACACACTATGCCAAGCTTGCTCAATGGGAAAATTGAACACTAGACCATCATATGCAAAGATCGATAAAGACTCTGTCCCTTTCTTGTACAGAATACAAAGGGATATTTGTGGACCCATCCAACCACCATGTGGAAAATTTAAATATTTCATGGTTTTGGTTGATGCATCGACGAGGTGGTCACACGTGACCCTATTGTCCACACGCAATGCTGCGTTTGCTAAACTCCTTGCCCAAATCATTAAATTAAGGGCCCACCATTCGGATTATCCCATAAAGTCCATCTGACTTGATAATGCAGGGGAGTTTACATCGAAGTCTTTCGATGATTATTGAATGTCCCTTGGGATTGATATTGAACATCCAGTTGCACATGTTCACACCCAGAATAGTCTCGCAGAAGCATTCATTAAACGATTACAAATGATTGTACGGACTTTGGTTATGCGCACCAAGCTCCCAATTTCTGCGTGGGGCTATGCAATCTTGCATGCAGCTATGTTGGTCCGGTTGAGGCCCACTGCCACCCAACCCTATTCCGCGTTACAGCTGGTAACTGGGTACGAACATGATGTTTCGCACTTACGCGTGTTTGGGTGCGCTGTTTACGTGCCAATTGCGCCGCCACAACGTACAAAAATGGGACCTCAACGCCGGAGGGGCATCTATGTCGGCTATGAATCCCCCTCCATTATACGTTATTTAGAGCCCTTAACAGGCGATCTCTTTACCGCTCGTTTTGCGGATTGTTACTTCGATGAGACAGTCTTCCCGCCGTTAGGGGAGATAAGAACTCTAACGTTCCTGAAGAACGACGTGAATTGACGTGGATTGTCTCCACTATGTCTCATCTTGATCCCCGAACCACACAAAGTGAGAATGAAGTGCGGAGAATTCTAGATCTACAAAGTGTAGCTAATAATATGCCAGACGCTTTCTCTGATCTAGCTAAAGTGACGAGATCACATATACCTGCTGCAAACGTGCCTGCAAGGATTGACGTCCCCGCAAGACGCGCCGTCCCAAATGGACAAAGTACGGCCATGGCGGCTAACGAGTCATATGTCCCTGCCCAGAAGCGAGGTAGACCAATAGGTTCAAAGGATTCTTATCCCCGGAAGAGGACAAATTTGGCACAATTGAATCCCTTGGATATCACTATATCATCTTATCCATCTCATGAGATAATTCCGGATTATGGGTTAATTCCGGATTATGGGTCTGTCTTAGAAGAGACGACGTTGGGGGACGCCTCAACGTCTGAACCCATTCCCGAGAATAGAGAGATCTCGGTAAACTTTGCATGCTTAAATGAGATATGGAATCGGAATGATATTATCATCGATGATATATTTGTATTCGCAGTAGTTACTGAAATAATAACTAGTGATGATATCGAACCTCGCTCCGTTGATGAATGCCAACGTAGAGAAGACTGGCCAAAATGGAAAGAAGCAATCCAGGTCGAACTCGACTCTTTGACAAAAAGAAAGGTGTTTGGACCTGTAGCTCCCACACCTCCTCATGTTAAACCTGTAGGCTTTAAATGAGTATTTGTAAGGAAGCGTAATGAGAAAAACGAGATTGTGAGATACAAAGCTCGTTTAGTGGCGCAAGGATTTTCTCAACGCCCTGAGATTGATTACGAGGAGACGTACTCTCACGTAATGGACGTTATAACGTTCCGCTACCTTATCAGTTTGGTAGTTTCCGAAAAACTGAGTATGCAGCTTTTGGATGTGGTCACAACTTATCTCTATGGGGATCTAGATATAGAAATATATATGAAAGTTCCTGAAGGACTTAAGCTATCTGATTCAAATAGTTCTAGACCACGGAACACGCTCTCCATTCGATTGAGGCATTCACTTTACGGATTGAAACAATCCGGACGGATGTGGTATAACCGTCTAAGTGAATATTTGATCAGATTGGGATATGTGAATAATGAATTATGCCCATGCGTGTTTATTAAGAAGACAAGTTCCGGGTTCGCTATAGTGGCAGTTTATGTCGATGACATGAATCTGATTGGTATTCCTGAAGAGATCCAAGAAACTGCTAAGCACCTGAAGTTAGAATTTGAAATGAAGGATCTTGGGAGAACACACTTCTGTCTCGGCCTGGAGCTCGAGCACCGTGCAGATGGAATTTTGGTCCATCAATCGAATTACATCCAGAAGATGTTGAGACGCTTTAATGAGGATAAAGCAAAACCTTCAAGCACGCCCATGATCGTCCGGAGTCTAGATCCTAAAAAGGACCTGTTTCGTCCAGCAGATGACAACGAAGAGATATTGACACCAGAAGTGCCATATCTAAGTGCAATAGGCGCACTGTTGTATTTGGCTCAATGCACTAGACCAGACATTTCATTCGCTGTGAACTTGCTAGCTAGATTTAGTTCTGCACCAACACGCCGCCACTAGAATGGCATAAAAGACATCTTCCGATACCTTAGAGGTACAATGGATATGGGCTTATTCTATCCCTATGCATCGAGGAATGAAACAAACCCCCTTGGCCCTCGAAATGATGCACGCCTCGTTGGGTATGCTGATGCAGGTTACCTATCAGACCCACATAAGGCATGTTCCCAATCCGGTTATGTCTTTACCATTGGGAACACAGCAATATCTTGGAGGTCTACAAAACAGACCCTTGTTGCTACGTCTTCGAACCATGCCGAGATTTTGGCCCTGCACGAAGCAGTTCGTGAATGCATATGGCTAAGAGCTATTACTGGGCATATTCGAAGTACATGTGGACTGAATTCCACCCATAATGAACCGACAGTTATCTACGAAGATAATGCTGCCTGCATAGAGCAGATGAAGACCGGTTTCATTAAGGGAGACAACACTAAGCATATTGCACCGAAGTTCTTCTTTAACCAGCAACAACAAGAACATCGGAAGATTGAGATCAAGCCAATACGGTCTCAAGATAACCATGCAGACTTATTCACCAAGTCATTACCAAAGGCCACATTCCAGCAGCATATGCGAGGTATTGGTTTACGTAGACTAGCCGATCTACATAATCTATAGTTTTCAGGGGGAGTCAATATCAGGGGGAGTATCCTGAAGTATACCAAGTATCCAGAAGTATACTGAGTATCCCGAAGTATATTCACATGATCATCGTGTACTCTTTTGTCCTACGATCAGAGTTATTTTGTCCCATTGGGTTTTATTACTTGGCTAGGTTTTAATGAGGCACATTTTAGTATGATCACCCCGCTAACAATGCATCCTGAAGATGCTACGATTTGACTCATATGCATTTGCACATCTTTTCCCTTCAATCACGGGTTTGTCCCACTGGGTTTACCGGGTGAGGTTTTGGTGGAGCAATACTAATGCATTTTATCTCAAAGGCGGACTATCTACCCGTATTCCAGAAGAGACGACATCAGCTACCTCAGAAGATTCTGATGTGATCACCTACATGCACGTTGCACTCTTTTTCCTTCGACCAGGGTTATTTTTGTCCCATAGGGTTTTTGTTACCTGACAAGGTTTTAACGAGGCAACATATAAGTGCGTAACCATGCAGTATCCTTACATGAAATATCCAAGGGGGAGTGTTGTAAATAGTTATAAGGGTTATGTCTATTTATGTAATTGGTACTAGGGGTAGTTTTGTCCTTTTGTATTCATTAATTATCACCCCTATATAAGGGATAATTAATGCTTGTAAACCCTAAGATCCATCTCATAATAATTAGACGTCTTATTTTTTCCCCTGCTTCTCCATATTCTCTCTGCATTCATCTACCAGATTTCCTTCACAACAGCTATGATGTTATAAGCTAAAATGGAAATTGAACCAACTCAGATTAATTTGGTTGGTTGAACAAATCCAGGCCCAAATGAGAAGTGAGACCTTCATCACAACCTAGGACGTTTTCGCCGCATAAAAAAGCCACCCAACAAAAAACTGGTTTTATTTGCATAGCTAACTGTTTATGTTGTTTTGGCTATTTACTTTTTATGCTTGCAATATAAAGAGATAAGAGATTAAAAATGATAAGAGAAGAGAACAAATGTGGAAGTGTAAACTAAAAAACCAAAACACTTGTGTTTGGTATTCATTCTATTTTATTCACCATCACTCTTATTCAGCCAATATATAATTAGTGGTTCTACTCCTAATAACATTGAATTTTTTGTGATAAAACTTCACACTGTACAGGTGATACGATATTTCGATAAATAGAAGACAAAAATGGTGTTAGAAGAAGTAATTCACTAATCTAACTCCGTAATCTTGAAAAGACCTATAAATAAACTCATTCCTATGAATTAATCCATGCCTAATTCAGTTATCTAAATAAGTAGAGGAAACATATTTATAAAGTGTTTGAACCTTTTCCATTTTATCAATATATATAAAACAAGTTACAATCAATGAAATTTTAACTCAAAGACACCTACAACCAATCTTTCTTCTAAAAACCAACTCAATAGCCTGTTGTAGGTGATTTACCAAACGAGGAAAACATCTTTTCTTGAGATGCATATCATTAACAATACGTGTAAGTACGTAGTAAAAAAAAATTAAAAAGGAAAGAATGAAAGAAGCTACCTTCACATTTCAAACTTAACCCACACAAAAACAGAAATTCCTTTCTTGAGCATCCTCTTCCTCCTCCCTTTTCTTCCCATTCTCCTTCATTTCCAGTGAAAAACGAACCTCCATTTTGGTTGCTTTCTCTTTGACCTTTGTGTGTTTTTTTAAATTTATACATATATAGAACAATCTAGCTCTCTCTAGCCTCTAATTAGTGTCTCTTGATGATCAAATGCACTCTACTCAAGCACATGGCATGATGATCAAGACATCTCACCTGCAGCTGACAGTAACATATTATCTGACCATAATCATATACACTAGAGATTAATTATCTTTCTCAAAATTCTCCCCAATTTCGATTTTCATCTTTATGCTTTTGTTGATTTCTTACTTCTTATAGGTGATACCACCTCAATTCTTGTAGGACCCCATTGATCATTGATGCTAGCTGCAACTTTACTCCGACACTTAGAAACAAGAAGAAGTTTCATTTTTTTTTTTTTTTTGCCTTCCCTTCAAAGTTTGAAATGTGATCATCTCTTCAATTTTCCAATATCCCATTTCAAGAAAATAGTTGACATCATCAATTCATATATATAATATACATATATATATATATATATAAATATAAGTAGCTGAAGAAAATAAACATGTATTGTCTCTGTCTCTCACAAGTTCAATATACGCATGGATCATCCCCACAAAAGAAGTCTTCTTTTGGTGATCATTTCTACGATTTTCATTGTCAATCATTCAGTTTCTAGTTTCCACACTTTTGAGGAATCTGAAGATCATCATCATCAAGAGTAACATTTTATTCGATCTACTTTCAAATTTTCAACCTTTTCTTCTTCTTTGAATTTATTTACGTGCTCAACATACCAAAACATATGTTGCAATGTAGGATGGAAGCTGACGAGTGGCAATTGGTGCAGAAGAAAGGGAACCAATTTGTTCTGAATGATCAACCTTTCTATGTGAATGGATTCAACAATTATTGGCTTATGGTATTTGCAGCTGATCAATCCACAAGAGGAAAAGTCACTGATGTATTCAAGCGAGCATATTCAGTGGGTCTAACTGTGTGCAGGACTTGGGCTTTCAACGACGGCCAATGGCGAGCCCTTCAAAAATCTCCAGCAGTTTATGATGAACAAGTTTTCAAGGCAATTTTTTTACCAATTTGTTTGTTCTAGGTGCAACTCGGGTGGGTTTGGCAGGTCAACCAAACTCTTAATTAACTCTTGACAATTAGAAGTCGAGTTAGGTTTAGATTAACTCAGGTTTATATGTGTGGGTTCAAGTTAGTTCGGCTTATAAAGGGTTTCGGGTTGACTTTGGTTTTGATTTAATCCACAAGTTTACAGTCACAGTTTTAACTTAAAAATTGAGGATAGTACACGATATTTTGCAGGCTTTAGATTTTGTGATAAGTGAAGCAAAGAAGTATAAAATCAGACTGATATTGTCTTTAGCTAACAACTGGGATGCTTATGGTGGAAAGCCCCAATATGTTAAGTGGGGAAAAGCAGCCGGTTTGAATCTGACATCTGATGATGATTTTTTCTCTCATCCAACACTAAGAAGCTACTACAAGGCTCATGTTGAGGCAAGTTAACTTAAAACCATTTTTTGTGGGTATGATTATTAATTTGTTTAATTAGCGTTCTTAATTATATATATATATATATATTGTAAATATCATGAGATGTCCACATGCAATGGGTGGGCTTAATCTTCGTTAATGATACGACTTTCTTCTGATCCCAAAGTGCCCGGAGTGAATAATACTTATATGTTTCGATTAACATTGTTTTGAGTTTATAGACGGTGCTTAATAGAGTTAATACACTCACAAACATAACCTACAAGGACGATCCCACTGTGTTTGCTTGGGAACTCATGAATGAGCCTCGATGCACCTCTGATCCTTCCGGTGATATGCTGCAGGTTTGTATTAATCTCTTTGAGAAATTGATTGCGTGTTTAAAGGTAGGTATAAATCCGTATTTATGTCTTTATGAAGTGATTTGATTTGGATTTTTATTTGTCAGTTTGATTTGCGTTCGGGCAAAAAAGAAAAAAGTCAAACAATTCGACAAGACAAATTAAACCAAATTGTTTAGAATATATAGGTTGATTCTGGTTCTAAATTTTGAAATTCCATTTGAATCTAAACCACATTCTTAAGGTTCTTTTTATTCAATTTGTTTACAATTTTGATATTTATCCTCTTATAATTCGATAATAAAAGTACTTACCAATATCCCGCTTGAATTTTTAATATGTGAAATCTACTATTAGAATTTTTAATCTCTTTCAACTTTTAAACGTTATGTCACCTAGAATGTTAAGGGCCACATCATACCATTTGAGACATCACTATGCTGATCTGATCTGCCTTCTAGCACTTCCAATGTCGTTGTATCAAAAACACAAAAAATTTAGAATGCTATTCCTTGAAGAAAAAAAGAATAATAATGCTAACTTTTTTGTCAATGTTGATAAAAAATATATTTTTAATGTTATATAAATGAAATGACCGTCTAAATCAAAATCATTCAAACGATTAATTAAGTTGGTGCAATTTCACTTACGTTCTAAGAAAATTCAGACAGTGACAAATTCTATGTATACAAATTGGTTTCTTGTAGTTGAAGGAATGCATATTAAAATGTTGTATGTTTTGTAGGACTGGATACAAGAAATGGCCGTTTATGTTAAGAGTGTAGATCCAAAGCACATGGTGGAGATTGGATTGGAAGGATTTTACGGCCCCTCAGCCCCAGACAGACTCAAATTCAACCCAAACACATACGCTCAACAAGTAGGAACAGATTTCATCAGAAACCACCAAGTTTTGGGCATAGATTTCGCGTCAGTCCACATCTATGCAGACTCATGGATCTCCGAATCAATTTCGGACGTCCATCTCCAATTCACCAAGTCTTGGATCGAATCCCACATCGAAGACGCAGAGAAAAGTCTCCAAATGCCCGTCGTGTTCGCGGAATTTGGCGTTTCTCCAAAAGACCCCGGATACAACTCGACGTTTAGAGACACTCTTTTGAGCACGGTTTACAAAAGTGTTTTGAACTCTACCAAGAAAGGAGGGGGTGGAGGTGGGACCCTTGTTTGGCAGCTATTTCCAGAGGGGACTGATTATATGGATGATGGGTATGCAATTGTGCTCTCAAAATCTCCATCAACTTCAGATATTATTGCCCTTCAATCTGCAAGACTTGCTCTTTTTAACTCTAGGTGTTCTTGGAAGTGTCGCTGGGGTTGTAGGAAGAAGAATCCATTGGAGATGTTGCTTTTAGGGGATGATGATGATGATGATGCTCTGTGATGTTGTATGTTTTGAATCTTCATTGATTCATTGTGTGTATACAATGCCATAAAATTGTTAAATAAAAGAAGGAAGAGTTTTATGATGTGATCATTGGCTATTGTAGAATGGTAACATATGATGAATAACAGATCAAGACAAAGAGTGTTGAGATTTTAGAGTCGCCCAAAGTGTAATTGAAAGCAGCGATAAGCTAGCTATTGTTGTAGTTGAGCAACTGCCGGGCACAATGGAAGAACCAAAGTAAGACTTATCATTAAAAATCACACACACGTTGTGAATATTGTTAAAACGTATAAAAGAATAGAGAGTTTTGGGAGGCATATAACTTATATTATTCACAACAGCACTCCCCTTGGATATTCCATGTAATCAGTGCTACTTGGCTATAGTCCTGTTAATTTGTTTTTCAGTTTGTTTTTTTTACCGAAACTGAAACCGAACCGATTGGAGAATCGGTTTCAGTTCGATCCGATTCTCAACTCCAAAACCGTTTGAACCAAAAATCGATTAAACTGGTTCGGTTCAGTTTTGAGCCGGTTTAACCGGTTTTCGACGGAATCCATCATCCATATTCAAAACGAGAAAAACTTTCGATTTTTGCAAATCGAAACACAAAAAACAACAAACTTAGCAAAGCAATAACAATCGATCACATCAATCAAAACAATAAAGGCAAAATCGAAATCGAAATAACAATCGAGACCTCAAATCGAAACCCCCAATTCTAAACCCTAAATCAGAAATTCCAAATCGAAATTCGAAACCCTAAACAAGGACTCACCGTCCTCGAAGACGAAGATGATGCAGAATATCCATCCTCGAACCTCGATCGATCACCAACTCCCCCAACCCTCAATGCCCGACCCACCATCTCACCCAACCCTCGATCGATCTCTATCTCCCACAACCCTCAATTACTCGACCGTGAGCTAAATGAGAGGGATAAGCATAGACTGTGAGAAACCGAGAACGGAAGAGATGAGTGAGAGTCGGAGACTAAAAGGACTGAGAGAGATGAGTGAGAGACAGATGATCGGAGGTGAGGATGAGAGGCATGAGACATGAGAGGCTTGAGAGTTGAGAGGATGAAATCATGATTCATGAGAGTGCGACTTTATCTTTGTCTCTATGAGAAGCAAGAACGAGAGCAAAGAGGAAAACACAGAGACTAAGAGGGCTACTCGTACTCTCGCAGAGAAGAAAATAAGAGGGTGAGAAATGAGAGAGACAGAGAAATAGAAGACTGGGGTTGGGTTGGATTGAGTATCAAAATTTTTAGGGTTTTGGTGGAGATGGCGCCGTTTGGAAGATTGGGGTTGGGTTGGGCTGGGTTTCCACATAGTTTTTGGGGCTGGGTTAGACAATTTCTTCTGGGGCTGGGGCTGGGTTGGAATTTCACCTGGTTTCTTGGGCTGGGCTTCTAGAAACAGAGGCTTCCACTTTGTTTCTTAGGCTGGGCTTCCAAAAACAGAAGTCCATTTCATTTAGTTCGGTTTTTTCGATTCGGTTCGATTTTGTTAAATTAAGAACCAAAACAGAACTGGGTTAGACTCGATTCGGTTCAGTTTTTACTATTTAGTTCTGGTTTTCTTTTAGTTCGGTTTTTCGATTTCGGTTCCGATTCGGTCTGGTTAACGGTCCAATTTTTGAGAATCAATTAACATGGTTACTTGACTACCGTCTCTATGTGTTACCTCGTTAAAACCTAGACAGGTAATAGCAATCATGATCGCAAGAAAAAAAAGGTGCAACATGCGTCGATACGAAGTAATCGCATCGGAACCTCCGCGAGTAATTGAAGTCTTCTCCTCTGGATAATGAGTAGATAGTACGTATATTGTCACGACCCGACCCATCTAGCACAATATTTTCTGTTTTGGGCACAGCCCTCACTGTTTTGTTTTCGGGAGCTCACATGCAATTTCCTAATAGGTCACCCATCCTGAAATTACACCAGCCTCAACTCGATTAACTTTGGAGTTCTTAAATAATCCAAAGTTAGTGAGCTCCCAAAAGGCCTTGTATTAGATAGATACGTGCCCACACATATAAGGCACTTCACCTTTCCCTCCCCGAGCGATGTGGGATCGTTCACCTATCTTGCCTTTCCAAGTTCACGGGTCTTACTCACCATTCTTGATTCTCAAGCTCACGGGTCTTACTCACCATTCTTGCTTCCAATACCGAGTCTTACAATCCACCCCCTTTCGGGGCCCAGCGTCATCACTAGCACACTTCTAGTCGGGGTCTAACTCTGATATCATTCTGTCATGACCCAGCTCGTCTAACACAATATTGTCTGCTTCGGGCCTCCTCGCCCTCACGGTTTTATTTTCGGGAGCTCACGTGCAACTTTCCAGTAGGTCACCCATCTTGATATTGCATGACAGGACCCACCCCGATTATCACCTCGATAACCGGGACGAACGCTGCTCCCGTCTGACAATCACACCAAAAAGACCAAAATAACCTCAAAGTAACCACAAAGCATACATTGTCAGACCAGGGAGAAGTTATAATACAACGAGTCAACAGTAATACAGAGCATAGTAACAGTACAAGATAAGAATAAAAGTCCTACTGTGAGCTGACTAAATACGCAACTGAAAACTCTATGCATCTGCCTCTACGTTAGCCCCGACGCTTGCACCACGATCTGGAGGGTAATTTAAAACCAGAAAAGCGTGAGTGGACTAAAAAAAGAAGTAATAGTTTCAAAAACAGTTTTCATAAACAAACCAGGATTTATCCCCCCGTTTTAAAAACATGCATGCATAACTAAGTATAAGAAAACAACTATATAAATAGTATGATAATCGTTATGAAAACATCATCATAACAACATGAAATACCAAATATCATCATCCGATCAAACCTGCTGGATCTATCTGAGTCTTTAAACTCCCGAGTCTTTAAACTCAATTCGGGTCTTTAAACCCAATCCGGACCCGCCCCCGTCATATCATAATCCGGGTCTTTAAACCTAATAAACAGATCCAAAAAATCCAATCCAAAACCGTTTTTAAATCATTTCTAAATCCATGTCCAAACCCGAATTCAAAATCACTATTTCGAAGCCATGCTGGCGTTCAGAACTGTCATTCCGAATCCAAATCCGGAAATCCCTTTTTCCAAGCTTTAAAACCAAATCTTGATTTCCAAAATCCGATTATAAAACCGAAAACCTTGATCATCGAATCATGTTTCAAAACCCATTTATAGTTATTGAAAATCAGTTATATATTTAAATCCCAAAATCATAGCACCAGAATCATAATCAAATCATATCGCGTAAAACGTGCCGAAATACGTATAAATCTAAGATATGTCTCGAAAAACATGAAAATATGTAAAACAGATAGAAAATAATCAATGGTATGAAATCATATTTAAAACCATAACACAAGTAGATAAAAACAGTTATGCATGCTCGGTTAGAAAAGCAAAGTCCACTCACTAGGTCTGAATGCGTCAATCGCGCTCCGTATGCTCCTCAACTGTCTCAGGAGTATCCCGACCTGTCAAATACCACAATACCGGGTCACAAACACTTCATTAAGGCTCACCCTAATTTCCCCAATTTTTCGGGATTTTTAAACGTAATGAAATTAATCCCTAAACCTTCGGACACTCAAAACTAACCCGAGACAGTGTCCAATCGACTCGAAACTTATCCCAAAATGTTCGTTACATCGATTAGAGTGAAAACCATGTTGGACACTTCCCCGGAACATGCTCCACGCGCCCTCACGTGCCGCCCAAAGGGGCTGCGCGTGGGAGCCACGCGCCTGCTACTGTTCATCGTCAACCTCCAGCCAACCCGGTCCAGACCGGTCCGGTCCAACCTAGCCGGCGAGGCCGGTTTTCACTCATTTTCAGTCCGTTCTCAGTCCTTTCTATCCCATTAGTTTCGTCCTTGATTTTATGATTGATTTACTGAATAAAATCACGAAATAACACACGAATCCTTACCTCCCAAACCTCGAACTAAAACTCTGAAAATCGTCTTTCAGATTCCGGCCACCCATCGTCTTCTCAGCGCACTGGTTCGACTCCTCAGTTCAGTAAGAACTTCCTAAAACTATTAGGACCAGTAGAACGGCTCAACAACACTCCAAAAGCCACGACTTTCGATTTGAACCAATTTCGAAAAACAGGGGAAACCGGGAACTAACCTGCGTTCTGTCTTCCGCCGTGATCACCGCCGTGTTCCTCTGGGTTCAATAGGTAGTCCTCACTCCACTACTCATCCCTACAGACCAGATTGAACCAAGTTGATCGTTTGAAGGTTCACCGTCGTCCACAACCTCCTCTCTGTTTTTACTGAGTTTCTCACCTCACACACACACAGCCACACTCCAGGTCCTCTCAACACGATCAACCAACACACTAGAACTATTCTAACCACTCACTCAAGCCAAAGCACTCACACACTCACTGAAAATGGATCGATTAAACTCACGGCTTTACAGTCTCTGTTTTTCTCTTTGAACGATTACAAGCCATTTAAAATGTATAACCGTGTATAGAATTAGGCAGAAGCCTCTAGGATGTCTCCAAGTGTCACACACCCTGTGGACACAATCCAAAATATCCAATCCCAGCTCCCCAGATGGCCTTATCTGATTGGGCACACTTTCCCATGTGTTAAAAGACCAAAATGCCCATACAAGTCCAAATTACCATTTTACCCCTCACCTATCTAGACCCATATCTTAACCGTCCGACGTCCGATGACAGCGTGCTGCCTGTCGTTGTACTCAGGACGTCGAGACCTATCTAACGGTCCTCGATTTGTGTGAAAACTAATGGTCAAACAAAAAGTCAAAAATTTCCCTCTTTTTAACCAAATTATGAAAAATGACCTCGACCTTCCGAACACCATAACTTCTTCCCCGATTGTCCGAATCGGACGTGCCACCTGTCTACGGACTCGTGACATCCCGAACAATGTCACGGTCATCAGCCAACATTCGTTCGACTTGCCAATCAAAAAGTCAACAATTGACCACACTATTCACAAGGGTAAAATCGTCATTTTATACAAATCTTTTCCAAATTTACATTTTTGCCCTTTTTGAAGGTCCGGGTTGTTACATTGCACCTACCTCAACTCGCTTAACTTTGGAGTTCCCAAGGAATCCAAAACTAGTGAGCTCCCAAAAAGTCTTGTGTTAGATAGATACGTGCCTACACATATAAAACACTTCACCTTTCCTTCCCCGAGCGATGTGGGATCGTTCACCAATCTTACCTTTCCAAGCTCATGGGTCTTGCTCACCGTTTTTACTTCCAAGACCGGGTCTTACATGTAACGACCGGTCTCGAAATCCATGATTAGATTAGTGACTAATCACGATTAGTGAGGTTAATCTGTTATTAGTTAGGCAAAATCGGACGAACGATGCGAAACGACCGTTTTGCCCCTAATCGTGGCAAAACGTTGACTTTTCATTCTGGCGGTCAAATTGACTTTGACCAATGACTGTGACGTAATTCGTGACGTCACGGGTTCATAGACAGGTGGCACGTTCAATTCCGACGTTCGAGGAGGAAGTTATGACGTTCGGAAGTTTAGGGGCATTTTGGTAATTATGGTTAAAATGGGTCAAATGTTGACTTTTTGACCGGGATGTCCGATGGTCGAGGGCCAAGGATCGTTACGTAGATAAGGACGATACGAATCCATAGACAGGTGGCACGTCGAATTCGGACGTTCGACGGCGAAGTTACGGTTCATGGAAGTTCAAGTGCACTATTGCACGAATTACGAAACGAACTAACTTTTGGACTCTAGTGGGGCCCAGATATTTATGGAGGCCAAATGGATGAGTGACAAGTGTCACCCATCCAATGGACACCAATTTCATTCATGCATCAAACCCTTCCCCGTTCATCCATTTCTCCCATTTTTCCCAAACCAACCCGATCACCAGTCTCACCCAAATACCAAACCCTTGACCTGTGAGCTTAGCTGAGAGGACAGAGAGATGAAGAGGACCAGCTGGACGTGGTGGCTGGCCCAGGCAGCACCGCCGTGCACGGCGGGGGAGAAAAACCGATCGAGGTATCGGTTTAACCATTTTTCGATCCAATTTCCATTTTGTGTGTTATGGGTCGATTTGGATGTTGGTTTTGAAGTAATTAGGTTGTTAGGAGCTCAATAGGGAGGTTTTGAAAGGTTTTGGACGTTGAGGAACCCTGGGGTGAGGTTTTTGATTTTTGAACCGTGAGGTCCATTTTGGGTTCACGGGTTCTAGGCGGTTTTAAGGGTTTTGTTTAATTGGGTTAGATAGGAAATGAGAAAATAGGAATTTAGGGATTAAAATGGAAGAAAACGGATGAGAAATGAGGATTGTAGGACCTTGGACCGGTCACGCCGGTCCAGTTGCAGGAATGGACCGGACCGGCTGGTTCAGACTGGCCATCGAGAGGTTGAAGACGGTACTGTAGCTGGCGCGTGAGGCCCACGCACAACCACTTCAAGCGGCGCGTACGGGCGCGTGGGGGAGATTTTGGGGATGGTTCCAACATGTCAAATCATCTATTCGATGTAACGAACATTTTGGGACTGGTTTAGAGTCGATCGGACATCGTTTCGATAGGTTTCGGGCTGTCCGAAGGTTTAGGATCGACTTTAAAAATAGTTAGAAAATCGGGAAAATTATGGGACTTCAATGAGAGGTTAATGAGGCTATTAGTAACCCTCTAAATGAATTTGGACAGGTTAGGGAGTCCCGGTGATGGTAATCGGCTCGGGGACCCTTTACGACACGCAAATCGAGGCGGCAGTTCGGACGGTCTGTGAGTGGACCTTGTTAATTGGTGCATGCATAAATGTTATTATATGTTTTATTACATGTTTGATGATGCCATGGGTGCATTTGTATGTGGTTACGTATAAGCACGTATTTCGAGGTTTCGGCCTTATACGGTGCTTATACGGGTCTGTATTTCTTTATTGGTCTAAATGAAAAGGTTTTGGATTTCTAAAAGGATAAACTCGGGTATGAGACCCATTTAGTTTTGTCTCGGGCATATGATGCTATTTACGACCTTCGGGTCTAAATCGTGGTCGCGACGGGTGCTATGTGCACGGCGATCAACGATACGACGCTCGCCTCCGGATTGGGATGTGTTCCTTTCGGAGAGGTCACGATGCACGATTTATGGTCGGGCAGCCTGAGGAGGCTCGACTTCGGAGTGCTGACGGTTCAGGATATCGATCGGTGATGAGTGCACCATGATCTTGTGGTGGTCGCGTCGGTTGATACGTTCACGGCGACATACCAGGATTGAGGGCGGTCCTGGATGGATGGTTGCACGAATCACTATGATCGGAGTCGTGACTGACCCTTAGATATCGGGCACGGTGCCCAGTTGAGTCATATGTTCAGGCACGAGACCCAGTTGTTTTACACTGATGATTTCGGGTCAGGGACCCTAGATGGATTTCCAAGTTCATGACGGTTTATGGGAACCGGCATGAACTCTGGAAAGGTCATTGTGGTTCATGACGGTTTATGGGAACCGGCATGAACTCTGGAAAGGTCATTGTGGTTCATGACGGTTTATGGGAACCGGCATGAACCCTTGTTATGGATGTTATGGATCATGACGGTTCAAGGGAACCGGGCATGAATTTTTATGTTATGTATATATATATATGTATTCATATACCTTCCTTTACTTTTATTATCTCCCCCGGGGAGGGTCGTTGGCCTGGGTGGACCCCGGAGTAGTCACAGAGCACCGACTGAGTGGAGTCACCCCCCAGTTGGGTTCCTTATTCTAAGGAAGGTTATGATTACTATTATCTCGGGTAGGGTCAGTGGTCTGGGGACATTGATCTTGACTTTGAGAAGACTCGGATTAAGACCTGGGTAGCACGCGCGTAGCTTTGGAAACCGTGACAGGATTGGTTGTGTGAATTATATGTATATATGATGTATGCTATATGATATGATATATGATGTGTGTTTATACAGGTTTTGGACAGTGACCCGTACGGTTGAGTCTTTATGATTCTTTCACTATGGATTTGGGCAGTGGCCCGTATGGTCATTTTCATTATGGTTCTTTCAATCTTGGTTTTGGGCTTAGTTCCCGCATATGATTTCTAGATAAATGGTTTTCGAATGCATGCATGCTTTTTAGTGAAGGGTACAAAGGTCTTCTCGTTAAAATGTTTTTATAAATTCTTGTTTTGTCCACTCACAGCTTTTAATGTTTTGACTGCCCTTCAGGTTGACATCGGATGTGGACTATAGCAGAGACCGAGATATCACATACCTCCTCCGGACCCTGGCGTACTCTGATAGCTCGGGAGGGCAAAGGTCGAAAATATCCCTTGTCTGACACTTCGTGTCAGATGGGAGCAGGGTCATCCCGCGTTAATCCCGAGGGGAGTGGGATGGGTCCTGTCAACGTGGTATCAGAGCATAGGATTGCTCGTAGGATACTTATCAGAGCGGGGTTGTCTCTATTCGAGCAACCGTGTAGCTCTTGGAGTATGTACACAGGTCGAGGGTGTGATATCTCAATGGGCTACAGTTCGTGGTCAACCTGATAGCAGGATGCCGGTACGATAGTTAGTAGGATTGTATCGTGGTATGTCTTGGTTTGGCACTTGATGCCGGGGTTGCCATGGTTCTGTCAAGGATGACAGTGTGGGACCCTACAGAAAGGCTGAACATAATAGTATTTTGGAGTTGTGATCGTGAGACGGTTAGTTGGAATCGTCTTCACGATGTCGTAGGATCAGTTCCGATGACTGGTTAGGAATAGTGACAATCAGATGATCAGATTTGGTTGAGTTAAATGGATTTACTACGGTTGGCAGTAGCAGTTGGGTTCAGGGTGACCCTAGGGTGTGATCGTGAAACCCTACTTTAGGGTGTATGGTTCGGTAATGTGAGTTGACAAGTGATTTGACTTGGACGACTATTCGGATTTGGATTCGTTAGTTGGTCTAGTCATGTCAGCTTGTGCTGGACTGCACTTCGCAGTCGAGGTTGTACTTATCGGGTAGACCGAGCTGGTTGTCATACTACTTAGTTGTGATGGGCTGTTGGTGCAACTAAGGTCATGGGCGACCTGGTAGACGACATTGGTTGAGTCGAGTTGCGACTGGATCGAGTTGGTTGGACAAGTTATCAGGGTTGGTACTTGTCGATGAAATCCCTGAGTGGGATACAGAGTGGTTAATACGGGCGGATGATTCCGTTGGATGCAGAGTCTGGATAGTGATGTTTGGTAGTTAGGTCTGCACGAGTTTGTGGCAGGCGCTACTACCGAGAGTGGTTGTAGTTACGATTGTTGGGAATCAGGGACGTTCGGGGAACGTTTCCTTTTCTTGGTTGAGTTGTCAGGGTGACTATACCTAGAGTTGTTGGGTACGAGGGAGACAGAGTTTCTCCTATTTGAGTAGAGGTACGGGGTCGTCGCTTGGTATGAGCGGAGATCCAGAGTTGTCAGTTTTTCACATGGTGTGCCGATACTGATACTAGTGCAGGTGATAGTGTGTTGGTGCTGGTACTGGTGATTGTGATGATGTTGAGTCACATCCGTCGTGATGGGCATATGTTCGGTATCTGTGGTTCAGGAGTGGATCTCAGATAGAGTTAAATTGGTTAGAGGACACGTGGTTGATGTCCAGGTATGTTGTTTCTAATCTTGTTGGAACTTCGGAATCGCGAGAGGTTGAGATTGAAGTGACGAGAGGAATGCGGGTTTTCCGCATTGGTATTGGGTATTTCGAAGTCATTTTGGGTGACTTCTCAGTTTCTACCGTGGTAGATGATGGTAGATGATGGTAGAGGATGGTTGCGTCACCAGTACGCTGATTGTGTATTGGTTGGTGGACCCGTGATTTGTCTTGGGTCATCAGGTGGAGAGTTTATCACTCTTACTTGGATGTTTAAGTTGAGGATGTTGGGACTGAACTTCTTTTCGAAGTCAATCCCGTATGGTATATTACTCGGGTGAGTAGTTTTCTGACGTGGTCGGATATGGTCAACCTAGATGTGTTGATGTTGGGATTGGCTTCCCTATGAAGTTAATCAAATGTAATGTGTAATCGTTTGAACAGGTATCCGATAGGTTCGGATATGGTGCGTCTTGGTAGACGTGAACGATATTTCGGGTTTTGGAATCAGATGTCTGGATGACGATTCAGGATTTGATTTGGGAACTTGAAAGAGGATTTCTGGATTTGGGTTTTGGAATCGGATTCTGGGTGACGATTCAGGATTTGATTCTGGAGCTTGACAATGGATTTTCTTTTATGGATTTGGGTTCGGAATGGTCATTCCTAATGCTAGCTTATGGAATAATAATTTCGGATTCGAATTTGGACATGATTATGGATATGATTTCTGGGTTTGAATTCAGTATTTCTTACGAAATTACGGATTCGGAATTGGAAATAGATGTTTGGGTTGGATTTTCGATTTGTCTAATGCTGGATTGGAAAAGTGAACTCCATAATTGAAACGTGATTGCCTACAACCTAGGTCGTCGTTGTTGTGGTTGTAAGCTGATTGATGGATAGATGTACGTACCTTGTACGTTGTTCGAGGTACGATACTGGGCAGACTTGTCGTGTCTGGTGACAGTATATAGGTTATACCAGTGGTACGTTGGTGAGCGTGTTGGTAGTCGGCTTAGTCCCGATACCATTGGATTAGTCGTGTGCGTGAATTGGACATTGGATACTGTGCATTGGGTCATAGTGATTCTGGTGAGTCTAGTTACACACAGATTAAGTGAAATGCTTCGTGGGTAAGTGTTTACCCATGGTTGAGTGAGTTGGTGGTTAGTGTAACCACGAGTGAGTATAGTGACAGTTTTCGATTGACGACTGTCAAGGGGTGAAAGTTTGTAGGAGGTGTCAGCGTGGATCGTGGTGTGAGGTCTGATGACTCCCAATGGGAGCAGACGTCAGGATAGTTGGTGTTTCGAGAGCGAAACTAAATTAAGGAGGGAAGAATGGTTGGACTTAGGTCAGTTGGAATTTCGAGGACGAAATTAATTAAGGAGGGAAGGTTGTAATGACTGGTCCCTAAATCCATGATTAGATTAGTGACTAATCACGATTAGTGAGGTTAATCTATTATTAGTTAGGCGAAATCGGACGAACGATGCGAAACGACCGTTTTGCCCCTAATCGTGGCGAAACGACCGTTTTGCCCCTAGTCGTGGCAAAACGTTGACTTTTCATTCTGGCAGTCAAATGGACTTTGACCAATGACCGTGACGTAGTTCGTGACGTCACGAGTTCATAGACAGGTGGCACGTTCAATTCCGACGTTCGAGGAGGAAGTTATGACGTTCGGAAGTTTAGGGGCATTTTGGTAATTATGGTTAAAAGGGGTCAAATGTTGACTTTTTTACCGGGATGTCCGATGGTCGAGGGCCAAGGACCGTTACGTAGATAAGGACGATACGAATCCATAGACAGGCGGCACGTCGAATTCGGACGTTCGACGGCGAAGTTACGGTTCACGGAAGTTCAAGTGCACTATTGCACGAATTACGAAACGAACTAACTTTTGGACTCTAGTGGGGCCCAGATATTTATGGAGGCCCAATGGATAAGTGACAAGTGTCACCCATCCAATGGACACCAATTTCATTCATGCATCAAACCATTCCCCGTTCATCCATTTCTCCCATTTTTCCCAAACCAACCCGATCACCAGTCTCACCCAAATACCAAACCCTTGACCTGTGAGCTTAGCTGAGAGGACAGAGAGATGAAGAGGACCGGCTGGACGTGGTGGCTGGCCCAAGCAGCACCGCCGTGCACGACGGGGGAGAAAAACCGATCGAGGTATTGGTTTAACCATTTTTCGATCCAATTTCCATTTTGTGTGTTATGGGTCGATTTGGATGTTGGTTTTGAAGTAATTAGGTTGTTAGGAGGTAAATAGGGAGGTTTTGAAAGGTTTTGGATGTTGAGGAACCCTGGGGTGAGGTTTTGGATTTTTGAACCGTGAGGTCCATTTTGGGTTCACGGGTTCTAGGCGGTTTTAAGGGTTTTGTTTAATTGGGTTAGATAGGAAATGAGAAAATAGGAATTTAGGGATTAAAATGGAAGAAAACGGATGAGAAATGAGGATTGTAGGACCTTGGACTGGTCACGCCGGTCCAGTTGCAGGAACGGACCGGACCGGCCGGTTCAGACCGGCCGTCGAGAGGTTGAAGACGGTACTGTAGCTGGCGCGTGAGGCCCACGTGCAGCCACTTCAGGCGGCGCGTACGGGCGCGTGGGGGAGATTTTGGGGATGGTTCCAACATGTCAAATCATCTATTCGATGTAACGAACATTTTGGGACTGGTTTAGAGTCGATCGGACATCGTTTCGATAGGTTTCGGGCTGTCCGAAGGTTTAGGATCGACTTTAAAAATAGTTAGAAAATCGGAAAAATTATGGGACTTCACTGAGAGGTTAATGAGGCTATTAGTAACCCTCTAAATGAATTTGGATAGGTTTGGGAGTCCCGGTGATGGTGATCGGCTCGGGGACCTGTACGGCACGCAAATCGAGGTGGCAACTCGGACGGTCTGTGAGTGGACCTTGTTAATTGGTGCATGCATAAATGTTTATTATATGTTTTATTACATGTTTGATGATGCCATGGGTGCATTTGTATGTGGTTACGTATAAGCACGTATTTCAAGGTTTCGGCCTTATACGGTGCTTATACGGGTCTGTATTTCTTTATTGGTCTAAATGAAAAAGGTTTTGGATTTCTAAAAGGATAAACTCGGGTATGAGACCTATTTGGTTTTGTCTCGGGCATATGATGCTATTTACGACCTTCGGGTCTAAATCGTGGTCGCGACAGGTGCTATGTGAACGGCGATCAACGATATGACGCTCGCCTCCGGATTGGGATGTGTTCCTTCCGGAGAGGTCACGATGCACGATTCGTGATCGGGCAGCCTGAGGAGGCTCGACTTCGGAGTGCTGACGGTTCAGGATATCGATCGGTGATGAGTGCACCATGATCTTGTGGTGATTGCGTCGGTTGATACGTTCACGGCGACATACCAGGATTGAGGGCGGTCCTGGATGGATGGCTGCACGAATCACTATGATCGGAGTCGTGACTGGCCCTTAGATATCGGGCAAGGTGCCCAGTTGAGTCATATGTTCGGGCACGAGACCCAGTTGTTTTACACTGATGATTTCGGGTCAGAGACCCTAGATGGATTTCCAAGTTCATGACGGTTTATGGGAACCGGCATGAACTCTGGAAAGGTCATTGTGGTTCATGACGGTTTATGGGAACCGGCATGAACCCTTGTTATGGATGTTATGGATCATGACGGTTCAAGGGAACTGGGCATGAATGTTTATGTTATGTATATATATATGTGTTCATATACCTTCCTTTACTTTTATTATCTCCCCCGGGGAGGGTCGTTGGCCTGGGTGGACCCCGGAGTAGTCACAGAGCACCGACTGAGTGGAGTCACCCCCCAGTTGGGTTCCTTATTCTAAGGAAGGTTATGATTACTATTATCTCGGGTAGGGTCAGTGGTCTGGGGACATTGATCTTGACTTTGAGAAGACTCGGATTGAGACCTGGGTAGCACGCGCGTAGCTTTGGAAACCGTGACAGGATTGGTTGTGTGAATTATATGTATATATGATGTATGCTATATGATATGATATATGATGTGTGTTTATACAGGTTTTGGACAGTGACCCGTACGGTTGAGTCTTTATGATTCTTTCACTATGGATTTGGGCAGTGGCCCGTATGGTCATTTTCATTATGGTTCTTTCAATCTTGGTTTTGGGCTTAGTTCCCGCATATGATTTCTAGATAAATGGTTTTCGAATGCATGCATGCTTTTTAGTGAAGGGTACAAAGGTCTTCTCGTTAAAATGTTTTTATAAATTCTTGTTTTGTCCACTCACAGCTTTTAATGTTTTGACTGCCCTTCAGGTTGACATCGGATGTGGACTATAGCAGAGACCGAGATATCACATACCTCCTCCGAATCCTGGCGTACTCTGATAGCCCGGGAGGGCAAAGGTCGGAAATATCCCTTGTCTGACATTTCGTGTCAGACGGGAGCAGGGCCATCCCGCGTTAATCCCAAGGGGAGTGGGATGGGTCCTGTCATTACATATATGGGATAAGATGTGTTAAAGCTGCTACACAAAAACCTTGCTTGGAAAACCGAGTGGAAAAAAACTGTGATTAAAGGGAAAAAAATGAGCAAATGCATATGATTCGAATAATGGCATCTTCCAGAGATATACATTCACAAATTGTTTCGTGAAGAGCTATAATCTCTGCATGATTTGAAGAGGTAGCAACAAAGATCTATTTCATAGACCTCCAAGAATCATACCCAACAAAGTGTGGGAACGTCCCTTGTAAGGATAGAATAAAGTGTGGATCTAATAGGTAATCTGCTGTGACATAACCAGTTTGGGAATGTCCCTTGTGTTGATCTGATAGGTAATCTGCATCATCATACCCAAAAAAGTGTGGATCATTCCAAGAATCAAAGAGGTTTGATCCATTTCTTGATGCATAGGGATAGAATAAACCCACAAATGTCATACTCTAAGGTATTGGCAAATGTTTTTATGTCATTCCAGTGGCAGTGTGCTGGTGCATAGCTAAATCTAGTTAGCAAGTTCACAGCAGATGACATATCTAGTCTAGTGGATTGAGCCGAGGACAATATTGTATCTGTTTCACTTAGATATGGAATTTCTGGTGTCAATATATCTCCGTTATCATGTGTAGGATGAAATAGGTCTTTTTTAGGATCTAGACTACGAATGATCATGGGTATGCTTGAAAGCTTTTCTTTATCCTTATTAAAGTATCTGGACATCTTTTGGATGTAATTTGATTAATGGGCTAAAGTCCCATTTGCACGGTGTTTGAGCTCTAGACCGAGATAAAAGTTCATTCTCCCAAGAATCATCATTTTAAATGACAGGACCCATCCCGATTATCCCTCGATAGTCGTGATGAATCCTGCTCCCGTCTGACAATAACTAAAAATTTCCGAAAGTAACCAAACTTATTACACACAACACACAACAAAATCCCGAAAACATTGTCAGACAAGGGATAGTTAAGTTTTACAGACCAATGACGTCACAAGTTTGACTAGTCAAGGACAATACAGAGCATAGGTATCATTACAGATAGGGGTCAAATTCCTACTCTGTAGAATGTCTGAGTGCGCAACGGTCTATTTATTCTTTTGCCTCGCTTGCCTCGTTTTTAGCCCTCGTACCTGTACACTGGCCTGGAGGGTGCATAAAACAATAAAGGTGTGAGTGGACAAAAATGACCTCTTATAAAAACATTTGCCAAAATACAATTCTTACCCTCCAGTTTTCACAAACATGCATGCATATCATAAAACACGAGTGATAATGGGAAATCAATTAAAGTGGATCAATCAAAACAATTTCCACAAAACCACGGGACTTATTTCCATATCTTGTTGCTTAGAGTCACGTTTTATCCCTGCAACGCGTGCATATCAATAGGCTCAAGGACCGCTCAAAATCCGAGCATCCGCCGCTGTGAACACATCACTAGCCGGCAATCCAGATCTAGTGAACACATCACTTACCGATCCATATAATCCAGCACATCTGATCTGAGTCAAGCCTCCCCTGGGCTGCAAGACAAAGATCGTGCTACGTGACCTCTTCGGGGTAAACACTTCCATCCCGAAGGCGAGCGTTATCTCCAGGGTGCACTCCGGGGAAAAACATATTTTCTCCCGAAAGCCCTAAATATCCGCAACATATCACCATCACTAAAACCAGTGAAAAACAGTTGCATTGAAAACCAAATCAAATATCAATACAGGGTCTCGGCCCTAAGTTAACCAAAGTCCCGATTTACTTTATAAATCCGAAATCATCATTATCATCATATAATCACATGGAAAATGCAAATCCAATCAGAAACACAATTCCATTGGGTCCCACCCCAAAATACCAATTTCACGTAAATCCGTGCAACCGTAAACCCGAGTTGCCACGATCACGTAAATCCATAAAATCAATCATTGACTCATAATCCGAGTCCAAATATCATTTTCAATCCGGGCCTAGCCCAAAACATCATTTGCACGTTCCTCGTAAAACGTGCCCGAAAGACTGATTAAAATAATCACGAAAATACTAAAAATCATCAAATTCACATGTAACTCCAAATCCGAGTCAAAATCATTATTTACTTGGGTTCTCACGCCCACAATATCATTTTTAACCAATTTCATGATTTCTCGAAAAGCGTGCCAGAATATAATAATATAATAATCATAAAACCGAGAAAATCGAGAAATCACCGAATCGAAGCATCAATCATGTCAAATCATAGAAAATCATATAAATAAGCATTTTAAACCATATATGCATGCATCACAGTTAGAAAACCAAAAGTCCACTCACACACACCGTCCCGATTGTTCAGCCTCGAGCTGTTCGTTTTCCTCCGAAGTCCCGGGAATATTCCAGCCTGTCAAACAAAGTGATTTAAGGTTACTAGGCTATCATACAATCCTTAAACAGGAATCCCCTAATTGTCGTAATTTTATAATATTATTTTAATATAAATTTAAACGTGTCGGGTACTCGGAACTACACTGAAACCATATCCGATTGACCCGAAACCAACGCGGATAGGTTCGTATCATCGAGAACATCAAGTCTCATGTTGAACACTTTGCCGGAATCCTCCCCACGCGCCGTCACGCGCCGCCGCAAGCGGCTGCGCGTGAAAGCCACGCGCCCAGCACAGTACAGCTACAGTGCATCGTTCTCGCCCGTTTGTCTGATAAACGGGTTGAAATACCCGCGATAGGATCCGATGCAATCTCAGCCAATTCGACCTCAAATCGATCCGTTCTTTCAACTGATCTCATCTACTCTAACCTCATTTTAGTTCTGTGAATTCAATTACCTCAGGTAAGGTCCAAATCTTCACGACTCACGATCGAAATTCGACGGGTCTCCTAATCGGGTTTCACGATTCCGTGCCTGATTTTTCAATTAATTCATATGGTTAGCTTCGTGAGAGTATAATGAACAATTTTCCATGATCAATTTCGATTGAGCTTACCTCTAAGTATCTGAACTCAAGGTCGATTTTTGGCAGCCATGGCAGCGTCTGTTCTTCCTCAATTCGACACGAATTCTTCTCGTTTTTGTTGCAAAGCTTTTAGTTTTGATCCCAGCAACCTAATGGAATCCTCAATTGGTCCTCTCCTGGCTCCCAAATCCGAATTCGATTTTCCCCCAATTTCCCAGAATTTTCGAAGCAAAATTCTCTCAGTTCTCTGAACCTCTCAAGTCCCTCTCTCTCAGTTATGCTACTTAGACGTTCAATTGCATAATGACGACGAGTTTGGGGCTTATCACGGGCCAATTGGACATAATCATTGTCCAAGCCTAAATTTGGGGAAAAGTAGTCAAAAGGGGATATTATTGTGTTTCCCTTAAGACCCGGTTCTGTGTTTTATGAAGTGAGAATCAGACAAAAGACAAGTCTGATCAAGGCCAAAAGTCCATTTTGCCCCTGGTTGGACAAATTACCATTTTGCCCCTAGCCTTCCGTGACCCGTAACGTTCGTAACCGAACTCCGTTTTCGACGTGCCGCCTGTCGTTGTACTCCGGGCATCGAGACCTACCTAACGGTCTTCGAATCGTGTGAAAATTGGTTGGCAAACAAAAAGTCAACATTTTCCCCCTTTTCGCCCAAATTACGAAAATGCCCTTGGGCTTCCGAACGTCATAACTTTTTCCCAGATTGTCGGAATTGGGCGTGCCACCTGTCTATGGACTCGTGACGTCCCGAACTACGTCACGGTCATCGGTCAACATCCGTTTGATTCACCAATCAAAAAGTCAACAATTTGACTATACTATTCACAAGGGTAAAAACGTCATTTACTCATTATGTTACAAAATTACATTTTCTAAATGTCCGGGGCGTTACATTAAATTCTAACTTCATGTGCTCAATAGTTTTTTTGATCTCTTCAAGATATCGACCAGATTCATGTCATCAACATAAATTGTCACTATAGTGAATCAACCCATCTCGACCTCTTAAAGAGTATGCTTGCAATGTAAGCACTACAAGAAAATTTCTGGGGCCCAATGGGATTTTGCCCGACGACAAAAATTTCGTTGTTAAAATTAATGTTACCCGACAAAGATAATACCGCCGTTGGGTAATTTAATGGCACGAAGATAAAAACTTTGCGCGCTAAATTTTCCCATGTTACTTGACAAAAAAATCATGCTTGTCGGGTAACAAAACAAAACACGAAAAATATTATAGGTTTTCTTTGTCGGGTAACGTAAAACGTTGACCAAGGTTACCCGGCGGAGGTATTCGTTGGGTATGATGGCAGGAAGAAAATAGTTTTGGTGCTAAGATGTGACCCTTACCTGACGCATCATTAAAATTTTCCCAACGAATTACTTAGTAGGGTAAGAGTCTTGTTTTCTTAATTATCCCGCATAAACTTAGTTCATTATTCACATATCTCACTCTAATCAAATATTCACTTAGACGATTATATCACATCCGTTCGGATTGTTTTAATCTGTAAAGTGAACATTTTAAACAAATGTAATGCGTGTTTTATGGTCTGGAACTATTTTCATCAAGAATCTTAAGTCCTTCGAAAATGTTCACATATATCTCTATATTCAAATCCCCATAGAGATAAGCCGCAACGACATCCATAAGCTACATACACAATTTTTCAAAAACTACGAACTTGATAAGGTAGCATAATGGGATCCATTACGGGAGAATACATCTCCTCGTAATCAATCTCAGGTCGTTGAGAAAATTCTTGCACCACAAAAAGAGCTTTGTATCTCACGATCTCGTTCTTCTCTTTACCATTCCTTACAAATACCCATTTAAATCTTACATGTTTAGCATGGTGAGGTTCTGGAACTACAGGTCCAAACACTTTCTATTTTTTCAAGGAATCTAATTTGACATGTATTGCTTCTTTCCATTTTGGCCAATTTTCTCTATGTTGGCATTCATTAACGAAGCGAGATTTGATATTATCACCTTGATATTATTTCAATAACTACCTCAAATATAAATATATCAACAATGATAATATCATTTTGATTCCATAACTTATATAAGTATTTGTAACTTTCCGAGATCTCTCTATTCTCAGAAGTAGGTTCAGACGTTAGAGTGTTCCTCATCACGGTCTCTTCTAGGAAAGACTCATAATTCGGAATTATCTCATGATATGAATAAGTGAATATTAATATTTCTAGAGGATTCAATTGTGCAAAATTTATCCTTTTCTAGGGATGAGAATCCTTTAAATCTATTGGTTGTCGTCACTTTTGGGTAGGGACATATGACTGGTTAGTTGTCATGGTCATACCTCGTCCATCTGACTCGTCTATTTGGGACGACACATCCTACAAGAATAGACGAGTCATATGTGATCTCGTTACTTTAACCAGATCAGAGAAAGAGTCTGGCATGTTATTTGCTACAATCTATAAATTGAGAACTCTTTGCCTTTCATTCTCACATTATACGGTTTTAGGATCAAAATGAGACATAACGGGGATATTTCACGTCAATTCACATCGTTCTTTGGGAACTTGGCATTCTTATTTCTACCTAAAGGCATGAAGATAGTTTTAGAAAATTGACTATCCTCAAATATAGTAGTAAAGAGATCGCTTGGCAAGGGCTCTAAAAATCCAACGATGGAGGGGGATTCAAAACTGAAATATATGCCCCTCATGAGTTTACTACCCATTTTTGTATATTGTGGTGGAAAATTGGCATGTCAACTGCACACTTGAAAACGTGTAAGTGTGAAATAGTGTTGGGTGATATTGGCACTCAATCGAACCAACATAACTACATGCAAAATTGCATAGACCATGTAGAAACTGGGAGCTTGGTGCACTTACCAAGGTTAATGAGTGTTTCTCGGAGATCATTCTAGGTGTGAACATAGGGAATTGAATGTACAACATCAATCCTAAGGGACATGCAATAGACATCAAAATATTTCGATGTAAACGTGTTAACATTATCAAGTCTTATAGACTGTATAAGATAATCTAGGTAGCGGGGGCCTCAATTTAATAATCTGGTCAAGGAGTTTAGCAAATGCAGCATGGATAATAGTGTAACATATGAATACTTTTTCAATACATCAACCAAAGCCATGATATATTTCAATGGTATGCATGGTGGTTAATAGGTCCAAAAATATCTCATTGTATTATTTGTAAGAAAATGGTGGATTATGTACTCATCTTTTCATATGATGGTCCAGCATTCGAATTTCTATCGAGAAAACTTGGCTAGTATTTCACTAAACACAAGGTCTTTACTAATAAGGGGATGCCAATATGATGAATTGTGGATATGTTTCATCATACATTGACCTGTATGCTCCAATCGACCATACCATAATAAGCAGTTTCTTGTATTATTTAGCTTATGGCTAGTTTTCTGCTAGCTTCTGGCTAGTTTATGGCTAGCTTCTATCTAGTTCTTGGCTAGATTTTGGCTAACTTCTCCAATGTATGCTTATGAAGATATAGGTTAGAGGTTGTGCAAAGGTATTCCATTTCCTTTTCCATTATAATTTGAATGTAATAACAATTAGCTCGAATATCCTTAATACTCAAAAATATTCTTTTGGAACGTGGAGAAAATAACACTTCATTAATGGTAAATCTAGTCGGATATCATCAAGTGTACTTTGTCATGGACATCAATCAGGTTAAAAAAAATTCTGACCTTGGAGTATCGTGTGTGTAATAACACTATCAGCCAGATAAAAAACTTCCTTACAATACATGTCTATTCATAAACTAAATTCAATGGATCACATGTTGAGAATAAATATTTGTACTAAATTAAATTATATTCAGATAAAAACCACATTTTTTAAATCCAAAAACATAAAAATCACCAAATTAATTCGTATGTAAAAGTTGATCATTCCGCTAAGTTGGTCTCTTGAATTCCATAACTATTGTGATGTTCATTTTCAACTTGCACTAGTGTACAATAGGTTCGGTAATAGTGATTTATTCCTCCACATCTATAAGAAAAATCTTCATGCTTCTGGTTTTGGTGGCAACGAACCGAACTAATGTTTCTCTTATTTCAAGCCTTGGAGACTAAGAGAACATGTACCTCGACCATGGGTACTTCGTTCATGGGCACCTTTGGTTGCTATCATAACGCTGGTTTCTCCTACCTTGGTTCGAATTGCAATGAGTAATGACATTTTCTTCATAAGGTCACGTTTGGTTCAGGCAATAATGTTGCTCAAATACCATCTTGTCAAGATTGATCATTTTCAGTAGCATGGTGATGATCAATGTCGCGAATTAGGTAAAGTCTCTTTTCTTATATTGTTTCTGCATGACCAAAAAAAGGGCAAGGAAAGTGAAGAAAAATCCTCTTAAAAAGGCCAGTTTCAGTGAGTTCATCCACACAAAATTTGAGAAGTGACCAGATCCGGCAACTTTGAAATATATTCATTCCTAGATTTTTAATAATGAAAAACAGATGTTCTGCTAGTCCTTTCTCATCGTAGTCAAGAATTTTTTCATCTGATTGTTAAACTACTCTTCTAGAGCCTTTTATTAGGAACAAATAATCGCATTTTAGTGCTTTAGGAAATCTCATTTACAAGAAATTAATAAGAATTCTAGGTTCTATAACATGATATGATAAATCAGATTGAACTTATAAAATCTACTGGTTTTATCATGTCTTGTACATTTATGAAAAAAACTTCGAGTTCCTTTTTCTTTTATGGGATTACCGAAACTGTGGGTTTGGTATTCACATATGAACTACTGGTTCATTTGTGAACTTCTAGTTCGTTTTTGAATAGTTCATTTTTGAATATTTAAATACATTCATTTCCTAATAAATCTAAATATAAACATTTTAAACAGTTAAATAAATTCTAAAGAATTGTTTGGAATTATTTAAACGGATGCTTCAAGCATTAAATTATTCAATATCTTAAGTAAATGCTTCAGATATTGAAGGCTTAATCATAGGATTCGATCATACATATCACAACAGCACGAGTAGCCTAATGGTTAAAGCGCTTATTCCATGACCAAGACATCCATAATTCAACACCAAGTGTTGCAAAGAAAATTTAATTTTTCTTTGTTTAACACGTGAGGTGCTGATATAGCACTTTAACCGATGTGGCATGCTGACTTGAAACTTAAAGTAACGTGGCATGCTCACACGTGTCACTTCAAATGACATAGTATACTGAGTTGACTTGAGTTCCGATTGACCCGATTTGATTTGACTCGGGTTGGATTAACCCAGTTCACTTTGACTCTTGTCATGTTGATTGAATTGAGCATTGGCTCATGACTCGTGATCAATTGGGTTTAGCTTTCAAGTCTTGTGTAGGCTAATGCCCCCGAGGATGATGGGTTGTAGCCTTCTAGGCTTCTTAAACCAAATAGAGGGGTTCGGGTTTGGGCTTGGCTTCTGCTAGCTCTTAAGGAAAATAATTTTTTTTGGGGCTTGATGTGTGGCATGCCTTCTGGACTGCATGCTAAGCCTTCTGGGTCACCAGGCTTTTTTTAGTTTTCTCATGCGCAAGACATATTAGGCATTCTTGGTTACCTTAGCGTGACAAAACATGCAAAAACAGCGACCTCCTAGAAGCCGTGATCATCATAGGTGCCTATGATGCCCATGATCATTATCATCACCAGTTAGAACACACAAGGCATGGTCATCGTGATTTTATAATACCAACGTGATGCATACTTAGTTGACTGAGTTGACTCAAGTTGGGGTTAACCTGATTTGGTTTGACACACGTTGGGTCAACCAGATTTGGTTTAAATATTTTCGGGTTGACATAGTTTACCGTTGTCCCGTGATTAAGCTTTCTTCGTTGCCCTAGCATGAAACATGACATGCAAAAACAACCACTTTCCAGAAGGTGTGATCATCATGGATTCCCGTGATTGTCATCATTATATAAAATTATAAAACATAATAAACATCTCGTGGTGCACATTTCCCCAAATCCATGTTTACAAAATTATATAAAATCACCTAGACACAAATATCTGTAAATCGTGCCAATGTGAAAACATCTAAATATAAGAATCAATAATCAAACACAACCAATTAATCCAATATCAGTAAGTCAAACTGACTAATCAGTACTCATAAATCAAACCATTCAACCCAATACCAATCAACCAATCGATACCAATACCATTAAAACAAGCAATACAAAGCAACCTGGCCTTTGCTAGTTGCACACCTTGGCCTTTGTCAATAGAATATCATGTATACGTAGACAACCTCACAACCTCAAGATCTGCGGATTCGAGCTCCGGATGTCTGAGTCCTATCTTCCGAAATAAGCGACCTCTGGGAGGCCACCCTAGGCTCAGGCTACTCCCATCCAGAAGATGTCATATCACAGCCCTCAGGATCTGCATAGACGAGTTCCAGACATCTGAGGGCTAACATATCTGAGGATAGTCAAACAATTCACAAACCATGAAAACTCATTTAACACAATCTTTGATCCAAAACTAAGTCAAAGCACATTCAAACCTGGGTCTGAGCCCAAAATACAATTTCCACAAATAACGGTAAAGTACATGTCCAAGACCATTCAATAAATCCATAAAATAATCAAATAATCATTTAGAAAAATCATATTCAATCATTACCACATAAATCATGTGATAAAGAAATTAAAATATTTAATTATGCATGCATAATAATTTATAATAAGAAAGTCCACTCACATGCCTTCAACGTAGCTAAATCTTGATCCACTCATTCCTTCGCAATTCCGGAAGCCGTACCGTCTTTCATAAATTACCATCAAGGGTCACTAAAGCCCTTATTAATCTTACATTTAAATCCCCTAATTTTTCAAGATTAAATATGGATTGAAATCTACACATAACACTTTGGACACCCGAAACTACCACCAACGTGTTTGTAATATTGAACACCTTAAAACTCGTGTTGGCTGGAAACCTAGGCGGTGAGGCACGCGCCCCAACACATGCGCCCCTAGTCTCTGTACATGGGCCTCACGCACCTGCATCAATCATCTCCTTCCTCCAGCTGGATCGAACAGTTTTCATGGTTTCGAGTTTCTCGACCCGATGGTCAACCCGACTCGAAATCTTCCAATTCATATCCATTTTTCATTATTGAACCCACTAACTTACTCGCAATTAATCCAAAAACAAGTTTTTGCATCTATTTCATGGAATCCTTACCTTGAATTCCTGAATTTCCAATCAAAGCTCACGGTCCACATTTAAACTCTGTTATGGGCTCGTCTCAGCATGATTTCCTTCTAACTTTCGATGTTCCTACTCAAGATAGTTGAAGGAAGAGGTTTATAACCTCAATTCGAGTAATTAAGGTCCCAATCAACAAAACCCGATTCCAAGGTTCACGGGTACAATTTTTTTTCTGGGTTTTTCATGTTCCGAAATCTCATTTATTTATGTTTTCCTTCCCCTGGTTCCTTACTTTTCTCTCTAATTCTCTCTGTCTTTTCTCTACTCTCAATTTCCATGGAATCACACATATAACACCACCACCATACACATGGCTGGTGCACCCAATTTCAAAGAGATAAGGACACTTGTCACTATCTCCTGAAATCAACCAAAAATATCTCCTTGTGAAATCACCAAATTACCCCTAATACCAAAATTACCAAAATTCCCCTGATCAATTTAGACCCGTAACTAAGTCATCTGATCTCCGATTTTGACGTGCCGCCTGTCTGCGAACTCAGGACACCGAGATTTACATAAAAGTCCTCACGAAAAGTCCAAAAAGTACTCGGAATAAAAGTCAATCTTTGACTCCAAAAGGGCAAAATTGTCAATTCCCTTTTTAAATCTTTGTACATTTTTTGAATTTTCGGGTCATTACAACAATATCTTTCTAACAGTTTAATGGATGAAATTTGTGACTGAAGTACTCTTTTGGAATTGACAGTAAAGTTTAAGTACAAACATTCCAATTTTTTTTTAATTATGGTATCTTTTGAAATAGACCGTATAGTTAGATATTTTTATATAGTTTATCCTTATATTTATTGATTTATTTAATTGGTCGTATGACTTGTGCCTGCAGCATAGTTTCCATCACCTGGTTGCTCAATACAAGATTGTTTCTCTTGTCACTACTCTTTGTGTCCAAACCTCTCCTCAAACTTCAAACATTCCTAACAATGAAGACATCGATATCATGTTAGCCTTCACAGTTGGCCTAAATCACAATACTGATGAAGCTAAAATCACTTTCAATCACCAAAAAATTGAAGAAAAAAATCATGCTAGCACTTGTAATCCTTTTAGCAACTCTAATCAAGGAGGGACCGCGCTGTTGGCAGTTCTTGATCTGGTGGATCATAGAAAGACCTCTGAAAAGCAAGCTCTTCGACATTGCTCTCATCACAGTGTTTATGTTAGCAGCTTACTTGTCGCGTGACTGCATTCGGTACCATTTGGAGGTCCACTTGATCCCTTACAGATACTGGACTGGAAAATCATCTCATGTAAGAATGCCTTCTAAACCAAAATGCCTGCATCAGTGTTCGCCTTTCATTTATCGCTACTGGTGCGAAGGGTTAGGATTTCTGGGAACCCTTGTCAACTATGTGATCATCTGGAACATGTCCAATTTCATGTTCCGGATTGTGCCTCAGTAATTGGTTGAATGTTTCGGGTAACATTTAGTAACCCTACCTTATTGTTCAAGCAAAGTCATGGATTATGGAATCGTAGAACTGTAATTTTTGTCACTATGAACCAAAATAATGCACTGTTGTACTAGAATTTCCAGTATTCAAGCTTTTGCAGATATAATAATGTTCGACCATGAAAAATCTGTTGCTTGCTCATGGCATAAAATGAGCTTTTTTATGCAAAGATCAATCTTGATACAATATTTCTGGACATGAACAATCTGATACTTGTTCATGCCATAAAATGAGCATTTTCATAAGACCTGCAAATAAATGTGAAATACAACACTCATGTTGTTCCCAACTTAATCATCTATCTTCCTCGCAGCTGTGAAGTTTTATCTCAAGAGTCATCAGTAGTATTTTAATGAAGTCATTCATTATATATTATATTTATTTATTTTTAATTTCGGATATGAAATTCATGTTCTTCGTCAGATGCTCCATTTCTGAGTTGCTGTAACAAGAGAGGAAATTTCATAAGAGTGATGAACCGTAAATCAGAAAAACATGACAGACCTTAAGACACATTTGAAGTAAAATTTGCCAAAGAACCAGAAAGCTATCAATATGAGTCTTTTTATATACAGGATATTATGTCTTTATTAAAAAGAGCACACATTTAGTAAAACTGATTTCAACTCAAAATTCTCAATTTTGTTTTCATTTATTCGCATGATTGATTGTTTTAGGATATAGAATAATCATTTAGAGCTTACACTTTAAGTTTGTAGTCTCGGACTAGTTAATCCCTTCAACTTTAGGTTTCCAGTATCAAAATTAAGGTTCTGCCCAACTTTGATACTTAAATTGTAAAAACGAAACTCCAAATGACCATTTTACTGAAAAGCATTGTCGATAAATACGAACAAAGTTTAAGAACACTGTGTATAGTTTTCACCGTGCTTCCTATCTTTAATAAAGACAAGATGTCATGTATGGAGGAAAACTAAACAATCTATAAACTGATTGAAGTTACTGAGGGTAAAAAAATCTCTACTCACATATCTTGAAGCATCTGACTATTTGGTAAAACTGAACTTTGAAAGAACTGCAACTGCCTGGTCACCAGATAACAAGAAATAAGGATGCCTGAGAGCAGCAGCTGCCGATAACCGCTCCCTTCGAAGGGAACCTCTCTCTGAAACAAGTTTTGAGGCCAAATCCCAGCCTCGACCCAAATTGAGATCCAAAAGTGACAAGTCGGGCCTGGTCCGAGTATAATCCCTCCATTTGTTCAAGTCATATTTAACTGTTCTGATCTCAGAATTGAAGTTCTTTAAGCCTGCTGAAGACCTTAAGGATGGTATGGCCATTTGCAGTAGTATAATTCCAGCAGAGTACATATCAAATAGGTCAGGACTGTTCAGCTGCAACAATGATAGGAAAGTCTCATTCATGTAAACAGATTTTAAAATGAGGAAGTTGCTGCATGTATAAGCATTAGGGTGCAACTCGAGCGGGTTGAAAGGTCAACCCAACCTTGATTACGGGTTCGGGTAATTAGGATTCTAAGGTTTTGGGCTGGCTTCAAATTGGCTCTAGTTCAATTCAAAGATTCATGCAATTAGGCAACGTATCTAAACATTCCTTAAAATAAGATGCTCAAATAGTAAAGTCTAGTCAAACATGAGAGGCGAATTGACCAACTCAAATTGCACCGCTAATAAGCATGTTCTCTCCAGGCAAATGAAGCTTACAAGGCTAGTCTAACATATTCGTTTGGCCTCTCTAATGAGAATCTAAGCATCCATACAATTTGGAGATCATCTGAACTTTTTATATTTTTAGCATCACAAAAGGAAAGGGTTGAAATTTAGTACCTGCCAAAGAATTGGGGAGAGCAATGCAGCAATAGGCTCTGGAGGAGGCACAGGTGTTTCCTCCGGCAACACATAGAGCTCAGGAGGGCAAAAATCCGGATCTAGAAGCGTCCGGTCCGGTACAAAGTTCTTTCCGATCCGTAGGTCCGTGGCTGCCCCAAAATCTATGAGCTTGATCTGTCCCCTTCTCGTCACCACCAAGTTTGCCGGCTTAACATCCCGGTGAACAATCCCTGTGTCATGGATTTTCTTCAGGGAAGTAATAATCTGACGCATTATTTGCTTGATGATTAATCCGCTCCGCTTCACAGAGTCTACATCTTGCAACACACGCCCAAACATGACAGACTCTAAGTTGAAAGGAAATTTCCGATCTTTCATGTAATCAGCAAGAGTTTGGTCTCCCTGTCATCATCATGTAAATCATTCAAGTGTTTGTGTGGTCTGTACAAGTTGAATAGGGAAAAAGGCTTTGGATTTTTGAATAAGTGAAATTGAAATGTTTTAGAGTACCTCAAATTTCCAAACAAGCCATTTTCCTCCCTTCGTAAATTGGGAATTTGTTTGGTCAGCAACAAAGCTTCCCAGAAATGCAGCACATGTTTCAGGTGCTGCTCTAGACAACCTGTAATTGAACCATTCCTCGAATTCGCCACATTCTTCAGCCCCTTGGATTCCAACCTTCACCTGCAGATTTTCACAAGTAATTCTTATCAGATTGATCAAGTAAAGTTTCAGTCTTTATTTACTGATCAGAAAGTCACCTTCTTGAGAATGACCTTCTCCTTAAACTTATCATACAATGCTGGAGCTCTGCCTCGGCCTCTGCCTCTGCCTCTCAACTGCACCGTCTCTTCAACGTTCACATTCTTTGGAACAACCGCCCCGGAGTAAACAACGCCGAAAGAGCCTTCTCCCAGCTTATCCCCAATCACAAAATCGGTCCTCTTCAACTTTCTCCTCCCAATCAAACTATCCAAACCCAGTTGCAGAGGAGCGAGAAGGTAAGCATCAATGGCCCCAATGAGAATCCCCGGCCGCGCAGTTAAGTATATCCAAGCAACGCCAGAAACAATTAGGAAACCCCATTTCTGTGTTTCCGATAAATCCTCCGTAAATCTCTCAAACTGCAAGAAACCATATTGAATGGGAGAAAATTGTTCCAGATGGAGAACGGTCTCCAGTAAATTTTCAGGGATGACGTCGCCGGAAAATGCATGGAACCGGTTAGGGTGGTGGGTTCTGAACTGGGTTGTGAAGATGCAGAGCTGGTTGGGTTTGAATGGAGAGAAGCATTTGGTGTTGGGGTTGTGTGTAAGTGTGGTTAGACTTGGAGGAGATGACAGATAAGCCATTGCTTGTGGTCGTTATAATGGTTATGTTGTGAAATATGAAGTTAGTTTGGAGGTAGATCCAATGTCAGTGTCAGCAAAAGGCTGGTATTTTGACACGTGTCCAATGCTTTATCCACATGCGAAATATAAATGCTAATTCCCTGGATGATGATTGGTAGTTCACTCTTTTTTTCCCGATCTACTTCCCTAAATATCAGAAAAATTCACAAATCCAAAAAAAATTAGGGATAGATTGATTCTGCAAATGTGTCTGCGAACGTTTGAGATTGTAAAATTTCAAGACAAGAAAAGAAACCAACTCTTCACTACTGCTCACAGCAACTTGCATAGTTTTATCTGAGAGAATACACTCTAGTACATGGGGCTGTCCTGAAGAAAAGAGGCTGCAGGCCTAACGTAGCTGAAGCCGGTGAAGGGGTTTCCGGCAGCATTCGGGCTAGCAGCAGGGGAATCCACAACAGACATGTCGGTCCAGCACTTGTCGAAATTAGCAATGCAATGCTTCCCGGCGACTTCAGGACGAAAGCTTGGTTGGATTTCCCGGGTATCCAATTTTTCCCAGTTTACTGGCTTGAACCATTTGTGGCGCTTGATTTCGTCACTCCCCAAAGCCCCACTACCAAGGCGCTTGCTTGCATCCTTCTGTAGCAGCTGTAAACATTAACAAAGCAAAGTGAGTTCTCTTGTAGCTAACTAAGAACACGAATGGAAAAAGGCTACGGAGACTCAGAGAATCAGAAAGGTGCACTGAAGTACAAGAAATCAGCACAAAAAAAAACATACCCCTTTCAACAGAGAATGGGCTTCACTTGACAGAAAGGATGGCAACTTGATCTTTTCCTTCACTATCTTCTGCTGGATCTTCTCCCTGTTCCCAGTAAATGGAGGCTGCGGAAGCGAAAGCAGAGACGAATTAATTCCATAATGATCAAATAAATGTTCCAACTTCTAAGGTCCGAATTCACATAAACATTACGGACAAAATTCCTAGAATGCATGTATGCGCATAAGTTAAATAACAAAAAGGCAGAAAACCAAAATTATCTGAATGTTGACTGCACGTTCGAACAGAATTTCACCGGACCATACATATATACGAACTACTTTTATTGAACAAAAAAACTGTCACCAGAAAGCACAATTGCGAACGAAGTGAATAAATTTGCAAACCTTTCCAGTAAGCATCTCAAACAATAGGACTCCCACGCTCCACCAGTCTGCAGCCTTATCATGGCCCTTTCCGAGAACTATTTCAGGCGGCATGTATTCTACAGTTCCACACATAGAATTGGATCTTGTATTTGCTTCAAGTTTTTTCGCAAGACCAAAATCAGTCAACATGGCCTGATTAGGAAATCAGTGATAAGGATGTCAGTTACACTTCATTGGGAACAATAAATCAGAACAATACTCAACAGAAAGGAAGAGGGGGTTACATGGCCATCTGAGTCCAATAGAATATTTTCAGGTTTAAGATCCCTATGCATTATTCCATTTGCATGGAGGTGGGAAACTGCAGAAACAATCTCCGCCGCATATATTCGTCCCAGCTCCTCTCTGGAAAAATGAAATGCTTAAGTATTAAGTACATGTATCTTTGAGGTTATAAATAACACAAAATATTGGGAGTTGAAACCAAAGATACCTGAAAAGACCATGCTGATAGAGCTGAAAGAAAAGGTGACCACCATTAACAAAATCCAGCACAAGGTACAGTCTATATTTGGTCTGCGTTACAAAAAATGAGATTAAGTTAGTAATCGAGTCATCATCAAGAAAGTCACCAAAATAGAAGATTTCATTAAGTTGAAAAGGAAAATTGGAATAAACAACTTCCAAAGTATGGAAAAATTACCTGAAATGAGTATCTAAGCTGGATAATGAATGGATGATCAATTTTTGTTAAGATATCCCTCTCAGCTTTCATGTATTCAGCATGATTCTTCTCCATGATCTTGTCCTTCCGCATGACCTTCATTGCATATATCTCTGACGTCCCTTTCTTCCTCACCTGGTATACTTTTGCAAATGCACCCTGCCCAACAACCTTCAAAACCTCAAAATCTTCAATGCCCACACTCTCGATCTTCACAGAGTTCTCCTCAACTATTTCAAGAGGCTTTTCAGTGACACCATCACCAATAAAAGGTTCTTGAGATTCTTTGATGAGATCTCCTTCGGCACACTCTACTGAATCCTCAGAGTCACTTATAGTCAGTTTGCTGAGCTTCAATGATTGGCTTATACACGATGAGGGACCGACCAAAGAATGTGCTCGATTGTGAATAACCACTGGATCATCGTAAATAAGCTCCGCAGCATCTTTGAGAGAGGCAGAACTAGCTGGATCACCAGAATGCACTTCTACTGATGCCTGAACTGGTAGAGGGCCAAATACATCATCAAAATCAAGCTCAACGTGATCCGAAACTACAGCATCCATTGTACCCATAGGAAAAAGCAGCTGGGGCGTCTGGATTGGTTTGCACATGCGGGCCTTGGCCAAACCAGGTAGCTGAGAGGAAACCATGTCTTCAAGTATAGTCCAGGGATGCTAACTTAAGAGAAACACTTAAACTGATCCCTGTTATGGATTTATCTTCCCAAAAGAGACTCAAACGGCCTTTATCTAACCAACCAGTGCTCCAGAAGGACTCCTGTCGATTGCCTTAACCAAAAGGAAACTCACGAATGGAAAGGGAGTTCCTAGAAATTTTGGCAACAAACAGAACAAAAGCCAGGCGAAGAAGAGGGTGTTCTTGTTTCCCGATTTACAGGAAAACACGGATGCTTCAGTAGTTGTTGAATTCATGAAGATCTAGCTGTCTGGCCTGAAATAAGACAAAAAACAGGGATTAGTTAGTACTGTGTGACAAAAACAACTCGGGAACAAACATATGCTTCTCTAATAAGAAGAAATCTTCACAACAAAATACAGCTAAAAAACACGCCTAAATAGCTCTATACATGCAAGACACACAAAATTCAAATATGATTTAAAAAATTAGTTAACCTGTTTAATTTTTTAAATCACACAAATCAAAACTCTTTCTTGCTAACGAGTCTGAACATGTAAAACCAAGGAAAAATTCGAGTAAAAGTTCACTTTGGTAAACGAACTTCAACGGAAAATTGGAATTTTTCTCCAAAACCTTTAGAAAAAAACCCATATTATCCAAAGAACATCTTTTTGTTCCCTCCAAAATGTATTTCCCTCCATAACCGAAAATTTAAATTTTCAAGAAGAATGAAGAACCACAAACACTTAACTTGATATGAGGTAAATATCAGTGGGCATTGACTAAAATATAAATTTACAGAACGCATAATAAGAATCAAAACTAAAGCGAAAAACAAAACACATTACGTTAGTAACGCAACGCAAAATTCAATTTCGCCCAAAACCCAACTCTAAAACGAAAATTGAATTGAAGAATCTATAAAGATTTCAGATTTCCAGCTAAGGTTGCATAGCCGCCAGATTGAGGACAAAATTAAAGCAAATTCATCTCACCTTTTCCTAGATCTCAAAACAGCTTGAAAGCTGTTCGCGGATAGCCTTATAATCATATATAAATACAAACTCATGTAAAAAAGACGACAATTTAGATCTAAAAAAAGGCTATCCAGGCGAAAACATGAAAATTAAGTTCTGTTACTTTTCCAACCGTTTCTCGGAAACCATACAGAAACGTATGAAAAGAAAATTAAGAGGGGGCAGAGAGAGAGAGAGGATTTGGTTACCTGGGAAGGGTGCGGAGACGGAGCGAAGGAGGAAGCAGAAGAGAAAAGAGAGGTTTTTTGGAAACGTCTGTTTTCACAAATCCTCAAGCGTAGGGGTCGCTTCGCGGCTTATATTGCCTTATTTTAACGTGGGCCAGCGAGTTATTCGGTTCTTCGAATTTTGACGCCTGAAACGTGGCGGAATGGTTGGTCGGTGGACGACTTGTGAAGTTGCATATGGTTGGTCGGGCCAGGAATATGCTTTTCTCATTTGCTTTCCCTGTGGCTGTGTGGCTGTGTGGCTGCCAGGCTGCTCCAGGCTTCCCACGCCAACTTTGAACAATGCGTCCTACACTAGCTCTTGGGTTTGGTTGGATAATTGATGTTTTTTAAAAGAAAATTATCATTAAAAAAAATGGTTTGTTAGCTATTTAGTTATTTATATTGAAACTGGATTATATATATATATATATATATATTTTCTTAAGCAATCTTAGATATATTTTTTAAAATTGAAAAATTAAGGGCTTATAGTAATGGAAATGAAATCAATGTTAAGAATTTTCATTATTTACTTGTGATATGTTTATTTGTAACTAGATAATTGTATTACCTATTTTGGAGTAATCATATTAACAAGAGGAGAGGTGTTAATCATACCTCAGAAAAATATCCAATTTAATAATACCTCAAAAAAATATCCAATTTAATAAAAAAAATTGGTACCTCTATTACTATTTTATTAAAAATATATGAATGGAAAGAAAAATATATCATATTACAGGTTGAATACAAATATTTACACGCAGAATATGAAGGTGAATTGGTTCAAATTAGTCGGCTTTGATGGCTTTCACTAATTAGCTTGAATTTTTGAATTAAAAATCGACGTCAGGTGGATCTATCTTCTACCACCTATCCATCAAATTGGTTGTTTTCATACCTTCCATGACATGGTCTTTATTTCACAAAAGTGAAATTCTTTTTTCTCATTTCTTATTTTCGCTGGTAAAATATTGATAACTATATAATTAAATTGATAATTTTGAGCAGAAAAAAAATAATAATTCATTATTATTGCCAATGTTGGATTCTATTGGTTATGTGAAAAATAATAAATGCGACAGATTATAATTTTACGTAGAAGAAAAAAGATTAAGGGTAACATATTAACATACGTGATATGACTACCATAGAAAAAAAATAATAATAATAATAAAAAGATCACACACGACTTGCCGTTTACTGTCAAACGACTTGGGTTTCAATCAACGCCGAGTAGCAATTAACCGTTGGCCGAGAATGTCGAGTGTTTTTTGAGTCAACCATGTGTGACTGTCTTCCCTCCACCCCTCTATCCTTTCCCTTCCCAAAATCTCGACAGTTAGGGTTTTGCAGAGCCAATCAGAGACCCCAAAACCCACAAAATACTTACTTTCAAACCTCAAATTTTTTGAAGCTATCAATTTTCACTAATTCAGACATCACAGATCTTAGAAACTGGAGATCTTTGTTCCTCCGCAGAAGGGCGAGCGAGAATCCAACAGAAGATTTTGGGTTTCGCGTGGAATTGGGGTTGAAGGAGAAAAGTGAAAACCTTTTCGACCTCGTAGCAAAACCAAGTGATGAAAATGATATTGATCCTGGTAAGGAAGCCAATGCTTCACTGGGTTCTGACTTTCTGGAATTGGATGGCGATTCTGGGGACGATAAGGCAACGACAAAGAGTAATGAGAGCTTAGAAGAAGAGAATTGGGTTCGAATGGATGGGACAGATGGTGATGGATTGGAAAAGGAGGAGGGGCTGAAGCACATTGATGGAAAAGTTGGGCTGGGGAAAGGGAAGCAACTGATGAGGAGGTCAAATATCCTTGCTAAGCAAGTGATCAGTATCGGGAGTGCTCTTAGCTTGGGATTTGTTTCACAGCTTTGGGTCAACACAAATTCTGTAAGTATCGAGCTACCAACTATCATATTCTGTGATGAAATTTCTTAGCTTAATCAATTTGTTGCCAATTCGTGAAGAAAAATAAATGGATGCTATCAAAAGTTAGTTAAATTTTAAATATTGTGCAGTGGATGGTAGTGTTTGTGGAAGTGAGGCGAAACTTGCTTTCGGGGGAGGCTGAACTTTTTCTTCTTGACGATATTACACAGGTATACGTTTTTCAGTGTACTTTTACGCATTGTGCTATTTTGTGTCATGTTATCAAGTTGTTAGCCTTTAAAATTGAAGGTTGGTGATGTTGTGCTTTTGGAGGACGAGAGTGTGATTGAGCATGAATTTAAAGTTGTTGGACTGGAGACATTGGTATGTTCTCTCTCCACTTTTACGTATATCTTTAAATGTCTGATGCTTGATAAGAGCTTGTCTATTGCCCCTTTGTTTCCGAATAGGAGTTCATTTCTGTGTTTTCTTTCTAAGTGGATTGATGTTTAGATTCTTTTTAAGTCCATGTGTTAGCATGTTTTGTTAAATGCTTGGTGCTAATGGACTATCTGAAGGGCCTCTTCTAGGGGCCAAGAGCCAGCCTATGGTCTCTAGATAAAGGTGTTGTGTGTGCCTTGTTCAATATCTGCTTCGTATCAGCATTTTGCTATTTGAGCTCTGAAGTCATGATTTTGCTAGGTAGGATACGAAGTTGTAACACCCGGTCGACGAACAATTGGAAAGGTGTGTGTATCCCGTTGTTGTTCATTATCTTCATATTGATTTACCTATACCTCAATAATCTAATTTGTTTTGCTTTGCGTTTCTAGGTCCGAGGATACAGTTTTAACATCAACTCAGGGGCTGTTGAATTACTTGAGCTAGATTCATTTGGGATTTCCATTATCCCGTCGAGTTTGGTAGGTTTTATGGAACTTTTATACACCAATGCAACAAAGGCTGAATATTTGAACTTTACTTCGGTTTTACCTAGAACTAGCTTGCATATCCAGAGATCTTATATATTCCATATTTTGTGGGAAGCCTAATTCCCGTTGCTTCCTGCAATTTCAGGTGAGTACTTATGCCCTGTTTGTTGAGGATGTGCTGGAAGTTGTCCCTGATGCCGTCATTGTACATGAAGCTGCAGCTTCGCGCATACACAGGCTGACCAAGGTACTTTTTTTGTCTGCTCTGAAACCATAAGTCATTAAAAAGTATGTTCACTGCTACATTCTATTTGCATTTTAATTAGAATAATTGTACCATTTGGCCCACATGACAATGATATCTAGGCCATTAGGAATGTTCTGAAAATAGGAGTGAAATGATACCTGATTACCTGTGCGATTGTTTATGGTTTGTAAATTTCACCTTACTTCTTTATCACTCTAAAAGTGTGTTCGAAACTAAGTTACCAAAATAATAGCAGCTGACATTCAGAATTATGACCTATCTGGTCTGTAGGGTTTCTTGGACACTCAGAATGTCGCTTCTTCCATTGATGAGCTTGAAGAATATTCTGATTTTGAAACACCCGTTCAATCGGAAAAGCATACCAGAAGAAGAAATGTTGGTAACCAGAAGTTCAATTCAAGGAAAAGCAAGACTAATGATGATTGGGACCTTCCAATGGATTACTTCTGAGTTCTGATTCTAGACGAATGATAAGTTTTTGTTGCCTTCTTGTAGATATATATTATATACATTGATTGGGCTAGGTTTTCTGCATGCCAATCTAAAAGTTGAGCTTACGAATTGAGTGATTTATCCAACATAAATGCCATGGTGTCTTGATTGTCTTAGGATCATGAGCCTCTGTAAATCACGTTCGTATTGTAATCCATAGTCCTCCTTTGAAGTTTGATAGAATTTGCTCGGCCTCCCAAGCATAAAAGCAAAAACTGAAAACAAGAAACCAGATGGGTTATGGAACTGGCCTAAAATAATTGATACTGAATTGTCTTGCAAGGTGAGCTACTGCATACCGATTGAGAGTTCAAGGTATTCTTTTTGGATGTGCAGTAAGTATACATTACATGTTCACGATCAATTCATACATCCATGGGCGACTGATAGCCACAAGTGACATTTTCATGATTTACATATGCTTATACATACATATACAATCAATAGTACGGGACAGCTCGAGTGGCATGTTCATTACATTCACGCATACATGAGATTGATAGGCGTAAATAATATGATCGTGAATGGTGATCAATTCCGCGTGCGTCGTGCATGAAGGATTAATTCTATATTCCTTGGTGTAGGAATTTCACCAATGTGCAGATACATGATACATCGTTTCATCTACAGCATGATAACATAGACACAAAGGATTACAGGTCACAAGGAGATTCAAGCTTGGCAGATGAACAGATCTAAACAGTTGACCGGTCAAACTGTGGAAGCTGACTCATTTCCGTGACATGGTTAAACTTAGACTAGACATTCTTAATTATGGAGCAGCTGCTCACTTGCAGTAACTTTGCAACTGCTAACTACTTCCTCATCATCATTCCTCTGCATTTATCCTCCTTTACCCTTCAAAATTACCGCCTTATTTTCCACGCACATCACTTTATAAAGCTACAAGGTTTTAATTTTGAATGGATGCCACTTTTTAATTTTCTTTTACAAAGTTCGAACTACCCTTTGAAAATAGCGAGCTAATTTTTATATTTCCTTTTTTACTTATTGTAATCCATTTTTAATTTTATTTTTTTAAGGAAAATGTATTTATATTTTACTTAAAGCAATCCACTTTTAATTTTATCCTTTATTCTTTTACTTATTGCAATTCACTAGGTTTATTCTTTTACTTATTGCAATCCACTAGGTTTATCCTTTTACTTATTGCAATCCACTAGGTTTATTCTTTTACTTATTGCAATCTACTAGGTTTAAGATACTTGGAGTTCCAACGATCTAATAACGATTTATAATATGTGGGCTCTAAAAAAATGATGTCTTTCATCTTTCATCTCAGAGATATCTGAACATTCTCCTATTTGAATCGAGATGAATTTTCTCATCACTATCGTTAGAAAGATTTGAGTTCATCTCAATTTTTTAGACGTAAAATTTCATGCGGTTAGAATCACATGAGATGTTAGTTAAACTTTCATTTTTAAATCATCAATTATAAAGAAACTTAAACAACAAAATTAGAACTTAATTATTCATATTTGATAATAATAAATCTTTACCGTAGACTAGCCCTGTTTTTTGTGAATAAAAGGGGCGACAAAATGGCAACAAAAAAGCACACGAGAGAAATAGCTAACCGAGGTTAATAGACCCAACCTTTATCAGCAGTTAGCAACGGCAACAAACTGGCCACTTAGTTCATTTAGATATATGACCGATTAATTTTTTATTTTATTAATTTTTGAAAAATCTCTTAAATTATTGATTTAAAAATTAACCGAATTTGGAAATGTATGGAAGTTCTTACAGTGAAACACAAGTATTTCCATTTTATATTTTTGCCTCCATAATTTTTCGTCCTAAAGGACAAGAGAATATGTGACACAAAAAAAAAAAAAAAAAAAAAAAAAAAAACCCAAGAGAATAAATCGTGTATTTGATTAATCGGAAGGAAGGAATGGGTCCCATCCATGAGCGTGGACCGTCGTAGGCCGCGTAATTGATGGGCACGCAATCATTTCCTGAAAATATATTAATTAATCAACTTGGCATCTGAAGATCATTATAAATAAACTAGCAGACAAAATTGTAGCCGTTAGCACTTTGCGCCTGTCCACTTTCAAATTCAAACGGCCCTCTCTTTCTCTGGCTCCCTTTTCCTCTTTTTCTTTATATCACTTAAATCCCATCTTTCACATTGGGAGAGTCCAAAAAATGCAAGCGCTACACTCTCCCATTCTAGGAGACCGGATTCTCCGGCCGAAGAGCGGCCGGACGCCGCTCCAGCCGAAGAACCCTCCGGCGACGCCAATCAAAGCCGATCTTACAAAAACCAAGCCAGTACAGCAATGGATTGGCATCGGCGATGATTCGAACAAGGAGAACCGTCCCATCTACGCGACTCCGACGAAGATGATGGAGGTGATGGACGCGTCGCTGGCGGAGGAGCTGAGCGAGATTCGGAAGAAGATGGAGAGGCTGAAATTGGACAGGGAGAGCACGGAGAAAATGCTTAAGGAGAGGGATTTGGCGCTAGAAATGCAGATGAAGGAGATTGAAAGCAGAGGTCAGATTCAGAGGATGCTTGAAATCGAACTTGATCGGATTTACAGATTGAATCAGCTTCATACTCGATCAATTGTAAGCCTCCAATAATCTCATTTCCATATGAAAGGCAAATTTATCACCTTTTGTCTTAAAAATCTTTGTTTATTGATTTTGGAACAGAAAATTTCTCCAATTCGATCGCTGAGGGAGAAGGAGCAAGAAAAGAAGGTGCTTGAATCACCGTTGCAGGTGAATATTCCTAATCAATTCTGATTTTGAGATTGATTAAAGATGTGCTTAATTTTTATTATTTATGATAATTATTGTTTTTGTTAATCAGAGAGGGAAGGATGTGGAGGATATGGAGGAATCAGTGGATGAAAACACACCGGTGAAGATGAGTCCTGCTTCGTCGAATTCCGAAAACATTGAGGAGAGAATTACAGAGGATTGAATTTGAAGATTTTTGGGAAAGAGGGTGATATAATAGCTCATTATGTTTGTGTTCCCTGTTCTTGGTCGAAATGTGAAGATTGAAGTCCACTATTCAAATATGCCAGTTTTTCCAAGTTCCATAAATATGCTGTAAACAGTTTACTTATTATGAAAATAGGACGAAAGTGTTGTTACGTTAACAACACTTCCGTGAATTGTTTTGATTCTTAATTTTAAAAGAATTTAATGTTTAATTTGGTCATAGAATTAGTTTTTCTTTCACTCTTCGTGCCTTCATTAACTCTAGAGAATTCAGATAAAGGTTGGTACACCTCTTTTTCTGATAGGTATGCCTAAGGTTTATTCGATATGTAATTTTACATTTTATCCTAATTTGAAATTCAATAATTCAATAAAATATGTTCAATATTTCTCAACGCATTTAGGGATAGACCGTAGCTCGAAAATAGTTCAATCTATTACTTCCGACACATCCAATAGTTCATACTACACACCACAAAAGAGACTCCAACAAAGCCCGCTCTTACACGCCACAACATATTTCCCTCGTGGAGACCCATTGAAAATGGCATTGGACACGCTGTCGTGACAAACACTCTTTGAGCAAGAACAAGTTGGAACAAGTACACACACCATTCACATACACCCTGCAAATAACATATACCTGATTGGCCATCGGGTCCATTGTAACCTTTGGAAAATACCACCTTAATATGTAGTCATGAACAAATAAATAAAACTTAACCACCCTAGAGTTTGAGCATGATTCAAGTTATAGAGGGAAAAGTGAAGCCAATTACATTATTCTTAAAAACAAGAAGTAACAAATATCCATTTAAATTAAAGTTGGAATCTATCTTAATCTAATCTACGTAACAATATAGGTTGCATGAAGTGAGTTTAGTTCAGTTAGTACTAGCGTTGACTTGTAGAAAATTATTCTTAAATTCAAACCCTGGTGACATATTGTATAGAAAATTTCCAAAATTCCCACTACCTTGTAATAAAAAAAAAACAAGATAGTTTGCAATTGTATCATATCAACAAACAAAGCGAAAAATCAATTATGGCTTTAGAATATATATATATATATATATATATATATATATATAACGATACACTTTACAAAAATAAAAAATAAAGCTGAAAAATAAAGTCTAAAAAATGGGGGATTAACTAGTTACTTAAAAACAATGCACAAAATGGTGCTAGACGCTCACATTGCGACATATAGGGACCTAACGGCTAAATAGGACCTAAACGGTTTATTTTTTTAAAAAAAAGAAAAATTCAATGAATAAGTATTATAATAAATACTGCTAAATAATTCTAAAATAAAAATTCAATTAAAAACAAATAAATTGAATTAGAAGTCACAAATGTCCAAATGGAAATTTTATAAAGAATATAAATATGAAAATTGTAAAGGACTCAAACACAAACATAAACATTCAAAATGTATAGGACTCAAACATACACATCATTCAATTTGTTATCTTAGTTCAAATCCATTTAGGCAAACACTAATTTAATTTAATCAGAATCTAAGGTAATTAATAATTCAATCGTCTCTAAATTAAAAGCAATTATTAATTAAATTTGTTCTACATTTATAATTCATTTGATCCGCAATTATAATTGATTTGGTCCATAAGCCATCAGGCCCATCACTTCAAGTTGTTTTAACAAAGAAATCGGAGAAGTATTTAGTCAAGGAGACCTCGAGAAGTATTGATTAAAAGAAAAATTCGACAAGGCTGAATCTTCGCTCCAGAAGAGATTAGAGAGGGAGCGAGGGAGAGAGACACGGAGAAGCGTGGCAGAGAGGGAATGAGGGAGGAGAAAACAGAGAGACGATAGCCGAGAGAAAGGGTTCGGCGGAGGACTACTGATGGACACGGACGAGTGCAGCAGTCGCAACACGAAGTTGTGCGATGCTGATGTCCACGATGTGCGAGTGTGACTTGCAAGTTGCGACTCTGCGATGGACGGCGGTGTAGGTGTACGACTTTGAGTTCGAATGTGAATTTGGGAGAGAAGAGTGAAAGACAGATGGCCAATGATGGAGACGATTTGCGATGCTAAGGTTCAATTTTCTAATGTGATTTGGGTTCAATTTTTCTTTTCTAAGTCCGATTTGGAACAAATGTTCTGCTATTTCATTTGGGTTTGGGTAAAATTTTAACATAAGTTACATACAGAACGACTTTTTTTTTTTTAATTTCCAAAAAACTGCAGCCGCCTACCTTTCTGCCACCCACGCACCGCCGAGTCCGTATAGGCGCCATTGATTCCCTCTGCTGCATAGGCCTTGTATGGGGTTGTGCCGCAACCTAACCTGTCATTTAGAACATTGGTTAGAAGAGAGAAAATATAACAATTGGATTTATTTACTTATGAGAAACCTCGGGAAAAAATAAACATATCTGTTCTTAATTCAAAAGAGAAGTCCTGGCCTCCTCACCAATATATAATATATTAAAAATATAATGTTCTTCGAAAAAAAAATATAATATAAATATAATACATTTTTATTAGATATGTTTCAATTTCAATTGAGTATTGATTTGATGTAATCAATGTATTTTTCAAATATGGAAAGATAACTAAAAAATGAAATACTAAATAATGTTGATTTTAAGAAATGAGGATTTGTCGTGGATAATTATGTAATAAATGAATAATATAATCTTGGATCTTTATTAGTTTGATACTATATTGTTGATTTGAATAATTTGAATTCTTTTTTAATTAAAATTGATATCATTGTATTAGAACGAAGTGTACATGCATATCATCAAAATTTAGGTATTACAGCAAAATTATAAGCCAATACGGAAAACTAACGAGGATAAAAACTGTACAATTAACCAAAAAACCCATACTGCTAAATTATGAAAATTACAAATCATACTCATAGTGAGTGAACATTTGTTTTATAACTTATGATGCATGCTTTTTTAACTGGTTTAAATGCTTTATGATATTATATGAATTGAAATGGTTTGAATAATCATTCTAAATATTATTGGCTATTATTTGTTGAGTTACAGTTTTAGAATAATTTTTTCAGAATACAGTTTCTGGACACATGTTTTACAAATTTGAGTGGAAACACAGTTTTGGACTCAGGCCTCGGTTTTAATGTTTTGATTTAGATGTTGATTCAAGATTTTATTTGAAAGCAAAGTTTTTACTTGATTGTTTTAATCTATTTCCACGGTTGACCATCCTTGGGAGGTTGGATCAGCTGTCAGACGTTGTCAGAGCTCAGCTCCGCAGATCCGGAGGCTGAAGATATTATTCAGACATCTTCCGGATGTTATAGGTAAATTTTAGGGAGACCTTGTAACGACTCGTCCCAAATTCTTGGGATTAATTAAGACTTAATTATGGATTAGCAGGGCTAATCGGGGATTAGTCGAGGATTATCGGACGTTTAGGGCAAAATTACAATTTTGCCCATAAATGAGGGAAAAAAGTTAACTTTTGACCTAGAAGGTCTGGTGCATGAGGGCCGAGGACCGTTATGTAAATTGGGTCGATATGAGTCCGTAGACAGGCGGCACACCGAAATCGGACGTTCGATGGTAAAGTTACGGTTCACAGAAGCTCCAAGTAACTATTACACGAATTACGAGATGGGTGTACTTTTTTCCTAAGTAGGCTTAGATATTTTGAAACAGGCCCAATAAATGAGTGACAAGTGTCACTCATCCATTGCTCCCATTACATAGATACATGCACCCACCCTTTCACCCTCATTTGTTCATTCGATCATACCAACCCGAAACCCCATCGAACCACCACCCCAATCCCGTCCCCTCACCTAGTTTCGATCTGAGAAAGAGACATAGAGTGGCTGAGGAGCTAGGACGCGATGAGAGGTGGGGCTGCGACACTGTGGACGGCGAAGGAACGACAAACCTGCGCAGGTACGGTTTTAAGTTCAAATTCGGATTTTGTGATTTGGACGTTAGGGAGGTTTTCTGTTGATTGGGGGATGTTTATTGGGTTTGTATGGACGTTTAGGAAGGGTTTTGGATGACGGGGTACGGCTGAGCAGCCTAAAGAATGGGTTGGAAAATTGAGCCGTGAGAGAAAGAATTGAACCAATGGGTTCTAGGTAGTGCTTCTTAGTTTTAAACACATAGATGGGTTGAAAATGATGTGAGGAAGTTATAGGAATTGGAATGGATGAAAAATGAGGGAGTTATAGGACTGAATCGATCATGCCGGTTCGGTCGAACCGGATGAACCAATGAATCGGTTCAGACCGGTTGACACGAGGAAGAAGACAACCCTGTGCACTGGCACGTGGGGGCGCGTGGGGGTGTTTTTAGGGATGACTTCAATACGCGAAATCATCTATTCGATGTAACGAACATTTTGGGACTGGTTTTGAGTCAATCAGACACCGTTTCGATATAGTTCGGGATGTCCGAAGGTTTAGGATCAAGTTTAAAATATGTTAATAATCCCAGAAAATTTGGGGGCTTTAATGGGATGTTATTAAAGTAGTTAGTAACCCTCTAGTATGATTTGGATAGGTTTGGGAACCCCGGAGATGGTGGTTGGCCCAAGAGAGACTTATGGCGCGTGTATCGAGGCACAGCTTGGACGGTCTGTGAGTGAACCTTGCTTTCTAAATTGATGCATGCATAAATATTTTATATGAATTTATAAACATGATTCGAGATGTCATGAGTGCATTTGATTGTGGTATTTAGTAATTACGTATTTGCATTTATTTCGAGATTTATAGTTTTGTACTGTGCTTATACGTATTGGTATTTCAATGATGGTTTGATGAATTGATTTTGGATTTGGAGATATGGAATCGGGCATGAGACCCATTTGGTTGGAAACCATCAGACTTGGAGTCCATTTGATTTAATGAGAAATCGGGCTAGAGGCCCATTTGAGTTATATGATCGGGCCGGGGGCCCCGTTTGTTTACGAAATCGGGCATGAGGCCCAGTTATGGTTTATAAACGTGATTTCGGGTCGGGGACCCATATATGGATTTATGGATTTGATTAAATGGATTTATGATGGTTTTATGGAAACCCCGGGCATATCCCTTTAAATGGTTTTAAGCTAAGTTATAAAATGGTTTTCCATACACCATCCTCATGAACGGTTGCCCTCCAGATGTCTCGTAGTATCCTGGAGTAGCGGATTATCTCCTTCAGACGTCTCGTAGTATCCTGGAGTAGTCACGGGGCATTGTTTGCGATGGGTCATCGCACGGAGCGACCGGTTCGTAGAGTGACTCAAGAGTAGGATTGCCAGAGGTTAAAACCTCCCCCAAGGAGGGTTATTGATATGCGGGTCATTAACTTGGGTGAACCCTGGGGAGACTTGGGATTTGAGACCCCGGGTAGCACGCGTAGCTTGGAACTGTGACAGGATTGATTGTGACATCATGAATGTTAAGCATCAGGGATGTCGAGGATTGGTTTTGGGCTGTGACCCATGTGTAATGGTTTTGGGCTGAGACCCACTTGTATTGGATTTGGGCTGAGACCCACTTGTATTGGATTTGGACTGAGTCCCTACGGATTTGATTTGGGCTGAGCTCCCATGTGAATTTGATTTGGGCTGAGTTCCCATGTGTATTGGTTTTGGGCTGAGACCCACTTGTACTGGATTTGGGCTGAGACCCACGTGATGTGATTTGGGCTGAGTCCCCACATGATTTCATTTGGGCTGAGTTCCCACATGATTGGTTTTGGGCTGAGTCCCATATACTTTGGTTTAAGGTTTTGGGCTAAAACCCTAATGGTTTAAATATTGATAAATGGTTTGAGAACTGATTTTCGAATGCATGCATGCTTTTTAGTGAAGAGTATAAATATCTTTTTCGTGAAATGTGTTTTTAATTAAATTATTGGTTTCGTCCACTCACAACTTTCAATGGTTTTAATGCCCTTCAGGTTGATCGCGAATGCGGGCTGTAGTAGAGACCGAGACATTACACTCCTTCTCCGATCCTGGCGCACTCTAGAAGCCCCGGTAGAGCTAAGGTTGGAATTATCCCTTGTCTAACACTTCGTGTCAGACGGGAGCAGACTCGTACCGAATTAATCCCGAGGGGGATTTGGGACGGGTACTATCAAGTGGTATCAGAGCGGGTTTGCTCATAGTACTCTGATACTAAAGTGGTATCAGAGCGAGGTTGTCGCTATTCGAGCAAACCATGTAGCTCTTGTGGTACGCGCAGGTCGAGGATGTGATGTCTCTGCAGTGGTAACAACCCGTCATCAACCTGATAGTTAGGGTATGAGTACGAGGATTCAGTGGAATCGAACCCTGGTTAGGCTGTGTTGGTATGAGGTGCAATGGTTTAGGGTTCGATTGGTACAGGATGCCGCATGGTGGTGAGGTTGGATCCCAAGTAGGATTGATGTGCATGGGTATCCAACGGCTTATAGTCATAGTGTTACTGGTGAATAGGATCCAGTGTACCAGTAGACACTATATGACGACCTGAGAGTCGGGACCGTTGAGCGGTCATATCGGATATGGATTGGGGTAAAGTGGTATCAGTGGAGGTCATGGATGACCCAAGTTGAGACTATTGGGAATAAGAGCATTGGATCCTATTTGGCATGAGAGGTCATGTTTCAATGTGTCGAATCCCGGAGGGATGTCGACTGATAGGGATTACCACGGTAGAGATGTTGTATGGTGTGACATGTCGTGGTTGAGCGGTGGTAGACACCGAGTAGGACTAGTTTCTTGTGGGTCCAGTGGCTGCGAGCCGTAGAGTTACGAGTGGAAGAGATCCTTGGAGTGCGATCACTGGTTGCTAAGTACCAATATCGGAGTATGACGACTTTTCGATCGAGAACGATGGATCGGTATCCGACAGTTTCGGATTGGTGTGTAGTTATGGGACTCTAATGAGAGACAGGATGAGTACGAGAGAACGAGGTAGTTGACTGATATGAGTACCGAGACCGATAAATGCCATAGATTGAGGTATGGCCTGTGTGGTTGTGATTTGTGATCGGTGATAACAGGATCTTGAGGACGATTGTCGGATCGGATGCTATACAGGATATCAGCTTCGATTGTCGGATGAGAAAGGTCGTCAGGCTGAAATGCCGATTTGACACCTCAAAGTTGGAAAGTGTCGGAATAGTAGACTGAGAAGCTGACTTCGATAGTCAGATGAGAAGAACCATCAGGCTGAAAAGCCGATTTGATAACAACTCAGTATAATTGACCTGTCAGAGTGAGTGACATGCGAGATCGACGAGTATCGACGTCTCGAGTGAGACTTACGAGGCGACGTGTGGCTTCTCGAGAGTTGAGTTGGAGCTTTGAAAGCTCCGGTGACAGTGCGCATCGACGCGTTCGGTGGTTATCTCGAACGTGTACGTTTACACAAGAGTGCCCGAGTTGGAGGCAGGATTGGATTTCCACTGTTTAGTCATGGAAATTTGGGTCAATTTGAATTTCGAGGACGAAATTCTTTTAGGATGGAAGTTTGTAACGACTCGTCTCAAATTCTTGGGATTAATTAAGACTTAATTATGGATTAGCAGGGCTAATCGGGGATTATTCGAAGATTATCGGACGTTCAGGGCGAAATTACAATTCTGCCCCTAAACGAGGGTAAAAAGTTAACTTTTGACCTAGGAGGTCCAGTGCACGAGGGCCGAGGATCGTTACGTAGATCGGGTCGATAGGACCCATCCCAATCCCCCTGGATTATTGTGGGATATACCTGCTCCCGTCTAACACTGCGTGTCCGACTAGGGATAAATCGTCACCCGCTCGGGGTTTGCCAGAGTACGCTAGGATCGGTGGTGGCATGTGACTTCTCGATCCCTGCTACAACCCACATCCGCTATCAACCTGGAAGGTATTAAAAACCATAAAAGATGTGAGTGGACAAAACACGTAAAAGTATACATGCATCATAAAACAACATTTCAAATACTTTCTCGAAGCAAGACATATTGCTTCCCAAGTCAAATCCACTGAAAAATGCTTCTCCATCAAAGCTAGTATCTCAGTAGGGTCTCAACCCAAAACCAAATCAAACAGGGTCTCAGCCCAAACCAGAAAACACATCCAGGGCCTCAGCCCAAATCATAGAACACGTGGGAACTCATCCCATCGTCATCTCAGTGTCAGTCACGATTCCAATTCTAGTACATGTGCAAATATAAGCTTAGGAACCTAACATGTCGATGTGAACACATCACCCGCAGCGACCATCTCTAGATCATCGTGAACATATCACTGATAAGTCTCAAAAAATAACATCGGCACTCATAAGTCGAGCCTCCCCTCGGCCATATCCTTCAGCGGCTGCTCGACGATAGGCAGTGCATCGTGACTTCTCTGGAAGGAACACATCTGGAGTCCGAAGGCGAGCGTCATATCATCCAGAACTCGAACCCGAATATCATCATCGATCGGGACTCTAACCCGATCGTCTGGGAATCTAACCTATAAGTCATCAATAAGGCCACAAGCCCGAAATATCACCAAATGGGTCACAGCCCGAAAATCCAATGTTCAACGACACTTCATATCCTAGGATTCCTCGAATTTTATCAAATCCACAACTAGGTCTCATACCCGAAATATCTTTCATAAAACTCATAACTGGGTCACTGCTCGACTTATCTCACGTTTGGCTATATTCTAAGTAAAACCTCAAATCGACTGGATCGTATGCCCGAAAGATATTTCCAAATCTGAAAACCATTTCTCATTTTCAAAACACCTTTCAAATCATCCTTGACTTTCACCCAAGTCAAGATGGTTCAACTAGGACTCATGCCCGAATCTCAATTTCACGCATCTCCGTGAAATTCTATAAAATTGTAAATCAGTTCCTTGGTTTCATTCCTCTTCGTGAAACCTTCAGAATCACATAAAACACAAGCACGTAGTATACTCGGCCGAAGCCCAAACATAATATAAAACTGAAATCTCGAACTACGTGCAATAACGCATTATCCTACGAAAATGCCAAACAACTCATATTTAAAACACATACATTCATGGCATCTCAAATCGTGTTCATAACATATATAAAACATTTATGCCTGCATCATATTCATAAAACAAATTCCACTCACAAACCGTTCAAGCTACATCTCGAAACACGTGTCATAAGCCTCTCCGGGCTAATCCAACCTCTTCGGGTCATCCAAACCTGTCCAAAACATACTCAAAGGTTACTACCAACCTATAAAAGTCCTAATCAAGAACCCCCAACATTCCAGGAAAAGTCAACGTCTCCCAGACACACTTCCCTAGGCTTTAAACCTCAATTTGACCAACCTAATGATCTCCGATCGACTCAAAACCACCACCATTGAATTCGTATCATCAAAACCTTTAAAATGATCCTGGTTCCACCTCAAAATAATTTCCCACGCACCCCCACGCGCGGGTCAAAATTTGGTGGTCAAAAGTCAACGCTAACGTCAACGGTTAAAGCCAACGGCTGACGTCTTCACTGACATCTGACACGTGTCAGTCTGACATGATGACGTCATCTCATCCATGTCCTCTGTCCGGGTCAACCCGGTTCACTGTACCGGGCATGCAGACTCGCGACCTAACCTGGCTTTTTCTCTTAGGTTTCTGGTCCGTTTTCGAAGTCGTTGCTTCCTACATGTTCATCTCGATCCCTTCAATCAATCTATGGACTCAGAACACATAAAAACAGCCTGGAGATTACCTGTTCGATTTGATTTTCCCGGCTCAGTTTTAGGCCTCTGTCCAGGGCGCTCCCACCATCATTCTCCGTCCAAAGATCATCTCTACTAGCTCGTCCATGTCCTAGAAACACAATCTAATCAATAAAACTGTCCCCCAACGTCCAAACACAAATTCGAATAATTGAAAAACCATGGGTTTCAGGTTTTACATGTTTTCTGGTCACTTTCACGACGGCTCTGCCGCCCCAGTCACCCCACTCCGTCTCTCAATCACTCCCTCACTCTCAGTCCTTCTCTATGGTCTCAGCTGATGGAAGATGAAAGGGAAGAGGGAGGGTTTCGATTTTGGATCGAATGAAATGGGAGGGGTCCAAGTGCATGTATGTGAGAGAAGAGAGCAATGGATGAGTGACACTTGTCACTCATCCATTGCGCCTGAAACAAATATTTGGAGCCCACAACAAGACAAATGTCATGCGTCTCGTAAAACGTGCAATAGTACCTTGAAACTTTCGTGACACGTAACTTTTTCGTCGAACGTTTGAATTCGACGTGCCGCCTGTCTACGGACTTGTATCGACTCGATCTACGTAACAGACCTCGGTCCTCATGCATTTGACCTCTCGGGTGAAAAGTCAACTTTTTACCCTCGTCTAGGGGTAAAATCGTAATTTCACCCCGAACGTCCGATAATCCTCGACTAAGTCCTGATTAGTCTCACTAATCCTTAATTAATTCTTAATCAATCCCGTAAATTTTGGGATGTGTCGTTACAATCTTTCCTCCTTAAAGAATTTCCTCCTCGAAATTCAAACTAACCCAAACTCTACAACCAAACGGTGGAAATCCAATCCTGTCTCCCACTTGGGGCACGCCCAACGCAAACCACAGTATCCATCGGTACCCACTATCGCCGGAGCCTCCAAAGCTCCAACTCAACTCTCACTAATCAGAGAAACCACACGTCAGCTCATAAGTCTCACTTGAGACACCGACACTAGTTGATCTCACCTGTCATTCTCTCCGACAAGTCTACTATATGAAGCTGACATCGTAGTCAGTTTTTCAGCCTGACGACTTTTCTCATCTGACAATCAAAGCTGACATCCTGCTCAGCATCCAATCAGACAAACATCCTATAGATCCTACCGTTACAATGGCACGAATCTCACCTCACGGGCCATACTCAAATTTGCGGTATTTATCGACCTCGGTACGCATATCAGTCAACTCCCTCGTTTTCCCATACTCATGCTGACTCTCACTGTCCATTGAGATACAACTCTTTTCTAAAAGCCTCTAAGTCCACGACAACCATAGTGACTAGCCGGTAACTCCCGGCTCCACTGCGCTTTCGTTGTACCACTCTGGTCTCGACTCGCTCTCGAGTCCCCACATCGTATCTCATGTCACTCAGTGACCTACGCTGAAATCTTGACTCATCTCGATTCCCAAACTGTCGTCTCATGTATCCTGTCGAAACACATGTCGACATCTTACCCATCCTGGTCCCAATCCAAGCCCTCATTGGCATTACATCACTTAGACACACTCAGTGTCATTTGCAACCATCCAATCACTATTGGATTCCATTCAACTCATCTATGGCATCTCTCACTTATCTCAGTCACCTATACTGAGGTAGTGCGGCACACTCGCCAACACCCAAAGCTCAACATCTCTTATGTGATCGTACTCAGTGGTTACCTAGTTGAATCCAGAAATCTCTGCTCGTAATGAGCGACACTCACACACATCTGTATCATTGTCACGATTGGCGAATCTTCATCGTCTCAGTCGTCACTATAACATGATCTCATCCAAATCGATAGGAATCATCCACGTTTATCGATAGTGGCGTCTGCCATAACTGGCTGCAGACCAATCCCAGAAAAGCTCCGCTATCATGACTCCATACCCATGCGGTCAACTCACCGCAGGCACCAACCGTTCCACGCGTAATATCCCCGATAAGTCCACAAGTACCATACTCCTGATAGATCCATCTCTCTCAACTTCGAAAAGTCGTCATACGGGGTTAACTGGTACTCAACCAACCAGTAACCTCTATCCGAGGATCTCATCCATTTGTAACTCTAAGGCTTCCTACCGCTGGGCTCACAAGAACTTGGCCCAACGCATTGTTAGGAACTGCCCAATCACGACATACCATACCACACAACATCTATACAGTGGCATCCCATGCCAATCGACATTCATTTGGGATTCAACACACTGAAACATGGCATCTCATGCCAAATGGGATCTATTCGGGCTTCATTCCCTCATAAAGTTCCCATCCAATTCTCAACAGCCTCAACTAGGGTAGTCCACGACCTCCACTGTACTCTGTGACACAATCCTCAATTTGACATGATCGTCCAATGGTCCCGAATCTCAAGGTTGTGATACTAAAACAACTGGTCGACTAGGTCCCATCCACCATCACATTACGGCTCTAAGCCGTTGGATTCACATGCACATTGTCAGGACCGGTCCCAAATCCCCCGGGATTAACGTGGGACTCGCCTGATCCCGTATGACACGAAGTGTTAGACCAGGGAAAATTCTGTCTCTAGCCATTGTCGGGGCTTCCAGAGTGCGCCAGGATCGTAGGAGGAGGAGTGTGATGTCTCGTCTCTGCTACAGCCCGCATCCGCGATCAACCTGAAGGACATTAAAACATTAAAAGTCGTGAGTGGACAAAATAATATTTTATTAAAAATATTTTTGCATAAAGACATTTATGCCCTTCATTAAAATCATATGAATGCATTCAAACCATTTATCAAACATTCATAAAAATCATTGTCAAACATTTACAAAACCTTTCAAGGGTTCATGCCTGGCCTCATAAACCCTCATGACCCATAAATCCAATTGGGTCCTCGACCCGAAATCACAACTCAAAAACCTTTCAATCAATACATGGGGGAACTCAGCCCAAATCCGTTCTCAGTGAAATATCAAAACATACCATACGGGGTCTCCGCCCCAAATCACTTTCTAAATCATAAAACACAGGGCCTCCGCCCTCAAATCACTTTTCTTAAAAACCATATATGTATCAACATACGTATAACCCATCCTAGGCACTTCCGAGGAAGATGCCAACTCGGGGCACGCAGCCCCTAGGGAACACATCCCCGATATAGTCACGATGTCATCATATCTATCTAGTGTGCACACTACTCAGGGTCTCACTCCGAGTCTTCTCCCAGGAATTTCCATCTGGGAGGCTCAATCTCTGGATCTAGTGCGAGCTCTCTCTTTGGATCTAGTCCACATATCTCTCAGGAATCTGGTCCGGGACCACAACATAATAAGTAACCCCTACTTCTGGAACGGGATCCCTATGGGGATACCCACTATGGTCTGTGGATCGTGACTCTCCAGGTCGACATCTAGAGGAGACTATATAAATCATATGGAGGGTTTCATATTTTTTTCAAATACTTTCTTTCTTTCTCAAATACATTTCTCAACTGGGTCTCATACCCGATTCATCTCAATAGGATTCCTTGAATCCGATTCAAATCCATTTCACAGGCCTCGGCCTGAATCCATAGTTCAACTGGGTCTCATGCTCGAATTCTCCTTTCACAAATTGAATTGGGACTCAAGCCCAATATCACAAACAAGTGGGCCCTAAGCCCGAAACCATAAAGCAACAGGACCTCAAGTTCGATTTCACAACTAACGGGGCCTTAAGCCCGATATCTCAACTAAATGGGTCTCAGGCCCGATATCATAAATCAACGGGGCATCAAGCCCGATAGTACCACTAACTGGGCCTCAAACCCGAATCGTAAACCAACTGGACCCTCGGTCCGATCGTATGGCTCAAATGGACCCTAAGTCCGATTCCTCGTCAAATCAAATGGACTTCAAGTCCAAAAGTTTGTAAATTAATTGGGTCTCGTGCCCGATTTCATATTTCCAAATCCGCAATCCATTCATTAAATCCTCATTGAAAATGCAGTACGCAAAGGTACGACATAAAGCTGAAAACCTCGAAAAACGTGCATATATGTCGATCCTAAGCTACCACAATCAAATGCACTCATGGCATCACAAAACATATATTAAAACAATTATAACATATTTATGCATGCATAGATTTTGAAAGAAGGTTCCACTCAGAGACCGTCCGAAACTACGCCTCGATACGCGTGCCATAATCGTCTCTCGGGTCAATTTTAGCCTCCTGGATTCCCAAACCTATCCAAATTCATTTAGAGGGTTACTAATAGCCTCATTAACCTCTCATTGAATTCCCATAATTTACCCGATTTTCTAACTATTTTTAAAGCCGATCCTAAACCTTCGGACGTCCCGAACTATATCGAAACGATGTCCGATTGACATGAAACCAGTCTCAAAATGTTCGTTACATCGAATAGATGAAATTACATGCTTAGGTTCCCCAAATTTCTTGCCACGCGCCGAAGGACTGCCCTGCGCGTGGGCCTCACGCGCTGGGACACTGTTCATCTTCTCCAAGCAGTCGAACCGGTCCGGCCGGTTCACTCTGTACAGCCGGTCCAGCTTGACCGATCCGGCCACCCTACTCCCTCATTTTTCGTCCAATCTTCTCCTTCTCAATCCCAAACTTCCTATTTTCATGTTTCCTATCCATTCCAATCAACAAAACCTAAAGAAAACTACTAAAACCCTATGGTTCAATTTGAACCGCACGGTCCAAGTTTCCCATTTTTCTTCCCACGGCTTCTCAGCCGTCAACCACCACCAAAACTGTCTTGAAACCTTCCTAGCAACCCTCTAAACCTTATCCAAACGTCCAAAACAATCCATAATGCAAGAATCGAAATAAAAATGGAAAATGGGCAAACCGAGTTACCTTCTTGGGTTGGTGGCCGCCGTCCACGGTGGCGTTGCTTCCTGCCTGCCACCATCAACATCCAGCACTCCTTTCACTCTTAGGGTCTCACAGATGATCATAAGGGAGATTGGTTTGGGTTTGGGGTGGAAGGGAGATCGGGTTTGGGTTTGGTTAAAACAAAGAAAATGATCGAGGAAGAGGAATGGAAGATGCATGAAGGAAAACTGATGGCCAGTGGATGGGTGACACTTGTCACTCATCCATTGGTCTAATAACAAATATCTGGGCCCCACTTAAGTCCAAAAAGCACCCGTCTCGAATTTCGTGTAATAGTACTTTCAAATTTCCGTGAACCGTAACTTCTTCGTCAAACGTCCAAATTCGACATGCCGCCTATCTACGGATTCGTATCATCCCGATCTACGTAACAGTCCTCGGCCCATAGCCATCAGTCCTCCCGGGTCAAAAGTTAACAATTTACTCTTATTCGACCAAATTACCAAAATTCCTTGGACTTCCGATCATCATAACTTCTTCCACGAACGTCGGAATCGAGTGTGCCACCTGTCTATGAACTCGTGACGTCCCGAACTACGTCACAGTCATCGGCCAAAGTCCATTTGTGTAAGGACCCGTCCCGGAAATTAGGGTTAAGACGGTAATTAGTGAAGGATTAGTGAGCTTAAGCGGTGGTTAGTTGGTTACGATAGGTCTGTTAGCATAGAATGACGATTTTGCCCATAGTACGGGCAAATTGTTGACTTTTAGTTCGGGCGGTCAATTGGACATTGACCAATGATCGTGACATAGTTCGGGACGTCACGAATCCGTAGACAGGTGGCACGCCCGATTCCGACATCCGAGGAGGAAGTTGTGATGTTCGGAAGGTTGAGGGCATTACCGTAATTTGGCTAAAATAGGGGGAAAAGTTGACTTTTCGTACGATCGGGTTTTGACACATTGACCTAGGACCGTTAGGTAAATCTCGTCGTCCTGAGTTCAACGATAGGCGGCACGTGTTCATCGGACCTAGGGTGAGCAAGATACGGGTCTAGAAAGGTAGTGGCATAATCGTAATTTAAGTCACAAGTGAGGGGCATTTTGGTCTTTCTGTGTCTTGGGATTTGGGCCAATCAGATAAGGCCAATTGTACAGTGAGATTGGGATATTTTGTGAGAGGGCTGAGGGGATGGTGACACGTGGGAGAGCTCTAATGGGTTCTAGGATTTTTCACGGTTCAATTAAACGGGTGAGTGTTTGTGGTCGTGTTCGAGAGAAAACAGAGAGTGAGGCTGAGGGAGAAATCGATCAAAGCACGGTGAGTGTGTGGATTCTTGGGTGTGAGAGTGTGTTTAGAGGAAGGTTGAGAATGCAGGGGGGTGTTGAGGAGACGGGAAGTTGTAGTGTTCGTGCGTGAGGAGTGTGTGAGTTGTAACAACCCGTACCTTCGGGAAGGGTGAAAATGTAATTTTGTGAAGTTTTGTAAAAAGGACGATTTTGCCCTTGTGAATAGTAGGCTAAAAGTTGACTTTTTGTATTATCGATTAGATGAATGTTGGGCCTTGACCGTGACGTAGTTTAGGACGTCACGAGTCCGTAGACAGGTGGCAGGTTCGATTCGGACAACCGGAGGAAAAGTTATGATGTACGGAAGGTTGAGGATGTTACCGTAATTTTGATAAAATGAGGAAAATGTTGACTTTTTGAAGGACTTGTGATTTTCCCGTAGACCGAGGACCGTTGGATAGGTCTCGACGTCCTGAGTTCAACGACAGGCGGCACGCTGTCATCGAACGTCGGACGGAAAAGATACGGGTCTGGAAAGTATGAGGGTAAAATGGTAATTTGTGCAGGAGGGGTATTTTGGTCATTTTCCCTCAGCCCAATCAGATAAGGGCAAGTGGCAGAGATTTTTTTGGGCTGGCCTATGGATTGTGGACACGTGCAGGGGCTGGATTGTTCCCTAAGGTTCTAAAGTGTGCACGGCCACACTTGGTTCATTTTTGAACCGTGCATCCTTTGAACACACAGAAACAGAGAGAAGAAAGTTGAAGAAGATTGATCGATCTGGGTGCAAGGGAGAGTGAAGAGTCAGTTGAGAGAGGGACGGTGAAGCAAGACGGAGCTGGTGATCACGGTTTGGGACTGAAACCGTACACGGAGGCGACGCGGTGGACGGCTGGAGTTTTGGAGGAAACAGAGACGGCGGTGGATTGAGGTGGCTGCTGTGCCGTGTGGTGGATCGATTCAAGCCACTAGGAGACTCAGGAGGCTACGGGGAGTCCTACGAGCACCGTGGTAGGTGACGGTTCTCACGGCGGTGCCGAAATCGAAGGGTAACTTCTTTTGCTCTGTTTTCCCGTAGATTTTAATTTCAAAAGTCGTGAAGGTAGGGTGAGAATCGAGGGGATTGGTGAGTGCAGTAGTGTTAAGGGAGGTTCTAGGAACGGTATGGAACGGTCGCCGTGACGGAGGCGTACACGGCGGAGCCCGGTCGACGGAGAGTACTCTGTACTCTGTTTAGCCGTGAATTTCAAATGCAAAGTCGTGGACTTGGGCGTAGAGTCGAGGGATAAGGAGGTTAGGGTGAAGTTCAGGAGGGTTTTAGGCGTCGTTTAAGATGAACGCCGTGACCGGGGAGGACCTGGGCGGCCGGCGGCCAAAACAGGGGCTATAGGCCGTCTGTTTCGAGGCCGTGAACGGTGGGTTTCCGGCTGTGATTCTTCGAGGTTAGGACATGGATAGGTTGCTTAGGACGGGACGAAGAGGATAGGATTGGTTTGGATTGAAATGGTGATCGGAATACAGAGAACCGTTCACGCCGGTTCAACTGTGTTGAACCGGGTGACTCGAGGAAGGAGATGCTACTGTAGCTGGCGCGTGAGGCCCATGCGCAGCCACTTTGGGCGGCGCGTGGAGGCGCGTGGGGAAGAATCCGGCCAAGTTTCCAACATGAGTTTAGTCCTAAATGTTCTAAGGAATCCAATGGTATAGTTTTTGGGTTAATCGGACGGTGTTACGGGATGGTTCGGGAATCCGTACGGTTTAGGGTTTAGGATTAAAATAGTATGAAATTCCCGAAAAATTGGGGAAAATAGGAAAGATATCCTTGATGTAATTGTGACCCTATTTGGTATCTATTGACAGGACGGGAGACACCAGAGACGGTCGAGGAGCGCACGGGGCGCGAGTGACTTGTTCTGATCTGTGAGTGGACTCTTTCCTATTTCCGAGCATGCCTAACTGTTTTTATCAATGTTTTATGATCTTATGTGTGTTTTTATGTTTTAAGGATGATTATCCGTGATTGGAATGTTTGCACGTTTTTCGAGACATTTCCGGGATTTTACACGCTTTTCGAGAAAAATCTGGTTTTCGGATTTCGATGCCATATTTGAGGATTTTAACCTATAACTGTTTTCTGACGACGATAAATGAATTATGAAATATGTTTTGTGATTACATGTGGTTTTTGGTATAATAATGGATTTCCGGATTCGGGTTCGGAATGTCGGTTCTGACCGCCGGAAGGGTTTAAAACCGGGGATTTCGAATTCGAGTTTGGCGATAGATTTCGGAACGGTTTTACACTGAAATGGATTGGATTTGCTGGATCTGGTTATGGGTTTAAAGACTCGGATATGGTTTGACGGGGGACGGGCCCGGATTGAGTTTAAAGACTCGGATATTTATGATATTACCCCCATAGGCCTATTGAGTTTAAAGACTCGGGAGTTTAAAGACTCGGATAGGTCCAGCAGGTTTGATCGGAAAAAGTGGTTGGATGTTTATGCTCTGGTTTCTATCAATTTTATAGTGTATCTGTTTCTTATGATGTTTTATAGTGTATCTGTTTCTTATGATGTTTTATAGTGTTTCTGTTTCTTATGATGTTCCATATTATGGATTTTCTATTATTTTGTCGGGCATGCCTGTTTCCAAAATGGAGGGAACATCTTATTATTTTTCCTTAACTCTGATTTGACGAGAAACTGTTTTGAAACTGCTATTTATTCCGGTCCACTCACACTTTCTATTTTTTTTAAATTTCCCTCCAGGTCGTGGTGATAGCGCTGGGGTGAACGTTGAGGCAGATATCGAGGCATAGAGCTTCCGACGTTCTTCCGTTGCGGACATTGGAATTGTAGGACTTTTGGTGCCCATTTTGTAGAACTATGCTCTGCTTACTGTTGTATATATTTACTCATTCGTCTGATAGTTCTGCTTATAGTTGTATTAAGGTTATTTTTGGTACTGTAAGTGTGATTGTCAGACGGGAGCAGGGTTCGTCCCGGGTATCGAGGTGATATTTGGGACGGGTCCTGACAATTGGTATCAGAGCATAGGTTTGTCGGTTTGTGTTGGGTCTAGGTTGTTTGACTAACTCTATGCCTCTTTCAGCGTACGATCGATCATGCCTTCGAGACGTGAACCCCCTCCACGACCTGAAGATGAAGCGGCGAGAGGGACTTAGAGCGCTTCGATCGAGAGAGCCCAGAGGCTTGGGGCTACTACGTTCAGTGGTGGGAGGCCGATCCCGAGGAAGCTCACCGATGGATCACCCGACTCGAGCGTATTTTTGGGATGATGCACTGTTCTCCCGAGGATCGGGTTTTGTTAGCTACTTTTCTGTTGGATGGAGCTGCCTACGAGTGGTGGTATACGTTGGAGTTGTCCGGCTGGGATGCACATACCGTGACTTGGGAGACTATCCGGGAGCGGTTTTTAGATCAGTACTATCCCCGTTCTTTTAGGGATGCGAAGGAAGCGGAATTTCTTCATTTGAAGCAAGGGAACTTGACAGTTGCTGAGTATGAGCAGAGGTTCCAGATGCTATCTCGTTTCGCTCCTGCATTTGTGGCGACTGAGGCGGAGAAGTGCCGCTGATTTGAGTTGGGCCTCCGGGGAGAGATCAGGGCCATAGTGACAGCCGGCTCTTTTACTACTTTCCGAGAGTTGTCTGATGCTGCTGTCAAGGTGAAGGCCAGTTTACCTGCTAGACCACAGTATTCGGGCAGTGTTCGACGCCGAGAGCAGTCATTTCCAGGAGCATCGAGTCAGAGGCCCCCGAAACGGGGTAATTTTGGTGGATCATCATCGGCTGGTGGATCCGGTATGGCAGACCAGGCAGTTTTCAGGGCTCGGGATTTCGAGGAGCTAGGTCACAGCCGACTCCTCAGGCGAGTGCGACTTCAGTGGCTTCTACAGGGAGGCATACCGGTGGACCCGGTAGGGATGCTTGCTTCTATTGTGGAGAGCGAGGACACTTCCGTCGGGAGTGCCCATTGTTAGCTCCGGAGGGTGGAGCAGGTAGAGGTGCAGCAGAACCCGGTCGGAGTACTGCTTCAGTATCAGGGGCGGCAGGCCCTAGGGGTGGCGGTGGTGCCACGAGCAGTTCCAGAGGGCGCGGTAGGTCATCGGGACCTCAGGCGCGAGTTTTTACTATGACTCAGCAGGAGGCTAGGTCAGCACCGGGAGTGGTGACAGGTACACTCACCATACTTGGTCACACTGTTTTTGGTTTGATAGATCCCGGGGCTACTCATTCATTTATAGCTCGGAGTTGTAGTTTGGTTAATGAGAGGGAGGTGTCTACCTTGGATTGTGCGTTAGGAGTGAGTACACCTACTGGGGAAGTATTGGTAGTGACTCAGGTGTTGAGAGAGTGTCCGGTGATGATAGGCGAGGTAGAGTTACTGGCGGACTTGTTACTGTTGGATCTCCGGGATTTTGATGTGATATTGGGTATGGACTGGTTGACGAGACATCATGCTTCTATCGAATGTTTCGATAGGAGAGTGACTTTTCGGAGTCCCGGATTATCAGAGACTACGTTTCAGGGGGATCAGCGTGCACTTCCTACTGAAGTTATTTCGGCACTTGAGGCTAGCAAGTTGTTACGAAAGGGGTGCCAGGGTTACATAGCTCATGTGGTGGATACACGTACTACGCCAGTGAGGGCGGAGGACATACCAGTGGTACGGGAGTTTCCCGATGTTTTTCCCGAGGAGTTGCCAGGACTACCCCCACACCGAGATCTTGAGTTTACGATTGATCTTCTACCAGGTACACAGCCTATTTCCCAGACTCCTTATCGTATGGCACCTGCAGAATTGAGGGAACTTAAGGCCCAGTTGCAAGAGTTGGTCGATATAGGATTCATTCGACCGAGTATGTCACCTTGGGGGAGCACCTGTTTTGTTTGTCAAGAAAAAGGACGGAGGATTGAGATTGTGTGTGGATTACAGGCAACTGAATAAGGTAACTATTCGGAATAAGTACCCCTACCCCGGATTGACGATTTGTTCAACCAATTGAAGGGAGCTCAGTATTTCTCGAAGATTGATCTTCGCTCCGGTTACCACCAGTTAAGGGTTAAAGAGGAGGATATACCGAAGACAGCTTTCCGGACCAGGTACGGTCACTATGAGTTTGTTGTGATGCCTTTTGGTTTGACTAATGCCCCAGCAGCTTTTATGGACCTTATGAACCGAGTGTGTTCCGGCCCTATTTGGATCGTTTTGTGATTGTCTTCATTGATGACATTTTGGTGTATTCGAAGAGTGCGAAGGCGCATGAGAAACATCTGAGAATTGTGCTGAAAACGTTGAGGGAGCATCAGTTGTATGCGAAGCTCAGTAAGTGTCAGTTCTGGTTGACCAGTGTTGGGTTTCTTGGCCATGTGATTTCGGCCGAGGGCATCCGTGTGGATCCTCAGAAAGTTGAAGCGGTAGCCAATTGGGAACAGCCTAAGACGGTGATGGAAATTCGGAGTTTTCTGGGTTTGGCAGGGTATTACCGGCGTTTTATTGAAGGCTTTTCTATTCTTGCAGCACCATTGACGAAGTTGACACGGAAGGGAGTTCGATTCGAGTGGGATGAGAACTGTGAACAGAGTTTCCAGGAGCTTAAAAGACGGTTGGCATCTGCTCCTGTATTAGCCCTTCCAGACGATAGTGGGGAGTTCGAGGTGTATAGTGACGCTTCTTTACAAGGTTTGGGTTGTGTCTTGATGCAGCACGGGAAAGTGATTGCTTATGCTTCCCGGCAATTGAAACCCCATGAGGTGAACTACCCTACACATGATTTGGAATTAGCAGCGGTGGTTCATGCATTGATGATTTGGCGACATTACTTGTATGGTGAGAGGTGCAGGATCTTTACGGACCACAAGAGCTTGAAGTATTTGTTCACTCAAAAGGAATTGAATCTGAGACAGCGCCGTTGGTTGGAGTTACTTAAGGACTACGACTGTACTATTGAGTATCACCCAGGGAAGGCTAATGTGGTGGCTGATGCTCTGAGCAGGAAGTCAGCTAGTTCTCTGTCGCATTTGAGGACAGTACGGTTACCGTTGCTGGTTGAGCTCCGTAGGTTGGGAGTAGAGTTGACTGTGGATGATCAGGGAGTACTCCTAGCGAGTTTCCATGTGCGACCTATTTTGATTGATCAGGTGATTGATGCTTAGTTTGAGGATCCTATTCTATGCCTCATTCGGATTGAGGTCGAGGCTGGAGAGAGACAGGATTTTGAGATCCGTGAGGACGGAGCCTTGGTTAAGGGTGGACGGTTGTGTGTACCTGAGGATGAAGCTTTGAAGAAGGTGATACTGGATGAGGCTCACTGTTCAGCTTATGCGATGCATCCTGGTGGGACCAAGATGTATCGTACACTTCGAGAGCATTACTGGTGGTCAGGGATGAAACGTGAAATTGCAGAGTACGTCAGTAGATGCTTGATTTGTCAACAGGTAAAAGCTGAGCGGCAGAGACCTTATGGAGCAATGCAACCTTTGCCGATCCCCGAGTGGAAATGGGATCACCTCACTATGGATTTCGTGTTCAAGCTTCCGAGAACACCGAAGGGACACGATGGTGTGTGGGTTATTGTGGATCGACTTACGAAGTCTGCTCATTTCTTGCCAGTACGGGAGAACTTCAGGTTGGAGCAGTTTGCACAGTTGTTCATAGATGAGATTATTCGGCTGCATGGAACTCCGGAGTCGATAGTCTCTGACAGAGATCCTAGATTTACTTCCCGATTTTGGCAAAGTTTACAGGAAGCTTTTGGGACTAAGCTGCATTTCAGTACTGCTTTTCATCCTCAGACCGATGGACAGTCTGAGCGGACTATTCAGATTCTCGAGGATATGATGCGAGCTTGTGTACTTCAATTTCAGGGTACTTGGGAATCACATCTGCCTCTGATGGAGTTCGCCTACAATAACAGTTATCAGGAGAGCATTGGGATGGCTCCTTACGAGGCTTTGTATGGGTGACAGTGTCGGACTCCATTGTGTTGGACTGAGGTTGGTGAGAGGAGGTTGACTACTTCTGAACTGGTGGAGCTTACTCAGGAAAAAGTGGCACTGATTAGGGATCGATTGAAGGTAGCGCAGGACCGCCAGAAGAGCTACGCCGACCGCAGGATTAGAGATTTGGAGTTTGCCGTAGGAGACTGGGTTTTCCTGAAGTTATCTCCTTGGAAGGGAATCGTACGATTTGGCAGACGAGGGAAGTTGAGTCCTCGTTACATTGAACCTTATGAGATCATAGAACGGATTGGTCCTGTTGCATATCGATTGGCTTTACCAGCAGATTTGGAAAAGGTACATAATGTTTTTCATGTCTCTATGCTTCGGAAATACATTCGGGATGATTCGCATGTTTTGGAGGCACAACCTGTGGAACTGAGGGAAGACTTGAGTTTCGAAGAGCAACCTGTTGCAATCCTGGATCAGAAGGATAAAGTTTTACGAAGGAAGATGGTTCCCTTAGTGAAGGTATTGTGGAGAAATCATCACGTGGAAGAAGCTACTTGGGAACCCGAGGCCTTGATGCGGGAACAATACCCTTATTTATTTCACTGAATTTCGGGGACGAAATTCTTTTTAGGGGGGTAGATTGTAACAACCCGTACCTTCGGGAAGGGTAAAAATGTAATTTTGTGAAGTTTTGTAAAAAGGACGATTTTGCCCTTGTGAATAGTAGGCTAAAAGTTGACTTTTTGTATTATCGATTAGATGAGTGTTGGGCCTTGGCCGTGACGTAGTTTAGGACGTCACGAGTCCGTAGACAGGTGGCAGGTTCGATTCGGACAACCGGAGGAAAAGTTATGATGTACGGAAGGTTGAGGGTGTTACCGTAATTTTGATAAAATGAGGAAAATGTTGACTTTTTGAAGGACTTGTGATTTTCACGTAGACCGAGGACCGTTGGATAGGTCTCGACGTCCTGAGTTCAACGACAGGCGGCACGCTGTCATCGGACGTCGGACGGAAAAGATACGGGTCTGGAAAGTATGAGGGTAAAATGGTAATTTGTGCAGGAGGGGTATTTTGGTCATTTTCCCTCAGCCCAATCAGATAAGGGCAAGTGGCAGAGATTTTTTTGGGCTGGCCTATGGATTGTGGACACGTGCAGGGGCTGGATTGTTCCCTAAGGTTCTAAAGTGTGCACGGCCACACTTGGTTCATTTTTGAACCGTGCATCCTTTGAACACACAGAAACAGAGAGAAGAAAGTTGAAGAAGATTGATCGATCTGGGTGCAAGGGAGAGTGAAGAGTCAGTTGAGAGAGGGACGGTGAAGCAAGACGGAGCTGGTGATCACGGTTTGGGACTGAAACCGTACACGGAGGCGACGCGGTGGACGGCTGGAGTTTTGGAGGAAACAGAGACGGCGGTGGATTGAGGTGGCTGCTGTGCCGTGTGGTGGATCGATTCAAGCCACTAGGAGACTCAGGAGGCTACGGGGAGTCCTACGAGCACCGTGGTAGGTGACGGTTCTCACGGCGGTGCCGAAATCGAAGGGTAACTTCTTTTGCTCTGTTTTCCCGTAGATTTTAATTTCAAAAGTCGTGAAGGTAGGGTGAGAATCGAGGGGATTGGTGAGTGCAGTAGTGTTAAGGGAGGTTCTAGGAACGGTATGGAACGGTCGCCGTGACGGAGGCGTACACGGCGGAGCCCGGTCGACGGAGAGTACTCTGTACTCTGTTTAGCCGTGAATTTCAAATGCAAAGTCGTGGACTTGGGCGTAGAGTCGAGGGATAAGGAGGTTAGGGTGAAGTTCAGGAGGGTCTTAGGCATCGTTTAAGATGAACGCCGTGACCGGGGAGGACCTGGGCGGCCGGCGGCCAAAACAGGGGCTATAGGCCGTCTGTTTCGAGGCCGTGAACGGCGGGTTTCCGGCAGTGATTCTTCGAGGTTAGGACTTGGATAGGTTGCTTAGGATGGGACGAAGAGGATAGGATTGGTTTGGATTGAAATGGTGATCGGAATACAGAGAACCGTTCACGCCGGTTCAACTGTGTTGAACCGGGTGACTCGAGGAAGGAGATGCTACTGTAGCTGGCGCGTGAGGCCCACGCGCAGCCACTTTGGGCGGCGCGTGGAGGCGCGTGGGGAAGAATCCGGCCAAGTTTCCAACATGAGTTTAGTCCTAAATGTTCTAAGGAATCCAATGGTATAGTTTTTGGGTTAATCGGACGGTGTTACGGGATGGTTCGGGAATCCGTACGGTTTAGGGTTTAGGATTAAAATAGTATGAAATTCCCGAAAAATTGGGGAAAATAGGAAAGGTATCCTTGATGTAATTGTGACCCTATTTGGTATCTATTGACAGGACGGGAGACACCAGAGACGGTCGAGGAGCGCACGGGGCGCGAGTGACTTGTTCTGATCTGTGAGTGGACTCTTTCCTATTTCCGAGCATGCCTAACTGTTTTTATCAATGTTTTATGATCTTATGTGTGTTTTTATGTTTTAAGGATGATTATCCGTGATTGGAATGTTTGCACGTTTTTCGAGACATTTTCGGGATTTTACACGCTTTTCGAGAAAAATCTGGTTTTCGGATTTCGATGCCATATTTGAGGATTTTAACCTATAACTGTTTTCTGACGACGATAAATGAATTATGAAATATGTTTTGTGATTACATGTGGTTTTTGGTATAATAATGGATTTCCGGATTCGGGTTCGGAATGTCGGTTCTGACCGCCGGAAGGGTTTAAAACCGGGGATTTCGAATTCGAGTTTGGCGATAGATTTCGGAACGGTTTTACACTGAAATGGATTGGATTTGCTGGATCTGGTTATGGGTTTAAAGACCCGGATATGGTTTGACGGGGGACGGGCCCGGATTGAGTTTAAAGACTCGGATATTTATGATATTACCCCCATAGGCCTATTGAGTTTAAAGACTCGGGAGTTTAAAGACTCGGATAGGTCCAGCAGGTTTGATCGGAAAAAGTGGTTGGATGTTTATGCTCTGGTTTCGATATCAATTTTATAGTGTATCTGTTTCTTATGATGTTTTATAGTGTATCTGTTTCTTATGATGTTTTATAGTGTTTCTGTTTCTTATGATGTTTTATAGTGTTTCTGTTTCTTATGATGTTCCATATTATGGATTTTATATTATTTTGTCGGGCATGCCTGTTTCCAAAATGGAGGGAACATCTTATTATTTTTCCTTAACTCTGATTTGACGAGAAACTGTTTTGAAACTGCTATTTATTTCGGTCCACTCACACTTTCTATTTTTTTAAAATTTCCCTCCAGGTCGTGGTGATAGCGCTGGGGTGAACGTTGAGGCAGATATCGAGGCATAGAGCTTCCGACGTTCTTCCGTTGCGGACATTGGAATTGTAGGACTTTTGGTGCCCATTTTGTAGAACTATGCTCTGCTTACTGTTGTATATATTTACTCCTTCGTCTGATAGTTCTGCTTATAGTTGTATTAAGGTTATTTTTGGTACTGTAAGTGTGATTGTCAGACGGGAGCAGGGTTCGTCCCGGGTATCGAGGTGATATTTGGGACGGGTCCTGACATGAGTCCACGGGAAAAATAGAGAAAGTTGAGGGACCTTGGTGGTTGTGTGGTCGTGTGCTAATCGATTGGGCTCTAGAGGAGGCGAAGACGACTCTGTGGACTCCAGGGAACGCAGCGGCGAGCACGGTGGTGGACGACTACAGGTAATTTCTCATCCCCGTTCGTATGCCCTATTTTTCTCTGAATTTCAAACCATTAGTCGTGGACTTAGGGGCTTAGTCGAGGTCTTTGGTGAATTGGGTGAGCTTCTGTAGGTTCCTAGGAGTCGTCTAAGGTGGTTGCCGTGACGGGGGAAGACTTGGGTGGCCGGATTGTGAAACAGGGGACAGAACGGGTTACGGTTTCGAGTTTGGGACGATGATCTAGAGGCTGTGTCGAAGTGTTAGAGTGAGGGGAATAGGTTGCTTAGGACTGGACGGTGAGAATGGTGAAGAAAGGGAGGAAAACGGTGAAGGTTTGGCAGAGAACCGGGTACGCCGGTTTAGACTGGTTCGCCCAAGGAAGACGACAATGAATAGTGACTATGTGCAGGCGCGTGAGGGCCACGCGCAGCCACTTTGGGCGGCGCGTGGAGGCGCGTGCGGTGGTTTCTGGGGGAAGTGTCAACTACGTTTTTGGTCTAGAGGTTGTAACGAGTCGAGTGAACTAAGTTTCGGGTTAATCGGACGGCGATTCAAAGTAGTTCTACTAGGTTGAAGGTTTAGGGTTCCGGTTCGTTACGTTTAGGACCTGAGGATTTTTGGGGGAAATTAGGAGAGTCTTGGTAGACGTGTTAGTGACGTTCTTTGGTGACTTGTGACAGGATCGGGACTTCCCGAGGAAGCTGAGGAACGTACGAGGCGCGTGTGACGTGCCGGTAACTGTGAGTGGACCCCTTCTCTAAACTCGAGCATGCATAACTGCTTTTAATTACTTGTTTTATGGTTTTACATGTGATTTCATGATTTTTGAATATGTGATGTTGTTTTCTCATAATTGCACGTTTTTCGAGAAAATACGGTTTTCAGCACGTTTTACGAGGAAGTTTGGAATTATGATTTCGATGTTATGATTTTGGGATTTCAAATGATAAATGGTTTTCAATGATTATAAAGGAGTTTTGGAACATGATTCTGATGATCAAGGCTTTCGGAATTTGGTTTTAAAGTTGGAAAGTGGATTTCCGGATTTGGGTTCGGAATGACGGTTCTGGATGCCGGAATGGCGTCAGACCAGTGGTTTCGGATTCGGGTTTGGATGTGGATTAGGAATTGGTTTTCTAATGGTTTTGATTGGATTTGTTGGATCTAGTTATAGGGTTTAAAGACCCGGATATTATGATTGACGGGGGACGGGCCCGGATTGGGTTTAAAGACCCGGATTGAGTTTAAAGACTCGGGAGTTTAAAGACTCGGATATACTGATATTTCCCCCGTAGGCCTGTTGAGTTTAAAGACTTGGGAGTTTAAAGACTCGGATATTATTAAGGCCTGGATTGAGTTTAAAGACTCGGGAGTTTAAAGACTCAAATAGGTCCAGCAGGTTTGATCGGATAATGATTGTTTGAGACTTATGTTTTATGACATGGTTTTTATGATGCTTATGACATGATTTCTATAATTGTTTTTATGATGATTCTGCAAATGGTTTTATGACAATCTTTATGTGATTTATAATTGTTTCAGCAACTGGGTTATGCATGTGATTTCAAAACGGAGGGCTAAAACCCTGGTTTTATTATGAAATGGTTTTCGGAAAGTATTTTATTATTTATGGTCCATTCACACCTTCTGTTTTAAACTGCCCTCCAGGTCGTGGAGCTAGCACGGAGGTTAGACGTCGAGGCAGCGTCAGAGGCATAGAATACTCGAGAGTGACCCCAGAGTGCTTTAGATTTTCCGTTGTGCGTGTACCTTGTTTATCGGTTTTCTTTCCTTTGTATTTGGTACTATGCACTGTAAAACTTTGACTTCGGGACGTTTAAAATTTCTCCTGCGTCTGACTGTGTACTTTGGTGGTTTTTTTTTTCTTGAGGTTATTTCGATCTTTTTGTTGGGGTGTCAGACGGGAGCAGGATTTACCTCGGTTTTCGGGGTGGAACCGAGGTGGGTCCTGACAATTTGACCGTCCGAACGAAAAGTCAACGATTCACCAATTCTAGGGGCAAAATCATCATTTCGCCCGAACGTTCGCTAATCCTCGTCTAATCCCTGATTAGTCTCGCTAATCCGTCATTAATCCTTAATTAATCTCGCTAATTCAGGACGGGTCGTCACACACATCGATCCTACTTGGGATCAAACCTCACTAAAATATGGCATCCTATGCCAATTGAACCTTAAACCATCGCATCAAGTGCCAAACGTAATCTAACCAGGGTTTGATTCCACTGAATGCTCATACTCTCACCTCAACTGTAACAACCCGTCCCGGAATCTGGGATTAGATTAGTGGTTAATGACGGATTAATGAAGATAATCGGTGATTAGTTGGATACGTTCGGATGGACGGTGCGAAATGGCGATTTTGCCATATGAATTGGGCGAACGGTTGACTTTTGGTTCGAACGGTCAACCAGACTTTGACCGATGACTGTGACGTAGTTCAAAACGTCACGAGTTCATACATAGGTGGCACGTCCGATTCCGACATCTGAGGAGGAAGTTATGATGTTCGGAAGTTCAAGAGTAATTTGGTAATTTGGTTAAAAGGGGTAATTTGTTGACGTTTCAAACGACATGTACTTTTCACGTAATTCGAGGACCATTAGGTAGGTCTCGATTCCCTGAGTACAATGACAGGCAGCACGCCGTCATCGGATGTTGGACGGTTTAGTTATGGGTCTAGGAACATGAGGGGCAAAATGGTAATTCGTCATTCAAGGGCATTTTGGTCAATTGGCTTGCATTGGGTTTGGTGCCCAGCGATCAGGGGATACTTGGCTGTTCTTGGGAGTTCTGGCCACAGAGAAATGGACACCTGGCCCAATCTGGAGGGTTGTAGAATCCTCTCACCGCCTCACCAATTTTCAGGTTTTAAACCTTGGTTGCTCGGCTATGGGAAAACAAAGAAACAGAGGAGACTGTGAGAACCTTTCCACTTAAGTCATTCGATCTTCATCAATTGGTCATGGGGTGTGAATGAGAGTGAGAAAGAAGAGTGAACTGATGAAGATGGTGGTCATGGCGGTGCCTACGACGGCGCATTGAGGAAGAAAACCCGCGAAGTTGTGTTTTTCAATTAAAGATGACAACTCATGTTCTTATGGATTTTGATCGAGGTCGTTGCTGGAAAAGAGTTGTTGGAGGTATAAGGAGTCGTTTGAGTCTATTTGCGAGGCCTGAATTGAATGGTAAGGACATTTCCCATGAAACCTTCATTTAAGTTTCAAAAATGGCAGCTTCGGTTGTGATAAGTATTGATCGAATTGGTCAATTGGATGAGGTTCCTGGAGATACTAGAAAGCATTTGGGATCAAAAACACGGCTTGAGATGGCCAAAGCCATGGAAACAGCAAAGGGAAACTCGACCGGTTTAGGAATCGATCGAGGAGGTATGATCTTGGTCTGAGTTTCTTGTTTTCAGGTTGTAAATGAATAGGAAAAACATAGAGGAAACTATAGAATGGATTAGGACTGAAAATGGTTGAAGAATGGAAGATTTAGAGTGTCGAACAGCCCACGCCGGTTTGGGTTGGACCAGCCTGGACCGGGTTTGACCAAGCTTGAAGACAATGAACAGTAAGGCATGTGGCTCCCACGCGCAGCCCCTTTGGGCAGCGCGTGAGGGTGCGTGGTGCCTCTGATGGGGAAGTGTTCAACATGTGAAATGATGTAATCGATGTAACGAACATTCGAGAAAATTCGAGAAAATTACGGGGCTTTAGTCGAAGCATTGTGTAGTAGTTAGTGACCTTATTATGAAATTTGGATAGGTTCGGGAAAGCTAGTGATATCAGATTAGCCGGGAACGGTAAAAGTGCACGCGTATCGAGGTAGCGGCGTAAACGGTCTGTAAGTGGACTTTGCTTTCAAACTTATGATGCATGCATATATGTTTTCTATACGTGATTCTATGGTTATGATTATGATCATGATGATTTACGGTTTTGCACGTATTTCAAGATTATTACGTATTTGCACGTTTTACGAGTTTTCAATTTATATTGTGATTTGATCATGGTTTTGATGATTTGATTTTGGGATTTGAACTATGATTTGATTTCAATGATTTACGATGGATTTCGGAAGAGTGATTTCGGGCTTGAAGCCATGTTCATGTGATTTCGATAAACGAGATTTCGGTTTTGGAATCAAATTTTGGAAAAATGATTCTTGATTCGGTTTTGGAACTTGAAAGAGAAATTTTGGATTTGGGTTCAGGAAGATGGTTCCGGATGCCGGCTTACGGAATCATTATTGTGAATTCAGATATGGATTTTATATGGTTTTCACTTGATTGAAAAATGGTTTTGGGTTTAAAGACCTGGAAAAAGAAAAACGGCTGGATCTGGTTTTGAGTTTAAAGACTCGGTTGATTGACGGAGGAAGGCCCTGAATTGATATGTTTTGAGTTTAAATACTCGGTATATGTTTTGAGTTTAAATACTTGGTTATTGTGATATCCCCCGAGGCCTGTTGATTGTGTTTTTAGTTTAATGACTCGTTGATATCCCGAGAAGGCCTGATTATGAGCATGGTTTTGATTTTAAAGACGTAGGCGCACTTGAGATCCAGAAACTCGATTGATTGATGTTTTTCACTGGTTTTCAGATGTTTTGGGCAATGGCCTGGATGATTTGGATTTGATGAGTTTTGGGCAGAGTTCCCGTACCTTGATGAGGATTTATGCTTTTGGGCTGAGGCCCTAGATTTGAATTACGGATTTAATGAAAAAGATATGATTCTGGTTTTCATTGACGGTTTTTGGATATGAAATGGTTTTGTGAATTGGTTTTATATGCATGCATTGTTTTTGCGTGGAGGGTATTAAAGTACTTTCTTATAAACTGTTTTCTGAATGTATCCTTTATTTTTGTCCACTCACAGTCTCTTGTGTTTTTGATACCTTCCAGGTTGTCGCGGTGCGGGCTGTTGGTCGAGATAGACGGAGACATCACACACGCGATCCACAGTAAAGTCTGTGTGCTCTGGGAAGTCCAGAAGTTTGAAACGGGTCGTTTGGGAATCCCTTGTTTGACTTACGTGTCACATGGAGGTTGAACGTCGGTTTAGCCTTCGTGTCACGCGTAAGTTAGACAGGAGTATGACTTAGCCCTTAATCCCGGGGGATTGGGGGTGGGTCGTGTCATCAACTATCAGGTTGATGGCGGGCTATTACCACTGAAAAGACATCACATCCAACACATGAGTGTCACCCTGAAAGCAATATCACACTCTGATACCACTTTGATAGGACCCATCTCAATCCTCCTGTATTATCATGAGATGTACCTGCTCTCGTCTGACACCGCGTTCCAGATCAGGGATAAACTTGTCACCCGATCGAGGTTAGCCAGAGTCTGCAAGGATCAGTGTTGGCATGTGATGTCTCGATCTCTGCTACAGCTGCATCTGCTATCAACCTGAAGGGTATTAAAAACCATAAAAGTAGTGAATAGACAAAACAACAATTTATAAAAATCATTTATCGAAATCACATTTATACCTTTCACATAAAAGCATGCATGCATCATAAAACATCATTTCAAATACTTTCTCGGAAGCAATGCATATTGCTTCCCAAATCAAATCCAGTGAAAAATGCTTTTCAATAGAAGCCAGTATCTCAGTAGGGTCTCAGCCCAAAACCAAATCAAACAGGGTCTCAGCCCAAACCAGAAAACACGCACAGGGCCTCAGCCCAAATCATAGAACACGTGGGAACTCATCATATCCTCATCTCAGTGTCAGTCATGATTCCAATCCTAGCACATGTGTAAATATAAGCTCAGGACCGCTCACAATCGTAGCATGTCGTCGTGAACACATCACCCGCCACGACCATCTCTAGATCATCCTGAACACATCACCGATCGATCTCAGAGAATAACATCGGCAGTTCTAAGTCGAGCCTCCCCTTGGCCACAGCCTCCAGTGGCTGCTCGACGATAGGCAGTGCATCGTGATGTCTCTGGAAGAAACACATCCGCAGTCTGGAGGCGAGCGTCATATCATTCGGGACTCGAACCCGAATTCCATCATCAACTGGGACTCTAACCCGTAAATCATCAATAGGGCCACAACCCCGAAATATCACCAAATGGGTCACAACCCGAAAATCCAATCTTCAAAGACACTTAATATCCCAGGATTCCTCGAATCTTATCAAATCCACAACAGGGTCTCATGCCTGAAATATCTTTTATAAAACTCATAACTGGGTCACAGCCCAACTTATTTCACGTTTGACTATACTCTAAGTCAAACCTCAAATCAACTAGGTCGTATGCCCGAAAGATATTTTTAAAGCTGAAAACCATTTCTCATTTTCAAAACACCTTCCAAATCATCCTTGACTTTCACCCAAGTCAAGATCGTTCAACTAGGACTCATGCCCGAATCTCAATTTCACGCATCTCTGTGAAATCTTCTAAAATCGTAAATCAGTTCCTTAGTTTCACGCCTCTCCGTGAAACCTTCGGAATCACATAAAACAAAAGTACGTAGTATACTCGGTCGAAGCCCAAACATCATCTTAAACCGAAATCTCGAACTACGTGCAATAATGAATTTTCCTACGAAAATGTCAAACAATTCATATTTAAAACACATGCACTCATGGCATATCAAATTATATTCATAATATATATAATACATTTGGGTATGCATCATATTCATAAAACAAAGTCCACGCATAGACTGTCCAAACTGCTCCTCGAAACGCGTGCCATAAGCCTCTCCAGGCTAATCCAACCCTTGCAGTTCATCCAGACCTGTCCAAAACACACTCAAAGGTTACTACCAACCTAGACAAGTCCTAATCAAGAACCCCCAACATTCCTGGAAAAGTCAACGTCTCCCGGACACGCTTCCTTAGACTTTTAACCTTAATTTGACCAAACTAACGATCTTCGATCGACTCAAGACCACCACCATTGGATTCGTATCGTCAAATCTTTTAAATGGTCCTGGTCTAACCTCGAAATAATGGCCACGCAAGGGTCAAAGGTGGCTAGTCAAAAGTCAATGTTGACGTCAACAAAGTCAACGTTAACGTCAGCAAAGTCAACGGTTGGCGTCATTGCTGATGTCAGCATGATGTCACCTGACATCTGACATGTGTCAGTCTGACATGATGATGTCATCTCATTCCTGTCCTATGTTCGGGTCAACCCGGTTCACTGTATCGGGTCGCGCAGATCCACGACCTGACCTAAGTTTTTCTCTCTGGTTTCTGATCCCTTTTTGAAGGCGTTTCTTCCTAGATGTTCGTCTCGATCCCCTCAATCGATCTATGGACTCAGAACATATAAAAACGACCTGGAGATTACCTGTTTGATTTGATCCTCACGACCAAGTTTTAGGCTGCCGTCCAGGGCGTTCCTAGCCTCCTTCTCTGTCCAAAGATAATCCCTACTAGCTCGTCCATGTATGAGGAACACAACCCAATCAATAAAACCGTCCCCCAAACGTCCAAACACAAAGTCGAATAATTGAAAAACCATGGGTTTCAGGTTTTACCAGTTTTCTGGTCACCTTCACGACGGCTCCGCCGTCCCAGTCACTCCCTCACTCTCTGTAACGCCCTGGAAATTCGAAAAAGGAAAATTTGAAAACTTTGGGGAAAATGACGATTTTGCCCCTGAAATTAGGCGAAAAGTTGACTTTTAATTTGAGCAGTCAAACGGACTTTGACCGATGACCGTGACGTAGTACGGGACGTCATGAGTTCATAGACAGGTGGCACGTCCAATTCCGGTATTCGGGGAGAAAGTTATGACGTGCGGAAGTTGGTAAATGGGGCCGAAAATTGACTTTTTGACCGGGACCTTGTTTGGACTTTCCGGGAAGACCGTTGGATAGGTCTCGGGACGCCGAATCCGTAGACAGGAGGCATGCGTCAATCGGAGCTCGGACGAAAAAGTTGAGGGTCTGGAAAGTTCAAGGGCAAAACGGTAAATTGTCACATGAAGGGTAAAATGGTAATTTGGGTCGTTAAGGCCCTAAACGGTGCCACAGTTGGTTTTAAATAATTTAACTTGGCTGATTCAGCCTATTTATATTAAGATTAAGTACTAAGTGACATTTGTCACTTGCTTAAGCAAATTAGTGGCATTATTGAATGCCTAACATGACAAATTCAACCGTCCATTTCATTTGTTCAAAATTGACCAAATTGATCGATGAAAAGGGGGAAACAGAGAGAGTTTGAAACGAGAAGAGGAACCCAGAGAGAAAACGAGTAAGATTGAAGGAATAATTGAGAGAAAATTGAGCTGGAAACCCAAGAACAAACCCGAAAATCATCGAAGAACACCAAATGTCGATTTTGATTTTGTACAATGTTTCGGATGAAATTGATTAGATATTTAGCCTTCTGGGAGCTCAACGAAGAGAATCAAATCAATTGGACAAGAAATTGGAGGCGAATCGACAGAGAACAGGCTCTGCGACGCCATTGAAGTGAGAGCTTGGGTTCGATTACTTAGAGGTGATGATTCTTGAAATTGACTTCGATTTCATATTTAGAATGATTGTTAGATGCTTCTGGTACGATTAATTGAATGTTATAGGTCGTGTTTGGGTAGAACCCGAGTTAAGACCCGTCGGGTTTCGAGGTTGAGTCGTGGACTTTGGGGCATGGTTTCACGAAATTAAGATTACAGACCCTTAATCCATATTGAATTGATGCTAATGGTTGAAAGAACGAGAGTAATTGAGTTCGAATTAGCTTAGATTGAAACGGGTTGTATCGCGGGTCAGAGGATCCGTTTATCAGAGAAACAGGTGGAAGAGATAACTGTAGCAACACTGTAGCACGGCGCGTGAGGGCGCGTGGCACGTTTTCTGAGGAAAATTTCAACGGGTGTTTTACTCCTTGTAATGTAACGGACATTTTAAAATTGGTTTCAAGTCAATCGGACACCGTCTTGATAATGTTTCGAGGGTCCGAAGATTTAAGTTACGTATTTAATTAATATTATATTCCCGGAAAATTATGGGAAAATTAGATGATGTAAATTGACTTGTTAGTAACCTTGAATAATGATTGTGAACAGGATTCGAGATTCCGAGCAAGTGTCGGAAATTACGGAAACACGTGTAGCGCGGGAAACGAGCAGTTGGACGGTGTGTGAGTGGACGTTTGTTTTATAAATTGATATGCATGCATAGTTAAATGTTTTATATGATTTATGGCATGATTTGAATTGCAATGATTTGATATGATTATTGTGTGATTTATTAATTATTTTAATCGGTATTTCGGGCACGTTTTTTGAGAAAATGTGAAATGACTGTTTTGGGCGGAGGCCCGGGATTTGTGACTGGTTTTGGTTTGGATTATGAGTTGGGAAGTTGATTTAATGGATTTGTGATGTTTTCGGATATGATTTTACGGATTTACGTGTATTGAATTATTTTATGATTTTACGGATTGACGAGAAATGAGATTTGGGCATATGGCCCCGTGATGATGGTTTTTGATATGGTTTTGATACTTGATTTGAAATAATGCTTTTGTTTGTGTATTGATGTTTGATGACTCCAGATGTGTAATTCCTGGAGGGACTCCAGATGCGTAATTCCTGGAGAAACCGGATGTGTAATTCCCGGTGAGGCTGGATGTGTAATTCCCAGCAATGGATGACGACTCTGGATGTGTAATTCCCAGAGGATCCTCGGATGTGTAATTCCTGAGTTATATGCTTTATTATTATAGTGAACTGATTTTATAAAATGATTTAAATAATTTATGTGCTTTTTCCTATGCATGCATGAGTTGTAAAACTGGAGGGTAACGAATGTGTTTCAAATGTGTTTTACTTGATATTATTTTTGTCCACTCACACCTTTGTTTTTAATGACCCTCCAGGCCGTGGCACGATACTCGGGGCAGATTACAAGGCAGAGGCATGAGCAGAAATCAGTACAGCTATCTCTGGTCTGACGGGTGCTGAAGGGTACTTTCAGGATTTCAGTTGACTTGTTAGACGGGAGCAGGACCGGGCGCAGTTATCGAGGTCCAGTTGGGACAGGTCCTGTCACTCTCAGTCCTTCTCTCTGTGGTCTCAGCTGATTGAAAATGAAGGGGAAAGAAGAGGGTTTCGGTTTTGGATCGAATGAAATTTGGAGGGGGGAAGTGGGTGGGTGCAGGTGCATGTATGTGAGAGAAGGGAGCAATGGATGAGTGACAAAGTGTCACTCATCCATTGGGCCTGAAACAAATATCTGGGGCCGACAACAGGACAAATGTCACTTGTCTCGTAAAACGTGCAATAGTACCCTGAAACTTCCATGCGTAACAGACCTTAGTCCTCGTGGATTTGACCTCCCGAGTCAAAAGTTAACTTTTTGTGCCGCCTGTTTACAGACTCTTATCGACTCGATCTACGTAACAGACCTTAGTCCTCGTGTATTTGACCTCCCGAGTCAAAAGTCAACTTTTTGCTCTCGTCTAGGGGAAAATCATAATTTCACTCCGAACGTCCGATAATCCTCGACTAAGTCCCGATTAGTCTCACTAATCCTTTATTAATTCTTAATAAATCCCATAAATTTTGGGACGTATCGTTATATCTAGGGTACGTGTCCTCCCAATCCGCCACCCTTGGGGCCTAGCGTCCTCGCTAGCACACACAATTCTGGCCAGGTTTGGGCTCTGATACCAAATTGACACGACCCGATCTACTTTAATAGAATATTGTCCACTTTGGGCCCACCCCTCATGGTTTTGTTCTCGGGAGCTCACGTACAACTTTCTAGTGGGTCACCCATCCTAGAATTGCACCAGCCCCTACTCGCTTAACTTTAGAGTTCCCAAGGAATCCAAAGTCAGTGAGCTCCCAAAAGACCTCATGTTGGATAGATGCACTGTAACGACCCGTCCCGGAAGCCAGGCTTAAGGAAGTCATTAGTAACGGATTAGTGAGCTTAATCAGTGTTTAGTTGGTTACATTTGGCTCGTTAGCGTAAAATGACGATTTTGCCCCTAGTTTGGGCAAAAAGTTGACTTTTAGTTCGGGCGGTCAATTGGGCATTGACCGATGACCGTGACATAGTTAGGGGCGTCACGAGGTCGTAGACAGGTGGCACGCCCGATTTCGACATCCGAGGAGGAAGTTATGATGTTCGGAAGGTTGGGGGCATTACCGTAATTTGGTTAAAATAGTTGGAAAAGTTGACTTTCCGCACGACAGGGTTTTTGTACATAGACCGAGGACCGTTAGGTAGATCTCGTCGTCCTGAATTCAATGACAGGCGGCATGCCTTCATCGGACATTGGACGGGCGAGATACGGGTCTAGAACGGTAAGGGCAAAACGGTAATTTGTACAAGTAGGGGCATTTTGGTCTTTTTGGTGCATTGGGAATTGGGCCAATCTGATAAGGCCAAGTGTACAGGTGCAATTGGATATTTGTGAGAGGGGCTATAGTATTGTGACATGTGGCAAGGGGCTAGAGGTTTCTACAAGTTTGCACGGTTCAAATTATTTGGGTGAGTCGTGCTTGTGGTCGTGCACAAGAGAGAAACAAAGGGTGAGATTGAGAGAAAATTGAGCGTTGGCCGTGTGTGTTTGTGTGTCTTGGTGATTGAGTGAGTGAGTACAGATCGAGAGAGAGGTAGTGAGTGAGTTTGAGTGAGAGTTTCGTGAGGAAGACTGGTGTGAGGAGAGTGTGAGTTCACGGGAAAACCAGAGAACAGAGAGGGAGTTTGGTGGTAGTGCGAAGCTCAGTGATCAAGTTGATCAAATTGGACTCAAGGGGAAGCTTGGACGGCTCTGTGGACTCCAGGGAACGCAGTGGCGAGCACGGCCACGATCGACAGGCAGGTAATTTCCCCATTTCCTTTCGATGTTCTGTTTTGCCGTGAATTTCAAATCGATAGTCGTGGCTTTTAGGGATGAGTCAAGGATTCTGGTGAGGCCTAGGGGACTCAGTTGGGTCCTAGGAAGCTATTGGCTGTGCAGCCGTGAAGGGGAAATGTACGGGTGGCCGGGAGTGCAAACAGGGGATTTGAACGGGTTCTGTTTTGAGCTAGGGACGATGGGTTAGAGGTAGGATTGTCGTGTTTGGTTGAGGGGAATGGATTGCTGGGTAGAGGACGAAGAGAATGGTGGAAAGAGGGAAGAAAATGGTGGACGGACGGCGGAGAACCGGACACGCCGGTCCGGAACAGTAACCGTCGAGAGGTTGAAGATGAACAGTGTTCCGTGCAGGCGCGTGAGGCCCACGCGCAGCCACTTTGGGGGGCGCGTGGGGCATTTTTCGGGGAAACTTCCAACTAGGTTTTTTATCTAGATGTGATAACAAATCTTTTGGGATAGGTTTCGGGTTAATCGGACGTCGATTCGAGTTAATTCTACGGGATCGAAGGTTTAGGATCTCGGTTCGTTATGTTTAGAAGTTCGGGGAATTTGTGGGAAATTAGGAGAACCTTGGTGAACGTGTTAGTGACGAGTTTTGGTGACTTGCGACAGGTTCGGGAATCCCCGAGGAGGCTGAGGAACGTACGAGACATACGGGACGCGAGTGACGTGCCCGGTATTAGTGAGTGGACCCCTTCTCTATACTTGAGCATGCATAACTGCTTTTCTATAATTGTTTTATGGGTTTACATGTGATTTCATGATTGTTGAATATGCTATGTTGGTTTTACATAGTTGCATGTTTTTCGAGGAAAGTACGTATTAGGCACGTTTTACGAGAAATGTTTGATTTCTGATTTCGATGCCAAAGATTTTGGGATTTCAAATGATAAGTGATTTTCAATGGTTATAAATGGATTTTAAGACATGATTTGATAAGCAATGCTTTTGGTTTTAGAATCAGATTTCGAGAATCGAGATTTGGTTTTAAAGTTGAAAAGTGAATTCCGGATTTGGGTTCGGAATGACGGCTCTGGATGCCGAAAGGGCTTTAGACCGGTGATTTCGGATTCGGGTTTGGAGGTGGATTTTTAAAGGGTTTTCAAATGGTTTTGGATTGGATTTGCTGGATCTGGTTATTGGGTTTAAAGACCCGGATATTGTGATTGACGGGGGACGGGCCCAGATTGGGTTTAAAGACCCGGATTGAGTTTAAAGACTCGGAGTTTAAAGACTAGGATATATTGATATTTCCCCCGTATAGGCCTGTTGAGTTTAAAGACTCGGAGTTTAAAGACTCGAATTATTGAGGCCTGGATTGAGTTTAAAGACTCGGGAGTTTAAAGGCTCAGATAGGTCCAGTAGGTTTGATCGGATAATGATTGCTTGGTATTTATGTTTTATGATACTATTTTATGATGCTTCTGACGTGAATTGTATAACTGTTTTTATGATTATCCTTATGTGATTTATAACTGTTTGCAACTAATGGGTTATGCATGCATGTTTTCAAAACGGAGGGCCAAAACTCTTGTTGTTTCTGAAATGGTTTCAAAACTTTTGTTCTTTTTGGTCCACTCACACCTTCTGTTTTTGATTGCCCTCCAGGTCGTGGAGTTAGCTCGGGGGTTGACGTTGAGGCAGCGACAGAGGCATAGAGTACTCGAGAGTGACCCCGGAGTGGTTTAACTTTTTCGTTGTGCGTGTAGATTTATTTCACTTTGTTTTTGTACTATGCTCTGTATAGATGTTGACATTGGGCTGTTTTAAATTCTCCTGTGTCGGACAACGTAATTTGTGGTTTTCGTGAGATTTTTTGGTCTTTCGTTTGGGGTTGTCAGACGGAAGCAGGATTTACCTCGGTTTTCGGGGTGAAACCGGGGTGGGTCCTGACATGCACACCCACACATATAAGGCGCATCCTCCAGATCTCCCCGGCCGTTGTGGGATTGCTAACCATGCCTCCAGGGCATAGGTCCTCACAACCAAGATTTGGAGAAAAGAAATATATTTAAAGAAAGATTTAGGATAAGGGGATGTATTTAAAAAATAGAAAAATAAAAGTGATGGGAAAACTAAATCTGAGTATGATTCGCACCAGACAGTCACCACGAGATACTCTTATTAACCTAAAGGAAAAAAAATGATAGAGGGAACTCCTTGATATGCTTTTTCTTTGTAACTAAGAGGAGAAACACCAGTGGCTAGGGTTTTTGAAACGACACTAACAATTTGAATGTTTTGACATACATTATGAGTTGTATTACATTAAAATTTTAGCATTTTTCAAGGATTTTGTAAAATGCCACCCACAAATTAAATCTTTCATATTGGTTATGTTTTATGAGAAATGTTTAGTAGCTCATGACTCGAAAGGATACAATCAAAGGTAAAATTCAATTTGTACTTCCACATTTCACTTAGTTCATCTTATGTTAAATGTATTCAATAGTTTAGTAAATATTATTCAATATACTTTACAAATATGAATATTTAAATACAAATTCATTGGTTGCTATAAACAAATTCATTGGTTGCCATAACATTTTCTAGTTTTTATTTGTTGCTACACAATGTTGAATTGATTCTGACTCCACAATATTTTTTATGGCTTATTACTCACTTTACTCCCTTAACCGGACATTAAATATCACTTTGCTCCCTGAAACAGATTTAGTTCCTATATACTGTCATAACTGCACATGTAGTATCACTATTACTCCATTTGTTACCCTTTGTTAGTCTGGTACTTACATGACAGTTTCTGATTGGTTGATTAATTATTTACCAAAAATTAATAAAATTTAAAATTTAAACAAAAAATTTAAAATTAAAAGCGGAAGATGAACATCTGGATTTCATTGTTCATCTTCCTTCATGTTCCACGACCAATTATTTGACAAAAATTGCAGACAATGGATGAAAATTGAGACTTATGCTTATCTTCATCTGTTTTCATCACAAACCTGGGTTTTCGCCTCCACGGATTAGTAAAGATTGAACTCATCCGACGCAGCTTTGAGTTCCCAACCATCATCATCCTCATTCTTACTTATTAATTCACACTAGTAATTCACATTATTTCCTTCCGCATTTGCACATGTATCTGCATGCGAACAAATCCAACTATAAATTCAATGGAGCTGAGATCCTGGGCAATCCAAGAGGATCTCAACCTTTGTGGAAATGAAGGATAGAATCCAATATAGAGTTGAGTTTGTCTCTAATTTCTCTTTTTAAGCAGAGACGACTGCCTCCTAATGCTAAGGGAGACAACTAACTCCTTCGCTCCATCAGAATCACCCTCTACCTCACCCAATCAAAATTCCAAACGCAATAAGAAGCCAAAATTCCTAACGAGAACAAAGAAGAAAAGAGAAAATTGATGAAGAAGGTGAAGACGGAACTGATGTTGCCGTTGCTGATATGCTTGGCTGTATCCGACATGTCGAACCTCGATGGTCAATTTGGTCTCCTCCTACAACAACACACTCTCTCTTACTCAGTCTCTGTCAATCTGACGCCTCATTCTCATTTCCCCTCTTCGACATTAATAGTAACTACTGCCACCACCATCATCTTAGATCACGCCAAACTCTTACCCATTTTAAACTCTTCCACTCATCAAGACAAACTTGGCTATACCAAGCCTCGCCGTCGACACCCACTGTGGAGTTCGAATTGAAACCTTGAGGTTCAGAAATCCTTGTCGCCATCGACGGCGTTTCCGCCCTACCTAGCTATCAAGACCACCTCCAAAAGCTTCATGTTGGCAAGGCAAGTCTAACAATACCTACCTTTTTTGTTTCTAGTTTGAGATGCAAGTGGGTTGGAATGTAGGAAATATGGAAGGTTTATTTATTGAATTGAATTGTTCATAGGGATATGTTTCATCAAATTGAATTGGTGGTATTCAAGAAGGGTCAGCGGGGGCTGACCAAGGAAGATGAACAATGAAAACTAGGTGTTCATCTTCCTTTTTAATTTTTTGTTTTTAAAAATTTTAATTATATTAATTTTTGGTAAATAATTAACCAATCAATTAGGGACTGTCACGTAAGTACCAGACTAACAAAGGGTAACAGATGAAGCAACATTGTTACTAAATGTACAGCTGTGATAGTACATTAGAACTAAATTCGTTCCAGAGAGCAAAGTGATATTTAATATCCAATTAAATGAGTAAAGTGAGTAATAAGTCTATTTTTTATTAATTTCCTTCCTTCAAATCTTTGTTGCTTCCATTGGTTTGTGTATAGAACATGGTTTGCTTTGTCCATTATAGAAAAAATATTCAATAAAAAAGAAGAAAATTCTCGACAGTGTGAAAATATACTCTTTACTCTTTATAACCACGAGGCATTCTCGGACATCATTAGTTTCTAGGCAAATTGCATTGTTAATTTGCATCTTCTTGGACAGCTCTATAAGGGTATCATGGGAAATAACCAACCCTTTTAATTATTCAAAAACGACAACGGCAATTTACAACATTTTGCTTGAGGAACGTCGGCCTCATATTTGAATCGTACTCGATGTATGTCGGTGACAGACGAGGAATCAAATGTAGCACAGCAAAGCCAGCAAACTCAACGGCTATCGCGTGCTTGCGCTGCAACCCAAGTCGTATGTTGTGAACAATATCAACCGCACGATCTAATCCATTGAGCCATGGATCACCAATCAATGGCTTGTCAATCACGCAGGCGTCACACGTCACTACATTAAAGGTGGAAAGCGAAGCTATAGGTGGAAGGATAAATAATTGAGTGGTACGAGTGCAGTTGATTAGTCCTCACGCAATTAAAAGGAAAATATGTAAAAGTTAAACTGGAAGCAAATGCACTTGTTCACACGTACCGTCGTAGGTTCTCTATCACTGACGAAGTAACCACAAACTTATAAGTAGGGAAAATTCACATAAATATATTACTTTAGGTAAGAAAATTGAACTTGAAATTTTTAGCATACAAACAAAAACAAAAATTTACAGTTTGATGGACTAAACAAGTTGATATTAATGAGTGGATATAATGGTATCCCATCATGCATGGTGGAAGGTTTAGAATTAGGGAACTTTCTCATAGGACTCATTCGGTTTATCAAATTATCATTATACGTATATTATAATGAAATTATTCAACCCCTAAATCAGCATTTCGATATTATTTGCATATACAAAAATTAAAATTTGAAATCATTTAGTCATTTATATGTATCAATTAAAGAACGGTTCGTCATGAAGATCTTAATTGTTACAAAAACTGTTGATTTATTATATATATGTGTGTATATATTAATAACTAACCGACCTTTAATTTTATTAGTTTTTTACGAAAATGAAATAATAATTTAAATAATGCATGATCCTTATTATAATATATAAATAATTCGATCAATTGAAAGCTAGATAATAGGAGGAAGTACCACAAAAGTGAGATGCATATATTATCCTTAATGAATTATATATTTTGTTTGCCCATATTATAAGAAAAAAAAATCATATATAATATATATTTCAACTAAAATTTAGTTGAAATTACACGAAATGTGATTGTGATTTGGTCAAGAAAACAGTGCAATAAGTAAGAGCATTAAATCTGATGGAGCAACGAACGTGTCATATATTGGTGGAGTCCGTTGCTTAACTTGCATCTTGTTGTTTAGAACTAATTACGGTGTTAAATTTTTATTTTCCTAATATCAACAGTACGATATTAAAATAGAACAAAAATCGTACAAAAGAATGAGGTGCATTAAAATTGCCTCGTTAAAATCTTAGAAAGACTTTCAGTTTATCATTAAATTTGGCTTTCTCTAGCCTTATTTAATTTGGAGTGTTGTTAATAACCTCTCTATGCTCACTACAAGAAAACTGGGCAATGGACACAAGTCTCTTAGTCACAATTCATTTTTTAGTGTCCTTTAACAATTAATAAACACAAATATGAAATATTTGTTTCCACTTTGAAAAGGACACAATTATTTGTGTCCAATAATTTTATTAATGCACACCGACCGCCTATTAGACACGGAGTCCGTGTACAATATACAAGAAGGTCATGTCAGTTAGAAAGTTGTCAGAATTTTTTCATTTTTGGACACAATTATTTGTGTCTATTACTTTATAACTAAACCACCCTTCTTTATTGGTGTCATATTTCTCATCTATTTAAGGTTATATTCTAGATTTTCCCTCATTTTCCAATCTACCAAAATTTTTTGAGACCCTAATTTCTAGTTTTTCCCCCTAATTTCAACTCTGAAAATATTAAATAACTTATACAACACAAATATTTGTGTCCTTTGATCTATCCCTTTTGAGAAAAAGCGATGTGCTTCAATTTATAAGATACAAATATTTGTGATTTTTGTAATAAATAAACTAAATGTATTGATTTTTTCCCTCTTTTTTCAATATGCCAAAACTTTTAAAAACCCTAATTTCTAGCTTTTCTCCCTCATTATAACTTATTAAATAACTTATAAGACACAAATATTTGTGTCCTTTGATCTATCCCTTCGGAGAAAAGTGTTGTGCTCCAACTTATAAGACACAAATATTTGTATCTTTTATAATAAATAAACTAAATGTACTGATTTTTCTCTCCTTTTCCAATGTGTCCAATTTTTTTGAAATCCTAATTTCTAGATTTCCCCCCTCATCAAGCATTCAAGCCCCTTGAAAATATTTAATAATTTATAAGAGAAATATTTCTCATGCCTAGTCAAAGCTCAGTAAAACTAGCAAAGAGATACTCTCTAGAGAGAGAGAGAATGAAGAAATCACTAGCAGAGCTGGAGCGGATATATGAACCCAAATCCTTGAACACATATTAAAGCTTGAGCTTTCCTCCTTCGTCTCTCTGCCCCAATCCAATTGTTCCCCTTCCCCTCCTCAATTGAAAACGACGTCGTCGCTGCCACTGAGGCTCACCTCTCTGCTATTCTCTAAGCCAATGGTGTGAAAAAATTCTCCTTTAAGAGAGTATCGTCTGATTACTATGATTGGCCTCTCGAATCCCGGTGCGACATTCTCGGGGCCGCCTCAATCGACCATTTGTGCAAAAGCATTGTTCTGGTACTGATTTATTGAACTCAATCTCTTATCTAAACCCTTCTAAATTCCACTTGCATTTCTTCTTTCGTTATCTATTTTAGTCGCATTGCATCCTCAACTTAACACTGAAGCGCAGTCTAGTGTCGTTGATTGTAGTGACTGCAACAATTCCAAGTTTCATGTTGTTGTTGTTCAGGTACCTTTACTTGGTGGGTACGGTTTAACGTTTAACCATTAGCAATTTCTATATGGTGTATGAAATCTATACCCTTTTTTTTGCTGCAATATAATGCTCGGTTTAATGCTGAACCTGTTAAGAACTTCTTGTATTAGCTTAAGGGAGGCAACATAGCCAAAAAGAAATTTAATTGTCAGTTCTTGTTCTCTTAATAATCAATAACTTGTTAACAATTTCAGATAATTTTCAGTTTTAGTATGCCATTCGTTGATGTATTTACTTTATATTGTTTCTCATTATTTTTTTTATTTGTTTGGAGGTCCGAATGGAATGTAAATGTGTTTGTGATTGTTTTGGTGGGCCAATAACTGATTCTCAGAGATTCCGTCAGATGGCTTCAAACCCAGACCTCCGCAAATCTCGTAACTTCTTCTTCCTGACGAATTTGACTAGTGGTTTTGGCATATAAATCAAGAAATTCTTTGTGATCAATTCAGTTTTATTACCGCATACAAGGGGGAATTTCCTTTTATGAGATTCATTTGATGTGAATTTACTGGCAATGAGTTATAGTTGAATTACAGTATTACTTCCTGGTATGACCATCATTGTATTGCCATGCAGGACCTTCGTTCTCAATTGGAGGAGTTGATTCTAGAACAACAGGTTTGTTCTAGTACTGAATCCTATTAGCATTCAATTACGCAATAGCTTCGGTTCTTAATATCTCTTGGTTGTATTCCACATGTTGAGCGTCTTCCTGGCTCTCTCAGTACAAAATAAAATGCAACATGTGTATGTACTTTGATTTGCTTCCTTGTAGTGATCTATTTGTTTGTTAAGATGACTGGTATGATGGAAGGGTGAAGCACTGCCTTCCATGTGCTGCAAAAGTAGCGTGCATCTTTGCCATTGTTAATGAGGTCTAACGTCATGTTTATTAATTTCAGTTAAAACAGTTATTACAAATTCGGTCAATTGAGAGATCAAAACTAAACAAATCTTATATTTAAATATTGAATGCGTTAAAGAGTCTATTAGTACATTATCACAATTGTATTATTTGTACAGGAACTTCTGAAGAAACTGAAGAAAGATTATGGAAAAGTTCAATTGGGCAATATCGATGTTGATATGGTAAAGTATCTTTCATGCTTTTCTTTTTTAGATTTTGTTCTTGTATGAATTTTTGTTTTTGGTTATTAATCGAAGAAGTTTATGCTTGTAGGACCAAAGTAGTGACCTTTGTTTGATCTTTGTTTTTTTTTTAAACTATAGTGAACTTGTAATTTAAACTAACATTTGATCATGGTGTGTAATTCTATTTGGTTTCACCTTTTTACTGCATAGGTGATAGATAGAATGAGAGGAAAGACATGGATGTTGTGGGAAACCTCCTTACTTGACCCAGATGAGGTATACGTTTGAAGTAGTTACAATACTGTGAGCATCGGTTTGTAGCATTAACCTTTCTTGTTACTTTTATGCTCAGGAGATACAAAGCATTTATTGTTGGCTAATCTTTTGACAAAACTTGCTTTCTAGGAGTGCTGACAGTGCAGGTAAAAAACTATTACTTTATATAGCTATGAGTTGGACACTTAAATTTCTAGCTTCTTTGAACCTTATCTCAAAATCTCTCTCATGAAGTAAGTTTCTTTGTTTGTAGGATAATGACATAGTTGGTTTTCATGCCAACACGCATATCCCGATTGTTACTGGTGCTCAAATGCGGTATGAAGCCACTAGTGATCCACTTTATAAGCTAAATGCTATATTATTATTGAGTTTCAGAACTACAATTGAAATGCAGTATGAAGCCACTGGTTTCCTTTAGTATATTAACATTCATCAAAATTTGGAATTGTCAGGAAATGGGGACTTTTTTTATGAACATTGTCAACTCTTCTCACAGCTATGCAACTAGAGGGACATCAAATTAGGCATTCTAATATTTTAGTTTCGGTTCATAAACTTATGGCTGAATTGTACATTATTCTATATGGTTCTTATTTTTCGTAACTTTTGAGCAGGCAGGACCCAAAAAGATTGGCAAGCACTCTACAATCAGAGAATGAGGAGTCATGCACAACCTATAACATACTGAAGGTATGCCTATTGTAATTGATCTAAAAGGTTGCTGATAAATCTTTTAATTATATATGTTGGAACTTGGCTGATTGCTTTGAACATTAGCACTTCTTCATAATTTACATGTCATTTATGTAAAAAACCACTTGGAGCTCTTGCAACTTTAGCACATCCCAATGATCTTGTAGGTGTCTCGTCATCTGTTTAGATGGACCAAAGAAGCAGCAGATGCCGATTATTATGAGAGAGTTGTAACAAAGAAGATTCTAGGCATCCAAAGAGGGACAAAGCTTGGAGCCATGATTTACATGCTCCCATTAGGTCGTGGAATTTTGAAAGCCAAAAGCTATCATGGTTGGGGAAAGCCATTTGAGTCTTGCTGGTGCTGCTATGAGACTAGTACAAAATTGCTTACCTCCAATTCTACTGGCTTTATTTTGTTTTGAAAATTTTCATGGTGGTTATCACTTCTTGCTACTTTGTAGGAGTTGAATCGATTTCGAAGTTAGGAGATTCCATATATTTTGAAGAGGAAGGACACGATCCCAGTCTCTATGTTATCCAATATATACCAAGCGGGCTTAATTGGAAATCAAGACAAATTGTGCTTTAACTAGACAATTGCTCATGTTAATTCATAAGATCCCTACTTTAGAGTTATGTTCACGATTGTGGGTTTTGAAAATTTGGATATATATATGTTGAGATTGTGTAATAAATATAATTTATGTTAATTTTCTTTGACAAGTTGCAATCTATGAATCATTCTCTTTAAGTTCGATGCTCGATGCGCGATGCGCGTTTGCTAGAGAAAACTAATTCATGCTACAATAATTGTATACTGGAGCATGGATTATTTTTATTTAAAAATTAGAATAGAGGACACAATAATATATTTGTGTCCATGAGTTTAACAAAACATGTGGACCCACTGTCAGAATAAAGACACAAAATATCAGTGTCCTTTGATCTTTGATAATTGGCCACGAAGTGAGTTATCTGTGTCTTTTGATCAAAAGGCACGCCCACAGTGGACACATGCAAATAATAGTAGCTGCAGCGTGCCCTTTGTTGGTCGGATCATGGTTGACAACGGTAGCTCAGTCAATGTCATCTTTATGGAGGTCTACAAACAACTTCAACTCAAGGAGGCCGAGTTAGACCGATCCCCTTCCCCATTGTTTGGTTTTACAGGAGACTCCATCGTCCCGACCAGCACCGTCAACCTGCTTATTACGGTCAGAGAGAACCCAAAGCGCGCGATCGTTCTGGCGCACTTTCTTGTGGTTGATTGCCCGAATGCGTACAACGTCATCCTGGGCCGCGTGCTTATCAACCAGCTCCGAGCGGTTGTCTCCACCCATCTCCTCCTTATGAAATTCCCGACCCCCATGGGCATCGGACAAGTCCGTGGAGACCAAATGGCAGCTCGGACATGCAACTCCACCACTATCGCTGGAAAGGCTATCACCCAGCCCGCAGAAACTTTAGGCGTTACCGAGTCCGCCTATGAGGCTGACCCAGTTGATCCCCAGGGTTTCCAGCATCTATGCGACGGGCTGATCGAGGACCCTCGCGACCACTCTACCGCGCCGTACCCTCAGCCGATCGAGGAGGTAGAAGAGGTCGTCCTCTCGCATGACTTCGCCGACAGGAAGGTCAAAATTGGCACTACACTGAGCCCAGCTCTGCTCGCCGACCTGATCAAATTCCTACGCGATAACGCAGAGGTCTTCGCATGGTCTTACGTAGACATGCCCGACATCTCCACCAACGTCATCTACCACCGACTGAGGATCGACCCAAAATTCAAACCAGTGGAGCAAAAGCGCCGCATATACGATGCCGAGCGGACCGAGGCCATGAAGGTCGAAATTGTCAAGCTCAACACTATCCATTTCGCCCATAAGGCCGTATATGCCGTCTGGGTGGCTATTGTATTCCTGGTTAAGAAGCCCTCAGGGGCGTGGCGCATGTGCATCGACTTCACCGACTTAAACAAAACATGCCCCAAGGACAACTTCCCATTGCGCAAAATCGATCAGCTGGTCGACGCCACTGCCGGGCACGAACTCCTCAGCTTTATGGATGCTTACTCGGGGTACAATCAGATATTCATGCACCTAGCAGACCAGATCCACACCACTTTCTGCACCGACCAGGGCTTGTATTGCTAAAACATGATGCCCTTCGGTCTAAAAAACGCTGGGGCTACCTACCAGCGATTAGTCAACTACATGTTCGCCGACCAGATCGGCAAAACCATGGAGTTCTAAGTGGACGATATGGTGGTCAAAAGTAAGACAGCCGATCAACACATCACCAACCTCTCTCGTATGTTCTCGATCCTCAAAAAATTCCAGATGCGCCTCAATCCGGCGAAGTGTGTCTTTGGGGTCGGTTCGGGAAAATTCTTCGGTTTCATGATCAGCCAGCGCGGCATCGAAGCCAATCCCGAGAAGATACAATCACTCCTGAATATGAAGGCCCCTCAGACCCAAAAGGAGATCCAGAGTCTGACTGGCCGAGTCACCGCGCTGACCCGTTTCATTTCAAAAGCAACCGATCGGTGCGTCCCCTTCTTCAAGGCCCTTAAGGCTCGGTCCAAACACATTACCTAGATCGAGGAGTGCAACAAAGCCTTCACCGAGTTAAAAGCATACATGTGTCGTGCACCCTTACTCTCCCGACCAAAGACTGGAGAACCCCTCATCATTTATCTGTTGGCCTCCAACTCCGTTGTCAGCTCTGTCCTAATCAGACAGACCGAGGGCGCTGAGCATCCTGTCTACTATGTCAGCCGAGCATTACAGGACGTAGAAACCAGGTACACTGACCTTGAAAAACTTGCTTTTGCTCTAATAACTTCTTCCAGGAAGCTCCGGCCATACTTCCAGGCCCACGCCATCACCGTCCTGACCAATCGCCCACTCCTCCAAGTGCTCCAAAAACTAAACACTTCTGGTCGGCTCCTCAAATGGTCCATCAAACTCAGCGAGTTTGACATCACCTTCGCCCCCCGACCGGCAGAAAAAAGGACAGGCCATCGCCGATTTTATCGCCGAGTTCACTTATCCATCAGCCGAGCCAGAGTCCCATGCCGACACAGAATAGGCATCAACGTCCCGACCAGCCATGGATGTTCACCAACCTATCTGGCTTCTCCATGTTGACGGCTCGGCATGTCACAGTGGCTCTGGTGCTGACTTGTCCTGACTACTCCAAACAAACACCTACTGGAGTACGCACTTTGTTTCAAGTTCAAGGCTTCCAACAACGAGGCTGAGTACGAGGCACTGCTCGCCGGCCTCCTCCTGGCGAAACACTTGCAGGCCGAGCAAATACAGGTCTACAGCGACTCGCAGCTCGTCGTCAATCAGGTTAACGACGAGTACGAGTCCAAAGACACCTCCAAGGCGCAGTACCGAGCTTTGGCTCAGTCCCTCCTCGGCAGTTTTCATGCCCATACCATCACGCGGATCCCCCGGTCTGAAAACAGCCATGTCGATGCTCTAGCTCGACTCGCCTCATCTCTGGACGAACGAATAGGTTGGCAGGTCCCGGTGGAGATCCTTCACCAATCGAGCACCTCCCCTTCCTCGGTACTGTCCGTCAACACCAGTTCCACTTGGATGGCCCCTCTCATCCGCTTCCTCACCAACGGAAGCCTTCCAGTCGACCGGGTAGAAGCTAAAAGGATCCACCGACAGGCCGCGCGGTACACCCTCATCACATATCAGCTTTACAAGCGCGGTTTTCACTCTTCCGCTGCTTAAATGCATCGATTCGCAGGCTGGACAACTCCTCTAGCAGGAAATACACGCTGGTGCCTGCGGTAATCACTCGGGCCCCCGATCGCTTGCCCACAAGGCTTTTCGCCAAGGGTTCTACTAGCCAACCATGCATGCTGATGCTGCCGACCTCACTCGGCATTATGACGCATGCCAACGTTTTGCCCCGTTCATCTTGCTTCCGCTCGAGAACCTGGCTCCCATGCTCAGCCCATGGCCTTTCGCCTAGTGGGGCCTCGACCTGATCGGAAAGATGCCAATCGGTAAGGGCAGACCGAGTACGTAGTTGTTGCAGTCGACTACTTCACCAAGTGGGTCGAAGCTAAGGCCCTCACCTCCATCACCACTATCCAAATCGAAACTTTCATCTTCCAGAACATCATCTGTCGTTTCAGCCTCCTGCACACAATCATCATCGACAACGAAAAACAGTTTGATAATGCCCGCTTTAGAGCGTTTTGCGCTCGGTATGGAATCAACTTGTGTTTCTCTTCCCCCGTTCACCTTCAATCCAACGGACATGTCGAAGCTGTAAACAATATCATCAAACACACTTTGAAAACCCAACTTGGGGAAGCCAAAGGTAAGTGGGCCGACGTCCTACCAAGTGCACTCTGGTCATACCGGACCTCATACCGAACGGCCACCAACGAGGCCCTTTTCTCCTTGGCATTCGGAACCGAGGCCGTTGTTCCTGCCGAGTTTGGTAGGGAATCTTACCGAGTTACGTCATATAATGTCGACCAGAACGACGAACAGACGATGCTCAGCCTTGATGTGATCGAGGAACACCGCACAAAGGCCCACCTTCGAAATATCGCCCACAAACAGGGGCTCTGCTAATATCACGATGCTAAGGTCTGACCACGTTCTTTCCAGGTAGAGGACTGGGTACTCCGAAAGGTCAGCCTCGCCACCCGGGACTAATCGGCAGACACTCTCGGTCCCAATTGGGAGGGCCCCTATCGCATCACCCGCATATGTCGCCCTGGGACATATGAGTTTTCTGACCTCGACTGTCGCATCCTCGGGCACCCATGAAATGCCGACCACCTGAAGCGGTACTACATTTAATTTTACACCGTCCATCGGTCTTCATTGTATTGTTCCTCGTTTGACCCATAAATTATCAATACAAAATTTCTCTTCTTATTGCTCCACACATTACTGAGCACTTGTGCGAGTTCAACACATTATCGAGCTCCCGCTTCTCACACATGCATCCACGATGCTTCCACTAATCACCTACGTGGAAAAGGGGAACCAACTGCATTCCACAATGCACGCAGTTCGGTTAAGACACGTTCCACCCGTTGGAACGCGCCCCACCCCTTCTGTCCTTTGACCTCACCTCTCTGACCAGCACCCCTGCCCAATGGTCAGCCAGTTCACGGACGACGGGCCACACAGACACATAGCATGTGGCCACTCGCCATTCTGTCGCGAATTCGTTCCATGCTTCCACAGCTGAACACTTCCCCTCTGGTCTCCCGCGGTGACCTACCTCGACCAAGCAATTGGGGGAGGTAGCGTACAGACTGACCAGAATGATCCAGACATTCGGGTTCAGCTGACCGAGGGCCACGACCAGCCCTCAGACCATCCTCCTCAGCCACGGGTGCAAGGGCAATCAGACGTCGTGGCTATATAGCTCGGTGTAGAACAGCGCCCATCCTTCTGGCTCCTCGCTGGACAGCTCGGTGGGACCGACCACCCGCAGCTCCACGTCCTCTGGTACCCCCCACGATGACCGGAATTTCATCACCGACGCTTCCGTCTCTTGGCTCTCGTATGCATCTATCGACCACACCACTGCGTCGGCCTCCTTGGTCAGGACCTAAGCAGCCCGAGCGGTGCTCGCACTAGCCGACCCTTTCCTACTGGTCGGGGTCTTCTCTACCCTCGACCGGCCAAACACCGACACTCTGGTCTGGTCACTTCTTGCAGGGTTCTGGGCCTCTCGCCTCGTCGGTGTACCCTCCACCGAAATGCCCTTATCTACCGAAGAGCTCTGTTGCTCCACCTCGTCATAGTCCCGCACTTCGTTGGATTGACTATCTCTCTCGGACATCTCACCGCTGTGAATAGGGAATAAAGATAAAAAGAACCTCTTGAACACCGACCCATATTTTACCAGGATTTACTTGTGTCCGAACCCCAGTTCATCCACGAGACACAAACAAGAACAATATTAAAAGTCAAGTCAACACACGGGAAGGCCAGAAGTTATACCCGATGATTCACAGACAAACTGTCATCGCCGGAGCTTGTACCACCGTGAGTGCTATCGAGATTGCTCGCCGGAAATCGCCTTCACACAGACAAAGGACACACCAACAAATTGTGAAAAAGTGAAAGGGGTAAAAAAAATGCTTTTTCACCCACTATTTATAGACCCAGGTCGGGAATCGAAGAGTCGCCTCTTTCCACGTGACATTTATTACCACTACTAGTTGCTCCCCACGGGCCACGTGTGTCCATAAATAACCCGTTGACAATCAACGGTTGGGAATGCCAACCGTTTACCGACTGACACGCGACACAGACGACTCCTCGATTCCTTCAACTGTCATGTCCACTGACCCATGACATATGTGGTTCCTCGACTGCCACACCTACTGAAGTCGACTTCCCCCGCCGCACCGACCGACTCATCTCATCTCGGTCTACCCTCCACTTCCTAACGCCGACTCCTCCGCTCGGTTCAATTCCTCGCCTGGGGGACTTGGGGGGACTGAAGGCATGTACATCCGGTCTGGGGCACTCTTTTTGCAAGTCCTCAACCGTGAAATTCCACCTCGGTCACGAACTTGGGGGACTTCTGTTCATACCATATCAGCCCAGACCGAACATGAATCCTATACTGACTGCATGCCCAATTCATTACCAAAACAGTACCAATCCGGACCAATCTTGGAGGCCCAGCCCTCTGCCCGGCTCGGCATGCCAGCCCAGACCAACCTAGAGGCCCAGCCTTCTTCTGACACCATGCCACTAGCCAACTTTGGAGGCCTAGCCCCTGTCGGTCGGTGAGTCGGTCCAAACCGACCTATCAGCCCAGCACTGCCGCCTAACACAAGCCCAAGGGATCCAGGCCCACTCATGCGAACAAACTCTAGTCGGGTTTGGATGGCAACTTCACGTGTCAGTCTTATAACAACTGACATTTTTCCCACATCGGGAGAATACAATTATTATATTCACCACACCCATACAAAAGGGGTCCATTTGTCGTACAAAGGTAACTAAGCAATTACTATTCACTATTACTTTTACAGTTTACTTTCCACCACTCACCCTACACCTTAGACCGACTACTGACTTGGGTGTCGGAGTACCTTTGGGCTGGTATCACACCGGTACCTATACTCTGACCGACCAACCAGTTTCATTCCCTTTCAGGTCTACACAGGGCATGTGGCAGAGCAGCATTCGCTCCCTAAGTTGGCACATTTTGTGTATCAACACAAACAATTATTAGTTGAAAATTTATCTTCACACCAATATGTCATAATAATTCATAAACCTACCAAAGACTTAAAACAATTACATGAGTAAGACCAATTATTGTTAATGCATCAATTATTATAATGAGAAAGAGAGAAAAAACAATTATTCATCAATTATCAAAGTGATTCATCAATTATCTATGATTCTATGAAGAGTCTTCGCATTATCCGAGTCGCGCATGTAAAATTATTGTCAATGCTCAATTATTGTCTCATAAGCATCAATTATTATTCCTCTTCAGTTTATGCAAATCCGTGCTCATGACATTGCATTTTACACTACCCAATCCTCTTTGTGGCAGTATGCTTATAGGGAAAAATGAGGGCCTATGGAAATGGATTATACAAAGTGCCCCGTAATTTCTCCCAAACTATTAAATAAATATCAAATTTCAAATCAATCCAACCAAGTTAAAATGGATAATGCAACAGTAAAATCACAGAAGCAAAATAAATCAAAAGGAGAAGAATATAACATGAAATTGGAGCAGAGTCGGAGGAGACATTTTCGGCTTAGGGTTGAAGAAGACCAGATATATGGTAATTTGGGATTAAAAAAACATGGCCCGTTGAGGAAGCCGAAACCGTGCCTGCAAGCTGAACATCGGCGTCAGATGTTTGTGCTTTGATTGGATGAGGCAGTGGCGACGATTGAGGGTTACCAATAGGATACATCCACAACATGGCCACATATTGGATACATCTGCAGCATGGCCGCATATTGCCTCGCTGGCGATTGGCTCAAGATGCGGTGACAAACGACAGTTGACGATTGGATGAAATTGCGGCGATGATGAGTTCATGCTAATTGGCTGCAGTTGCGACGCGGCCCATGGAGAGAGGAGCGAAAATACGAAGCATGGAGAAGAGCTAGTACAAGAAGAGAGGAAGAACTGACTTCGAAAAGGGGCAAAATCGTCTCTCCACTGTTGATATACAGTAAAAAATCACAGTCGTTTTCGTATCTACAAAGGGTTAAAGGGAGGGCAATATCGTAAATTCACTATTCATAATACTGTTCACAGAACAGTAACCCGACGCCGGTTTTAGTAGATAGTAAATTTGTGGCAACAAAGAATGAGACTAGGGATACTTGACACGTCATTACCGTCCGATGAACTCGAAGGTTTTTATGGCCCTTGGATTTAGTGCATGAATGAATCACGTCGGGTCTCGTGGATTGGTTAACCCTTCTTTCACAAATATTGTTCCTTCCTACAATTTAAACATAATACAAAAGGAGCAAGTGTCATCAGTTCATTACTTATATGTGCTTGAAGGAAACCATTAAACCACAAGTGTGGTAATTATTAGTATTTTACTATTTCGAACTACTAGTATTACAATGTAGATACATTTGTCTGCATATTACAGGTTTTGGAGTTTACAAATATACCCCTAGTAATTATCTTGTTAATAGAAGATAATGAAGATAAAAGCGGACCCAATGAAAGGGAACGTTGGCTGGCGAAAAGCTCAGGTACAGATTGACAAGACGACGAGGCGGAGTCCGTCAGTAGTGACCAGGCAAAACCCCAACATTTGTGCTCCACCGTCCAATTGTCTCTCTATCTCTCTCCTCCGCCTGCGGTTTTCTCGGCCTTTTCCTGCCGCCTACTCACCAACCCCTTCCCTCCATTTTGACACGCCTCAAACCTCCGATTTATTTATTTTTTATCAAAACTCTATCGCTCCCCTAAATCTCGACTCGTCGAACCCTAGATTTTTTTCTTTTTTATCGTTTTCCTTAATCTACACGAACCAATCCACGCGCTTCCAAATACTTTCCCGATCCGGTTCATGAAAATTTTCTGAATACATCGAACAAAAAGAAAAACTCAGGGTGAGATCATTGCCTACCAATTTCCCCTTTTCTTATCTACGTTGTGTCATTTTGTATTCAGTGCATCTAAGGACATCTGAATCTGCTCAGTTTTCGTTTCACCAATTACGAGACGATAAAGCTCTCTTGTCTCTATTCGGATTCAGAGGTCTGTTGCTTTTCGGGTATTTATTTATTTTTGAATTTTTTTCTCTGGTTTTATTTTTCCTTTTTTACTTCTGAGAAATAAGAATAGTGCAGAATTTCAAGCACATTTTGGTGTACATGATTTCTGAATCAATTCGGGGAATTTCATTGCGTTGGGTTTTGATTTTGGATGACAATGGGGTTAGAGGCAGGGCAGGGCAGGGCAGGGCAGTACAGTGATTCAGATTGTTTATTAACTGCGTTTTCTTGTCCATCTTTGTTTTTAGCTTTGGCATTGCTTGCTTCGGGATCCGCGGAAGTCTGTTGTTATTTGGAACTTGGATCGAAGTTGAGCTATAGGAATTTATTTGGGGGCTCATATGCTTCTTCCTCTCCGCCATGAATGGTGGTCTGTTTCTGATCTATTCCTTTTTAGTGCGAGTTATTTTATTGTTCTTAATTTTTTGCTTCATCTTTGTTTTTTGAAATTTGGAAATGTATCTGTAATGGGGTTCTGGGTGTATTACTGGGCTAAGCTGTGGTTTGTTTCCCTTTCGGTGTGCAGGTTCTTGAATCTTACATTGTAATGTGTCGAGTGTGAATGCATTTGCTACCCATCAATTTGGCATTAGAGGGTTTCTGAATTTTTGGGTTTTGATTTAGTTGTTTTCCCGTGGTTTATTGGTGTTTGGCTGTCGCTGGATTTAGGAGACGAGACTTTTCGACTGATTGGAGCTGTTTGTTTATGGTGGTAAGAAGTGGGGTGAAGTGTATATGTAATTCTCCAATGACCACGTTGGAGAATTATATATGACTCCTGAGCAGCCGTTGCTGTCTTCATCTGATTCTCCATCAGCACCAGTGAATGACTCCTCTTCTCCCGGTCCCTCGCCCAATGCTTCGTGTTCTTCTGGTCTTGACAACACGGATGATGCTCAACGTGATTTATTTGAAGTGAAGGACAACACTGCTGTTTCTGGTTGCTCTGAGAAACCCTTGTTAAATTCCACTACTCCTGCAGTAGAAAATCAGTTTCATCCATCCGGGCTTCAGTTATTTCCGAAGTTTCCATTGGAAAATCCCACGCGGGGTAGAACACGCCTCGTGTCGTGGGGTGCCATGGAACTGCACAATGCCAATGGAAATTCAGGAACTCTTGAAATCGCTGGGGCTCCATCGAGGATTGAGGAAAAGTTGTCACAGAGAATCCGTCACAAAAGTATGCAGTTTGATGATGACCTGTTACATGATGGTAATCCAAGGTTAATCTATATAAATGATCCGAGGAAGACAAATGACAAATATGAGTTCACTGGGAATGAGATTCGAACTAGCAAGTACACCATTGTTACCTTCTTGCCCAAGAATCTTTTCATTCAGTTTCACCGGGTTGCTTATTTGTATTTTCTAGCTATTGTTGCTCTTAACCAGCTTCCACCTCTAGCAGTCTTTGGAAGAACAGTGTCTCTTTTTCCACTTCTGTTTGTGCTCTGTGTCACAGCTATCAAAGACGGATATGAAGATTGGCGAAGACATAGATCAGATAGGAATGAGAATAATCGAGAGGCTCTGGTCTATCAATCTGGCCAGTTTAAACCAAAGATATGGAAAAATATTCAAGTGGGTGAGGTTCTGCAGATTTGTGCTGATGACACAATTCCTTGTGATGTGGTCTTGTTAGGCACAAGCGATCCTAGTGGAATTGCCTACATTCAGACAATGAATTTGGATGGTGAGTCGAACTTGAAAACTAGGTATGCTCGGCAGGAAACAACTTCGGCTGTATCTGAAGGATGTACATTTTCAGGGCTCATCAGATGCGAACAACCTAATAGGAATATCTATGAGTTCACTGCCAACATGGAGTTTAATGGGCATAAATTTCCCCTAAGCCAATCAAACATAGTTTTGCGTGGTTGCCAGCTGAAGAACACAGACTGGTTAATTGGTGTTGTGGTATATGCTGGACAGGAAACAAAGGCAATGCTGAATAGTGCAGCTTCTCCTTCTAAGAGAAGCAGACTGGAAGGTTACATGAACAGGGAAACCTTGTGGCTGTCAATATTTCTACTTGTTATGTGTTCTGTTGTGGCCACTGGCATGGGCCTGTGGCTCGTGCACCATGAAGATCAGATTGATACCTTGGCTTATTACCGGAAAAGATACTTTTCATCTGGGAGTAATAATGGCAAAACCTATAGATTTTATGGGATACCTATGGAGATTTTCTTCTCCTTTTTGAGTTCTATCATAGTGTTTCAGATAATGATACCAATCTCTCTTTATATTACTATGGAGTTGGTTCGTTTGGGCCAGTCATATTTCATGATCGAAGACAGGCATATGTTTGACAGTAGCTCTGGTTCAAGGTTCCAGTGCAGGTCTCTGAATATAAATGAAGATTTGGGTCAAATACGATATATATTTTCAGACAAAACAGGGACCCTTACTGAAAACAAAATGGAATTTCGGAGAGCAAGCATATTTGGTAGGGATTTTGGGACCAGTTTGCAGGAAGAGGATGCTGCAGGTATAACATAACTCTTCTTTTCCCTGGTTTTCCTCATTGGAGCTTATCTCGGTTATAGTAGAATTGGTGTTGTAGTTCTTGCCTAACAACTTGAGTAATGTTGCTTCGGGTGTCTCAGTATGCCATTTGTGTGATCTTTTTTCCATTGCAATGCTTTGTTGTTATGCTTTCTGTTTTTGTTCTTTCTAGTTAATAAATGGAGGAAGAGAGATATGAGAAAGAGGCAGAAGACAGATAAGAAAGCTAATGAGAAAGGTTTGAAAACATATAGAAGTTACAAGTTAACAATAAAACCAATAAAAGTTTTTAGTTTAAATTCATTATCCGTTTTTTTTTTGCTCCTTTCTCTTCTCATCCCTACTCCTACTCTGTTTAGTTACAAAATTCGAAAACATAAACAAGAACATTACTAACTGCACCCTTAGTTATGTGAACAAGGTTTTCTTTTGAGATTGTTATTTAGATGAAAGCTCTTTCAAATTTCTCTGATTGGTCTACTTGCTGAGGATGGATGATACTTTCATCCAGATTTCCTTTTTGTACAAGCCTTCATTTTACGTGGTATTTGACAGGAGTAGGTTTAGGTAGAAAGAGATGGAAGCTTAAAAGCGAAATTGCTGTAGATCATGAGCTCGTGGAGTTATTGCACAAAGACGTAAGTGGGGATGACAGGATTGCTGCACACGAGTTTTTCCTTACATTGGCTGCTTGTAATACTGTGGTTCCTATTGTCAGTAGCACAAAAAGTGAACTAGATGATGTAGAAGCAATTGACTATCAAGGGGAATCTCCTGATGAACAAGCGCTGGTTTCTGCAGCCTCTGCTTATGAATATACTCTTTTTGAGCGCACATCTGGGCATATTGTTATTGATGTCAATGGTGAGAAACTAAGGTAGAAAGTTACTCACTTCTACTCCTATTTTCCAGTCCATTCTTTTTCATTATCATACAGGGTTTTCTGTTTGAATCATTTTAGTGACAACTTTTGCTGTGTATGATGTGCTAGATTACTGGTACCATAACATACCTCTATGTTTTTTTGCTGACCTTTTGTTTTGGTTTAAATATATATATGTATCTGGTATCTAGGTTGGATGTATTGGGTCTGCATGAGTTTGATAGTGTGCGAAAACGGATGTCTGTTGTCATCAGATTTCCGGACAATTCTGTAAAGGTGTTGGTGAAAGGTGCCGATACTTCTATGTTCAGCATTTTAGTGAATGACTCTGAAAGGGATGATCAGTTGACACATTCAACTCGGAGCCATCTGAGTGACTATTCCTCAAAAGGTTTACGTACTCTTGTAGTTGCTGCTAGGGACCTTACAGATGAAGAACTTGAGCACTGGCAATCCATGTATGAAGATGCAAGCACTTCATTGACTGATCGATCCTTAAGATTACGCCAAACAGCAGCTCTAATAGAATGCAACTTAAAGTTGCTTGGAGCGACTGCAATTGAGGATAAGCTTCAAGATGGTGTACCAGAAGCTATTGAGTCCCTCAGGCAAGCTGGAATCAAGGTCTGGATTCTGACTGGAGATAAGCAAGAGACAGCTGTTTCAATTGGTTTATCATGCAAACTATTGACAGCAGATATGCAGCAAATTATTATAAATGGAAATTCTGAGGATGAATGCAGAAATCTTTTGGCTGATTCTATGGAAAAATATGGTGTGAAATCATGTAACAAAAGTGACCAGAGGTTCAAATTGAAAAAGAGCGCTGAAAATGGCTATCTTGAGATGCCTGGCACTGCAAAGACATCCAGTGTGCTTCAGTGGCATGCAGGGAAGGAAGAAGGAAGCATAAATCCACCATTAGCACTCATCATAGATGGGAACAGTTTGGTGTACATTTTGGAGAAGGATCTAGAGTCAGAGGCAAGCCTCCCTTTCTATCCATTTGAATAATTAGCTTTCAGCTTGATATGTTTAGCTACATAAATTCCTATTTTACACCCTGAACTTTAGGCCTCTTGTCAGTTGAACCCCAATTTTTTTTTCTTTCAATGTATTTGTCCCCTGAGCTTATAAAATTGGTTAGTTTACCCTCACCTTCAGATTCCTGGCAATCCCATCCATGATATCATCAATTAAAGTCACATGCACACATGAGACTCACTTTTGAGATTCATTCTTGGTCGTTATTTCATGGCATTTATTTACAGAAGATGTCATGAAAAATGAGTTAGTACTAAGCGCGTGATTCTCTAAAATGACATTTAAGACCATTTTTTTTGTAAAGAATGACGTGGAATGACCAACACACCCTTAAACATTAGTGCATATTGAACGCACTAATTTAGAGAGTGGCATGTTGAATAGAATTGCTAGAGAGTAACAGGGTGTGTAGATTGACCATTTTTATATAGTTCAGGGGTAAAATGGCATATAACGCTTTGTTTACAATTGGCGGATAGCATGATCTAAAGTGTTTTCTGGTTTCATAATCTTATTGACTAGGAGTCACATTATGCTTAGGATTAACCTGCAATTTTTTTTCCACAGCTTTTCGACCTTGCCACTTCCTGTAGTGTTGTGTTATGCTGCCGTGTTGCACCTTTGCAGAAAGCTGGAATTGTTGATCTAATTAAGACCCGCACTGATGATATGACCCTGGCCATAGGCGATGGTAAGTTACTGACTGATAGTTATCGTTTGATTGGGAGGGAGGCGGGATCCATATTGGTTTCTCATGCAATCCTGCACGACAGTGTGTGCAACATTAATTCATATTCTTTTGTTTACTGGTTTCTTGTGTATTTACCAAATGTGGCCTAAACTGCACCTTATTGGTGTGATTTTTTTTTTCTTTTGTTCCTACCTGATCACTGACATTTATTTAGGGGCAAATGATGTTTCAATGATCCAAATGGCGGATGTTGGAGTTGGAATTTGCGGTCAGGAGGGGCGTCAAGCTGTGATGGCATCAGACTTTGCCATGGGGCAATTTCGGTTTTTGAAACGGTTACTTCTGGTGCATGGACACTGGAATTATCAGCGTGTTGGTTATTTGGTTCTGTACAACTTCTACCGCAATGCAGTTTTTGTACTGATGCTATTTTGGTATGCCTGTTTACTTGTGACCAAATCATCTTTTAGTTTAATTAATTGCAAAACGCTCTTAGACCTCAAGGTCTAATCTATGTTGAACATTAATATCTACATTAATATCTATGTTCAGTTTAACCAACTTGTGCATTGAAATCATAGCTACATTATGTATTGCACATCAAAACATTTTTTGAGCCAAAGCATCATTTCCTCATTGAAGTTAGAATGATGCAACTTTCTACGATGCTAAATTTTTTATGCTTTTCTTTTTATATGCAGGTATATATTATCCACAGCTTTTTCAGCAACTTCTGCATTAACAGATTGGAGTAGTGTTTTCTATTCTGTTATTTATACCTCTCTCCCTACAATTATTGTTGGTATACTGGACAAAGACTTGAGCCACAGGACACTGTTACAATATCCGAAACTCTATGGAGCAGGCCATAGACACGAGGCATACAATTTACCTCGCTTCTGGATTACAATGCTTGACACCTTATGGCAGAGTCTTGTCCTCTTCTATGTACCCGTCTTCACCTTTAAGGACAGCACGATCGATATATGGAGCATGGGCAGTTTGTGGACAATAGCAGTCGTTGTCCTTGTGAATATGCATTTGGCAATGGATGTTCATCGTTGGGTATTTATCACTCATATTGCCGTATGGGGTTCAATAGTTATTACGTATGCCTGTATGGTAGTATTGGATTCCATACCTGCCTTTCCTAACTACTGGTTAGATTCATTGACTTCAATCTTTCCTTCTCTGTTTTTCGAACTTATTAATACCTCGATAAGTCGAGCTGATTTTATTCCACCTTTTCTTTTGGGGCAGGACTATATACCGTTTGGCAATGTCTCCGACATATTGGATTGCCATTTTGCTTATAACAGTTGTAGCGTTGCTCCCTCGCTTTGTATTCAAAGTTGTGCATCAAATTTGTTGGCCTTCAGATATCCAGATAGCGAGGGAAGCGGAAATATTAAGTAGACAACGTAAACACTTGAGCTTAAAGCAAGATGAAGATTCACGTTGACATGTTTATTACTTACTTTTTGACAAATTTTCTTTCTGTGACGGCTCTCCGTGTCTTCACATCGTGTAAATGTCCAGTGGAACGCAGTTACAAAATTTCAAAGGTGAGTCATATTTATTATACACAGATTATATTGCTATCAGAGTGTTCTTCTGCACAATTTACCCGGCTAGGTGCACCAGTAGAAAGCAACTGTGCCAAAAAACTAATATTGGTTTCACTGGAAATCTTTCATCACAAGTTTTTGGAAATCAAAATATCTCAATTGATTTTAGGTTTCAGTTTGGTTTGTAGTTCAGGTATCAAAATTATACCGTAATCTTTGTTTCACCATTTGCTTTTTTTGTGGGATTCAAGTGCACATGGTCAATTCGTATTATGAGGAATGAATCTCTTTGTCTGTGTCCAAATGACGAACTCCATGTTTTAGTAACTGCTTATATCTTGATTGCATGTATAAAATCTGAATTGTAACCGCACGTTATTTTCAATGAATAGACGTCGAATGTAAATTGTGCCTGCTCTATGCTTTTTGTATGTTTGGAGTTTCTTCTGGATCTTATTTGATGTTTCTTGCCTCTCATTCCTCAGGTTAGAGCTGACTACAAGTGAGCCAAGTCGCTGGTATTTGAGTTTGGAGCGGAGTAGCCTGTTAAAGAATAGGGTGAGGGGAAGATGATGGACGTCTAGGGCATAGGAGAGCGCTTGGGCGGATAAGGAAGCTCGGTAGATTAACTCTACCCGGGAATGGAGATCAGCGGAAGAAAGCCCGATTTGAGGAATGTTAAGCAATTTGTCGAATACTCTTAGGTACCGGGCATCGGCAGAAGCAGAGAAAAATGGGTTGTGTTCTTAGCTTTGACATGCTGTAGAGAAGTGGAAGCATAAAAGAGTGAGAGCGGGAAAAAAAACACAGTATATAAGTAGGTTGGGTAGTGATCAGGTCTGCTTTTTATTTTTATATTTTTTTGTTCCTACTTTTAACGTATAAAATGGTAAAAAAAAAAGTAAAAAAATATTCAGGTTTTATATAATTCCGTTTCTTTGCTGATATTTACATTCTTGCCCTCTATTATGGTGGAGTCCTGATGAATGGAACTTGAAATGACAAACTAGTAGTGGTCAAACAGTCAAATTGTGCCTGAAGGTCCAATTCCAACAATTTATTTTTCTATTATTAAGAGAATTTTCTTTTGTCCTATATATCAACTCCGCTTCGACCAATATAGTACTACTTATTTCGCGTACCAGAATTTGACTTTTAAGAATTTCAAATTTGCTGATAGTATTTCCGGGAAAGAAGAATCTCATCGGCAACTCCTACGAAGCCAACAAGTAAAGCTGAGTGTTGGTCGATTGGAAATGAATTAACATCTTCCTCGTGCATTGACCATTATTATTATGAATCGATCAATCATCCTATTCCTTGTTTGGCTCTGTGATTAAACAATAAATTAACACAAAAATTGTACTTTCGTGCAGTTTTTGTTGATCTCCAGCAAGATTTATTAGAGACTCATGATCCTCCTGTTAACTTCTGTGACTTTTGGTACATCCCCTCCACCAAAATCTTGTCATCAAGTGTGATTGGGTCACTGCACAAAATTCAACACCAAACGTGGCTCACATTGCAGTGTTGCCAACTTGGCCATTTTTATAGTCCGTACACGACAGCACCACAGCTGTTGTTCTTCTTATTTTTATTTTTTTTTGCTTCCAAATTCAACCATCATCCACAAACCCTAGTTTTTAACTAATACTAATTACATGCGGATTTTATAACTAATGCTGTTAATTAAATTCAAAATCAGCCATCATCATGCCTTCTTTTATTTTCTTCTTCCTGTCAACATGGAAAGGTAACTCTGTTTACTTTTTCATATTTGTTCAAGGCTTAAAGCAAATTTTTCCTTTTCCTTTTTCTGTCTTTAGAAATAATCATGTGTATGACTTAGAAGAAAATTGCGGTTAGAAATTCTGGTCATATGAATTATCTGACCGATTTTATAAGAAAATAGGATCTATGTATTTGGAGTTATATTGAATATTATGTGAAAACATGACATGAACTTTTTTTATATGCGAGAAAAGAAGAGATAATTCACATGATAACGTCCATTGATTGAAAACTCTAAGTAGCTCCCACTATAGCAATTGTAGCAGCTCCATCACTTGTTGATTCTCGTCGCGTTAGTTTTTTCATTCACAATTTTCTGTTATAATTAATTATAATGAATACAAGAACTAAATTCAATCAGAAAAAAGTAGTTGATAATAATTACAATTAATGTAAAACATAGTTGGAGTGACTGTTACGGTCTTACTACAAGCACAAACATTCAAGGGGAAATTTGACTTCAATTCATGATGAATTTCTTTCCTCTCTATCTCTTCTGCATGGAAAAGGCCAACTCAATTTTACTTCATTCGTTCAAATTTATCTCTATCCATGTAAATTCAGATGATATTTAAATAAAATTATTTTCTTATATAACAAACCGTACAAACCTACTGAAAATTCAATAATGCAAGTATTTAAATATTATTCACAATTTGAAGCGTGCATAATATATATGAGAGAAAGTGTTGACGAATTGATCAGCTGATCTTAGTCTGAGAGAGGCCCATTTCAAAATTGAAAATCAATCAACACCAATTCTCTCCAATTAACCGGCCACATTGATAATTAAGTGTGTAAGCAAGAAGATTAGACTTCCAATGTCAATATGGAAGGTGTGTAACCAAGAAAACTTGTTCCATTAATTTACAGTCCCCACTCCCTAGCTAGCTAATCAAACCCACATGGATTATTGTTCAAGCTGTCTATCGACCTAGATTAATTAATTGTAGTAGTTTTGTGTTGACCCTCCATTTTTAATCTTTGGCTCCATAGATCTACAGGTAGATAGCTCTTCATTTTGAGATTAATTTTCATTAATATTTAATTAATCAAGTTTCTTAATTAAGTACTAACACGTTTGTAAGTGTTGACTCTCTTTTGATTGGAAGCAAGGAGGCAACAGATGAAAATGGCGATGATGATGAGTAGTGTGAACTCCCTCGTTGCTGACTTTAGGCACGGACCCAGAATTTTTTTGGGTGGGCTCCAATCCACCTCAAATATAAAAAAAATGAAAAATTCAATTTTTTTTAATTAAATTTCTAGTAAATGTTATTTTACTAAATTAATTGGTTATAAATTAGTCCTATTTTATTCTTAATTATAGATTCAGCCCACCTCTATTTTCAATCCTGGGTTCGTGCCTAGGTGACTCTGAAACCCATTTCATGATAACGTCGTCATGCTGATATCAACCCATGCACTCCCTCCATCTCCATCTCCATCTCCATCTCCATCTCAAATTTAAATAATCACAAATTTTTAAGCGGGTATTCAGAACACCGTATTCAGTACACCGTTATGTAACCATTATTTCATTTCATTAATATTTTAACAATAGAATTTATCTTTATGGCTGTTGAGCAAAAATGATACATATCATGTATCTCTCTTTTATTTTCTAATAATATTATAAGACGTGTAATTAATAAAAATATTACGTAACAATAACTGGAATATACTTGAAAATAAAGTATAATGAAGTATTCCTGCATAAAAACTAGGCATTAATAAACTATTGATTCATTAGCTCTCTGTTTCTTTACAATGTAGCTCATTCCAATTATATCTTTCAGATATTTCACGTGTGAGCAAGCCGTGCACTGATAGTCGTCCAGTTGCCGTGATTCCGGCCACCTCCTCCCCTTCTTTTGATCTCAAACAAACCCTAGAACTTCCAGAAATAGTTCCCAATCATCACTATCGATTAACAATGTCTAAAACTCGGGTTACCATTTTTGAAGGAAACATACCATTTTTCGATTTTCACGGCCGCCATCCATGGCAAGCCTCGAAACCAGGCTCCAACCTTTCCTATCAACCTCCTGGACCTCCTCCTAGCCATCAAGTCGACTAATAGTCACTAGAATTCCAATGTCCATTTTTGAATTTAAACAAGGCAATCCACGGTTTTTGGGCCTTACCTTCGCCGCTGTGCACCACCGTGCCACCACCACCATTATCCCGATGTCCCTTCCACCTTCCTTCACACCTCACGGGTCAGGGATGAAGGCTTGGTTCACGGTCTTACTCTCAACCTCTGTTTCACTCTGTTTTTGCCCAAATCGTGCACAAACACGTTTAAACACTTGTAGGCGGCTGAGAAAAGTTCTACAACCATCCAGAGAAGGATAGGTGTCCAAAATCTGGTGGTCACAAGATCCAAAACAGCCAAGTGTCCCAATTTCACTGGACACAGATCCCTAGGCCATCAAATGACCAAAATGCCCTTGGTGAACAAATTACCATTTTGCCCCTCGCACGTTTAGACCAATAAATGAACCGTCTGAAGTCCAATGACAGCGTGCCGCCTGTCGTTGTACTCAGGGGATTGAGACCTACCTATCGGTTCTCGAAATGTGTGAAAAATCCATGTCGTATGAAAAGTCAACTATTTGCCCATTTTCAACCAAATTACCAAATTACCCTCGAACTTCCGAACATCATATCTTCGTCCTCGAATTTCGGAATCGGACGTGCCACCTGTCTATGAACTCGTGACGTCCCGAACTACGTCACAGTCATAGGTCAAATTCTATTTGACCGTTCGAACTAAAAATCAACCTTTTTGCCCATTCTAGGGGCAAAACCGTCATTTCGCACAGTCCGTCCGAAATTACCCAACTAATCACCAATTAATCACACTAATCTGTCATTAACCCCTAATCTAATCCTAATTTCTGGGACGGGTTATTAAAGCGCAAGCCTCCGAGGCTGCCACATCCGCCTCTACGATCGCTGCCATAAGCGAACCATTGCCTGAGATTCCGGATGAACCATTTTCTTGTCTCCTGCACAGCCCGCGCCACGTATCAATTCACCTACCGTACGGAATGTCAGATTAGACACCTACGTTCAGTTTTGGAACGTTCCCCATGGTCGCTGCTAATGCGAACCCCTCACCTGCGACGGGGGCAGGCGCGGTGTTTTTTCAACAAACAGACGAGCTTCTAGTAGGAGAATCATTTCTAAGAGTCCCGAATCAGCCCCCTGCTGACTGGGACCTAAGGAGGCACTTGGACGCCCTGCACAACTCACAGGCCAACACCTAGGTACCAGGGAGACATGGTTCGTCGAATCTGTCTGAAGGCGCGCGACGTGCACCCTGACATGCTACTCATCACGAGCAAGCACCTAAGGGGTCACCTCCGCAACTTGGACTGACACAACAGGTCGAGCAACTGAGCAACCATGTTCGGGCCCAATAAGAGCTTTTGCAACAAATGTTGGGGGACATCGGGACATCCAGAACCTCTGAAAGAGGCAATGAACCTCGCAAGACATCAGGGGACGTCTCGAAATGCACTGGTAAAGAGCATGTTCGCTGCCAGATAATGTCCCAAGACACGTCGCTAAACAACTTAGAGGAAGAAAGCTGCACCCACAGAGCAAGAGGACAAGATTAACCGAGGCTATCGGCCTGAGAACGACTCGGAGGACGCCCCGGAGCACTTTCGCGCATTGAATACCCACGCGATAGCCGACGGCAGCAGGCAGTCTTCCGTGCGTCACGCACCCACTCGGATGATCACAGCGAGGAAGACGAGACTTACTCGCCTGTACGCTCGAGAGCCAAGCCCGCTGCAACTCGAGGGAGTCGACACCATTTGACCCAGCGTGAGAACCCCGTCACGAAGAACCATTGCAAGCTGAAGATGTCCGAAGGATGCTAGATCGAAGCCTCCAGGGAGTTCAATGCGACAAAGACTTGGAGGATGACCTTTGGCACCACATTCAGACGTCATCATCTTCATCGTTCGTGAGGGACATTGAGGAGGAGCCATTCCCGCAGCGATTTTCAACACCAAACTTCAATCAGTATAAAGGAACTTCCGATCCAGTAAAACACATCAATTACTTTCGGGGGGTCATGGTACCTCACATGTACAACGACGCGCTCATGTACAAAGTTTTCCAAGCCTCACTGCAAGGTCAGGTGACAACATGGTTCAACCATCTCCTCCGGAGATCAATCACTTCCTTCGAAGAGTTGGCCCTTGCTTTCGTGAAGGAGTACTCGCAGCTTCGTACCGTCTAAGTCCAGGATGAGCACCTCTTCACCATCCGAAAAACATCTAAGGAAACCTTACAGCAATACATCCGGAGGTATTGCGAGGAGAAGTCCTGCATCATTGGTTGTAGCGATCGCGTCACAGCCATGACATTTAAGCAAGGCCTACCCCGGGAGAGCCAGCTATACGGAGACATCGTCCTGAGCAACGCCCGAAGTCTCACCAAGAAACTGTCCTTGGTGGAGCGACATGCATGTTGGGAGGACGAGAAAAACACCACTCATGCCGCCAACCACGTCGAGGAAGATGGACATCCCATAAAGGCGTTTGCGCAACCAAATGATGATGCCTACAGCGGGAACTCAGTCGAGAAAGCCAACAAGCGCAAAAGGAACTCGTCATCCAACACGTTTGTGGGTGCAAAGCCATACACACAGTTTTCGGTACCTTTCCTCCAAATATACAATCAGATAAAGGAAAAGCCGTGGTTCGAAAGACCAGCCCCCGTCAAAGGCGACCAGGAGAGGGCCGACAAGACAAAATGGTGTGCCTATCACAATTGCTATAGGCACGACATAAAATTTTGCCAGACTTTCGAAAGATACCTCCGGGATCTCTTGAAGGAAGGACACTGCACCGAGTACGTCAGAAAAAAGGCAACGGAATGTCTCGCAAACAAAGGCCTCCAGGAACCCGCACAAAAGATGACCCGTGTGGACACCATCATTGCCGAGTCCGAGTTGCAGGTAACAACCAGTAAACTGAATCAGTGACCAAGTCATCGTCAAAGACACAAATTTTGTGGTTAAAATTCGGCTCAGTGCCTAACTTGCTCACATAGCATCTTTCAATAAGATTCAAGATGTTTCATTTCAACGTCTAATGAAATTGTCTTATCGCCTACGCTTTAGTTTAGAAAGCACTAGGCCTTCACCACCCGAAACACTTCAAAGCTTTACGTGAAGCACTCTAAGTCTTCGCCATGTGAAGCACTCTAAGCCTTTGCCACGCAAATCACATAAGCCTTCGCCATGTGAAGCATTCTAAGCCTTCTCCATGTGAAGCACTCCAAGCCTTCGTCACGCGAAGCACTCTAAGTCTTCTCCATGTGAAGCACTCTAAGCCTTCGCCATACGAAGCACTCCAAGCCTTCATCACGCGAAGCACTCTAAGTCTTCGCCATGTGAAGCACTCTGAGCCTTCGCCATGCGAAGCACTCAAAACCTTCGTCATGCGAAGCACTCTAAGTCTTCGCCATGTGAAGCACTCTAAGCCTTTGCCATGCAAAGCACTTAAGCCTTCGACATGTGAAGCACTCCAAGTCTTTCTCCATGCAAAGCACTCCAAGCCTTCGCCACGCGAAGCACTCTAAGTCTTTACCACGCGAATCACTCTAAGTCTTCGCCATGTGAAGCACTCTAAGCCTTTTCCATGCAAAGCACCTAATTCTTCGCCATGCGAAGCACTCTAAGCCTTCTCCATGCAAAGCACTCCAAGCCTTCGCCACGCGAAGCACTCTAAGCCTTTACCACGCGAATCACTCTAAGTCTTCGCCCCGCGAAGTACTCCAAGATTTTGACATGCGAACCATTCCAAGAATTCACCATGCAAAGCACTCCAAGCCTTCGTCATACGAAGCACTTGAAGCCTTCACCATGTGAAGAACTCAAAGTCTTTGCCACGAAAAGCATAACAAGTCTTCACCATGCGAACCACGCCACGACTTCACCACGCGAAGCGCTCAAGGCTCGTCCTAGCGAGGCTGATGAAACCATCTAAGAACTTTACTTGTTGGAGTCGAAAACCTGCTAAAAAAACACTTCCAACCCCAACAAGAGGGGCAACTGCTAGGCCATGACAAACAGTGGGCAAATGTTTTAACATGCGAAGTCCAATTCTGCATTTCAGTGCACGGGATCGAGATTCATTCGATCATAGATTGCTCAATTTTGCTCATCCTGACATGTGATGGCTCTAAAAATATATGGAAGTCAACTTTCCAACACCATTGATCTCACTCAATTCCGAGCTGTGACGAGTTCCCAGCGAACGTTTTTATACACGAAGGTCAACTGCACGTACCAGCGCACTAGTATGAGATTCATTCAGTCATAGATCAATCAATTTTGATCACCCTGACATAAAGTTGACTTATTCAGAAATATATGGAAGTCAGCTTTCCAACGCCATTGATCTCACTCAATTTCGAGCTGTGACGAGTTCCCAGCGAACGTTTTTGTACACGAAGGTCAACTGCACGTAACAGCACACGAGTACGAGATTCATTCAGTCATAGATCACTCAATTTTGATCACCCTTACATGAGGTTGACGTATTTAGAATGATATGGAAGTCAGATTTCCAACGCCATTGATCTCACTCAATTCCGAGCTGTGACGAGTTCCCAACGAATGTTTTTGTACACGAAGGTCAACTGCACGTACCAGCGCATGAGTACGTGATTCATTCAGTCATAGATCACTCAATTTTGATCACCCTGACATGAGGTCGACGTTTTTAGAAATCTATGAAAGTCATATTTTCAACACCATTGATCTCACTCAATTCCAAGTTGTGAAAAGTTCCCCGCGAATGTCTTTGTACACAAAGGTCAACTGCATGAACCAGCACACGAGCACAAGATTCGACCAATCCTACAAGGCTCAATTCAGGTCGTCTTGGAACAAGCTTGATGGCAGTAGAAATGTATGGAACTCAGCTTTCCAACCCCACCAACAACACTCAATTCGGAGATAAAACGAAGTCAAAATACCAAAATTACTGCATGAAGGTCAAATCTGCCGAAAATCACAAAATGCTCAAAAAAGAATGGAAGACTTCTATTAATGAAATTTAAAGAAGTTGGAAATTCATAAATTGAATGCTCAAACATATATTTAACTCTAAGATCAAGCTACGAGACAAGAAGAACCATGAAGCTCATCATCAGGACCGGCACGACCTTAGAGTCTCTCCATCAACCTATGAGTAGGCCTTGGAGGCCCTCGATCATCCCATCGTGGAATTCCAATGACACATCGTCCATGGCCTTCTTCAAGCAATGGGGCAACCTCCTCAATATCGCTTGCTTGTCATAGTTAGCTTCACAAAAGAAACTTCACCACCACTTGACTCTACGACGGCTACAAAGCAGCTTGTCTTTCAACTCCAAGACGAAACGAGGGTTTGGTGCTATGTGTCTTCATGCCACTTGGCTTCAACGTCTAGATGATGGCATCTCCAAGCTCTCATCCTTCAATTACGCGATGAAGTATGACGTCTCGAGCTATGCAGGGGGGCATGATCGATCCTCCATTCTATGTTCTTTCTTGCTACACCCCATTTTGAGCTCAATAAGGCCTTGAAGATCAAGTCTCTGAAAGGTCATCCGTCATCCAAAGCAACTCCTTGGAAAGCATCACTTACTTCATGACACCACATGCATTTCACCTTGCGTCATGGGAAACCTTGCTTTGAAGATAAAACACATCTCGCCTTGTAGCTGCAACACACATTGTCTTGTAGCTGGAATAAGCCTCATGCTGGGTTGTGACACGTCGCACTACAAGTGATGAGACTCATCGCCTCGCGCTTGTAGCATGTCTCGCCTTGTAGTTGCATCATGCCTCGCATTGTACTCTGCTGCACCTCGCCTTGCACTCTGTTGCACCCCGCCTGGCACTTTAATGCACCTCGCCTTATAGTTGCACCATGCCTCGCATTGCACTCTGCTGCACCTCGCCTTGCACTCTGTTGCACCACGTATTGCACTCTGCTGCACCACGTTTTGCACTCTGTTGTACCTTACCTTGAATCCTGCTGCACCTTGCCTTGCATTCTATTTCATCTTGCCTCACGGTTGGAGCATGCCTTGCCTTGAGTCTCACTTCAAGTGATGGAACTTCGCGCCTCCCCCGTTGAAGGCCTTGATGTTGGCTCCACCTGCACTTGAAGACGACAAGTCTGTCAATACACCAAGATCTTTTATCCACAAAGTACCACAAGAGTGTCAACTAGAGGAGTGTCTTGATGTCAAGTCAGCCATCTCTTGAAGTTGAAAGCTCCAACAAGTCCTGGATATGCCAGCAGATGGTCTTATGACGGTCGCGCCGTAAAAACGAGTTCTTCAAGACTACACTGGAAGTATGCCTTCATGCATCTTGAAATGACTGTATCGAAGAGTAGAGCGCACCGTCGCTTGAATCAATACAATCGGCTATCTACAGGTCTCAAAATCTACAAAAGAGCGAAACGGAACAAAAGAATATATATATATTAAAATATAATAAATATATACCATATTTTATTATATGTATATATATTACATACAATGGATGGCGCAGGAAAAGAGAAGCTGCGAAAAGCAGCCGAGAAAAAAAACAAATGCTTCAAAAAGAAAAAACTACTGCTAAGCAGTAGTTGTACAAAAAATAATAATGAATAAAAATTCTGTGAAAACAGCATCCTTCATCTTTTTATCGCGCGGAAGACTGCAAGATCCTTGCCTCGCCAGACGCGCCCGAGCGCCAAATACTTGCAGACTGCCCACTTTCTGGCCACCTGCTGCCAGACGTCGTCTACAGTACTTCCCAGCCAACATCAGCCCATCACCTGTCTGTGCAATTTTCCCCTGCACTGTTGTGGCTCTCCAACATGAAAAACAAAATTAAACCAACGACAGAGATAGAAAAATCAGAAGGAGCCTCTACCTTGACGGGACAGCGGGGCCGAAATTTTTTCACCACAACAGCTAATGACGTCAATCTCCTTCAACAATAAAGTAATATTAGGGTTTTTTTCTTTGTAAAAATTTAAATAAAGAAAATTAAAAAAACCCTAGTGGCTAATTGGGCTCACAAAGTCATCTCAAAGCAGGATTACAAGCCCAAAGAATTCTTTTTGTGACAAGATCGAGGTTAATCTCCAACTACATTCGGGAAAGAGGAGTCCTACTCCCACATAAAAATATTAAGGCATAGTTTACTGGAACCACAAGGAAATTTTATCTCTTAGGATTCCTCGAATTCCTAAGCGATGTGGGGGCATTTGTGGAACCACAAATTACCGGAATATTCTGGAGCTGCCACGTGGCCGACAATTCCCATAATGCCAATATTACCCTTGGTAAAATTAACATCAACATGTTACGATCTCCGCATTAATTCAATATATTTACCAGCTAAATATATTAATTAATCAGATCAATGCCGATAAGAAATAACTTTCCAACGAATTATTTATTCATTAATAAATAAGTGATTACACTCGGTACAATCACTTATTTAATACTTTCTCCTTTAACCAATGAGACGCTCCGGTGACTCTCAAGACTTCACTATAAATAGAAGACTTCATCTCACTTCTAAAGATAATAAAAAACTCCTGCGAACACTCTATCAGATTATTCTCTCACAGAAAACTAACTTAAGCATCAGAGCATTTTCGGTTAAACCACCCCCCCCCCCCCCCCCCCCCCCCCCCCCCCCGGGATTCAACCTTAACACCGTTTGATTTTCGTTCTTGTGTGTAGGGATCGAGAAGGAACTTCACAAAGCCGGATGATTTCTGCATCAACAGCAGGCCCAACTAATATTCTTCGAGTTTGGGTACTTGCAGTTGAGAATTGATTGAAACTCACAAGTCCATCACCATGGGATAATGTTGTAAGTTGTTATTCCAAGCCCATGGAGGATTGTGAGACCATGCTCGTAGAATTTCGGGTTTTCGGGCCCTGGTTCTCCAATAACGCCAATAATAGAAAGGTGGGTTTCATGCCTGGGACTTCTAGGTTCCAAATTTACAAGAAATGTGTCAGCAACCTGAAGAAATAGGCCAGGAACAATATAGCTTAGTCCACTAGCTCTATAAGGTAGCAGAGATGGTAGGGACTGAAATTACAGCATGTTCAAGAGAAAAGGAAATGAAGACAAGATGGGGGAGATGAGAGAGGGAGAGAGGGGAGGGGGAGGGGAGGGGAGGGGAGGGGGGGGGGGGGGGGGGGGTGGGGAGGAAGAGGATGGATCGTTCGTCTCAGTTTCATTATTTCAATGGTCTTTTCTTATTTGGGTACTCGCTTTTGGTTGTGATTCTTGTTTTACTTGGATAATTTTGTGATGATTTTTGCTCTAGGGTCTATTGTTTTGATTGTAATTTGTGGGGTCAACTCCAAATTGTTGCATAATTATTGATTTTTGGATATGGAGATGTGTAGCTTAAGTTTCATTTACTCAATTTTTTTTTTGAAGGAGAATGCAACATATGTCCAGATGAGTCATTTGCTTCACTAAATTTGTATATTTTACTTCATCTTTATCTCTGGATTATGTTTTCTTTTGTAATATATAATAATTAGCTCCAAATGGAACTGGAGATCTTGCTTTCTTCAACCACAGGCTTAGCATCCACATCTTTACCCTTATTTTTTTTCACGCAAATCTCCTTTTTCTTCTCAAACTGAAACAATCTGTGAAAACCCATTGCTCACTCTCAAAGATAGTGCCAGAAAAATCGCTCTTTTGTGGACAGACCCAGTTGAGAAATGTGACAATGCAAGAAGAGAATGTAGCATTTGACAGAGCTATTTCAAACTGTGAAGCTAAAATATAGGAGGGAAGAAGATGGAGGAAAAAGATAAAGCTATGACCAAAATACTCTGCTATATAACTATTTTTAAAAACATTAAACAAGACATCTGTGATGACCCGGAAATTCGAAAAAGGAAAAATTGGAAAAATAGGAAAAGTTGGATGTAAAATGATGATTTTACCTCTAGTTATAAGGGCCGAAAGTTGACTTTTTGATCGGGATCTTATTTGGACTTTTCGGAAGTACCGTTGGATAGGTCTCGGGACGCTGAATCCTTAAACAGGCGGCATGCGTCAATCGGAGTCCGAATGGAGAAGTTATGGGTCTCGAACGGTGAGGGGCATTTTGGTAATTTTGAAGGTAAAGGTGAAATGGTAATTTGGTGGGCAAATTGGCTGATTCAGCCATGTATTAAACGAACACCTGTGCCAACTAATTGGATGAGGATTTGTTGCTAAGTGACATCTGTCACTGTAAGGGGACAATTAGTGGCAATTGGTGATTCATAGGTTTGAATTACAAAACTAAACCGTTTATATATGTTTTCTGCAAAACCAAAATAGAGACGTCCATATAAACCCATCCAAAACCATTAACAATTCTCTCTGATTGATCACAATTAAGAAGGATTGAGAGAAAAGGAGAACTGGAGAGGAATTGAGAGTGTGATATCGTGAGGAAATAGAGAAGAAAAGGGCAGGAAAAACCCAGAAAACCCGAAACCCATGCGAAAACCTTTGATGGACCTAGGATCAAATTTGGAATTGTGGACATGTTTGAGTGAAATTGAGCTTGAATTAAGCTTCCTGAGTTCAAACCGAATCGAACCCGATTAAAAACGAAGGGAATTGGTACTGTTTTGGCTCTGAACGGACCTGGTGACAGAAAAGGAGTTTGAGGATTGAGTCGTGATTCTAGAGGGATTAAACGATGCAATTGGACTCGAAAACAAGTTTATCTTGGTCCAATGAAGCTTTTGGGTGGACCAATTGAAAGAAATCAGATGGGATTGATGAACTTCGAAGAAGGAACAGTGCCCAGATATCCTTCGATGTTCATCTTCAAATCGTTTGGTTTGAGGTAAGGATTTGTGAAATTGAGTTTACAGAACTAGTCGGGTCGTCTCGCGGGTTGCAGGACCCGAATTACATAGATACGGGTTGGGACGACGCACTGTAACAGGCGCGTGGGTTTCACGCGCAGCCACTCACGGCGGCGCGTAGACCCGATTCCCGAGGTGAGTTCAACCTGGATTTTGTTCTATGCAATGTAACGAACATTTTGGCGTTGATTTCGAGTTAATCGGACACCGTTTCGATATTGTTTCGAGGGTTCGAAGGTTTATGTTACGTGTTTAATTAATATTTAATTCCCGAAAAATTATGAGGAATTGATATGATGTTAATTGAGTCCTTAGTGACCTTGAGTAATGATTTTGGACAGGGTTCGAGATTCCTGGAAAATATCAGAAATTACGGAAACGCGTGCAGCTCGGAAAGCGAGCGGTGTGGACGGTGTGTGAGTGGTCGTTTGTTTTATAAACTAATATGCATGCATAGTTAAATATTTTACATGATTTGAATTGCAATGATTTGACATAATTATTTCTCTATTAAATGATTATTTTAATCAGTGTTTTGGGCACATTTTTCGAGAAACTGAAATTACTATTTTGGGCGAAAGCCCGGGATTTGATGTCAGGACCCACCCCTAATGCCCCGAGATTAAGGGCTAAATCCTGCTCCCGTCTAACTTACGTATGACACGACGGCTAAACTGACGTCCAACCTCCATGTGACACGTAAGTCTAACAAGGGATTCTCGATCCAGTCATCCTAAAAGTATCCGAACTTCCCAGAGTGCGCCGAACTATTGTGGATTTCGATTGTGAGGTCTCCGTCTCTCTCGACCAACAGCCCGGACCGCAACAACCTGGAGGGTATCAAAAACATGAAAAGACTGTGAGTAGACAAAAATAAATAATAAGTTCAAAAACAGTTCAATAAAACAATTACATTTTTCCCTCCACGCAAAAACCAATGCATGCATATCAGTTCATGTTATGAAACCATTCATGTTAAAACCATTAGCGAAAACCATTATCGAAAACCCGAATCAAATTCGTCATTCAAATCCAAGCCTCAACCTCAAATCACAAAGCAATCTCAAATACGGGAATTCAGTCCCAAAACTCATCAAATCCAATTCATCCGGGTCACTGCCTAAAACATCGGAAAACCAGTGAAAAACCAGTGAAAATATCAATCAAACAGTTTACTGGATCTCAAGTGCGCCCGAGTCTTTAAACTCAAAACCATGCGCAATAATCAGGCCTTCCCAGGATATCAACGAGTCTTTAAACTCAAAACACAATCACAGGCCTCGGGGGGTATCACAATCACCGAGTCTTTAAACTCAAAACATATACCGAGTCTTTAAACTCAAAACATAGTAATCCAGGGCTCTCCTCCCGTCAATCAATCCGAGTCTTTAAACTCAAAACCAGATCCAGTGAGTTTTTCTCTTTTCTTTTTCCGGGTCTTTAAACCCAAAACCATTTTTCAAGCAACAGTAAAAACCATAGAAAATTCATCTCCGAATTCGCAACAATGATTCCGTAAGCCGGCATCCGGAACCATCGTCCCGAACCCAAATCCATACTTCATTTCCAAGTCTCAAAACCAAATCCGAAATCTCTTGAACGGGGCTTCAAGCCTGAAATAACTTTCCAACATCCATTTCAAATCCTTGAAATTAAATCATTAAAACCACAGTCAAATCACAAGATCGTGCGAAATCTCGTAAAACGTGCAAAATCGTAAATACCTCGAAAATCGTGCAAAATCGTAAACCATCAAGATCATAAATCAAATCATAGAATCACGTATAGAAAAACATATAAAAACATAAATGCATGCATCAAGAGTTAGAAAGCAAAGTCCACTCATAGACCATAGCGTCGTCGCCTCGATACGAGCGCACCTATGCCGTTCCCGGACAATCCACTATCCTCGGCTTTCCTGAACATGTCCAAATCCCATAACAAGGTCACTAACTACTTCATAAAGCTTATGCTAAAGTCTCGTAATTTTCCCGAATTTTTAACTATTTTTAACTGAGGCCTAAAACCTTCGGACATCCCGAAACATGTCGAGACGATGTCCGATCAACTCGAAACCAGTGCCAAAATGTTCGTTACATCGAATACTTTAAAAGTCATGTTGGAACCTCCCTCAAATTCCGTGCCACGCTTCCACACGCGCCTGCACTGTTCATCCATGTCCTTAGGTGAACCCGATTCGAACCGGTCCAGGCCGACCCGGTCCAGACCTGAACCGGCGTTCACTGGTTTCGTTCATTTTAGCCTATTTTTTAATCCTGATTTCACCATTAAGGTCTTCCAAGTTTTTCCTACTTAATCTCGTTTTCAAAACTCACAATTAAAGCCTGTAGAGTACCTTCCCGATCGAGTTTCATTCCTTCAAATTCCTCCTCCATGTGTCTATGGTTCCAGTCATCACAGTCCCCAATTTCCTCGTCCATAAGCCTCCTTGTGATGTCCAAAACCTCAACCAAATAACCGTTCCATTTATTAGTCATCATAACCAAGTTTACCATGTTTGAATTTCAAAAAAAAATTCCATGGAAGGTTTACTTACCGTCCGTCCCAAGCTTCGAAAATGAGCCTATTCAATTCTCCAGACCTTCAGTAGCATGTCTCATCCATTACAATCGATCAAGCCGTGAAGAAACACGATTTACCATTTCACTTCCCAAACTTCAGAGCTTCTCGGGTTTTCTTCCTCACAGCGTCGTCGTAGGCACCGCCGTGACCATCAACTTCATCAGTTCACTATCCTTTCTCACTCTCCTTCACACCCCACGACCAATTGATGAAGATCAAATGAATTAAAGGGAAAGGGGCTCACGGTATCCCCTGTTTTTGCTCTGTTTTCTCATAGCCGGGCAAAACCATTTAAATAATTGAGAGACAATTGTAAGACGGTGGAGAAAAGTTCTACAGCCATCCAGACCCTGCCAGGTGTCCAAATCCTGGTGGGCACACACACCTCTGATGCAACCAAGTGTCCCCTGATCACTAATCCCAATGCAGGAAAAGACCAAATTACCCTTACCTTCATAATTACCATTTTGCCCCTCAAGTTCTTAGACCCGTAACTTTGTCGTTCGACCTCCAATTAACGCATGTCGCCTTTCATTGTACTTAGGAGATAAAGACCTACTTAACGGTCCTCGAAGTTCGTGAAAATTACATGTCATATGAAAAGTCAACCAATCGCCCCTTTTAACGAAATTACCCAAATACCCTCAAACTTCTGAACGTCATAACTTTCTCTTCGGTTGTCGGAATTGGACGTGCCACCTGTCTATGAACTCATGACGTCCTGAACTATATCACAGTCATCAATCAAAATCCTTTTGACCGCCCGATCGAAAAGTTAACATTTTAACCATTCTAGGGGCAAAATCGTCATTTCGCACCGTCCGTCCGAACGCCTCTAACTAATCACCGATTAACTGCACTAATCCATCATTAACACTAATCTAATCCCGATTTGTGAAATGGGTTGTTACATTTGAGATTGATTTTGAGTCGGGAAATTGATTTGGGGGATTTGAAATGCTTTTTCGGATATGATTTTACGGATTTACGTGCATTGAATTATTTAATGATTTTACGGATTTACGAGAAATGAGATTTGGGCTTGAGACCCCGTGATAAATGTTTTTCACATGGTTTTAATGATGATTTTGAAATAATAATTTTGATTGTGTATTGATGTTCGATGCCCCCAGATGTGTAATTCCTGGGTAGACTTCGGATGCGTAATTCCAGAAGTGACTCTGGATGTGTAATTCTCGGATGGACCGAATGTGTAATTCCTGGTGAGGCTGGATGTGTAATTCCCAGCAGGGCTGGATGCGTAATTCCCAGCAAGATGAAGACTCTGGATGTGTAATTCCTAGAGGATCCTCGGATGTGTAATTCCCGAGTTATATGCTTTATTGTATGATAAAATGGTTTTATGAAATGATTTAAATGGCATTTGGGCTTGAGAGCCGATATTTGATGTTTTCATGAGATTTGGCTAGAAAGCCGGTGATGTTTTTCATATGTTGATTCTATGCATGCATGGTTTGATAAACTAGAGGGTAAATGATGTATTTTGATAAATGTGTTTTAAATGATATTATTTTTGTCCACTCACACCTTTCCTATTTGGTGACCCTCCAGGCTGTGGCACGATGTTCGGGGCTGATCGAGAGGCGAAGGCATGAGCGGAAATCAGTGCAGTTATCCCTTGTCTGACAGGTGCTGAATGGTAGTTTCGGGACTTCAGTTGACTTGTCAGACGGGAGCAGAACCAGGTACGGTTATCAAAGTCCAGTTGGGACGGGTCCTGTCAACATCCGTTAAATGGTGCATTTGACGGTGTACTGTTTCTGGTGCAAACTGGCACAAATTGCAGTCTCTGTTGCATTTTGAAATTATTTTTTCTATTCCTAGTGCATTTTGCCTAAAAAGCCTTAGTTGATTATTGATAATCATGAGAAATAAGGAAATTATAAGAGAGGTCCTAAAGCTAGTTAGGTAAGGCGGTCACCTTGGGCCCCCGCCTCGGAGAGGCCCCCAAAAATATTATTTATACATAGTTATGTTAATTTAGTATATAATTGGCATACTTCAATGAAAACTTGAATGTGCAGCATGGGTTAGTTGGTTTGGTCACCTAGTTTCTTTATGAAGGCCTCATCTTCGAAGCCTACTGAGGGCTCTCTATTCTGTTTTTTTTCTTCCTATTTTCCCTATCTTTTTTTAATGTTTCCCGTTTTTTTCTCCCGTTTTTTCTTTTATTTTTTTTCCTATTTTCCTTGGTATTTTTATTTAGTTTTCTTTTCCTCTGCATGAATATAATATTTTTTCTTTTGTTATCTTTTTTTAAATCAAACTGAATAATTTTTCTTAACCCATATCAAATAATTTTTTTCTATTTCTGTTAACTATAACTTAAAATTTTATATTATATTTAAATTAATTTTTGAACCCTAGTTCGTTTCTTATATACTCATTTTAAAGAAATCAAAGAAATAATTTTAATTCAAATCTTGAAAAAATATTACTAAATTTTGGAAGGAGCGCAAAAGAATACATTGATAGATTTATTATCAAATTTCTTACACACACACACACACACACAAAATATTTATATATACAGACATTTTAAAGGTTGAAAAGTTTTAGGGGCCCCAATTTGAAACTTTGCATGGAAACCCCAATATCTTAGGGTTGGCTCTATTCCTTACCTAGTGCAAGACCGTTCGAAGCCTCGTCCGTTCTCACCGTTGCAGCCTCTCTCATCACCACATTGTCTCTCGCCATCGCAGCCTCTCTCCCCATCGCAACCTCCCTATCTATCTCATTGTAAGTCTCTCTTTCTATATCATATGTGTTCATGTTAATTTGTAAATTGGAAATTAAATGTGTGTGAATAGATGTGGAATTGGGTTGGATTGGAATCAGGGCTTATGATTTGAATTTTGGATTGTAATGGATATTGAATATGTTAATTTCTAAAAAAAAAAATATTTATTTTTTATAATTTGTGAATAAATTAGGAATTAGATTGGATTGGAATTGGATTTAGGATGCCAATTTGCGAATATATGTTAATCTATTTATTTTATTGTAGATGTCGTCACACTTGTTGATTACATGTCGTGGCCTACCCGATGTCACTTCTGATCCCGTTGAGGCGTCATCCATTGCCGAGTCCACTCAGGACCTTATAGACAGTACGAAATCTAAGCAACTCGGAGCGCACTTGGATCGTAGACTCCATATCAAGAAAAAAGGGGGTAAACATATATGGATCTTGAGCCAACCGAGGCAGTGTCAAGCGACGTCCCCATTAGGCATGGAGTAATGGTAAGTCGCCTATTGTCTTAAGTATAATATTTTTTTTTGTACTTCATTTTTACTAATTTTCAACTCATGTAGAACCTGTTGTGAGAGTGCGTGGGAACAACAAAGGGTTGTCAACATAGCGGATCACTCGAAAAATGAATGAAAATATTTAGATGATTTCATACCTCTTTTACAAAAAGCGTCCCATAATATCCACAGGCTGATGTCATACGACATATGGGCGCTTGTTCGTACAAAGTGTAAAATGTTGGTGTCTACTTTCAAGAAGCTAGATAAAGACTACAAGAGGTAGTGTTGGTGTAACGACCCGTCCCGGAAGTCGGGATTAGATTAGTGGTTAATGATGGATTAGCGAAGATAATCGGTGATTAGTTGGACACTTTTGGACGGACAATGCATAATGACGATTTTACCCCTAGAATGGGCAAAAATTGACTTTTATTTCGGCGGTCAAATGGACTTTGACCGATGACCGTGACGTAGTTCAGGACGTCACGAGTCCGTAGACAGGTGGCACGTCCGATTCCGACATCCGAGGAAGAAGTTGTGATGTTCGGAAGGTCGAGGGCATTTTCGTAATTAAGCTAAAAAAGGGGATTTTGTTGACTTTTTGCATGACAGGTTTTCTTCACGCAATTCGAGGACCATTAGGAAGGTCTCGACGTCCTGAGTACAATGACAGGCGGCACGCCGTCATCGGACGTCGGACGGTTAAGTTACGGGTATGGATAAGTGAGGGGTAAAATGGTAATTTTGACATTTAGGGGCAAATCAGTCTTTTAGCACCTTGGGATTTGTGAGACCGGATAATGGCACTTGGGTTGAGATAATTGGATATTTGTGAGGGCTGGACCACAGATTGGAGGACACCTGGCCTATGTCTAGTGGCTTCTAGCCAAGTCAGCCGTGTTTTTAATTTTTTAACGTTTGGTTTAAATCGATCAGGTGAGAAAACAAAGAGGCAGAGAGGCTATTGACCAGTTTCTCAAAAGTGTGAGTTGTGTGATTCTTTGTGGTGGTTTGTGAGAGACCAGAGAGGGGTTGTGTAGTGTATGAGAGTGCTTAGAAAAAGGGACTGTGAGAAATGAGGGAAACCAGAGAAACAGAGAAGGAGTTGTGAATCGTTGTGCAGCCTCAATCGATTAAATCGGTTTAAGCTGGTCTGTGAGGGTGATTAGGAGGTTGAGGATTGCTTCGTGGACTCTACGAATCACGGTGGAGGCCAGAAAACATGTAAGGTTTCGGTTTCCACTGTTTTTCCAGAATTGGTTTCAATTGAAAGTTGTTGGTTTGGGGAGCTGTTGAGCCGTTTTATCGATCCTTACAATTGAAGGAAGTCAGTATTGAGCTAAGGGTTCGAACCCGTGCCCTGAGAAGACTGCTGGTGGCCGGGAACAGAAATTGAATTTTCTAGGTTTAAGTTCGATGATTGAAAGGTAAGGATCAGGTTTCCTTTTTATGTTTTTATTAGTGGAATCAATCTCAAATTCAAGGAAAAAGCTTAGGATAAACAAAGGACTGAAAATGGACTAGAAACGGGTGAAAAACGGCCTCGCTGGCTCGGTTGGACCGGATTGGCTTGGACCGGTTTGAACTGGGTTAGCTGGAGGTTGACGATGACACTATAGCAGTGCGTGGCTCCCACACGCAGCCCCTTTGGGCGGCGCATGAGGGCGCATGGGGGCATTTTTGGGGAAGTGTTCAACACGATTTTCACTCTAATCGATGTAACGAACATTTTAGGACAAGTTTCGAGTCGATCGGACACCGTCTCGAGGTAGTTTTGAGTGTTCGAAGGTTTAGGGGTTCGTTTAATTACGTTTAAAAAATCCCGAAAAATTGGGGAAATTAGGGCAAGCTTAAATGAAGTGTTTGTGACCCGGAATGGTAATTTTTGATAGGTCGGGATATTCCTGAGGCAGCCGAGGAGCGTACGGGACGCGATTGACGCGTTCGGACCTAGTGAATGGACTTTTTGTTTTCTAACCGAGCATGCATAACTGTTTTTACTTATTTATTTATGTTTCGATATATGATTTTTTATGCTTTCAATATATGCTTTTATGCTTATGATTTCTATATTCTTGCTTTACTTGATTGCACGTTTTTCAATACGAGTTATCAGATTTGCACGTACTTCGAGAATATGATTTCTGTTATGCTTTTGAGGATGGTTTCAGATGGATGATTTATGTTTATACGCATTCTGTTTTACTAAAGATTTGCGGATATGATTTGAGATTTCGAAGTGAAATCGGGGGGAAGTCCCATTTCAATCAAACGTGATTTCGGTTTTCGAAGATTTCCAGTTTGGTTTTGGTTTTCGGATTTCGATGCATTTTCTTATGCTTGAAAAATGGTTTTGGGTTTAAATACCCGGAAAAAGAGAAAAACCCGCTGGATCTGGTTTTGAGTTTAAGGACTCGGATTGATTGACGGCGGGAGGGCCCTGGATTGATATGTTTGGAGTTTAAAGACTCGGTATATGGTTTTGAGTTTAAAGACTTAGTGATTGTGATACCCCTCGAGGCCTGTGATTGTGTTTTGAGTTTAAAGACTCGTTGATATCCCGGGAAGGCCTAGTTATTGCGCATGGTTTTGAGTTTAAAGACTCGGGCGCACTTGAGATCCAGTAAAATTGTATGATTGATATTTTCACTGGTTTTTCACTGGTTTTCAATGTTTTGGGTTGTGACCCGAATAACTTGGTTCTTATGGATTTAGGGCCGAGTGCCCGAACTTTGGTTTTGATTTCTGATGATTTCCACACTTATTTTCATATCGTACATACGGTTGTTTTAAGATACTTGGTTATGCATGCATGTTTTCAAACGGAGGGTGAACCATGGTTTATTTCGCAAACGGTTTTATAACTCTTATTTTAGTCTACTCACGCTTTTAATGTTTTTAACGCCCTCCAGGTCATGGTGCTAGCGCCGGGGCAAACATTGAGGCAGAGGTGGAGGCATAGAGTTTTCCCGTTGCACGTGTAGTCAGCTCATAGTAGGGTTTTTGTCTTACCTTGTACTATTACTATATTCTGTGTTACTGTTGACTAGTTGTATTATAACTTCTCCCTAGTTTGGGAATGTATATTTCGTGCTTTTTGTGGTTATTTTGGTCTTTTGAGTTGGGTTGTCAGACGGGAGCAGGGTTCGTCCCAGTTATCGGGGTGAGTCCTGTCAGTTGGGATCAGTTATCGGTAATTGTTTATTTATTTTTTAATATTTTCTTCTTTATTTTTAATAATTTAAAAACTTTACTATTTCATTGCAGGTTAATTTTGAATACAACCTGGTGGATCTTGACGTTAATAAGTATCTCACTGACCTCTCGTAGAATAGGTACGAAGAAGGGAAGCACAAGCTGCATGTATATTACAAAGTTGGGGTACCGCTATAGAAGCTACCACGTTTCCTCCCACCGAGTTGGATCATGAGGGTTGTATGGGGAGCGTATCTAGTTGTGTACTCATTTTCAGACCCTTGAAATTTTTGGTAAGTCCTTGCTTTAAGAATTATTTCATTATTTTCAATTTAATCTCCAATTTTAAATTAATAATTTTTTTTTTAAAAAAATGAACAGATATGATCAGGTTCCAACTAAAAAAATCGGTGAGAGAAGAAATACGACAACCGTGGGGGCTTGCGATATCTTGCATTTAGATACGAGGTTTGTTTTAGCCAAAGTTGGACTTGTAAAGGCCTTATATGTAACGACCCGTCCCGGGAGTCAGGATTAGAGAAGTGATTAGTGACAGCTTAGCTGAGTTAATCGGTGGTTAGTTGGTTACTTTTGGACTTTGGGTGTAGAATGACGATTTTGCCCCTAGTTTGGGCAAAAAGTTGACTTTTAGTTCGGGCGGTCAATTGGGCATTGACCGATGACTGAGTCGTAGTTCGGGACGTCACGAATCCGTAGACAGGTGGCACGCCCGATTCCGACATCCGAGGAGGAAGTTATGATGTTCGGAAGGTTGAGGGCATGACCGTAATTTGGTTAAACGAAGGAGGAAAAGTTGACTTTTTGTACGACAGAGTTTTTACACAAAGACCGAGGACCGTTAGGTAGATCTCGTCGTCCTGAGTTCAACGACAGGCGGCATGCTTTCGTCGGACGTAAGACGAGTGAGTTATGGGTCTAGAACGGCGAAGGGCAAATTGGTAATTTTGACTCACAAGGGCAGTTTGGTCTTTTGGTGCATTGGGATTTGTGCAATAGAGATGTGGACAAGTGTACAGGAGGTATTGGATATTTTGAGTTTGGGCCATGGGATGGTGGACACGTAGGGGTGCTCTAGTGGTTTCTAGGCTTTGTGCACGGTGCAATTATATGTGTGTGTTAGTCGTGTTCGAAGAGGGAAAAACAGAGGGTGAGACAGTGAGGGGGACTTGGATTGAATTGCAGAGACTGAGTGAGTGTGTGAGTGTTGTGCGGTTCTGTGGTGTTCGAAGGAGAGTGAGGAGAGTGAGTGATCGTGTTTGTGAGGATTTGGGCGTGATTGTGTGTGTGTGAGAAAGGAGGAGAAACCAGAGGACACAGAGCCGAGGATCACCGTGCACGGTTGTGCATTTCCAGTGATCAAACCGTCAAATTGAACCCGTGGTGGCGTTGAGAGGTCTGAGGAGAGTCGAGTGGGCACGGCGGAGCTCGCGGTGGCGGACTGAGCGCAGGTAATTGCTCGACTTTCTCTATTTGCTCTGTTTTCTAGTTTTGATTCAAACGGTAAGTCGTGAAGGTTGGGACTGAGTCGAAGGATTCTGTGAGTTCTACTAGGTTTAGGAAGTCCCTAGGAACCTCCAGTTGTGAAGCCGTGACAGGGGATTGCACGGTTGGTCGGGAACCGAAATAGGGGTGTTCGGGAGGTTTTGTTCGAGCTTGAGGACGACGAGTTAGAGGCTGTGATGTCTAGTTGTTAGGATTGGACTTAGTTTCTAGGATGAGGACGAAGAGTTTGGTGGAAAAAGGGATGAAAATGGTTGCAGGAAGGCGGAGAACCGGTCACGCCGGTTCAGACCAGTCTGACCATCGAGGAAGAAGATGCACAGTGTTTCTATGTAGGCGCGTGAGGCCCACGCACAGCTACTTTGGGCGGCACGTAGGGGCGTGTGGGGAGGTTTTTGGGGAAGTGTCCAACATAGTTTTTGGTCTAATCGGTGTAACGAATCTGTTGGGACAAGTTTCAGGACAATCGGACACTGGATCGGGTTAGTTTTAAGTGGTCGAAGGTTTAGGGTTCTGTTTAGTTATGTTTTAAGTCCGGGGAAAATTTGGGAAAAATTAGGAGGAACTTAGTGAAGTGTTAATGACTCGTTTTGGTGACTCTGGACAGGTTCGGGAAAGCCGAGGATAGTGGAATGGTCAGAAATGGTGGAAGTGCGAGCGTATCGAGGCGAAGCCGAAATGGTCTGTGAGTGGACTTTGCTTTCTAACTCTAAATGCATGCATATAGGTTTTATATGTGATTTCATGATTATTTGAATATGCTAGAACGGTTTTATCTAATTGGAAATTACGGAATTTCACGTTTTACGAGGTTTCAATGAATATTGTGATTTGAACCTGGTTTTAATGAATTGATTTCGGGATTTGAAATACGATTTGAATTCAAAGAAAGTAAAAGAAATTTGGAAAGTGTTTTCGGGCTTAAAGCCTAGTTCAGAAATGTGGTTTTCAGAAATGTGCTTTCGGGTTTTGGAATCGGATTTCCGGATGACGATTCGGAATTCGGTTTGGGACTTGAAATGGATTTCCGGGTTTGGGTTTGGAATGGTTATTCCGGATGCCGGCTTACGGAATGATGGTTGCGGACTCAGATCTGGAAAGGAGATGGATATGAGATTTGGGTTTGGATTCGGGATCTTGATGAGATTGCGGATTCGAATTCGGAAATGGAAAAAAGTTTTCAAATGGTTTTGGATTGGATTTGCTGGATCTGGTTATTGGGTTTAAAGACCCGGATTATGATTGACGGGGGACGGGTCCGGATTGGGTTTAAAGACCCGGATTGAGTTTAAAGACTCGGGAGTTTAAAGACTCGGATATTGATATTTCCCCCGTAGGCCTGTTGAGTTTAAAGACTCGGATTATATTGAGGCCTGGATTGAGTTTCAAGACTCGGGAGTTTAAAGACTCGGATAGATCCAGCAGGTTCGATAAACGGAAACGTGGTATGCTTTTCAATAATGGTTTTCGATGGTTTTGGGCTGAGGACGGGATTTGAGAAAAAGGAAAATGTGTTTGGTTTTCGTACATGGGTTTTATGACATACCTTTGATATGCATGCATTGGTTTTTGAAACGGAGGGTATAAATATAATTTTGTTTTCTGTTAACTGTTTTTTTTTACTGATACTTTATTTTTGTCCACTCACAGTCTTTTTCGTGTTTTCGATACCCTCCAGGTTGTCGCGGCACGGGCTGTTGATCGAGAGAGATGGAGACATCACATCTGCGCTCCACAGTAGATTCAGTACGCTCTGGGAACTTCGGTTGCTGTTAGGCGGTCGAATCGAGAATCCCTTGTCCGACTTACGTGTCACATGGAGGTTGGACGTCAGTTTAGCCTTCGTGTCATGCGTAAGTTAGACGGGATTGGGATTTAGCCCTTAATCACGGGGGATTAGGGGTGAGTCCTGTCATTATATTAGTGACTAATGACGGATTATTGGGGCTAATCGGGGATTGACTGAGGATTAATGGACGTTTAAGACGAAATTACGATTTTACCCCTAAACGACGGTAAAAATTTGACTTTTGACCTGGGAGGTTCAACGCACTAGGGCCGAGGACCGTTACGTAGATTGGGTCCGATATGAGTCCGTAGACAGGCGTGACGTCGAATTCGGACGTTTGACGAAAAAGTTACGGTTCACGGAAGTTCCGAAGTACTATTCACAACGGTACGTTTTACAAGGCAAAAGTGAACTTTTTTCCTCAAGTGGGCCCAAATCTGTTGAAATGGCTCAATGGATGAGTGACAAGTGTAACCCATCCATTGCTCCTTTTACCTTCATTCATGCATCTGCATCCTCTTTCCTGTTCCATTTCCCACTAAACCCGAACCCATCACGACCCCAAATCCCTTCCCCCACCTAGTTTCGACCTGAGATAGGAACAAAGAGTGACTGAGGGCCGTGAGGACGTGATGGTGGCTGGGTGAAGACAGGACCGCCGTGGATGGCGGGGTTGACCCAGGGAAAAGGTAAAAACCTGAACCCCTTGTATTTTCGAATTTGGATTTTTGGATTGGGACGTTTAGAGGAGTTAGATGTTGATTAGGATGTGTTTAGGAGGTTGATAGGATGACTAGGAGGTAGTTTTGGGCGGTGGAAGGTGGCTGAACAGCCCGGAACAGCAGCTAGGAGGTTTTCGGTGGCTGCCCACCGAATTCGAATTTCGGCCAAGATAACCCAAATCGAAACCCCTATTATGTTTTCAGGGATCCCAGGAACCTATTGGAACCCTTAGGATGAAGGTTGGACCCTAGAAGTGCCCTGAGCGTAGGATGGAAGTTTTGGGTCAAAATGGTTTTAAAAACTAATGGGTTTTAGGCTTGGTTTCTTGGATTTAAGGACATTGTTAGGTAGGAAATGAAGAAAAGAAACTATAGGAATTGGAATGGGTGAAAAGAGATGAAAAATGAAGGAGATAGAGGGTCGGACTAGTAATGCCGGTCCAGTTGGACCAGCCGAACCGTTGAAACCGGCCGGACAGGTTGTCGCGAGGAGGAAGACGATATTGTTCCTCAGCGCGTGGCTCCCACGCGCAGGGGATACTTTCGGCACGTGTGGGCGCGTGGCCCACTTTTTGGGGATGGTTCCAACATGTGAAATCATCTATTCGATATAACGAACATTTTGGGACTAGTTTCGAGTCGATCGGGACATCGTCTCGATATAGTTCGAGATGTTCGATGGTTTAGGATCGGGTTTAAAAATAGTTAAAAATTTGGAAAAATTACGGGGTTTTAATGAGGGGTTATTTAAGTAGTTAGTAACCCTCTATTACCATTTGGAAAGGTTTGGGAATCCCGGAGACGGTGATTGGCCTAGGAGAGGCGTATGACACTCGTATCGAGGCGGTAGCTCGGACGGTCTGTGAGTGGACATTGTTTTCTAAATTAATGCATGCATAAATGTTTTATATATGTTTGTGAGCATGTTTTTGTGATGCCATGAGTTCATTTGTGTGTGTTTACGTATTGGCACGTATTTCGAGGTTTTCTGTTTTATACAGTGCTTATACGTGTTTGTGGTTTCGATTTAATGAAATGGTTTTGGATTTGAAAAGGTAAACTCGGACATGAGACCGATTTGGTTTTGTCTCGGACATATGGACCTATTGATGACCTACGGGTCTGAGTCGTGTTCCTTCCGGAGAGATCACGATTCTCGTTCCGTTGTCGAGCAGGTCACTGGAGGCTCGACTTCGGAGTGCTGACAGTTCAGGAGATCGATCGGTGATGTGTGCACCATGATCTAGAGGTGGTCGTGTCGGTTGATATGTTCACGGCGACATACCAGGATTGAGGGCGGTCCTGGACAGATGGTTGCACGCATCTCTATGATTGAACCGAGACTGACGCTGAGATATCGGGCTCGATGCCCAGTTGAGTCATGAGTTCGGGCTCGAGGCCCTGTTGGTTTACCGTTTGTGATTTCGGATCGAAGACCCTAAATGGATTTCTGGATTCATGACGGTTTATGGAGATCGGACATGAATCCTTTGAAAGGTTTTAAGGATGTTTTCGAAATGGAATTTCATATACCATCCTTATTTATGGATTTTCTCCTCCGGGGAGGGTCGTTGGCCTAGGTGGACCCCGGAGTAGTCACAGAGCACTAACTGAGTGGAGTCGCCCCCGTTGGGTACCTTACTCTTAGGAAGGCTTATGGATTATAACTCTCAGGGAGGGTCATCGATCTACGGACATTGACTTGGGTGGACCTTGGGGAGACTTGGGATTTGAGACCACGGGTAGCAAGTGCGTAGCTTTAGAAACCGTGAAAGGATTGGTTATGTGATATATATAATATATGTCATATGATATATACTGGTTTTGGGCTGAGTCCCACATGGATTTGGGCAGTGGCCCGTATTGTAACCACCCGTCCCGGGAACTAGGGTTAAGACGGTGATTAGTGAAGGATTAGTGAGCTTAATCGGGGGTTAGTTGGTCCCGATAGGGTCGCTAGCCTAGAATGACGATTTTGCCCCTAGTTCGGGTAAAAGGTTGACTTTTCGTTCGGGCGGTCAATTCGGTTTTGACCGATGACTGTGACGTGGTTTAGGACGTCACGAATCCGTAGACAGGTGGTACGCCCCGATTCCGACATCTGAGGAAGAAGTTATGATGTTCGAAAGGTTGAGGGCATAACCGTAATTTGGCTAAACTAGGGGGAAAAGTTGACTTTTCGTACGACCGGGTTTTGACCACGTTGACCTAGGACCGTTAGGTATATCTTGTCGTCCTGAGTTCAACGACAGGCGACACGTGTTTATCGGAGTTAGGATGTGTGAGTTACGGGTCTAGAAAGTGTGGCACAATTGTAATTTTGGTTTAAAAGAAGGGCAGTTTGGTCTTTTGCACATTGGGATTTGTGCAACAGAGAGGGACAAGTGGATGGCTGTGATTGGGGCCACTTGTGAGAGAATGGGTAGGATTGTGACACGTGTAAGAGAGCTAGAGGGGTTCTAGGGAACACGGTTCCAATTATTTGGGCCGTGTGTGTGTGTGTGTGTGTTCGAACCAGAGAGAAATAGAGGGGGAGATTGAGAGAGAATTGGACGGTGGTCGTGGGTGTTGGTGTGTTCTGGTGAGGGAGTGAGTGACCCAGAGAGTGGAAGAGAGCTAGGGAGGAGGTAGGGAGGTGCAGTGGTCGTGTGTGTGTGTGCGGTTGTGAGCCACGGGAAAACCAGGGGGAAAACAGAGAACAAAGAGGAGTTTTGGGTGGCGGTGCTGCCGTGTTCGATCAATCGAGGCCGGTGGAGGTTTCCAGAGGTTGGAGGTGGACTGGAGGAGTCGTGTCCTCACGACTGAGCTCACGACGACGACTGGAGGGCAGGTAATTCCTCAATTTTTCCTCTATGCTCTGTTTTGCCGTCGATTTTCAAATCGAAAGTCGTGGACTTAGGGGAGTGAGTCGAGGGACTTGGTGAGTTGGGTGAGTATCAGTGAGGTTCTAGGAAGGGTTTAGGTAGCTACCGTGACGAGGGGTGACCCGGTTGGCTAGATCGTGAAACAGGGGAAGTGTTCGGGTTTTTGTGCGAGCTTGAGTCGACGGGTTGTAGGCTGAGTCGAGGTGTTTGGAGTAGGGGAATGGGTAGCTTAGGTCTGGACGATGAAGATGGTGAAGAGAGGGAGGGAAAATGGTGCAGGCACGGCGGTGAACCGGGAACGCCGGTTCGAGTTACAGGGACTGGTTCGAACCGGGTCGACCAGAGGTTGCTGGTGACACTATAGCTAGCACGTGAGGGCCACGCGCAGCCACTTTGGGCGGCGCGTGGGGGTGCGTGCAGCGGCGGTTGGGAAAATGGTCAACTTGGTTTTTGGTCTAGGTGTTGTGACGAGTCTAATGGAATTGGTTTCGGGTTATTCGGACGTCGTTTGAGGTTAGTTCCGCGAGGTTGAAGGTTTAGGGTTCCGGTTCGTTACGTTTAGGACCTGGGGATTTTTGGGGAAAATTAGGTGGACCTTCGTAGAAGTGTTAGTAATGTTCTTGGGTGATTGTTGACAGGATCGGGACTTCCCGAGGAAGCTGAGGAACGTACGAGACGTTCGGAACGCGATTAAGGGCTCGGTACTGTGAGTGGAGACCCACCCTACCCTTCACTAAACTCGAGCATGCATAAGTGTTTTGCTATAATTTTTTTATGGTTTCATATGTGATGGTTGGATTTATGATGTTAGTTTTACATAATTGCACGGTTTTCGAGAAATAACGTATTTGGCACGTTTTACGAGGAATGCCGATTTCTGAGTATGATACCATAGTTTTGGGGTTTTCAATGATAATTGGTTTTCAATAATTATAAGTGAATTTTGGAACGTGATTTTGATAACTAAGGTTTTTGGTTTTAGAATCGGATTTCGAGCATCGAGGTTTGGTTTTAAAGTTGAAAAGTGGATTTCCGAATTGGGTCGGAATGACGGTTCTGGATGCCGGAAGGGCTTTCGGACCGGTGATTTCGGATTCGGGTTTGGATATGGATTTCGAAATGGTTTTGATTGGATTTACTGGATCTGGTTATTGGGTTTAAAGACCCGGATTATATTTGACGGGGGACGGGCCCGGATTGGGTTTAAAGACCCGGATTGAGTTTAAAGAATCGGGAGTTTAAAGACTCGGATATTATTGAGGCCTGTTGAGTTTAAAGACTCGGGAGTTTAAAGACTCGGATAGGTCCAGCAGGTTTGATCGGATAATGATTGGTTGAAGACTTATGTTTTATGATACGGATTTTATGATGCCTATGGCATGATTTCTATAACTGTTTTAATCATGATTCTCCAAATGTTTTTATGTTGATCTTTATGTGATTTATAACTGTTTTCAATAACTGGGTTATGCATGTGATTTCAAAACGGAGGACCAAACCCGGTTTCTTATAAAATGGTTTTGGGAACTTTTCTTTTATTTATGGTCCACTCACACTTTTCTGGTTTTTAATTGCCCTCCAGGTCGTGGATCTTATACGGGGTTCTGGCGTCGAGGCAGCGTCTGAGGCATAGAAGTTACGAGAGGGACCCCGAAGTGTTTTAAATTTTTCTGTGTGCGTGTATCTAGTTACCAGTTTTCTTCTTTTGTATTTAGTACTATGCTCTGTAAACCTTTGACTTCGGGATGTGTAAAGTTTCTCCTGCGTCTGACTGTGTATTTTGGTGGTTTTTCGTGAGGGTATTCCGGTCTTTGTGTTAGGGTGTCAGACGGGAGCAGGATTTACCTCGGTTTTCGGGGTGAAACCGGGGTGGGTTCTGACACGTATGATTGGTTTCAATTACGATTTTGGGCTAAGGCCCTAATGGTTTTCGAATGCATGCATGCTTTTTAATGAAGGGTATAAATGTCTTTTTGTGAAAATGTTTTGATAAATTCTTTGTTTTGTCCACTCACATCTTTTTAATGTTTTGAATGCTCTTCAGGTTGATCACGGATGCGGGCTGTAGTAGAGACCGAGACATCACACTGCTCCTCCGGATCCTGACGCTCTCTGAAGCCCCGAGTGGCTAAAGTAGGAATTTACCCTTATCTGACACTCCATGTCAGATGGGATCAGGCGCGTCCAGTGTTAATCCTGGGGGGATTGGGACGAGTCATGACAGGATGTCTTGGGGAAAACAGGGGTCGTTTGAAGTCTGAGTTAACGCAACAACGCCCTGAGGTCCCTTGGGGCTGCTTGAGCTCACTCAACAGGCTCAAATGCATGGTACTCAATCGCCCCATCAGGCAACCCTCATCTCGAGTAGTCATTCCAGCAGGCAGCCCCGCACCTCAACTTGTTGCCCCAACTGTCAGCCCCACAATCCGACTAGCCACTCCAATAGCCAACCTCGCATTCCCACCCGTCACTGAATGTTTAGATATATGTATAACTAAGTTTGAGACTTTTATTTCCTTTTAATTTTATTAGATGAAAAATATAATATTTTTCATATATTAATACAATTATTCTATATAAATCATTTATTAATTTTTTTTCAATATTATCGGACAAATAAATTATTCGTCGGTCAAACTCTAAAACCTATTTATTTAGCCCTACAAATTAATATATTCGTCGGAAAAAAAAAATATAATTTTACCCAACGATCTAATATATTCATCGGGCAAGACATAACTTTGCATAACAAATTATTATATTCGCCAAACAAACATATTGTTCACTTTTTTTTTTTTTTTTTCGCACTACGATTTCTTCACGACCAATATTTTGGTCTGGCTACCTGGAATGTTACCCAAAGAAACCTTTTTTTTTCTTCGCCTAAAGTATTGCTTCACAAGTTTTAGCTGGCAAACTTTGCACGATGAAAATTCGTCATTTTTATTACGACGAATCCGTAGTTTGCCTCATAAAAACTTACATCGAACAAGTTTACTTTTCTTATAGTGCTTTGAAAATTATGCTTGTATTATATTAAGGGTAAGATATATTTATTGAAGACTGATTGGCTGGTCACATCTAAACCATTATGTATGACATCAGCCCAATACATTTGATGGTTTATTTGAAATTGCTATTGATTTTGATGAGTATAGAACTAGAATATTCCAAGTTTGCAAGGAAACAATTGAACACTTGATGTCAGATTATAACTCTATTGTAAAAAATATATTATGATCACATAATAAAATTATTCATCTACTGGCTGGTTAGCTTATCGCATTCAAGTAAAAAATTTGCTCCACTCTACCTCATAAACAAATTCCACACAAATTCACGCAATCATGCGCGTATATGCATATTAAATCAGAAAAAATATGTATGTATAACTTATTGTTGTACAAACAAATTCACTCCACACAAATTCACTCCACTCTATTTCAACATTTACATAACATACAAATTTCTAATTTCAATTTATCTTAATAACTCTTATTTTATCATAATAAACTAAAATATTACTAAATTAATTCATTTCTCGCATCAGTAAAACACAAAATCTCTATGAACAATGGATGCTTGTCCAGAGGCACCAGACTTGAATGGATGAATTGCACACCGTAGAACAAGGAGTGAAGCCAACCACAGACATATTTTCGTCTGATTCACGGCCCAAAATGCCCCTATTTTGTCCTCTAATGTCACTTAATAACCCCACCTTAAAATTATATCACAAAATCAACAAGGGTGAAAACGTCATTTGGACAATAACCTCTCTCCAATCCAATTGAGATTAGGGAAATAATATTTTCCAATTAGGATGAGATAATACGATAATTTATATCGCCCATCAACTTGTCACTTTTATATCATTAGGTTTACTTATAACTCGCAAAAAAAAAAAAAAATTACAAAGGGGTCGGACAAAGCCAGGTAAGATCCGCAGATGACGACAGCAATGTGACATCACCCACACAACGTCATTTTAGCAACTTTCATGGAACCCCGCGTGTGGAACCATCATCTAAATGTAGCACGACGTGGGGGTTCATCTAGCCGTTGGTTGAAAGAGATCGATCGGAGACCGTGAATCTCGGGGACGTGTCGGATAGTGCCTCGTGGCCAGTTAACTTTTTTAGGGTTTCCTTAATGTAATGAGATGGTGTTTTATTCATACACATTTATATGATCATACGACTCTGATATGTGCATTTTATAGCTTTTCATAATATTATTTTATTTTACTTAATTATCAATTTACATATATTATATCAAAATAGTTCAATTCCTAAATTATTATTTCAATTTTGACAAAAAATAAAAAATAAATAATTATTTTATATTATATATAAAAAGAATTAACAAAACTAAGAATCATTTAATCATTTACATATATGACTTATCATGAAGATTTTAATGGTTCAAAATCTATTTATTTATTATGAATGGTTAAATAATCTCAAATATTATTAATTTTGTACCGAAGTAATTTTCAAAAAAAAAAAATAGAGATAGAATACATCTGATATTTTACTACGACGATCTTCGAAGAAAGATTTAAAAATTGAATGATTTTTTTTATAATATAAATGTTATATTTTTTCAATAATTCAAAATAATGATAGGAGGAGACACTACCAAAATAGAATACAAATATAATCTATTTAAATATTGTTTTTAGTTCATATTATAACACGAATATATGTATTGTCATGGATCTTCTCTCCTCCTTGTTGACGGATTATAAAAGGGGCACATAACTCTTCACTTTGTTTACACCAAAACCACAACACTCATAACATAAAGTTATAAACACTACCAAAAGTAAAAAACGACACAATGACTTGCTGAGGATGGAGCGGTCGTGGCCGGAAAGCGTGTCGTCGAACAGGCAGAGGGTGATGGAGGAGTTGATTCAAGGGCGTGAGCTTGCAAGTCAACTGTATAGGATTCTTGATTACCAAAAGTCTTCGTTAGTTGTAAAGAGCGAGGATGATGTTGGATCGACTGAGGTGCTTGTTAGTAAGATTTTAGGGTCATTTGCAAATACCCTTCTGATCTTAAAGGGGAAGGAGTCTGAGTCTGAGCCTGAGTCTAATCAGATTCAGGCCAGTAGCGGCGGCGATATCGGCGGCTCGCCGTCTTGGGATGGTCATCAGCACGACGACCGTGCTGCTATTAAGTCAGAAGATTCACAGGAGAGTTGTAAGAGCACTCCAACTTTGAAGGATCGTAGAGGATCTTACAAGAGAAGGTAATTAACTAGTTATATTCCAATAATTAAATTAATTAATTACTAGCTAGCTAAGAATTAGCTCATTATTAGCTAATTAACTAGGCAAAGTTATTTGCAAGACTTCTTATATCTTCATGGTTTGATAATGATTGTTCAAAATTAAACCCTCATCCCAGTACTAGAGTTTTATTTTGAATAAATTAAAATTAAAATACTCGTGAATAGCAATTTTTAGTTTACTCATAATGTTCTATGACAAAATAAAGCTGGAGTGAGAACATGCCAGTTGCTAATTAAGTTTTCTTCTTGCTTAACTAGTTGCTAATTAAGTTTTCTTCTTGCTTAATTAGTTGCTAATTAAGGTTTGGATAATGTACTTCTGGCCTCTATAATTGTAACAACTAGCAAGATTCTTTTTAAGTCTCATTCTTTCATCAATGATGGATTGTTGAATCTTAAACTCTAATTTTTTTTTTAAAAAAAAAATTGTTTTAAGAGTTTATATGTGAAAGATTTAGTATATATTTAAGAATAATAATTGTTAATTTACTCATAACAGCTGTTTGATTTTTATGAACAGAATATAATTTCTATGATAAGACAAAATAAGGGTGGAGACATTATGCCTCTTGCTTTGATAGGTTTCATGCCATGCCATATACTAACAAAATTGGATAAATTTATTTATTGCCTTTATTGGGTTACATATTTGTCCTCTATTTTTTACAAAATTACCAACCAATTCATCACTCAAATTTATTTCATGATCAAGATGGGGAACTGATTAATTTTTCCTAAATTGAATTCTGATTAAACTTAATTATTACTTGCAGAAAAACTTCACACTCTTGGATTAGAGATATGCCTACTCTGACTGACGACAGTCATGCATGGAGAAAGTATGGACAGAAAATCATCCTTAATGCCAAAAATCCAAGGTATAAACATTTACATCTCCAAAATTAAATTAAATTACAATCTCAATCAAAGGTAATTACACCATATTTCGGATTGAATTAACCCTAATCAAGTTATTTATAATTCATAGAAACTACTTTAGGTGCACGCACAAATTCGATCAATCGTGTCAAGCGACAAAACACGCGCAAAAAATTCAGGAGAATCCGCCCTTGTTTCGGACCACGTATTTTGGCAACCACATTTGCAAGGGCTACGTAAGAGCTTCTGAGTTGGTTTTGGATTGCACAAGCCCTATAGATGGTTCAGAGTTCATTAGTTTTGGTAGCAGTACAAGCAGTATCAACCTCACAAGCAATAAACAAGGGCACCCTTTTTTCTCATCCTTCACATCATCAGTCAAAAAAGAAGAGTTCGTCAAGGAAGAGATGGAACAAAGTGATCATCATCGTAATACAACCCTACACAACCACTTTCCAATTTACGATGATTATGCCCTGTCATCTTATCCGGCGACGATTAAGTCATCTGAGAGGCCATTGAGCGGGTACTCATCTTCCTTAGATCAGTATGATCACGATGATGATGTGATTTCTAGGTTATTGGTGGGGTCCTACGAGTTTGATGGTGAGTGTTTGCAATATGGATTTTGAATTTTTGATCATTTCTAGTACGTAATGCTTGTAGTCATTACATATAGGAAGTAAGTCATTATATAAGTAATCATGATTTGATTAGGTTGAATTAAAAGCAAGTTGGAAAATTCTTAATTTCAAATTGATATACGCATATGCTGTATATCAATTTAATTAGGAATGTTAACATTCTTGATTTATATATGATTGAGCACGCATATGTCAAGTGGGTAAGTCCTTGGATTAATTAGTAGGCACACAATTATGGCTAAGTGATAGTTGACATTGCGATTCCTTTTGTTTTTGTTTCAGCGCGCTTGTTCAATTCTTTGCCAAAAAGATTTTTAAAAAATCTTATATATACATCAACTAATTAAACTTAGTTCCTCAGATGTCCAATTATGAGTGTTCTTTTTGTTTGGACCACAATGTCTTGTTTGCTTTCATTATTACGTACAATGCAATAATCAACAGATTTTCGTTAATAAAAGTCAGCACGAACCAATAATTTCTTTTGTTTTGGTAGGGAAGGAACCAATGATGATGGTGGATATCATATAAGAATAATGCCAATTAAGTTGCTTCAATGAAATATTTATTGTCAGAAATTATTAAGTAAACATATAAGAGTGCTAATAACTTAAATTCAAGCCGGCCTTAAACATAAATAATAAAGTTATTAATTAGCAAATTTCTAATTTCGGTTTGGAAAATATTGTCTATGCTCGAAGAGACATATGAAGTAGCTAACTGGGGCACACCAATGTGAAATTTCAAATTGTTCAAGTCAGGCAGTCCTATTGGGTGGGACTGGAAGTGGGAGTGGGCGGCCGGTGGGGGGAGACTTACATATATGAATAATATTTACATCATATTTGGATGATATCTACCCGTATTATCTACTTGATATATAAAATAACTGTATATATATTATAATCATAATCGTTTATCTACTAAAGAATCATTTCATGATTATCTCCGAAACAAATCTACAATTTTGAAGTTCGTTTAGACATTCATATGTATAAAATCTACAACGGTATCAGTAACAAAAAAGATAATTATAGTGAACCGTCCATTTAATTTACACATATGAAAGGTTAAATAGTGATTTCCAATTTAACTAATTTTTTTTTTATATAAATGACATTGAAATGATAATTCAGGAGCTGCATGACTTTGATTATAAATATATATATATATATATATATATATATATACGAATTATTCGATAAATCGAAATGATAGTAAGAGTATGTATCACCATTTTCGGGAAAAAAAAAAAGAGTATGCATCACTAGGAGTGTGACATAAGTATTACCTTACATATAATAATTATGGTTATTTTGCCTAGTAAAATCAAATATCTTAAACAATAATAGTTTGTAGGAAATACTCAAGAAATCGAAAGGCATTAATTTTTGCTAAAAAAGAAATTATAATTATACTCAAACTTCATAAAAGGATAATTATTTTCTATTTTTCACAACCAAAGACAAGCTAATTTCTTAAGAATTTTGATTTTACTTGTGTTTGATACAAAAATAGACCTACTGGAATGTGGTCTTACTAGACGCTCTTCTTGTTCGCTGGAAGATTTGCGAGACAATAAGAAAAGTGATTGACACCGGTAGGGTACCTGCCTTGTGGACTATGATATTTAAGTTAATAAGTGAATGAGAGATCATACATAATTTAGGCAGTGTGAGGCTTAGTGGATAGTTGTAATCTTTTATGGGAAAATGCATCTTGTATTTATAGTGGTAATGAATATAGTGGTTGGAATCCTAATGTTGTGATATCCAAGTAACCTCCAAGATGTTTACATGTGTCATGGGGCGTTGAGTGAGTGGTGATGGCTCGTTTGGACTCTAGGGCAGTGTTGTTACTGCGGGGATAAGCATGCTAACCAAATAATGGCGACTAGATGGTGCCGACCATGGTGGTGGGTGGTGCTAGCTGATGGCTATTGTAACACCCCAGATATTGGAGAGAATGAAAATGACCATTTTGCCCCTAAAAGTCAAAGTGTTGATTTTTTTACCAAAACCTCTTTAGGTAATTTAAAAAGACAGTTATGAAGGACTCGGCCTCCTGAATGTGTAGGCATGCAGCATGCTAAAACCGGGGGTCGAATCAAGACAATATGGGTCTAGAATGCACAAAGGGTATTTTGGTAATTATGCCTTGAAGGGTGTGACGCCCCGGAAATTCGAAAAACGAACATTTGGAAATTTTGAAGGAAAATGACGATTTTGCCCCTGGAATTGGGCAAAAAGTTGACTTTTGATTTGAGCGGTCAAACGGACTTTGACCGATGACCGTGACGTAGTTCGGGACGTCACGAGTTCATAGACAGGTGGCACGTCCAATTCCGACATTCGAGGAGAAAGTTATGACGTGCGGAAGTTGGTAAAAGGGGCCGAAAGTTGACTTTTTGATCGGAACATGGTTTGGACTTTCCGGGAGTACCATTGGGTAGGTCTCGGGACGCTGAATCCGTAGACAGGCGGCATGCGTCAATCGGAGTCCGAACGAAAAACTTATGGGTCTAGAACTATGAGGGGTATTTTGGTAATTTATGTTAGTAAGGGTAAAATGGTAATTTGACTGGGTTTAATCGATTAGTATGGTTGATGGCTGATTCAGCCACTTTGATGAGTAGCTTATGTCTTTGAGTGACATCTGTCACCATTAGAGGGGAATTAGTGGCAATTAATTGGATGACTAATGACTAAGGTTAGCCCATTGAATGACACTTGGCCCTTTAATATCATGATTAGTGGCTGTGTGCGTAGTTACCATGTCGTGCAGGTGTATGTGTGTAGTTGAAGGAAACAAAAACAGAGAAGGCACACTATACCTCCACACAAAATCCAAAATCTCTTCTTCTCTGATTGATCCCAATTGAGAGCGGGTGGAAAGGAAAAATTTAAAAGGAAAGGAAGAGGATAAGACTGGGAGGAAAACGAGAGAAAATGGGGGAGAAATGCCCAAGAACCCGAGATCCTTCAATTGCTTCAAAAATTCGAATTTAGTTTTTTAGCTCGAGATGTTGTAAACTAAGATTGAAGTAAGTTCTCTGGGGTCGTTCTGAATGGAACCAACTCAAATTCGACGACAATTGGTGTCGTTTGGACCTAGAACGGACATGGCGAACTTCAGAGATTTTCGAGCTTGGGTTGAGTGATTCGGGGCCACTTCGTGTGCAATTGACTTCGAAATCCTCTTTAGCGTGAACCTACGACGCTATATGACTCATTAATTGAAGGGTTTGGATACTGGTTTGAAGAACTCGACGATGAACAGGCTTCGAACCCGTGAGATTTGATCGACTAGATTGAGGTAATTAGTGATGCAATGGACACTACAGATCTTCAATTCAAGTTAATACGATCCTCTGAGCTTAATCAATTGAAGGAATTGACTAGAATTGTGCAGAATCAGACCGGGTCACGTCGCGGGTTAACAGGACCCGTTTACCAGTTAAACGGGTGAAGAAGGTCACTGTTCACCGTTACTGTTCACGGCGCGTGGAAACCACGCGCAGCCACTCACGGCGGCGCATGGGGGCGCGTGAGGGGGAATCCCGAGGTGAGTTCAACATGAAACTTGTCCTATTTAATGTAACGAACATTTTTGGTGTTGGTTGCGAGTCGATCGGACACCGTCTCGATGATGTTTCGAGGGTCCGAAGATTTAAGTTACATATTTAATTAATATTAAATTCCCGGAAAATTATGGAAAAATTAAAGGATGTTGTAACGACCCGTCCCCGAATTCGAGATTAAATTTGTAACTAATCACCATCCCGGAATTCGGGATTAGGTTAGTAACTAATCATGATTAATGAGGGTTGATCGGTGGTTAGTTGGGTGGAGTCGGACGAACGATGCAAAATGACCGTTTTGCCCCTAGTCGTGGGTAAAACGTTGACTTTTTATTCGGACGGTCAAATGGACTTTGACCAGTGACCGTGACGTAGTTTGGGATGTCACGAGATCATAGACAGGTGGCACGTTCGATTCCGACGTTCGAGGTAATAGTTATGACGTTCGGAAGCCCAAGGGCATTATCGTAATTTGGACGAAATAGGGGAAAATGTTGACCTTTTGATCGGGGGGTCCGATGGTCGAGGGCCAAGGACCGTTAGGAAGGTCTCGAAGTCCCGAGTACAACGACAGGCGGCACGTCGAAATCGGACTTCGGACGGGGAAGTTACGGGTCACGGAAGGTGAGGGGCAATTTGGTAATTTGCCAACTGAGGGCATTTTGGTCATTTTCACGGTGGTTACTGTTCACCACCGTGAAAAACAGGGGCTGTGCAACCGTGCTAAGAGTGCTGTTTTTAGAGAGGATTGTTTAGCAAATCTGTGACATTTGTCACTAAGAAATGGGGGATTAATGGCTCGAGATCGTGCACTGGGATGGGGATAACTAAACAATTGTGTAGGTGTGTTTGGAACTGGTGCACTGGTGGGTTTTTAGCACGGGTTGTTGGCTGCAGGCGTGAGGCTGAGAAATGGGGGAGCATTTCGATTCTAGTCAGGTGTGGGAGTGAGTGTTTTGCGTTGTTCTGCTACCTAGTGGCGTGATCAGAGCACGGGAGGACTGGGTTTTGCCCTGCGTGGGAGGCAGGCAGTGCACGGGCTGAGTGTGTCCATACGGAAGAACAGGGACAGTGAGCAGGGACAGAGAGAGGATGAGTCGAATTGTTCAGTGGGTGACCAAGTAGTGCTTGTGCTTGAGCTCAGAGGGTGCGAGGGCACTGATATTGGGTCTGAGAGTACACAAATGCGGGCTGGTGAACTCATAGCAGTGTGGGCGTCTCTGAGGGGAAAAACAGAGTGTGAGAGCAGGTTAGTTATCCTTCCATTAGAACAAGCCAGGGGTGAGTCGAGGTGGTGTGAGTGAGTGTTCAGAATCCAATAGTGAGGTGCAGCGGAGTCGCTGAGTGAGAATACACCCAGAACCCGGGAACCGTCCCTGGGAAATTTCAAATTCGAAGACCAGTTTTAGGCCAGCCCAAAGTTCAATTAGGTTCGAATGAGCTTTATGGGACCTTCTTTAGTCGATCGAAGTCGAGGAAGTTGACGTTCGAAGCTCGCAGAGCCATGTTCAGACTCGACGAATTTCAGGAAAACTGGAGCTTGTGTTCGTGCAATTGGAGGCAAGCCCTTGCAAAAATTGATTTCAACATCATTCTCAAGGTAAGTCTGCGATGCTCCCTAACCAATTAATTGAGGGAAACAGTGACGGTCTGTTGAACTGGGACGACGAACTCCGAGTTCGACTCGAGTTCAATTATGTTGGTTTTAAGCCGTGTCGAGTGGATTAATTGATACAGACCTTTAATGGAGTGTATTTCGAGTCTACTTGTGGGATCAATTGAAGAAGTTAGATGGTTTAACGCAGGGATCGAATCGGGTCGAGGCGCGGGTGAAATGGCCCGTTTACCTGCTAGCCGGGTAGGGACGGCGACTGTGCAGCACTGTAGCAGGCGCGTGGTCTCACGCGCAGCCACTCACGGTGGCGCGTGAGGGCGCGTGGACCCGAATTTCAAGGTGAGTTAAACACGGCTTTTGTCCTATACAATGTAACGAACATTTTAGCGTTGGTTTCGAAATTATCGGACACCGTTTCGATGTGGTTCCGAGGGTCCGAAGATTCCTTTTACGTTTGTAATTAATGTTTAATTCCCGGAAAATTAGGGGAAATTAGTATGCCGTTATGTAAGCCCTTAGTGACACTAAAGTGTGTTTTCGAGCAGGAGTGGGAATTTCTGGAAAATATCAGAAATTACGGAACCGCGTGCGGCGTAAAACCGAGCCCTATTGGACGGTGTGTGAGTGGACTTGCTTTCAAAATTTAATGCATGCATAAATTATTTCTATGATTTTATGATCGTGATTATAAGTTGTGATTGACTTTGATTTCTGTATTTATACGTATTCGATTCTCGTATTTATACGTATTTTTACTATACATGTGAAATTACTCGTATTTCGAGACTATGGTCACTCGTGTGCTTAATGAGGGTTTAATGAAAGAAATTATATGAAATGGGTGTAAAATGATTTAAGAAGGTTGTTTATGATTTGCGAGTGTGACTTACGGTTTTGACACGTTTTTCGAGAATGTTCCGGATTTGCACGTTTTACGAGATTTCAAGTTATTGTGATTTGATCACTGTTGATGTTTGAATTGGAGAATTAAAATGAGACTTGTGATTTTGAGGATTTAAAATGAGGGTTTGAGTATGTTTTGCTTGGATCGTGATTTTGGTAATTATGATTGTGGTCCGGATGTTTTGATAATGAGATTTGAGAAATGAAGTGATTTCAAGGAATTTAAATGGATTTTGGAAAACACGATTTCGGGCTTGATGCTCGGGGCATAAAAGTAACTTGATTTGCGCGATTTCGTTTTTCGGAAATAATAAAGAGGATTCTTGGTTTGGGTTCGGGATGATGCTTCCGGATGCCGGCTTACGGATTCATTATCGCGAATTCGAATTCGGGAATGAAAAAGGATTTAATAAAGTGATTTGGTCTGATTTTGCATGCCCCGTGTTTCATGATAAATTGATTATGTTTGTAAAGTCTGATTTGGGGAAAATGAATGTGGAAATTCGGACCATGCGTCCTGTTGTGAAAAATGCGATTTTGGGATGGATCCCGCGTTGTCGTGATTGATAAACGGTTTTGGGGTTTAAAGACCCGTTGGAAATTGCTTGGGGTTTTAAAGACCCGTTTTTGTGTTTGGAAATTGTTTTGGGTTTAAAAACCCGGTGCTATTGCTGGAGCACGTTTTGAGTTTAAAGACTCGGTTAATGGATGACGGGGGAGGGCCCTTATTGAGTTTAAAGACTCGTGAGTTTAAAGACTCGGTTACTGTGATACCCCCGAGGCCTATTGATTATGTTTTGAGTTTAAAGACTCGTTGAAATCCCGGGAAGGCCTGATAATGCGCATGGTTTTGAGTTTTAAGACTCGGGCGCACTCGATATCCAGCAAACTGATTAATTGTGATTCATTGATGTTCTTGGATGATTGGATGTGTTGGGCAGTGGCCCGGTTTATATGGTTGATGGATTGGTTGATGTCGTATACTTGGAATTGGACTTTATGGTTTTGGGCTTTGGCCCTGTGTCTATAATGTGCGGGCTATGACCCGAAGGTTAAGAAAGGAAAATGATTTTGATTTTTCATATACGGATTTCTTATGTTGAAATGTTAACCGTTTGCGGAATGATTTTTGGTATGCATGCATTGGTTTTTACTTGGAGGGTAAAAACGTCTTTCCGTAACTGTTTTATGAACTGAATTCTTTTTGTCCACTCACACCTTTAGTTTTTATTGACCCTCCAGGTCGTGGCGCGTTGTTCGAGGCTGTACGAGGGGCGGAGGCATGAGTTTGCACGTGTGGCTATCCCTGGTTTGGCAAGTACTGAGGGTAACTTGGGGATTTCTGTCATCTTGCCAGACGGGAGCAGGACCGGGCACGGTTATCGATGCCCCTTCCGGGGGCGGTCCTGAAAATTGGTATCAAAGCACTAGGTTGCTGATTCTGTGGCCACATCATGCCTCCAAAGCGTAAGCCTCGTGCGCGACCTGATAGTGAGTCGAGTAGGCGAGGGTATTTGGGACCTCGTGTTAGACCTCGGGTGAGATTGACCCTGGTATGAGGGTCAGATGTCAGGTAGTGTACGCTGTGAGCTGTGATTTGCGCGACTTGCTGGACCTAGAATTGCGTGGGTCGCAAGGACGAACGAGACCGGTGGCTGGAATAGGAGGTGGTTGAGCATTGGATATTGCTCGGGGTTTGGGTATGTCAGTAATGACACGATTGGTTTGGTATGAGATTGGACTCAGGAGGGGTCGAGATGTGGATGTGGGACTCACGATGAGTCAGTAATTTGGGTTAGGAACGTGAGATGAGTCATGATATGGTGTCAAGGCTCGAGATGAGCCAGAAGGGTAGAATGAGGATCGTTTGGCACTTAGGATGCCAAGGACCGATTTATGGTCATTTATTGGATGAGTTAGGATTTATGGCTCGATTTTGTGGAACGGTGGTCTTGGGAAGATGGCTGATTGTCGTGAGTACTTGGTGTAGTGGTATTAGTTGGGGATTATGGGGCGTTCAGGGAACGTCCGTCTATCCTGATGTGGATTTTCGGGATGGTGGTACCCATGGTTGCGGGGTACGAGTAGTGATGCGGGATCGTCGCTCGGCATGAGCGGAGACCCAGGGCTACCCGCTTTGCACACGGTGTGCTAGTGTGGATGATTGTACGATGGTGCTGGTACTAGTGCTGGTGCTAGTGTCGGCGAGTGAGATTGTGTTGAGCCACGAGTTGGGGTGTGACTCTGTCTTGATGAGAGTGCGTTGGTATTGGAGATTCAGTAGTGGACGACTCATGGACTGGATAGGATCCAACGGAGATTATGAGGTATTGGGTAAGTCCCAACAGTGACGAGGTGACAAGAGTTGAGTAATTCCCTGTCGGAATCAGTGTATGTGCGTAGTTAGTCATTAATTGACGGGAGGTCTGAGTATTGGGCTGATGGTGGACGCGTGGTTGTCCAAGTGAGTTACGGATGTAGGGAGTCCGGCGGTTGGACTCGACATCATTGTGGATCATCCTTGGCCCCTCCTAGGTGGAGTGGCATGGATCGATATGAGGTTAATGGAGGGGATCCACAGAGTGGATGTGTTACGTGGTTGGGTGATTGACAAGAAATCTAGTGGGTGTGAGACACTACTATCGGGTTCCAGGTGGATTGCTAGCTGTGAGCATGTGTGGATCCTAGGTGGATCTGGTTGATGAGGTTGTGGGCCTTGAACGTGGTGACGATCTAGGATCGTGGCGTTACCAGTCGGGTGACGCGGTAACGGACTCGAATTGTGATCGCCTTGATCAGGCTAGGTGAAGAGCTTGTCGCTCTGTTGTGAATGTTTGGGTATGGGAGTAGTTGGACCGAACTTCCTTTCGAAGTTAGTCCGTACTAGAGCGAGTGGGAACGTTTATGAGTTGAACTCGAGGCTTGACTTGTGGATGAGGGGATACCCAACAGGGTCTAATTGGTCAGTTATAGATATGTGCGATTGGGATTAGCTTCCTTTCGAAGTCAATCAAAGGTGATGTGGTAACCGTTTGAGCGGGTATCCGATAGATTCTGAGTTGGTGTGCCTCGGTATTTGTGGATGAGATTATGTGCCCATTTGGCATGACTGCACACGCCTCGGTGAGCGTGCTTGGGTTGGTACGTCTTGGATGACGTGTTGGGGAGTCGATGTTGTGTTACTGGTCGGGTGACCATGGAATCCAGAATGGATAATGAGTGGAATGATCGATTTGTCTAGTATGAGATTGGACCGGTGGACCCCAGTATCGAATCATGATTAACTGCGGGCCATGCAGTGGACTTACTGGGGAATGGATGTACGTATCTTGCACGGTGTACAAGGATCGGTATTGGACTGGCCGTGTGGTGCATGGTGACAGCACATGTGAGGTACCAGTGGCGTGTGGTTATACGTGTTGATGGTCGGCTTAGTTCCGACACCATTGGATTTGGTGGTGGGTGTGAACTGGACATTGAATACTATGCACTGGGCAGAGTTAATTTTGTTGGGTTCAGTGAATTCATGAGCATGCGCTCTTAGCCACGGATGGCTAGTGAGCCCCAGTGTGGAGTTGGGCGAACACTGTTGGGCTAGTATTCAATGCGTGTCAGTTACACCACCTGATTGAGTATGATGATGGTATACGTACACTCAGGATGAGTGAGTTGGTGACGACGTCACTACGTGTGGCCTTGCATGATGTTATCACACCGAAATGATTCCAGCGTTGTGGTTCGCTGAGGGAATTGACAGTTATGGACTTGAGATGGATATGTCGCGGGATTGGGTTGCCCTGCGAGATGAGATCACGCGGTTGATCTTACGCTACTTGAGCGAGTAGCAGGATCAGGTGTTATCAACGATTGGCTGATGGTTGGTGCTTGTCAGGGTGGTGAAGCCTAGTGGTGACAGTTTGGCTGGTAGCGTCAGCACGGACTGACAAGTGAGATTTGGTGACTCCCAGTGGGAGCAGTCATTAGGTGATCATTTTCACTCGAGGTGGTCGAGTGTGGTCGGCACGACATAAGACTATGATGGGGCCTCTGAGTACGGATGAGTTTAGCTGGTGTACGGGTGTACACGTGTTGTGGGGCCAAATGTTTTCCAGTGGAATGAGCGTAATTGGAATTTCGGGGACGAAATTATTTAAGGGGGGAAGATTGTAACGACCCGTCCCCGAATTCGAGATTAAATTTGTAACTAATCACCATCCCGGAATTCGGGATTAGGTTAGTAACTAATCATGATTAATGAGGGTTGATCGGTGGTTAGTTGGGTGGAGTCGGACGAACGATGCAAAATGACCGTTTTGCCCCTAGTCGTGGGTAAAACGTTGACTTTTTATTCGGACGGTCAAATGGACTTTGACCAGTGACCGTGACGTAGTTTGGGATGTCACGAGATCATAGACAGGTGGCACGTTCGATTCCGACGTTCGAGGTAATAGTTATGACGTTCGGAAGCCCAAGGGCATTATCGTAATTTGGACGAAATAGGGGAAAATGTTGACCTTTTGATCGGGGGGTCCGATGGTCGAGGGCCAAGGACCGTTAGGAAGGTCTCGAAGTCCCGAGTACAACGACAGGCGGCACGTCGAAATCGGACTTCGGACGGGGAAGTTACGGGTCACGGAAGGTGAGGGGCAATTTGGTAATTTGCCAACTGAGGGCATTTTGGTCATTTTCACGGTGGTTACTGTTCACCACCGTGAAAAACAGGGGCTGTGCAACCGTGCTAAGAGTGCTGTTTTTAGAGAGGATTGTTTAGCAAATCTGTGACATTTGTCACTAAGAAATGGGGGATTAATGGCTCGAGATCGTGCACTGGGATGGGGATAACTAAACAATTGTGTAGGTGTGTTTGGAACTGGTGCACTGGTGGGTTTTTAGCACGGGTTGTTGGCTGCAGGCGTGAGGCTGAGAAATGGGGGAGCATTTCGATTCTAGTCAGGTGTGGGAGTGAGTGTTTTGCGTTGTTCTGCTACCTAGTGGCGTGATCAGAGCACGGGAGGACTGGGTTTTGCCCTGCGTGGGAGGCAGGCAGTGCACGGGCTGAGTGTGTCCATACGGAAGAACAGGGACAGTGAGCAGGGACAGAGAGAGGATGAGTCGAATTGTTCAGTGGGTGACCAAGTAGTGCTTGTGCTTGAGCTCAGAGGGTGCGAGGGCACTGATATTGGGTCTGAGAGTACACAAATGCGGGCTGGTGAACTCATAGCAGTGTGGGCGTCTCTGAGGGGAAAAACAGAGTGTGAGAGCAGGTTAGTTATCCTTCCATTAGAACAAGCCAGGGGTGAGTCGAGGTGGTGTGAGTGAGTGTTCAGAATCCAATAGTGAGGTGCAGCGGAGTCGCTGAGTGAGAATACACCCAGAACCCGGGAACCGTCCCTGGGAAATTTCAAATTCGAAGACCAGTTTTAGGCCAGCCCAAAGTTCAATTAGGTTCGAATGAGCTTTATGGGACCTTCTTTAGTCGATCGAAGTCGAGGAAGTTGACGTTCGAAGCTCGCAGAGCCATGTTCAGACTCGACGAATTTCAGGAAAACTGGAGCTTGTGTTCGTGCAATTGGAGGCAAGCCCTTGCAAAAATTGATTTCAACATCATTCTCAAGGTAAGTCTGCGATGCTCCCTAACCAATTAATTGAGGGAAACAGTGACGGTCTGTTGAACTGGGACGACGAACTCCGAGTTCGACTCGAGTTCAATTATGTTGGTTTTAAGCCGTGTCGAGTGGATTAATTGATACAGACCTTTAATGGAGTGTATTTCGAGTCTACTTGTGGGATCAATTGAAGAAGTTAGATGGTTTAACGCAGGGATCGAATCGGGTCGAGGCGCGGGTGAAATGGCCCGTTTACCTGCTAGCCGGGTAGGGACGGCGACTGTGCAGCACTGTAGCAGGCGCGTGGTCTCACGCGCAGCCACTCACGGTGGCGCGTGAGGGCGCGTGGACCCGAATTTCAAGGTGAGTTCAACACGACTTTTGTCCTATACAATGTAACGAACATTTTAGCGTTGGTTTCGAAATTATCGGACACCGTTTCGATGTGGTTCCGAGGGTCCGAAGATTCCTTTTACGTTTGTAATTAATGTTTAATTCCCGGAAAATTAGGGGAAATTAGTATGCCGTTATGTAAGCCCTTAGTGACACTAAAGTGTGTTTTCGAGCAGGAGTGGGAATTTCTGGAAAATATCAGAAATTACGGAACCGCGTGCGGCGTAAAACCGAGCCCTATTGGACGGTGTGTGAGTGGACTTGCTTTCAAAATTTAATGCATGCATAAATTATTTCTATGATTTTATGATCGTGATTATAAGTTGTGATTGACTTTGATTTCCGTATTTATACGTATTCGATTCCTGTATTTATACGTATTTTTACTATACATGTGAAATTACTCGTATTTCGAGACTATGGTCACTCGTGTGCTTAATGAGGGTTTAATGAAAGAAATTATATGAAATGGGTGTAAAATGATTTAAGAAGGTTGTTTATGATTTGCGAGTGTGACTTACGGTTTTGACAAGTTTTTCGAGAATGTTCCGGATTTGCACGTTTTACGAGATTTCAAGTTATTATGATTTGATCACTGTTGATGTTTGAATTGGAGAATTAAAATGAGACTTGTGATTTTGAGGATTTAAAATGAGGGTTTGAGTATGTTTTGCTTGGATCGTGATTTTGGTAATTATGATTGTGGTCCGGATGTTTTGATAATGAGATTTGAGAAATGAAGTGATTTCAAGGAATTTAAATGGATTTTGGAAAACACGATTTCGGGCTTGATGCTCGGGGCATAAAAGTAACTTGATTTGCGCGATTTCGTTTTTCGGAAATAATAAAGAGGATTCTTGGTTTGGGTTCGGGATGATGCTTCCGGATGCCGGCTTACGGATTCATTATCGCGAATTCGAATTCGGGAATGAAAAAGGATTTAATAAAGTGATTTGGTCTGATTTTGCATGCCCCGTGTTTCATGATAAATTGATTATGTTTGTAAAGTCTGATTTGGGGAAAATGAATGTGGAAATTCGGACCATGCGTCCTGTTGTGAAAAATGCGATTTTGGGATGGATCCCGCGTTGTCGTGATTGATAAACGGTTTTGGGGTTTAAAGACCCGTTGGAAATTGCTTGGGGTTTTAAAGACCCGTTTTTGTGTTTGAAAATTGTTTTGGGTTTAAAAACCCGGTGCTATTGCTGGAGCACGTTTTGAGTTTAAAGACTCGGTTAATGGATGACGGGGGAGGGCCCTTATTGAGTTTAAAGACTCGTGAGTTTAAAGACTCGGTTACTGTGATACCCCCGAGGCCTATTGATTATGTTTTGAGTTTAAAGACTCGTTGAAATCCCGGGAAGGCCTGATAATGCGCATGGTTTTGAGTTTTAAGACTCGGGCGCACTCGATATCCAACAAACTGATTAATTGTGATTCATTGATGTTCTTGGATGATTGGATGTGTTGGGCAGTGGCCCGGTTTATATGGTTGATGGATTGGTTGATGTCGTATACTTGGAATTGGACTTTATGGTTTTGGGCTTTGGCCCTGTGTCTATAATGTGAGGGCTATGACCCGAAGGTTAAGAAAGGAAAATGATTTTGATTTTTCATATACGGATTTCTTATGTTGAAATGTTAACCGTTTGCGGAATGATTTTTGGTATGCATGCATTGGTTTTTACTTGGAGGGTAAAAACGTCTTTCCGTAACTGTTTTATGAACTGAATTCTTTTTGTCCACTCACACCTTTAGTTTTTATTGACCCTCCAGGTCGTGGCGCGTTGTTCGAGGTTGTACGAGGGGCGGAGGCATGAGTTTGCACGTGTGGCTATCCCTGGTTTGGCAAGTACTGAGGGTAACTTGGGGATTTCTGTCATCTTGTCAGACGGAAGCAGGACCGGGCACGGTTATCGATGCCCCTTCCGGGGGCGGTCCTGAAAGATGTAAATTGACTTGTTAGTAACCTTGAATAATGATTGTGAACAGGATTCGGGATTCCTGGCAACTGTCGGAAATTACGGAAACGCGTGCAGCACGGGAAACGAGCAATCGGACGGTGTGTGAGTGGACGTTTGTTTTATAACTTGATATGCATGCATAGTTAAATGTTTTACATGATTGATTGCATGATTTGGTTTGCAATGATGTCATGATTTGTTTGGATGATTATTTATGATTTAATGATTATTTTAATCGGTAATTCGGGCACGTTTTTCGAGGAAATGTGTAAATGATATTTTGGACTAGGCCCGGAGTCAAAATGATTTCAAAATGGATATTTTGATGAATAAATGAGTTAAGAATGATTTCTGGATTATTATAATGTTTTCTATATGATTTTACGGAATTACGTATAAAGGATATTTGGGCTTGAGTCCCGGTTGGTAATGATTTGACTTGGATTGAGTCATGGATTGATTGACATGTTTTGGGATATGATCCCGGATGGTTTTCCTTGTGATTGTGATTGTGACTATGGATGCCCAGACGGTCGGAGCTAGGGGATTACCTAGTCGGCCGGTGCTTGGGGATGTGATGGTATGATTGTGAGTTCTTATGTTAAGCCAACTTCTCGGATGCGACTGAGCCTAGATGTACCACTCGGATGTGTCTGAGCCTGGGGATGTGTTCGCCCAGATGTGACTGAGCCCGAGGGTTGAGCCCAGATGTGTCTGATCCCGAGAGTGTGGATGGATGTTGGCCTACGCGTAGTGCAGATGTGACAGTGTGATGGTTTGTGCACTTGTGAATAGTGTGGATTGATTGATTGATTGATTGAGTAATTGATTGTGACCTTGTGCAGAGTACTGTTTGATGTTACGTACTGGTATTGAGTACGAGTTCTGGTCTGTGGGGCCAGGTGATTATGTTTTCATGTGTTTGGCCTGAGAGCCCGGAAGTTTGACTTATTATATGGTTTGGCTAAAAGCCAGTATTTGTGTTTCATCTGTTTTTCTCTATGCATGCATGATTTGGAAAACTGGAGGGTAAAGGATGTCTTTTTAAATGCGTTTTAACGAATATATTTTTGTCCACTCACATTTTTCTGTTTTGATGACCCTCCAGGCCGTGGCACAACGTTCGGGGCTGATCTCGAGGCGGAGGCATGAGCGGCAGTTATCCCTGGTTTGACAGGTGCTGAAGGGTACTTTCGGGACTTCAGTTGACTTGTCAGACGGGAGCAGGACCGGGTACGGTTATCGAGGTCCAGTTGGGACGGGTCCTGTCAAAGGGCAATTTGGTAATTTTACCCATTTGACAAGTGTTTCATGTGATAAGTTTCTAGAGTAATCTAGATATTCTTTCCAAATTGTCCCACCAACTTATGATTCTATAAATTGGTGAGGTGTGTGCATAAATGGACATCGATGGGTGGTGGCCGAAAAGGAAGAAAATGGAAACCCACCACCACCGTGAGTGAGAGAGAGGCCAAGAGGGGAAAATAGGGGATGAAATTTTGAAAAGGAAAATGAAGAAAAGATAGTACGAAGAGTAGGAAAAAGTAATGGAAACCATGGGGTCTGTAGGTCCAAAAGTCAGGTTTTTAGTTTAGGACCAGGAAACCAGCCGGCATGGAAGTATGCTCCTGGACGTCGTGTGACTGTTATAAGTCAAGGAGGCGTGATTTTGGGTGTGGAGAAGCTACTGAGCTGGTCCTGGACTCCATGGTCGAAATCTTGGAGATTCGAACCTTGAGATCGAGGTATGTTTTCTTCGTTTTCATGTCTTAGATCTTCTTCTGGGATAGTGTAGATGAGATTCGATGGTTAGAATGATAAAATCAGACGTGAGATAGCTATGTTATGGTCGGGTTACTGTCGCGGGTCAGATGACCCGCTTGCAGGAAATTGGTCAAGGACCCAAGGTTGAAGACAACCTCTGTGATGAGTGTGAAGCCCACGCGCAGAGGACTTTTGGCTGCGCGTGGGAGAGCGTGCGGCATTTTTTGGAAAAACAGTCAACATGAAAAATGTTCCTTCTTATCTTTTGAGTTTAATGGTTTAAATTGAGTAAATTGGTTGATTTTTGAGGAAGTTATGGCTAATTAAGTTTCCTAGTTGATCTAATTAGACTTGTGAAAATGAATTATGATAAATGGGATGATGAAAGTGTAACATATGTTGATAAAAAATTTTAACTATGATTTATATTGAGAATAACTAATAGAATGTTTTAAGTATATCTAAAGGGTATCTAGATCATTAAAAATCCCTTAAAAGTAAACTATATTTGTGAAAACGATTTACAAAGAATTATTTTCGGGTTAATTGAAGTATGTGGTCATATTGTTGTATTTGTATATTGTTAGTCCTATAGTAAAAAAAAAAATGAAAAATGGCAATATGTTAATGTGGGAAAGTTAAGAACTTGAATTCCAATGGTATTATGGGAAGGCTTTTCTTTCCCTTTCTTAAGCTAATATGTTAATGTCCAATTATTGAATGAATTGATATAATGATGTATGATTAATTTTAGATTAACAAACCTTGAAGACGAGTACGATGAATAAATGAATTGTGATAGTTGCGTGGGAAATAAAAGGGTGGTGAAATATGCTCCAATTTATGTTATTTAAGGTTTGGTTATGATTGCATTAGGGTGTTAGTTGATATCAATAAAGTTTGGATTAATAAAAAAAATCAGAAGTTTTTGCCACTTGATGGGGTTAGTGAATTGGATATGGCTAGTAACCCCACGAGAGTGGATTTATTGTTGTTAAATTACTAAGTTTTTAATAAGATTAAAATCGGTAAGATCCATTGTCTAACAAAAGTTGTCAGACGGGAGTAGGACCAGTCCGATTTTCATGACATTTGGAAACGGGTCCTGTCAGCTATTGCTAGTCGTCCAACTAAAGACGATCTGGTCGGTAGTTATGTGCAATAGTTTGGGGGACCATGTATTTTGTTACTCCTTCTAGTGGTTGGTCATAATGGTATAAACATAAATCCCTTAAGTTGTTGTCTGAGGTGGATTTCTGTCAGGACCCACCCCTAATCCCCCGGGATTAAGGGCTAAATCCTGCTCCCGTCTAACATACGCATGACACGAAGGCTAAACTGACGTCCAACCTTCATGTGACACGTAGGTCGGACAAGGGATTCTCGATCCAACCACCCTAAAAGTAACCGGACTTCCCAGAGTGTACCGAACTACTGTGGATCACGGGTGTGATGTCTCCGTCTCTCTTGACCAACAGCCCGTACCGCAGCAACCTGGAGGGTATCGAAAACACGAAAAGACTGTGAGTGGACGAAAATAAAGTATAAGGTTATAAAACTGTTCAATAAAACAATTATAGTTATACCCTCCATTTAAAAGAAATTAATTCATGCATATCAATCTCGAGTTATGAAACCATTCCACATCAAAACCAAACAAAAACCTTTATCGAAAACCTGAATCACATTCGTCATTCAAAATCCAGGCCTCAGCCTCAAATCATAAATCAATCTCAAAGTACGGGAACTCAGTCCCAAAACTCATCAAATCCAAATTAGCCGGGCCATTGCCCTAAACATTCTGAAAACCAGTGAAAAACCCGTGAAAATATCAATCATACAAGTTTACTGGATCTCAAGTGAGCCCGAGTCTTTAAACTCAAAACACAATCACAGAACTAGGGGGGTATCATAACCGAGTCTTTAAACTCAAAACACATCAATCCAGGGCCCTCCCCCCGTCAATCATCCGAGTCTTTAAACTCAAAACCAGATCCAGTTGGTTTTCTCTTTTTTCGGGTCTTTAAACCCAAAACCATTTTCCAAGAAACAGTGAAAACCATTGAAAATCCTTCTCCGAATTCGCAACAATGATTCTGTAAGCTAGCATCCGGAACCATCATTACGAACCCAAAGCCAGACTTCATTTCCAAGTCTCAAAACCAAAACTGAAAGCTCCTTTATCGAAATCTCAGAAACAGGGCTCCAAGCCCAAAATCACTTTTCCGAAATCCATTTCAAATCATTGAAATCAAATCATATTTCAAATCTCGAAATCAAATAATTAAAACCACAGTCAAATCACAAGATCGTTCGAAAACTCGTAAAAGGTGAAATTCCATAAAATACCTCGAAAAATGTGCAAAACCGTAAACCATCAAGATCATAAAGCAAATCATAGAATCACGTATGAAAACATATTAAAACATATATGCATGCATCATAAGTTTGAAAGCAAAGTCCACTCACAAACCATTCCGACGTCGCCTCGATACGCGAGCACTTACGCCGTTCCCGGCCATCCTGCTATCCTCGGCTTTCCCGAACCTGTCCAAATCACATACTAAGGTTACTAACTACTTCACAAAGCTTATAATAAAGCCCCGTAATTTTTATAAATATTTAACTATTTTTAACCGAGCCCTAAAACCTTCTGATAGTCCGAAACATATCGAGCCGATGTCTGATTGACTCGAAATCAGTGCCAAAATATTCGTTACATCGAATAATTTAAAAGTCATGTTGGAAAACTCCCCAAACTACCCTTCACGCACCTTCACGTGCATCTGGAAGTTTTTGCGCATGAAACCCACGTGCGTGAACAATGTCACCATCAACCTCTGGTGAACCCGGTTCACCTGGTTCGAACCGGTCCGGTCTAGGCTAAACCGGCGTTCACGGTTTTCATTCATTTTCATCCGGTTTTTCCTTCATTTAGTTCCTTTAGCTTCATCCTATTCACTATGATCGACTAAGCTAATAAAATCACCTTTTACAGACCAACTTCTTACCTTCCTGAATCGATGAAAATCCGGCCATTGCTCCTTCATCGTATTCTTTGATTCCGGCCCACTAACCTCCTTGATTTTTGTCCCAAACAAACTCTGGAAGCTCAAGAAACAATATTCGATCGTCAAATCCACAAAACAAACGATAAATCTCTAAGTACCATTTTTGAATTCCAAAACAAAGAGTACGATACCCTACCTTATCATCCTTCTCGAACCTCGACGTCAATCCTAGTAAGTTTCTCTCATCATCCTGATCATTTGTTCTTCACACAACATGTGCAATTAATGCGCATTTAGGGAGATTGGATTTACATTCACACCTCCCTTTCTGTTTTTCAAATTGAAACCGCCGCCCACGGTGGCCCTCGTGGCAGCACCAACACCACCTCACCGTCCCCTCTGTCACTCTTCCTCACTCTCACACTCTCATTTCAGGTGGTGAGTTTTCAAAGCCAGCCTCCTACTCTCATCTCCTTTCTGTTTGTCCTCTGTTTTTTTTTAAACCGTTAAACCCATTGATCGAACACTTGAGACGGTGCAAGGTTCTACAGCCATCCAGACTTAGCCAGGTGTCCAAAACCTGGTGGTCCAGCTCTCAAAATTATCCAATTATCTCTATCCAAGTGGCCTTATCAGATTGCACAAAGCCCAAGGTGTAAAAAGACCAAAATGCTCTTATAAGTCCAAATTACCATTTTGCCCCTCACCTTTCTAGAACCACAACTTTTCCGTCTGATGTCCGATGAAGGCGTGCCACCTGTCGTTGTACTCAAGACATCGAGATCTATCTAACATTCCTCGATTGGAATGAAGAAAACGTGTCGTGCAAAAATTCAACAAATTCCTCCTTTTTAACCAAATTACGAAAATGCCATCAATCTTCCGAACATCATAACTTCCTCCTCGGATGTCGGAATCGGGCGTGCCACCTGTCTACGGACTCGTGACATCCCGAAATACGTCACGGTCATCGGTAAATGTCCAATTGACTGCCCAAACTAAAAGTCAACATTTTGTCCATTATAGGGGCAAAATCGTCATTCTGCACTGTCCGTCCAAAAGTATCCAACTAATCACCGATTATCTTCATTAATTCGTCATTAACCACTAATCTACTCCCGACTTCCGGGACGGGTCGTTGCAATTTCCTTAGTTGAGGGCTTGTCAATTCCATAAAGACTGTGTAGACTAACCAATAGGGCTATACCATGTAGTTCCCTATGTCCTTGGAGGAGTAACTGCGCCTTTGTCGGATGGTTGAGGCAATAGATTAGTCACCTCTAGAGGCTTATTGATGAGGCGAGTCCCTTGATAATAGGACTCATCCCTAATTATCACAAAAATCGGACTGGTCGTACTCCTGTCTGACATTCTTTTGTTAGACAAGGATTTTACTAATTTTAATTCGATTTGAATCCTTATTAAGTAAATCAAATTAATTTCACCTTACGGGGTTACCGCCCACCTCCAATCCATTTCCTCGACAAATAGTGGAAAGTTTACCGATTCACTCATGATTGACCTTATTCTCATCATTGTAAGTATCCTATTTTGGGACCTCAAATTATATACCAATAAGATCCTTTTCAAAAAAATAAATACAACTACAATCACATATACTCTTTAATTACTCTTTAATTATTATTCCAAATTCACATATTTTTACTTTGTAAATTTACCAAAATCAGATAAAGGTCAATAAACAACTCATCTTGACGGAATTTATAAAGTAAAATATTGAGATCAATTTCCATAATAAATTGTGTAACAATTTCCTTATAAACTCCATATACGTATAAACATATTTACCTACCCTTTGTCAACCTTCCAATTTCCTCTTAAAATCATCTTTCTTCTCCTTCATTATAACCATTATCACTAACTATTTCACATACAAATATACTCACAATATCATAAGACATGTGTATTCATTAACAACCCTATTGTGTGCCTATAACTTAAGTCCAATTTCCAAAATTAATTAAAGAACCATTTACATAAAACATATACAATTTGGACAGGTATAACTTCTACGTGGAATATCCAATTAACGAAATTCTTGAACCAACAAACTCAGAATAAAGATACAAACTTTTCTTATGTTGACCGGAACTCCGTCCACCACCACATGTGCTGCCACGCACAGAGAAAGGCTCTCTACGCGTGGCCATGGTCTTTGTCCAAACCCGAATGTCTAGTTTTCTGGGTTGCCTACTCGCGACAGTGACCCGACTGGTTCTCGACCATTTCACGTCGGTTTTCATCGTTATATATATATATATATATATATATATATATCAAACTTTACCTAAACTAACAAAAGAGAAGGTATGTGACGTCAAAGAGAAGAAATACTTACAGAATCTCGACACACGACCTTCACTACCTTTCGGCCATGGCTTCCCAATCGTGTTCTCGACTTTTCCAGCATCTATCTCCTCCTTTCTCAGCCCTAGGAGGATCACAAGATCTTCAGGAGGGTATTCCCACGTCTATCTTTGAGTTTCCTGGCCTAAAACTGGAAACCCGAAGGAAGTGTCTCACGGCCCCTCCTCATCCTCACGTGTTTCCCAAGTCATCTCCTTTGTTTCTTATCTGTTTTCTTCACTATCACTCTCCCTTTTCTTTTTCTTCTGGCATGTTTCTTCCTCTCTTGGGTATTCTCTCAGTTTATCCCCTTTTCCTTAGTTTCGGTGCTTCTCCACTGAGTTCCTCCATGACATCCACACAACTCACACACAAACATATATAGAGCTAGGTCGGTGAGAGAGGGAGGTTCGGGAGGAAAACTGAAGAAAAATGGAGAAAGTTTTAGAACATTCTAGGCCTTTCTCTCAAAATGACCAAAATTCCCTTAGTGGAAAAATGAACAAAATGCCCATGCAACTTTCCTGATCTATAATGATCTTACCCTATCTCCGATTTTAGCACGCCGCCTGTCTACAAATTTAGAATTTTCAGACCTACGTAACGGTCTTTTTGGAATTCCCAAAAGATATCCCGATAAAAAAAGTCAACAATTTTACTTTTCAGGGAAAAATCATCATTTTCTTTTTCTCAAATTTCTGGGGCGTTACACTTGAGGAACCTCGAATGATGCGATAGATTGATTACCCCTAGAAGCGTGCCAATCAGCACGAGTCCCTTGACGAATCTCAAATGATGTGATAGATCAGCCGCTCCTGGAAACATGTTGGTCAACACAAGTGTCATGAGGAACCTCAAATGCTCTGGTGGACGGCTAATTTCAAAAGCGTGCCAATCAACACGAGTCTCTTGAGGAACCGCAACTGATGCGGAAAATTGGTCACACCAAGAAGCATGCAAAGATGCCTATATAAAAGGGATACATGTCATTTGTTTAGCTGATCGTGTGGCTTGTTTAGTAGAGCCTTAATATCTGATTAGTGGGTGTGAAAATCGATGAGGGCGTTAAATGAGCTAGAAACGCCTATATAAAAGGGATACGAGTCATTTGAGCGTACTTTTGAGAGAGCTCTCATTGTGACTGATAAATCATTTTTTAGCAAACATTTCAGAGGAAGTAAGCATCTGATCGAGTCATCAGAGCAAGTCGGCTTCCGATTAAGTCAATAGAGTAAGTGAGCTTCTAACCAGAATCGGTCAGAACAGATTTCCTTCTAACTAGGTAAAGTTTGCATATTTCATTATGTTCTTCCCATTTGTATTCGGATAGGTTAAATCTTAGTATATTCTATCATTCTTTTATAAATGTTAGAGTCAGAAAACGGGTCTAAGTAAGAGTCTTCTCAAACTTTTGGAGGTGGATCATTCTCTTGCTTGGTCGACAAGATGTTAAGTAGGTCAAATGGCTTGACATCCACTAATGGGTCCTTTTCAACTAGCGGTTAGACAAGTAGTGGATCCTAGTCGGTTGCTGATATTATAGTAGCGATGTCTATGTCCATTTTGAAATGTCATGTCGATGGGAATTTATTATAAGCGTCCTCGTTGAAGACATCTGTGGTCAATCTAGAAGAATCAGAGGCCAAAGACGATGAAGTGGCTGGGGAGGAGGTGACCGACAATAAGGTGGCTGATGATGAGATGATTAATAAAGAGATGGTCGATGGTGAAGATGAAGACGATGAAGATGAGGCCAAAAATGATGGGGTCGAGGATTAGTAAAGGGAGTATGTGGATCTGATCAATGTGGCCGTTCTTCTGAAAACGTCCCTCCAGACTCTTCTAGGTTGAAGAACAAACCAAATAAGAAGACGGTAGCCCATAAGAACAAGAAGTCAATTCCACTCAAGAAGGAACCGAGGAAGACGATGTCGACTAGCCAGTTAGTACCCTCTATTGGGGCTGGTAGCATGCTCGGGCCATCGCAGAAGCAGTCGAGGAGGCCCAACATCATTCCTGGTAAGCATACGCGGTAAAGCGTGGTTTGAGGGTAGCCGGGTACAGCAGTCGCCACAAGCCCCCACCTCGGGGGAGGCCCTGTATTTTTTTTTATACATAGTAGTTATGTTAATATGATATATAACTAACGTACTTCAATAACATTCGAAATGTGCTCCATGATTGAGTTGATTGGGTCTTGCATTTGCAACATGGTGGCCTTGAGTTTGAAACTTGGCGGGGGCTCTAATTTTGAGGTTTTTTTTTTCTTCATGTTTTTCCCCTTTTCTTCTTTTTGGTTTTCTTTACCTTCACACAATATTTATTTTTATTTTTCTTTTTCATTTATTATCTTTTTCTAAATCAAACCAAATAATTTGTTTGAATCAACAAGAACTTTTGAAGCAAGAAACGACTTACATTGAAAGTGAAATGAGTTTTAATATTTATAGGAAAGTCTTGGGAGTCACAAAACATTTTGATTGGTAGATAAATATTGTAATTAATAAATAATTATTTTTAATAATTTAATATTAATAATATTTTTTTGTTATTAAATGAATGATAATGACTATTAATTCACGAAAAGAATATTATTATTATTACATCTTTAACCATATTAAATAAGATATTTAGCTAATGAATATATTATTTAATGTGCATGTATCTAAGAGCCGTAAATGTCATTATTAGGGGTAGTTTGGACATTATTTGAATTATAGGTCACGTGAAAATTAGCAACTCCACAATTTTCTGATAATTTTGGGTTCCACAATATGCCATACTAACAAGACCCGTCCCAACTGGACGTTAATAACCGTATCCGGTCCTGCTCCCGTCTGACAAGTCAACTGAAGTTCTGAAACTACTCCTCAGTACCTGTCAGACCAGGGATAATTGCACTGATTTCTGCGCATGCCTCCGCCTCTCGATCAGCCCCGAACGTCGTGCCACGACCTAAAGGGTCATCAAAACAGAAAAGGTGTGAGTGGACAAAAATAATATCATTTAAAACACATTTCAAAGTATATCATTTACCCTCCAGTTTATTAAACCATGCATGCATAGGGAAAAAATATGAATCACTGGTTTTCAAGCCAAAACACATAACAAGTATCAAATTCTGGCTCTCAAGCCAACACATATGAAAACATAATCACCTGGCCACACAAACCAGAAATCCGTACTCAATACCAGTACGTAATCACAATCAACATCAAACAGTACTATTCACAAGTTCACAATCAATCAATCAATCAATAAATATGCACTATTCACAAGTGCACCAACAATCACATAGTCACATCTGCACTACGTGTAGGCCAACCTCGGGAACTGCACTCAGGCACCATCCGAGTCATATCCGTCATGTTTGGGGACTGCACACGCACCATCTAGACGTGCCACATACTCGGGCACTACACTCACTCACCATCCGAGTCACGTCGAGGGACTGCACTCGTACCATCCAGAACATGATCCAGTATCCACAATCCATACCACAACACATATCAATCATATACATGACTTTAAACCAAGTCAAAAGCATTCCCGACAGGGTCTCAAGCCCAAATGTCATTTACACGTAAATTCGTAATATCACATTTGAAAACAATAAAATAATCCAGAAATCATCATTGACTCACCAATTATGTCAAAATATCCTTCTAGAAACCTTTTTGACTCCGGGCCTAGCCCAAAATATCTTTTCTCGAAAAAATTGCCTGAAGGACCGATTAAAATAATCATTAAATCACAAATAATCATGCCACATCATCAGGACATCATTGCAATTCAATTCATGAAATCAATCATGTAAAACATTTAACTGTGCATGCATAATGGTTTATAAAACAAACATCCACTCACACACCGTCCAAACCGCTCGCTTTCCGAGTTGCACGCGTTTCCTTAATTTCCGACATTTTCCAGGAATCTCGAATCATGTCCAAATTCATTACTCAGGGTCACTAAGGACTTAATTAACATCATACTAATTCCTCATAATTTTTCGGGAATTAAATATTAATTTAAACATAACATAAACCTTCGGACCTCGAAACCATATCGAAACAGTGTTTGATTGACTCGAAACCAAAGCCAAAATGTTCGTTATATTGCATATAACAAAAGTCATGTTGAACTCACCTTGGGAATCGGGCCCACGCGCCCTCACGCGCCGCCGTGAGTGGCTGCGCGTGAAACTCATGCACTGCTACAGTAACCTGCTACAGTGTTCGTCTTCACTCGACTTCCATGCAAACGGGTTGTTCAACCCGCGACATGACCCGTTTAATTCTCCATCAATTCAACGTCTATTTAAATAATTCAAACGTCCATTTTCATCGAAATAGGTTTAATTAGGGATCTGTAAACTCAATTACATAGAACCTTACCTCAAGCCAATTGAATTGAACTCGAAGTCGAAGAACACCAGAACACTATTCATCTTCCAATCTCCACAAATTCATAATTTTTTCTTTCAATTGATGCATCAGGAAGCATCGTGGGATCCTAATGAACATATTTCCACGATCAATTTCATGGTTCCATGTCCCAAATTCCACTACTTAAGATCGAAAATCCCAAGTCTTCCTCTTCTCTGTTCTAGCCCAAAACGAATCCAATTCGCATCAATTTTCATTGGGTTAGACTCGTCTCAATCCCAGGAGGCTAAATTAAAGGTCAATTTCACTCAAAAACGTCTAACAATTCAAATTCGATCCTTAGGTTCATTTAAGGTTTTTGGGTTTTCTGGGTTTAGTTTCAACTGGACTCGAAGTTCATAACTCACCGTTGAACTTCCTTTCTTTTCCTCTCCAAATTTCCCATTCAATCTCTCTGTTCCTGGTTTTAATTCAAATTGTGCATATATAAAGCAGAAGCTAGATTTTGTAACCCCAATGAAAGAAAGTTGGATAGCAGGACTGAGTCCTGCTTCTTTATTGGGTATCCAGAAAAGTCCAAGGGCTATAAGTATAGTGATCAAACAACAAAACGATTATGTTGTCGTGCTTTTTGAATATTCAAACAACCCTTGCCACTAATTCAGCCTTAATGGTGACAGATGTCACCAAGCAACACACTCTTATTCGAATTAGTGAGGGACAAATGTCCATTTAAGGATAATTCCCCTGATGAGTCATCAGATTGGCAAAAAGACCAATTTACCCCTATCATAACAAATTACCAAAATGCCCTCGTAGTTTTAGACCCATACCTTTCACGTCCGAACTCCGATTGACGCATGCCGTCTGTCTACGGATTCAGCGTCCCGAGACCTATCCAACGGTCATGGCCAAAATTCCAAAAGGCATCCCAAACAAAAAAGTCAACTTTCGGCCCTTATAAATAGGGGCAAAATCGTCATTTCATTCCAATTTTCCAAATTTTCCTTTTTCGAATTTCTGAGTCGTTACACATACATACATATAACAAAAAGGAAAAGATAAAAATTTACTTATGGCTATGAAGGAAACAACTTAAGCTGAATACTGTTAAATATAATACTCTTTGATTCTGATTTGTGTTAAAATTATAAATTTACTTTGGGCCCTTATTTTAAGAATGTTTTTTATCCTTCTTTTTTCCCTTTCTTCTTTTGTTTTTTTTTTCCTTAACACAATATTTTCTTTTTCTTTTTTCATTTATTCTCTTTTTCTAAATCAAACCAAATAATTTTTCTGAATCAAACTAGATAACTTTTCTTATTATATTTTGTCAAGAATAAGCCAACTTTCAATATTATATTTAAATTAATTTTTAAACACTAGCCCCTCTCTCATCTTCTCCATTTTAAAAGAAAATGAAGAAATATTTTTAATTCAAATTGAGACGATAACTAAATTGTGAAGCTAATTTTGGGAAGAGCACAAAAGAACATGTTGCTAGATTCTATTAAGAGTTTTTTTTCCCCCTTTTTTTCCCTTCGTCTTTTTCCTTCCTTTCTTATTTTGGTTTTCTTTTCGTCTTTATGAACACAATATTTTCTTTTCCTTCTTCTTTTTCCTTTGTTCTCTTTTTATAAATCAATCCAATTAATTTTTCCAAACTCAAACTAAATTTGTTAAAAAATAACCCAACTTTCTATGTCATAGTTAAATTAATTTGTAAACTCTAGTTCCTAGCCTCTATTTCATCTTCTCAATTTTTAAAGAAATCGAAAAAAATAATTTTAATTGAAATAGAGACAATATTTAAGTTGTTAGGCTAATTTTGGGAGGAGCATAAGAGAAAACATTACTAGATTTATTACTGAATTTCTAACTCTATATATATATAGATATTTTAAGGATTTAAACGTATAAGGGGCCCTAATTTAAGAATTCATCTTGGGCCCTTAATACCTCAAGGTCGGTCCTGATACTTGATCTATTGTGATCGAAGTACCTCGTCTACCCCTTGCTCCTCGACAGGTGTTGAATCCACTGCACCAATCAGTCTTCAACCACGGGCTGAAGGCTTACTTCGCCAATCTTGGTGACGTTCGCAAGTTGTCCGGACGTTGGTTGTTGACGCTAAATGGCCAAGGGTGTTGGAGTGCATGCATCTACTATGGTGTCAGTCGTCAACAACCTTATGCTGGACAACCAGAAGAGGCTGAAAGAGATCGAAAAGATGAGCTACCTCTCTAGCTGATCAGTTCACCGAGATCACGGCCGAGGGTGCTCATGTAAGTGTTCGGTACTTTCTGTTCTTCTTTTCTTTTTTGTTTTGCGATTGTTTTCTAACCAAGTTTTTTGTAATCGGTAGTACTTTGTGGAGGTCTTCTTCAACCTATAGAAGGCATCAAGGCGGGTCGAGCAGGTGGAAGAAGAGAAGGCCAAACTAAAGGAGGGGGCCGAGTGGCTGTAGCAGAAGAAACAGGGTGCCGAGCCGAGTAGGCCCCAAAAAGTGTGTCGATCTACTAAGGAGAATAAGAAACTCCAAGATCAAGTGAAGACCGCTGAAAAGGATTGAGCGGAGGAGACTGAAAAGGTGCTCGATATGAAGAATACTCTTCAATAGACCACGATGGGCATAACTGGTGCTTGTGTCTAGGTAGTGACCGAATACAAGCAGTCAATCGAGTTTGAGGATGAGGTTGACATCAAGCTTGGTCAGATGGAAAGGGAGCTGATGCTCATCTTCTTCAACTAGGGCCTGCCAATCAAGTTCCTGCGGTTGAAGAAGGCCCAAGTGCTCAGCCAGTTATTCGAGTTGTCGTAATAAGAACAACTTGAGGCCAACTGGCTTCCTGATCAGTGCTTTTGTGGCGTTAATTCAGGCGATCTAGTGCTCGAGCCGATTGATCAGACCTTGGTTGTGCACACGCCCCAGAAGGACGAGTAAATTGATGAAGGGACCTTGATTGATGACTGAGTCGTTCTATCTCTGGTCTTCCGAGCTTGCTCTGGTCTTCCGAGCTTGCTCTGCTCTGCTTCTGTCTCTTATGCTCTGCTTCTGTCTCTTATGCTCTGCCTTAATGTATAATGCTTTTGATTTTTCTTGAGGTATGCCCCTTGTAAAATGTGTAGAACATATTACAATTATTTTCTTTAAAAAGCATTGATTTTTTTCCAAATTTTGAGTAGTCGGATGACGAACAAATCGTTAATATATATGCTGATGGAATTATCGATTGTCTTTAAAGAATTTTACCTGTTCTAACTTTTTGTTCCAACACTTTCTTTTCTAGTTAAGTTGGGGTTCTCGAATTGCTCACTCCGTCTCATATAATCATCGTTATAAAGAGAGAAAATGTGGCTAAATCGATAGAACTTAATATAAAATGGATCAATATTGATGAACAATATATGTTGTACATAATTATCATCAATTTGAGTCAACGATCGACGAAAATCAATGGAAGTGGCTGACTCCCGTAGTGCCTAGTGGAGAAACCACAATGAAGAGCATGAATTGCCTTGTGCCTCAAGCAGCAACAGATGGAATGAAAAGGTATACAGAAGCGGCTCCACCATCAACAAAATCCAACAACTATGTATATTGTCGTCAATGATTGGAAAGTTCCATTATCAAGTATGAACAAAACCCGACCCGATACCTTCCCTCCCAATATAGTGTCGTCAATGGCCAACCCTCGTGCCATGGTGGACCCCTTTTCTTTATACTACAGACAAACGTGTGAGTGAAACCCACGTCCATGCTCATGCAAGTACTCAAATTAAGCTTACGGCTTTTTGGAGGTTTTGGATTAGAAATGCATATTGTGTATGCAATGCATGCATAATTGATGTGTGAAAGTGATTGGGTTTGATTTTGAGTATTGGATCATTGATTTTTCTTCTGTGGGATTCGGTGAATCTTGTTCAAGTTTGTACGTTTAACAAAAATTATTATGTTTAGGTCTCCAAATAATAATATTGTATGATAATATATATAATTAGCTGGCATCTTATACGTAATTTTTTTGGGTACTTATCTTCTTTCCAATATAAGATATTGTTTCATAGTAAAATGATGTACGTAAAAATCATCTAAAATATATAAAATTTATTCATTATTCTTTCCATCTACGTATATATTATCCTTTTTTTCGTAAAATTATATCGTGAACTTGGTTTTATTTTTGTGGAAAGCACTAGCTCGGGAGCATGACACTTCTATTGTAGATGTGAGAAAAAATTAATGAAAATTCCAAGAGCTTTATAGAAGAGTACTGCACACTTGGCAGTGGTTTATGAAGAAGTACGTGTCAGGTGATGATCCAAAAAACGCTTTTATTTTAAACTAAGTGCTTTTTATTTATTGTTACCAAATATTATTTTTTGGCTTTTTGAAAATAATTTTCGTCATTGCAGAAACATCCCAAATTGAATAAGAAAAGGGTGCAATCTTTACAAGGTGACCTAAATTATCAGGCAAGATTAAGGATTGATATAAGGAAAATAAATTTCCATATGTATTAAAGAAAAGGGTCGTCTATAGATCGATCGGCAAATCCAAAGGGACCAAAACTGAATATAAGATTTTAGTTTATTTTTTGAAAAAAATACGACCACTATTATGTTAAAGGTGACAATTTTTGACATGTTCCGACACAAGATTTGAAATTTCCACGAAATTTATCATGTTCAACCCACAAGACAAGACACAACATGACCTCCCAATACACAACTCAAAATCTGCATGAAATTTATCCAATTCAACCCGCACGATTAAAATTTCAAGTCAATTTCAAGTTCATGACATATATATATATCGGACCCATTACCAACCTATAGGGAGAATCACCACACAATATACTGGCGTGATTCGAACGTGATGAATATAGATCTTTAACATTCCGCTTCTAGTTGAAAGTAAGACCAATAAAAACTTGGAAATAATTGCAAAGGTATTAACTGCGCCGTGGCGTAGCCAAAATTTAACGTCTGAGAGGGCGTAATAATTTTTTCTTTTACAAAATACTCTTAATGAGTTATATTTTTATATTAGTTATTCCAAATTTGCAATCATATATATATGGTTATAAAAAATTCCACATTTTAATAAATTTATCGTTTTGGTGGGTTCTCAAAAAAATAAAAAAAAATATTTCACGATTTTTTTTGTTATATTTATTTATATGAACATTATGAATCATATATTTATATATATGAACACTATAAATCATATATTTATTACTCTATAATAAATATCTAAAATAAAATATAATTGTTATATAATATAAATAAATAAATAAAATATTAAAAAAAAACTGAATGGGGCCCAGGGCCCCCTTGAGCCTTGCTTGGCTCCGCCTCTGTAACCGCGTGTTGCATTTTGCAAGAAAGACAAAAATAAGTGGTAACAAACCCTGGGAAAGAGCTACGTACGTGCATCAGGAATGTTGGTATTCTCCAGTCTCCAAATTTGACAAGAACATTATATCCTTGGCAACAATTCAAACGGAAAAGAACAACGAAAAAAAACATTATGCCAACCTCATTTTGTTTTTAAAATAATTTATTTAATTTGCAGGACAACCTTGTAATTAATTTCACAACTATGCATCTATTAAAGATTAACTAACTTTCAATTTAGTTAGAGTAAATCAATATTACGCCCTTAAAATTTTTATTTTTATTTAAAACCTTTGAAAAAAGAGGATGAGTGAGTTATTGAGAATTTCTTTAAACAATTAAAAATAATATTTTTTTTTATCCTCTTTGCCCCATGTGTCCCTTAGTGTTTGATTTGTTTGGTCTCTTGGGCCCTTTATTATATTATGCATATAATAAATAGTATATATATATATATTTTATATAGTTACAATTGAATTTTTTCTATAAAATAAAAAATAAAGTCTGTATTGTCTGGGTTTCAACGATAAGGTATATAATCTTTTTTTTCTTTCGGGGGGGGTGGGGGTGTGGTGGGGTTGTGGGTGGGTGGGGGTTGAGATGATGGTGGAAAATTGTACGACATAGGGTTTAATTCTTGAGTTTTGGCACAAAATTAAAGAATTAAACCCTAAACTATACAAAATTAATCAAATTACTTAATATCGGAAAATACAGAATTTTTAAATTTAAAATTCAAAATTATTTTTGAAAAATTATTACTTTTAATTATCTTACTTTAAGTTAGATTAGATACTTATATTATTTTTAAAATGAGCAAGTGAAAAAAAATTATAAATATAAGTAATGTTTTCATAATCCTTAATATAACCTTATAATAAAAAAATGAAAATAAAAAGTAATGTTTGAATTTTATTTTTCATTTTATATACAATATATGTTTGCATCATGTAAATTTGAATAAGAACTTTCAAGTTCATATAAATAAAATAAAAAAATTAATCATGTACACGGTGAGTTCTTTGTCACCGTTATATATTAGTTATAATATATATAGTCTAGTATGTTGTTTTTCTATTGAATAATTGTCAGGTCTTATATATGTTTTGAATTAAACACGTACTCATTAAAAATGAAGTTGATATTCAATATATATTATCTTCTTATAATATCATGGCATACACACAAAAAAGAAGAACGTCTTTTCTCATATATCTAATTTCTCAATGCATGGCAAGGAGCAACATACGAATTGAACACATTGATCTAAGCTAACAAATTTGTGGATATTTAATCAACCATTGCACATGATAGCTTCGATAATATGGTCGTACGTCCTAGCTCACACAATATTAATGGTCAAATAATCATCATTTCTCCATTCATTTTGTATCATATCTCTTATTTTATACTACTCATATTAGCGTAATTAGAGTAAAAAATAATTAAACTGGGATAAGAAAGGGATTATCATAATCATATAGACAGCCCCAACTTGTGAATTTCTCTAAATTTATTGATAAAGCTGTGGGGTAGCAATGAGTCCATGACGACATAGGAATGACCTAAGACGATGACGTTATACGACTAGTCGTACAAAACAACCTCGGACAACGGCGCGTACGGAACAATCAGCACTAGTAAGATGGCACGGAGGCTCATCCAGCCGTTGGTGTAAAGAAAGCGCGAATTCCGCGGATTGGTCGTCTTTCCATCATGGACCTTCATTTCTCCTTCCTTGCATTATTGAAATCAGACGATCGATATATGCAGCTTTTTTGGTGGATATAAAAGGAGGTTATTGATATCATAAACTAGATGCGAGATTAGACACAAATGATGAAGAGATTAATTAGCTGTTAATCAAGAGACTCATTATTATTAATAACAATGGATGAGAGGTGTTGGCCGGAGAGTGTGGTGTCAAATAAGGAAAGGGTGAGGGAAGAGCTGATTCAAGGGCGCGAGTTCGCGAGCCAGCTTTCTAGGGTTCTTGATGATCATCATAACAAAGTTGCTAAAGGTAAAGGTAAAGCTGGTGAGCTTAGATCCAGTGAGGCTCTTGTTAATAAGATTCTTGGCAAGTTTTCAAATAGCCTTTTGATGATCTTTAATCCCAATAACCCTCATCATCATGACCGTTCATCATCTTGGCCGGATCATCATCATCATCGTGATGGTATTATCAACTCTGAACTTCCTCATGACGATGATCAGGCGAGTTTTAGGAGTACATCAAAGGTCAAGAATCGAAGAGGGACTTACAAGAGAAGGTAATTAAAGTAGTTGATTATAATTATATCCAACCCCAGTTCCAAATTCATGATCATCATCACATATTTGCTCATCATTAAGAAATTAACTAAATATAAATTTAATTATCCGTTTGAATACGATACATAATTTTTTTGGTGTTTGGTTTGAATAATTGATTATTCACTCGCATGTGATGACAACTGTTAATTTACTCACAACAGCTGTTAGAACGTTTTACGATCCATGTTAACATTTCTATATTGTCCCAAACAAAAAAGGAGTAAAAATTTGCCATATACTAACAAAATTATGATATTATTCTATTTCCTCCCTTTATTGAGTGACACCAAAAAGCCCTTTTACACGCATATTGTTCTTAATCATCACATCCATTATCGATATATTGGATCATTTAATCATGAAATGAGAATTTATTTTTCGTAACTTAATCTTAACTAGACTCTAAATAAGCAAACTTGTTACACGTTCTTGCTTTCTCCCAGAAAGACTTCACACTCTTGGGCTCAAGATACTACTACTTTGACTGATGATGGTCATGCATGGAGAAAGTACGGCCAAAAAGTCATTCATAATGCCAAACACTCGAGGTACGTATATTGGAGAATTTTTTTGTATGTGATGTCAATTTATGCAGATGGAACTTTTGATTACGAAATATATTTTGCATATTTGCAGACACTACTTTAGGTGTACTCACAAGTTCGATCAATCGTGCCCAGCAACGAAACATGTACAACAAATTGGTGATAATCCAGTACGGTTGTATCGGACGACATATTATAATAGCCACACATGTAGAGATGTTGTCGACTATCACTATGCCTATGCTTCTAATCAAGAACTGGGCATGGATTGTAGTAGCCCGAGCCCTAGAGATCAATCTTTAAAGTTCATTAGTTTTAGCAACGCCAATCTCACAGGAAAACAACAAGAGCACCCCTTTTTCTCATCCTTCACATCACCATCATCATCAACAGCTTTATCCGTCGTTAAAAAAGAAACGATCATCAAGGAAGACAAGCCAACAAGCAATATTGATCATGTGTTGATCACGAGCCTCCACAACCGTTCATCGTCGTGTGACCATTTTGTGCCACCTGATCTGGTGGCATTCGAGTCATTTTCTGGTCCATCAAATCTTATTCAGCTCGATGATGATGAACATAATTTCATTTCTAGGATGATGATGATGGAGTCTTATGAGTTTGATGGTGATACTTTTTCACTTGATTTTTGAAGAAGGAGAATTGTATTTTCAATTTGATTAAACATATCTACTACGTACGTAATAGTTGCTTCTTATCGAATAAAATCATGTAAAACAATATTATTCATCCAAAACAGGAAGCAAACATCGATTGATCGATGATCTTCTGGTGTCGGTTTGTAATAATCTTCTTGTCGAAGTCGAACTGTATCTCTTTTTTGCTATCTCCTTGGTGTTTCTTAATCAAAATCAATTTTCCCATATCTAAATTGTATAATATAATATATAAATCATGAAATTAATAAAAGATCAATTTTCCTTGCTATATAATATATCGCGCATCAATGGAATTAATGAAATTAATGTATGTTAAAAAAAAAAACCTATATTAATTATTGATATCTTTAGGGTAATAAAAGATCAACATGTAAATGTATGTTTTATTCTTAAAATAACTTTCTTGTTCTACCATTTTTATTTAGTGATTCTTTAAAATATTTTAATCATAACTATATATATCACCATCAAAACTATATGTATCACTACAGGAAAAGATGGCTTGTCCGTCTAAATTTTGGCTGGTGAAGGCTATTTCACCGCTAAAAAGCACTTTGTCTGGCGAAACAAAGAAGGCTCGCCGGGCATACTCCGTGCAGGAAGCCACCGTCGTTGGAGAGCAAAAATGGACAATTTTGCCCGGCGAGTCGTCACCATCCGCCAAGCAAACTTGCTTTAACAACGAATTTAGTTTCACCGGGAAAAACATTACATTGACTTAAATTGGCGTGCGAGCAAAAACGTGGGCACGAACAAAAATTTTGACGAGTGAAATTTGCCCGGAGGATCATTAAAGTTTACCTAAACCCTCCGTCAGGCAAAAGTTTACACACATTAAATGCTAACCTGCACTTGTTTTCTTCTTCTTCTTCCTATTAACTGAGCCTCACACCTCTCATCACTCTCTCTCGCTCACTCTCACTAGCCATAATATTATTTCATCATTATTTTCATTACCAATCAAATTCTTTTGTCTTTGGAGCACCAATACCAATTTTGAAGATTTGCTGATTTTAATTTTTTTTTAGCTTTGAGATTTTGATTTTTTGTTCAAAGCTAATCAAGTTTTGTGTTTTAGGAAATTTGTGATTGATTTGAAAGAATACTTATAACAAGATATGTGTGTTTTCCTCTGGATATACTTATGCTAGAAAATTTGTGGCAAATTTTAATTTTACTAAGAAATCTGGATATAATTATGTTAGGAAATTATGATTAATTGTGGAAAATGTTTAGAAGTTGTGAAAAATGTGTAGGAAATTGTTTAGAATTTTGGATATAATTATGTTAGGAAATTTGAAGAAAATGTTTAGAATTTTGGATATAATTATACTAGGAAATTGTGATTTATCCGTTCACGTGAAGTAAATCACGTTGATTAATTTTGTATAATTAATGAAATTCAATGTAAAATTTTAGACTTGTTTAAGAGTCAGTGAATTAGATTGATTGACTGACTCTTGAATTCTCCATTTATTCAGAAAGTTTGGGGTGTACAACTATGTGTTGTGTAGTTTGATGTTTATGAGGTTAGTTTTCGATTATGAAAAATTTGGTTTATATCTCCTCAATGTTCTCCGAATGCATATTAGATATTCGTTTAAGATATCTAAGTCATACATTTGGAGAACTGTAGGGTGATACTGCTGCAATTTTCCTCTATTAAAACTTAGTCTCCTAGGTCGTAAACTATACAACATAGAACATACACTCTCAAATGAGATATGGCCAAATCACCGGAGGTATAAGGAGATGAGCGGGTTTTGATATTAATTTGTTCCAAGTACCGAAAAAATATTAACGCATTTCTTTACATTGATTCTATTTTGTGGAAGCAAACACAGTGGACAGAAGTTGGATGTAAATGTTGGATAGATATTCTTATCAGTATTTGGATGAGATCGACAGTTTCATTGCATTTGCACATAGTCATTGAAATGATCAAATACACATCTTGTGTCCGTGCCGTAAATATAGATAACAACTGTTGTTGTATGTCGCTGAATGATATCCAAATGCATCTGGCACGGAATGAGATCGTACAAACTAAACTAATTGGATCTATCACAGTGAACAGGATTTTACTGCATCTACATTTTCAGTTCCCGAGACCGGTCAGGATGAAAGTGATTCAGATCATCGGTGATTCAGCCTTGTTTTTTGCAAATCGTTAACTTTTATAAGATTATAACGAAATTTTAGGAATTTTGAATATTCCGATTAAAACGTATTTATATAATTCGCTAAATAAAAATGGGTGAAACAATAGCGAGGAGGATCCCCATATATAGGTGGAATTAAGGCGACTAGAAATGTTAAGCATTGTAACTATAATTATTATAATTGTAAGCTTAATTAATAATTATAATGTAGGGCTGCTCTGGTGCGCGCCCACATTTCTTAGCTAGAAGTTTATTAATACATAATTGACGTTGTGATGGAGATAAACAAGTTTTGGAGCTCATTTACCATGTGATTAGGAATCTACTTAAGCTCATTAAGGAGTTCTAATATTTGTTAAAACTAGCTAGCTAGGTTAAATCCCCGAATACACAATTTGGCTGCAGAAAGAGTTCATGTTGAACTAATTGATTTAAGCAGAAAACTTCGGAAAGTTTCACCAACGGCACCCTTAGGGTTAGCCTTATAAGAAGTAAGCTGCTAGGGTTAAAAAGTATATACTAGAATTTGAATACAAAACTACGTACAATTTTATCGAGTATCAAGGTAGAACAAAAAATCAAAGTGGTGGACGTCAGAATAAGATTACGTTGATCCAATTTAAAACTGAAGAAACTGAGTGAAACTTTTGGATCTATATGGACTTTTAACATAGTTCTTTAATTTTTCTTTTCCGGCAGATGGAATGCTTTCCTTTTAAGAAAAGGACAACATTTTGGCAAACAAAATTTGTCGGTAAAAGTTAAAATTTGGCGCTAAAATCTATCACGGCGAAATTATTTGTCGCCACGTTCATCAGGAAAGCCTCGCAGCGAAAGACCTATCACGGCAAAGTTTAAACTTTTATCGGCATAGATGTATTTTCCCGGCAAACCTTTGGTGGCAAATATTTTGTCGCCTTGGGCCGTCAAACACGTCTTCGTCAGGAAAGAAAAGCTTAGCTGGCAAATATATTTGTCGCGAAGGAACGCCTATGGCAACAAATACATTCGCCGGGATAGATGTTCTATGGTGGCAAACTTGTTTTGTCGCGATAGGTTCTCTATCGCGACAAATTATCTTTGTCGCAATGTTGTTCTATACCGACAAATAACTTTGCCGTCTAAGGTTTATTTCACAGCAAAAATATACATAGTAACTATCGCAAAGATTCAACTTCCAAATGCAACAATACACCATATTTGTAGAATAGTGACAACACAACAATTGTAAAACATTTTAATACTCATTATAATAATATAGTATATACATTCAAAAGAGTTGTAGGTTTCCAAATGCAAGTTAGATATAGAATATATACATAAACCCAAAAAAAGACTACCCTTGACAGGACCTATCCCGATCCCCTAGGGACCACACAGGGATGCGCCCTGCTCCCGCCTGACACAACCCCAGAAAATGACCAAAATACCCTTAATAGGTTAATTAATTCACAACATGAAGTTTTAAACATAATTAAATCCGAGTACGAGATCAATAGTGTCAGACAAGGGATAGGGAGTACTACAAAAATGCGAGCACAAATATCTGTTTTACAAAATAGTGCTCGACCTACCCAACACAGGTATCAGGTACGTAGCAGTAAAATGACTAGGTCTCAGCCTCTACCTCTGGGCCACGTCCTCGAGGGGTCAAGAAAATAATGAAAGTGTGAGTGGGTCGAAAATAAAGGATATTTCAAAATCGTTCATAATACATAGTGAAAATACTGTTTTACCCCTCTCTTTTCAAATCATGCATGCATTTGAGTCAAAACATATATATTAGTAACCAAATCATATATCATATCATTAATCATATATCATATCATCACACACAATAATATCATAATAATGCATCCACAATAATCGTATTGCACCGTATATCCTAATCCTGACATCCCAGATGTCTGACGTTCCAGACGTCTAATAAGGTCACGATCCTAAGGCTTTGCGTGTCACCCGGGGTCTCAATCCCGAGTCCTACCCCCGAATCCAGTCCGGGGTATGAGATCCCAGATGTCGGACGTCTCAGAAGTATAATCATAGCAATCCTGCTCTTAAGTCACCCTACGGTTCGGTCGCTCTGTAGCATGACCCCTCGCAGGCAATGCGTCGTGACCACTGCAGGGTACCAATAAATGGAGGAGACAGTAATCCATATGGTTAATATATACAGTGCAATAGTATGAGCTTGTGACATCCCTGTATGACTCCACAAACCAATAGTATAATATCCAGATGGGTCTCATGCCCAACACTGTATAATACATATAGACATAATCCATGAATAAGACCCAATGTAATCCCTACACAATCATATAATAGTATAATGAAAACAATTATGTATGCAATCAGTTTAGAAACCAAAAGACCCACTCACAGTACTGTCATGTTGCTTAATCGAACGTCTAAAACCTGTCCTGAAACTATAGCATAGTCTTTGACTTGTCCAAACATATCCAAGGATCACTAATGGTCTCTATAAACTCATATCTAAAACCTAGGAACAGTGCTGGCCCGGAAAAGTGTCTCGAACACGCTTCTCGATGCTATAATCTTCATTCTGACCTATCAAATGATTTTTGATCGACCAGAAACCACCACCATTGGATCCGGATCGTTGAAACGTTCAAAATGGCACTGGTCTCACCTCGAAAGTCAACGGTGATGTCACTGCTGACGTCAGCCGCTGATGTCATCTCACACTGTCAGGTCTGCCACATGTTAGCCGTGAGTTGGTCCACGTCACTGACATGTCAGTGACACGTGGCAGCCACTGATTGGGCCACATCACTAACATGTCAGTGTTGAATGTGCACTGACATGTGACACATGTCTTTCCCTCATTGGGCCACGTCATCTGACATCTGACAGGTGATGACATCAGTTGATGATGTCATCACCCCTAACCTCTCGATGGGTCTGCAATCCGGGTCGCACAGACCCGCGACCCAACCAGGTTCCAAAACCCTAATTTCTCAACCATTTTTTATGTTGTTTCTTCTTATGTGATCGTTTCAACCTAACTAACAGATCTGTATGATCAAAACTAGAAAACACGAACTAAAAGCTACCTGAACTTTGATGAACAGTGAGTCGTGATTTTCAACCGTCGATATCTCTCAACTCCAGCCACCAAAACTCCTCCAACCAAGCCCACTGAAATCGTTTCAGTTCCTAGATCATGGTAGGGTCCATTATATTGTTCAACATACGACAAAATTCAGAGTTCCAAAAATGAGGTTAAATGGGCTTTCGGGTTTTCTCACCTTTCAGCCGTGATTCCCATCGTGTACAGCCTCGCCGTCAGCTCCCTCAGGTTTCACGATGAACAGATGAGATGATAAAGTAGTAGGGTTTTGATGTGGTGTTTAGTTGTAGGTGTTTGTGTGTTTTGGTCCTTCACAGGTCGAGAGAGAGTTTGTGAGTTGATGAAGATGATAATAAGTGAAAATGAGAGCAAATGATGAAGATGGAACCCCAAACTGATCCAATTGCATGGGGAAACCCACCAATGGGATGAAGGGTCCCACTAGATTGCCCTTATCCAATAAAAACCTGCCAAATGTGAGATTCCCGAGATTTCATGAATAGTGCCATTTTCTCTTCCTTGACCATAACTTTCCCGTCCGGTCTCCGATTTCGGGGTGATGCCTGTCTACGGACTCGTGATGTCCCAATCTACGTCACAGTCATAGGTTAAAGTCCAAAGTACAGTCCGAGTCAAAAGTTAACAAGTCCCCCCCAATCAAGGGGAAAACGGTCATTTTACATTTAAATTTTCAACTTTACCAATTCATAAAAGTTTGGGGTGTTACAACCCTAGTTGACCATCATCCTCATTGTGTGTTTCATCAGTTGATAGTACTTCCAATTCAATCGGTGGTAGTTCAAACCCAGAGACTCTTGATATACTTTGTACTATTTACTGGAGATACAACTACATATGTTCAATTTTCATGTCCGATGCCTTTTTTTCTATCGTCAACTCATCTCTCAAATGATCAATTTCCTTGATAGCTACCTCTTGAGCTGCCTTTGCTACTGCCAACTCATGTTTCAAATTATCAACCTCCTTTTGTAAGTAGTGAGTGAATGTTGAAGATCGAGAACTTCCAATCTCACGAACACGTTCATATCCTAATCCATGTATCTGTGTTCCAGGCTTCTTTCCAAGTACATCCATCAAAATATTAAGGCCAACATTAGTATCAGATATAGGTATCTCATCTAATGGAGTACCCTCGAGATATTCCTTTGCTACCTCTTGGAGATAATTATTCTTTTTGGCCATCATCTCATCCTTCAAATGAAATCAACATAAAAAAACATGTTACCTTATCACATGAAAGAAAAGATACAAACATGTTGCCTTAATGTCTAATGATAACTTTACATTCATACTATCCTTCACAATCAAAAACTTGAATGATCAAATGATATCAAACATAAAATCATTGAAAAAGACCCCGAATTTGGGAAACAACCAATCAAATAAAACATAAGATAAGTTCTCTAACAAACCGAGGATGAAGTAATCAACCATGCAATGTAATGGAATTCCATAATGGTGCTTGCTCTTGCCTCCACCAAACACTGACTTCAAACATATATCTAAATAACAAAAAGGTGTATGTATCCAATAATAAATAGATCTTTCAGACAAAAAATAATCATACAAATCCAAGAATCAAACCAAAATCTGGCACAAACGCATTCTGCATCAATTAGCCACCTAAAAACGAATGAAAATTTATAGGCTTTTCCTCATTCAAAACCCCAAAAATGAGGGTTTGTTGAAAGGAAAAAGAGAATGTAAACAAACCGCCAACAAAAATCCATTTGAACAGTAAAACAGCTCATCAAGCTCTTGGTATTCAATATAGGTCATACTTATATCCTTGTCCCCACTCCATATAAGTACCTATTAACTTATACTTCATACCACCAACCTCATACTGAATCAAGACAAGAAAAAGTTCAGCAATAACAAATCATGCACCAACCAATCGTGGAAGATTAAAAAGTCACAGTACATACTTCATATGTAATAGCCAAACTAAAACCAGCAGACAAACCAAGGAAAAAAAGATTACTTTACCAAATTCTTAAGCACTTCATTTTCAGTAAACCAGAAAAACCCTAACTTGAAGAGCACCTAACTAAAACCATATGTAGGCAACCCCATAGCAAATCAAGACAAGCAAAAGGTCACCAATAACAAATCATGCACCAAACCAAGCAGTGTACTTAGTTTCAGTATCAATACATACTTCTAAAAGGGTGTTTGACTATACTTTTCAAGCCCACAATGAAATGCCAGCAAGTGTACTCAATGACCAAACATATAATTAAAGAAATACTTACATATTTAGCTTTGGTCTTGTCATTGCTCCATTAGTTGGTTTTCCCAGAATAGGCCTTCCCATAAGTGTCTATCTCCACAAATTTTGAACCCTCCTAATGTGGTATAGTAGCGTTTAAAATAAATTAATAAATGTATTTTACAGCTCAAAACAAGATAATATCTTTAATACAAAACTGCTATAATACCTTAACACACTCCATTGCTATGTGTGCGAAAGATTTCTAACCAGCATGATGCTCTATCTCCTTTTCAGCTTGGTTCGTTATATTCTCCATAGATACTTTCTGCACAGTTGGATGACTAATGAGTTCGTTAGCATTAAGAGAGAATTTTTCTGCATAATTTTGAAAAATAATCAAACTACCAAAAACTTCGGTGTCTGAAAATGGCCACACATAAATGCCCATTGGTCTTCAGCGTCTCTAAGTACCATCTCCAATGGTGGGTTGCCCAACGCTTCCCCAGCTGTTGGGAAAAGCTGAAAGTACCTGTGCAACTCGTGCTTGAAGTCTCTAAACCTACTAGCCATGACATCGTTGACATATTTTTCACTATTTGGATCTTTCAAGTCTATGTCAAAGTTAAGCCACAACGAATTTGGAAAAGTGTCAACGATATGTTTTGTGTAAAATATAAGATTTTCTACATAAAATGTCAGCAACATGTAACGACCAGTCCCAAATTCCTGGATTAGATTAGTGACTAATGATGGATTAGTGAAGTTAATCGGTAATTAGTTGGGCGAAATTGGACTGACGATGCAAAATCACTGTTTTGCCCCTGGTCGTGGGCAAAATGTTGACTTTTGACCCGGGAGATCCGATGGCCGAGGGCCGAGGACCATTACGTAGATCGGGTCGATACAAATCTGTAGACAGGTGGCACACCAAAATTAGACGTCGAACGAGAATTTTATGGTTCACGAAAGTTTGATTTAACTATGCACGCATTATGAGGCAGAGACACTTGGCTAAATCTGATTGGTTGACTTAATTAGATGGGTCTCATGGATGAGTGACAAGTTTCACTCATCCCATTGGTGGCTTCCCTAAAAAGTGGATCTAGCCTTGGATTGGGTGATTAATTAGGATTAAAATATTAATTAACTATTATAAGATTATTTTATAATTTTCGTCCACATTTCTCTCGCTTATCCAACCGTCCATCTCACCTTACCTTCCCATCCTCACCATTCCATTCTCCTACTCTGATCAAGCTTACCAAACCTCATCTCTATCCTTCTTCTTTTTCAAACCCGAACACACAAAGTTACAAACACACACCATCACCCACCACCTCCCCTAAACTTTGTCTAACATTGGTGGCTCATAAATGAAACTGTGAGAGGGAGATGAGGCGAGCACGACGGTGCTAACGGTTTGGACGATAGACCACGGTGGCCGGAAGCCTGTAGGTGAGTAGTTACGGGTTTAAAAATGGACTTTCTGTTAGACTGGTTGTTAAGTGTTTCTAAAGGCTGGGTTATGTTTCTGGTGATCTTAGGGGAAGGTATGGATTGGTTTCGAGGGCTGGGACAGCTGGAGTCGACGGCAGAAGCTAGTTGCAAGTGACTGGTTCATTCTTCGATCTTGGAGGTATTATTTCGACCCGTTTTTCATGTTTTTAATGGCTAGATCGATTGGGTTTGATGTTAGGAACCTACAGGATTGAAAATGGTATGAAAAGGATTGAAAATGAGTGAAAAATAGGGCTGGACCGTGACCGCCGGTTCGGTTGAACCGGCCGGTTTACAAAGGATAGGGACGACATTATTTGGCGCATGGGCTTCACGCGTAACCCCTTTGGACGCCGCTTGAGGGCGCATGGGGGGTCTTTTGGGAATGACTTCAACATGTGAATTAATCTATTCGATGTAACAAACATTTTGGGACTGGTTTCGTGTCAATCAGACACGGTCTCGATATAGTTCGGGACGTCCGAAAGTTTAGGATCGAGTTTAAAAATAGTTAAAATTTTGGAAAAATTACGGGGCTTCAATGAGAGGTTAATAAGGTAGTTAATAACCCTCTAAAGTGATTTTGACAGATTTGGGAGTCCCGGTGACGGCGATTAGCCCAGGAAGGCTTATGGCAAGCAAATCGAGGCGGCAACTTATGATGGTTTGTGAGTAGACCTTGATTTCTAAACTGTGATGCATCCATAAATATTTTATATGGTTTATAGATGTGATTCTATGATGATGATTTGGATGTTAGTGATTTATATGCTTTCGCGCGTTTCCAGACGATTTACGTGTTTGCACGTAAATCGAGATTTACGGTTTGCACTGATTATACGTGCTTATGGTTTTAGAAATGGTTTAATGAAATGGTTTTAGATTTGAAAAGGTAAACTCGGGCCTGAGACCCATTTGTTTTGGAAACCCTCGAACTCGAAGTCCCTTTTAATCACGTGATCGGGCCAGGGGCTCAATTGGTTCGTGATCTCATTCATTCATAAGGGCACTCCTATCATTATCCTCAATGTCAGTCCAGTATGCTTTATTTATGATACAATTCCTTCGAATAATTGCTCCAAGGTCATGGGACACCAAGCTCGAAATCCGCTGACTCACAAGTCTATATTCAACATGAATCTTCTGCAAGGTGGTGCGAACAATCCGATTTGTCTTGATTGCCGCACATGCCCCCTAACTCCCAGTTTAGGAATTGGGTGCTCTACATCTGCTTGAGTTGGAAGACGACCATAACCTATCATTGTGCAATAAGAATAAAAAAATACAATCATACTTAGTCTTAGCACACCTTTCTAAAGTGAACCAAAATAATTCATTACATAAGACTAAATACAAAAAAAAAATTGGGTTGCACTTTCTACAACCTACCATTAGATTCATTTCCACCAGTGGTTGAGTCAATCCTCTCATCATCTACAACTTTACCATTAGTCATTTTATTGTTCTAAAAATGCAAACAATAAGTAAGCTTGAATTGATTTTATTACCAACTGATGAAGAGGTTGTAGTAATAGGAAGCCTACGGTCGCGTGAATGACAACTAGCCCTCATAGGTTGAGAGGGAGGTTGTATTGGTGGAGAAGAAACCTCCCTTGTACATGCAGTCCGAGTTGGAGAAGGTCTTCTTGTAGGTTGAGTTTGAGTCGGTGGGGGCCTTCTTGTAGGTTGAGGTTGAGTCGGCGGGGGCCTTCTTGTAGGTTGAGGCTGACTATAAACAAGAGTAGTACAAGACCTTTTAGTCGGTTAAGGTTGAGTCGACGAGGGCCTTCTTGTAGGTTGAGGCTGACTACGAACAAGAGTAGTACAAGACCTTTTGGTCGGTTGGGGTTGAGTCGGTGAGGGCCTTCTTTTAGGTTGAGGATGACTATCAACAATAGCAGTACAAGACCTTTTGGTAGGTTGAGGCTGAGTCCAAGACCCACAAGCTGTTTTAGGCTGAGCGGAAGAAGCCTTGGGAGTAGATTCGTTGTGAGCATTGGATCGATTCTGTAGCAATAGTTTTCTCCTTGAAATGAAACTCATCTGCATATTAAAAAAACAGACATCATTTACTATATCAATCAAAACTAAATATACACATTATATGTAAAACGTTTACCAATTTGTATAAATCAATTTCTAAGTGTTTTTGGCATATCACTTAGTGATCAAAGTCGTTTTCCAAATCCTACTTAAATCAACCAACTTAGTGACAAGCCAAAAGGCACTTAATGACTCAACCTCTCTGGATCTTTGTGCCTTAACTCAAGCAATTGAAGCAAAAACACAAAGATATGAAATGAGTGAGAATTCAAAATCCAATCTAATGCACATGTAGCAATAGCAGAGCTCAGTATGTAATTTAATTCAAATTCAAAAACTTGTTCTATATATCTACACCCGTGCCATATCTTTATCATATGCAGACAAGTATTTAAAAGTCAAGTTCTAGCTGTATTGAGTTACCAAAAAAAACAATGAATTGAAAATAAGGAATTTACTGCAGGGTGCTGTATTGACAACTACACTAACTCAAATAAAACTTATAAATCGACCTTTCCATCAATGAGTAATTTTTTTTTTTAGAAACAACCATCAATGAGTAATTGAACAAGTTCAAGTAAAACTTGTATACTAATGACTGGATTGTGTAAATCATCATGTAAGTTGAATGTCAATGATTTGGATTGTAACATATACATCGACTGCTGTTTTTGTGAATGATCAGAGCATTCATCTACCTAGTTCGTCCATTGCATTCTAGAATTTGCAAGGTTTTAGTTCGAAGGAATAACCAACTTATCAAAGAATTTACAAATGAGGAACTTCAATATCAAAGAATTTACAAATAATTATATGGAATGCATTTAGAGGGATTTTGTAAGTTACACCTTAATATATGTAACTTTGAAAATTCCTTATTGTCGTGCAATGCTCCCTTTCTAATTGCTCAATTATTTACTTAATAGGGGCAGAAAACACAACTAGAAGAATGAATTACAGACCAAAAGAAAGCATACACAAGAGTAGGGGAAAATACTTAACATTAAATGAAACCAATCAAATAAGAGTGAGAATCTTGAGACCAAATGTACCCATGTTTCGGCCTATGTTATGCATCCGGGAGGGACAAAGATGCACCGCATCCTTTGGGATCACTATTGGTGGGCTGGAATGAAAAAGGGAGATTTCCGAGTTTGTCACCAGATGTTTGACCTGTCAGCAGGTTAAAGCGGAACGGCAAAGACCGTACGGGGCGATGCAGCCACTTCCGATTCCCGAGTGGAAGTGAGATCACATCACTATGGATTTCGTGTTCAAACTTCCTAGGACGCGAAGTGGTTATGACAGAGTCTGGGTAATAGTGTACAGATTGATGAAATCGGAACATTTTCTACCAGTAAATGAGACATTCACGCGTAATCGATTGGCTCAGTTGTTCGTTGACGAGATTATCAGACTTCATGGTAAACCGGAGTCGATAGTTTCATATCGGGATCCACGCTTTACTTCTAGATTTTGGCGGAGTCTACAGAAGGCTCTGGGTACGAATCTACATTTCAGCACAGCTTTTCATCCACAGAATGACGGTCAGTCGGAGAGGACTATTCAGACACTAGAAGGTATGATGAGGGCTTGTGCACTGCAGTTTCTGGATTCTTGGGATAGGCATTTTCCTCTGATAGAATTTGCAAACAATAATAGTTATCAGGCTAGCATTGGGATGACACTCTATGAGGCACTATATGGTCGGCAGTGCATAACACCTATTTGTTGGACTGAGGTAGGTGAACAGGCAGCTTTGAAGTTAGATTTGATGGATATAACCCAAGAGAAGGTTCGGCTCATTAAAGAAAGGTTGAAGGCGGCACAGGATCGCCAGAAGAGTTATGCCGATAGACGGATCAGAGATTTGGAGTTCGAAGTCGAATATTTGGTATTCTTGAAGTTATCACCATGGAAAGGAATTGTGAGATTTGGTCGACGAGGGAAGCTGAGTCCCTGTTATATTGGACCATATGAGATTACTGAGAGGATCGGTTCAATAGCTTACCGATTAGCTTTGCCTCAAGAGCTTGCTAGGGTGCATGACGTGTTTCACGTGTCGATGCTCCGGAAATACGTGCAGGAGGAATCACATGTCTTGCCGGAACAACAGTTGGAGTTGAGGACTGATTTGAGTTTTGAGGAACAACTAGTGCTGATTCTGGATTGGAAGGACAAGGTTCAGAGAAACAAGACTATTCCTTTAGTAAAAGTGTTGTGGAGGAATCACGACTTGGAGGAAGCCACGTGAGAGCCAGAATATCAAATGAGGGAGCAACATCCGCATCTGTTTGAGTAAATTCGAGGATGAAATTTTTATAATAGGGGTAGATTGTAACGACCCGAACATTATTTTATTGTAATTCTATTAATTAATGCAAATGACCATTTTGCCCCTAGTGGGGAAAAAATTGACTTTTGAACCGAGATTCTTTTTGGACTATGACTTATGACCGAGACATAGATCAAGACGTCACGAGTCTGTAGACAGGTGGTATGTCAAAATTAGACATCGGACGGGGAATTTATGGTCACGAGATCGAAATCGGTTTATTTTTACGTTATCGAGATTTGAAATTAATCCTAAATTCGGATTGGGTGAATAATTGATGTGGGACCCTTGGATGAGTGACAAGTGTCACTCATCCCATGGATAAAATTCCCCAAATTGTGGATCTATGTCCATTGGTTACTTTTTTTATTTAAATCACTCGTTCCTCCCATCTCTCATCCCCACCGTGCATCAACTATCATCTTCCTCATCTTTCATCCTTTCTAGCCCGTGAACAACCAAAATCACCCCCCTCATAACCATACCTTCATCTTCCTCTGCATCTTGAGATCATGAGAGGGTGACTGGGAGAGCGAGACTCAAGGAAGCAGGAAGGACAACAGCACAGCTGAACATCCACGAACCACAGCAAAGGTAACCCGAAACACATTATGACCCATTTTCTGAAACTTGGGGTTTTGACGTTTGGAAATCACAGGGGTGGTCTGGGCTTTGTTCTAGGGACCAGGACGAGTGTGTTGGACCTGTTTGGGAGGATTTTGGTGGCCTAGGTCGACGGAGAACAAGGTTGGAAAACCGGTTGCTGTACATTGATCGAGGGTAAGATTGTAAAGAGCCTTTCGTGTTTTCAATTAGATGGATCTCTTCGTTAGGATTAGACAAACATGTAGGATGAAATTTCATCAAAAATGATTAAGAAACCAGGGTTTTATAATTGGATCGGGTCGCGGGTCTGTGTGACACGAATAGCAGACCCGTCGAGAGGATAGGGACGATGACGTCATCAACTGACGTCATCCCCCGGTCAGATTCTCAAACACGTGGGCCAATAGGGACATGACACGTGTCACATATCCATGATGACTGTACATTAACATGTTAGTAACATGGCCCAATCAGTGGCTGACACGTATCACTGACATGTCAGTGACGTGGACCAATCAGCAACTGACATGTGGCACTGTCAGAGTCTGACATGTGACCTGATTGGACGTCTGGGACATGTGACCAATCGAAGAGGGAGCTTCTTCATGACATTGGGTTTTGCACCTGAGACCCCGAGTGGCACGCGTAGCCTTGGGACTGTGACCTTATTGAACGTCTGGGACGTCAGACATCTAGGATGTCATGGTTGGGATGTATAGTGCAGTGGCTGAGGTTACGATTATGATTACATTATTCTGTTATGCTTATATGATATGCTATTATGGTTTTTCGATTCTGATGCATGCATGTTTTGGAAAACGGAGAGGTAAAACTAGATGTTTTCGATATGATGAACTGTTTTATAAAACTTTGAGTTTCAGCCCACTCACCCTTATTGTTTTATTGACCCCTCCAGGCCGTGCTACTGAGGCAGACGTAGATCCTGAGGCAGAGGCATAGGTTTACGTTGCGCACCTGAACCCCACTGTTGGGTAGGTTGGCACATAGAGTTTCTTAGAGTCGTGCTCAATAACCTGCATTTGGAAATTATCCCTTGTCTGACACTATTTGTATTCAGATTTTATGTATGACTTTATTATGGATATTTATGCATTTGAATTTATTAAGGGTAAGATTGGCATGTTATAATTGGGTGTCAGATGGGAGCAGGGCACGTCCCCGTGTGGTCCCAAGGGGATCGGGGCGGGTTCTGTCAACTTGGTATCAGAGCACTAGGTTATGGTCAGCATGCTAGACTAGCGGTCAGTACTTGGTACTTTTGACGTTTAAAGTTGTTGTTATCTAATCTATGCCTTTTAAACATTTGGTTATGCCTCCAAGGAGAATTCCTCAAGCACAGACCGACGAGGAAGTAGCTAGAGAGATGGAGTGTGCGAGTATCAAACGGACTCAACGTTTGGGAGCCACACATTTCAGTGGGGAATTAAAACCCGAGGAAGCTCACGAATGGATAGCTAGATGGGAGAGGATATTTACTGTGATGAATTGCCCACCGGACAAGCGTGTGACATTGGTGACCTTCTTACTGGAAGGAGCGGCCTACCAGTGGTGGTACGGCCTGGAGATGTTAGGTTGGTTCTTCCACACCACTACTTGGGAGATCTTTCGTGCGAGATTCTTGGACCAGTACTACCCGTGATCCTTTCACACTGCCCGTGAGGCAGAGTTTCTACGGCTTGAGAAAGGCGATATGTCAATGATGGAATATGAGCAGACCTTTGTGAGACTTTCTTGGTTCGCAGCAGCCTTTGTGACCACAGAAGAATATAAGTGCCACCGGTTTGAGCTTGGACTCCGAGGGGATATCCGGGCAAGTGTGACAGCTACCAGCTATGCTACTTTGAGAGACATGGTCGACGCAGCGGTTCGTGTCGAGGCCAGTCTGGTGGCACACCAGGCACGACAGTCTTCAGGCGAGGGGCGACATCGGGATCGTCCATACCTAGGACCCATGGGCCATCGAGGCTCGAAGGGAGGACATTATAGAGGGTCACCTTCATCTTTACGGGTCGTGGTTGGTATGGTCGACATAGGAGCTCTCAGAGGTCAAGATCGAGGTCCGGCTTGGGACAACATTCATCATGGAGTGGTGCATTTAGTGGATCTTTGGATAGGCTGAGGACAGTTAATTGTTTTGCTTGCGGAGGAGCGGGCCACTATGCCCGAGATTGCCCAACTTTGTCCAGGGGCAACGATGCAGGAGGCACCAATGCAGTGCAGAGTTCGACTTCCAACACTATCGGGGATAGAGGGTAGGGAGGTGATCGCAGTACTGAGCGTGGCGCGCGTGGTAGCTTACAGACTTCTAGACCAAGGGCTCGAGTATTTGCAGTGACTCAGCAGCAGGCTAGGTTAGCCCCAGGTGTGGTTACAGGTACTCTTCATATCTCAAATCTTGTTGTACGTGTATTGATGGATGCTGGGGCTACTCATTCCTTTATTTCGAGGAATTGTGCGGGTATGCTAGATTGTGAGGTATCAGCTTTGGATAGTGAGATGGGTGTTGGTACACCAATAGGAGTTGTGTACATAGTGAATCAAGTGATTCGGAGATGCCCGGTGAGAGTGGAGGATGTGGATTTACTAGCCGATCTAATCATTATGGATATTCATGACTTCGATGTTATCTTGGGGATGAATTGGTTGTCGGAGCACGGTTCGCTCATTGATTGTGGTAGTAGACGAGTAATTCTGCGGAGTCCGGGTTTGCTGGAAGTTACTTTTCAGGGAGAGCGTGACGGTTCACTACCTGAAGTGATTTCTTCACTTGCCGCCACCAAACTTCTACGGAAAGGATTCCAGGGTTATCTGGCGCATGTTGTGGTGACGCAGATTGATACTCCGAGCACCGATGATATACATGTGGTGCGAGTGTTTCCGGATGTGTTCCCGGAAGATTTTCCTGGATTACCACCACATCAGGAGATCGAATTCACGATTGAACTACTCCCCGGTACATGACCTATATCACATGCACCATATCGAATGGCACCTGCTGAGTTGCGGAAGCTGAAAACTCAATTGCAGGAGTTGGTGGATTTGGGATTCATCCGACCGAGTACCTCTCCGTGGGGAGCACCGGTGTTATCTGTAAACAAGAACGAGGGGAGCCTCCACTTGTGCGTTGATTATCGACAACTCAACAATGTAACGGTAAGGAACTAGTACCCCTTACCCAAGATTGATGATTTATTCGATCAACTGCGGGGAACACGGTACTTCTCGAAGATTGATTTACGATCTGGTTATCACTAGTTGAGGATTGCTGAGGAGGATGTTCCAAAGACGGCGTTTCGAACCAGATACATACACTATGAGTTCCTAGTGATGCTCTTTGGGTTGACAAATGCCCCGGCGACATTCATTGTTCTAATGAACAGGGTCTTTCGATCTTATTTGGATAAATTTGTGATCGTGTTCATTGATGATATCTTGGTGTACTCGAGGAGTGCTAGGGCACATGAGAAGCACCTACGGTTGGTGTTAGGGAAGCTGAGGCAGAAACAGTTGTACGCCAAGCTGAGTAACTGCCAGTTCTGGCTGAACAACATTGGTTTTCTGGGATATGAGATATCAGCGGACGGGATTAGTGTGGATCCCCAAAATACCGAAGCTGTGACAAATTGGGCTAGACCAACGACCGTAACTGAGGTACGGAGTTTCGTTGGTTTGGCAAGATACTACCAGAGATTTGTTGAGGGCTTCTCTAGTATCACCGCACCGTTGACTCGTTTGACCAGGAAATGAGTAAAGTTTGTTTGGGACAAACGGTGCGAGCAGAGTTTTCAGGAACTAAAACATCGGTTGACTACCGCGCCTGTTCTTGCATTACCTGATAACAGCGGAGAGTTTGAAGTCTACAGTCACGCATCATTGCAGGGTTTGGGTTGTGTGCGGATGCAGAATGGCAGAGTTATCGCTTATGCATCGAGATAAATAAAGACACATGATTGAATCACCCTACGCATGATCTGGAGTTGGCAGCGGTGGTCCATGCTTTAAAGATCTGGAGACATTATCTGTACGGTGTGACTTGCAGATATTCACTAATCATCAAAGTCTAAAGCATTTGTTCACTCAGAGAGAGCTAAACATGAGGCAGCAACGGTGGTTGGAATTGATCAAGGACTACGATTGTACAATTGAGTATCATCTAGGAAAAGCGAATGTCGTGGCGGATGCACTCAGCATAAAATTAGCAGGATCAGTTTCAAACCCGAGGATGGTGTATCTTTCTTTGCTGGTGGAACTCCGAAGGAATGGAGTAATGCTTGGGTGACAGGACCCATCCCAATCCCCCTGGGATTACCGTGGAATGTGCCCTGCTCCCATCCAACAAGGGGTGTCAGACAAGGGATAACCACGAGCCACTGCCCAAACGGGGCTTCCAGAGTGCGCAAGGATAGATGGAGGAGGTGTGCAATGTCCCAGTCTCTGCTGCAATCGCATCCGTAATCAACCTGAAGGGCATTAAAACCAAAAGCTGTGAGTGGACAAAAACCAATAAGTTTACCAAATACATTTATAAGACATTTATGCCCTCCAATAAAAACGTATGCATGCCACCAAAACCAGTAACCAAAACGTTTGCTCAACCGAGCCATTAGGGCCTTAGCCCAAACACCGTTAACCAAAAACCAAGTGTGGGAACTCAGCCCAAAACTGTGGAATACCACCGCCATACATATTAAAACCATGTGGGTCACCACCCACGACCATAAATGAACATCAATTCATTAAAATCACACAATCATAAATCCACCCGGAAAGCCATTTCATTAATTCGTATTTTACCATTACCATCACCAGCATCCCTGATGCTAGACGTCCCTGACATCATATCTCACGGTTTCACAAGCTACGCGTGCTGCCCGGGGTCTCTCCGGGTCCATATATCTGACATCCCTGATGTCTGACGTCCCTGACGTCAATCATAGCAATCCTGCTCCTGAGTCATCATACGGTCCGGCTGCTCCGTATGGTGACCCTTTACAGGAAATGCACCGTGACTTCCCCAGTGTCCCAGACATCTGGAGGAGACCATCATATATCCATGTGTACAGATGGTATATGGAAAAATAGTTTTATTAACTCATTTCACAACATCACAATGGGCCCTGCCCGAATTTTCCATAAAACAACACATTTCCATTTAGGGTCCCTGACCCGAAACCACATTTATTAAATATAGGGCCCCTGACCCGAAATCATCATTTTAATCCAACTGGGCCCCATGCCCGATAACATAACTCAAATGGGTCTCGGCCCGATTTTATACCAACTGGGCCCCTGGCCCGATTTCATTAACCAACTGGGCCCCCGGCCCGATTCTCAAATGGACTCCAAGTCCGAAATTTCCAAAACAAGTGGGCCTCAAGCCCGAGTTCATCTTTCCAATATAAAAACCATTTTATCATAATATTTATTTAACCACAAGCATGCAAAACCACAAATAAACCGTTAATCCCGATACACGTGAAATACGGAAAACACCTCGAAATACGTGCAACATACCCAAAATCAATACTCACAAATACCATCATAGAAATCATGTATATAAACCATATAACACATTTAAGCATGCATAGGATTTATAAAACCAAAGTCCACTCACAGACCGTTTTAACCGTGTGCCTCCGTACGCGTGCCACCGGCCCTCCCGAGCCACACCACTATCACCGGGACTCCCAATCCTGTCCAAACCACATTAGAGGGTCACTAACCTCATTATTAACATCCTATCAAAGTCCCGTAATTTTCCCGCATTTTTACTTATTTTTAAACTTAATTTAAAACCTTCGGACATCCCGAACACTATCGAGACGGTGTCCGATCGACACGAAACCAATTCCAAAATGTCCGTTACATCGAATGGATTAAAAGTCATGTTGACCTCACCTCGAGATTCGTGCCCACGCGCCGCCACGCACCGCCGTGAGTGGCTGCGCGTGAAACTCACGCGCCTGCTACAGTGTCACCAGCCCAACCCGTTTGTCTGGTAAACGGGTCCAATTTGCCCGCGATACGACCCGGTTCCAATCCTATCAATTCAGCCTTAATTACAACAATTGATCATTCCATTAGCTTCGTTTTAAGTTTAATTTAAGTTCTGTAACATTGATTACACAATTCATTACCTACAATTCCACGATTCGATGATGAACACCAAGAACACCCGTCCATTGTTCATCCTTCGAACCCCATCCATTTCGATCGATATCCTGAAATTGATTCAACCAGAAGCTTCCATGGACTCCGTAAATCATTTCCCCCAACCCAATTGCTTCAATCCAGTGTTCAATCGTCACGACTCAAGCTCGATGGCCGTCACTGTGCAACCATGGAAGTCTGTCGATCACACCCGTTTTCCTTCAATTGATGAACCCAGAAGCATCGTGGGATCATGAGAAGTAGTTTCCCCACCTCAATTGCATCCAACGAAGCCTCCAATTCCACGACTCAGCTTCGAAATTTCAGAGACCTCCATCCTTCTGTTCTTCCTCAATTCGACCCCAATTACCTTCGTTCTTGTTGCAGATCGATTCGTGTTGATCCCAGAAAGCTGAATGTGAGCACAATTTCGATCCTCACGGCCTAACACTCAGTATTTGAATTTCCCTCCTAAACTCAAAAATCCGAAATTTGAGTCTCCCTTCTCTGTCGATCTCTCGTGTTTACCCAACTCAGTTCAACCTCACAAATCCCTCAGTTTCTCACTCACGAGCTCAGCAATGGTAGAGGATTTTAGGTTGGGTAGAAGCTGGGTTGGTTGTACACGGTTAAGAAAATTAGGGAGGGATAATGGAAATTAAAAGATTAATTAATTAATTAAAAATTAATTAAACATCATCATGAGGTCTCCCCCAAAAACATGGATTCTGATTTCAAGGGATGAGTGACACTTGTCACTCATCCAGGTGCGTAGGGTCAACGGTCACTATTCATTATTTTAGTATTATTTTAATCCCGGTTCGTTCGGTAAATCGAGCCCGATTCCTTGACCATAACTTCGTCGTCGTAACTCCGATTTCGGCATGCCGTCTGTCGTTGGATTCGTATCGACGATACCTACGTAACGGTCCTTGGCCCTCGCCCATCGGACCTCCCGATCAAAAAGTCAACATTTGGCCCCTAATAAGCCAAATTACCAAAATACCCCTCAACTTCCGAACACCATAACTTTCTCTACGAATGTCGGAATCGAACGTGCCACCTGTCTATGAACTCGTGACATCCCGAACTACGTCACGGTCATCGGTCAAAATCCATTTGACCGCCCGAACAAAAAGTCAACATTTTGCCCACGACCAGGGGCAAAACGGTCATTTTGCACATTTTGTCTGATTCCGCCCTACTAACCACCGTTCAACCTCGCTAATCAAGATTAGTCACTAAACTAATCTCGGAATTCGGGACGGGTCGTTACAATCTTCCCTCCTTAATAAACTTCGTCCTCGAAATTCCAACCGCTCTAATCTCAACGTACTTCCCTCCTTAATAAGTTTCGCTCTCGAAACTCGACTATCCTGATTCCACAAACACCCCGTGGAAAGTGGAATCGACCACGCAACACGTGTACACCCGTACACCAACTATTTAGACAAAACTTGTCTACACCCAAACGTACCACTAATACTCAAAACGCAACGATTACATTCGACCCCGTCGAATGACTGAAACTACTTGTTTCGAATTTGACACCACTTGTCAAATCAACCCTCTCGTTGACGCAACAACTCGACGGTTCCTTTCCCACTCCCACTAGGAGTCAGCTGACCCCACTCAACGATCTATGTTGACACATCCTGACAAACTGTCACCACACAGTTGTTGTCAGTCGAAAACTGACACTAGACTCACTCGTGGCTACACATGCCACCAACGTACTCGACTCACCAATACCCTTATCGACATTTCACACGACCTGTGTGTAATCAAACACATCGGAATTACCATGACCCATTGCATAGTAATGTCCGGTCCACAACCAATCCCATGGTATCGGAACCAATCCGACTACCAACACGTTCACCGACACACCTCGGGTATATCCCGTATACCGTAACTAGACATCACAAGTCTACAAGTATTGTACCTCGAACCATGTACGAAGTACACACATCTACCTAATAACCAGACTACAACCACCTAGGTCATAGCCGAACGCGTTCCAATAATGGAGTACGTTTGCCCAATCCAGCATGAGACAAATCGAAACTCCACCCAACATCTAGTTCCATTTCCGAATCTGAATCCGCAACTTCGTAAGAAATCCCGGATCCAAACCCAGATATCCCATTATAATTCATATCCAAATCCGAATCCGAAATCATTATTCCGTAAGCTAGCATTTGGAATAATCATTCCGTACCCAAATTCAGAAATATACTTTCAAGTTCCAAAATCGAATCCTGAATCGTCACCCAGAAATTCGATTCCAAATCCCGAAATCTCATTCACATTTACCAAGACACACCAAAACCAAACCTATCGGTTACCCGTTCAATACACTTGATTGACTTCATAGGGAAGCCAATCCAACCTCCACACGTCTAAGGTTGACAAAATTCAACTACCGTGAAAACCTACTCACCCGAGTAGAATACCATACGGGCCCCACTTCGAAAAGAAGTTCAACCCCGCCGTTTACGACTCACATACCCAAGTTCGTATCGATCCTTGTCATTCCACCTAGGAAAAACCAAGGATGATCCAACACAATGACGCCAAAACTCATCCTACGTGGATGCAACAAAACTCACTGCACTCACCACGCCATGTACCCCAACATCGTCTGCCACCAAGCAGAAAATGAGAAATCTTGTTTACCTAATTTCGAACACGTAGCTCCTCCTAATGACCTCACAACACACATGGGCTCACCAACCAATACACGCTCAACGTACTGGTAACTACAGTCAAAGTCTGCCAGGGCGGAAAGCAAGAAGTCAACCCCAATGACTTCGGAATACCAATCACCAAAAACGAGCACCACTCTCGTTCCCCAATCACAACTTTCTTCGACACTAAGGTTCCAACCATGTTGGAAACAGACATGCTCCCAACAAGACGTCAAGTCTAACCACTAGACTTCCTACCTCCTCAATTCACTTGGACAACCCCGTGTCCACAATCAATCCGTTATTGTTCCGTTCGCACATCCCGACCTTTACAGGTTCAACACTCGGTTTTCCAAGTTCTCAATTACAAATTCCTACCTTTATACCACTAATGGTTTTCCTCGTCTTTTCCAGTTTTAATCATTTCCATGTACATTTTAGGGATATTTAAAAACATAAAATCGCACAAATTTTGGAGTTGCCAACAACTCCCCCAAATCCACCAATTATCATGACGTAGGGGACGTCATCCCAAAATTTCTTAAGTCTTAATTATACCATTTTAATCCACTCATCACTGGTTATTTCACCACTATTGGGACTTATCCCAACACAGCACAATCTTAACTGGATCCCATCCAGTCCATCACTCAACCACTACCGAATCTCAAAGACCGAACATATGTTCATCATGACGGAGTCACACCCCAATTTGTGGCTCATCGTCAACACCATTACCGACACTAGCACCAGCGCTAGTACCAGCACCAACACACTATCAACAACACTAGTATCAGCACACAGGCATCCATACTAGCATCAGCACAAAAGTACCAACCCGCAAACATCCATACTGCACACCGTGTGCAAATACGACAATCCTGGATCTCCGTTCATACCGAACGACGATCCCGTACCTCACGACTATGGGTACCACCACTCTGACAATCCACATCAGGAAAATGAACGTTCCCGGAACGTCCCCTGATCCCCAAGTATTATGACTACACTGATTACCCTCGATAGCCAGTCATCTCCATATGACTTCCGACTAACTGTCATTGCTATCGAGATCCGCATCCACACATCACACCAATACCCGATCCAACACGGGATTCCATAATTTATCTCAGAACCGTATCCGTAAATCGAATCTCATAGTTCTGCCTAGACTCACCAGAGCCATCCACATGGTCATTCATGACCTCAGCCACTCGTCGCAGCACAAGTTCTCATCCATTAGCCACAATTAAGGTTTACCTTGTTAATACTAGGGTTCCACAATCACACCCTATGGTTCCCCCGAACCCAACCACTTTCCGTAATATAAAATTCACAACCTGACCGACCCCGCGGTCTAGACATCGAATAGACGTCAAATCCAATCCTACCATCCCATCAACGTGGGTTCCACCACTAGGTCATCGGCCAACTCCGATGAACCAACATCCCTCACACTAGAAACCACCACAAGGGTTCACATTTTAGACCATTACTCACATAAGGTTCCCCGAACCTGGCTGCACCTAGCAGCACAACAATCCAATATCACATGACCGAACCGACGGTCCCACTATACCAGTTCACCACAATCAACCCCACTTGGGTCGAATCACATTAACGCACGGCGTATCGGGCCAATCGCACTCCATCCACTATCCAAACCCAAAAACTATCTATCAGGTTGATAACGAATTGCAGCCCAAAGAGACATCACACCCTCGACCTGCGCACACAAAAGAGCAACCATGCTCTGATACCAAGTTGACAGGACCCATCCCAATCCCCCTGGGATTACCGTGGAATGTGCCCTGCTCCCGTCCAACAAGGGGTGTCAGACAAGGGATAACCACGAGCCACTGCCCAAACGGGGCTTCCAGAGTGCGCAAGGATCGATGGAGGAGGTGTGCAATGTCCCAGTCTCTGCTGCAATCGCATCCGTAATCAACCTGAAGGGCATTAAAACCAAAAGCTGTGAGTGGACAAAAACCAATAAGTTTACCAAATACATTTATAAGACATTTATGCCCTCCAATAAAAACGTATGCATGCCACCAAAACCAGTAACCAAAACGTTTGCTCAACCGAGCCATTAGGGCCTTAGCCCAAACACCGTTAACCAAAAACCAAGTGTGGGAACTCAGCCCAAAACTGTGGAATACCACCGCCATACATATTAAAACCATGTGGGTCACCACCCACGACCATAAATGAACATCAATTCATTAAAATCACACAATCATAAATCCACCCGGAAAGCCATTTCATTAATTCGTATTTTACCATTACCATCACCAGCATCCCTGATGCTAGACGTCCCTGACGTCATATCTCACGGTTTCACAAGCTACGCGTGCTGCCCGGGGTCTCTCCGGGTCCATATATCTGACATCCCTGATGTCTGACGTCCCTGACGTCAATCATAGCAATCCTGCTCCTGAGTCATCATACGGTCCGGCTGCTCCGTATGGTGACCCTTTACAGGCAATGCACCGTGACTTCCCCAGTGTCCCAGACATCTGGAGGAGACCATCATATATCCATGTGTACAGATGGTATATGGAAAAATAGTTTTATTAACTCATTTCACAACATCACAATGGGCCCTGCCCGAATTTTCCATAAAACAACACATTTCCATTTAGGGTCCCTGACCCGAAACCACATTTATTAAATATAGGGCCCCTGACCCGAAATCATCATTTTAATCCAACTGGGCCCCATGCCCGATAACATAACTCAAATGGGTCTCGGCCCGATTTTATACCAACTGGGCCCCTGGCCCGATTTCATTAACCAACTGGACCCCCGGCCCGATTCTCAAATGGACTCCAAGTCCGAAATTTCCAAAACAAGTGGGCCTCAAGCCCGAGTTCATCTTTCCAATATAAAAACCATTTTATCATAATATTTATTTAACCACAAGCATGCAAAACCACAAATAAACCGTTAATCCCGATACACGTGAAATACGGAAAACACCTCGAAATACGTGCAACATACCCAAAATCAATACTCACAAATACCATCATAGAAATCATGTATATAAACCATATAACACATTTAAGCATGCATAGGATTTATAAAACCAAAGTCCACTCACAGACCGTTTTAACTGTGTGCCTCGGTACGCGTGCCACCGGCCCTCCCGAGCCACACCACTATCACCGGGACTCCCAATCCTGTCCAAACCACATTAGAGGGTCACTAACCTCATTATTAACATCCTATCAAAGTCCCGTAATTTTCCCGCATTTTTACTTATTTTTAAACTTAATTTAAAACCTTCGGACATCCCGAACACTATCGAGACGGTGTCCGATCGACACGAAACCAATTCCAAAATGTCCGTTACATCGAATGGATTAAAAGTCATGTTGACCTCACCTCGAGATTCGTGCCCACGCGCCGCCACGCGCCGCCGTGAGTGGCTGCGCGTGAAACTCACGCGCCTGCTACAGTGTCACCAGCCCAACCCGTTTGTCTGGTAAACGGGTCCAATTTGCCCGCGATACGACCCGGTTCCAATCCTATCAATTCAGCCTTAATTACAACAATTGATCATTCCATTAGCTTCGTTTTAAGTTTAATTTAAGTTCTGTAACATTGATTACACAATTCATTACCTACAATTCCACGATTCGATGATGAACACCAAGAACACCCGTCCATTGTTCATCCTTCGAACCCCATCCATTTCGATCGATATCCTGAAATTGATTCAACCAGAAGCTTCCATGGACTCCGTAAATCATTTCCCCCAACCCAATTGCTTCAATCCAGTGTTCAATCGTCACGACTCAAGCTCGATGGCCGTCACTGTGCAACCATGGAAGTCTGTCGATCACACCCGTTTTCCTTCAATTGATGAACCCAGAAGCATCGTGGGATCATGAGAAGTAGTTTCCCCACCTCAATTGCATCCAACGAAGCCTCCAATTCCACGACTCAGCTTCGAAATTTCAGAGACCTCCATCCTTCTGTTCTTCCTCAATTCGACCCCAATTACCTTCGTTCTTGTTGCAGATCGATTCGTGTTGATCCCAGAAAGCTGAATGTGAGCTCAATTTCGATCCTCACGGCCTAACACTCAGTATTCGAATTTCCCTCCTAAACTCAAAAATCCGAAATTTGAGTCTCCCTTCTCTGTCGATCTCTCGTGTTTACCCAACTCAGTTCAACCTCACAAATCCCTCAGTTTCTCACTCACGAGCTCAGCAATGGCAGAGGATTTTAGGTTGGGTAGAAGCTGGGTTGGTTGTACACGGTTAAGAAAATTAGGGAGGGATAATGGAAATTAAAAGATTAATTAATTAATTAAAAATTAATTAAACATCATCATGAGGTCTCCCCCAAAAACATGGATTCTGATTTCAAGGGATGAGTGACACTTGTCACTTGTCACTCATCCAGGTGTGTAGGGTCAACGGTCACTATTCATTATTTTAGTATTATTTTAATCCCGGTTCGTTCGGTAAATCGAGCCCGATTCCTTGACCATAACTTCGTCGTCGTAACTCCGATTTCGGCATGCCGCCTGTCGTTGGATTCGTATCGACGATACCTACGTAACGGTCCTTGGCCCTCGCCCATCGGACCTCCCGATCAAAAAGTCAACATTTGGCCCCTAATAAGCCAAATTACCAAAATACCCCTCAACTTCCGAACACCATAACTTTCTCTACGAATGTCGGAATCGAACGTGCCACCTGTCTATGAACTCGTGACGTCCCGAACTACGTCACGGTCATCGGTCAAAATCCATTTGACCGCCCGAACAAAAAGTCAACATTTTGCCCACGACCAGGGGCAAAACGGTCATTTTGCACATTTTGTCTGATTCCGCCCTACTAACCACCGTTCAACCTCGCTAATCAAGATTAGTCACTAAACTAATCCCGGAATTCGGGACGGGTCGTTACATTGGGATAGATGAGTAGGGAGCTTTGCTAGCCAGTTTTCACGTATGACCTGTGCAAGTCGATCGGATCATCGAGGCATAATTTCAGGATCCGACACTTTGTATCTACAGGATAGAAGTCGAAGCGGGTGAGAGGCAGGATTTTACCATCCAAGGTGATAGAGCTCTAGTAAAATTGGCCGTTTGTGTGTACCTACTGTGGCAGAGTTACGGGTAGAGATTCTTGAGGAAGCCCATAGTTCAACTTATGCCATGCATCTGGGAGGTACAAAGATGTACCGTACCCTCCGGAACCATTATTGGTGGGCAAGAATGAAAAAGGATATTGCAGAGTTTGTTAGTAGATGTTTGACCTATCAGTAGGTCAAGGCAGAGCGACAGAGACCGTATAGGGCTATGCAACCACTTCCGATTCCCGAGTAGAAGTGGGACCACATTACCATGGATTTTGTCTTCAAGTTACCGAGGACTCGGAGTGGATTCGATGGAGTTTAGGTGATTGTAGACCGATTAACCAAGTCAGCTCATTTCTTGCCGATATAAGAGACATATAAGCCAAATTGACTGGCTCAGTTGTTTGTGAAAGAAATCATTCGACTTCATGGTACGCCGGAGTCGATAGTGTCTGTTCGAGATCCGCGTTTCACTTCTAGGTTCTGGCGGAGTCTACAGAATACTTTGGGTACAAATCTACATTTCAGTAGAGCTTTCCACCCATAGACCGATGGACAGTCAGAGAGGACTATTCAGACCCTGGAGGACAGGATGAGGTCTTGTGTGCTGCAGTTCCAGGATTTGTGGGATACTCACTTGCCTTTGATGCAGTTCGCGTACAATAACAGTTATCAGACGAGTAACGGGATGGCGCCCTATGAGGCACTGTATGGTCGGCAGTGCAGGACACCTATCTGTTGGATGGAGGTAGGAGAGCGAGCGGTAGTAGGGCCAGATTTGATGGACATGACCCAGGAGAGGGTCTGAATCATCAAGGAAAGTTTGAAAGCGGCGCAGGATCGCCAAAAGAGCTATGCTGATCGAAGGATTCGAGACTTGGAATTTGAGGTCAGAGATTTTGTGTTCCTAAATTTATCTCCATGGAAAAGAATTATCCGTTTTGGCTGACGTGGGAAGTTGAGTCCGCATTATATTGGACCATACGAGATCACACAGAGGATTGGGTTCGTGGCATATCGGTTGGTATTGCCTCTAGAACTTGCCAGAGTGCACGATGTTTTCCATGTGTCCACGCTACGGAAGTACCTACGGGACGATTCACATGCCTTTCCAGAACAACCATTGGAATTGATGACCGACCTTAGTTTTGACGAGCAACCAGTGCAGATTCTGGATTGGAAGGACAAGGTCCTGAGAAACAAGACGATTCGATTGGTGAAAGTGTTATGGAGGAACCACGACGTCTAGGAAGCAACGTGGGGATGAGAAGACTTAATGAGGGAACAGTACCTCTGTTTATTTGAGTGAATTTCGAGGACGAAATTTTTGTAAGAAGGATAGGTTGTAACGACCCGAACTTTCATAATTATTATTTTATTGTAAAATAACCATTTTGCTCCTAAAGGGGAAAAGTTGACTTTTTCCCAGGAAATATTTAGGACTTTGACCCATGACCGTGACGTAGATCGGGACGTCACGAGTCCGTAGGTAGGCGGTACGTCGAAAATGGACGTACGACGAAAAAGTTATGGTCACAGGAACGAATTCGATTAAACGTACGAACCGAGAGTTTAATTAAAATAATAATATAATAATGTAATTTGATTTAAAAACAAAATTAATCTAGACCCTTAGATGAGTGACAAGTATCCCTCACCTCACACTCTTTTTTTTCCCTAATTCTAGGATCTTGTCCCTATTGGCTAATTATTTTATACTTTCTTTCCATCATAAAATCCCATCCGTTCATCTTTTTTTCCCCAGAGTGCATCTGTACCATCCGTTCCATCTTCTTTTCTTCTTTTATTCTGATCAGACTTCCTCTCTATCTCTCTCACCCTCATATTCTCTCAAACCGTGAACACACGGCTCACTCCCTTGCACAAACACACACACCCAGACGACCACCCTCCCTGCTTTGCTCCACCTCCAGACGATGGCTAGACCTCACCACCCACCACCTTCACCAGCCATCACCACCACTGATCTCCATCCTTGTCTGAAAAACCTGAAAAACCCCCTAGACTCGAGAAGAGAAAACCAGCCGCAAAAAACCCACCCATTCAACCTCATCACCAGGGCTCGAACCAACGTAGGGCTAGGCTTGCTGGGATGCTAGGAGGACTGAGGACTGGACGGGACGACTAGCGGAGGAGACACGGCGACGGTAAGTCGGAAAACCCGAGAGGCTTCATTTTCTTCCCTGTTTCGAAATTGCTAGTTTTGACGTTGTGTTTCATTCCTCACTCTTGGGACGTGTTTTAGGGACATTGACGACCAGGTTAAACCAGTTTTCGAGGTTGGAAGCAGAGGGAGTCTCCGGGGAAGACGACCGGAGCTGGCTGTCAGTTTCCCTTCGAGATTCAGGTAGTATTTCCACTTTAGATTCCATTTTTACAGCCACAGAACTCTAGGGTAGGTTGTGACGAGTCTCTAGGGCCAAGTTTGATCGAAAATGGTGGTCGGAAACGGAATCTGGGATCGGGTCAAGCCGCTGGTCAACGGTGACCCAATTTCAGGGTTTCGGGTTGACCCGGTCACTGTAGTTGTGATGGCGTCATCATTATGACGTCAGCAGTGATGTCATGATGTTGTCACCATGTTAGAAACTGTCAGACCAGGGACCAATCAGAGTGTGACACGTGTCTTCTGACACTGTCAAGGCTGATGTCAGCAGGCACTGTTCCAGCGTTGACCGGCGTGTGGGGGCATATATGAATAGTATTTCCAGTGGGACCACCACCATTATTTATGTTTCGACGATTCGGATCCATTGGCGGTGGTTTCGTGTCAATCGGAGATCGTTAAGTTGGTCAAATTAGGGTTTGAAGCCTCAGGAAGCTTGTTCGGATGGCTTTCCCGGGCCGATTTCTGTCTAGGGTTTCATGGTTGAATAATAGTGACTTGTAGTGACCTTTACGTATACTTTGGACATGACATGAATCGTACAATAGCACCAGGGCAGGGTTATACGCTCGGATTTGCAGCGGGATTGTACAGTGAGTGGGCCTTTGATTTCATATAACCCTTGCATGCATAACTGTTTTCCTTTCTATATATATATATATATATATATATATATATATATATATGAATGATTCAAGCAAAAGTATCTGATTACCTTAAGTTATGATTATGGCACGTATTACGATGTTTGGGCATGAGACCCGTCTGGTTAGTTTATGGACTATTTTGAGTCATATATATGTATATGGATTTTGATGATTATCTATTGTACTGCACTCTATAGATCTACCCTAGTGATACTGTCTCCTCCAGATGTGGGTACCCCGGAGTGGTCACGACGCAATGCCTGCGAGCGGTCATTCTACTAAGGGACCGAACCGTAGGGTGACTCAGGAGCAGAATTACTATGTTTGGACGTCTAGGACGTCAAGCATCTGGGATGCCATACCCAGACTGGGTTTGGGATTTGGGCTCGGGATTGAGACCCCGGGTGGCACGCGTAGCCTTGGGACTATGACCTTATTGAATGTCTGGGACGTCAGACATCTGGGATGTCAGGGTTGGGATATATAGTGCAGTGGCTGAGGTTGCGATTATGATTACATTATTCTGTTATTCTTATATGATATGCTATTATGGTTTTTCGATTCTGATGCATGCATGTTTTGGAAAAAGGAGGGGTAAAACTATATGTTTTTTATATGATGAACTGTTTTATAAAACTTTGAGTTTCGGCCCACTCACCCTTATTGTTTTATTGACCCCTCCAGCCCATGCTATTAAGGCAGATGTGGATCCTGAGGCTGAGGCATAGGTTTACGTTGCACACCTGAACCCCACTGCTGGGTAGGTTGGCACATAGAGTATCTTAGAGTCGTGCTCAATAACCTGAATTTGGAAACTATCCTTTGTCTGGCACTATTTGTATTCGGATTTTATGTATGACTTTATTATGGATATTTATGCATTTGAATTTATTAAGGGTAAGATTGGCATGTTATAATTGGGTGTCAGACGGGAGCAGGGCACGTCCCCATGTGGTCCCAGGGGGATCGGGGCGGGTCCTGTCAACTATTGTAAGACCCGTGTCCTAGAGGGAACGGTGAACAATCATACATTCCTGGGAGGGGGAATGGTCTGGGAAGGGAATGGTGGTGTGCCTTAAAGGTGTAGGGACACATCTATCTAGCATGAGGCCTTTTGGGAGCTCAGTGTCTTTGGGTTCGGTTGGAACTCCAAAGTTAAGCGAGTTGAGGTTGGTGCAATTCCATGATGGGTGACCCCCTGGGAAGTTGCACCGTGAGATCCCGAAAACAAAACCTTGAGGGCAAGGGCAAGGAGGCCCAAAGCGGACAATATCGTGCTAGATGAGTCGGGTCCTGGCCGAGGAGGATCGGGTCCTGACAGAATGGTATCAGAGCCAGACCCCGATCGGGAAGTGTGCCAGTGAAGACGCTGGGCCCTAAGAGGGGTGGATTGTAAGACCCGTGTCCTGGAGGGAACGGTGAACAATCCCACATTCATGCGATGGGGAATGGTCTGGGAAGGGAATAGTGGTGTGCCTTAAAGGTGTAAGCACACACCTATCTAGCACGAGGCCTTTTGGGAGCTCAATGGCTTTGGGTTCGGTTGGAACTTCAAAGTTAAGCGTGTTGAGGTTAGTACAATTACATGATGGGTGACCCCTTGGGATGTTGCACCGTGAGCTCCCGAAAACAAAACCGTGAGGGCAAAGGCAAGGAGGCCCAAAGCGGACAATATCGTGCTAGATGAGTCGGGTCCTGGCCGAGGAGGATCGAGTCCTGATAGAATGGTATCAGAGCCAGATCCCAACCGGGAAGTGTGCCAGCGAGGACGCTGGGTTCTAAGGGGGGTGGATTGTAAGACCCGTGTCCTGGAGGGAACGGTGAACAATCCCACATTCCTGCGAGGGGGAATGGTCTGGGAAGGGAATGGTGGTGTGCCTTAAAGGTGTAGGCACACACCTATCTAGCACAAGACCTTTTGGGAGCTCAGTGGTTTTGGGTTCGGTTGGAACTCCAAAGTGAAGCGACTTGAGGTTGGTGCAATTCCATGATGGGTGACCCCCTGGGAAGTTGCACGGTGAGCTCCCGAAAACAAAACCGTGAGGGCGAGGGCAAAAAGGCCTAAAGCGGATTATATCGTGCTAAATGAGTCGGGTCCTAGCCGAGGAGGGTCGGGTCCTGACATCCCGCCGCAAGTTTCACCGCAAATTTTAAACATTGTCGCAATAGATAATCTATCACGACAAAATTAGGTTTCATCAGGAAATGTTTTGCCGCGAAAGCTATAGATTCTACTAGTGATGCATGCATGAGAGATGATTGAGGCTTATCTTGTAACTGCCCGAACTTTTATAAAATATTATTTTAATGTAAATTGACCATTTTGCCCTTAGGGAGGGGAAAACGTTGACTTTTTCCTCGGGAAATATTTTGGACTTGCGACTTTGACCGTGATGTAGGTCGGGACGTCACGAATCCATAGACAGGCATCACGCCGAAATCGGACTTCGTACGAGGAAGTTATGGTCTGAAATGTGAAATCGGGAAGTTTACGTCTCGGTAATCATGTCGATTATTTTATTCTGATATTGTGGATGGAGGACACTTGGATGAGTGACAAGTGTCACTCATCCATTGGCTAGATTGGATCAAGCTCCACTAAGGTAATTAAATAGGAATAAAACCACCTTTTAATCCCAGCCATCCATCTAAAATACCCCAGATTGCATCTAAACCCTTGATCTCATTTCCAAGGACTAATCTGGACCCTCCATTTCCTTTCATCAGATTCCCTCCCATACTATATATATGTCCTACCCGAAACACTCACAAACCCATTCAACAAACACACCAGCATGTCACCCATTCCCTTGTGTTGTGTGTGAGTGGACTGGGCTGGTGAGGCTGAGAGCCGGCGGCGTTGGACGGCTGAAGGCGGCGAGGTAGGAAGTTTTAACTCGAAACCGTTTTGAAAAACTTAAAAATGGAAGTTTGATGTTCAACGTTAATCTTTGATTTCTTCTGACCCTAATCGATTCTAAGGACTGATAGGAACCTTTAGAACCTGATTTCGTGACCAGAGGAGACCTGAACGGAGGTTAAACGGCGACGGGAAAACCAGTTTCTGTTCATCGAGGTAAGCCTCTGATCCAGAGCTTGTTTGATGATTTTAATTAGTTATAACTCTTCCTGGGATTGAAACGAGTATTTAGGAAGAAACTAGAGTTAAAATGGTCATGAAATGAAGGGTTGGTGACCGGGTTAGATTGCGGGTCTGAACGACCCGGTTTCAGACGACGGGTCGACCCGTCGAGAGGTTAGGGGTGATGACGTGGCACCCTGTCAGACTGTCAGGTGACATGGACCAATCATGTGTTGACATGTGGCACCCTGTCAGACTGTCAGATGACGTCAGCGATGACGTCAGCAGGTACTGTTCCTGCGTTGACCGGTGCGTGGGGGCGCGTGTGAACAATATTTTTGGTGGGACCACCACCATTCTTTAGGTTTGGACGATCCGGATCCAACGGCGGTGGTTTCGGGTCGATCGGAGATCGTCAAGTTGGTCAAATTGAGGTTTATTGCCTCGGGAAACGCATTCAGGCGGCTTTCCCTGGCCGGTTTCAGCCTAGGGTTTCATGGTTGAATGTTAGGGACTTATAGTGACCTTTACGTATACTTTGGACATGACAGGGATTGTACAGAAGTACCAGGACGGGGGTATACGTTCGGATTGCAGCAGGATTGTACTGTGAGTGGGCCTTTGATTTCATTAAACCCGTGCATGCATAACTGTTTTCAATTATATATATATATATATATATATGTGTGTGTGATTCAAGCAAAAACATATGATTATCTTGAATTATGGCTATGGTACGATTTACGGTATTGTGGGCATGAGGCCCGTCTGGTTAATTTCAGTATGGTCTTAAGTCATATACATATATGTTGAGGATATTGGTGATTATCTATGGTACTGCACTGTATAGATCTAACCGTGTGATACTGTCTCCTTCGGATGTGATACCCCGGAGTGGTCACGGCGCATTGCCTGCGAGGGGTCATTCTACGGAAGGACCGGACCGTAGGATGACTCAAGAGCAGGATTGCTATGATTGGACGTCTGGGACGTCAGGCATCTGGGATGCCGTACCTGGACTGTGTTCGGGGGTTGGACTCGGGATTGAGACCCTGAGTGGCACGCGTAGCCTTGGGACTGTGACCTTATTGGGCGTCTGGGACGTCAGATATCTGGATTATCATGGTTGGGATGTATAGTGCAGTGACTGGGATTATTATTATTATTATGTTGATATTATGTTGATAATACTTATTTGATATGATACTACGGTTTTGGTACTGATGCATGCATGTTTGGAAAACGGAAGGGTAAAACTATAAGTTTTCAAAATTGATGAACTGTTTATAAAACCTTGAGTTTCGGCCCACTCACCCTTAATGTTTTATTGACCCCTCCAGGCCGTGTCACCGAGGTAGAGGAGGATCTGGAGGCCGAGGCATAGATTTGGACTGCGCACCTGAAACCCTGTTGGGCAGGTTAGCCCGCAAGATTAGCTTAGAGTCGTGCTCAAAAATTGTGTTGTGAAATTTATCCCTTGTCTGACATTATTTGAATTCGGATTTTATGTACGATCTTATTTTGATATTTATGCAATTGAGTTTTCCTTAGATGGCAAAATTGGCATGTTTTAAATTGGTTGTCAGACGGGAGCAGGGCACATCCCCGTGTGGTCCCAGGGAAATCGGGGCGGGTCCTGTCATATCTGCATACCAAAATCAGATTTATTTCATAAAACTAATTTGTACATATCCATGCATCCTTAAGTGAATGTATATGTTGCCTAACTAATAGGAATTTGAAACTTGAGAAACTAATTTTAGTCAAAGACAAATTGAATCTGAAGCTAGCGAGGATTGGTTTCACGAACCTTTTGATTTTAGGGACATCTCATGGTATTATTTACACACAAAAAAGAAATGAATATACAGTTTTTTTTAATGATTAATATTATTGAACATTTGGTATATATGCAAATGTGATAACATTTACATAAAATCAAGTAAACTGAAGATTTTTTAGATGGTATTTATGTACCTACGTATGTAATTCTATATGTATGTATCAAGGATTTTAATAACAATTAAGTCAATTTAATTGATATATATATATATATAAGTACCAGTAAACCATCATCAAATTGTATATATTCATTTTTGAAGAATATACACTAAATACGTAATTGATAATAAGGGAAACATATATATATACATATATTTTTGTGAAGAATATTATATGCGTATATATTGAAATGCAACAACGTTAATTAATTGAAGCTCCAAAAAGACAGGTAATTAATACAGGTGATTCATGGAAAAGAATGCTTTATAAATAGTTTATACAGAGATCAAGAAGTGTGCATGTATGTATATATATATAAAGATGTTTTGCCACTACAAGCTTTGGTAATTGGTATTTGTAATCAAATCCCTCAAACAATATTAATTTTGGTTGGTTTCCTCGAAAAAAATATTATTAATTTTGGCTTGGTTTGAAATTGTAGCGTCGGCGCAAAAAAACTGTGTCTTCGCTACGAGACATAACTCAGAACAATAATGGGTTCAAGTTGGACACCTAGCTACTCATCGAAGATAGCCACTGGCATATTCTTTTCCAGTTTTGAACACAGGCCAGATGTTCTTTTCGATCTATACATGACACTGCCCCAATGTTATTGTCATTACTAAGTAAGCATTTCATAAGAGAATAAACAGATAGAAATTACGTTTTCATGGATATATATGCGCTAGCTATTTGTAGAGACTTTATCGACCACTTTGGCAACAAGTACGTGCATTACAAAATGTACATGCATGTAGCAATGTGATTGACTTATGATATTGTTCAAATAACAGTCCGTTCTGATAGAAAACATTCAAGAGAAAGGGAAGGCAATTTGAGAGAGAAATCGAAGAGAGAAAATCAGAGAGAATTGGGCAAGAGAATCAGTTTTTCATTATGAGTTTTCTTACATACATTAATCAATCATGCACATGGCACTATATACAATCTCTGATGCCTAACAACCTCAACCAATCACAAGCATACAGTTGGCACCTCTACAGCTGTCCATGTGAACTAACTTAGCAACCAAGGAATTCTGTTAGCACTACAGCTAACCCTATAACAGCTAACCACTAATCCTACTCATCATTTTACAGCCTCCTGCAATCTTATGCTGGAGTCACAAAGCATAAGATTGTCACGATAAAACTGGAACTTGAGAGTATGCAGGCCGTGAGTCATGATATCAGCCAATTGATCACGAGAGGACACATGAGCTAGCTGCAGTTTTTTGTTCTGAACTCGTTCTCGAATGAAGTGGACATCAATCTCCACGTGTTTCGTACGACCATGGAATACTGGATTATGAGCAATTTGGATAGCAGACATATTGTCACACCATAACAATGGAGAGTGTGGAAGAACTAAATGCAAATCAGCAAGCAAGTAGGAAATCCAGTGAAGTTCGCATGCTGTGCTCGCAAGGGCACGATATTCAGCTTCAGCCGAGGAACGAGACACTGTGGATTGTTTCTTAGCACCCCACGAGATGGGATTGTGACCAAGAAAAACGATATGCCCAGAAGTAGAGCGGCGAGTGTTGGGATCACCGCCCCAATCTGCATCTAAAAATGCCTGGAGACGAAGAGGACCAGACACATAGTTGAGACCATAGTTCAGAGTACCCTTGATATATCGTAGGATACGCTTGACAGCAACCATGTGGACATCAGTAGGAGCGTGCATAAATTGGCATACAGTGTTAACTGCGAAGGTAATATCTGGTCGACTAAATGTGAGGTACTGAAGAGCACCTACCATGCTGTGATACAATGTAGGATCAGACAGCAAGGTACCATCATTGAGGAGTAATTTGGTGTCTGGAACTAAAGGAGTAGATACAGACGCACAATTGGACATGCCAATTTTGTCAAGAATGTCCCTGGCATATTTTTCTTGAGTGACATAAAGACCATGAGCATGAGACTGAACATGCAATCCAAGGAAGTAAGAAAGAGGGCCGAGGTCCTTCATATCAAATTCTCTGCCAAGAGCATGAACTAAGGTGGTCATAGCAACAGGAGTATTACCAGTGAGGATAATATCATCCACGTAGAGAAGCACGATAAGCAGAACAGAACCTTGATGAAGAATAAACAAGGCAGAGTCTGACATGGATTGAACAAATCCCAATTTAAGCATATGGGATGTAAAACGTTCGTTCCAAGCACGAGGAGCTTGCTTAAGGCCATAAAGAGACTTTTCCAACTTGCAGACATAATGAGGATGATGAGAATCAACATAGCCTGGGGGTTGGTCCATGTACACTTTTTCTTGCAGATGACCATGAAGGAATGCATTACGCACATAAAGCTGTTGAAGAGACCATTTGAACTGAGCAGCTAAGGCAAGAATGAGCCTTACAATAGTATGTTTCACAACGAGACTAAAGGTTTCACCATAGTCAATCCCAGCTTCTTGGAGATATCCTTTGGCCACAAGACGAGCCTTATGACGAGCCACTGTGCCATCAGCATTCCTTTTAAGTCGAAATACCCATTTACAGCCGATAACACTACGATGATCAGGTAAAGGAACCAGCTTCCAAGTGTGATGTTGCTGGAGAGCATGAACCTCCTCATCCATAGCATGACACCATTCAGGTACTTGAGACGCCTGTGTAAAAGAGACTGGTTCAATGAGGGGACCAATCGGAGTTGATGTAGCTTGGAGAGCAAGCAATCCTCGTTTGGAAGGTCTGAAGATCCCACTCTTTGATCGAGTAACCATAGGATGACAGCTGGGAGCTGGCTTGGCTGATGACGGAGAATTGGACAAAGGAATTTTGACAACCAAGTCGATGGAGGAAGGATCCATGGATGCGTGGGATGATAAACCTGGACTGGAGTCAAGAGGGCTTACAGCTGGAACATGAGTATCTTGGCTCTGGTCTGAACTCGGTGATGGCACTACAGTGGGATCACTATCCGAACTGGAAGATGATATCACAGCTTGAACATTGTTGAAACGTGGCAAAGAAACAGCAGGTGATGACGACCTGTCAACATTAGTGCATGTAGAATACAATGGGGTGCAACTAGACTGGGTCAGTATGCCATGATCATGCGGGAAGGATGTATGCATGGATGAAGAAACAGAATGAAAAGGAAACATAGTGTCATCAAATACAACATGACGAGACACATAAGTTCTTTTAGAAGGAATGTGATAGCATAAGTATCCTTTGTAGTCAAGAGTATATCCCACAAAAACGCATTGAGAAGTTCGTGGTTCTAGTTTGTGTGAAGAGTAAGGTCGAAGGAAAGGATAACAGGCACAACCGAAGGTGTGAAGGGATTGAATGGATGGGAGATGACCAAATAGCCGGAAATAAGGAGATTGCATTTGTAGTGTGGCAGTTGGCATGCGATTAATAAGAAAGTTGGCTGTTGAGCAAGCATGAAACCAGAATGAATAAGGCATAGAAGCATGTTGGAGTAGGGTGATTGTGGTTTCAATAAGATGACGATGCTTACGCTCAGCAAGCCCATTTTGCTGAGGAGTATAGGGACAAGATTTATGATGCAATATGCCCTTGGAAGCAAAAAACTCAGTCATGACTTTGTTCACAAATTCTCCCCCATCATCACTTTGAAAGACTTTAATGGACTTAGTAAAGAAGTTAAGAATGTAAGTGTAAAATTTAACAAAGACAGATGAAACTTCTGATTTATTTACTAAAGGATATATCCAAGTGTATCGGGTACAATCATCAACAAACACTACATAATACTTGAAACCAAGACTGGAAGTACATGGACTAGGACCCCACACGTCAGAATGGATCTTGTCAAATGGGTGAGAGGACCGATGTTCGGATACAGAAAAGGGCAGCCTAGACATCTTCCCTTTGAGACAAGATTGACATACATGAGGAGAAGAATCAGAAGTACAGGAAATATTAGCTTGCTTAAGCATGGTAGAAAGAATGGCATTAGCAGGATGTCCTAGTTTCTGGTGCCAATGAGAGGAATGCACAAATTTTCCCAAGCAAGAAGGCAGGAAGGGACTTAGGCAGAGGATACAGACCATCAACACTAGGAAGCTTGAATAGAGTCCTCCCCAGGTTGTCCTGAATACGGAGAGAGTAAGCATCAAAAAGCATTCGACAATGATTATGAAGGCAGAATTTTTGGACAGATAACAGGTTATGAACAATGTGAGGAACATGACATACATCCTTCAAATGAAAAACACGATCAGTAATAGGCAAAGTAAGAGAACCAGTTCTAGTTATAGGCAGGACATCCCCATTGCCTACAGAAATACCTGATTTTCCAGAGCTGGATTGAACCTGCTGGAGCTGAGATCCATCTGAGACCATGTGACTACTAGCTCTAGTGTCAGCTAGCCAAAAGTTCGGATCATTGAATTCGTAGCCAGTAGAAGCAGAAAAAACTTGAGGTGAAACGGAAAACACTGGTTGTTGAATAGTGGCAGTGTAGGCTTGTGGCTGTGAGTTAGTATGTGCCTGAGGGCGTTGAGAACAGTCAGGAGCTTCATGCCCTTGAAGCTTGCATAGTTGACAGACAGAGGATTGAGGAGGATGAGCATAATGTGGTGAAGGTCCTAAGACTCCAGGATTGAACGATGGAGGAGTAGGAAAGTAACTAGGTTGCTGCTGGTAGTAATTGGAACCATTGTTGTAACCATAGTGCTGCTGAAAGCCTGGATTGTAACCAGATTGTTGATAACCACGATTATATCCTCCTCGATTACCTCTATTGTTATTCCAGTTGTTGTGCCAATTATTGTTCCAACGTCCTCGACCATTGTTCCTTCCACGTCCTCGATTGTTATTCCAGTTGTTATTGTTCCAGTTATTATTGCCTCTCGCTTGCCAATTACCATTATTCCATCCAGACTGGTTTGCATGAGGGACATCTGAAGCTGAGGACGTAGTTTGAGTACCCTGACCATCTTTCGTAGCAACCATGGCAGTGAGCAAAGCTTAGTTTGTAGCATTTTGAGCTGCAACTTTGTTAAGATCGGCTTCTTCAGCAAGTAATAAGGTCCTGAGTTCAGTAAGAGTCACATGCACAGGTCTTGCTCAGATGTTAGATTTGAATGGATGATATTCTGAAGGTAAGCCATTTAGAATGATCAAAACAACATCTTTGTCTGTCACTAGCACGCCTGCACTAGCTAGCCGCTGTCGAGCTGAACGTATTTTGCCGAGAAAGCTCTCAATCGAGTCAGTCCCTTTCTGTTGAGTCTGAAGATTAGTCTTTAGCTGCATGAGGTTGTCTTCAGAGAGCGAGGAGAATCGTTCTTTGAAAGTGAGCCAAGCCTCACGAGATGACTCGCATGTCATGATTTCGGTGAAGACCTCCTCAGACACTGTGGCAATGAGAACATTGAGAAGAGCAGCATCAGTGTCTAGCTAGTCTTGAAAGGAATCTTCAGTAGAGAGAGGACATGGACTAGAACCATCAAGGTGTCCAAACAGATGGTAACCTTTGAGCAATCGTTGAATCTTCACACTCCAAGACACATAATTCGTATCATTCAGCTTCATTTCCATAAAATCCGAGACATTCTTGAGTAGATCCATTACAGATGCCATTGATGAGATGTGTTTACACGAGAGGTACAACAACACAGACTTGATCTAACTTTCTTGATTAACTAAAGAGAACAAGCAAGATATCGAGATTCGAAAGAAAGAGTGAGGGATTCCAAAGCAGCAAACACGATCGAGATAAAGAGAACAAGCAAGATATCGAGGTTCGAAAGAAAGAGAGGGATTCCAAAGCAGCAAACACGATCGAGAAACAAGATCGGGAAAACAAATTTCAATCACACGACTACAAGAAGCTCAAGAGACACTTATCTTGGAAAATTTCGAGACAGTAAGAGAACGGAGTGAAGAGTCAGAGACTAGACCAGAAGAAGAAGCAGAAGAAGAGTCTGAGAAAATCCGAAGCTTCAGTCGTACACTGCCACCGAAAACATCAAGGAAGAGGTGAGCGAAATTTGAAGGGGAACACCAGGATCAGAGAGCAGTGAGCTATGGAAGCTCTGATACCATGATAGAAAACATTCAAGAGAAAGGGAAGGCAATTTGAGAGAGAAATCTAAGAGAGAAAATCAGAGAGAATTGGGCAAGAGAATCAATTTTTCATTATGAGTTTTCTTACATACATTAATCAATCATGCACATGGCACTATATACAATCTCTGATGCCTAACAACCTCAACCAATCACAAGCATACAGTTGGCACCTCTACAGTTGTCCATGTGAACTAACTTAGCAACCAAGGAATTCTGTTAGCACTACAGCTAACCCTATAACAGCTAATCACTAATCCTACTCATCATTTTACACGTTCTATGCTGATTAATATGCTTTATATATATTCTAGATTGGTTTTTCATTCTAACAACTTAATTGGGCATGTTTGAAATTAACTTTTGTTTTTCTTCCAATTTTTGCACTTGAAATTAGCATGAGAAACTAAAAACGAGGTAGTTGGAAATATGGTGGAAGAGATGAAGAAGAAATGTAAAATGAAAATCACAAATCAAAAGCTAGCTAGCTAGCTAGTTTCCCTTTGTATCGTTTTGGAGGGTAGCTCTTAAGTTATACTTCCATTGCTTTCTGTTTTGGTTATGGTTGATTAATTGGTACGTTGCTGGGTTATTGCCTTCTCCGTCAAACAAAAGAAGAGAGCAGTGAAGATGGAGAGGAGCAGTCTATCATATGATATATCAAACTCAAAAATATAATATCAAACCAGCTGAAAAGGAACCATCTGCATGGAAAAATTCCAAATGCCCTAATTTTCCCGTCAAACCTCGTGCCAACGTGCATGGACCCTTGTGGGCGTGGACCCTCTTCTTAATTAATGCTACAGATCACAAAGTCGTGGAGAAATACAGTCTCAATGTACATGCGCTCTCTTTTTTTAACCATCACTACACTAAAGTTGGGATTTTAGCCTTTTAGGGCGCGTCATGCACGTCCTAAAAGAATTTTTAGGTCATGATGTAAAAAACTCATATTATTCGAGTTGCCATGATGTAAAAAACTCAAATTATTCGAGTTACACATTCTGTGTCGTAAATTCTGAAACTTAAGGCGTGCATTGCACGCCCTAAAAACTTTTTTAAGGCGCGCATTGCGCGGCCTAAAAACTCTTTTAAGAAGCACAATGCACGCTCTAAATACTCTTTTAAAGCGCGCTATGCACGCCCTAAATACTTTTTTAAGGCGCACAATGCACGCCTTAAAATGGTTTTGTACAACTTATTAAGGTGCACATTGCACGCCTTGAAAACTTTGGCATCATTTATTCAAGGCATGTTTTGCTCGCCCTTATTGTAAATTTCTTTTTTTTTTAACATCCATTTAATAATTTATTTAAATTTTCATTTGTAACCTCGATACCTGTTACATATATTGTATAGTAAATTTTATAATTCACCCTACAAATATTTTATGTTTAATAGGGCAATTTTTAGAATTTATAAATGGAAAATAAAATTTATAAATAATTAAATAAAATATATTTCTAAATAAGATCTTATTAAAGTAAATATAAAAACCAAATATCATTAAAAAATATAGTTTTTAATTCACATAAAGCAACAATATTTACAGCCGATACATCTACGATTTTGGCAATTATTCGGAATGGTGGTCAAATTCCAAAGTTGAATCATGAGCCTATGGCTGGACTTGCGGAGGTACTGGCATCCCACTCACACGCATCATCTCAAGCACAAATTGGAGGGTCGATGGGACGGCCGCATGGTCGGCCCTACACTTCGAGCACTCGACTTCGACAATCGCACACTTTTCTTGGACAATCGATAACTCGGCCTAGAAGTTCACGAAGTTGATCTGAAGCTCCTTGAACCTCTCACTCTGCCCATTGGACGCTAGATGAGACATCCGTAACTATTGCATCTCCTGCCCTCCGTATTATCTTCCTTGGACGTAGAAAATGATAACAGAGAACCAAAGTATTTAACTAGGTTGTGCTCTTGACGACAAAGTATCTAATAAATGCATTTCACTTGTAAAACAAAAGCTATCAAGATCGAGCCATAAGCAAATATGCCGATACCAAAATAAGCCAGCAAGAATTACAATATATAAGAAATGTGAAAAAATTATATGACAATCAATTTAAAGAATTAATACATTACGGAATAAAAGCCATAAAGATAAACTCACACCGTAATATAAAGCTTCCACTGTTTAGCGTTTTCACATATCGCATAAGATCTTCATATGTACACAAAGGTTGCCCGATATCTGGAGAGTGACAACGCTATAACAACCAAACATTAAAACAAGGAAGTCAATCACTCAGTTTTTAAACTAGTTGAAACATCAGGGCAAATTCCAAAATTTGAGTCACATCGTTTTTGTTTTTAGAAAATTGTACTTCATATAACCATAAACGATTCAAAATTGAAGTCTAAACCCATTAAGAAATGAGTCAAAACAATAGAAAAAATTTAAATCAACCAGCAGAGTACCAATCAATTATTATATTGTAGAAATTGAAATTTAGTAGAAGATCCAGAAAAATAAAACCAGATGAAAAGTCAAAAATTATGGAGAGAATAAGATGAGATCGATTACATCCATGAGATTAGGGCGGCGAACTTTTTGCAGAGGCATCCGCGAAGAGGTTGCGAAGCTTTTGCAGAGGCATCGACGAAGATGAGAGTGAGAACCTTCAGCAGCGGTGGCGACGGAGAAGCTCTGCGAGATTGGTTTGGGATTCGGTTATGGTTTGGGTTTGCAGAGTGGACATAGAGACGGACGGAGAAAAATGGGAGATGAAGATGATTCTCGCTGTTCTAATTTTAAAGGAAAAGGAGAAGCCATTGCCCTCCCAATTCGATCATGTTTACCCTACAAAATTGCAAGTGAATTTTCCCCCCTTTTTTGGCGGAAAACTTGAATATTTAGCGAAAAAAATGTGCGGGAGATTTAAAGATTGATGCAGGAAATGATAGATGTTACCCTACGAAATTTTAGAACTTACCCTACGAAAATGTAAAATTTTAAAACCTATTTAATTTTAAAGAAATGAGTAATTATAATTCAATGCCTAATTCAAATTTTTTGTTCAATTGTTGTTCACAAATCAAATTTGATCGGTCCAATCTTTCAGCTGGTGGATTTATATGCGTAGACTTTTTCTGTACACAATCATGAGGTTTTGAGTAATTTAAGCCATCCGACTGTCAAAAATATTTTGTAACCGTCGATTTATCGCGCACCGTTACCTAATCATGGGAATTATAATATGACTAATTTTTTGCATAGATGATCTATGAGTATAAATGTGGATGGTTAGATCGGCCAATTTCAAATTTTAGATTATTGAAATTTGTACAATCTTTTTATTCATTAAACACTTCAAGAAAAGTTCAAGACGTTTTTCAAAGTTTTCGTTGAATTGTGGTTCAAAATATTAAATTTGACTTATCTAACCATTCAGTTTGTGGATTTACATGCATACACCTCGTCCGTATAAAATCATGAGGTTTTGAGTAGTTTAAGCCACCTGATCATCAAAAAAATTTCGTAGTCGTCAATTTATCGTGCACCGTTACCTAATCATGAGAATTTGAATATAGCTAATTTTTTGCATAGATGATCTATGAGTATGGCCGATAAACGTGGACGGTCAGATCGGCCAATTTCAAATTTTAGATTATTGAAAATTGTACAATCCGTTTATTCATTACACACTTTAAACACTTCAAGGAAAGTTCGAGACGTTTTTCAAAGTTTTCGTTGAATTGTGGTTCAAAATATTAAATTTTATTGATCTAACCGTTCAGCTTGTGGATTTACATGCATAGACCTCGTCCGTAAAAAATCATGAGGTTTTGAGTAGTTTAAGCCACTTGATCGTCAAAAATATTTCGTACCCGTCGATTTATCGCGCACCGTTACCTAATCATGGGAATTCGAATATGGCTAATTTTTTGCATAGATGATCTATGATTATGGTCGATAAATGTGAACAGTTAGATCGGCCAATTCAAATTTTAGATTATTGAAAATTGTACAATCTGTTTATTCATTAAACACTTTAAACACTTCAAGGAAAGTTCAAGACGTTTTTCAAAGTTTTCGTTGAATTTTGGATCAAAATATTAAATTTGACTGATCTAACTTGTGGATTTACACGCATAGACCTCGCCCGTATAAAATCATGAGGTTTTGAGTAGTTTAAGCCACCTGATCGTCAAAAATATTTCTTAGTTATCGATTTATCGCGCACCGTTACCTAATCAAGGGAATTCGAATATAGCTAATTTTTTGCATAGATGATCTATGAGTATGGTCGACAAATTTGGACGGTTAGATCAATCAATTAATTTCAAATTTTAGATTATTGAAAATTGTATAATTCGTTTATTCATTAACACTTTAAACACTTTAAGGAAAGTTCAAGACGTTTTTCAAAGTTTTCGTTGAATTGTAGTTCAAAATATTAAATTTGACTGATCTAACCTTTCAACTTGTGGATTTACATGTATAGACCTCGTCAGTATAAAATCATGAGGTTTTGAGAAGTGTAAGCCACCCGATCGTCAATATAATCAGTAGTCGTCGATTTATCGCGCACCGTTACCTAATCATGGGAATTTGAATATGGCTAATTTTTTGCATAAATGATCTATGAGTATGGTCGATAAATGTGGACGGTTAGATCGGCTAATTTCAAATTTTGGATTATTGAAAATTGTACAATCCGGTTATTCGTTAAACACTTTAAACATTTCAAGGAAAGTTCACGACGTTTTTCAAAGTTTTCGTTGAATTATGGTTCAAAATATTAAATTTGACTGATCTAATCGTTCAGTTTGTGGATTTACATGCATATACCTCGTCTGTATAAAATCATGAGGTTTTGAATAGTTTAAGTCACTCGATAGGCAAAAATATGCACGCCTTAAAAACTCCTTTTTTTACGGCAATATAATAGAATGAATTTGTTTAGCGAAAAAAGGGCGTATACAGAAATTGGTTGGGAGGGAATTGAAAATTTGACTTTTTAGAAAGGAAAATTTTGGGTGAAAATTTTGATCTTGTTTTTAAGGCGCACATATGCACGCCTTAAAAACACATTTTGTAAGGTGTGCATATGTGCGCCTTAAAAACGCATTTTTAGGATACACAAAAGCGCACCTTAAACAAGCTTTTTTTAAGGCACACAAAGTGCGTCTTAAAAATGTTTTTTTTAAGGCACACAACAAAGGCACGCCTTAATTGGTTATAAACGAAGGCGCGCAAAAAAAAAAGCACGTGGTAAATAATAAAAAATGCAGTTTTTAGGGCGTGCAAAAATGTACGCCCTAAAAAATACTCTTTTAGGACGTGCATTTTTGCACGTGCTAATTTGCGTGCCTTAAAAGTCTTCTTTTGGTGTGGTGCATATATATTTCTCTTGTAGGATTTTTCAAGTTTTGTATGAAAAGGGTTGGCCACTGGGTTTTGTTTATAGAATTTGACTCGCACCGCGGGATGAGTTGAGCTTTTTCAACAAGTTAGTTCACCATATATCTATTTTTCTTATTTTATATTTAGGGTTTTTATGCTAAATGCACTAAGAATAGGAAAAATGATCTCAAAATGTACCAGGAACAAAGATTTGTCTCAGGTTACTGCATGAACAGGTGTATCGTTAAAACCGTTGCACAAACTAACGGTTTCGCTAACGCCGTTTATAATCCACGTTGGTAATTTTAATCCAAACTACCCCTCCTCTACACGGCGCTAGCGAAACCGTCAGTTAGTTTGTTCAACGGTCTTGACGATGTAGGTGTTCCTACAACAACCTAAGACAAATCTCTGTTTCTATTACATTTTAAGATCGTTTTTCTTATTTCTAATGCATTTAGTCTAAAAAGTCTCATCTTTATTAAGTCTCAAGGAAGCAAAGTTGTTAATTATTACTAATATATAACTTTAACTTTTAGATATATGCATTGAATTCGTCTCGTTATTATTTTTTAAATACTAATAGCACACTATTTTAATTAAGAAGAAAATTTGTGATCTCCAAGTCTAGTCTAGATATGATAACTAGCTAGCTAGCCCGGTAAAGAACAGTCTCAATCAAAATTAAAAGGATTAAAGTAATTTCTACTAGCCCTGTTAATTTGTCTTAAAAAACCGACCGAAAAACCGTACCGAACCGGGACCGAACCGCAAAATACCGAACCGTTGAAAAACCGAAACCGTCTGGAAAAAACCGGACCGAACCGGACTGCATCGGTTCGGTTCCGGTTTCCGCTATTATAGGACCGAACCGGACCGAACCGGACCGAAAATAGCATAAAACCGAACCGAAACCGGACCAACCGAAACCGAACTAGAATAATTAACACTCTTAAAGAACGGCGTCGTTTTATTGGGGTTGTTTTACTTGTTTATGGAAATCGGACCAAACCCTAGACGAGTCGTGAGACTGAGACATTGAGAGATCGATCAGTCATCTCATTCATTCGCAGCTAACACTAACAGGGGCAGGGCTTCGCAAATTCGCAGTCGCACACTCGCGCGGCCGCACCGGGCCACCAACGCACCCACTTCCCAGTTCGGCATTTCCCAGAGATTGAGGAGGGCAAAGAGAGTTCCTGAATTCGCAGACCTGAGGCTGAGGCCATATCAATCAAAAGGTATAAACTTTTTCGGATAATTTCTTTCTGATTTGTGTTTATTTCTTATCGTTTATGCATAACAAGCTTCAAAATTTATTTGTTTATTTTATATGCTATGAATTCAGCAACAAAGACCATGTTTTGAACCCAACGGAGAAAGATCTCCGAACAAAAACCACCCAAAAATGTATCTAATAGGCACCCATCTTTGCGACCTCCGTCACTGGCTTGGGCTCCGCCGCCATCTCAATTGTTAATATTGGCCTTTTTTCTATGATACATTTCTACGTTTCTTTGTTTGATTATTGTATGGAAACTGGATTCTCAAATCATGCTTGAAACTTTACTTTCTTGCCTACACAATTCTGTTTCCTAACAGATTCTTTGTCATAATACCCCAGCCCTGAACTTAATCTTTTCTTTCACAAACGGAGCTGATTGGGATGGCCCTTACAGACTCCTAATAGTAGCAGAATTTGCCATGTTGCTTCTTGATTAGGTCCTTGTTTTTCTAGGGGTATGCTGCATATGGATAACAGTCTATGGGTTAGTTCGGATTTGAGTATGGGTTAGTTCGGATTTGAGTATGGGTCATTGATGTTTGTTTCTTTAATATATATATCAAAACAAAAAAATTTACACCAAAAACATTCTCTCTTCTTCAACTACGTAGTTTTTGGCTTGAAGTACTGATTATCTGCGCTTGTAAATTATCTTTTGTTAATGCGAATGTTTTATCCATATTATGTCTCTTCAACAATGAGTGCCATGTTCAACATCTATCTGACTGACATCTAAAGGTAAAATTTCTACTTCAAACTGTAATCTACTTAATATTCTGTGATTTATGAAGTGTGATCCAAGATTTCACGACCTTAGGGTGTTATAAGGTTAGTTTTGATGTTCTAGGGTTTAAAAGGGTACTATTGAAGTGTCACCAAAGAAGCCACGGTCCTAAGATGTTACAAGGGAGTGCATTGGTGATTTAGTGCAAAAAACTATATTGTTTGGGCCACTATCTGTGTTTATTGAGAGAGACTAGTGGAGTACTTGCCTCTATGTTTTTAATTGATACCTGGATGCTATCTTGTGCCCTATGATACTTTTTGGATACCTGGATGCTATCTTGTGCCCTATGATACTTTTTGTTTTTAATATGGTCTTATCTATTCTTAGTTCTTACTTCATGCAATATGGTCACTGTGTTGCTTATGGCATCAATGTTTGTGAAAGAATGGATCATAGTTTATCACCTTAGTTCTATGTTGTCATCTCTGCAATAATTTTCTTTGACCAAATTCAATATAAGTATATATTGAAGGGGAGCTTCTTTGTTTTACTGCACTACCTCATGGATTTAATATTGTTTTGAGTTTCTATCTTGATCAAACTAGCTATTCTTTCTACCACTTGATTTTATGCTTTTTGTTCTTCTGCTTTCTTGGTCCTTGCACTTTCTGGTTATAGAGTGAATTATGGTCATTTAATCAATTACAAGGTTGAGGGGGAGTACCCTCCTATCTATTTGGTGAAAATATGGATAGAAGTTTCACAATTGTTGTATGTTATTCTGCGCTTAATTTTCTAGCACTCATTTCCATCTAACTTCTTGTGCATCTCTTCCTGCTTGATGTTCCTTTTAGTTGACTGTTGATTGTGTGAGTGACATCTGTACGTTATTTACTATCTATTTTATGGCTTTTACATGATTACTCATTATTTATTCGCGTTTGGATTATTCTCATCCCTATTTGAGCGATTGCTTCGGGATTTTTATTTCTGATTGCTTCACAATACTCCTGATTGGATATTGCAGGGATCTTTTCTTTGTCTTTCCGAGTCAAAAAGGAGGAGAAAGTTTACAATTGATCTACGTTTCTATCTCATTGTGATTAAGCTCTTAACATGGATTAATCACTTATTCTTAGCCGTAAGTCTTTCTTACGGGATTTTGCCTTCCCAAATCATAATTTTGATCATGATTAGTAAAGGGTGTGAGATAGGTCTTTCTTAGATTGAGTGATGGGTTTTGACAAGATTCTTTGATCATAATTTTGCCTACACAATTCTGTTTCCTAACAGATTCTTTGTCATAATACCCCAGCCCTGAACTTAATCTTTTCTTTCACAAACGGAGCTGATTGGGATGGCCCTTACAGACTCCTAATAGTAGCAGAATTTGCCATGTTGCTTCTTGATTAGGTCCTTGTTTTTCTAGGGGTATGCTGCATATGGATAACAGTCTATGGGTTAGTTCAGATTTGAGTATGGGTTAGTTCGGATTTGAGTATGGGTTAGTTCGGATTTGAGCCCAACTCAAGATGGCACCGTAGTTTCGTATGACTAAATAGTAAAGCACCTCAGCCACAATGACAGTTTACTTTCGCCCTCCCTCCCGGAGGAGTGAAAAAACCCAACTGATCTGAAGAGCAGAATATGTTAAGATACCAAATCCAAATCCAACCGTGGCATAGAAATTTCTTTTGTTTAAAGTTTGATTAAAAAATTTATGTGATAGATTTGAATTTCTTATGCCACAGAACTACAGAAGGCTGATTCTTAATTAGTCAATTGTATATTTGTTCTACCTATCATCCTTTACTGGTGGTTTTATAACTTTTATTACCTTTTTTAAGAAGAAACGCTAAGACACATTGTTACAGTTTGATGCTTGAAGCTTGTTGGGAATGCTGTTTTTTGATGCAGATTCTGGTTGTGAATGCTGTTTTTTGATGCAAACTCTGTTTGTGAATGCTGTTTTTTATTCCTATTTGTTTGGGCCTCACCATATCTATTTTTAACTTATGAGAATGGTGCTTATTGCTACAGATCGAAACCAAACCCTAAGAAATAAGAATGGTGCTTACCTCTGGGAATGCTGCTGGTGCTGCGTCTGCTACCTCATCAGAGTTTCCTGAAGAGGTATTTATTCTCGTAATATATTATAGAATAATACGGAATTATTGATTATGATGAGTTTGGTTTATAAGCAATGTATTTCATTCACCTTAACATGGATCATCAACTTATTCATACTTCCTGTTTTCTATTTTGTAGGTGGACAATGTTCATGGTTCACAATCACAAGTAGATGAATTCGATGTAGAGGTGAATAGGGATAGTAAACCACTAACCAGCTCTGAAAGTAATGCGGAATTTTTGGAGCACGCGAAGAAAAGGCAGCGTGCAAGCATATGGGATCATTTTGAAAGGTACAAAGCTGATAATGGTTTCACTAGGGCTAGATGTAATTATTGCCCTAATACGTATGCTGCTGATTCTATTAGAAATGGAACTAGGGCCTTGATTAGTCACCTTCAGAAATGTCCTAAATATCCCCCTAATACGATTTCCAAAAAAAATCAGAAAGTTCTATCCGTAGAAAACCCCACAGAACGTGCTGTTGGGTTTAGTCAGAAGGAGCTTGTTAGGAAATTTGTTCAGATGGTCGTAGTTGATGAGTTGCCTTTTTCTTTTGGTGAGGGAGACGGGTTTCGTGATTTCTGTTCCCAAGCTTGTCCTAGGTTTAAAATTCCATGTCGTCAGACAGTTGCTAAGGATGTGCTTAATATGTATTATGCTGAGAAGGAGTCCCTTAAAGAATTGATCAAGTCTTATAGGGTATGTATAACTACTGATACATGGACATCCCTTCAAAACATCAATTATATGGTTATCACTGCTCATTTTATTGACAGTGACTGGGTATTGCATAAAAAGATTATCAACTTTTGTGTGATTCCAAACCATAAGGGAGAATCAATTGGGAGGCTTTTGGAGGATTGTTTACTTGGATGGGGTATTGAGAAACTTTTGACTGTTACAGTAGATAATGCTTCTTCGAATGATTCTGGGTTGTCTTTTTTAATGAAGAGAATGCCTAAATGGAAATGTCCGGTGGCGCTTTTGAATAATGGGGAAAATTTTCATGTTAGATGTATTGCTCATATCTTGAACTTGATTGTCAATGATGGATTGAATGTGTTGAATGAATCTATTCAA